>OX335646.2:15348076-16598076 GCA_946894095.1 Incurvaria masculella | reverse complement strand
AAGTAAATCTTAAAATATACTCTCAGATAGGTGTTTAAATTCAGAAGTACTTCTACGTGTTAGTGCGTCCTACACGTGGACAGATATCCAGCAGCGAAGGAGTCTCTTCGTTGGTTAGTGAGGGGCATTATACGTCTCGAACGGTCCTGGATCTGCACGAACTCGTCACATGACAATAATGTGTCCTCAGCCAGCAGCGATCATAAAAGGATGAGAGTAGGAACCAAAAATGGTAGGATGGGGGCGACGCGATGTAGCCACTTTTAAATGTAATGGCTGCACCGTCGGCAAATCAGTTCGCTTACTACTGATTTTCTCGAGTTGCAACCACACGTAAGAACTTCACAGGACGCTATTTAGTGCAACGAACACTCAATGTTGCGCATCCCGAATTCGTAAGCTACAACTACAGTAGGACGATTTCCACTAACTTGTGGCTACGCGCCGCCATACGATTGAGTTTCTCATCCTACCACCCAGTGTTCGCGCAAATATTATGGACTTCGCTGAAGGCCCACTTCGACAGCTGGACAGGAATATCGAAAGACTGTAAGATCAACCAGGATACTGGGAAGGATTCACAAATCGCGGTTTGCTTGTACCCTTATGGCCCCAGCAGAATCGTGTCACTGGCCGTACCCAGGAGATTGCAGCGCGTCAAATGGGTACCAGCCCTGCAGCGGCAGGCGTCGCTCGGCCTCGAACAGCGGGAAGGCGGCCCACAGCAGGATGGTCGGCAGGGTGATGAGTAGAAATGCGCGGGTGTTAGCGCGCGCGGCGCGCATCGACCGCAGCACGCAAGGGGCTGAACTCACGTGCACCACGCTGAATATTGGATCTGAATATTTGACGATTTACATTTAAGTGAATATTAAATAACTAAGTTTAAATTCAAATGTAATGAATTAGTTGAAGGACGTGTTCAGAGCCGATTGGATTAAGTAAGTAAGTAAAACAATATTAAACATAATTTAAAAATAACCACAAAGGATTTCGATCCTCAAAAAGTAAATTTGTGGATTGATGGTCTAGCTCTAGTTTAAAGATTGGAACTGGAAGTGTCTGGTCAATCTAAGCTCAGTATCGCCACACTACATCCCACTTCCCCGACTCACCTCACCAGGACCTCACGCGCCATACGTCACTGAACTACCACATCAACTCACCTCACTATAGTTTATTATCTTTACCGTTGAGTCGATCAAGCAGGGTGCGTATCCGTGAGCGCCAACGCAGCGCATTGAAGGTCTTCACCGCCTGGCCCAGGTGCGTCAGCAGCAGGAACGACGCCTCCACCGTCCTCGCCACGTCGCCAAACACCTACACACACCTCAGGGTGACCCTACCCACCTCACCACAACTCACTACACTACCATCTCACATCGTCAAACCTCAGCTCAGTATAGCTACACTTCATACTATGTCCCTGCAATCTAAGCCTGCAATCTCACCTCACCAGGACCTCACCGCATCATACGTCACCGAACTACCACATCACTTCACCTCAGCTTAGGTAAGTAATCTTGTTTAGGTGGTTAGATTATAATTTCCTGCATATAATTACCAAGATCTTCAAGTCCAAATAGAAGAAATCTGTTTAGACTAAGGCTGAGATAAATAGTCGTAACAAAAACTAAGACTAACGAAAAGTAGTACTTTGTGACGTCACTTTGACACATTTTGTATGGACGAAATCTCAAAGTAATGCAAATTGACGTCACAAAGTACTACTTTCCGTTAGTCTTAGTTTTTGTTACGACTATTTATCTCAGCCTTGAAGCTTTATTATCAGAAATATTTGAAAGAAAAGTTCGCGAAAAGCGCCCTCGAAGCAATGTCGTTCGTCACCATGGTAATGCGTCCGCACATTCCGTATATGAAGGCTTCAAATACAGAACTGATGACGCATTCGCCATACAGCCTGAACCGTGAACCTTGCGACTTCTTTTTGTTTCCAAGAATTAAAAGAAGCTTAGAGGCTTACGATTTACGAGCCCGGAAGCGGCGCGCGGTGAATGCGTTCTACGCAGCCATTGTAGTAGCTAAGGAAGTCTGGTCAAAATTATTCGAAATAATTCTAAAATGCATGTAGTGTGAGGGCATATACTTTGAAAAACAATAATTATCACAAGTATAACATCCGGTTTTATTTAAATCAGGACCTACTAAATATAAACTTTTAGTATGAAGTATCAGTAGGAAGGACTGAAAGAGAACTACCGTATTTCAATGATTCAAGGTAATTCGTAGAGAAAAACATTTTTACATCCGCTTTATGAGTAGTAAGAAAACGTAATACAATACATATTAATAACGTACTTTGAGCTGTAGTAAATATGTTGACAAATTATGTCAAGATTATGTCTGAATTATACATAAGTCTTTAATTTGTTTAATGAACTGTAATGATTTTATTTATAATAATATTGTAGAGTGTAACCTCACCTGAATAATGTTGACTATTTCAGAGGCGATGAACATGTAAAAATAGAAAACGAGTGCCGCTATAGAGTACAAGGTGTAGAGTTGTCGGTAACGTGACGCTCTGAGATGCGCAGGAGTCCACAGGCCAGCCAGAGACAATATAAGCAAGTCCAAACTTAGACATTTCTTTATGTCAATTGTTTCCGTGTACTGTATCATTTTTAGTGATAATCGCCTCTCTGAAAGTTAACTGTAAAAAAAAAGTAAAAAGTAAAAAACATTTATTGAGTAATAATGTACATACATAGTGAATACTGTCCCCTGCACTAGTCGGTAGACTGTGCTGCAGAGAGCAGTGGACTGTTGATTTTTACACGGGTAAAGTTAGAGCAGATTTTAATGCACTAGTTCAGTTACATTGTTATTAGGTACATTATATTTATTTTCTACTATCTGTTAATACTATGAAGTCCAAACAAACAAAATAAGATAAACTATAAAACTACAACAAACATATCAAAAATAGCAGGTACCTAAGCGTTGTGTTTCAGCTGTGGGAGCTGTAAGGAAGGCTTGCTGGAGGTGGGAAATGATAGGATGAATGAAGTTTGGCTTGTTTTACCGTGAGCCATCGTAAATAATTAAAAACTTAAGTAGGACTTGCCTTGTTCACTTGACATGCTCATGTGCTGGATTTAATATCTGCTTATTACTGTCTATCAGACAATATGTATTGAGGATTTTGAAGGCGTGAGGTTTGGAATAACAAATTAGTTCATTTTCATGTTACTGTCGGCTAACCATGCCTAAGCCCTGGCAAGCGCGATGTTGCCATAAATTATTAATATGCACTGGAAACTGAAGTTGACAGAGGTTCGTCAAGGACGTAGTTAAGATTTTAACCTAGCAATTCGATCCCGTGAAATATAAATATTATAAATACATACGCCTCTATATAAATATATAAATACGCCTCTACAAATACTTAAATTTTTTTTAAAACTCTCCTAGACAGCTAGAATAAAAAATAGAAAGTAATTTTTCGAATAACACAAGTTAATCGTATTTGCCGTTCAGTTCAATGTAGCCGTGCTTAACTAAAGTGAAAGTTCCGGCATAGAAAAAGTCAAGAAAGTAAAAATTAAAATAAAAAACGAACATTGAAATTTTATGTTAAATTGAGAAACTAAACTATAAATTAAAATTATTCTGAGAGGTCTGAAACATTGTTACTTTGCATAAAAAGTTCTTGTGAAATCATCCCAACACTAAGAATCATTTACTTTTTGCAACGTCGAACCGCTGTTCACAAGTTTCTAGTCCAAATTCTTCACATGAAAGTGGATATTCGTTCTCTAGACTGGAGCAAGCGATAATTGCGTGCCCCGCGCCCGCGCCACCGCCATCCCGCCGCTGCCGCCACCGCCATCCTGCCGACCCCGCGCCGCCACCGCCGCGACTGTCTTCACCTGCCAGCACCGTGTCACCAAAATTAACACCAATTTCACTATCTGTGTCACTCGCCGTGTGTCCAAAAAATTTACTCCTTCAATATTTGCGCTTTATCCCTATGTATTGCCGTTTTAGTACATGTGCCTATCAAACGTTAAATATAATTCTCAGGTGCGATCGTTAGGCGTGTTAGCATAGTTGAGATGATAAACGATTCTGAATTGTTACTGAAAAATAAATAAGGGAGTAAAGTTTTTAACGGTGGTCATGAAACGTATTTACTGTCTATACAGAAACGAATTTAAAACTAAAAAGACATTTTGTTTTTTTTTTTAATATAGCAGTTAGTATTAATAGACTTGTAAATTTAGGTTGAAATTCGATTATTTATTTTATTTATTAAAACCAGTTAAGTTATATTGTCCGTGTTTTCCATCCAGTTCAATGTAGCCGTGCTCATAAAGGGAAGGCACCTAATTCCTTCGTGAATGTGGTATATTGGGCTAATATCATAACGGTAGTTGTGTGGTATTAGCCATCCATGTCAGGTCGCATAAAAAAAATAAAAAATAAAATAAAAATAAAAAAGCTTGGTAAATATAGTCCATTAAAGTGTGAGTTCCCTAAAGTTCCGTATTAAACAAATGACATTATTTATATGCAATAAGTCGTGAGTTATATGCATTCACTGTATGCAATCGTTCGAAAAAGCTGTCTCAATGGAAACAGCATGAAACATTTGCGGTGAAAATTTCGGAAATGTAAACGGAAGTTTACATGTAGACGTTCCCATAGAAACGGATGGCTGCAAACAATATGGTGTGAAGAAGCACTAGGCCGAGGCACGGGTCGAAACACCTAGATAACAACATGGTGTAAAGAAGCAGATGGCCGGCTGGCATGGTGTATGCAGCCCCCGTGAAATTTCGAAAGCCCATGGGCCTCTTTGGGCATCTCTGAGGTTCTAGCGTACGCTATTTGCTGCGCTTAATATAAAAAAAACTTCAGTTACACTAATTGCGTAAGCAACTATCATATCCAATATTATACAAACATAGAATACTAGAAATTGTACTCTTCTTCATTATTAAAAAAAAACAACAAAATATGAAACAATATGTGGCAGCCCTGCCTGAGAGAAACTGGAGCGCAGACGGACTCATTGGCACCTACCTTATCAGTGAAGCACGAAGTTGTCCCCAATCTGCCCCCAGCCCGCGACGCGTCTGCCTTCAGTCGCGCCTCTGCCTCCTAACCCGCCAGTGTTACTCAAAACTAATTCCCACCGCGTTAGCCACGAGCAGTGAGCGGTCTAGTCGAAATCCTAGCTCTATTTCGCTGCCATGTACACGGTTAAACACAAGATGAAAACGAAACAGAACCTCAGTTGATATTCAATTCAGTAAAAGCTGTTCAGTGAAGGAAGAAAAACGACATTTATTTTATAGTCTTAAGGGTGAAGTGCATGTGATAGAAAAAACTTTATTGAAAACAATTATAATTAAAGAAAAATGGTAACTAGAAATGTATGGTGCTGCGCACGGAGAGCTGTGTTTGCCGCCCTGCTGGTGTCGGTGTGGGCGGGCGGCGGTACGGAGGCGGCGGTGACGCTGGGTCGGGAGCGACACGAGGGCGCTAGCGGCGTGGTGACACCACACCCGGAGGCGGCGAGACAGTACAAATACATCCCACTTGGGTGAGCCCTTCTGTTGAGTTGATCAATGTAATTATTGATTAGTTTATAAATTTCAAAACACAACTATAAACTAAATATATTTATGTGTACTAATCCTTAAATAATTTGAAAACTTTAAAATGTTCATTTCAGAATAGTTTATTTTTGTATAAAACCCGAAATGGAAAAAGAGGCGGAAGTATTCAACGAAAAACGACGATTATCGTTAAATTTGCCAGCGGGGGATAAGCTATTTGAAAAGTTTCGGAAAACTCGCCTTCACCTTTATGGCGGGCACATTTCTCGCTTGGTTAGTATTCTGTCCAGCCAGACTGAGAAACCATGTCATACCATGTACATACATACCCTTACTTTTAAAGGAAGCATTAACACATTACTTTTTTATAGTACGATGTGTTTCATTGCTATACATCTTAAACGATATAAAATCTGGTATTTTAACTTACAGTTCTATAATCCACATCCATTTTAAGCTTTCATTGCTGCCAACGTTATCGAACCTATTTAAAATTTCAAAACCACAAGAAAGTATCTAACAAAAACAAATTGCGCTATTGAAAATATTATACTCAATATAATATGGTGAATTTATATACTCATACATTCGAATTTAATACAATCGAGATAAAATCATCGCTAAGAAAAAAGGTTACAGCATATTTTGTGTAAAATATATGCTAGAAGTCCAACAATGTTAATTAAAATGAGAAGAAAACTCAATTAAATTAAAAAATTACCGAGAAAGAGGAGTGTTGTTAAAATCTGGCAATCGTAAACCCTTTCCGTGATTCATATTGCGCCCTGCATTTCAGGTGTCAACAATATATATTATAGGGTTATTATCACAGTTATTATAGTATAGTATTATAATATATATTTGGGTCTTCCATATCACCGTTACAAATTATGGCCATGGAGAATTGAATCTTGTCAAAAGTCCATTATGTACTTATTTTGGTTGCCACGCACTTTATATGGGTTGATACATTTAATAAATTAAATGAAACGCATGGCCAACCTCGTTGTCGTGATATGAGCATATCACAACATATTTCCACTTTAAGTTGGCCCTTCCCGGCGGGACTAACTCATTTGTGGGCACGGTAAAAAACCGTGCTATTGAGCTCTGGGACCTTCTATGTTTCAAAGAAAAAGTCATGCTCCGTTATGAGGAGGATGCAAAATGTCCACAAAGCAGACAATGCGCATAGTGTTTAATTTGGATAAGATTTTTGAACATTTTAATAACAAACCTACTTATAGCTAAAAGTAAACCACGACCGCTGTAGTCAAAAATCTAACGAAAACCAAATGGATTGAGCTATGTCTGATAAAATCTTTTTAAGATTGTTTTTATTTTATCGTTGAGTAAACTATCTCCGCAGTTATTGTATAAAACGCGCGAAAAATTCGAACTTTCGGACCTTATAACCTAGAAATCAACGACAATTTTACAATTTCAACAGTCATCAGACGTCTAGTTCGATCAAATTAAGATATTTTGAGCAAAATTTTGGATCTCTGACGAAAAATATGGGCATGATCTTCTTTCCAGGTTTGTATGGGGAGTTGAGCGGGAAGGCCCACCTTGAACAGGGTTTAATACATTTTTACAAGCTAGGAAGAAGGGAAGGGGTCTCAAAGCTTAAAAGTAGGTTCGGGCGTGAAAAAAAGGAGGACCGCAGGCATTACCGCTAAAATAAATAAAACTAAAAGAGGTGACTTTATTGATAACCTCAATGCATTTCAGGTACCGAGATCGTGAATACAGCGAGGAGCAGTCAGAAACGCCAGATCCGGAGCCGCCGCGCCCCAAGCTGGCGCCCTCCGAGCTCGTCCTGACCATCATGCGCACGGTGCTCGACGTCGTGCGCCGCGTCAACAGCAACCGCGCCGCGGCGGCAGCGTCGCGCGGCAAGCTCCCACCGCCGCCGCCACCACCGGCAGCCGCGCCCGCCAACACCACCGCACTCCAGGTTCGACTCCACTTTACACGTTTTACAATAATTATTACAGCGAGGAGCAATCAGAAATATCCCCCAAGACAGCGCTCTTTGAGCTTACTCTGACCGTCTCGCGTATTTGTAACGACATACAAATACGGGGCAGTACTTTGGAAATAAACTTATACATTGGATTATAAGGTGTTATTTTGCCTACCATTTCGAGAATAGATACGTGTACTGTATTTTTGGACTAGCAAGCTGGATTGACCTATGCAACGACCACCATGACACCACTCTTACCTACAGCGACCCCAGGACAGGGTACTGCGGTGTGTCTCTGATGTTACAACATTTAGAAGGCGCGAGCACGCTGACATGCATGACTACTACGACGATCACCACGTTTTAACTACCACTTACAGCGCCCCGGGATAGCTACTGCGACCTGTCTAATGTTACAACATGGAGGTACAATTGTAATGTGTTGCAGGAGATGGGGCGCGGAAGCGGTGACATGGACGACTACTACGACGATCACCACGTTTTAACTACCACTTACAGCGCCCCGGGATAGCTACTGCGACCTGTCTAATGTTACAACATGGAGGTACAATTGTAATGTGTTGCAGGAGACAGGGCGCGGACGCGGTGACATGGACGACTACTACGACGACCACCACGACACCACTACGACCGCGAAACCCGCCAAGCCGCGCTACACCGACCCCTGGGCCGGTTACTACGACTTCATCATCAACGAGGGCTCTTTCAAGTTCTGGAGCGTGTTCCAGGTGAGCTTGGTTATCCGTCTTGACTAATAACAGCATCGTTATTGACTGACAAACAATACACAGCCTAAGCCATGATGACCGCCAGATTTGAAATTTGGAGGAAATATTCCGTGAGTACACGAGAGGTGTAATAATAACTGATTTTTTTAAATGTCATCCTTAAAGGGGTGAACCGGGGGAAGGGGGGTGGGGCCGTACCGTATCCATTCAAAATTATTCAACTGATTGTGATGAAACTTGGGTGTATGGCCCCGTTTCATCGGGCTCCGCTCGACTGATTGTCCAAAACGAAATTAGCCTGAACGGAGCCGCGAACCTTAGCTAGCTGTTTAAAATACTCGATGGTTGGTCTCTTTAATATTTCGTGTGTATTGCGAGCCCTGGGGGGAAACCGGCGTAAGATGTGAGAAAATATGCGAGGGACGTCGATCAATTATTAACTGATTAAAAGCGTTTATGTCACCTTTTGCGCTCTTATTGGCAGAATATTTGGCATTCATATCTGTTTGCTGCAGAATTAATCGAATATCCTAAAATTTTTTTTCCCATCTGACGCTGGTTCAGCTCCAGATCCAGATGAACCGGAGTTTAGTGGTGCTAGTTATTTTAATTATATTTTATTCGAGAAATCAACTGCATGCAACCAGAGCCGGTAACTTTACCTAGTTACTTATGATCAAAGTTACCGGCTCTGGACGCTCTGGTTAATTTAGTTTTGCACATTCACTCGAAGCGCCATCTAATAGGTCCAATTGTGAATTTAAGCTAGGACCCACTCAAAATGTGATCAAAATCGGTCCAGCCGTTATGGAGGAAGTCAATGACATACACAGGTACAGATGAATTATATCATAGATTGCTCAATTAATCTATGATTATATGTATATAGATAAAATGTGCTGAAATGTGTTGTCTAATACAGATTTCCACTACAAAGTAGACTACAAGTAAAGAATTGACTTTTGGTATGTATTAGGCGATCAATGGAACCTGATTCTGATCCCCACCGATGCATATATTTTCAGTTTTAGCGGTGTGTAGTTTATACGACTTCAGGTGGTAATCATGTAGTGTGGATGACAGGATTAGCAAAACTTTTCCAGCGAATCGCAAGTCGACCGTCGCGGCTTTCGGGTACAGAGTGCTACGGGAAGGAAAGTTGTTAAACGAAAAGCCGTCAATTACTTATTTAGGAGCACGGGAATAAGAATTTAACCAGGTTTATTTCGCGCATCGTTCGGAAAGTATCAGTAGCTAACGGGTACGCTCAGTTGCTATAGTGGTTTGGACTCGTTAAAAGTCATGTAGTTCACTTTACGATCGATAATCACCCAACATCATGTTAATGATTTTGCCTATTATTAATTGTATAATAGGCTTAATGTTTGTAAGGTAATTTGGCGATATATTTGATAATAATATATTACGTTCAATAATTCTCTCTTATTTAAGATTTCAAAAAGTTGACCTAAATTTCAACTACAAAGCAATTTGATATGAAGTACATAACAAATATATGAGCTCACCCGAAAATAGCTGGGAGTCCTGAATAGAGTGCATCAGTATTTCACGCCAGACCAAGAACTGCTCCTCTACAAGGCGCAGATAAGGTCTTACGTGGAGTATTGTTCAGCACCTGCTTGGCTTCTTGGACTCGATACAGCGCCATGCCTCTTCGATGACACCGGGGTATGTCAGAATTTAGGCACCCTTAAACTCAAAAGGAATAAAGGGTATCTCTGTGTTCTTTTATCTTTCTACCTATATTCTATATCTACCACAGAAATTTATCTATGGGGCTGAATAACGCCATCTCTCCATTACCTTTCTACTATCGCTCAACTCAAAACATGGGAGACAGGACATACGCCTATTCACTGTTGATAATCCCAAAATAAGAATGAATTGACACTTAGGTCCTTTATCGATAAGGTCTGTCGACTGTGGACGCACCTGACCAGCCAGCATGGTTTTCGCCGACCCCGTAAAATTTCGAAAGCTCATGGGCGTCGTCGGGCGACTTTTATGTCAGTGCCAGGTGTACGCCATATGTCGCTCTTAAAATTTAAAATAAATACAGTAAAACAAGTATGCCCTAGTTTATATCAGGGCGGTTTGACTCCCGCTTGGTCACAGTTCATATGTATTTTCTACAGAATTAGCATGAGTACGCTGTGCGTATTTTCGTATCACATATTATGTAAAAAGTCCAGTGATTGATCGTGAGGTCATGTACAGTTCCGGATCCACGCGCCGCGCTAAGCCGTCCGAATTTTCTCATGAAGAAAAAACAACCGTGCCATTATATACTGTGTGGGGAAGATTATTTATTTATGTAAGGATTGTTAAAAGAAGCGGAAACGTGATGTGATGATTGCCCTGATGTTGCTGCTGCTGTAATAACGGTAGAGATTGCACGGAGCACACGCTCAGTGCCCACTTTGTCATGTTTTAGTTGACTACATGTATTAGTCGCAGGCTGAGATAAATAGTCGTAACAGAAACTAAGACTAACGAAAAGTAGCACTTTGTGACGTCAATTTGCATTATTTTGAGATTTTGTCGATACAAAATGTATCAAAGTGACGTCACAAAGTACTACTTTCCGTTAGTCTTAGTATCTTTTACGACTATTTATCTCAGCCGCAGTCTCTGTGGTATCATGTCATTCCGCCTTTTTGGGCATCCCCAAATTCACCTAGTTGTAACTATTTGAATAAACAAATAATATATTGTATTCAATGTGAGGTTCAAAAACGACATATACCATGAAGCATTGTAATCTGATTTTGAAAACAAGCAGAAAATGCAAAGTTCGAATCTGCGACCTTCGGATAGTATGTTTACTACTCTATTCACTGGACTATCCAGAGCAGTCAACGAATTCAAAGCATATCTTCTATTCGACACAATGCCTCCTCTAACTACTAGATGGTTTTGATTTTGACTGCAATAATTAAGATATCGAAATTCCTTAACGACATTCAAGGATGTGCGCCATCTAGTAGATAGAGATTTAGTTCAATGAAACGGATGTACCAACATATCATTAGTGAAGTTTAGATGCATGACCTGTAGTGACTGTAGTCCGTACGAATGTTTTCCCATGACAACAAATCTAGTAGTGGAAGTGAATAGATAGATCTCTACCGCGAAGTGGCAGCATGTCGAGTGTCAAGGATGCACTGACGCCTACATTCTTGTTAGCCAGGTGCCTCTGCAGAATATTTCAATGCGTTTGTTTTATTGTTATGTATTTATAACTAAATCATTAATCACATTGGTCATGTGTGGTCATGGTGAACGAGGTGGTGGATGTGTTGTTTGTGTGCAGCCGTACGTGGGGATGGCTATCATCACATTCACCGTCAAATGATCATCATGCCGAATTCGCGAAGTAACTATTTCATGAAGGATTAGTAAGATGATCCCACCATTTAAATAACATGCTACATGTGTCGATTAATGTACTTACAGTCTTATTACGGTTCGCGGAAACTCTTGCTATACAGCACTGGAAAGCACGTGGCGCAGTCTAATGACGAAATATCTAACATTTACCATCAAGTGTATTCATTCTATATTCGAAAATATCATCGAATGTTTTGATTGATTAAAACAGGAAAAAAGTACACGGAAACGAGCCAAAGTCGTGCTCGAGACATCGCGCCTCCTTAACTTCCGCCGGGTCTGATCCTAACTAAACACACCTTGATTAACATTACTCAGATGATTGTTTAATTAATCCTATTACGACTCACTAGCATACGTCATGTTTTACGTTACGTGCTCATCCGATCTTTATAACCTTGAGCAATCTGTAGACTTATTTTGACTCGGATCCTTTAGTATTTGAGGTATTTGCCAATAAATCTAACCTAACCTAACCTAATGACGGCGTTATCAAAATAGTGGTCAAATCTAAATAAAAATATTTGCTCTTAAATATTTACATACCTTGGTCACGTAGGATTATTTGACGTAGGTCTCTAATCCGGGAAGCCACTGACAACTCCATCACGCGGTCGCTGTCGCGTCGAACGGTCGCACGGTCGCACGGTCGCCCGGTCGCACGGTCGCGCGGTCGCACGGTCGCACGGTCGCTCACCGCACCCACCCAAGCGGCAAGACCGCGCGGGCAAAATGTGTCAATGTCGAGCTGATGGTAATCGCGTCACATGCTGCTCGTTCTGACGGATAATTGGCTGAGGTTAAAAAATGAACGCATCTGTACTCTAACCTCAGATTTTTTGCTCATTGAATAAGCGATTATTTTATCAGACATTTCTTGACGAAATTTGTGGTTTTGTGTTCCGATTCATTTTGCTAGGGGACAGATTTGTGTGTGTGGAGTTGAAAGTATTTGATCACGGTGGTATCATCCAAAGGCTGTAGCAGACGATGCGCAGTAGTTGTGCGAGTACGCTTCTGAGCAACATGTGAACTATTGTTGCTAAGTGAAAGTTGCCAAAGTGAGTACAGCTACTCGCTTGGGCCCTTTTAGCACTGCACCCAGTTCGTCCCAGGCATTCCACCGAGCTACCATTATAAAATTTGACATGTTGAAAAGACAAAAAATTCCAAAACAGTCCGGACATTTTATCCTATGCAATGGCGATTTTGCTGCCTAAAAAAAGTTTTTTTAGAAGTTTTACTCGGAAATCCGGAAAGATTAAAAGTTGTCAGTCTTAAGGAAGGCTAAAACCCTGGATATCTCCAGGAACAGGGCCCCTTCGCCGCCCCCAAGCACTGTTTACAGTCCGAGCGACTCGCGCGAGCACTCGCTCCGCAGGGTGAGCACGTAAAATTGCTACTTGCGACGCAGGTAATACGATCGCAGGAACGAACAAACTGGACTGTAGGGCTAAGTCTTAATCTGTTTTACTTTCACTAGACATTTTCAGAAAGAAGCGGTGACACCAGAGATTTAATAATAAAACCACGATACCAAAGAAATCAAGTCTATATTTTTGAGCATGTATAAATAGAGAAAAAACCGGCAAGTGCGAATCGGATTCGCACACGAAGGGTTCCGTACCATCGAAAAGATTTAAATCAATAAAAAAAAAATAACTAAAATGTATCGTGGCCCTCTTTTGTTTTCAATTGTTTTTTATTATTATTTATTATTGTTGTTATAGCGGCAAAAGAAATACACACTCTGTGGAAATTTCAGCTGTCTGCCTATAACGGCTCATGAGATACAGCATACTGACGGACGGACGGACAGCGGAGGTTGGCTCCCTTTGGGTACGGAACCTAAAAAAATCCATCTTACACATTTTTGTACACTATCGCCAACATTTAAAAATTTTAGTCGACCGGTATTTCACATTACCGAAGTACTCAGGCTAGGGCTTCAATCCAATTTCAACGCGTAGCAAGTTTGAGTGAAGATACACCACTCAAAATCGTTTCAACAATGGACCGGGAGCCCGAGCACCCTATTGGGTGCTCGGGCTTATTTTATTACTTTTGAACGACTGAACGATTAGTGATCGAGCGGGCAGCTGCGCATAGTCTGCTGTGGCCTTGAGTTGCGGCGTGCTGCTTCCCCGCGTCTCCATCGTACGGGCCGGAAGGTCAAGTGCAGAGCTATCAATAATTCACGCGCGTGTCGATGTAAACGCAGCCCCCCCCCCCCGCCTCCGCGTCGGCTGCGGGCGTGCGGGAGGGGGGGGGGACGCCGTGCTGCGAGCTCATGTCGTGCGGGTCGCGGTTTTGAACTTACTGAACGTAGGGGTGAGATGAGTTCGCTAATTCTTGTAAGCTGCACATGTGAAACCAGACATGGGTGGCTGATACCACACAACTACCTTTATGATAATAGCCCAACACCACATTTCCAAAGGAATTAGGTGCCATGCCAGGACCTTCCCTTTATGACGACGGCTACATTGAACTGGATAGACAACACGTACAGTTTTTCATTGCCGTTTCGACCATATTTTCATCGAATGCGATAGTACCAACCCGGGCAGGCTTAATGCCTACCACCTAGTAGGGGAAGGGGACCTACTGTTTTACATAGATTCCGAACCGTGGAGCAGCTCGCATTCTTGAAGAAATGCACTTTTACAGCTCAGAAAAAGAAAGAAAGTGGTGCATGAATTCTGTGCTGTGTGGGTACCAGCACGTTAAAAGAATACAAATGGGCCCACTGCATATCTTCCCGTGCATGTCGTAAAAGGCGACTAAGGGATCCAGCGTGTGGTAGACCGCTAGGTCGACTGGGTACGCTACCACACTCGGTGATAAGCCGCGTCGCCAAGCAGTTCGCTGTGTTCCGGCGTGAATCCCGAGGACCCAGTAGCAAGGGGGATTTAGGGGCGAAGAGGAGTGGTCCAGTGACTCTAAAGCGGAATCACTGCTTGGGAGTAAGGGATCGACACGATGGCCAGGGAGACCTGGTGAAACGGGTGTCCGCTGCCCGCCCGCCGAGTAGTTCAGGGCCCGGTCTGTGCCTAACCATCACAGAAGGCTGCACCATCACTCGGCGCATAATCTCGGAGTGGTCCGTCGTGCCGGTTGGTGACCGGACTGCCGGGGTCCCGGCGGCCACTTCCGGGGGGGACCGGGGGCCCTTCCGTCCATCGTGTCGGTTTCTCACCATCCCAGGCAGATAGTGACGAAACCAGAGAGTTGCGCTTTGACCACAAATCTTCGCCGCTTGTTCCCTGTGCAACCCCTTCACACCAACTCAAAAATGACAGTGCAAAATAAAAGGAAAAACGTTAATTCAGCGGTGCACAACCCCGGCATTTTTCGCGCAGACATTGCGAATATAAGGGGGCTGCACACTAATCTGAATGCCGTGCACCTGCACCTGGAGCAGAGTAAGCCGGCCATGCTTTTCCTCACGGAGACACAAATATCACGACCTGCCGACACATCGTATTTGCACTATCCCGGCTACACTCTGGAAGAATCCTTCCGTCCGAAAGCCGGGGTATGTTTGTTCGTCAGGTCTGATATTTGTTGTCGCCGTCTGCACTGCCTTGAGGACCCCGAACACTCCGTGCTTTGGGTCCACGTTGACATGGGGACGGACACGCGGCTGTATGCGTGCCTGTACAGACCGCATAACGGAGACAAGGAGGTTACTCGACTTATGGAGTACCTGAGCAAAGCGGCAGACGATGCACAGGCGAGGTTCCCCTCAGCGGAGTTGGTCTTCCTGGGAGACTTTAACGCACACCATGCGTCGTGGCTAGGCTCCGAAAAGACTGACTTTGCTGGTAGGGCTGTGCGTAACTTTGCTCTGGCGCACAACCTGACTCAACTGGTGACGCAACATACGCGTATCCCAGATCGAGCAGGTGATGCGTCCTCCTTACTGGATCTTCTGCTGACCACCAAACCCGCCGGGTACAAGGTATCGGTGCTTGCTCCCTTGGGGTCATCTGACCACTGCCTGGTAAGGTCAACTGTGCCACACACCCAGTCTGAGACACGTGCGTCTTGCACGCGTCTGGTGTGGCACTACGAGTCAGCAGATTGGGACGGAATGAGAGAACACTTCTCCTCCTTCCCTTGGAGGCAGCTCTGTTTCAGCGCTATGGATCCGTCGAGCTGTGCTAATGCCGTTTCCGAGGTGATTCAGGGAGCTATGGAATTATTTATTCCTAGCTCTACCAAATCCCTCGGTGCTAAATGCCAGCCATGGTTCAACGCGGAGTGCGCGGTCGCCTGTTCAACTAAGAACGCGGCCCACCGTGCATGGTTTCGTGCGCGAACACGACGTGACCCAAACCTGAAGACGCTGAAACAGGCCCTTAACGTAGCCTCCAGATCTAGTAAGAGAATAATTGCCAGAGCGAAGTTCGAGCATATCAGCAGAATTGGCGAGAAGTTGATCAGCCACCCGACTGGGAGCCGTCAATTCTGGTCCCTCGCCAAATCTGTCGAAGCAAATTTCTGCCGCTCCTCACTTCCACCATTGCAGCAGCCTGATGGATCACTCGCTTTTTCCGCCAGAGAGAAGGCCGACCTTCTCGTGGGCCTCTTTGCGGCGAACTCACGCCTGGATGATGGCGGCTCCACTCCGCCTTCTATCCCCGGGTGCGAAGTGTCTATGCCGAGCATACAGTTCCGTCAGGGAGCTGTGCGGCGTGAGCTCTTCGCCCTAGACTCCAGGAAGGCGAGTGGCCCTGATGGTATTCCTGCGCTCGTGTTAAGGAATTGTGCTCCCGAACTAGCTCCTGTCTTAACCCGCCTTTACCGCCTATCGTACTCCACTGGTTGTGTGCCTGCAGCTTGGAAATCGGCCAACGTTCAGCCCGTGCCTAAAAAGGGTGATCGATCGGACCCGGCCAACTACCGACCCATAGCCATCACCTCTCTTCTCTGCAAAGTGATGGAGCGCATCATTAACTCTCAGTTGATGAAGTATCTAGAGAGCAATGAACTTCTCAGCGATCATCAATACGGCTTCCGTCCGAATCGATCTGCTGGGGATCTCCTAGTATACGTCTCACATGAGATGGGCGATGCGCTCGAAAATCATGGCGAAGGTATGGCTATCGGCCTGGATATCGCTAAAGCATTTGACCGGGTCTGGCATAAGGCACTGCTTTCCAAGCTGCCCTCTTACGGCCTTCCACCCGAGCTGTGTGACTGGATCGCCGACTTCCTGCATGGCCGCAGCATAAAAGTCTTGGTTGACGGTTGCTGCTCCAAAGCCATGTCTGTGAATGCCGGCGTGCCGCAGGGCTCTGTGTTGTCCCCAACCCTTTTTCTGCTGCACATCAATGACCTGCTCAATTTGGGCGACATTGATTGCTACGCAGATGACAGCACGGTGCTAGCCAGGTACACCAGTCACCAGACCGCAAGCCGGGCTGAAGTGGATGACGATAGACGGCGCCTCGTTGCTAGACTCGAAGAGACCCTGGAAAAAGTTTCCGGGTGGGGTCTCCAGAACCTCGTCGAGTTTAACGCGAGCAAGACGCAGGCGTGCGTGTTCAGTGCGAAGCGAGCTCCGTTCAGTGCGGCTCCGACCTTCCAGGGAGCAACTCTACATATTGACGACCACATAGGGATCCTTGGTGTTGACCTGACGCATGACGTTAATTTCGGACGCCATATCGAGGATAAAGCCAAGCTCGCCTCAAAAAAGCTGGGAGTCCTCAACAGGGTGCGTCAGTACTTCACGCCTGACCAAAAACTGCTTCTTTACAAGGCGCAGATAAGGTCCTGCGTGGAGTACTGTTCGCACTTGTGGGACGGCTCAGCTAAGCACCTGCTTGGCTCCCTGGACTCGATACAGCGTCGGGCCGTGCGTCTCGTTGCCGACCCCGAGGTATCCCTAAATTTGGAGACCCTTCAACTCAGAAGGGATGTAGGGTCTCTCTCTGTCTTCTATCGTCTTTACCATGGAGAATGCTCGTCGGAGCTGCATAACGCTGTTCCTCCGTCCCCTTTCTACCTTCGGTCAACGCGGAACAGGGAGAAAATGCACAAATTCACAGTCGACATTCCAAAAATAAGAACTCACCGATCCTCTAGATCCTTTATCTATAGGGTCGGTAAACAATGGAATGAACTCCCTTCCGAGGTATTTCCCCCAAATTACGACCTGGGGTCCTTCAAACGTGGTGTGAAGAAGCACCTGGCCGGCCGGCATGGTTTTCGCAGCCCCCCTGAATGTTCGAAAACCCATGGGCGTCGTCGGGCACCTTTAGGTCCTGGCGTACGCCATATGCCGCGCTTAACATAAAAAAAAAAAAAAAATGAACGGGGCGAGGGTTTGAACCTAGACCCCTGGTATGCTAGGCAAGTTCCCGCGCCACTATGCTACGAGCCGCTCGTTATAGTTTGCCTTGTTCGTATGTCTGTTTTTCTTACGAACGCGTGGATGATATTACGCTAGGAATATTAAATTCTTGGGTATTTGATCCTAGGAACTCAAAAAAAATGCATCTTATTTGACGCGATCAAAAATACGGCTATTGTATGCGGGACCTAGAATAAATAATAAAGAATAATGGCCCCATTGTACCAATTAAATGTTAATATCCGATATTTTTAAATGCCTAGTTAAATAGTAAACATAGTATATCATAAAATTAAATGCAAATTTGTAGGAAAAAATCCAAATGAAAAAAAAATTCCATAAACTAATTATTTGAAAAGTTTTCATCAAAAAAAAAACTCCTATTCTTAATCCATTAAACAAATTTCATTAATTAATTAACGAAAAACATTATTTGCTTTATTCCTTAAGTTTCTGCAACAGAAAAACAGCCCTGAGGAAGATTGTTTCTGTGTTTTGTTTAAGACGAGCTTGATCATATTGCTGATCTACCTACTGCGGTCATCCTGATTTTCTAGTTAGTATTCGCTGCGCGTGCGCACGATAGCGCAGCTCCTTCCCTCATAATCTCTGGTACAGCGATGAATTTCGGGGAACTGGTGCTGATGGGATTTATGATTATAATTTGGAGTCCTTAAGATGTGAAGATTGAATGAAACATGCGTGTTTACGTCATTTAACGCCTTCAAGCACGTTTTAACGTCACGGACGCTACAGGGAATGTAGAGTACTCGTTGGAAAAACTATAGAGAGATAGTTAAGCGAAAAAGTGTTTTAGGTCAGCGGATTTCAGTATGAGTTATTGAATAATATGGACCAACCTAAGTACAGTGGCCAACAGTCTAAACGAACTAGTATTTAATAATAATAATAAAGCCGTTTACTTTATGAGCATAGATGTTTATCGTGACATTAGGATTATTTTAAGAGTATTAGGGCCTTTTTCACCTATTGCTGATTAGCTTAATCGCAACATGTTAAGAGCTTTTCTTAGCTGCTTGCAATCAATACTAGTACGAGATAATCACCACTTTAGTAACAAATGCCCTTTGAGTTTCGAATAAAACAAATCAGCACTTGGTGAAAACCAGGCTTAGTGTATAGAAAGCTGTGTAAAGGTATTCTCCTCTTCCTCTTAAAACTGAAATCGTAATATTAGTATAATCTACAGCATTGCAGGGTGAAGGCCTCCCCGATTTCTTCCCATCTCCTTCGCCTTTCTTGTGCATATTCTGCAAGAAGTTTTAGCTATGTTGTCGTCCCATCTCTTCTTCTGTCGTACGCTCCTTTTTTCGTATCGTGGGTACCATTCTATGGACCTTTTTGTCCATCTTTCATACTAAGTACTAACATTTAAGCTTTTATTAAAGTTACTTCCATTTTGTCCAAAATGTAAGGAGATTCTTAAAAGCTACACTATCGACGAAGTCGGACTAACGCACTCAAATGATGACAGTCTTTGGCGGACTAGTAGGGTGCTACTATAAGGTGAGTCAAGTTGGTCCAAATATTGGGATTGACTTAGCTACTAGTGTGACGTCGCCACGGACTGGCAAGAATAGTTCATTACGTAACATCTAAACAACCCTTAGACCTAGCATAACGCGCTGTGCTTACATTCGGAGCCTATGAAATAACCGTTTTAACCACCAATGCAGAGTGTCGGTTCTCTCCAAGTGCCCCTCCCAATTCCCTAAGAGGAATGCAGAGTTAAGATTGCAATTTGCGTCACAACACGCGTCCCTGAACCTTGCGTCCCCGCCGCCCTCCGTCCCCTTACCGACCCCGCTGGCCCCTTTCTCCGCCGAGAATGCCGTAAAACTTTACGAGGCACTCGGCCCACAGGACTCGGGACTCACTTGTCAAGGAAAATTATTGCACGTGCGTGGCGTAAAACATAATTCGTGGCGCACTAAATATCGTCGACCATAAAATATTCCCTCGCTCCATCTCAAAATGAAGAAGTGGTCGTGCGGCTAAATTATGGCACTAGTAATTATTTGCTCGCTTCGATTTTTCTCGGCACCGATTTCGTATTTTCACTTGTGTGGACGCCATTAAATCGAATCCCTAACATCTTAATTGCTGATTGAAGTACCAAGGCGCCAGATTGTGGAAAGAATCAAATTGTTATCGCGAAGATATTGTAATCGAGTTCATCATTAAGAGGAACTCTGTGATGGCTCGACCTCTTACGTATCTAAAATTTATCGCTTTATCTGTGATTTATTAACGAATCGTCAACCACAAATTGATTCTAATTCAGGGAATATTAAGAAACAAAGATTTTAGATATTAAAATGTTAGTTTAAGTCGGCGGCATTGTTTTTTATTAGTTGATAAACACAATTATGTTTACTTTACTCTTTAATTATTCGACTTTATTATTAATAATAATATTAAGTAGGTGATATTATTAAGAGGGTTTTTATAATATTGTTGATGTAATATCTACATTGATAGCTAATACACTACTCTCATGACATCATAAGAACTAAGTGCCATGCCAGAATATTAATTATATTTAACGGCTGTATTGAACTGGGTAGAAAACACGAACAATTTTCTTTAGCGTTCATTACAACTTTTATGAGTAGATTTATCTCTATGAGGCTTGGTGTTCATGACGTTCGGTAAAATTTATAGCTGTCTATAAACTATAGATAACAACTATTCTGCTTGTTGCAGCTTTTCACCGCCGCCCTGCTGCTGTACGCCTGCCTGTCCGCCATCTACTACGCCAAGTTTAACCCAATCATCCCCGACTACGACCGGGAGTACGACGACTACTTCCTGGAACGGTCCGCGGGCCGTAGCGCGCGCAGCCTGGACCCCTCGCTCCTGCCCTCCGGACTCAGCTGGATGGGCCCGAGCACCTTCCAGTTCATAATGGATGCGCTAGACACCAATTACAAACAGTAACCACAGCATAAGTTCACCAACACCTCTATTGTACGTGCGTCTGGTCTCAACCATCTGCCTTTGACAACGTCAAAATCGACCAGATCATCTCCGACTATGACCGGAATTACGACGACTACTTCCTGGAGAGGTCAGCGGGGTGCTGGGCTCAGCCAAGACCCCTCGGTCCTGACTCTGGCCTCATCTGTTTGGGCCCGAGTACCTTCCAGTTTATAATGGACGCGCTAGCCACAAACTATAAGCAGTAATCATAGCTTACGTTCATCAACACCACCTACAAGTACGCGCGTATGTCTGCCATCGACTATGCCAAGTTTGATCAGATTATCCCAGACGATGATTAGAATTACGACGAAATCTTCCTGGAGTGGCCATGGGTCCGAGCCACGCGCAGCCTGGACCCCTCGCTCCTCCCCTCCGGCCTCAGCTGGGTGTGCCCGAGCACCTTCTAGTTTATAATGGACATGCTAGCCACCAACAACAAGCAGTTACCGAAGCATACGTTCCTCCAACACGCCCGTTAGTCTGCCATCGACTACGCCAAGTTCGACCAAATCATCCCCGACTACGACCAAGAGTAGTAAGAGGACTACTTCCTGTAGCGGTCGGCGCGGCCTGCTGCCTGGACCCCTCGCCCCTGCCGTCCGGCCTCATCTGTATTGACCCGTGCACATTCCAGTTTATAATGGAAGCGCTAGCCATCAACTGCAAGCGTAATCGCAAGCATGAGTTCACCAACACCTCCTCCAAATTCAACCAACCACCCCCCACTACTATCATCTCCGGTTATTTCATATCTATGTACATACAGAGCCTTGGAGATTCCTGTGGAAGCGCTAGCCAACAAATACCATTACAAAAGAAGTGACTGTGTTAATATATATTTATCAAATCGTCGAGTATTGCACAAAGTGCGATTATAATGTCACATAGATTATAATTAAGTATGCCAAAGGTCGTCTTTCATATTGAAGATTTACCAGAAGACATACTCTGTAAAAAATCAAGCTGCTAGTTTGCCTGGCTTATTTGCAGGCGAGCTTTTAGTTATGAGAATACGATTTTAATTTTGGTGGTTTAAAAAAGACTACTATTAAATAGTTAGTTTCCGGTAGTTTGTCTAAGGAATAAGTATAAAAAATTATATAAGTTGACTAATCAAAATTAGTCATCGTGACTAATTGATGGCCCCAGATTCGACAGAATTTAGCACTGAACAAGTTCTTTTGACTCCGGGCCTTGAATTGGTTATCTAGAATAATAGAGTTTACTAGCAGAAAAAATTAATTTGGTGCCAAAATAATGCATTTCATTACCTATTTATGTATTTAAGTATAAATTAATTAGATTTTAACATAAAGTTTGCTCAACAGATAAGAACATGTGGAAAATAAATGGAGTTTTTAAGATAATTTGTTTACTTTTCGTGCTGTGCGCTTGTGAAAATTATCCCACTGCATTTCTTCCCGTCTAACCCCTGATTTCACCACCTCCAGCTACCTGAAATTCGATAGTTAACTTTCAGTTACATTGCATTTTTGTATGATGTAACCGAAAGATAACTTTGGGATTTTTGTAACTGGAGGTGGTGGAACCGGGCGTAAGTCGTAAGAGGTGACAATGGATTTGTTGTTCGTGGTTCGGATTTCGCGTAAAACTGTAGGGCCCTTTCCTTACTTACTCGCACCATCGCATTCGCGATGGTACCATCGCATTGGAAGAACTATGGTCGAGGCGACAATGAAAATTGTCCGTTTTTTCCACCCAGTTCGTGTTACGGGTGCTTTGTGAAAATTGTTTCTATTTATAAAAGAAAAAAAGTGGTTCTAAACAAAACACATTTTTTAAATAAATTATTAAATCATCTTAAACATTTAGTGTATCACTTCAGAAAATGCTCTAAAATCTATTCATTGAACGACATAGGATTGTTTTTCTATAACCGGATTCCACTTTTTGGAAATATATTTACTAACCGCAAATTGGAATCAGAATCGAAATTGGCTTTGGAGGCGGCCACATCTTTTATGAAATCTCCTCTGCGTCCTCTTTTGCCACCGCTACTTTTTATGTTTCAAAAATTTCATCTAGACATAAATTTATATTTGTTACTTAATTTTACATACATACATATAGATATACATACATGTGTTGATGTATGCGTTCTATTAATCCAACCAATCTCAAATAATCTTTTCTATAATTAGTTTTTTTAAGAGAATTAAAGCTGTTACACTGAGACAGACATAGCAAATCCACGTTCCATTTAATCAATAAAAAAATTGCTGGTTACACCACTGCTTAGCCTCTGTTTTCACCACCTCCAGTTACCTGAAATCGTATAAGTAATGTTCGGTTACATTACCTATCTACATGGTGTAACCGAAAGGTAACTTTGGGATTTTTGTAGCTGGAGGTGGTGGACGTTAGACAGTCAGAATGTATTCAGAAGCTGAAAAGAAGCTGACTGGTATTTGAACTGCAATTAACGCTTATTAAAAGGGTCATCATATTTTATAACATTTTGTGCTCAGCTACAAAATTTCAAACTTATGTTAATGACATTTAAAATGTGAATTGCTTTATGGGGCCAACTTGAACTCACTTTTTTTGTGAGGCGATGTATCGTCTCAGCCTTGGTTCTCGGCGTTTTGCGCCGACACGACGCGTGCCGGAGCCAACAATCTTCCAACCACTTAGTTGAATTACATTTCCTGGTATAATTCTAGTAGTACGATGGAATACGCGAATTCTGTTGCTTGTCTTCACTGGAAATTTGAATTAATCTTATTCTGAACCGATTCCGTGGAGACTCCATACATTTTTCTTTTTGTTGCACATCCTTTAGTTGAGAGTACCTGCTGAAGTTTTCGGGATATTAAAACATAATCTTTGGGAGGTTTCCATATTGATGAAATGAAAGGAAACATTGGTAAAAAATTAAGAGTTTTTCGAATTTCAAAAAAATCTTCTTGAATTCCATATAAAATCGTATACATGTATAAAATATGTTTAACACAATTGTCATATTTTCACATAAGTAACACTTCGACTTTAAGTTATACTTAAATTAACGTTCAAAATGATTTCATCCTTTTTTACCCGAAGAATAAATATTTTAATTCCTTATCATGCATATTTTTGTAATAGCTGCACACAGCTCATTCCGGTTCACATGATTGTATTAACGAAGTTATTTCTGCCGAGCGAATAATAACTATTTATTATTCACTCCGCACATCTCAACGGTAACATTTATATCAAATCTTTGAGCCGCGAATAGATCAGATAAGCAATCAATTAAGTTACAAGAATAAACTGCCTCAACTCATAATTATATAGATTGCAGCGGAGTCCGTGCCGTGGAGAGTCAGACAAACTGTGGTCTGTTGCGGTCAGCACGTCCGTGAGCGCTGGGCGAGTGTGTGTGAGATGCTCCGCCATCATCGGCCAGCACTGCGGGCGCGCTCGTCTGCTAGTGCGGTTGCGCGACGAGTTGGCGGCGATACGAAAAGCGCGGGAAACCCTGTTCGATATTCAAAATAGTTGTGGGCCACGATAAAACAATAGACGCGAGCTACCGTGACACTTCGGAATTTGTTGGACGCGAAGAGACACTGATGAATGACAATTAGTTGTTGGCTCTGTTGGAAGGCAGTTAACAAGTGACTTATTGTTAGGGCTTGAAAAACACAGATCAGTGCTCAAGTGAACAAAACTGTGCAAAATATTGTGCCGGAAGATCTACCATCAGTGTGATTGGGTAGGTACTATTTTAACGAAACTGTTTTTTATTCAAACTAAATTATTAATAATATCATAGTTAAAGATATTTTATATTTTAAATGTTAGTAAACATCATTACAGGTGCCATTTACTGCTCCCAAGAATGGAGTTTTTGGTTATAGGGTTCCAAGCAGTTGATCAATCAAACTCGTGTTTTTAATGTTTAAGGTACACATACTTATTGAATGGCGAAACTGTAACAGTTGATTTCCTCACGATATTTTCATTCACCCTTATTAGGGTGGAGTCCATAATCTTTGGTTAATGATAAATTTAAAATTAAAACATTTCCGTTCTTATTTTTCTCCTTAAGAACAAAGAATATAGATCAATACATTTGTTTATATTCATTTTATGTATGCAGAAAGCTTGTGCTTCATGTATTTTGTTACAATAAACGATTTTTTTCTGCTTTCTTATCTAAAATAATCATAACTATAGTATTAACCAGAGATTCTGCACTCCAGCCTTATCCAAAAAAAGTAAAGTTCTTTAGTTTTAAAATAACACAGACATGTTTTGCATCATTGCAAAAAAATATGGGTATGTGGCGTTCTGTTCCGTAGTTGTGACTATTCTAAATATGTGTTAAATAATATGTGACGACCATGCGATTGTTTTTGGCCGCAACTCGGGTACGTGATATAAATTAATTCGTTCCTAGTTCAATTTCGATGGACTAATAAAATATTATAATTCGCAATGTAAAAAGTCCTGAGCAGCATCGAGACTTAAAAGATTTCAACGCATCGAAGGAAACTGATACCGATGGAAGCGGTATCGGCAACGGCGGCGTCGTTTTCATTCAAAATTGCCCACGGGCATGGGACGTTTAATATCTAGAAATACGTATATTTAGTGTGTCCACAGTTTTTTTTGTTAGTTTTTCTGAAGTTTTCGACGAAGCAAGGAAAATATTCGGACAAATTATTTGTCTCTATCTCTGTACTCTATCGTCTTTACCACGGAGTAGGCTCATCGGAGCTAAATAACGCTGTCCTTCCGTACCCTTTCTACCATCTTTTAACGTGGAACAGGCAGGGAATGTACCCATTTACTGTCGACTTTACTATTACCCATAAGTAGCATTTTAACTTTTAGGCGCAAAATTTTTAATGTATTTTTTTTTACCTGGACAAGGATGGCTAGGAACAAACTGACCATCACATACGAGCCCAAAACACCACATGGGAATTAGATGCCATGCCAGGACCTTCCTTATATTGCTCGTCTACATTGAACTGAATGGAAAGCACGGATAATTTTCATTGCCACTTCTCTGGAGTATATTTCGTCACGTAGATCATTGAAGCGGGAACTTTCAATCGAAAACGATGTCACATAACGGCAGCCAGATTAAGTGCGCAGACGCACGTTTAGTTCACTTCAAGTGCACCGCAGGTGATCACATGAATGAATGTTTCCCACGGAGCGAAGCCAGCAGGGATTACAAGTCCCGCTCATCCATGTGAAGAAGAAAGTGACGTTCTTTGTCTACATAACTACATATGTACCATTACGCCGCTTCCCCGCAGGGGTAGGAGTATTGTAGCCACATTTGGTAGAAGGCAGTCGTCAGTACTCGGCGCAGAGCCATCCGTCTTGTTTTAGATCCGAAACTCATCGATGGCCATCCTGTGATTCATAGACATTACTTGTACTTGGCTAGGCAAAGTATTTCATCCGACTGTCAATTTTGACATTCAATGTATGGTGCGAATATCAAATTTGATAGTCGGAGGCCATACTTTGGCTAAGCTAAACACGAATAATGTATATTAATCTCAGCACAAGCCCCAGGCGGTTTGTAGGTTTACTTGGTCTGTTTTACAAGTACTATTATGGATGCTGCTCTGTGAAACATGCATCCCATTATTCCTCCCATCCGGTATATTTTCTGTTAACGCACCGCAGAAAATAAAAGCACCCTTTTGTAGTTGACACTAGGCTTTAAAGAACCTACCAATTCTTAAATTCGTTTCTTTGTCGCACCGCTAGGGTCTAGAACTGTCTGCCGTCGAGTGACTTTTCTAATACCTTCAACCGGGGAGTCTTCGAAAATAATCTGAACAACTATATCGATGTAGAAGCATCTTATTACGGTTGATAAGTCGTGTTGCAACGAACCCATTGCTGTGATCGTTGGAAAAATTCTCGCCGCCTCCTTACAACTTTAAATCGACCCGCCTCGACTGGCTTGTTCTGAGCTCGTAGTCCCAGCTGTCACCTAAATTGGCCTATACGGCAAACCGATCGACTGGCGTTTTCCTTAAAAACTTCAAACTCCATACCATTTTTTACTAGATATTCTGTGGTTTTACTTCTTTAAGGTGTCAAAGTCAAACTCGAACTTCCGATTTGCATGAAAACGCGGAGTCGGCGTCAACGGCAACGTCGACGTATTTACGGCAACGTTGAGTAAGCCGTCAAATCAAACTCGGACTCGCAAATGTTAGTTCGCTTAACGCCCACTGCGCGCGCTCTTTAATTTCTCCATACATTTGAAAACGCCAGTCCATCGGTTTGCCGTAAACGCCAATTTAGGTGACAACTGGAACTACAGGCTCTGAAAGAAGATGAAGTTGACAGAAGTCGCATCAAACCAAAACCTTATTATGTGGCGACCGCGGTGAGACCCCCCGCGAAGTCGATTAAACTTCATCAAAACTTTGACGTCACAGCCTTCACAGGCTTCAAACACCGTTACGGTTCAAACGGTACCGTTAAAATCAGCAGTTTTTTTATGGAACTATTGATAATACCATGAACCTATCATTAATATTAGCTGACTCCCGAAGAAATTAGGGGCCATGCCCAGGAGTTATTTTGTTTTCTGGACATTCGTCTAAAGCAGATTTTGAACCTGCGACCATTGGATTACGGTCCACTGATCTAACCTTAAGCTCTTGAAACGATTACATCAGCAAACGAATTTCTAGGTTATATATTTATTTGTATTATACTTATACATTATACTTTACAGTATAAACCAATTCGTAAAATGTAGTTTCACAAAATACAGAAAGCAAAGAATACACAAAATTATTAGCTATTACCTTCCATAAATCTCATGCAGGCTCGCTCAAACATTCCTCCCTCGATCACTAGAGTTACATTCGAATGGACACAATCTAAATAGATATTTATTGCGGCTATTTATTTATTCCTACACATGACAAATACATTTCACATAACAGTAAACCAGGGCGTACAAATGTAGAATACTTAATTGCAATATGGAAAAAATAATAAATTAAACATATAATTGAATATGGATGAGTAATCTTTAAAAAAAAACAACTACCTACGGTAAAAACGTGTCAAGTTAAATCCGGACTGATTTTAGTGTCAGATACCAACATCGGCAGGATAATTATATCTGGTTTCGTTCCTGGGTTGAGTTTAATACTCAATACAATAAAACTCTAGCCAAAAACTTAGGTAGGCCTTCCGACTGTCAGTTATGACATAAACTGCATGGAACGAATGTCAAATTTGACAGTCGGAAGCAATACTTTGGCTAAGCCAAGCACGAGTAAGGTCCATGAATTTCAGCATAAGATCGTCACTAGACAAACGGTATAATAATTCTGTGGTATAGTGCAAGCAAACATAACAATACGAGGTGCGTTGAATGATTGTCGCCAACGTCTTCAATGCCCTCCCCCCCCCGTCGCCGCCCCCCCTCCCCGTCGCAGCCTGCGCGAGCGCCGTTACTTTGCATTACCATTGAATAGAGTGCAGCAGCTAACAGTTGTCGGCTTTGCTACTCTAAATACCCACTCTTTTCTACTGTCACTTACTGTAACGTATAGTAGAAGCCATCGCAATGGATACATAAAGAAAGCTGTACAGCCCTTTACCTGCTATACATGCTGATGGGATCATGAAAAATGTAGTAAAGGCACGAAGTCTCATAGGCGCTCATTAACATCAAATCGATGAACATTTGTAAGATCATAATGTTAAGTTTGTGTGTGTGGGTATGTGTGTGTTTTAAATGTAAAAATATTCTTTTAGTTTTTCGTAAATTATGTTATAATTTTTATTAAATGTGAGAATGATAAGATTCTGATGAGAATTGTAGCACAAATGTGTTAGTTCGTTCAGATCTATGAATAAAATCCGTAAATCGAAATTGAGGTGCATAGGCTGACGAAAAGAACATTTCATATTCTACATTTAAACTTTCGCTTAAATTAAGACATGTCGATGCCGAATCTATTGGAAGGAAATGATGGTGCGGGGGGACGCACGGGGGCGGTGGGGGCGGGACGCTGCCAGCGGGTTCCGCCCCCACATGTCGCGAGGTGACATTGACTTTGTGGGTCGAAGGCTCCAGATCAATGTCCTTCGGATGTGTCATGACTGGATGTCAGTCGGTTTGACCTTAAGAAATTCATGTTTAATTTTTCAATGTATTACGAAATATTCTGTGCAATTTAGAGAACCAACACGTTATGACATACATTCTATTTTATTTTATTGTAACTAGACATGGGTGGCTAATACCACCTACTGTCATGATATAATCCTAATACACCACATGGGAATGGGTGACATGCCAGGACATCCTTTATATTGTACGGCTACATTGACATAGATGGCAACTACGGACAATTTTTATCGCCGCTTTGACCATCGTTCATTTCATGCTAAACTGAGCGGAAGGGGTTTTACATTTAAACCGAACTACCAACGACGAATCCCTTAGTCGCCTATTACGACATGCACTGGAAGAAATGCAGGGTGCCCGATTGTATTATGTACAATTAAAAGTGCAAAAACAGTACTTATATGTTTTTTTTATCCAAAACTTGCTGACCCGGCGAACTTCGTACCGCCTAACAGTCAATGAATGTCGTGTTACTTTATAGCTGAACTAATTTAGGCTTTGATGAACGTAAAATAATGATACAAAATAATATATTTATATAGATAGAAACAAAAAAATATTTTATTATGATGAAAACATACACACAGAATGAGAATAAAAATAAAAAAAAATAAAAAAATATTATTAAGTACTTCAAACTCATGTCAGAAAAAAATGATTGAAAACTATGTTGTACAGATTGGGAAAAAAAAATAAAACTCGGATTAATTCATTAATAGGATTTTCATTCAAGCACTTTGTGGTAAACGACATTCTTTGTTTTTTGGTCAGGCGCAAGAACAATTTAAAGCGGATGGTTTGCCGACACGTGAGCATGCCACGTACAATTGACCATAAGAAAAACATGCATTTTCTAGATTGAGGCCACAAATAGTCAAGGATTGGCCCTGTGATTTGTTGATCGTCATGGCGAAGGCAAGACGAATCGGGAATTGAATTCGTTTAAACTCAAAGGGCATATCCGTTGGGATCATCGGAATCCTTGGAATAAGAACTTCCTCATCTGTGAATCACATTGCTCCTCATTTTTCTTATCACCAAACGCGTTCCATTACACAGTTTTGGTTGGTTGAAATTTCTAATCATGATGACTACTGAGCCAACTTTAAGTTTTAAATTTTGCAGTGGTAAACCAGGCACATCTAAGGAGTTTAAAAAATCAGTTGGATAATTAGTGGCTTCTTCTTCGTTTGTTACACAGTCGATAGATTTGAATGAATACAGAGTACCTACGATTTGATTTTGAATTATAAAATTGAGGTCATCTATATCTTTATTTTTAGCTGCCAAAATTGCTCGCTCACTTAACCATTTAATATTTTTGTGGTTAGCAATGATATCCGGGAATACTTTGTTGATAAGCTCGTCTTTTGATGATACGAAATTGCAAAAATTTGGAGGAAATGAAATCAAACCGCTCGATTTGTCAACAGGAACACGGCCATTACCGATAGTCAGCAATTGCTTCGAGAAATCATCATCAGATAGATCGTTCAACAATGCAAATCTCATATTTACAGACAGTTGAAGTTTCTTTACATATCGCCACAGATTTGATGCTTTGAGGCAAGCGTTTATTTCGTCGGCAGCAGTAGATCTTGGAATGACTGGTAGTGTTTGTCGGAAATCGCCAGATAATAAAATCATTGCACCACCAAAACGTCTCGAGTCATTGCGCAGATCTTTTAATGTTCGGTCTAGTGCTTCCAATGCGTGTTTGTGCGCCATTGTGCATTCGTCCCATATGATGATTTTTGATGCTACTAAATTTTTGGCCATTGCGGACTGTTTCGAAATGTTACATGTCGGTTGTTCAGTAGTTTGAAGGTTTAATGGCAATTTTAACGCTGAGTGAGCCGTACGGCATCCGTCTAACAATGTGGCCGCTATTCCAGAAGAAGCAATTGCTACCGCAATTTCGGATCTCGCACGTACAGTGGCCAAAATCAATGACAGGAGGAATGTCTTCCCAGTTCCACCGGGGGCATCCAAAAAAAATAAGCCGCCATTTCCATCATCAATTGCATTAATCAGTGTATCATAGACTTCCTTCTGCTTAGGATTCAACAGAGGTACATTCGTTTGAACTGATTGGATTAGTTCATGTGGATCATATTCACGTTCACGTTCCAATCTCTATTACATGCGTCATTCATTCCGCGATCTGGCGTTGGCATTCACATATCGAGTTTTCATTGTTTTTAAGATGTATTCTGCTATTCGGGACGGAAACAAATCCAACAAATCAAAAACCATGGCAATCGGTCCAGCCGTTCTCGAGTTATAAGTGTTGTAACAAACACGACTTTCTTTTATATATATAGATAGCTGGGATATAATAATTGAAGTTACGTATAAATTCCATGGATATTATGTACTTAGCAAACTGCCTGGTTTTCAATAAGTGCTGATTTATTTTAATAGACACTGAAAGGGCCTTTATTACTGTAGTGCTGATTATCTTGCACTGGTATTGATTGCAAGCTAAGCTAATCGGCAGTAGGTGAAAAAGTCCCTTAGATACCTTAACGCCTCTAAGGTAGCAAATATGTCCTTTGTCGCATACAACAGCATACATCTTCTATGTTGAACAAGTTCAGGAAGTAAACAAAGCACGGACAAGACATCACAGCAATTATCTGCCAAAAAAATGACAGTCACACCACACCGTGAATTGTCATCAATGTCAAGTTCTTGTTTTGTTTATGTGGCTGTTCCTAAAATATTACGTACTGGTCGCGTTCCCACGACCTTCGTCGCGACTCACTCGGCGGCTGGGTCAAACGTGGCACAGACGTGCAATGTATGCTTCAGGTTGGGCAATATTACACGATTTTAAAAGCGAACACCTAGACGGAAAGGAATTTTAACCTGTCGAACGTTGTAAAAAAGACATTAGAACAATTCGTATCGGTTAAATGTGTTTAAATACACTGGCAGATTAATATTTCTATCTTTATTTTATGCATACGAAATGAAATCAACGTCACTAACGTCAATTTTGGAAGAAAACAATATTATTTACAAACCTGTCACTGCTCGTAACATTTATGGCTCTGACACAGTGTAGGCATGCAAGAGTGGTAAACCTAAAGGCTCGGTATATCTTTAACAAAATTTAGATGGCGTCATCATCTGAAAAGTTGTAAAATATTTTTTTGAAAAATTCAAATTTGGCGGAATTATCACACCCGAACAATTTCATAAAATTTTATATCATTGCAGAAATAATGCTTAGCAACAAATTAATGATAACAATATTTCAGTGGCGGTCACGATTACCTTTTTAAAATTTTCTCCGTGTTTTTTAGATGGGAATTATTATAGAATATATAAAACATTTCACGGAATACACCATCTGTTAGGATTCCACCAAATATAAATTTGTAAAATTAGGTAGATGCGTATAGCTACAAATAATTATTTTCTAACTTTACAGATAATGGCGCCATCTACATGTTATTGAAGATATACCGAGCGTTTCGAATCACCTCATGACAAGCATACTTATAAACAATAATTTTTCATGTATTTTTAAATACGATCTAACTGAACGTCTCGTAGCTCAGGAGCGCGGCGACTTGCCCGCAAAATCCGCACCCGTTCATGCACCATTATTTTTCTTACTGAGTTGGATAAATGCATTTCGCCACGAATACGAGCGGATTTATAGTTCGGAATCCATGTTAAACTGTAGAAGTTTTAGGTAGTAGGGTTGAGCCCGCCTGGGATGGTGTCATCGTATCTGATAAAAAGTTGGTTAAAACGGAAATAAAAAAATATCCGTGTAACCGTGCTCATAAAGGGAAGGTTCTGGCATAGCACCCAATTCCTTCAGGAAGCGGTGTATCAAAAGAGGTATCCTATCTAATTTACGTTCTCAGAATATTATGCTGAAAAATAAAGTAAAATTGTTTATTTTTTTAATTATTTAGGCTTCCACTTGGCCTGTGTTTCCTTTTTAAATTTTCTTTGAACCTAACAACTATTCCATCCCAGGAAATACAACAAAAGCCAAATTTCTTCGCAAGGAGAATTAATATTCCAACACTGTCGGTTTCTAGTGAATAACACTGGCTAAATTTACATGGCTTCTACAGCTGGTTTCGAGACGTCTTCAGATATGACTGCAGAAGCATGTGAAAATATTTCACAGGTTTAAATATGCCTAAATAATGTCACTTTTCTTATTGAGAAAATATTTTAAACGTACACCTGTTATAAAAATATTCAATCAATTCTCAAAATATAACTCGTACTGTTATTAGTATTACAAGTAAGAGTCTTTGTACGCTAATGTGATGCTAAAAAAATAATTCATAAACTTGTATGTGGCTTTCATTTCAAAAAATTACATTGTCCAAGTATCTTCCAAAACATCACCAAGTGTGGGTTTTAAGCAGATATCACATGTTTGCCATGAAGTGATTATATACTGACAGTAGATATCATTTTATAACATTGTTATTCATCTTACTCATTGTGCGTAAGATCGTTTGCTTTATAAACAACAAAAAAGTATGCAAGAAACGTTGGTAGGAACGCTGTGAATAAGCCAGTACGTGTGTCCTTGATGCGGCACGGTCGTGACTCGAGACTAGCACGCGAACGCTATCTGAGCTAGATCAATTGAATAAACATATTTCTAAGAGAAATTATATTATTTAAATATGGTTCCCGAAAGATAAGGGGATTCTTGGGACTTCTATTTATATTTACAGGGGGGAATTTTAGCCCCGGTAGCCTAGTTGTGCGACGTCTTGCGAATCGATATGCTGGGTAAGCACGTCTGAGCGCAGTTGGGTTCTGGATGGGTGACCATTTTCAACCGTTGAGGCTGGCCGTGGTTCGGATTCCACGTAAAACTGTAGGTCCTCTTCCTTACTTACTAGGTGGTAGGGTCAATTCCACCCGGGTTGGTACCATCGCATTGAATGAACGATGGTCGAAGCGGCAATGAAAATTGACCGTGTTTTCCATCCAGTTCAGTGAAGCCGAGCAATATAAGGACCTAGTTCCCATGTGGTGTGTTAGGCTAATATTTGACGTTCAGTTTGGTATTAGCCATCTATGTCCAGTTTAAAAAAAAAAACTAACGCCACCTGGAGCAAAAGTACTCAATATTGTGGCCTAAGCTGGGTACAAAACCGACAAAAAGGCGAAAGTATTCGACACCGTAATTTTCTGCCATCAAATAAATATCCTCCAGAATATTAATATTTGATTGGGAAGTCAACACAGTTAAATAAATAATACATCAAACGAAATTACGCATTTCATTAAAAAAGTATTAATGATGATAACATGATAATATTTTAAAATATTTCTATTAATAACTAATACATTTTACATTAATACACATGTCCTTATAATGTAAAGTTTATTATTTAATATGGAATAAAAAAAAACGAAGCCATTTTAGAATAGAACAAAGGTTTCTAGACAAGCTGCTTTTCACGATCCGCTCTTGTACTCCTGGAATGAACACGAAAAGTTCTCACATGAATAGCTGTTGTTCAGGACAGGAGGTTGACAGATACTCGGGTGAAACATTCGCACCCAAGTTCTTCGATTAGCCCACTGCAGTTATTTCACGAATTGATTATTAAGTATACATACTTTTGCGCACTAAGCAGGTACGTCGCTTATTCCAGCGCAATTACGTACGTAAGCAAAACTGGAATTAAGTATTTTTCGAAAAGGCCTCTGTACAAATATAATGGCACCTAATTACTAAACTCTCGAGTACGGCTGGTCGAAGTCCGAGGAAGGTTCTTAAATACATACAGTTGGACCCGGTAGTTGGCGCTGAACTGACCGTTTGAATAACACGCTCGCGATGGGGGGAAGACAAAATCTACCGGGCTCCGCTCAGGCGAGTGTCCAAAACGAAATCGGCCCGAGCGGAGCCGGGAACCTCAGATAGTAATAGGTCGGGGAAAAAGTATTTTCGCATTATAGTATGTATGAACTTGTAATAAAATCTCTTTGGCTATACTATTTGTATCTGGCTGGTTTTGGTATCATTGAAAGTTTAAATTTTAAAGAACATAATTCCAAATTCAAATTAGGAAAATGTGTGATTCTCATTTGTTTTTCGTACTGTCAAAATGAGTGAATCTAATGAAGAAATTCGATACATTTTAAAATTTTACTACAAAAAAGGTAAAAATGCAACGCAAGCCGCGAAAAAAAATTGCGATGTTTATGGACCTAGTGCAGTGTCTGTGAGAGTAGCACAAATTTGGTTAAGGCGTTTTCAATCCGGAAATTTTGATGTCAAAGATGCACGTCGCTCTGGTCGCCCTATTACGGATAAAATGGATGCCATTTTTGAAAAAGTGGAGCAAGATCGGCATATCAGTAGTTACGACGTAGCTGAAGAACTAGGAATTGACCACAAAACAGTTTTGGCGCATTTGAAAAAAACTGGGTACACAAAAAAGCTCGATATTTGGGTACCTCACGAGCTCACTGAAAGAAACCTAATGAACCGTGTACTCATTTGTGATTCTTTATTACGACGTAATGAAACCGAACCATTTTTGAAGAAGCTGATAACTGGTGATGAAAAGTGGATCACGTACGACAAGAACGTGCGAAAAAGGTCGTGGTCAAAGGCCGGTCAAGCTTCACAGACTATGGCGAAACCCGGGTTAACTCGCAACAAGGTGATGCTGTGTGTGTGGTGGGATTGGAAGGGCATTATTCATTATGAGCTGTTACCACCAGGCAGGACCATCGATTCTGAACTCTACTGCGAACAACTGATGAGATTAAAGCAAGAAGTTGAGAGAAAGCGGCCGGAATTAATCAACAGAAGGGGTGTGGTTTTTCATCATGATAACGCTAGACCTCACACATCTTTAGCCACTCAGCAAAAACTAAGAGAGTTTGGCTGGGAGGTGTCAATGCATCCGCCGTATAGTCCTGACCTTGCACCTTCAGATTTCCACCTGTTTAGGTCTCTTCAGAATTCTTTAGGCAGTGTCAGGTTAACATCACGAGAGGACTGCCAAAACCACTTGTCGCGGTATATTGATCAGAAGTCCCAATATTTCTATAGCAATGGGATCATGTCCCTACCTACAAGATGGCAAAAAGTTATCGAACAAAATGGTACCTACATACTTTATTAAATGTAAATAAACCATATTAAAAAATGTTTTGAATTTTCTTAAAAAATGCGAAGAAACTTTTTCCCCAACCTATATATAATATAATTAAAAAGATGTTTTTGGAATTTAAAAAATATAAAAAAAAGGGTAAAAAGGAAAGAGGCTTAATATGATACGAATGCATACAGCATTTTGAAAGTGCAATACAAAACAGCAAAATAAAAAAACATTATAAAGCAAAAATGGGCAGATGAGTACAGGTTTTAAAATGTACTTGATGTCGGTGAGTTAAAGCATTGGGTGTCCACTAAAAATAACGCTTGGCGTAGAGTTCCCGCCTCGGCTGTGTTCACATTATTATGCCTAGTGGAAGCAATAAAACGTTCTTAAGTCAGGGTTCCGTTAGACCACTTGTCACCTTTTACATCACGGTGATTATATCACCGTTATGCAAACACCGCGCTTGTGATAGAAGTAGTATAAATGTTTGGCATTCTCTTAAATTAAACATGTCTGAGAACGGTGTCGATGTTATTTACTGTCGACATATTTTTGTCAAAAGAGCAATGACATGGATGTATAAAATATCTTGTAGAAACGATTGAGCTATCATCATGTAGCGACGGTAAAAAATCCATAACATTTATATTTTAAAAGACATATTTTTTATGGTGACCGTAATGATTGGAAAAATATTTTTTTCTAAAAACATTTTGTCTTACAAGTTTACATTAGCGTGATTTTAACAATTTACCAATATATTTCTAGCTTCAACTAACATGTGAATTTATGTAGTGCAAAATATAGAGGTATTAGTTTACACAGTGGGTCGTCACAGGGCACAACGTCGATCTCCGTGGGGCACAAGGCCTTGCTTCTTCATGGGTTCAATGGTTCAATTCCAGTCCCTTTCATGCATCACTTATTTTGTCTTTCTGAGATGGCTAAGTCATTTCGCTACGAACACAAGCTAATATAAAATAAATTAGCTAAACAATAATATTAAAATGAAATCTATGTGAAGCTGTTAAACCCAAGCGGGAATGAAAAACTGTCCGTGTTGTCCAATGCAGCCGTGATCATATAAAGGGCATGGCACCGAATCTTTCCGGAAATACAGAGTATGGCCTTGTTCATGACAGCAGTGGGCTTATCATGCTTAATTAATTGGCCGGGTAACAGGTCAGTGGGTGACTAAATCTGACTTTAAGTTGACTTTCGTACCATGCTAACTGGTAAACAACAGTTCACTTGTGGTACTCACACCTGATACGAAATGCAACTAGACATAAGATTGAATCACTTACCACATGCCTGTTAAACCGGCAAGATAATTTACCATGGTAATCCATCAGGTGTTATGTTAGCATTTATTGACAAATACAATGAATAGCTTAATTTATCCTGCAACGTTCCTCCTGTTTCCTGGAAATGCTCCGTCTTCAACCGTGCATTAAGCTTTATAATAACGAAGCCATTATTATGTTTAGGCTAATTTTGCAACTTGTAACTGTTTAGTATTCAAACATTGTCTTAAGTAAGGTGCACCTTATATGTTAACTCTACGCATGCGTCATTTTTAGAATTTATTGTGATCTATTTTCAGGCAAGGGCGCATTCTAGTTTCTTCTTTATTCTTTACATCTATTCTTCGCGATTTGCATTCATACCTATTCTTATGAGGCATTGTGCAACATTTGACGGTAACTTTGTTCATATTAAAGCTAGGCCACTCTTTATAGAGAAGGGATCTGAATAAAATCGATGCGGTTCACTAAAAGTGAGTTGACATTGATTAACTGCGACGCTTAGTCCTGAAATCGGGCCTTAAAGAGGGAAATAATGCTTGGTTATAAAATTATGAGTTTAAAATCACTCGTGTATGGAATCTATATTTCACATTGTCATTCGGTTTTTATGTTATTTAATTTTCACCTTTTTAAATTTATTTTGCGTGCTCCATTTGTATAGCTTTTTATGTCATGGCTTCCTAATGAAGGTATTCTTTTAGAGTTGAAAACTCTTTAAATGTTATCCAAAAAAGCATTAAGAATACATGTGTATTACATTTATATTCTAAAACTGCTAACAATTCCCCATTACTCTAAAATCATAAGTCATATTGTTATCAGTGACATAATTAAAACCCACAAGGGAGAATGGGAGAATGTATTTTTAAACCCGTCTGATTTAAAGAGGTTTCTTGTGTGGCCCTCAAATCAAAGCAATCTGCCTGCGTGTTAATGTTTTCTCTAACTCTTTCGAGGAAAACCGATCTTTCGACATATACCATGTTCATGTAGGGCTTTCATAGCATAGCGAAAATACTGGACATGGAAGACTAAATTAAATGGAGCGTCATAATGGTAGCAAATATACTATGTGTCAATACAGCACCTCAAGTTGCATTTCCAAAGGAAGCAGGTGCAATGCCAGGACCTTGATCCTTTGAGATAGATGGGGAAGATAACATTTCGTTATTAACATTTTGTCAATCTTCAATTAAATCAGGTTGTTTAAAAAAAGGCAAGTGTAAGCAAGTATTATGTAGCCGAGAAATATAAGGAAGGTCCTGGCATGGCACGTAGTTCCCATGTGGTGTGTTAGGCTAATATAAAAAGGTCAGTTGGATATAAGCCATCCATGTCCAGTTACATTAAAAAAGGCAGCAAAATACAGGCCTTTCATTTGGACTGCCTAAATGTCATTCATACAATTATTTTAATGTTTATTATATTTGTTGCAGGTATCGATCAAGATGTAAACTGTTAAAAAGCGTGGAAGTTATCTAATTCAAGAAATTATCAATTCATTGAAACTGTAACGCCAGCACATAAAGCATGTGAGGTGAAGGTGACGGACGAGGGAACAGTGAAGAGGGATAGAGAAGGAGAAGAAGAGTTGGGGGAACAGAAGGGAGAGGGAGTGGAGCGCGATGCGGACGATGGACACGATGTGCGCGAGCCACAAATACCGGCCGCCGCTGTCCGCCGCCAGCTTCTACCAGCCGGAGATGTACGCGCGGCCCGCCACACTCCGCACGCACCCACAGGTTAGTTAGTAGTCACGCATTTCGGTTTTCGATATTTGCGTCGTTAACCTCTAGCTTCTGTATCGCCACCTGTTTTCCGATTACCCCAATTTTGAACAATTAAAAATATAGGTAACGTGATCCATTTATTTTTATTCGACAGGAGCGACGTGGTTCAATGTTATCGATGGTGAAATAAATGCGGCACGATTTAATTAACTAATATAGTATAACCAAAATATCGAACGCCATTGACGTCGTTGAAATAATAATGCCTAGAAACGGCATAATCGACGATCTCAATAATTTCCTGTAACCTTAGCCAACAAAAATTCAAGGAAGAAGTACACGGTAATGAATATTTAAGTCTTCTCGTGGGACTGCGTGTGTGTCGCGCGTCTAGTCGCAGTAGTGAGACACCCACACAACTGTGGTCCAGTTCCCGCGAAGACAAATTCAATTGATTACATGAAGGTACGTAAGTTTCCCAATGCGGAGGCGGAGGCGGAACGGCGCACGCGCAGGGCTGTTCCCGTTACCCGACTACTCCGCCTCCGCAGCGAGCACGACCTAGCTAACCTAGCACTCCATGCATGGAGTATCACGCCCGGGTTGGTATCATTGCAATGGGTAAAAAGCGAAGCGGCAATGAAAAATTGTCCGTGTTTTCCATCCAGTTTAAAATAGCCGTGCTCATAAAGGAAAGGTCCTGGCATGGCTCCTAATTCCTTCGGGAATGTTGTGAATTGGGCTAATATTATAACGGTAGTTGTGTGGTATTAGCCATCCATGTCAGGTTGCATGAAAAAAAACATAGCTACAGTTGTCGCCGTTCCATGGAATATGGAAGGCATATTCTATATAGGCATATTCAAGACCTTACTTTGCCCCAAAATAACCGGATCAGCGCATAATTCCAAAGCCTACCTGATATAACCTTGTCTATAACCTAATCTTACATGATATAATAGAATAGTTTTTGTTTTTGGGACCTAACTTGTTTGGTACTAAGAATCTGGTAGAGTAAATATTGCAAGATTAAATAGTGGTAGTTATTTATTGCGATTAAGGATATAGAAACGTGAATAACGTAAATATTGTAAGATTTCGGTTGTAAGCGAACATGAAGGTAAATTTTACCAAATCTCCAGGAAACTCTATTCTCTATGTTCTAGTAGGGTATGTATATTACGTGCACTTCTCAATATTACAATAATAGCAATGAATATTATTTATAACTTTATAGACCCCTCTCGGCTATGGCGGTCGTTCTAGGCAAGTGTTTCCGTAAATCGTACCAAGGCTTCACTGGAGGATTTGAGAGATTCGCTCTACATAATTACAGTAAATATATATTTTTTAAATTTAACCGTTGTCTTTATATTTTCTTGTTTAATTGAGAAATAGTTAAGAAATTTAATTCTGTATTTATTTTTACTTTCATATTTCATAAAAAAATATAGATTTATAATGGTTTCATGACGTTATTGCCACATGAAATTATGTCATTACTGAGTTAAGCATTTGCGGTGTCACTTTGGTAGAGCAATATTCACGGTATAGGTATTACCAATTTATATTTCAGTTAATAATGACCAACTTACAGGCCCATATTCTACTTTAGGTGCTTCTAATTCTTGATACTCTCACCGCGAGAAGCACCTACAATCGAAGCACGAGGCACCTTATTCTTTCGGGAATGTGGTGTATTATAATGCTAATATCATAACGATAGTTGTGTGGTATTAGCCATCCATGTCAGGTTGCATAAAAAAAAATACAGACATACACCAGACGTTAGCTTTATATGAGTTGATCATGTGACGGAATGTAAATGTTATTACGTAAGTATGGATGTGGTATGTTTGAGAGCGTTTTATTCGATCGAATCTCCGGGTACCGTTAGCCGGTCCCCTCGTGTGTCGCCCGAGGAGGCTCGGAAATTCGTCTCTACCTCGTCTCGACCGGATTTTTCTCAGTCGGGGACCCGCGTGTAAGGTGCGAGCTTGGCGTCGCGCGTCGGTAACGGGTCGCGCCAGTTCCGGTGAGCACTCCGCGTCAGAACATACGGCGGCTACGTACCCGACCAGAACCTATGAGCCAGGGGGGGGCAAGATGACAGGTCTTGAAGAACAGAGAAGTAATGGTTTATCAACATTATTAACCTTAGATGAAAAAGAACATTATACGACAAAACATAATTAAAAACAAATTTTTTTATGGTGTTTGGAAATGTTTTACCATTGTCGAAGTTCTGCGAGGGCAGCTGGTCTTCCCTGACTCCATTGGCGATGCCCATAAATTCTTCAATTTGATTTGTTTTTTTTTCAATGTATGCCTACAAAAAAATCCATGAAAATGTATCACTTCAAATTCAAAATCATCCGTGCCTATGAAAGGCATGACAGATCGGTTATTTTATTTACAAGCACTGCTCTGCATAAACGAATCCTACTTTTTATTTTTAAAAATATATTTCTTTATAAATACACATTTTTTTATTCTGCTGATGAGGCAAAAAGTAATACCATCACAGACTATCATTCCGCCCGACTGCATCCAGCACTGACGCAACGCTGCGACACCAGCGCCACCTAACGGGACCCGCAGATCAATGGCGGCGATTAGTGCACGAGATGTAGCTTTTTGTCAGCGCCGAATCGAGGTTACACCGCCACGCTTCGCCTCGATCGCGGTCAAAAGCTGCAAAAACTGCCCGATCTATATGGATTGGTCAGCGGAGATGACTCTACATTCTGCGGACTGATCTCAATCATATCCGATGGAGTCACGTTCGGGCTTTGGCGTATTTTATGGATATAAATCGGATTGAGGGCAAAGTCCTTGTGGAAACGGGTATTCGTTGGCCGGTGGGTATAAGCGCTGCGCACTGAACCAAGATGCAAGCGCGTTCATAACAATCGGATGCCAATAGCCTCGTGTTTACGCTCGGCGTACAGCGGCGCAGCCTCTGCTACAGAACAGCCTCCCTGCAGTGGAACAAATGTATAGTTCTACATACAACATACTGTATGTCTAGAACTATCTGTACATATAAGGCTATTCTGCAAGGATTACATACTTTGGTGGAATTTAGATCCACTGAAAAAAATACGTAATAAATCTAATACAATTATGTGAAATTGTAAATTTGTCCTACACTACTTCTAATAAAAATTTTCTTATATTTTTTTAACTTTTCGTAGTCTTTGCTATAGTGCCACAAACAGGTTGAATAATAAACATCCAAACATTCCCATTTATTATATCAGTTGAAGGAATGTACAGTCAGTCAGTCAGCGTGTTTGCGTCCACTGCTGGACATACGCCTCTCCAATTTTCCTCCAGTCCTCCCGGCCTTCAGCGGTACGGATCCACTGCTTTCCGCCAATGCACTTGATGTCGTCGTCCCACCTGGCGCGTGGTCTTCCCACACTCCGTTTTCCTGTCCACGGCCGCCAGTGTAGGACACGGTTACTCCAACGGTCGTTGTCTCTTCGGCTGACATGACCAGCCCACTGCCACTTGAGCTTAGCCACCCGGTGTCCAATATCGACTACTTTGGTAAGGAATGTACGAGTATATGAAAATTTGCATCGTTAAAATTTTTTTTTTTAAAACATTTGCCGCCACGACTTTCTACAGCAGTATTCCTGCGGTTTTACGTGGAATCCTAATAACGAACGTCGAATGCCTTAGTCGCTTCTTACGACATGCTCTAGAAGAAATGCAGTGGACCCAATGACGCCGACAAGGCTAGAAAATCAAACGAAAACAAGAGGTGGTTTCGATGAAGGCCACCATGGATGGCAAGTAGTTCCCTTCGTATGTAGCTCGAAAGAGCTACTCAACTTTACTTCTTTGTCATCGGTCTTAGCCGGATACCTCTGGTATATTATAAGTCAAAATGAGCAGGAATGAGCCTGCGCTAGATGGAGGAGGTACATGGAGAGGTACACATGGCTAATACTTAGCGGAACCTGTATTCTGCCGATGCGCCAGCGCCGCGCCCCTCGCTGGCCAACCGCTCTAATTATAAACACCACCGCTCCCCCCGCCCCCACCCCGCACCCCCGCTAGACAAGTCTACAGCCCTAAACTACATAAAGCCTCTTCGCGTGCCCGTCTGCTCCAGGCCGATGAACCCTGCAGGCGAGCTAGAATCGCCTGGAGCGATCAGTCGATATTTACATAATTAAGATGTGCGAAATGATCGAGCGTTGAACTTGTTTATTGACCTGCAATTAAATCAAACCGGTAACCGTGAGATCATTCTGCAAGCTACCGACCGTGAATGATTTGGCAACGTATTTTTCGGATATTTATAGCTATCTCCTACTGCCTAAGACCTTAGCTCCGGTTAGGGACTATTCCGGGAGGTCACGACATTTTTGGTCACGATAAGGTTCACTCTGGTTCAATCTGGGTTCACGTGTCAGAAACGAACCCTCTAATGCTATATATATATCGGTCTGCCTGCGCCAAGTGGTTGCGTTATCTAGATTGGCTGTATAAAATAGATGTTGGTATGTACCTGCTAATCAATATACTGATTGTCTAGAAATGTTGATACCTATTAATTATACAACAATAACTAGTCGGTTTTTTAGTTAAATGCTCAAATATACCTAAAGTTCTATATGTAACCTAAATCGCCTATAACTACGAAAAATAACTAAAGATTTGTAAATTTTTGGTATTGCTAAGCAAGTATATACTGATACTTTGATGCTTCGTTATTTTCAGCCATTTAGCTTATCACGTATTTTTTTTGTCACCATAAAAACTTTTTTAGGCGCCTTATCTCCATAACACAACCACTTGGCGCAGGCAGACTGACACATTTAGCTTCAGAGGGTTGGTCTTTATCCTATGAACCCAGTTTCAGCCATTTACGTTATCGTTACCATTTTTGTCGCGACCTCCTAGTCTAGACGCATCATAAAGTTAAAAATACACGAGATCCAAAACCCGTAGCACCCCTTGATAATACGAACATTTTTATTTAGGATCGTTTAGTTTAGGTAAAATTTTGTGCTTTTGACTAAATTGATCTGTTTGATTGATTTGTTGAGATGATTAACAGGCCAATTGGAGACGCGCAGGACATTGACCGGTTGAACATCTTTGTGTGTTAGACATCTAAAAATATTCTCCAGGTTTTTCTTCTGCCACATAATGGAAAAGACTACAACCTGAGTGTCTTCAAACGTGGGGTTTTTAAACTCATTCCTGACACTTCTTTCCGTCTTGAAGGGTGCATAGAACTTCACTCACAAGATGAAATTAGCAGCGTCCCGGGTTTAGAAGCGGTAAGATACGCACAAGATGAGCAGGAAGCACAGAAGAAAGAATAAAGGAGAAGTGACATGTGGTCGTTACTAGTTTGGAAACTTATTTTTTTATTAAACTCGTGTTACGTTAATGTATGGGAAGCCGCCCGCGCGTCGTATGCCACACAGTCCAAACATCGCCACAGCGCTCAAATGTGCTCCCCATTCGTTTGTCAAGTCAGTTTGCACAAAGGAATTTGCAAGGTATGCTGGTCAAAATCCAATGTGTGACGTCTAGGGTGATGACGTTTGTACGTTAAATTTCGGTTTGTTGTTTTAGATAATTTGAGACAGGTGCTGGTTTCGTAGTAAGCGCTAAATGGCATATCTATTTCCTTTTTTTGATCTGAGGCAGGTAGGCTATATTGTTCAGCTGTCAGACCGCCTTTCCCTCCGCTATTGCCTCTGCTACCACCTGGTGGTAGCAGAGGCAATAGCGCAAATACCTTCTCGCTGACGCGCCAAACGCTCTTCTTTGATGCTTTATGAAGCTATAACTTGAAAAGATAATGACACGTCAGCTATACACAATGATTTTCACAAGGAAGTCATTACAACACAATATAAATCAAAACTGACTAACCCGTCTGTCTGTGTTAAGACGCGTGGCCTGGTTTCTGACTGCTTGATTACACTATTGACGGCACCAAAATATCATTTCATCCTGTATTGATAGTACACAAGTTATTGTTAATTATGAGTGAGTCAGTCAGGGTGTTTGCGTTCACTGGACATACGCCTCTCCAATCCTTCCCCTGTCCTCCCGGCCCTCAGCGGTACGGAACCACGGCTTTCCGCCGACGCACTTGATGTCGTCTTCCCTAATTATGAGGATTGTAATCAAATGTAGAGTTCTAGGAATGGCTCTCAGTACATTTTGCTTTACTAACGGCTAATCAGTACTCAAATGTAGAATTCGAGGAATGGCTCTCAGTACAATTTGCTCTACTAACGGCTAATATGTAATGTAGAATTCGAGGAAGGGCTCTCAGTACATTTTGCTCTACTAACGGCTAATATGTAATGTAGAATTCGAGGAATGGCTCTCAGTACATTTTGCTCTACTAACGGCTAATATGTAATGTAGAATTCGAGGAATGGCTGTCAGTACATTTTGCTCTACTAACGGCTAATATGTAATGTAGAATTCGAGGAATGGCTCTCAGTACATTTTGCTCTACTAACGACTAATCTGCAGTCACTAGAGTTTCACACATTTATGCATCTTCGTAACGAAAGGTGTTAATCAACTTTTTAATGAGTACCACCAAGCGAGATCCAGGAAGTAGAATCGCATACATGCGCCGAGCACGCGCCGCGATGAGGTGGCGATTATGGAAACATGGCGTGCTACTTAATTACACCATAGTTCCGCTCGGGATCTTCCGAGCGGGCAGTACAGAATATAGCACGCTTATAAATTTAAATTAAACAAAAACTGTACGCCGATCCATATAGATAGCTGCAGACAGCGGCAGCGGCATCTCGCTCGCTCTGATGCGGCACGGCGGCATGGGCTTGTCATTATTTATTACTAGCTGAGGTACCCCGCTCCGCTCGGGCCAATGTCGTTTTGGACTGATGTCTGATTTATTTCTTGGTATATGAATTCCCCATACAAACTTCCATCCCCTATTTCCCCCCATTCGAGTTTAGGTAGCCTATGTCCTTCTCCGAGGTTCAGATTATCTCTTAACCGAAATTTATTAAAATTGGTTCAGCGGTTTAGGCGTGAAGACGCAGCAGACAGACAGAGTTGCTTTTGCATTACTGCCTTTTGTGGCGAAAAATGAACTCGAAGTGGGTGAAATAGGGAATGAAAGGTTTTATGGGGAACTCATATGATATCCAGGAAATAATTGAGCCCGACATGAATCCAAAACGACATTGATCCGAGCGGAGCCGGGTACCCCATAAATAAATAAATAAATAAATAAATAAATAAATTTGCTGTTTGTGTCGGGATTTTGTTCGAAAATGTGGACTTTTTTACCGTCGATTCGACCATCTTTCATTTATTGCAGTGGTTTCGATGGTATCAATCCTTCCGGCTTATATATGATTAAAAAAAGAAACGTAATTATTTTCCAATACATTGGAAATAACTAGTCATTTATTGGGGGGGTCTATAAGCGACACGATGTCGTTATCTGTATATGTAATTGTATATATTTACATTTAAAACATTCTTAAAGCCGACCGAGAGTAAGTCGCTATCGTTCCAATTATTATTATATTACTTCCATGATTTTATTCACTAATCAGAGTTTGAACCATTCTGACGGATGGACATCCATATGTCGCAAACCGGTTTTAAGCTGCCGACAGAATAGAAAATAATTTAACGAATCTATTTTTTATTATTATATTTATATATGTAATATTTTATTAAGTAAGATAACTAAATAACACATTGCGAATGGAGTCCACCAAAATCCAGCAAAAAAAGAGTTTTTTGTTAATCATAGAACTCGAGTGAGATACTTCTTCTACGTACTTCTGCGTCGCCGTCATCCGCCATATAAAAATGTTATTGCCAATTCTATTCTCAATAGAGGCTTATAGCTGCTTGCATCGACGGAAGTGGCGACCGAAACCTACCCATATAGCGTCATAACTTTATAGTGATTATACATACACAGACGGTAACGCCGGCCAGTCAGCTTATTCCTGATGTTCTCGAGGTCCAACGTCACGTAGGAATACGTAAGGATGCCATTTAGTTGCGCCCATTCGATGTTGCGCGTTCTGAATTGTAAGCGAACTGAATGGCCGCCGCTACCATCAATGTATTATCACTATAACGTGGCTGCGCTGTCGCTACACGGATGAGTTTCGGTGAAACCTTCTCACCCGAGATCTGGCGAGGCGCGCGCCGGCGCGGCGCGGGGCGGGCTCGCGGAGCTTCCGCGTTGCTCGCTCTTAACTAATGCGAGCGATCAGCTCGGGTGCCTTCGTAAAAACAGCAGAATGTGTTGGATGATTTATTGAGTTGTTTTGTTCCGAAGACGTTTGTAATGTATTTACTGTTTGAACTGGCTAACACTTGGTTTGTTGTGAAGTCAGCGGGGCTTTGAGATTTGCAAATTTAAAGAAAAGCTGTCTTTGTCCATTGGCCAAGGCACAATTTTGCACGCTGACTGCGAATGAAACTAGCGAAATCTTCTTCTAAGCAACCTAACGGTTCCGTACCCCACTAGTTGACAGATTTTAATCAAAAAATTACATTGCCTATTCATCGATGAGTACGAAAAAGGTGCCAACTTTTATTCAATGAAACCAAAGGAGTGCGGTTCCCAGATTTAGACTTTTTATTTATTTAACTCTTTCAACTAACATAATATGAAATAATATATTTTACATATAGACACTGAAGGAGAAAATTCCAAACCAAGTTTTAACTGCCCATGCATTTTCCAAAAACGGCCTACAGACCACTAAATAGCTAGCTACCGTTTTTATTTTGGGCATTATACTTTAAGGAAAGAAGGATATGTACACTGAAAATGTGGAATGAATTGCAAAAGTTAATATTTTAGATGTGTTAAGCCAATTGATAACTTAACTGAGTTTTTGAACACAAGAATTTTATTGGCATGCGTGGGTTCCCAAAAATCGATATTACTATCGAATATTCATTGCATGTAAACAAGAAGCAGATTATCTCACCACAAATTGCAAGAAAAGAACCATTCATTAAAATTTATAGAATTCTTTTAACTTTTTACATTTCAATAAAATAATGTGCACCAACCTGCCTCGTAACTTGCTACCTTGTCATTTATTACACTTTACCATTAAATGCAATCAACAGGAATAATTTTTAGTAAATATACTTTTTCGTACAACGCAAGTACTCGCGTTTTCCAAGGAATGTGATAAATAAATATATGATCCCGTGAAATTATAGTGTTACTAAAAATTAGCTCGTGATAATATGTTATTAGTATTGATCCCAGTTTTTATAATATTATGATGTATATCTACTAAATGCCAGTGACCAATTCATATATTAACAACTGTTCATACAATAATAAATAAAAGATTGGCCATAAAATATAGATGACATTCACAATACAATTTGAAATAGATTACCCCTAACCATCTAAGAGAGAAGTATTATTATTTGGTACGCAGGAATCTTCACATTCTTCTATAATTGGAGATTTTTTCTCGTTCATTGGAGTGTTTTGAGTCGAGTCTCGATTCGTCCCACATTCGACCGCTGGGTTGTTAGCGTAAGGTTCATTGTACAGACAGCTCCCAGAAATGTACACAATGCGTACTTGTATGTTAATGCCTCTTTAATTTATGTTTGAAGCCTTTTATAATGCTGACATACGTATGTCGGCCGTCTCAGTGTCAGGTGCCTACTTGAGGTTTCGTTAATGATTACATTAAGTCAAGTATTAGCTCAACAATTATGAAGCATCGTGGTCCGGATAACGTGAGTCTTTCGGTAAAGCTCACCGAAAGGCAAACACCTTAAGGAAAACTGAGCACACGTTGGATAAACGTTTATTTGTAGGCTGCCTGATGTGAGAATTATACTGGACTGACAGGAAGACATTGCCTCAAAGTTGTATGGTGACCGGTGAACCGTCGATCAACCGACGGCAATGCAGCAACAGCCCATAACCAATGGGAAATAAAACTGCTAAGTTTATAACTACAGGTGTACGACATAAATACGGCAGGTGGCATCGAGGCGACCAACCCTATCTGTCAAAGCTATTAGAAGGTCTACAAAATAAAACCGAATATATTAGATTTTTGTATTCATTCAATCTATGTAATTGAAATTACTCTATTTCCTCGATATTATTCCGAGAAGATTTTTTTCGAAATTATGCTAATCAAATGCAGTGGTGGCAAAGAAAAGATCACAATAACATAACTTAATTATTTCATTTCAAACTTTGTGATGATCGATTACATTAAAATTAGTTTGAAAACAAACAAAAGCTCTTCGTTATCTCCAAACCTTATTAACGGCGTCATGGATTACATGTTTCACGCAAAAAGTTGTAGATAAAACTTGACAGGATTACATTTTTGATGTTTCTAAGGTGAGGTTGCTCGCGCGAAATTTTCTACCCCATTTGATTAGTTTTATTTTTAAGTTTTTACATGAATAAACGATAAAAACATGAGAAAGCTGACTACGAAGCTACGGGTGTAAAAGACTTCAATGCCGCTTTTGCAGGAAACTGACAACATGCTTACGTGGTACGCATATTACTGAAGAGGTGTTGTGATGGTATCTAACAAAGTTAATTACAAACAGTTTCTAACATCACAGTTACAAACATCACTGTTCTAGTGCCCATGGCATATTAAAATCATTCTTCATTTTAATTTTGAAAATTTGTATGTAGGTTGTTTTGGTTTTCCTATCATTATGTCGCCTAGCTTTATTTTGCCAACACAGATGGGCTCGACTAAACTCAAATAAATAAACTTCCGAACCTTAAACTAACCCGCAAGCGCAATGATATTCAAATTGCAAACTCGGATAGTAAAAAGGTGTATAACTGTGGCAAACGATCAAGGAGATAAGGAAGAAGATACGGCATCTAGTGCGCCTACTATGATACCGTATTGGGGGGGTTTGTGACGGTGGGAACTGACTTGACGAACGCGATTCTCGAGCACGATCGTGCGCGGTGGCGATGTTTCGACTGTGTGGCATGCGACGCGGTCATTTTGACCATATAGAGGAGACGCGATATCGATCGCATGCCCCTTCTGCTTCCTTTCTCTTCAGTACGCACGACTATGGTTTCCAGCCCAATAGACCACAACCACGGACATGTTAATATTGCTAAATAAACGTACACAACCTTAAGGTCTCTAATAGAATTGTTTTGTTGTGTAACAAGACAAGGCAACTATTACAAATTCGAACGGGAAATATTGGCAAGACATTTTCCATATTCCAAGACTACACAATGCCCCTAGACCTAACTAAGTAAAGTTTCAGTAAATTTAAATTGACATTTGAAAACATTAAAGGTACGATTTAAACGTTTGAAAGAGAATACCAAATCCATATTTTTCCAGTTTTACTTCGGCGTCCATATGTTCATATTCCAGTTGAGGCGCAGCGCAGGTGGCGGTCAGGTGGAGAGGTGGGGGCGGGGGCGGTGGGTGGTTGCACTGAAGATGCGACCCGGTGCCCCCCCCCCTCCCGCCCGCCGTCTCCGATGCAAGTGCAAGGCTAGCCACTACTACTATGCTGTACTAACTCACCTAGCCGACTCGCTTGCCTTGCCTGTACATAATAGGTCGGGGAAAAAGTCTTTTCGCATTATAGTATGTATGAACTTGTAATAAAATCTCTTTGGCTATACTATTTGTATCTGGCTGGTTTTGGTATCATTGAAAGTTTAAATTTTAAAGAACATAATTCCAAATTCAAATTAGGAAAATGTGTGATTCTCATTTGTTTTTCGTACTGTCAAAATGAGTGAATCTAATGAAGAAATTCGATACATTTTAAAATTTTACTACAAAAAAGGTAAAAATGCAATGCAAGCCGCGAAAAAAATTTGCGATGTTTATGGACCTAGTGCAGTGTCTGTGAGAGTAGCACAAATTTGGTTTAAGCGTTTTCAATCCGGAAATTTTGATGTCAAAGATGCACGTCGCTCTGGTCGCCCTATTACAGATAAAATGGATGCCATTTTTGAAAAAGTGGAGCAAGATCGGCATATCAGTAGTTACGACGTAGCTGAAGAACTAGGAATTGACCACAAAACAGTTTTGGCGCATTTGAAAAAAACTGGGTACACAAAAAAGCTCGATATTTGGGTACCTCACGAGCTCACTGAAAGAAACCTAATGAACCGTGTACTCATTTGTGATTCTTTATTACGACGTAATGAAACCGAACCATTTTTGAAGAAGCTGATAACTGGTGATGAAAAGTGGATCACGTACGACAAGAACGTGCGAAAAAGGTCGTGGTCAAAGGCCGGTCAAGCTTCACAGACTGTGGCGAAACCCGGGTTAACTCGCAACAAGGTGATGCTGTGTGTGTGGTGGGATTGGAAGGGCATTATTCATTATGAGCTGTTACCACCAGGCAGGACCATCGATTCTGAACTCTACTGCGAACAACTGATGAGATTAAAGCAAGAAGTTGAGAGAAAGCGGCCGGAATTAATCAACAGAAGGGGTGTGGTTTTTCATCATGATAACGCTAGACCTCACACATCTTTAGCCACTCAGCAAAAACTAAGAGAGTTTGGCTGGGAGGTGTTGATGCATCCGCCGTATAGTCCTGACCTTGCACCTTCAGATTTCCACCTGTTTAGGTCTCTTCAGAATTCTTTAGGCAGTGTCAGGTTAACATCACGAGAGGACTGCCAAAACCACTTGTCGCGGTATATTGATCAGAAGTCCCAATATTTCTATAGCAATGGGATCATGTCCCTACCTACAAGATGGCAAAAAGTTATCGAACAAAATGGTACCTACATACTTTAGTTAAATGTAAATAAACCATATTAAAAAATGTTTTGAATTTTCTTAAAAAATGCGAAGAAACTTTTTCCCCAACCATAGATATACGCAGACGCAATATTATCAAACGTTGTGGTCTATTATGACCACCCGGTCTGCTTTACTACATTGGTTTGTTTTATACCAATTCTTGTGTCATCTAAATAGTTAAATACTAAAAAACATTATGATACGACTACGATTTGAATAAGCGATTGAATAAATGGCTTTTTCTTTTCATCAAAACACAAAGACAACCAGGAACCGCCAGGTCTCTGCCGGAGACGCAGCGCTCGAGGAAAAGATTTCAACGCCTCTTTTGGAGGAAGCTGTGCATGCGCCTTCCATTCGAACAGCCGCGCGAACAACATTTGATAGCGCGGCAATAATGGTAACCTTAAAAATGACTGGCAAAATAGCATTCCCAACTAATTGTCTCAATTATCCCAGTCCAACCGGGAAGAAATAATAATTGTTTTATAATAATTAATACTCTGATCTCTAAAAAAAATTGGTATCTTGGCTCACTACTCATTTTCCTCGTGGCAGCCAATTTAGGTTCGTCCCTTTAACGTGTGCCACCACTGAAGGTTAATTTGTGAAGCGTGCGCAGGGAATCAGACCCCCGATACGGGTCCGAGCTATTTTTACACCGGCGACTGGCGGCGGGTCATTTAACCAGCGAGCGGTCGACTGCCTTTATCACTCGCTCGTCTATCCCCTGCGAAGCCTGGTAAACATTGCATTCGCAAATGCTACTTCTTCTCTGAAATGTTTAAAAAGTGGTAAATGAAAACGTTTAAAAAATGTATTACGTTTAAAAAGGTTATTAAGTTAAGTAATTTATTTATTAATTAAGACTTTTCACATTGTGGGTTGTTGTTTCCTCGTAGTTCTTAGTTCTTTGCTTTAGACCGTTCTACCAATGTAAGTTTGGCAGTAGCATTTAGGTATGAAATGATAATTATGTTATATCATTTATGTGGACGAAAAAAAAAGACAAAAAAAAAAAACATAATTTATAGACCAGTGAAGTTTCTTTGCGGGTTCTTCTTCACTGGTTGATCGAATCCGCGGATCAATCAAATTGTGACATGATTTAGTGTAGTTTTACTACCAGAAGTTGAATAAATAAATGAAATGAAATTCTCCATAATTATCTTTGAAGGTCGGCTCCCGCTCAACTCCCCATACAAACGTGGAAAGAAGATCATGCCCATATTTCTTGTCAGAGATCCAAAATTTTGCTCAAAATAGCTTTATTTGATCAAAGTAGATGTCTGATGACTATTGGCATTATAAAATTGTGTTTGGTTTCTAAGTTATAAAACCCAAAAGTTCGAATGTTTCACGCGTTTTATACAATAACTTTAGAGGAGGATTACTCAACGATAAAATCTAAACATCATAAAAAGATTAGTCATCAGACATGAAAATGTATAATCATTTTTGTTTTTGTTAGATTTTTTTACTACAGCAGTCGTGGTTTACTTTTAGTTATAAGTCGTTTTGTAATGAATATTTTCGGTAAATCTTACCAAATCAAACACTAAGCGCATTGGCTGCGTTGTGGACATGTTGCATCCTCCTCATCACGGAGCCTGAAATTTGAAACAGAGAATGTCCCAGAGCGCAATATCACGGTTTTGTACCTTGCCCGCGAATGAGTTAGTCTCGCCGGGAAGGGCCACCTTAATACTTACGCGGTCACAGGATTTACCGATTACCGAACGACGAACATTCTCCGCTCTCGGTGCGGGTGCGGGGCCGTGAGAGGGGGAGCGGTGCAGGCGCGGCGGTGGTGGCGCGGTGGACTGGGTCGACGGCTTGTGCATTTCATTGCCAAGGAGAATGTCGGTCATTCGTCTAGTGTCGTGACCCCACTACCGAGTCAACACCGAAATTGACCGTGTGGCGGCTGACGTAGCATAAGTAGTGATTGGATGTATTTTTTTTACATATTTGCTAGAATTTTTTATCTAGATGAACATAGTTAACATGACACCTTAATAACATTATGTTTTGTGAAAATGCATACGTTCCTATTTGTGGGCAAAACACAAGAAACTAATGTATAAACGTTTTTTTATTTATATATGTTTATTGCACTCAAAAAAATGGACAAAAGATATTTTGTCCATTAGTATTCCGTAACATACACAATTTTCCCAACGTATCACTGAAATCGGCAAGGCTGCATCGAGGTTGGCTTAAAGACACACGCTGGTCCCCAGCCAAATATCCCCTGCTGAATAGATGTAGTAGGTTATGGGGTAATTTATGTACTCAATGCTGTGCGCCAAACTACCAACACAATATTTCGCGGAATATACGCCATGAATACAAAACGAGTAAATTTATGTTCCTTATATCCGTGGGGGTTACCATATTAAATTATATCGCTTGGTGAACAGGCAAGTGATTAAATCGGACGTTGAGTTCCTTTTCGTACCATACTCGATTGTACATTTTATTTCACTTGGCCGACTAACACGTTTGAACACCTCATCTGACAGTTGACTTGGCACTTTTTTTTCCCAGTCCCGTTCATACACCGCTTGTTTTCTCTTTCTGATTTGGACAAGTGACTTTCTTTACGAATGCAAGCTGTTGTATGGTTCGGACTCCATGTAAAACTGTAGTACTAGGCCCGCCCGGGTCGGTATCATCGCATTGGTTAAATCTATGGTCGAAGCGGCAATGAAAAATTATGCGTGTTTTCCATTTAGTTCAATATAATGCCAACATTATAATGGTGGGTGTGGTACTAGCCACCATGTCCAGGCACATAAAATAACTAAACGCCACATTTATTCACTTACTTGCCTGTTAACCCGGCAAGTTAATTCACCTCGGTGACCCCCAGTTCAAAGCAATATTTTGATAAGGTTTGGCAAAGATGTAACATGAAATCAGAAGAAGGGCTTTGGGGTATGTACTTTTCTAAAACAATACAACTTACGAAATTGACATGAGCATAGATCAGAGTGGCCAGTCTGAGTTCTCACCTAAATGAACGTTTACGGCAAACCGATCGACTGGCGTTTTCTCCAAACTCCATACACTTTTTTACTAGATATTCTGTGGTTTTACTTCTTTAAGCTGTCAAAGTCAAACGCGGACTTCCGATTTGTATGAAAACGCGGAGTGGACGTAAACCGCAACGTCGACATATTTACGGCAACGTTGAGTAAGCTGTCATATCAAGCTCGGACTCGCAAATGTTAGTTCGCTTAACGCCCGCTGCGCGCGCTCTTCAATTTCTCCATACATTTGAAAACGCCAGTCGATCGGTTTGCCGTAACGCCAATTTAGGTAACAACTGAGACTACCGGCTCTGCTGTCCCAGAAGGCAGTTGGTCGCTGGCGCGGCACGGCGCTGAGTCGTCACACGCACATAACGGAGAGCACTCGTTGAATTGAATCATTCAAATGAACGTACGAGCTTTATGGTAAAACCCACGCGCTAACGGTTATTTTAATTGAAATAACTGTCAGATGTTATGTGAAAATTATGTTCAAGTTCCTGCCAGAAGTTGAGAGTCTACTAGATTTTCAGCTCGATACTGTTTTAAGGTGACGATTGTTTTGCTCACAGAAGTGAACTTGAAGACAGAAAGGAGTGCTGGAAAATTATATTCTAGTATAATAAGAGCCAAACAACCTTGTTGACAAAATTTTACAACGAATCAAAAACATTTGTCAAATCTCTCAGTGCAAAATAAAAGCAAAATACAAATTTTCAAGCGTTTTCATCACATTTCCACAATCATACGCAAGAACGCAGCGTCTCGAATTTTTTACGAACTGACAGAAGTTAAGGTACGTAAGTACGTTGAAGTTAATCAATGTTAAAACACGTCACTTTTTAAGTTTATTCATTTCGTGCACTCGGCCCTTAGTTGTGTCAGATTTATTGGCCTGTTCCATAGACACATCTCTTTGAGTAGCCCCCAAGGAAATAGCCAGGAGCCGTCAAGCCCGGTAATCTTGGGGCCAATCAGCATCACCGTTTCTTGAGATGAATTAGTTTGGAAACGTCTTTTGAAAATGTACGATTGTGTCACCCTCCGTATACTTGTGGTTTCTTGTTAAAGACATTTGTTTTATATTCTTAATTAGTTAATTGATGTAACACAATTTACCACTTCACCACCAGTTAGTAGTAGGGTTAAGCCCGTAAGGATTGTTAAGAAAAAAAAATACAGTCGGCAATGAAAAATGGTCCTTGACAATTCATGCAGTTCAATGTAGCCGTGCTTATAAAGGAAAGGCTGGAATGGTACCTAATTTATTCGGGAATGCGTTGTGTGGGAATAATTCCTGGCTGTGGGTGTGGTTTTAGTCCAGTTACTTAAAAAACAGGTGGCGTCGTCAAAGCGACATATCTTGACAAAAATCCCCACCAAATTGTCTCTCGACGTGGATGAAGCGGTCGCTGTTGCATTAATGAAGTTTACCCCTCTACCGAAAAATGAGGGAATCGCGAAGCATTTCCAGAAAACTTAATATTTCAAATAATTTCGGTATAAATCATGTTGAAATCTGATTATAACAACCTAGTAGTTCATGGCAGAAATAAAGGCGTTGCACCCGGCGGTGTGACGCTCGTGAACGGGTGCTATTTTTGAGAACTGTCCTGCTCAAATTGGCAAAATGTTTGATTGCAGGCATCGTTTTGCAAAATAAACGAATAAATAAAAATAATATAATCATTAATAACTAATAAAGTAAACTGAAAATCGCAGCTTTTCATATTTTTTTGCAGACGTGTGAATTAGTGTACGCGCCCAGGCAGGTCGCACTTCACGAGCGAAGGAGGGCAATGCCCGGTAGCCTCGGGACGTCACAGCGGGCCACCAGAGGAGTAGGAACAGCCACCTACCTCCAGCAGTACCAGGTCCTAGGCGTCGGGTCCCCGCAACGCGTTCGGCGGCACAGCACTTCGCCCAGAGGCGAGACGACACAGCGTGGTCAGGCGCGCGGCGGGTACCGGGCGTGGAGCCCTAAGAGGCGCTGCACGATGGAAAGTTGCGGGACGCGGTGCATGCGTGCACCATGCTTGACAGCTAGAAGCAGAGCGAGTGTGGCATATGAAAAACTTCGGATGGGATTGAATGCTTGTGAAGTGCAAAATACCCACCTAGGTCACCCAAGCCATATCGGCGTGAACAATTAGTATTTTTTTCTTGTACCTACTTTTAAATATTTACCTTACCTTTTTCCTCCTATCTTTATCAATGGTGGATAGTTACTTTCAATGTTGCAAGCAATGCAATGAATTAATTGACAAAAACCTTGTGGGTACAAGTAATTAAGCAAACAATTTTTAAACTTAGACTAAGTATTGGCATAGAAGGGTATGTTTCCAATCTCATTGGAATAATAGATTTTTAAACTGGATAAATGATGAAATATGACAATGGATTACAATGAATTGATGGTGAATAAACGATTACTGTGAGCCGGACACAAGTAATTGTTCCTACCGATAATTCGAAGACTTTCTCTTATATTTTCGGAAATCGAACATCCATGAGAAAAACATATTTTTTGAAAATTTAAACCAGTCGCTCTGTCAAAAATGCCCCACATCGAATCTGCCTCATTTGCACCGAAACATTATTATTACTTATCGATAAACTGTCGAATTAGGCGCCTAAACAAAATAAAATAAAAGTTGTGTACTCTATGTTGGCCACCCTGAGCCTCAGAGGAAGTAAAGCGCTAAGAGCATACTTGACCTAACCCGAGGCTTGTTTGCGTCGCGGCTGGCTCGGTGTTGGCGTCGTCGCGTCGTCGTCGTGCGGCGCGGCGGCGGCGTGCTCCCCTTCCCCGCCCCGCCCCTCCCCGCACCCGCCGAGGTCCTTGACCCCCGCCAGGCTCCTCAAGTTCAACGATTGTCTATTATTTGATGCACTCGAGTGACATTGCCGCGTCCTGCCTAAGCTATGCTCCCCATAGAAACGTAGTTTACTAATCATTTGGAAACCGCTGTTCCAATTAAATTGATATTTAATATCTAACATTAGGGAACCAATATCTGTGTCTGCACGCTTTTGTTTTTTTGAAAAATCCAAACTGAATCAAATGAAAGCAAAAAGAAAATCTTTATACGAATATTGTTTTCTCGGTGGATAGACCCAGGATACATTTACCGAAAAAACAAAAACATGCAGACACAGATATTTGTAACCTAATACTAGATACCAAATATCAAGTAAATTGGAACAGTGGTTTTTAAATTATTAGTAAACTACGTTTGTATGGGAGGTAAAATGTTCTGATGCTTACGGGCCGACCTTAAGGTGGGCCATCCCGCTCAATTCCCCATACAAACGGGGAAAGAAGATCATGCCCATATTTATTTTCAGAGATCCAAAATTTTGCTCAAAATAGCTTTATTTGATCGAACTATGTGTCTGATGACTGTTGGCATTGTAAAATTTTGTTAGGTTTCTAAGTTATAAGGTCCAAAAGTTCGGATTTTTCGCGCGTTTTATACAATAACTTTGGAGGTGGATTGGATTACTTAACGACAAAATAAGAACATCTTAAAAAGATTAGACATCAGACATTTTTTCATGAAGATTTACAATCAAGTTCGTTTTTGTTAGATTTTTTACTACAGCGGTCGTAGTTTATTTTTAGCTAAAAGTCGTTTTGTAATTAAAATTTTCGTAAATCTTACCAAATCAAACACTTTGGGAATTGTCTGCTTTGTGGACATGTTGCATCTCACTCATCATGGAGCCTGTCTTTTTCTTTGAAACAGATAAGGTTCCAGAGCGCGACAGCACGGTTTTGTACCGTTCCCGTGAATGAGTTAGTCCCGCCAGGTTGGGCCACCTTAAGTGTATTTTTTGAAATGGGATACGGCCTCGCTGTGACAGCCATTAGGTGATCGCTAATTATTTATCTATATGAGAGACGCTGGTCGTCACATAGTCTATTATTAAAAACAAACTACGCTGCGCATTTTCACGTTTAGAGTTTCATAACGCGGATAATTTACGAAGATAGGAAAACATCGTGCGGAAACTCAATAATTCGGTGATTCTGACAAATCGCTGCAATGGACTCGCCACTCATCATTATGTGTGACTAAATACATCTTTGGGCGAAATGTCGTATATCGATGATCGGGAACCAGAAATAACAGAAGTGATGATGTCTGCGTGTAAAAATTACTTTCAGATTTCAAATACATTTGACTGCTTACAAACAAATCAGATATCGGAATTAATATCAATGTATTCATACTAATATTATAAATGCGAAAGTAACTCTGTCTGTCTGTTTTTACGATTGTACGTTTTACGTACTCTTTTACGCCTAAACCGCTAAACCAATTTTGATGAATTTCGGTATAGACATAGTCTGGACCTTGAAGAAGGACATAGGCTACCTTTTGTAGCGAAGGAATGAAAGTTTGTATGGAACTCCTACAATATCCAGGAAATAATTCAAATAAGTCCATAACGACATTGTCCCGAGCGGAGTCATGTATCGCAGCCGGTTTTTTCATCAAAGTATTTCTGACACAGTCAATATTATTAAACGGATTGATACTATTTTGTTTCTGCTATATAAATTTTGCTATAACATCAACTATTTTACATTGTTGAGATTCGCTGAAACAACTGTTGTTGCATCGTTAATTCGAGAATGATCGATCGAAGAACTTGATGCTTTTAGATCGATGCTTTCAAATCGATTGATTTGATGATCTATTTGGTGTTTTAATAGTTTTCACCGGCGTATCATTAGTCATTAGATTAGATTAAGGTCAGCAGAGGTCAATGCACACGAATCTAGACAAACAGCACCTTGCTCTCGCAAATGATAAAACAAAAAAAAATCGTGTGAAAATTATGAACAAATTAACTACTATATGATGTATGTAAAATGCGTCGCTTTTTAACAGTCTTCAGAAAAAGGAGGTTCTCAATTCGACTGCATATTTTTATGTATGTTTGTTACGCGATTGCTCCGCCAAATATGAATTGATTTTGATGATATGTTTTTTGTTTCGAAGGCCATACTTTAGCTTATCGACGATTTTTCAAAAATGTTTGAATTTTCAATCATTGCAGTCAATACCTGCAACTGACTCACTGGTTCAAGTCTAGCCTTGGGTATATTAATATAGTATTACTTTTTACAGTTTTATTTATTTAATTAATGTGTCCTTGCTACACGCTCAATTCTACATACCATAATATGGTAAGGTGGATCCAAAATATCCTAAATGCGACAGAAATTTACATCTAATGTGTCTTCATTTCCGGTGTAACGACAAGAAAGTTCATAACTGTACGTTCGCACTCAGATTCAACAATTTAGCCTCCTGCGTGACAAGTACGTGACTAATCGGGGCCTCGTCAACAAAGCTTTGGCCATACGTGACTCAAGACCAAGCTTAAAAATAATATTTACAATATGAACGCTAACCTTCCTGCACGGTCTCAAGGATAATTAAAACATTTCGTTCCCAAACAAACCACCCATTCAATAATTCAACATTTCATGCCTTAATTCAAACAATAATGAGTATTCAACAAATATTGACATCAATCCACGCTCGTTGTATGGATGGTTGGAGAGGTAATGGATGCGCCAGCAAGCTGTTTAGCTCAGTTGGGCGGCGACAGCGAGGATGGCATGTGTTTGCGATGTCGATGCAAGGCGTATGCTAATGAGGTGTATGGAGGTCAGAGTCAAGAGTCAGTCAGCGTATACGCATGGTATGTGTGTCGCGGCAGCGGCGCGGCCGGCGCAGCATTACGACCATTCTGTATTCTCACCAATGCCCAGGAGTTTTATCAGGTCACTTAAGGTGGGCCTTCCCGCCCGACTCCCCATACAAACGTGGAAAGAAGATCATGCCCATATCAATAATATGAACTAATAATATAAACTTAGAAGTTATCATGGCATCGTCAGTTTCTAGGATTTACAACAATATTGTAAACATTCATATTTGATGCCTGTCTGTAAATTTTCACTGTTTTCGACATTTTATCCTTAAATTTTCCATTACTCTCACAGAAACCTCTCCACAACCTAGTAATGTAAATCGAAATAAAAGTTACTCAGCGGATGCCTTTTATATTGTACAAACATGTTTACTCTATAAAATGAGCAAAAGCGGAGATGGGACACGGGCACATAAATATTCATTAGCCAAGGATTTCACATTGAATTAAGGATAACCCGTACTTATCGCCGGTGCGAATGAATCAAAGGCCTCACGAACAAAGTGACAGACCAACGTATAAATTGGTGTTCCCTCTTTATGTGGGTATACAGGAACAAGGACCATACAAGGATTTCTGCGAAGACGCCGTCTTGCGTCGAATCGTCCTCTCTATATTTATTGATATAAACTTTCAGAGATCAAACTAACTGCACTTTAGAGACTTTGTAGAACAACATCTTCGCCAGGTGATTATGATAATATTTCAACGGAATCTAGAGGGCGAAATTATCTAAAAAGTTGAACAAAAAAGTAGCTAATACGTTAATTTATGCTAGGCACCGTCCTCATTTTATGAATTTACATTTACGGAATATTTACTTTAAGAATATTATGTGTGATATGTTAAAATAGCCAAAATATTTCTCAACACCAAAAGCATGGTAAAAAAGGTTTGAATGTGAATAAACGATTTTTCCCACGCGTTTGCAGTAAAATATAAATATAAATAAAAAATAATAACTCGTCCAAAGGACGTGCGATATGGAACATTGTTGACAAATTTAACAAAAAATTGACAAATATCAAATCAATGCCGATTGGGCGTAAAAAGCATGCAAACAGCGTAAACATCGTTGACAGCGAGCGTTCCGCATCACGCTGCCGGGCCGCCTCCCTCCCCCCTCCCTCCGCTGCACCTCCTTCGCGTCCTAACACCCGCCCCGCCGCCCCCCCCCCCCGCCGCCGCCATCACGCCGCGCTGACTGGATCCACCGCGACGGTCATGGCCAAAAGTTTTTGCCAGCTGCCACAGCCCTTTCGCATTGGATAACTTATTAAATAAGTCCGGAGCCACTATAAACCGAGCTATAAACATTTAATTGAACGAACAAGTACTCTGCAAATAATAATTGGCTTCGTCGCCGACCCCACATCTCTACATTCACTCTTCGCACTCGCACACGAAGGGTTCCGTGCCATCGTACATGATTTAACACAAAAAAGTAACGTTTTTTGTGTGCCCCCCCCCCCCCCCCTTTAATATTCATATTTTTTTTATTTTACCTATTTGTTTGAATTTCAGCTGCCTACCTATTACGGTTGATGAGATACAGCCCTGTGACGGAGGGGGGACGGACAACGGAGGCTTAGTATTACGGTTTCGTTCTCACCCTTTGGGTACGGCACCCTAAAAGTAATTAATAAACTTCCCATAACAAGTGCATCGATCATTTTTATCGATGAACTTGTAAAAGATTTTTTTTTAATTTACTTCTTCGATATGGAACGGCAATATCACAGGTAGCGACATAACATAAGAATGTATAGTGTGAGTGTACCTGTGGCTGGGCGCTGACGAAGTACCGTAACGGTACCACAGTGTCCTTGACCGCGGCGGCCGCGCTCCGACCCACTTCGGTCGAGCGGGCTCGGCGCCGCGCAGCGTGGGCGCCGCCCCTCCGCCGCCGCACGCCAGCTCGGCCGCCGACCCCGCATCTCTACATTCACTCTTGTGCTTCCGGTACTCACCACCCGGATGAGCCTGGTTTTCACCTAGTGCTGATTCATCTTAATCGACACTTAAGGTGGCCCAACCCGCTCAACTCCCCCTACAAACGGGGAAAGAAGATCACGCCCATATTTCTTATCAGAGATCCCAAATTTTGCTCAAAAGAGCTTTATTTGATCGAACTAGATGTCTGATGACCGTTGGAATTGTAAAATTGTGTTTGGTTTCTAAGTTATAAGGTCCAAAAGTTCGAATTTTTCGCGCGTTTTATACAATAACTTTGGTGGTTTATTACGCAATGTATAAAATAAAATAAAATCTTAAAAATATTAGTTATCAGACATAGCTTATTTAATCAAGATTCATAATCTATTTGGTTTTTGTTAGATTTTTGACTACAGCGGTCGTGGTTTACTTTTAGCTCGTTTTGTCTTTTGAAATCAAAATTTTCGTTAATCTTACCAAATCATACACTATGCACATTATCTTTTTTGTGGACATGTTGCATCTTCCTCATCACGGAGCCTGTCTTTTCCTTTAAAACAGAGTTGCGCTCTGGGACCCAGAGCGCAACAGCACGGTTTTGTACAGTGCCCGCGAATGACTTAGTCCCGCCGGGTTGGGCCACCTTAAAGGGACTTTATTACTGAAGTGCTGATTTTCTTGCGCTGGTATTGATTGCAAACCGGTAAGGCCCTTTATATGTGCCGATCAAGTTAATCAGCACATAGGAAAAAAAGCTCTAACCCTGGTTTTAACCAATTGCTGATTTATCTTAATCGACACTTAAAGAGCCTTTATTAGTAAAGTTTATTTTAATGAAACCTAACATGCATTGCTAATACCACACGACTACCGTTATGATATTGGCCCAATATACTCCCGAAGGAATTAGGTGTCATTCCAGAACCTTACCTTTTTGAGCACGGCTACACTGAACTGGATAGAAAACACGGACAATTTTTCATTGCCGCTTCGACCATGTTGGTACTGTACCTGTCGCGGAAATTGCGTCTACTATAAAATTTCGAATTCTGCTACAGTTTCTGCTCCCGTAATCAATACACCCCTACTAACACAATTTTGAGATTATACCTATCTAGATGTTAATTTGTGGCGCTACACGAAATTATCGCAGCGGATCACTGCCGCCGAGTCTCCTCTCAAATATGAATTAGCGACTCATGAACCATGTTCAAGTCATCGTCTTGATAACTTAATAATGACGCTTATTATACAAACTTAGTAGATGATTTGTGATCTTGACTTTAATTATATAAAACGTTGACATTATGCGAATCATCAATTGTAGGTAGGGATTACGCTAATCAGCATTATTCAATAAATTGATTACAAAAAAATAAGGTTGATAAAATTGCAAAACGAAGTGTGGAACAAATTGATTGTGATTGGTAATAAGTAACAGTGTCGGTTTGTCTTGTTTATGCACCTGCCAGGTCCCTTAAATCCTTTATATCAGGCACAAATGCTGTTTCCTGTCCTGTTGTTCCTATAGACCAAAGGCTGCTGTAGAAATTACATACTAACTGATGTGTCACATATAATTCACTTCAGCTCGGTATAGAGATTTCTATATCTAGCGTCCCTCACGAAGGAGTGAATCAAGATACATTATCGCCAGAACAATCACATGAATGCATTGATGTTGATCGATTGTAGCTTGCTTGTGTCGTGACAATAGATTGTCGTCGGTACAGCGGGCCATGCGCACGCGCAGTGCGAGCCGAGTTGAAGCCGTTATGCGACCCACTCCCGCGCCTGATCACATCATAACGTGCAACACTCTCTCACCTCATTCACTCTTCACACGCGCACCGCTCTCGACTTGCGTCCCTTTCGTTTGTGCCAGATTTACACTTACGTGACAAATGCCAATTGTCCCGGTCCAGTCTCGCCCAAAGCCGTTTTTACACATGTGATCGATATCCGGTGTGTTACACGAAAAAAAAACAATATTCGGAAAAATATATTGTTTTACAAAGAATATATAAATATGAGAAAACGTGAGAATAAAGAAAAGTGTCGTTTTCGTTAAAGAATGTTTTCTTAAATCAATAAATTTGAATCAAAGAAACACTGTTTCTCATTTCAAATGCTCTTTTTTTTCCGTGAGCAAGGGTATACAAGCATGGCTTGGGTTTTAAAAATTAAAGAAGGCTTGTCATTTTTAATGGAATTTTAAATTGTAAGTGTGCTGCGCACATTAATTTAAGGTCGGCCCGTAAGCACCTGAAAATTTCGCCTCCCATATAAACGTAGTTTACTAATAATTTGAAAACCAATGTTCCAACTTACTTGATATTTGGTATCTGATATTAGGCTACAAATATCTGTGTCTGCATGCCTTTGTTTTTTCGGTAAATGTATTCTGGGTCAAACCATAGAGAAAACAAAATTCGTATGAAGATTTTCTTTTTGCTTTCATTTCATTCGGTTTGGATTTTTCAAAAAAACAGAAGCATGCAGGCACAGATATTTGTTACCTGATATTAGATATTAAATATCAATTTAATTGGAATAGCGGTTTCCAAATTATTAGTAAACTACGTTTGTATGGGGAGCATAGCTTACGGGCCGTTCTTAAGTGTGAGGTTCCGGGACAACATTTAAATAGATAACTCGGACAAAACCACCTTTCGGTGGCTCAAACGGGGCTCGCCGTGCAATCACCACGGTGAGATTTTTTTGTACCGCAACATCCATCCATAAATTTTAGAGAATTCATGATCTACCCTTTTAAAGATAAATCTACTTATTCAACAACGATATCTGCGTCGATAAATGGAAAATAATATGGATCACCATGTACAGTTACAAGTTCAACTTACTTATAGATCGCAGTGACTACGGGAATGTGGTTAGAACCATTAGGCCCACGAGTGTAATCGAGCGAGATGGAGGTTGTTATTGTTAAGGTGAACGCGCACTTACACGCGCCGCCGCACGAGCCGAATGCGCCGAAGTAATAAAATTTCGGCTTATATCAAATCGTATACGCAGTCACGCACCTATTTGCGACGCACGCATTTTAGCAAAATCCTGATGTAATCCGGATTACATCCGTACGTACTACGGAAGCGACCGGCACTATTCTATTCGCGTGTACACGTTTGCTAGTTTTTGCAAAAAAATAACAACGAATCTCATTTGATTTCTTTGGAACAAAAATATACTAGTCGTACAACCTCAACATTATTTTTAATTTAGCTGTAACAAAGTGAATTTTTTCCCCCTAATTAATAATATTTTGTCGTAAATGCACGGTTGCAAAAACGCAAGAATGTCATGCCAGAAATGTATCTTGTGTCTAATTATTAAGCACGATTGTGTATTGTCACTTTGTTACTTTCTCAAATTGGTGCTTTTTGTGGGGACCTGTTCCAATTGGCAACATTTCAGATGGCGGGTATAGTCTGTGCCAGATTACTGATATTTGTGATGAGCTGCACATGGATGAACTATTGATTTTTGTGAATTCATATTAATGTATTGCTTTAACCCGTGTTTTACTTTTATCATAATTGGTAAAAACTTACTGTTCATGGTACAAACAATATATTAAAAAAAAAATACCCAAAAACAGTGGCAGCTATGTTCAGCTACTCGGCTAATCGGACATTGAAAAAATTACCAGCGGAGTTTCTTACCAGTTCTTCTTCGCTGTGATTGCTGAACTGGCTAATGAAAAAATATGACAATTCCGAGTGCAGTGTACTTGCCTATGGATGATTAATAAACAATGAATAATAAAATTAATAAAATCTATAACATCATCGGAGGATTTGGATGCGATTCAGACAATGATTTTGTTCTGTGCGTGCGGGGCGTATGGGGCATGCAATGCGGATAGGTGCGCGTCCACCTTTTGAACGAATCGGAATCAAGTTATGTGAAGAGTGCGGAAATTGCTAGACAATAAATCAACAATCATCGGATGATTACTTGTCGATAATTGAATAGGATCGGTCTCCAATCGATAATCAATAAGCGATCCATCCGCGTAGTTAATTAAACCCATTCATCGAGAATCAATGGTCGCTCATATTATAAGGGGAGGGATGCGCGACTGACCATTTCTGTCTATTCACAATAGACACAAACGCTTATTTGTGGTGTCAATCCCACACAAACAATAGCATACATGATTGTGTTGTGTATTTTTATTTGTGAAGGACTTATCTTTATTCTAGTGATTGCTCCATGATAGTACGCACGGTGCCCTGTGATGAATTATGTGTGTAACTGGACATGGATGGCTAATGATATTGCCCAACACACCGCATCCTCGCAGGAATTCGATGCAATGCCAGGACCTTCCCTTTGCAAACGAAGTCGATTATCTACATTTATACTCCATAAATACGAAAGTAACTCTGTCTGTCTGGTTCGCTTTCAGCCAACCAATCAGTGGCGTAACAATAGGGTGGCAAGGCTGGCAAAATGCCACGGGCCCCCGACCCAAGAGGGCCCCGGCCCAACAAAAATAGTTTTTTTCCATTGTACCTGAGTATTTTATTTTATTTGAAAAGTATATTTTTGTTATTTTATTTGTTCTGCTTAAAATCCAAAGTAAGACAACTAAAGACCATTATACAATTTCAAGTTAATCGTTAAGCATTTCAACCAACCTAAAGTTTGATGATGTTATAGACACTTTTGCGGAACCGAAAGCTCGAAAAAAAGATTTTTCTTAATAAATATCTTATCGAAATTAAATTGTTATTTTTATTATTGTAAATGTATGCTGGTTCCCTCACGATGTTGTTCCTTCACCGAAAAGCTAGCGAATCGATGATGATTGCATTGAGATATTCTGTTCTATGGATGAATGTGAAGTCTCCAATACGCATTGGGCTAACGTGGGGACTACAGACCATTCCCTCTCGCCTAAGAGAGGAGGCCTATGGCCATTAGTGGGATATATACAACGTGTCCCCAGATGGTATAGTTATGCCACTGCATCCAATTTTAATGAATTTCGGTCTAGAGACAGTCTTGACATTGGAGAAGAACATCGGCTACGATTTGGTTAGACAAGTTAACTCGGAGGGGGTGAGATAACCGGGTACCTCAGCTATATTAATATATTTGGTAAAAATGTGTTTGTTGTACGATTTAATTTTTAAATCGATAATAATGGACTCACTCTGTCCTATTTAATCATCTAAGCTACGTATTAGAAAAATCTGAAACCGTGTAGGTATGAGGTAAGAAATTTAATGAACTCACCAATAATGTCGATAAGCTGGGGCAGCACCTCTGAGAGCGGTTGGGTTCTGGATGGGTGACCATTTTCAACCGTTGAGGCTGGCCGTAGTTCGGATTCCACGTAAAACTGTCGGTTCCTTACTTCCTCCCGGGGTTAATCCCCCCCGGGTTAGTATCATCGCATTGAATGAACAATGGTCGAAGCGGCAATGAAAATTGTCCGTATTTTCCATCCAGTTTAATGTAGCCGTGCAATATAAGGAAGGTCCTGGCATGACACCTAGTTCCCATGTGGTGTGTTAGGCTTATACGGTCAGTTCGGTATTAGCCATCCATGTCCAGTTACATAAAAAAAACTTGGTTAGTAAATAATCAGTACGGAGCTCATCACCCTCGGCGCCAGAGTAGGCACTGGCATTTTCAAGAAAACGTATGTGGGTCAAAGTCCAATGTGTGGCGTCTTTTATTTTATTTGGGCATGGGTTCGATCGCATCGCTGTTCCTGAACCACTTTCTTTCTCTTTCTTAGTTGGAAAAGTGCATTTCGTCCCGAATTCCAGCTTTATTACTAAATCATTACGGTGTGTGGGTACTAGCCATCCACGTCTAGACGACGTATGTGTTTTTTAAAAACCGGCCAAGTGCGAGTCGGACTCGCTCACGAAGGGTTCCATACCATCGAACAAGATTTATCCCAAAAATAACACGTATTTTGTATGGTTTGCTTAAAAAAAGGATTCGCAAAAACCACAAAATGCTGATTTGTTTTTTGTTTGTTTGACCTCGAAAAATAATTATTAGGTTGGGGAAAAAGTTTCTTCGCATTTTTTAAGAAAATTCAAAACATTTTTTAATATGGTTTATTTACATTTAACTAAAGTATGTAGGTACCATTTTGTTCGATAACTTTTTGCCATCTTGTAGGTAGGGACATGATCCCATTGCTATAGAAATATTGGGACTTCTGATCAATATACCGCGACAAGTGGTTTTGGCAGTCCTCTCGTGATGTTAACCTGACACTGCCTAAAGAATTCTGAAGAGACCTAAACAGGTGGAAATCTGAAGGTGCAAGGTCAGGACTATACGGCGGATGCATTAACACCTCCCAGCCAAACTCTCTTAGTTTTTGCTGAGTGGCTAAAGATGTGTGAGGTCTAGCGTTATCATGATGAAAAACCACACCCCTTCTGTTGATTAATTCCGGCCGCTTTCTCTCAACTTCTTGCTTTAATCTCATCAGTTGTTCGCAGTAGAGTTCAGAATCGATGGTCCTGCCTGGTGGTAACAGCTCATAATGAATAATGCCCTTCCAATCCCACCACACACACAGCATCACCTTGTTGCGAGTTAACCCGGGTTTCGCCACAGTCTGTGAAGCTTGACCGGCCTTTGACCACGACCTTTTTCGCACGTTCTTGTCGTACGTGATCCACTTTTCATCACCAGTTATCAGCTTCTTCAAAAATGGTTCGGTTTCATTACGTCGTAATAAAGAATCACAAATGAGTACACGGTTCATTAGGTTTCTTTCAGTGAGCTCGTGAGGTACCCAAATATCGAGCTTTTTTGTGTACCCAGTTTTTTTCAAATGCGCCAAAACTGTTTTGTGGTCAATTCCTAGTTCTTCAGCTACGTCGTAACTACTGATATGCCGATCTTGCTCCACTTTTTCAAAAATGGCATCCATTTTATCCGTAATAGGGCGACCAGAGCGACGTGCATCTTTGACATCAAAATTTCCGGATTGAAAACGCTTAAACCAAATTTGTGCTACTCTCACAGACACTGCACTAGGTCCATAAACATCGCAAATTTTTTTCGCGGCTTGCGTTGCATTTTTACCTTTTTTGTAGTAAAATTTTAAAATGTATCGAATTTCTTCATTAGATTCACTCATTTTGACAGTACGAAAAACAAATGAGAATCACACATTTTCCTAATTTGAATTTGGAATTATGTTCTTTAAAATTTAAACTTTCAATGATACCAAAACCAGCCAGATACAAATAGTATAGCCAAAGAGATTTTATTACAAGTTCATACATACTATAATGCGAAAAGACTTTTTCCCCGACCATTATTTCCCAAAGTTACAGAAGAAACTGCTTTTTAACACTGAGTAGTCTATCGTATTAAATATGGGTTGCAGATATTGTATGTTACTTATTTTTTTAGGTCAGTAACAATACGAAACTACGTGACGTAATTCATAATAACATCTCGTATTCGGCACAAAAAATATACTTAAAGAAGTGCAGATCTGTTGTCATTTAATGGCAATGGCTAAGAATAAGGAATATTGAAAACATGACTGAAGTGTCTTTCATTTATTCATTTAGGAATATGTAAAAAAACATATTTAAACAGACATGCGCTTCCATAACGATCCAACGACAAGACCGATTGACCAAACTGTGAGGAGAAAAGAAGAAGCTAACCTTCATGCTCACAGACCGCTTCGTACTCCAGCACTACGCCAAGGTGTGCCCAATATTACAGTGGGCTCGTAAACATCGCCAGGCCACGCGTGCATGGGACATGTTCCAAAGAAAGGCTTTGAAGAATTTTCCTGCTAATATTACGAATAAAGAGCAACTTTTTTTGCATCTTTGCAGGACCTGAGACAATATCCTGCAGCAGCACATTTTGATAACTTAATTCAAAGCATGAAAAACCGTTAAAAGACCGTTGACCTTTCATTTGAGCACCGACGGGTCTAAAACTAGAGATTATAGACATTTCACAATCAAGTAGGCACATGACAGGAAGGTAGATGTCAATGAGACCGATTTCATTTGAGTACCTATGGGTCTAGGACTAGAGGCTACAGAGATAGGTCACAATCAAATATGCACATGACAGGAACGTATATCTCGATACGACCTTTCATTTAAGCGCCGACGGGTCTATAACTAGAGATTTCAAAATCAAATATGCACATAACAAGAACGCATATCCCGATAAGACCTTTTATTTGAGCACCGACGGGTCTAAAACTAGAGATTATAAAGATTTCACAATCAAATATGTACATGACAGGAAGGTAGATCTCATAGAGACCTTTCATTAGAGCACGAACAGGACGAGCGACAATACAAATAATTAATCTCAACATATTTTTATTTACTTACAGGAGCAGCGTAGAAATTAATATTAGTCCGTGTTCTTCTAAACTTGGCTGACCGCTGTCGTGGCCGTGGGTCCAGATAAAGTTGACTTGCGCAGCTCGGTCCAGTGCCTCCGCTAATCTCTATGAGCTGTCTGGCAGAGGTAATTTATCACGAAACAATAAGGCAAATTATGTCATCTGAGATTACGTAAATACCTCATTCAGATTGTGGCCTTGCGAATTACTAAGTATGTACCTACGTTGGTGTATTTTAATGTCCATCGCATCCTTATAGCTTTATATTTACTGCCGTGTTGCAACGTGGTTTAGTACTATTTAATTAAAACATATGTTTCACAGTATACCAGTGCATGATCTTGCAGGAGAAATTAATTAAAATAATATAATATCTAACGAACTAGTTTTCAGTGATATTGTGAATGCACTGGTTATCGTAAGATTATTTTAGGTTCGATTGGGTTAGGCAAGGTAGGATTAGGTTAGACTTCCATAATCTCGACAAATAAGAAAGGGAGGCCATTGATTAAAATACGTTAAATTATAATGTTACCAACTCGTTTTTTCAAGGATAATTACAAACGGCCACCAACTGTCATGATATTAGCACAACACAACGCATCGCGGAAGGAAGTAGGTGCCATGCCAGATCACTAAATTTAATTGTTTTAATTTAATTATCTTTAATTTAATCCCATAGATAATCCTGGCGGTCTTCTGCCCCTAGCATCTAGTGATTTTTTTTGTAACTTGATGACCGTCATCATATTAGCCTAACACATCAAACGGGAACTAGGTGCCATACCAGGACCCTACTTATATTGCTTGGTTACATTGAGCTGGATGGAAAACCCGCAAAATGTTCATTGCCGCTTCAGTCAGTCAGTCAGTCAGCGTGTTTGCGTTCACTGCTGGACATACGCCTCTCCAATTTTTCTCCAGTCCTCCCGCTTCGCCTCCCTTGCCGCTTCGGTAATCATTAATTTAACGCGAGGGTGCTCTTATTTATTCTGTGCCTTAAGGCTACTGAGGAAAATAAGGCGTCATTAATCAATTTAATTCCTTTTTTCGTGTTCCGGGCACGTAAAAACTAATTCAAACAAACTAATCTAAGGTCCAGGTAATTGAAGTAATTTTCTAAAGCAGTACTGCCGTCAAAGCCGCGCTTGTTCTCGATTCATACGGCATGTAAGAATCCATTTGAATACAATCGTCGCGTCTAGGGATTGTGAAATTCCCTATCGTCCTTGTCAAATGCCTTAATTGTAGTAACCTTAGGTTTGTTTTCTAAGTATCCTGCGCACGTATCAATTAGAATTGCGAGGAGTGTTAGGCATATAATTAGTAGTGATGGGTGTGCGTATTGAACGTATGCAATGAGCCACAATGAGCTTTGCAGGTCAATGATCAATTAGCAAGGTGCGCATGCGCGCAGCAAATAGTGCACCTATAGCTACTGAGTTGGTACCTGGTGTACATTACTCGAGTTATGTGAAGATCGAGTCGAGGGAAGGTCTCTCAGAAATGACTCAGTAAACCATCTATTTATGCAAGTATTCATACAATGTTTCTTAATGTAGAGGTATTGGTATTATTATTGTATTAGGAAGTCACCCTCCTTAGAAAATAACTATCCAAAAATCAATAATCTGTGTTGGGATTATACAATACATATAAGTATTTCTATGAGTTACGATCTATTTTTTCCCCATGTATAAACCAACCTCTTGAAACATCTATTAGAGAAGGAGATGTGTCAGTTTGAGGTATCCGGGTCTACGGACAACGATACCGTTCATCTGTCAATCGATCAACCACCTCGATTATTCACACGACAGATAATTGCCGATTAGATGACTCTTATCTTGCCATCCTGATCTGTGCTGGACCTGAAAAATAATATTTTACTATTAAATACATTTAAATAAATTAATTAATATTCCTGAATTCCACTATTCTTCTCAAGGTAATTAGTACATCGGGTAGTAAATAGGGTATTAATGGAGGGATAGATCTTCCGCAGAGCTGGCCACAGACCAGATTAATAGAATAAAATTATCAGTTTCAGTTCCTCGTTGCACTCTATTTCGACAAAGCTAGGGGTCGCATTGTATCGATTCTGGACATCGGGGTACCGAACTTGTGTCCACTCTTTCTTTCCAAAGTATTGGAGAAAGCTAAGGAGTTTCTAGTAATCGTCCTTGGATGGTGGAAACGGCATGGCTTCAAGATTAGTCCCAACTGTGAACACAATTGAAAGTCCCTTTGCATCATCATTCCCTCACACCGATCGCAACTCTAAAAACTTCTCGCATTTCTATTAAAACCTCGGTCGATATAATATACCCGTCTGCTTGCTTAGCAATTAACATGCGATGAATCGGGATGGGTTAGAAGTTTTTCAATATTACTAACATTTTTGATCTGATCCTTTACCTATGATACTCTGAGCGGCTCGTAGCCTAGTGGCGCGGGGACTGGCCTAGCGTACAAGAGGCCTGGGTTCAATACCGACATGCACCACTGTCTTTCTCTTTCCGAGTTCGATAAGTGCATTTCGTCACGAATGCGAGCTGCTCCATGGTTCGGAATCCATGTAAAACTGTAGGTCCCCTTCCCCTACTAGGTGGTAGGGTTTAAGCCCGCCCGGGTTGGTACCATCGGATTGGATGAAAAGATGGTCGAAGCGGCAATTACAAATTGTCCGTGTTTTCCGTCCAGTTCAATGTAGCCGTGCTCATAAAGGGAAGGTCCTGGCATGGCACCAAATTCCTTCAGGAATTTGGTGTATTGGGCTAATATCATAACGGTAGTTGTGTGGTATTAGCCATCCATGTCAGGTTGCATAAAAAAAAAAAAACCTGAGGCCCTAGTCCCAGTTGTCACATAGAGACAATATATTGGATTAGACAAGAGGAGAATTGAAGAGTGCGCTCAGTAAGCGGTAAGCAAACGAGTCGCAGTTTGATTTGACAGCTTACTCATCGCCGCAGTAAATACGTTGAAGTTGCCGTTTACGCGGACTATGTATAATAAAAATCGGTAGTCCGACTTGTATTTTGACAGCTTGAAGAAATAAAACCATAAAATAAGTATTCGAAATTCCGTAAACGCCAATTTAGATCAGAACTCCAACTAACCATGCTGCTCAGTTCACAAGGGTCCATGCGTAGTTCGCAGAGGACTGGTCGCAAGTTGAACGTGGAAACATAAATACGCGGCCCACCCGGCAACAACTCCAGCTGCATATGACCGACCGATCGCAAATAGTCGATTTTATAACACGGCAGACGTTGCTGCTGCTGTACTAAACAAACCGCAAACGCACCCGGACGGGCTTAAACCCTACCACCTAGTAGGGGAAGGGGACCTACAGTTTTACATGGATTCCGAACCATGGAGCAGCTCGCATTCGTGATGAAAATGCACTTATCGAACTCGGAAAGAGAAAGACAGTGGTGCATGTCGGTATTGAACCCAGGTCTCTGGTACGCTAGGCCAGTCCCCGCGCCACTAGGCTACGAGCCGAGAAGGATTAATATAAATAAAATTATTTAGCATAAAAAAAAGAATGTTCCAAATCGATCTAGGGGTTTTCGAGTAATCGGTGAACATACATAAAAAAAGATTCCGACGAATTGAGAACCTTCTCTTTTTTTAGGTCCGTTAAAAAAACCAGCCTAGTGCGAGTCGGACTCGCACACGAATAGTTCCGTACCATCGTACAAGATTTATTACAAAAATATCACGTTTTTGTATTTTTATTTTTTTTTATTTTACCTATTTGCTGTTGTAGCGGCAAAATACACACTCTGTGAAAATTTCAGCTGTCTACCTATTACGGTTTATAAGATGCAGCCCTGTGACAGACGGACGGACGGACGGACGGAGGAACGGACAGCGGAGACTTAGTAATAGGGTTCCATTTTCACCCTTTGGGTACGGAACCCTAAAAAGCAATATGCTGGCTCGGGGACTCTTTCAGTAAACCAAGACTGCTTAGTATTAGTAACGTGTCGGAAAACTAACCCGTAGACGATGTACTTTTCACTTCAACTACGGTTAATATGAACTCCCTTTGAGCCGTCACCGCGCCAAGAAGCAGACATTTTTGATGATGTAATGTGTGCAGATCATTCGCATCCCATAGCCCGTTGTTATGTGAACGAGCCTTGAGTTGCCTGGCCGTGGCAGCTCGGAACCGGATCAGGGCCGGCGCGGCGCGGGGGCGGCGGGTGGCGGGTCGCGGTGCAGCCGAGGGGAAGGCGGCCATTGCCGACGCCGCGCCTCATCTCCGTCATCGCACGATGTAATTGCGGACTCTTGCCAGTGATTGTAATAATGACGGCGCACGCTTGGTCATCTATAGTGCATCTATAGTGCACGGAGTGCGAGGTATTTTTTTTTGTAGTCATACTACACTAAGTTACGTCAAAAGCTGATAGATCCGCGGATTCGATCAATCAGTAAAGAAGAATCCGCAAAGAAACTTAACTGGTTTTCCGTCCAGATTGGGCATAAATGCTTTCGTATGTCCGGCTTTTCCTCTCCAGGTGGCATTTCTTAATCGATTCTCGTGAAATAATTAGGGTCGATAACTATATTTTAAAGATTTTTTAGTCGAGCTAGTTCATAAAAATGTTAAAAAATATATCAATGTTCAAAAACACTCGCAAGGTGTGCAGTCGGACTAACGGCTCTCCCCTAGTCCGACTTGTCACCAAAGTCAGCGTTTACGCCAAACCGATCGACTATAGGGTTTTCAAATGCATGGAGAAATTGATGAGCGTTCACAGTGGGCGAACTAACATTTGCGAGTCCGAGTTTGACGTTGCCGTTTACACCGACTCCACGTTTTCATACATATCGGAAGCCCGAGTTTGATTTTGGCAGGTCGAAGAAGTAAAACTACAGAATAAGTATTAAAACTTGTAGGGGTTTTAAGGTTTTTACGTAACTTCGACGTTCTGTAAACTCCGATTTAGGTGAGAACTCGGACTGGGCCATACAGAGAGCCGCTAGTCATAGAATATTAACCAATATCTATGATGTTATATGCTCTGTGGTTACGCGGCACCTCCACCTCCGCCCGCATCCGACGCGACACATGTCTCGTATTCGCATCTCACGTCACACGTTGCGCGCGTCTCGCATCTCATATCTCATGGTCAATGACACCTGATTCATTTCGCGCTCGTTTATTACCTGTATCCACGTCGGCGAAGGCACTCAACTGCATGCCTAGGCGGCTAGCTTGAAGCCCTTTGTAAATGAGGGAACCAAGACTAGAGGTTATATGTTATGCTTTATGGATTTGACATACCTAGTCGTTACAATATCAATTCACCATACTAGGGGCGATACCTGTTTGCTAAGAATTTGAAATTTTGGATTGTAAATATATTATATTAGATTGGCAAATATTGACTAATAAACATTGGAAAAAAGTTGTCCTTTTTAACGATAATTTTCGTTTTTTTTTTAACTTAAAAATACAGATATTTACAGCAAAATAAAAACATACGGTCAAAGAATGAAGCTTTCTCAAGTGATACACAATTTTTAATTAAAATATGACAAAGTTTAGGGACAGGGAAACGTTAAGGCCTTATTTTCATGGCAGTCGCCGTGAAAAATTGTGCCTTGGCCAAATGACAAAGAATACATTTCTTAAATTTTTTAAATTTTAGATTTCTTATGACTTCACAACAGCCTTAATATGAGGTTATACCACAGAAAAAGTAATAGTTATACATTGTGCTTTAGTTAGACGAATGTAGAGACAAAAACATTTTCGGATTATTTTCAAACTTTTAATACAATTCTTCATGTGTATTTAGTAATATAGATGTATTTTTTTAACGTCAAATAAATGTAAAACATTCACCTTCCTTTAGGATGCTTTCAACTATTCGCTCACTCACTCAATTCACTCAACGAGCGGCCGTTGCAGTTGAGTAGCCGCTGGCATGAAAGCTTGTACCCGGTATATTGGGCTAATATCATGACAGTAGGTGTAGCCATCTATGTCCAACAAAAAAAAAATGGAATCACACAAGGTATGTATGAGCCTAGAATGATTTATCCTAATGTGTAGAAGAGTGGAAAAGGTTTCATCTGCAGATTCAAGACCAAAGACCAAATAATGTATAGATAATACTAAAATAGGTACGATGCGGAAGTATAACATGATGCAGAATTATAATAAAAAGAAAAAAAAAGCAGGTTCCACCGAGATTTGAACTCGGATCGCTGGATTCAGAGTCCAGAGTGCTAACCATTACACCATGGAACCGCTGATTGGCGGCACGAATTACTTGATTTTAATAGTATGGCAATTTCACACAGAGGGCGCTGTTTCAAAATGTGCGTGCAGACTGCGAGCGCCCGACTATATTTAGACTGGAATGTGTTTGTGTTCTGCCATCTAGTTCATGACGAAACGGAAAGAAAAACATAAGAAAGAATGCAAACAACACTGCCAAGATATCATACCTTTCACCTGCCTGTGCTTACGGTTTTAGGTAAATGATAATAATATTTATACATTATATTCATATTTTTATTTTTGTCACTAAACATGCTTTTAGAGAATCATTGGTCCTAATCATTGGATAAATTAATTAATTTAGCCAATAGTCAATTCGTTTGACATGTTTTCCATTCAGCAGAGGATTTCAGCAACCAATATCTCTAATGACTTATGTTAGGCCCGACGCATCTTGATAGTAATAGTTTATTAATATTCAACATGACAAAACAAAGATGGTAAGCCTGGTTTTCACCAAGTGATGATTTATTTTAATCTACACTTTAAGGGCCTTCATTACTAAAGTGCTGATTATCTTGTACTGGTATCGATTGCGAGATGGTAATAAAGGCCCTTTAATGTGAGGATTAAGCTAATCAGTACTTGGTGGAAGAGACCCTAAGGCATAAGACCACATAATACGTAATAGTACACAAAATAAGGGGGTGGCAAAAAATAGTGGTGGCCCAAAAGTAAGTAGTAAATTCTGGGTGCAAGAACTTTCTTCCGAGCATTGTACGCAAATTGGCTGCACAAGCGTTTTTTTGGCTCATTCGAAAAACAGCCCGAGTATTTTATCCAAATCGGCTGTATTAGCTTTTTTTGCTCATTCGAAATTTTCAATGAAATTGCGGGGCATCGAGCTGTCACTTCAGCAGACCTAGGGCGGCCAAAGTCTAAAGTCCGACGCTGTAGCTTCCATACATTAATAGTAGTTACTATAGACGATCGTCTTTTTCACCTACTGCTGATTGGCTTAATCACCACATATTAAGGGTATTTCTTAGCAGCTTGCAATAAAAACCAGTACAAGATAATCAGCACTTTGTCACAGTGTCAATTTAAATATGTAAATCAGCACTAGGTGAAAACCTCGCTAATGATATTTGCCTACTCGCGTCCTATCTCTACCTATCCCGCACATTCTGACGTGCCATTAATATATTCTTATATACAGCTAACCTGCTAACGATGAATACAGCTGAATGAGCTGCCATCATGCACGCGTTGACCTCAGAAGCAGCGTCTTGGTCTCGGCATTTGTTCCGCTTATCGATGTGTGTTTATGTTTCAAGGAACACCACTATTGAGTTTGTTGACCCCACTTCATCAATGTCGTTTGCATTGATTTTATAGTTCTCTTGTAATTCGGGCGTCTTTCTCTGTCCGCAATATTGTCCGAGTCCGAGTGTCCGAGTATTGAAATTGAACACAGATAATATGATTTCGTGGCCGAATTCTGTGATTACGTCTTACCTCGGGAGGAGTTAATTGGTAACATATTCTCTTCGAGTTTGATAAGTGCATTAATATAGCTAGCAAGAATACTTATGGTTAAAGAAAAGCTTGCGAGCGAACCTACTTTCTAGGTTAGCATCGACCTTATTATGTACCGAACTTTCCTGACCCATAAAGACACAATACACAAAATATATTGGACTTTGAGACACTAGTTTATTGTTCGTTGCCTCCAAACCGTTTTGAAAAGTTCAGGTAAGTAGGTTTTTGTAATTTTGTACGGATGGCGGTATAAAAAAAAGCGCCATCTACGATATAAACTTCGTAAGGGTCAGTTAGGTTATAGAAACTCGCCGCCGGTAATATAGTTCGAGACCTTCTGTGGTTCGAGAGCTCGCTTGGCAGCGAAGCGAGGTCTCGACGAGAACAATGCGAGGAAGCGAACGCTGGCCGCTAACGTTGGTCGCAAAATGTTTGGTCGCAAACGACTTCCTCCGGCCAGCGACTGCGACGATTGGAGGCGGCCGAGAACCAACAATGCTCGCTCGTAAAATGGACACAATAGAGGAAGCCCTGAAGCCCCCTGCACACGAGTGTAGGAGGTATTTATGGTTTATGGCAGTCGAGTCCCAGTGAATGGAGGCTTCACGTTCGGAACCAATATCAAATTACTCGCGCACTCTGGCTGCGGTATATTTTTATGTAACTGGACATGGATGGCTTATACCAAACCTAATATCAAATTATTATCCCAAAACGACGTGCGTCGTGCACGTAGGAGCTAGATCCCATGCCATTATATTGCACGGCTATATTGAACTGAATGGAAATCACGGACAATTTTCATTGGCCTTACGGGATGCACTACGAGAAAACCCCCAATTGTATTATTTTCACGTGCCGGAACTTCTTTTTCATCTAAGGCCGGAACTCCCACTGCACTACGTTTATTTCTTCATGTTCGTCCGTGTGTGAGCCCATAAATCACAACCACTCCTCCGTGATCACCACAACCTAGTAGCAGTGGCGTAGCATAGGTCACTAGCACCCGGTGCGGTTCCCAAATTTGCCGCCCTCTTATTTTAGTGATTGATCATAAAATATGCCTTTTTACCCTCATTTTTTCCGCCACCTGTGAAATGCCACCCCGTCAAAGTGCGCAACAACAGAAATTACTGACTGTTTATTAATACTGATTAATCAATCCCCTTAAACCCCTTAAATTAGCCTCAAACGGATCGGGACACTATTATGGATTAGTTACTAATTCGTTACGGTTGGTTGCTCCATTTATTAAATATTTTTTGGGTGTTTGCTAACTTTATATGAAATTAGCAAAGCACCCATTGCCAATCAATATAATAAATAGAGCTACAAAGTTAGAATCACCGTAACTAATCAGCAACAAATTATCCAGCTATACGCATTTTGATTGGCAATGGGTGCTTTGCTAAGTTCATGCTCATGTGTGGGGAACATATCACAGAAGTCATTATGGAAACCTTTTTTGATGGCTTACAAATTGGACGGATTCTCTGGAATTTTCACCCAGAAATAAAGTCGTTGTGTGGATCTTTTGTTTGGTCCATTTGCCGCATTTTTTAACGAGAAAAAATATGTGATCGTATCATGTTGAGATACACGGGTATTTATTTAGGAACGTAGTTAGTAGGCGCACGTTGGTACAAAGAAATGCCTGTCGGACTTTTTGCCCAAACGAGTTGATCAAAGCGGGGCCCGGCAATTAGCTGCTAGCAATTTGGCAGCCGGAATCCGAGCCATGGGAGCGATGCCATCCGTCCCCGAGCGCCTGCGGCATTCGGTCTTCCCGGTGGCCGTCGGCGAGGCGGGGACGCGGCCTGCCGCCGTCCGAGCACCGAAACCTTCGCAATGTTGATGTGGCATCACTCAAGCTAGCCCGGAAGTTTATTTTGTTATGTGACTGGACATGTATACCTGCGCCCAGCGAGCAATGGAGCAAGCCATGCCGGGAATATCGCTACGGGATATGGTGCGTAACGAGGCAATCCGCCGACGTACTAAAGTTGTCGATATTGTACACCGGGTGGCTAAGTGCGCCGGTCACGTCAGCCGAAGAGACGACAACCGTTTGAGTAACCGTGCCCTACACTGGCGATCGTGGACAGGAAAACGGGAGTGTGGGAAGGCCACCCGCCAGCTGGGACGACGGCATCAAGTGCGTCGGCAGAAAACATGGTTCCGTACCGCTGAGGGAAAATTGGAGAAGCGTATGTCCAGCAGTGGACGCAAGCACGCTGACTGAGCTCATTTTAGATAGGCGCCATGCCAGGACCTTCATTTTATTGCACAGCTACATTGAACTACATACATGGAAACGATGCTTCGACTATCGGTCAAATAATGCGATGGTCCCAATGATTTCAAAGGTAAGGATACGCCCTTATATAGAATTGAAAGAAATCTTCTCCAAACAAGCAAAAAGTAGCGCCATCTATCCAAACTCGGAAGAACTACGTGAGCGCCGTGTCAAAGCCCTGTTGACAACTCGCCATGTTGCATTAGGTCTAACGATGTAACCTTGTACCTGCGTACTTAAATGTTTTCTTTTTAGTTTAAACTTTTAAGTTCATTTAGTACAGTCGAAAAAAAATTCTAATAACAAAAAATAAGTTATGAATGAAAAATGTTTTTTGTAATTTCAAGGTATTCAAGTTAAATACAATTTAAATTTTCTCTTGTACCTGCTTGGTCTGTGATCTACCTGCCTGTCATGTCAAAATTTGTTTTCGTTATATCTTGGGAAACACTGGTCGTAGACCCATCATGCGACCACTCAAGGTAAACGCCCCGACCTGATCTACCTGCCTGTCATGTCAAAATTTGTTTTCGTTATATCTTGGGAAACACTGGTCGAAGACCCATCATGCCACCACTCAAAGTAAACGCCCCGACCTGATCTACCTGCCTGCCATGTCAAAATTTGTTTTCGTTATATCTTGGGAAACACTGGTCGAAGACCCATCATGCGACCACTCAAAGTAAACGCCCCGACCTGATCTACCTGCCTGCCATGTCAAAATGTGTTTTCGTTATATCTTGGAAAACACTGGTCGTAGACCCATCATGCGACTACTCAAAGTAAACGCCCCGACCTGATCGACTGAGTCGCGTTGGCCCTAAAACGAATATTTTAGGACCAACGTACTGGTGCCATTAGTCGTGCGCGTTGACCGGCAGTGCAATTACGAAGCACAAAATTGGGTGTAGGTTGCTGTACTTACAGCAATATGACAGCTTTTGCGATAACGAAATCGATGCATTCACAAATGGTGCGGCACTCAGCGCTACCCGCAGCAATTAGGTCAACTCCATACATTTCGCGTCGAATCGGTATTACGAAACGGCAAAGAACTGTCAAATGCGGGGAGGTAAACGCCTATTTCGTCTGCTCGTCTAGTCAAGTACCTCAAAAGTTGACCTATTGTCGACACAGATTGGTCCGTGCTGGATGTAGGTGGATTAAAAACGGCTTCGTAATCGCGCTTTAGAAATGACGGGGGCGCACCTACACGTACCGCGGCACCATCCTCAAATTTTGCGTAATCGCACTGCCGGTCCTTGCGAAGTAATATATAAGTCAATGGATGGTACCAACCTGGGCGGAATTGACCCTACCACCCAGTGAGTATGTAGGACCCACAGGTTAACGTAGAATCCGAACCACGAACGACGAATCCCTTAGGCGACTCTTAAGACATTCACGGGAGGAAATGCAGTGGGCCAATTGTATTATTTTTACGTGCCTACACAGCAGATGCGGCAGTCTGTGTTTAAGGTGGGCCTTCCCGCTCAACTGCCCATACAAACGTGGAAAGAAGACCATGCGCATATTTCTTGTCATGGATCCAAAAATATAATCAAAACCGCTTTATTTGATCGCGCTCCGGGACCTTCTATGTTTCAAAAAAAAGGCAGGCTCCGTCATGAGAAGGATGCAACATGTCCACAAAGCAGACAATGCGCAGTGTTTGATTTGATAAGATTTACGAAAATTTTAATTACAAAACGACTTTTAGCTAAAAGTAAACCACGACCGCTGTAGTCAAAAATTAAACAAAAACCAAATTGATATATGATTTCATGAAACAAGCCATGTTTGATGACTAATCTTTTTAAGATGTATACATTTTATCGTTGAGTAATCCACCTTCAAAGTTATTGTATAAAACGCGCGAAAAATTTGAACTTTCGGACCTTTGGAGGTGGATTACTCAATGATTGAATAAAAACATCCATCAAACCATTCATCAAGATTTCATCAAGATTTATAATCAATTTCGTTTTTGTTGGATTGGTGTCCCTTCCCGGCGGGACCAACTCATTCACGAGCCAGCCTCGTAGAGCGAGTCACGTTTTGAAAATTGCGATTCTGATTTTACTTTCTTCGCCTCTGATCTTGCTTTGAAAAATGTTACATAGGTACCTACCTATTTGTTTTTTATCTCCGTTAAATGCAGAGTCAAATTATTCTGCAGTCAAATCAGTCTAGGATTGTTACGATGAGTCAGTAGTCAAATATTTGCCATCTTTCTTGTTATTGCGGCTAATTTATCTTTTGTATTTCTCTCTCTTCGCAGTTGTCTGTGAAATTGTCTCCAAAATTGTGTTTTCCGACGAGTGACGTTACCTGGCTTACAAATAATGGATATGTAGTAAAATATTAAAAAAATATCTTTGCAATCACACATATAATATGTATTATATCGGTGACAGTAAGGGTGTATGGGTGTCGGTTTGTCAAAGAGAGTGTACCGCACCAAATCCAAGAACTGCTGTGAGGTGAACCTAGCATCTATCTGCTATCCATGCCACCGTGGAGAAGAGATAGAAAACATCGTGCGTCATGCCACAGAATAAATAATAGTGTTACGCGTCATGCGTAATAAATCGCCCATTCGTCGACGATAACGCCACGGCCCGCACGTAGCGGCTGAATTCGCTGGCGCTGCCGTCGCGGTCCCATGGTGTAATGGTTAGCACTCTGGACTTTGAATCCAGCGATCCGAGTTCAAATCTCGGTGGGACCTTGGAGATGTTTTATTTTAAGAAAATTCAGCGAAATACCACAAGTAAGGTTCGGTTGGTTATAGAAGGTCAGGTAGAATATTTATCTTCGTCTGGGTTCTCAATATCAATGGAAATTGATAATATAATCGCAAAATGTTATACAGTATCGTAACATGATAAGGTATGATGAGTGAGAAATAAGTATTTACCTACTTATTTAAACCTATTTTTAATCGTACATTAGATTCGAACTAATAGATCCTTTGTTACTTTTTTGTGCTGTTCATGTTCTGAGCGGCCCTCAAATATAATCACATGCATGCCCCGGAGTTATGAAGCTGTGGCTTGAAGCGAATTTGCCTCAGCACATTATGAACTTTTTTGTATTGGAAGTACAGCCTTATAAAGTCAGGTGACGTCATGGGCAGTAGGACCATAACGTTTCAGTCATGATTATATTATCTCACTCTAGCCCCCTTTCCCCCTTATACCAGCCCTCCAGGGACGTATATAAGGGGGAGGTTTAGGGGGTTTAACCCCCCCCCCCCTCCTTAGGGCTCAATGAAAAAAAAAACAAGTTACCTCACGGGGTGATCCTATTTTGCATTACCTAATATCCGAACCGAACCGGACAAAGAATTTTTTTTTCAATGTTTTTAGACAATAGTTTCCAATTCAAAACTACAGACGTAGATTTCCATAATGTTTTATAATTACGATTTATAAATCTCATTAATTTTATTTCGTGCTGACAAAATCATAAATAAATAAAAAAGTTACAAGGACTTAATTAAGGAAGGGGTTTTCATCATTTTAAAAAGAAAAACAAAAATCGAATCGCGATACCAAGTGATATTTCAGAAAAGGTGTCATGGATGGGTCAAAAGCTTACAAATACCACACTTACAATTAAATAGTTTGTCTGACATCCTGCAATTATTTAATCATCTAAGTTGTTTTTATTTAATAGTGTTCGAAGTGGCCGGCTCCACTACCGCAGCTAGTAATATTATATTGATCATAGAACAGCCAGACGGAGAGGCAGACAATATGTAATGAATGATCGCAGAAGCTTATCGATCACCATAGGAGACCATAGCTCGTCACGCCACCCACGTCCACGTATTCTGTCGACTTCCATAAAAAATGCGTGCGAGGATATTTTATTGTGATGTGTTTTTGTCAAAGTCACTGACTGTCTCAAGGTCTGTGTGTGGACAAAAGTACCTAAATATAAGTACCTATGTACATATCTGCGCATTAACATATGTATCTAGGCACATTAACTATTTTATTCCAGTTCATCATAACATATGCAAGAAGGAAATTGTTAAATCTTAGAATTTTAGGCGTCTGATTTCTTTATCAAGGCTGACCTAATTTCTCATGACAACCTTTCGGAGCAGCACAGCCATAACAGCGAAAGCCGTAGTCCCGGGCAAAGGAAAACTTGCCTCAAAAAAAATTGTTGTAGGTACCTACATCTTCTACCGATCTCTACAGCTTCACACGGGCCTAACCTCGGGCCTAACTGATGTGTCTGTAATATTACAACCACTAAAGATAAAGGCAGGAGAAGTGGCATGCAGCCGATTTCGCGTTTCCGTTATATGGTCAAAAGGACCATATACAGACATCACCACCGCGCGAGAATGTGCTCTAAAATAGCGTTTGTCAAGTCCGTTCGTTGACTCCGTTCGTCCGTTGGAGGGTTTATGTAGGTGGGAACCTACACAAACCCTCCAATACGTCAGCGGCTATGTTTTCATGTGGCATGTTCGTTTTTGAAAATTGGAGACAGCGGGTTCTATAGTAGACGCGCTCGATGCCATATCTCCTTCTTTTTTATCTATGATTACAACTCATAGAACAGATATAAAAAAAATTATAATCCGCTGTTATGACAGTAGATGTGATAAGGTGTGGTATTAGTCATTCGTGTCCATCCATGACATCAAAGTAGGAAGGAACCCCATCTAAAATCAATGTCCATGTCCAGACTTAAAAAAGTAAGCTTTCCATGTCCTGCATGTTCTCTAGATTCTAGAACGTTGCCGTTACTATTTTCGAAGTTTCTCATCGGCTCTTATTCGTGCACTGTAACCGAAATTACGAAAATAATAGTTTCTTATTCAACCCCATCACGCCCTTACGCCCGTCAGTTTCAAAATGTCAATGAATGAAATTTTGAAATGATTCAATAATTTCAAAATCAACACTAAAATCTTGCAAGAATTCTATTGCAGGGTACATATAATACGTAAAAGCATTTGTTCACACAGGCCAGGCAATTTTCTCTAACCGGCTGGGTGTCAAAAGACCCCGGTCGCGCGGTCGTCTGTGGGAGCGGCACGACGCACGACGCGACGACGCGACGACGCGACGACGAACGCAGGCGGATAATGCATGGATAATGCGCTTGTCGATGTGATGGCAATATATCACATTTCCAACGGTTTGACAGCCTCGAGGCGTTCCCATGGTTCGCGAAATAACGCCAAAGCCCAAATAATTTGGTTCCCACGACAATGTTTATTGATGACAATGTCGTGATTGTAGGTTATGCTAATTGGATCAAGTCGTAGTTGTCCTTAAACGAGATCATGTGAATAAATTAGTTTCGTGTGCTGCACAAAAAAACGGCATTCCTTTGTCGAGTACAGTCGGGTACATCGTTGCTCCTATTGTTATCGTTCGAATCATGCAATGACGCAACGACGCAAAAACCGGTAATGGGGCCTCGGTCTCGTTCAAGTTCACGATCTTTCGGTGCAATTTAAATTGCTCCATGCCGCCTTGTCTGACGTCCGCCGCCTCAGCCGGTCGCGCGGCGCATTACGCGCGGCACATGTCGACGGAGCGCATTACTTACCGCATTACTCCGTAAAATAGTACATTGTCGGAATACATTTTTCAGAAATCAGTTAAATTTATAATAAGTTTAGCTCTTCGTTATGTTACTATGTGATCAGGTCACTGTAGTAGTTCATGACAGAAGTAATAGTAGTAAACGTGCACATGTAACACAATTTTTATTTTTTTCTTCTTTTTGCCACTGGAGTAAAGCATCACTTCAAGGTCCTTGCTTGTGGTGACGCTTGGTTCGGGTCACCTCTTCCCCTAAAATATGGTTGAGAGAGGTGATGGCTGGACCCGGCGTGATGCTCGTGAACGGATGCTGTTTGTGGGGACTGGGCTGCTCCTATTGGCAACATGTTAAATGACGGACATGACTTTGCAAAATAAACCGATATTTGTCATGAACTGTTGCATACGGCGTGAATGGTAGATTTTTGTGAATTAATATTAATTTAATGTATTGACATAAACGGGTACCAATAATACGTATTTCTGTAGGCAGTGGCAAACAAATTTGTAAACTTAGACTAAGTGGACGTTGAAAAAAAATCAGCGAAGTTTCTTGCCAGTTCTTCTTCGCCGTGAATGCTGAACTGGCTAATATGACAAATCCGAGTGCAGTGTGCTGCCTGTGGATGATGAAAATAAAATTCTAGAAAATAATGTTCAATAGATGATGCCGCTGATCGACAGCGCCGTAGACGGTTTTAGAATATTATATGTATTATGTGCTTTAGTTTCATGTAACCTATTTTTTTTCATTGTTCTTTTAACTTTTGGCCTTGCCTCACGGTTGGCATTACGGCTTCCGAAAGCTGATTATTCTTCTCAGGTTCCCAACATTAATCACGGTTCCCGGGGTGATGATTACTCACTGCGAGAGGCGCGACCGATACCGCTCGCCTCAAACGCCTTGAGCGCGTCGTTGCGTCATGGCAATAGCGAGATACGGACAACAATAATGTTCAAAAATACGATAATTTCACAAAAGAAAGATATTTTTCATTTGAAACTAGCATAATCGGCTATGCCAATGTACCAAACTAGCTCGGAACCGCCAAATACACCTACTACGCTCAGCGAGACACCATACCAGCAGATTTGCAGCTATTGCAGAGCTGTCGAGGTAGTTAAGAATCCCAGGTTGAAGGTACGAGGAAATGCACTAGCTGGCAAACAGTTCCATATTCTGGCGATGCGACAGAAAAACAAGTTTAAGAAACTGTGCATGTTTTTTTTTATGTGACTGTACATGGATGGCTAATACCACACCTTCTGTCATGGTATTAGCCCAACACACCCACATGGGAACTAGGTGCCATGCCAGGACCTTCCTTATATTGCACGGCTACATTGAACTGGATGGAAAACACGGACAATTTTCAGTGCCGCTTCGACCATCGTTCATCCAATGCGATGGTACCAACCCGGGCGGGATTACTTAACCCTACCACCTAGTAAGTAAGGAATGGGACCTACAGTTTAACGTGGAATCCAAACCACGGCCAGCCTCTCTCAACGGTCGAATGGTCACTCATCCAAGACCAGACCGGACCCAGCGTTGCTTAACTTCGGAGAGCGATCGCCGAAGTGTCGCGCCACGGGGCCACTGAGGCTGACAAGAAACACGTCCATGGTAATACTTACCTGTAAAATAGACTAAGCCCCAGTTGCACGAAGAGTTCAATGTTCAAACACGTCATTTTAAGTGATCCGCCTAGAGTTCCTTCCATACTGTCCACACAAATTGACGTGTTTGATCATACGTTGATGCTGATTTTGATTTTTTGTCCTTTCGTGCACTCGGCCCTAAGTGACCAACCGTCTGTGGCACAGAGATTCCAGGTCATCGTTAAGTTTCGGGTCTCCAACAAGACGGGTTCGGCGCTGTATTGAGTCCAAGGACGCCAGCAGTGGGGACTGCCACCTTAAATTATGTTACAGTATTCCACCATCATCGGGCTTATCTGTGGTTTGTGCAGAATAAGTTTGCGCTGATGAACTTCTGCAGCGGTATATGATCTCCACTTTTGTAAGCCGAGTTTAACGAGACGTGGACTCAGAGATGCACGTTTTCAAAGATTTTGGAAGTAAAACCCTTTCTTCCTATTTAAACTGTGAGCTATTCTAACGGGCCACATCATATACATATGGTATAAGCGTTTCATGCTATGGAGGTATTAACACCCCTACGCAAACCCATATAAGTAACTACTACGCAGCTTATTCAGAAAGTAAAAATGTTTTACATTTTTCAACCTATTTAGGTGATCGTGTTGTGGGTCTGAGACAATGCATCCGTAATATATTGAAATAAAATGAACCGTCTTGCCGTGAAAGATTCACCAACTTAAAATAGCCAGCCCAAGAACCTGGAGGGAAGACAGGTTTTAATGGAGAAGGTTGCTACATACACACACGCACTTCAGAATTGCGATTCCAAGGCTGGTCACTAGCATGGGCGTATTTTTACCCAATTCCCTGAAATATACTCTTATGAATATTGCAGATGAATCAACTGGATATTTTGTAAGGAATCAAATAGCTAATGTTGTAATGCTAGTTGTTCGATAGGCCGAATGCACGACAGGCTCGCGTGCTTGCCCGAAGTGTTTTCGCACATTTAAAGCGGCTCGTAGCCTAGTGGCGCGAGGACTGCCCTAGCGTACCAGAGGTCTGGGTTCAATTCCTCGCCCGGACTCTCTCTGAGTTGGATAAGAGCATTTCGTTACGAATGCGAGCTGTTCCATGGTTCGGAACCTATGTAAAACTGTAGGCTCTCTTCCCCTACTAGATGGTAGGGTTAAGCCCGCCCGGGTTAGTACCACCGCATTGGATGAAACTATGGTTGAAGCGGCAATGAAAAGTTGTCCGTGTTTTCCATCCAGTTTAATGTAGCCGTGCTCATAAAGGGAAGGTCCTGGCATGGCACCTAATTCCATCGGAAATTTGGTGTATTGGGCTAATATTATAACGGTAGTTGTGTGGTATTAACCAACCATGTGAGGTTGCAAAAAAAAAAGCCGGACGCAGAGCGATCCTAATGGTTCCTTAAAAGTAAAAACATATTCATGGCTAACCTAAACCACATAAATATCTCCACAAGGTAGTATATACTTTACGTATTACTATAATACTTTACAACAAAAAATACATCAACCTAGAATGAATAAACAGTCGGTACCTTGCTTTGTTGTAATGTCAGCACATACCTGTAGCCGCAAAGACTCGCTTGGTAACGTTTTGAAATGGGATAATCTTTCGCACCTTCAACACGACCTCTCGAACTCCACTTTTGTAAACCTTAGGCATTATTAGACGCGTTTAAAACACTGAAAATAATCAACGGAGATAGAGCACCGCATATAGCGAAATCTGACAGCCTAATGACGTTCAAGATGACGACCGTTTAGTTCCGATTTTCGCCACGCGGAAAAAGAGCTATAATGTGGCATTCCACTTTATGTTCCAGTGACACATCTCATTGAGTGACACTGAACTTGACATTAAAATACGCTGTATGCCGCAATCGTATCTCAATGAATATCAAAAAATTCGAGTTCCGAGTGCGGCGGAGGAAACGGAAGATGGGAGCGGTCGCTAATCATCGTCGCCTTCGCCGCGGCCGCGTCGGGCACGACCCGGCCGCCATCGCGCCGCCACCTGGCATGCGACGCGCGACGCCTGTCATGTGATATCACGAATCTTTGTTGGTTTGGCTGTCCGTCCGTATTTCCGTGGACGTAAGCTGACCCTCGACTGAGGCTGAGATAAATAGTCGTAACAGAAACTAAGACTAACGGAAAGTAGTACTTTGTGACGTCACTTTGACACATTTTGTATGGACGCAATCTCAAAATAATGCAAATTGACGTCACAAAGTACTACTTTTCGTTAGTCTTAGTTTCTGTTACGACTATTTATCTCGGCCTGAGAGTACTTACACGAATATGAGATGGTTTTGACTTTGTTCGCTTAAAAAACGTATGTACTCGTAGTTTTGAGGCCTGTCTATTCACTCAAACACTACTTAGGTATTGCTCTATCATTTATTTTTAAGAGTGCTTTCCCTAGCTTATTTCGCACTGTTCAAATTATGGAGCGCATGGCATCGTACCTAAATTTATGCCGTACTCAGTTCAAAAGTAGGAAGATCGAATTATCTTTAAATCAATTCCAAACTACCTACACAGTCCCATGCCATGTAGGGATCGTCGTTACATGAGAAATAGAGACATCGTTAGTTACATCAGAAATAGAGACGAATTCGACATACCTTCTTGTTGTATTGATATCGAAAAGGGCTAAGGAATTATTTTGCTTTTTAGTTACGAGATGACAATACGTAATATGACGAAATACATAGGCATTACGTCGAGGTATTCAACTTCATAACTATTAATAATTCTGTGGTTGGACGAAGTTAGTCAAAATAATCTGAATTTATGTAAACTTTATTTGCCAGTAAGTACCTATTGAAAGTATTCTTATATCTACGAAGTTCTGAATGCTTCGAAATATCGTGTGCAGAGAGAAGAGCTGTTCCAATTGCTGATAATGGTTATACTTTTATGAATTTTCTAATGGATAGAATCTTCTCAACTATTTGGGTATTTACTTTTGAAAGTAGACGTTTTCAAAATTAAATTGTTTGCCAAAAAATAAACCACAATTATGGTACCACTGGTGTGGTTGGATACAAGTGTGACAGCAGTCACTGTCGAAACATTTGGAAATGAATGGATAATGGAATGGACATAAATAATACACATTTTTAATTACTAATTTTGCATGAACAAAACGGGTTTTCGTATGAAATAATTTCTAAAATCAATGAAATGTAGCAAGACCCAGCAAGAGTGGCAAGTCGCGTCATCGTCTCCATTAGATTACTCTCATACTTATAGAAATAACTTTTAAAAAATTAAGTCTCAAGAAGGTTTTGAATGTTATTATGCCGAAGTTATCGTAGTGACTGTTGATGCACCTTGTATTTGCTTACAAGTGCATTATGATGTGATCCGAAACGTATAGTAGGTGTATTTGTGCTCGCCCGCAGCCAATATCCAGCTCCATAATTCAGATAACTGTTTTCAAAGATAGCAATCGGTAGAGTCGGCCGATGGTCGGCCGATGATCACCGTGGTGATACGGAATGGTAGAGCTGTTGGTTGAGCCGAACTGCCCGCCGCCGCGTCCGCGTGCTGCTGGCTGGTCACACTAATTGTTGCCTGCAGGAGTCTTGGCTTCGTTGCTCGCTCGGGCACGAAATCTTCAATGGCCTGGAACTTTGAATTTAGTGGGAAGTGGGGAACTGGAAAAGTGGCGAAGTAGGTAGATGCTTTATCCCAATTTAGTGGTGATAATAATTCACTAAATAACCTTGCGTAACCCAAGACCCCCCGAATATCACGGACGTTTATCCGTACATTTAGCCGGTATCAATACGGTAACCGGTAGCCTGTAACAATACGACATGATACAACATGGTATTATCAATATTATATACTTTTGGATTGTATAGTACCATAATAGTACAACATTAATTCAGTTCGTAGCTCTGGGCCGCGGAGCCTTCCTTTTAATGCAAGAGGTCATAGGTTCAATCCCCGCCCCGTCTATGCACCACTTTCTCTTTATGATTGTGATACGTGCCTTTTCATCACGAATGCGAGCTCCATGGCACGGAATCCATATAAAACTGTGGTTCTCCTTCCCTACTAGGTGTTATAATATAAGCCCGCCCAGATTTTTACGACCGCATTGGATGAAAATAGATATAATATGAAAATAGGTCAAGAAAAAGGGTTATTTCCCTTTTTCTTGGGCAAATATCATGAGAATGGGTAAATGGTATTCGTCATCCATGTCCAGTTACTTAAAAAAAATGTACTTCTCTATTTTAGACCACGGAACACCAACCCCGCGCAAGCGCAAATCGGTGCACTTACCCCAATGGTATTTCCAGACATCGATTGTTGGTTCTGGTGCTACTTTTGTACGTGTGCACGTGTGCTGTGGTGATTGGATTTTCATGTTATTAAAATCTAAAATTTGTCGCAGAGCGAGTACCGGTTCGCGGGCGGCGGCGGCGGCGGTGGGGGGAGCTCGCGGGGCGGAGGGGGGGCGCGGCGCGCGCGGCTCTGCTCGGCGGCGCTGGCGGTGGCGGCGCTGGTGGCGGCGCTCGCCGTGCTGGCGGTCGCCGCGCTCGCCTTCTACATGGGTGCGCTCCGGCCGGACAACGCCGACCGTGAGTCCATGCACCTCGGTACCGTACGCAGAGGATACAGAACGACATAGGGTGTTTTCTCATTGCACGATCACGTCACGTCCACGATTTTGGCAACGCACAGCACGACCACATAGCGTCATCGACGCGATATCGTTTTTTAGGGTTCCGTACCCAAAGGGTGCCAACGGAACCCTATTACTAAGCTTCCGCTGTCCGTCCGTCCGTCTGTCACAGGGCTGTATCTCATGAACCGTAATAGGTAGGCAACTGAAATGTTCACAGAGTGTGTATTTGTTTAGCCGCTATAACAACAAATAGATAAAATTTAAAAATAATAAAAATTAAAATTCAAAAAACCTGATTTTTTGGTCTTAAATCATGTACGATGGTACGGAGCCCTTCGTGTGAGAGTCCGACTCGCACTTGGCCGGTTTTTTCTGCTCACCTTTTACAGTACACGACCTCACGTAACTACATGTCAAGGCGCGCCGTCGCCGTCAGCCTCCGCCGCAGAACTTTTCGGTACAGGGATTTTATTACTAAAGTGATGATTATTTTGTACTAGAATGTATTGCGAGCTGCTAAGAAAGGCCCTTAAGGATGTTCCGACCCATACAATGTTTTTTTTACACAGAACGCAAAAAGTATATTCGTCAAAAATATTAAATATAGCCATAGTAGTTGCAGCGAAAACATATTCACAATTTCAGGTTTAATTGTTTCGTTGTAATTGCCGATAAGAAGTTTTACACCGTTATATGGCGCTGTTAAATAAAAATCGTATTTAAATAAATTGTAACAAAACCAATAATCCTGAAAATGTGAAATTGTTTTCGCTGCAAGTAATATGACTATATTAAACTTGTATTATTAATTCGTGGCTTAAAGTGCAATACTTTTTACGTTATGTGTGCAAACAACTTTATATGGGTCGGAACAGCCTTAAGTGTCAATTAAAATAAATCAGCACTTGGTGAAGACCAGGCTGTGAGAAGAAATATTTATCTGGGAACTACCGTGGCATCTACATGAACGTTCACTCTCCCATAATATTGCCAGTGTAAAATATAGCGATAACTTAAAATTCTAAGAAAAAAAAATAATATCCTTTAGAACGTAGGTATGCACTGAATATTTCAAACGTGTATGTTGCAGCCATAATATCGTTCGAGTGCTCGCTCCGGGTGACACGCGGTGACGTGTACGGCGGCGCGCCGGGCGGCGCGGCGTGGCGCGAGCGCGCGCGACGCTACAGCGCGGCGCTTCGTGCGCTCTACTCCGCCTCGCCGCCGCCGCTCCGCTCCGCCTTCGCCGGAGCGCACGTCACCGGCTTCGGAGATCACCGTTTAGATGTATACTTCAGATTGTATCTGGACAGAAGAAAAATACCGAGGTGAGTTCTCAACCTTATCCTCTATAAGTACGTTTTTATCAAACTTTCATAAACAATATGAAAATTAACATTTATGCGTTTCAGCTCGATTTCTAACATCGAAGAGACGCTAAAAGACGTACTCATTCAAGACATACAGTCGAAACGATCAGTTTTTGGCCAAATAAAAATTGACCCTACGAGTATAGTTATAAAACGAGATTTGCAACATACGTACCATTCCGAGTCCTATATGAAACAAGCTATCAACGAGAGCATGGCATCTACTGATTTATCAAATATGTCACAGGCAAGCACCAAAGACAAAGGGGGAGCTCGCATGGGAGTTATTAGGAAAACCACGATTAAACCCAATACTTCGAGCAAAAAACGGACGCCCCTGTCACCCGCCGAAGAACCTGAAATCGACACTGAAAATTTGCCAGTAATTCAAGGGTCGTTTCAGATTACCAAGACGGAAGCTGATATTACTGAGAATAAACAAAACGAAGGACAAACTAAGATTGCAGAAAAAGTTACAACGAAGATTCCAACGACAAGCAAACAACCTACGATTAAAACAACATCAACAACGACAAAACGACCAAAACCTTTTACAATTAGGTCTACATTCAATGTTAAAACGAAAACGGATGCATTGACTACGAAGAGGATTGACGTATTTAACAGAAACCAAGATTTGACAACGCCAAGTATGGTCAAAACTACAACCTCCGCACCACCAACTACATTAGTACCCAGTTTAACACCATCCACAATAATATCTACTTCAACAAATCAAGTGTCACAATTATTGTTAGACTTACTAACAAAAGAAAATCATTCTAAAGAACTTCCTAAAATCGATACATTGTTTATGGTCCCTCATGTCATTGACGATGAACCATGGAAGCCTATAACGAAACCTCCATCTTCATACCCTAGCTCTGCTAAACCAAAAGAAACAGTAGTCGATATGTCTGGTGGTGAGGTTCCAAATAATAGGAGAGTTGATGAATCTTGGGACAATAGTGAAACTGAAGATTCCGTGAATATGAAACCTGAAGAACGGATAGGAGTGGCAGAGGTAGTGGAAGATTTGACAGCCATTGAAGGTATGATAAATAGCTATCCAACAATAGCAACTAGTTCTCACAAACCATCTCATACTAGTGATTTTCCAGGAATACATAACAGTGACCCGAATTTAGCTGCTGATATTTATGTCCCAAAACCATTATATACAAGCTTTACACATCCTACGATATCTCCAGCTCATATAAACACAGAGACATTAGGATCCAACTACCCGAAAGCCCATCCAATTCCCGTGGATATAATTGGATCAGTTGTGGAGGAATTTTTCAACATGAATTCTGATGGAACGGAAGATGATGGTAAGCCAATCATGCGGCCACCTAAAGATAAGGTATCCACAATTGAAATTAATGTCATGCAACCGGACTTTAAGCCCAAAGTGACTGATATTGTAGATATCGAAGGAGGAAGTATAATTAAAAAGACAAATAAAACAGTCTCCGATAAAAGCGATGAAGTATTAGAGTCTCGAATTGATGAAAATGATTCAGAGGAAATTACTGAAAGATACTTAAGACGAGATTCAACGAAAAAAACACCAATGTCTTCATTTGATAAGCACCCATTAACGACTAGTACACCTCATTATACATGGGAGCTTGTAAATACTTCTACTAAAGCAAGTGATCAGCCTGATAAAACAAAAATACAGAAATACTTTAATGATACCTTACAAGCCATCATTACGAAAAGTGATACTCCGTTTCCTAGTACGACACCCAAGTTTCAGAGTCGAGGATCTCTTTTAAAAAATATTTCGGCTATTATTAGTAAATTCACTTCCAGTTCACAAGCAAAACACAATCCACATCATAAACCCGAAAAAAGGAAGGAAGACGAAGGGTCCGATAATAGTTATGAAACTGCACCAGCACCAATTCGATCTTCTACTATTTCTGCCCCTATTATAACGCTAATGCCAGCCAAATCAAACCTAGGTATAAATCGTCCTCTTCGCCCTAGGCCAAAACTTCCGATTCACAATCTTAATCATCGTGAAGATGTTAGAAGCTTCTCAGAAATGAACGTTGGAATACCTTCAACGAAGCTGAATGTTACCGTTGATACTCAGGCGCTACATACGACTACGGTTGAAATTACGACACAAGCACAGGAGCACTCGACAGAAATGGTTGATTATAATTATCCAACTGAAATTACAACTCCAACTTTAGAAATAATAACCTCTTTCGAGGGTCTGGATGCGAACAATCAAAAAGATGTGTTTTTTCTTACAAATGTAACTGATACTATAAAAGTCGTAGCAGCTTCATTATCTAGTAAAAATAATTCGAAACAAAATAATCAAGAATCTCGCCGATTGCATAATACAAATTTTATTAATACATCGAACAGGGCAATAGAGCAATCAAATGAACCTGAAGAAGAAAACATAGAAAATTCCACTGATTTTTTAACCGCTGAAACGTCTCAAGAATTTTCTACCCAAAAACAGTATTTTCACGATGACATTGATCAGGAAGCTACATCTATCCCAGAAGGTACTTACAAAATTTCGTACCATGTATCTGGTAGTGTAAGCAGCAAGACAGCAAATCGGACGAAAAGTTTGCCAACTTACAACATTCCTCTCGATCCAGATGTGGTCTTAGAAATTCCAGTCAACCAATCAAATCAACTTTCTGCAGAAAAGCTGAAGCAATTGGCCAGTCTGGCAACAATTTCCGATTCATTGAACAATACTTTTATTCAAGTGGATAATTCGCCAGGTGAAGATGTTATTTCTCACAAAGCCGTTTCATCTAGTTACACAGTGAACCACGCTGGCCTAAACGTATTGACCAAAACATTTAATAAAGTGTTACCTACCAAAGACGACGAAAAGAATTACAATAAATTATACACCGATATTACATTCAAGGAAGAAAAAAAGACCACCAAACCGGACAAAAAAGGTAAACATAGAGTTTTTTTTAATTATCAGATACCTATTACCCACAATGATAGATTATTTTTTTATTAAAACTTCACATTCCAGACGAATGCAACATTACGTCTTCGTTTCGATGCGACACCGGTCAATGTTTGCCGATGACCTCCAAATGCAACCGACTTTTTGACTGCCCCGGAGGGGAAGACGAAAATGTTTGCTCTTGCGCAGACTACTTGCGCTCTGAATTTCTTTCCGGTAAAATATGCGATGGTGTCGTTGATTGCTGGGACTTCTCCGACGAAAATACTTGCGGTGAGAAATAATATCTCTTTTGAATTTCAGATGTTATTTGTGCTATTATACGATTTTTAACGTTTGTTTCTTTTATCTTGTCCTTCAGAGTGGTGTTCTCCGGATCTGTTCGTGTGTGCGAACGCTCGACAGTGCATAGAACAAGAGCGAGTGTGCGACGGAACCCCCGACTGCCCTCTCGGAGACGACGAGAGGGCTTGCGTTACACTCGCTGACGACTTCGAGGATAACGCCGTCATACCTTATAACGAAGAAGGTTATATAATTGCTGATTCGCCATGTTAGATCCCAATCTAACGAATACTAGATATACTGATTGACTTCACAAAATTTTACAGGTTATTTGATGGTCCGCAAACGTGGTGTTTGGGGTCGTCTGTGTATACAAAACTTTGAAAAGGTTATAAAGACGGCTCATAGCACGCTGCAGCTTACTGACTTGGGAAGAGCCGTATGCAAGGCTATGACTTTTGAGTAAGTATGTTTTCGTTGTGCATATTATTATGATTTGTAACGAGAACAATGTAACGTTCACCGCATTAAATGAAAGATGGCTGAAAACCAAATGAAAATGTAAATTTTAAGGAAAATGAAGGACGAAATAATGACGAATCAATTGGATTGACATGAGCACGAACCGTTTCTCAAACTCATTTCTCTGGCGCATCGCCAGGTATGGAGTACTGCCGGCGGATGCCTTTCCTCATACCATAATCTGGGAGTCTTCAAGCGTAATTTGAACAAGCTCGATAGCTCAGCGATTGTCCGCCAATCCGCCGATACGTGCCTCGCTGAGCGTGATTTCGCGAGGCGAGGTGTATTTGGCTTTCCGCACCCGCAGTACGGCTGCCCTATTTTTGAAACGATCGCTACCAAATTGCTGCAGCAATTTGCGATTCTGATCGCTAAAAACGAAGTTTCGTATTTTTGAATGACGTTTGGATAGCAGCGCCCGGCGGCCATGGGCTGTTGACGCTGTTGTCGAGTTTTGAAGATTGCATTGCTAATCGCTGGCTGCAAGCGATTTTAAAGAATTTCAAAAATAGCACGGCCGGTTTTTCATAAAAAAAACTCATAGATTGACATACATCTGTTGAATTCCGCGCAGAGAATCTGAGTGGGTGCGAGAGACGCGCGAGCCGCGGGATTCAGAGGAGCCGACGTCCGTGCAACGCTACTGGGAGGTGTGGCACAACGCGCGGCCGCGCTCCGGCGAGACGCGCCTGTCGTTCCGGCGCGCGTCGTGTCCGCGGCGGCGCGCGCTGCGCGTGCGCTGCTCGAGCCTCCACTGCGGCCTCAAGCCGTTCGTCGACACGCAGCAGGCGAGGTACGCGACGCGCCTCGCTTCCTTCGAGGCAGCGGACTGACGAATATCCAAATAACTTCACATCGAACATTGATTAAAAACAAATTATAAGACTACTAAAAGGGGGTAAGAAACAAGATTGGGGTTTTTTATGTAAAGCGCAGCATATGGCGGTACGCGACGAGTTTTATCAAACGGCGCTTACCTTGTTTCTTACCTTTAATTAGTCGTGTTACTGTTTTCTACTTTTTAGGGTTCCGTACCCAAAGGGTGAAAACGGAACCCTATTACTAAGCCTCCGCTGTCCGTCCGTCTGTCACAGGGCTGTATCTCAGTAACCGTAACACGTAGACAGCTGAAATTTTCACAGAGTGTGTATTTATTTTGCCGCTATAACAACAAATAGGTAATATTTAAAAAAATATATTAAAGGGGGCTCCCATACAAAAGACGTGATTTTTTTGTTTTTTTTTTCTACGATGGTACGGAACCCTTCGTGTGCGAGTCCGACTCGCACTTGGCCGGTTTTTCCGTGCCTATGTTACCCGAGCCATAATAACGAATCGATTGACACCTTATTCATCTATATCAGTGATTAGTGTGAGCGCTGCGGTGAAACATACGTAAATACAAATATATACATACATACATAGACTGCTAGAATCATAACCCTTGCTTTTGGCTTCGCCGTAGTATGATTAAAACACGACTTCACTAGCAATAGTATTTATTCGATTAGCAAACCTGCCCATTAGACATTAGCTGTAGTATTCAGAGTGTGAGGATTAACTTTAATACGGAGATTATGGACGGACTAAATATATTTTTATATGGTTAGTCTGGTTAGTCCAGTGCTAGTCCGTTTACAAAATTTTGACAGTTCGCTCTGAGTACGACTGTTTGATTGTAACTGGAACCTCCGTCACAAAGTGGATACTTTTTATTCATCGATTTTTATTTTTATATTATATCTTGCTCGGGGCAAGTAATTTAATAACAAATAATAAAAATAATTTATAATATTTATATTTAAATAAATATTTTAGTATAAGCACCCATGAAAACGAATTGCTTCTGAAATAATTACACGAAAAACACATTCTCCAGCAGCATGTTAGACTTTTTATCATAATTGATTTTTTTTATGTTCCCAAAAACTTTTATTCACAATTCCACATAAGTATTTCCACTGGCCGTAGACCGCTGCTGTCGGGGTGGGCCCGCAACCATATGCTCCCCATATAAACTGACATAGTTTGGTGATAATTTAAACATCACTCTGCCCATTCAATTGATTTTTTGGTACTGAAACAGGTCACATACATAAGTTAATAAAATTTTGTGTTGAAAAAAATAAAAATAAATAAACAAATTAAGTCAAATAAATTTACTTATAATTTATTTTAAAACGAAAAAACCAATTCGTGTAGACACATGGGTATGACAACAACAATATAGATTAACTTATTTTGGACTACCTACCGCATATCGAATGTCACTGTCCAGACCATAAACGATCTCTATGAAAAAATACGTCGAAATGGGGTAACAAACCGAGAAACACTTTACCATTGAAAATATCGGGATAATTAGTGGGATACCAAAAACAAAATAAATTAGATAAGAGGTTTTCAAATTATATTCAAACGAGTTTGCATGAGGAGCAGAAATTACAAGCTTACGGGCCCACCCTAATCTACGCACTCCAATGCAAAGCTTCCTCTATCCGTGCCCTGTCCACGAGGGGGGCGAGTAGAGAGAGACACGTGATAGAGGGAGCGTCGCGTGCGGGGTTGCGCAGAGGGCGCGGCGGGGGCTCACGCTCACGCGCGCGCGCTCGCTGGGGCAGGATCGTGGGCGGCACGGGCGCGGCGGCGGGCGCGTGGCCGTGGCAGGCGGCGCTCTACCGCGACGGCGACTTCCAGTGCGGCGCCACGCTCATCGCGCCCGCCTGGCTGCTCTCCGCCAGCCACTGCTTCTACCAGTGAGTCGCCTCATCCTCTCGCCACTTCACGTGTTCTCTGTGCACGCGATCTTGTACTCTACGTGCGCACTTGGCAAAAGATGCGGCAGGATTTGTCAGCACTGTACAGGATAAATGAGGAACCGTGAGGGTTCAGCAAAGGGAGCTGCTATTCACACTAACGACGTGAACTGCTAGCAGGGAATATCTGTGCAGTCCACTCCCTTTTTTGAGATAGTTTCACTGGGGCTGAACCGACGTAAAATGTGAGAAATTACATGAAGGAATTCGATCAACTCTTCCCCAACCGGAAGTAGATGTCAAATACCCAGTAAGCGCGCAGAAGGTGTCTGATTGGTGCAGAATTAATCGTATTCTTCCATATATTTTCTCACATTTTACGCTGGTTACTCCAGTAATTCACGCTCACCTCCCGCAACTTAAACTGCTAATGGTTTGGATTATGCTCGAACCGTTAAAGAAGCTGGCTACTACATCTACAGAATGATGCCGGAGCTGTTTCTCTGGCACGTTCATGTCCCGGTGCACATGAGTTATCCATCGTTTCAGTATCTACGGTTATAGGCTGAGACACCTTTAGCTAGTCCTTTTCTTGCTGGGGGTCCATTCAGGGAAAGAGTGAGTTCGAATTCGTCACTAAATATCAACTCACTTTTTTAAAAAGTTAATGTTTCCATACTTCTAGAATATCATTACAGTTAGGTAAAAATCTGGTCTGTCCCGTAAATACGTTGGAAGTATAAATAACGGTTCCGTTATTTAAATAATAATATATTTCCCAGCTATTTTTAGGTTAACTCACTCCCGAACTCGAACTCACTCTTACCTGAATGGGCCCCCTGATCAGACAAACACCGGAGATGCCTCCTAGTCTGACGAACTAGCCGAGCCAACTCATTTCCACCACGCAAATTCTCGTTATTAGCCATAGCTACTCTCTCCGTGCTGTGCACTCTCCTATTGTACGATAACTTATTATGTGGTGGTAGTAATGGGTTGGTGTCTGGGTGATGGTCGTGATGGCAGGGCGACGGACGCGCACTGGGTGGCGCGGTTGGGCGCGCTGCGGCGCGGCGCGTGGCCGCGCGGCCCGTGGGAAGCGAGCGCGCCGGTGTCGCGCGTGTACCTGCACCCGCAGTACGCGCCGCGCGGCTTCCGCAACGACATCGCGCTGGTGCGCGTGCCGCGGCTGCGCGCGCACGCTCGCCTGCGGCCCGCCTGCCTGCCGCCGCCGCGCGCGCCGCCGCCCGCCGGCACGCTCTGCACGGTGCTGGGCTGGGGGCAGCTCTATGAGCTCGGTCGCGTCTTCCGTAAGTCGATGCCACAGATTTTTTTAATCCCAGTGCAGTGATCGATGCCGTGTAATTTTTGTGTTCTCCTTTTTAGGGTTTTTTTTAATAACGAAATGAAAGTTCTGTGGAATTGGATAGCTATAAGAACAAAATTACTTACTGCAAATGAATGATTCTAAAAAATTGCAACCTCCGTGGGCCATCATGTGGCCCGGATTTTCATTAAAAAAATTGGCCCATGAGGGGATCGAACCCGCGACCTTCGCGTTATTAGCACGACGCTCTAACCAACTGAGCTAATGGGCCGCTGCCAGTTTTGACGAAAAAGTGGTAACCATACTAAATTCATAACAATTCAATTGAATAATTCATTATGACTTCTTATCTATTGAATTTATGAATTCTTATCTTTACTGTAAATATGCTGCAGATATCCATTATCCTGCCTATCGCTTCCGCTATATGGGATCCGTTTTTCAATAAATAAATTAGCGCCATCTATTCGTTTCCTACCATCATTTGGTAGGAAACGTATAGATGGCGTTGATTGGCTGGACGTTGAGAAATAAGTCGTAGACATATTTCGGGTAGTGGACGATTGTACTCTCAATAAAGACGATAGATGGCGCAAAGAGCATTAATGCAACATGCTGAGGTTGAGCTACATAATTCTGTGGAGGCCTCAAAGAAACAATCTAAAAAAAATATTCCTAGGCAGAGAATATCTGAGGTTATTAGCAAATTTCTTTCTCATTTTGTCTGTTATATAATTTTCATTTTTCGTCAACAATAGACATAGGGTCAGTGGCAACCTTAGGGGGTGGCGAGCAGGGCAACCGCCCGGGGCCTCGCGTACTCGCGCAACAACCCTACTAGAAACATATTAGGCACTTATATGTTTATTTAAATTTCGCGCCGTACGTCTCGCAATATAAAACTAACGTCAACGTCACACCACTCGCGCTCTCTTGTTGGTAGTTATCACGGAAACTACTTAGATGAAAAAGGAAATCTTTTTCATCTAAGGGAAACTATGACATAATTTCGGGGTTGGAATTTAAAAGAAAATAATCTTAACCGAAGTGTACCCTACTATCGAAGTGGTCCTGAAAATTATAGCCAAAACACCTGTAAAAGTTGCGTCGAGGTTATAAATATTAAAACATTTCTGCCAAACCTGATAAATGTAATATCGGCTTTCAAGTCTTGCTAAAATTTCAGCGGAAAATGACGTAGCTCTTTCCTAAAATTATTATGATTTAATTAATGATTTAGTCTTAGAGAAATCCGCAAAATCGAACCTTAGTTTTCATGATTAATAAAAATTTGTAATCCATGCGTTTATTATTATTTGTTTATTTCCAAACAACAATTTACTACTATACATTGATTTATTCATAACTTTGCATTAAAACTCGCAACGACAAGGGCCTCGCAAATATCTACTCGCCAGGGGTCTCGCAATGGCTAAAGCCGCCCCTGCATAGGGTCTTACATACACCAGGAACATTATAATTTATATATTTTAATAATATATAATAAAGTCAATGGTATAATATAATGTATTGGACTGTACGATGTATTAAACGACGGGACAGAAATAGTTGATTTTTTTAACTAACAGGGAAAAAAAACGGAAAGCTTACATGTACACGTCGCATGATGTCAATTGTCAAAACAGTATTTATTCTATATTGTTTGGTCAAAACCAGTGATATAAGGATATGCCCTTTCATACAATTCTGTCGCCTGTTATTCGGTATTCCGATATTCCATCTTTCTTTGAGTTTTTTATGTAATTCTATTGGTTTTACCACTCAAATAGGCATTTTTGGAGCGTATTTTTTAGCCAGAGGCGACAGCGAGCGGCTGTCTAGTAATGTCCCCGCGACACATAGAACACCACTTTTATTGCTCTATTTATGTAGTGGAAGGTCCTGTCCTTAGTAGTGATATTTATGTCAATAGTCAAAACTGTTATTCCTGTCAAGTTTGATTTACGAGTTTTTAGATGAAAGATGTACTCCATGATGCAGTTAGAATAAGGTTTAGAGGAAAAGAAGAGCTTTTGTCTGTCTTCAAACAAATTTAAATGTGATTGACCAGCACAAAGTATGAAACGAAATATTATAGGTTATGTTTATGTGATATTTTCTTTCCCAAGACTTCTTTTGAAGAATTTGTTTTCGTAAATAACATGGAGAAAATGCAGTCATTTTATAGAGATAAAATATTTTTTTAAATGTATTCTGTTCGATTTTGAATATTATCTGACAATTTTTTTAAATGTATTCTGTTCGATTTTGAATAGTATCTGACAATTTTGACAGATCTTTTAGGTAAGCTCGCTCAGACGCCACCTGCCGTGATAAATAAGCAGTTTTCTTCCCCATTGTTAAGCCAAAACTAGTTGAATAGTTGACAATGAATCAACCCCAACGGCTATATGAATGACTTCACGATGAGTTGTTTGTTGTGGCGCGGCGGCAGCGGACACGCTGCAGGAGGTAGAGCTGCCGGTGATCTCGACGGCGGAGTGCAAGCGGCGCACGCTCTTCCTGCCGCTCTACAAGGTGACGGACGACATGTTCTGCGCGGGCTACGAGCGCGGCGGCCGTGACGCCTGCCTCGGCGACTCCGGCGGCCCGCTCATGTGTCAGGTATATACATACACATTGTTGCGTGGCACGGCGGCAGCGAACACAGGGCTTTCCGCAAGGGCGTCGCCAGCCGATAGCGCAGGGGGGGGGGGGGGGCAAGTTGACTTTACCTACTACAATTTATACTTTTCTCATTCTCATTGGTAAATTCATTCGAGTTTCGATGTACGGGAATGATTGTTCAAGGCTTGAACTTCAAGCAAATCAACTCAAAGACTTAGGACTTTGGTTGCATTATATTTGGCAACTTTTTTAGAATCTCTAGAGGGGGGGCAGCTGCCCCTCCCTGCCCCCCCTTGGCGACGCCCTTGGCTCTCCGCAACCCTCTGGGTCGGCTCGTTGCCCACATTACTTCAAATACAAATGTTATACTATTTTAATTTGTATTTTGCTCTATTGCATGACAATACATAATTGTATGCTAAAAACCACACAAAAAACAGTTTTAACAACAGTTTGCAATAACCGCATGTGTAAAGTAATTTTTAATTTCAAAGTTACTTTACGTTTATTGTGTTCAATTGAAGTTTTTGAATTTTCTCCTGTCCCATTCAAAACATGTTCAACTTGTAACCACTGCTTCCCAAGTTGGTTGCAGAATGTAATATATTTTGCCAAAAAAAAATTTGCAACATCGTTTAATAACAGATCTCCTAATTTTCCAACGCATTTCGAATACAAAACGTCCAGTGGATTTTAAAGCCATAAATGTTTTAAAGATCGACGCACGCCCTCGTTTCAGGAGTCGGACAATCGGTGGACGCTGCACGGCGTGACGAGCAACGGGTACGGGTGCGCGCGCGCCAACCGGCCCGGCGTCTACACCAAGGTGGCCAACTACATCGACTGGATCGACTCTGTCCTGCAGCAGCACGCCGCCGAGGACTCCTCCCTCGCCCCCGCCGGCAACGTCACGGACTACTCCGACCTGGACGTGGCGGAGAACGGCGCCGGCTGCCGCGGGCATCGCTGCCCGCTCGGCGAGTGCCTGCCGCCATCTAGTGTCTGCAACGGGTACCTCGAGTGCTCCGACGGCAGTGACGAGCGGCAATGCCGCGTCGACACGTAGCACCCCCTGCTGCCATCTTCCTAAGGACACTCGTAGTGGGGATAGGAATTAAAGCCTTCCCCCACAGCTGCAAAAACGCGTGCGGAACTTTACTATATTTCTCAGCTACAAAGTTTTTGAGAAATTCCGGTCAGAATTAGTTTTTTGGAGAGGATAGACACTTGCCAAGTGATGAGTTGATGTTTGAATAATCTTAAGTGTGTTTGTAAGCGAATTCATGAAATTTTATAGTAGGTATAGTATATTAAGCCAGTAATTAAATTCAGTAACGCTGAAAAATATAAATGACTGATATGTTGTAAGAAATCATTAGAGTAAAATATTTTAGAATTTACTTCAAGAGTTGTAATGTTATATTGCAATCATTTGTTGTTTTGGCAGTCAACAAGGAATTCTCCATCGAAAGAGGCAAATATGTAAATTGAGAAAAAAAGTGTGATTATAGGAAATAGGTCTAATATTTATTTCGTAGTAAAATTAGGAATAATATGGAGGATCTTTTCCGTATGACGACTGTATGCGTAAAATATACGTTAAATGGACAATGTCTTCCATAGTAATAAAATAATAATGAATCCTTAACCAGTATTTCTTATTTTCGTATTCATAGATAGCAATAAAAATAGATGATGCACGTGGGCATAATTTAAAATGATTCGAAGGAAGGACAAACCATGTTTTGTACTTTTCTGCATTTGTCGATTTTCAGGAATACAGCTGTGCCGTGCAATACAAATACTCATCTTGCTTTAAAAATTAATTTAATTCCTTGTCAAATAAATTAACAAATGCAAACTTGAAATACAATCTTAGAAGTAAAGATGGCATACGCAATATTTATTCTTTTGAGGCCTTGGATAAATTAGAATTAACAAACACAATACAAGCAGTATACATATGTAAATATTAGCGTAATCACTGTTGTCAAAATATAATAAAAGAATAATACTCTTTTAATACTAAATATGCGTAAGAAAAATGTAGAATAGGTCATTACGTAAAATTACCAAAACAATTAAAAAATATAAGAAACGACCATGACGTATTTGGGTGCCATCGCCCCAGATGGTTTGCGGATGTCTTGTGGAAGAAGTCATTCCGAAGGATGAAATAATAATTTAATAAATAATCATGTATAATATAAATTGAAGCAGAGAGAACACTTTTTTCATAAAAAAAACAATATTCCTACGAAGCTATAAATTGGGGTTTCGTTTGATAATATCAGTTAAAAATCTACAAACTCGAGTACAAAATAAGGTCGGGAAAATAATCGTCGGCCAGTCGTGAAACATTCACACTCCTTACAGCTAACTTAACTAGTCCACCGAAGCAGCCGAGCTCCCGCCTGCTGCGACCCTGCAGGGGCATCGTCACTTACCCTACTCGAGAAATGCGAGATATACATTTATACATACGCTCGATATAAAATTATACGGTACATGAAGTGAGGGAATTCGACCCATCGAGGTACAGGCCTCTTAATTATATGTAGATTAGGAATATCATTTGACTACCGCAATACCTACCGAATAAGCATCGTCACAGTTAACAGTGACTAAGATAATTGGGTACAAAGTGTTATCTTGCAAAGTCCCATGAGCTTGGTTTATAGTGGTGCAAGGAAATATATGTATGCGTCTGTGCAAAACTCTCAAATTTCACCACTATGTGATGATCTCGCCTTGGGACTTTGTTAGATAACAACAGGCGTACAATCTGCGCCAGTCATGATTGCCGCTCTAGCATGGTTACTTTGGCTGCGCAAGGAGATACATGTTGCAACACAGGTGAATCAACGTGAATGCGGTATAGGAGGTACGAGCGGCAATATTGCTAAATGTCACGTTAGCGAAGAGGGCAGCGCGGTGCGGGGGAGGCGGCAGCGGGGACGGGGCGGCGGCGGAGGCCTAGCCCTTGTTCTCGACTGGCTCCGTAGCGAGGCCGGAGCGCCGAGAGTTGAGCTTCGTCTTGAACTGCTCCGGCACGGGGTACTCCATCTGGAAAAACAATCGACACGTGTCATAGTGCGTACATTCGACGGGCATGGTAACAAGCTCAAATCCAGACAAATATAAATTACAGCCCACATGCAAGGAAAATAGTATGATGAATGAGGTTTAAAACAAGCTAAACATGAATTCACATCAACATCTCGGCTACGATAAAGATCCCATTGATTGTTCATGTGTGTTTCTGGAGTGATCATGTCAGTTTTTGGGTTTAGGCGAGCCGAGTGGTCACCGAATACATGTTTAATAATAACATTTACAGTACACTTCAATATGGCTGAAACAAATTTGCTTGCTCTGACTAATTTTTTTTTTATGGAACCTGACATGGATGGCTAACACCACACAACTACCGTCGTGATATAAGCCCCTCACACCACATTCCGGAAGAAATTAGGTGCCATGCCAAGACCTTCTACACTGAACTGGATGGAAAACATGTACAATTGTTTATTGCTGCTTCAACCATAATATAATCCAATGCGGTGGTACCAATCCGGCGGGCAGCTAGCAGGGAAAGAGGACCTACAGTTTTACATGGGTTCCGAAACATGGAATTGCTCGCATTAGTAACAAGTGCATTTAATCCCATTCTGAAAGAGAAAGAAAGTTGTACAAGACTGGGGTGAAGATCAGAACCCATTACATCTCGCAAGAGAGGCAAGTCCTCTCTCTAGCCCCTACACCACGAGCTGTACAATAAACTAATGTAAAAGATGTTTAAATTGTTGTTTCTATCATTTTATAATTATTTATTCGTTCATACAACGTAGCATGTCATAGATACTTATTAAACTTTTTTGTTAGATATGCATTAAAAAATAAACATTATATGAGATGCTATGTACAAGTGGGATTAAATCGTTTTTTCATTATCTTCTGTGTGTGGAAATCTCGTAACAGATATGTGTTTGTGATTACAAATAAATAAAATAACAACTTGTATTTGTGAACATGTGGGTGACTCACGTAGTCGCCGTTGCTCTTGGGCACGAGCACGTTCATCTCCGAAGACTTGGAGCTGACGATCTCCACGTCGAGCGAGTCCGCGCTCAGGTACATCTGGCAGCCGTCCGTCTTGTCGATGGAGATGGTCGGCACCTTGCCCAACACCTGCACACGGACACACACACTTAGTACCACCTTCTAAATGTAAAAACTGAGCAGTCTATATAGCGGGCGTGACAGGAGTTTCGACGTTCGATACCCACTAGTGAAGCGAAAAATTGCTATGATGCGTGGCATTCGTGGACAAATGGTAGCACGAGTCACAATTTAGGCAGATTAATGAAAGATGAGCGAGGCAATAATTCGCAGTTATGCCTCAAAAACATTGAAAGTTATCGTACAGAATTAAGTTTTAATTCAGTGAAAACCAAAGCACTAAATTGCCCGTCCAACGAAGCATAAGAGTCATGTAGAAATACTTTTATTATTGCCAATTAATTTCTTGGATTATTAATGCAACATTGCCAAAATTTTAAACACAGGCAGAATTCTGATTGATTCGTTCTAAATATAATATTCGTTCGCTTGTACATGGACAATTTTTGGGGCAATTTATTACTGGGCAACTGTTGATAGACATACGCCCATTGCCACTACCTCCGGCTACAAAAATCCAACAGTTACTTTTCCGTTACACCATACAAATATGCCATGTAACCGAAAGTTACTTATCGGATTTCAGGTAACCGGCAGTGGTGAAACCAGGGGTTAGTGAAGCAATAGACTGAGCAATCACAATCCATTTTCGGCAATTTTCCGACGATGTAGAGCGATATTGCTCCATACTTTTCGTGTCGCCCCCCTGAGTGGACTACTAAATAGCCGGCGACCTCCGTACCTTGGAAAACATTCGACAATACTTATTTCTGTTTCACTCTCAAACGTAGCTGCGTCTCTGTCTTCCGCTTACAAGGTCCAGTGCTGCCTGCCTCACGTTATTATTTGCAACCATAAATAAACATTGCTTTTAATGATCTGACCATCAATTAAATATGTACATATTCATATGTATTCATGTGATTTTTTGACCACTAACGCCCGTTTTCACCACCTCCAGCTACAAAAATACCAACTTAATCTTTCGGTTGAACTATATAAATATGCAATGTCACCGAAAGTTAACTATCGGATTTTAGTTGGAGGTGGCAAATTCAGGGTAAAAGCATGCCCAGCTACGCAAATCGCTGTGCACATATTTTGCGCACGGCTTTGTCATCTAATACAAGTGTAATAGACATCTAATGGAAGAAAAAAAGAAACAGAAATATCCAAGACAACTGAACATACTATCAAACCAACTACATTTTGCGTTAGTTTTAATGGAAATATATTTAAACCAAATCATATTCTTGTATGTACAATGCTTACAGTCCTTCAAGAAAATATATTTGTTTGAAATGGTGAATCTGGAAAAACTTCTACCTTATTGACATTGCTGGAATGAAACAATAATTCTGATAGTTTAGAATATTCATAACATTAAGAAAACAATATCAGTCAATATTGCTGTCAGCACTGACACTTTCTAAAACTAGTTCACATCAATGATTTGTTTCGCAGATTTCAAAATAAATATTGCTATCGCTTTCGAAGAGTATTGGGAGTATTTAATGGGAAGCTTTCGAAAAGAAGTATCATATACAAATATCACGACGCCTGAGGTATCAGGGTACGAGATGGCAAGCCAGCTAGGAATGTTAGCGCTGCTTCTGGCGCCGGTGGAGGAATACGCGCTGGCGGCGGCGCAGGTCTGCCGCCACGCCTGGGAGCTGCTCACCTGGCACAACACGGTGAGCTGACGACAACCATCAATGTGGTTGCGCTATTCCTGGTTGTGCCCAGGCCAAGCATGGAGGTGAAGAAATTACAGGAGAACGGATGGAACTAAAAAAGTGTCGACCCCACTATTGTGCCGCGGGAGGCTTGATTCGGCTCTCGATGAATACATCATTACTAATGAAGAATGATGTAACGACCATCTGGTTTATTGAAGAATAGTTCTTATCTTAATAAGTTTAGCTACCAATTTGGTAGACTTAAAATTGGATTTTCTCCCCTATCTCACTACTTTACAAATGTGTACGGCGACATAATGTTGTAAGTCGTGTGCCGTCATTTTTTGCGAGCTCGTTGTAGGGAAGTTATTTCTCTATACATTCTTCACCTCCATGAGGCCAACCCAGAGGGAATTGCATTCTTTCCTTTAAGTTAATTGGCCGTTTAATCCTCACATGATTTTTAATCATGCAAGAAGTAAACAGCATTCACAATTACTTATTTTCCGACACTCAATATGAATAAGACAAGGACAGAACATCGCAACAGTACTTTCGTTGTCACAAGACGTGTTCGGGCAGCCTGATCCGTGACATTGCATCCGGTCATGGAGAAAAGAGACATTAAACTCTGCCCTTTTCTATTGCAAATTTTTTTCTCCACGCCGAGCTCCCTGGCATCTCAAAGGCATTGCCTCAAAACAGCAATTCAAAATTCAAATGAAGAAATATTATATTATTTTCTAAATTACCTCACTGCTTTGGCAGATTGATAAAAAATATTTAAGGGGCACAAAATGTAAAGAGTAAGTTTAAAAAGTTTTCTGATTTTTTTTACAGAATTTGATATTCATGTACATACCACATATCTGGTATGCATATACGTCATCGAAACAACTGATCTGTTTCACTGATGGCCGAATCAAGATTAAAAAAAGGCAAATCGACCAGCTCCAAAGAGAGGTAGGCACTTTCAATTTAACGTGAAATGGGCAACGTTCCAGAAGAAACCTACTTTGTAAGTGGATTTTAATCTATTAAGCCACGAGGTTCGTCAGCCCCAAACGTTATTGGTTATTCTAATAAAGTCAAACAGAAATTATATGGTACAATAGGTGCAAGTTGAATGATGCAGAGTTTGAACTTTCATTGATTCATTGTAATCAGATTTTGAAAATAATCAGAGAAATCAATGTAGATGTACGCAATGTAACAGTAATGTTGTATCCAATAAACACAAGAAAATAACGAGTTTATTCAATGTTCTATGTAACGTACGTTCTAAGCTATTACCAACTATTCATGCTCGTGGGTAAATTTGTCCCAAATAGACATATTCCTGGACAACTTCGAGCGAGAAACCACCGACTACGAATAGTTGAAAGTTAAGTGACTTGACCGCCGTTTCCAGTTGCAGCAGCTAGAGGAGTTGCTGTCGCGGTGCACAGAGCAGTGCGCGAGCAAAAGCGCAGAGGTGAAGGCTCGCACGGAGCGCTTCATCGGGCTGCGGCGGCGCGTGCGCGGACTCTTAAGTTCCGGAGTAGGTGGCGGCGCGCGGGCATGTCTCCAGGAATACGCCGTCAGGGCCGACGCCCGGGCCGGCGGCGGTGGCGGCGGGGACGGTATGGAATTAAGATATTTTGAAGTGAGTTCCGAGGGATAGTTCCGGTACATTTAATATTGTTCGGAATTGATTACAGCTCCGGGACCTATCTGTAGAATAGTCCTCCACATGGCACTCGCCATTAAGAGTACTGAAGCAATTAGGGAAGTTGGCAAGATCTTCTGGCTGTCTCCCGGGTTTTATAAGAATCGTTTAATTTTCATGTTAAGTCACGTTAGTATATCCTGAATGTCTGAATTTTTTTAAACTATAAGAGTATTATAGCGCAACGAAATCATATAAACAATTTGATGTGCTCCAGATGTAAAAATGGTCGCCGAGCTGCTACACAAGTTGCAGTACGAGCAGGCGGTGCTCCCCGCGAAGGCGAAGGCTCCCGAGCCGGAGCAGTTCCACTCGACGTCGAGCAGTCCCCGCAGCAGTGCAGGAGGTGGCGGCGGGGGGGGAGCGCGGCGCGAGCGCGTGCGCGTCGTCAACGTGACCAACGTGTACCGCGTGCAGCGCGCGCGCCGCGCCACCAGCCACGCGCGGCCCTCGCGCGTCGACGTGCGATCGAAGCTCAAGAAAAGGGTGAGCTAAAAGGCAGAAACTGCTTTTTTTTGTTTCCTTCAACTTTCCGCTGCTTCGAATGTTATGCACACTCGACTGAGCTAGGAAGCAGTAAAACCGTACGGGTTTACCTACCAGTGTTATCTGTCAAAAGATCTAACTGAAAAGTCCATGACTGAATTCGAGATCCCAGGGGATTACTTCCTCATACCGTTGAGCCATGTAAGTCTAGTCTCTTCACTCATTCATCAATTATAAACAATCGAAACAAGTAAATTTGAAAGTGCACATTTGGTAAAGTCCATGCTTTGCTAGGGACTGAATTCGAGAACCCAGTTCCTACTTTCTCATCTACCGTTGAGCCATCTAAGTCTAGTCTCTTCCCTCATTCATCAAATACAAACATTTGAAAGTGAACATTTCGTTTTTACAGAGCGAAAACATCCATAAGTTGCTTCTAAACTGGCACGAGTCACTCAACTCTGTCATTGACAAGAAGTTGGCCGAACATCACCTTCCGCCGCCGCAGCTCGATGTCTCGCTCGCAGATTCCACCCAAGTTCTCTACCACCACAAAACAATCGATTCGCCTCTACCAGATTCCATTACATTGACATCTGACAATCTGACATTTGATTACGATATCTCCTACAAGTCTGATGCGCCACCGTCACCCGAGCAAGAGCCGTTGACAGGCTACGACATCTACAAGAAGAGTGGCGTATTGAACTCATCCGAGTCGGATAGTCCACAGGAAGACGTTGACAACTACGGTCGCAGCTGGGAGTACCCGTACCCGCCCACGGAGCCCCTCGCCCTGCCCGAGGTGAATATACCGCAGGTGTACGGAGCTCCATCGCCACATTCGCAATGCGATTGCAACGGTCCGCAGGCCTCCAATCTGCTCTTCATGCTGCCCGAAGAGACCACTAGCCAGATGCAAATATTCGAAATTTGACATTATGAATCTGTCACTTTAGAAGAATAAATAATTTATCATTTACACCTTACAACATTTTTGAATGGTATTCTAAAAACCTCACACTTTCTCGATTTATGGAAGATCTCTCAAATATTTTAAATAATTACGGTACTCAAACCTATCAGAAACATTTTCACGTTTCTTCATGTCGGCCTTAAAGTCCCGCTCATAACCAAATGGGGAAAGCTAGCCGAAACTTGCACGATTGAAACAGCGCATACCTGCATCTGCACGGACTGGCAGTTGACGAACTCGACGCTGGAGACGAGGTTTTCGAAGACTACGGCGCACTTGGTGCACGAGTCCAGCACCACGCCGTTGATCTTGCCCTTGACGGTGAGCGCAGAGTCGCGGCACCGGAACATGTACACCACGTTGTTCATCTCCGCATTCTCCACCACCAGGCCCTGGTTGCCCTTCTGGTACTCCTGCAAACATTATTAATGGTCTTAAATTGTTTGTTTGGGTTGGATAATATTTTTTCTCTTAGTACGCTGACCATTATCAAATATAGACATACATTTCTACAGAGATGAAAGGAACATAGGCTTAAAGTACCAAGAGCGATTGAGCAAGACATTGAAATATGCCTAAAAAATTTTTGGATGCAGGCAACATAGGAGAAAGAGCGAGAGAAAAGCTAAATTAGTCCCAACAATAAAAAGGAAGGTGATATATGACAAATTACACTCATTTAAATATTGCCAAAACAATGAATCCCAATGTTTGGGATTTATTTTATCGTTAATTTTCGTTTTTTTATTAATAAAATAATGGCCATAATTGAGTCAGTGCCGCGTACTATCAACCCCACAGTTACTCTTCTCTCGTTCTTTCAAATTTCTCATTTCTACACCATGCAGAACCCTTTCGAACAGAATACAAAAGAGGCGGATATACTGTCGAATGGATAGATACATCGCAGAAGTACTTACAATGAGCCACTTCTTGCCGTCGCGCGCAAACACGGGCGGCTTGTCGGGCAGCTGGCCGGCGCCCGGCGTGGGCAGCGGCTTGCTAGCGCGCTGCGGCGGCGCCGGCGCCGACGTCTTGAAGGGCGCGGGTCCCTCCCGCAGTGTCGGGTTCTTGTGCGTCTGCATCTCGGACGTCACCTTCTTGAGGCCTGCCATCACATCCCACATGTTACGGGTATTCGACAATATTGACATCGTTTGAATATTGTTTTTGGGAAGCCTTTGACTTTATGTGAACAGCTAATGTCTTATGGGACTATCAGAGTGCATTTCTCTGCAGACTGTTCAAGTAAAACTCAATCACATCTGAACGGCTTAACCCCATTAGATAAAGAGCTGTTGGCCGCTAATATGTCACTGTGGAAAGTGTCAAAGGAGTGTGGCCGAACAACGGGCACGGACCTTGGGAGCACCGGGATCACTCCCAGAGGCCTGTGGTAATTTTAAAGACCTGCTGGACTTCTGGGCTAAGCTGGGATGGCTCACATAGTGTCCCCTGGCATGCACAATTACCTCTGTTTAGTAATAAGTGTAGCGCAGATAACATTTGCCCCGATAACTATGTCAATGTTTATTGGTTATTTATCAGCCATTGGCAGTACTCTGCATTCGGAGTTGTTATATTTTATCATTAGTCAGTTCTACAATCACAGTGAGGAAGAACTTGCAAGATATTTCTCTGGAATAGTTTATTTTAATAAATAAATAAATTTCTTTGCTTGCAAACATTTATAGTAAGTATTTAACACTGATGATAGGGGAAAACACACGAGTAAATACATTAAATTACCAACCATCGATTAGGGCATAAGAATCCTAATTCAACGAAAGCAAAGTCACGGGCAAAATTGCATTGATAACAAAATGGACGGTAGATTGGTTCGTTCAAACTCCCTATAATGGAAAAATGCTTTCTACAGACTAGACTAAAGCTTGAGACCACCAGTGGAGATGGCGAAGAGAATGAGACTGACTGCTGGTGATGTTTTCGCCTTGGTTGATCTGCGCGAAGAGTGCGCTGCGGTCGTCGAGACTGAGGTCCGCGAAGTCGGCGGGCGGCAGGACCGGCGGCGGCGGCGGCATGCCCCCGGGCGGCGGCGGCGGTGGCGCTCCCGACCCGGTGCCGCGACCTGCCGGAAACCACTCGACTCTTATGTGCCGTCCAGACACTTCGGCCGTCCTACCACCTCACGAAGGAGGGAGGTAGAGAGTAGTTGATCTACGCAATCTGGGTACGTGTCCACTAACTTTTATTAAACGGGATTTTACATCGTTTCAAAATTTAAGGTATTTAAGCCCGTGGGAAGGCATAGATTTAAGTTGTGAAGCGTTTTTTTTTTTGAGAAAACTAATAGTAAAATGCAAACGCGCCATCTAGTTTAAGCGTTGGAACCATTAACAATGCATTGACAATAACATCATCAACATTTCCAGTTTTTCAGGTAGATGAATTTAGAAAAAATAGGCAGAACATGACCCTTGTCTTGTCGACTCCCTACGGAGACTGTGTAAGTCGTGGAATAGAAGAGAGGGACACAATCCGAGCCCCCGAATGTCTTTAGAGGTTTCTTTTTAAGGCGCTAGGACTAGCCAACTACTCGCGCCATACAAATGCACCTTTTAACAAATGTAATAATATGTAGTGAAACGCTTCAGCAAATCCAAATAGAACTCCAGACTGATAATGGATTGTAAATATTTTTTGATTCTATCATTTATTTAAATAATAATCAATAATAAAAAAGTTGATTTTTCTCATTAGAAATCTGAAAGTAATTCGATTTCTAGATATAAGCAAAAACAGCATATATGCATAAACAAAAAATTCCATTTGCTTGTAGATTTCTACATTTAGTCAAAAAAGTTCGGAAATGGACACCGTTTCCGCATTTTTTTTTTGTATAGAAAAAGGAAACATACATTAACGAAAATAATTCAATTCCTAGACAAGGAATCATATATTGTAAGAATGACACTTATAATCGTCAGACTTAGTTAGTTAACTTGGGGTGCCTCGTCTAACTTTGCGATTTGGCTAGTACCAGGCCCTTAAGGTAGTCCCGACCGCAGTTGCGCGTCATCGAAGGCGACTCCAAGAATCGGAGCCGACTACGATGGCTGGCCTCTCAACAAATAGACTGATCATCAGATTAACGATTGTCGTATGGCGAGATCGTGTTTCGAAAGTGCGAGTACTATAGCCACAAGGCTGGTGCGATCGGAACGAAGGTGAAAAAAAACCCTAGAATCAAGCAAGTATTTGTACACTAAACACTTAATTTCAAATCAATTTGCGAATCGTATTTACCGGTGGTAATATCAGTCATCGGATATAATTTTCCGCAAATGCAGAACGCTATAGCATCCTTTAAAATTGATTGTGCTTTGGATAAGCGGGGGAAAGGGGCAAGATGAACCTAGCACCCAGGAGTAACACCACTCCGCCCGCTCCTCCAGCAGAGAGTGTCGGGTACTGACCGGACCATACGAGCCCGGTGGTGTGGTGCTGCTTGACGAAGGCCTGCAGCTCCTGCAGCAGCTGCACCCAGGCGCGGCACCACTCCGCGTGCTTTGCGTCTTTGCCCTTCCACTCCTTCAGCACGCGGTTCGTGTAGAACTGGCCCGCGTCATTCATTTCCTGTAACGACATGCATGGCATTAGGCGGCACTCCTATAGGTTGGCGTCAAGGCGTCAAATCTCTAAAAAATAATTTTCGTTTTTTATTGGTTTTAATTTAAACATTTTTGAAAAACTTCTTAAAAAGGTATAAACTAAACTAGTAACTAATTTAAACCATTACATGTAAACAATGTATAATAATACATGTATTTAACAATGGTCCAATTTTATCCTCATGCTTAGACTAAAGAAGAAGAGATAGACTGCTAACGTCATACCAATGTTGAACAGGGAATATATTAGTCCACAAGTGGGGTTGCATTAAAAAATTCAGAATACATTCAATAGAAACCAATGAATATCAATAAAAAACAATTATTTACTATGACATTACTTAATTTATAGTTAAAATTAATTTATAAAAAAAATATTTTCATCGTGCCAAATTTGGGCAAAATTTGGAATCAAGCTTAGTTTAATGACGGTGTCACTAGTTTCGGCAGTGACGGGAGATGGCGCTGGTTAGTAATGTCATAGTACCAACGAAAATAAGCAGATTTCGGCGAGTTTTGTACGTTGTATGATGCTAACTCTCTATACCTTCTCTTTAATCTACTGAAAGTGCTAAAGTCAGACGAATGAACCAAAAGTGTCCAAACGAGCGGAGTAAGCTACCTTCACGTAGGGTGCGGGCGCCGGGGTGACGGCAACCCATCCGAGCGCGGGGATGCTCTCGGAGATGGCGGAGAGGTGGTTGAAGAAGGGCGAGGTGCGGTTCTTCTCGCGGAACTGCTGGATGGCGGAGATCTGCTGGCTGGTGGGCGCCAGCAGCGACGCCTCCTCGCCCTGCGCCGGCTTGGCGCGCGACGCCGCCAGGTGGATGTACGCCAGTTGCGCCCTGCAGATCGATCACGTTGTAGGAAGGCAATGATCAGGCAGCCATGATCGGTGGTTTCCTTCTATTCACAAGCGGGAAGTCCCCAGGTGGTCATATGGTACTCGCTGCTGCCTTGCACATTATAGTTAGCATCGAAACATATCTGACCTGCGTTGCCTAGGAAACTTGTACATAATATATATCAATATTTTGAACGATCATTCCAATATTTTCCGGGACATGTAGAAATTCACCGATACACATAGAAGTTTAAGTTTTTTTATAAGGCTTGACAGGGTTAGTTGTTGTGCCAGACCACGCATACGGAGCTGATAGTATAGTTTTTGGATAAACATATACAAAATTACTAGATGTGAATGGCCAAAATCATGATTTTCATATTAACCTAAACACCATATTTGCATCTGCTAAACTTTGTAGCGTGTAGTGTGAGGTTCCACTTTCTTTCTCTTTCTGAGTTATACAGGGTGCTTGGTAATTCGATGCATTCCTTCTAAGAGGTCATTCTAGAGCTAATTTGCAACAAATTTGTCCCAAAAAACAGGGGGTCGAAAATCAATACTTTTTTAATAATTTAGGTTTTAATTTTTTTTGGAAATTTTCTGTCTTGTTACCAAAAAAATATAATCATAAAATAACTACTCCACTCTAGGTACTTAATCAGCTATTATCCAATAGGTGACGATTGAGAGACTACTTTGAAAAAAATATGTCTCCTCAAAAGGTTCGTAATCTCAGAAATAAAAGGTCATAAATCACAGGTTATGAAAAAAAAACACAAAATGTATTTAAATCGAAGAGGATTACTAAAAAAAATGTATGACACGTGGCATGCAAATTATGGGAATAACTTCATCATTTTATAAGCTTTCAGAAAATGTACAAATGTTGTACAGTTGCAAAAAAGTTACATTTTTTTTTAGATATCGTATCAGATTTGTGCTCAAAATTAACGAGAACGTCTGATACAGAGAGAACGTTTACTTGGTATCGACCGTTTTGTCTCCCGCCAAAATTCAAATTTGGAACACCGCGGTTAATAATAAGCTAAAACATGGAATTAGGTTGTTGATTCCTTGTTGTTCCAAATTGTTCGTTATTTTTTAGTTGTGCCTGCCGTAATGGCTGCATTCACTAGTGAAGAATACGGTGATATTCTGTTTTGCTATGGATTTTGCGGCAGCGTTGACGCAGCGGCACAAAGTGAATATGCGCGTCGTTACCCTGATCGCCGTATACATATTGTAAAAGTGTTTTCTGGGACATACCGCCGCCTCCGAGAAACCGGCAGTATTAACCGAAGGCTGGCAGATGCTGGCAGACCAGATGTTATTCCGCCTGAAGATGATGAGGAAGTATTGGAGTTTTTCAGAAGACATCCTACCACTTCAATTAGAGCTGCAGCCAGGCGCCTTGGATTAAGCCAGTGGAAAGTGTGGTTTATTTATCCCAGAAAACCACACTTTGCAACTGTACAACATTTGTACATTTTCTGAAAGCTTATAAAATGATGAAGTTATTCCCATAATTTGCATGCCACGTGTCATACATTTTTTTTTAGTAATCCTCTTCGATTTAAATACATTTTGTGTTTTTTTTTCATAACCTGTGATTTATGACCTTTTATTTCTGAGATTACGGACATTTTGAGGAAACATATTTTTTTAAAGTAGTCTCTCATTCGTCACCTATTAAATAATAGCTGATTAAGTACCCAGAGTGGAGTAGTTATTTAATATTTATATTTTTTTGGTAAAAAAAAATTAAAACCTACATAACTCAAAAACTATTGATTTTCGACCCCCAGTTCATTGGGACAAATTTGTTGCAAATTAGCTCTAGAATGACCCCTTAGAAGGAATGTATCGAATTACCAAACACCCTGTATACATGCATTTTGTCGCGAATCCGAGCTGCTGTTCTGTTCTGAATCGACGTAACAATGTAGGTTCCCTTTCGCTACTAGATAGTAGTAGTAAAGTTAAGCCCACCCTGGTTGGTACTATCGCATTGGATAAAAAGGTGGTTGAAGCGGCATTAAAAAATATCCGTGTTTTCCATCGATTTTAATGTAGCAGCGCTCTTAAAGGGAAGGTCCTAGTAGGGCATTGGGAGTGTGTAGGCCAATGAATGAAGCTAAAATTTGGGGCTTACCAAAGCACTAAATCGTCCGTCCATGAAATCTTCAGAATGTGTACAAATACAGGTTTTAAAAATGAATTACTCAGAATCTAACATTTTTTTTTCCCGGAACTTAGGTATTTTGGCCAAAAACACAAAATATGCGGTATCATTTGCTGCAAAAATGGCCCGCCAAATTTCTTTTCAATGTCTAATAAAATGGGTTAATAGGTATATATGTGTTCAGGAATCCAACAATTTTTTTACACAAAAGCGAGTTTTTTTTTAAAAATACACAGTTTTCGCTCTCATAAACTCGGCAGAATTGGGCAGCCCAATCTGTCGTCACACATTTGTTTTTAATTCTTATCAGATCGATAATTTCAACGAATCCAACAAATTTATTACTGGCAACACATATATTTTGCTAATGGCCAAATAAAGTAAACGGCATAATTTGCCCGCCTATTTTTTAAATTATAATGATAATAAATGATATAGACGAACATACTTTTAACAGAATCCAACAAAAAATTTACATGCCAGTCAGTTTTGCAGCGTATAACGTAACATTGAATTTCGCGCTAAAATAGCTTGGCGAAAGCGGGTGGTAGGCGGCGCGGTGCGGAGGCAGTGCGGAGCGGTGGCGGCGGTAAGAAAGGGTTTAGCCTGTGTTAGTGATACCGATTACGAAGTAATTATTAGTATTATCTTTGGTGATACTTATGTATAGTTCGTTTTCATGCGTAGTACCTGCATAATGGACAAGAGTTTATAAGTGTAATGTGAAATTTAAATTAATTAATTCGCCAATTTGATAAAGGTATTATTCTTTTGTAATTGCTAGTGATCGTCGAATATACACATGTAAATGAGTAAAATACTTTGGTAAAGGTTGAATACAATTTGAGTTATTTTATTTTTATGCAAGATGATTCCGCGAAGATAAATCACTGAAATTAGATAAACTACATATTTATAATTCACAAATTGATTCACGGTGGATTAAACATACATTCATGAATGAAGAACGTGATATATCACGTTCTTGGATTCAGTGCCGCACTAGCTTAGTACGAAAAAGTATATTTACTTATTGAATTATGTTGTGCCTTGGGCGTCAGGGCAAATAGGAGCCGAAAGCGCTAGACCCGAGCACGCCTGTGAAATACCCCGCAATTCGCTTGCACCGGTCATATAATACTGACCATACATTTAAAAGTATGGAAAATGTACTGTTTCGAGCGTATTCAAATGCGAATATCTAGTTAATTACTCATCAGATTTTAGTGAAGTTTCATCAATTCAAATAACACGTTGAAGACTCCATAAGCATAAAAAAAGATCGTCGGTGTATAAAGTACCGGTGAAAATGTCTCAAAACATTTTTTTAAATTTTAAATGTATGAAAATATATATACCGTCCATCTTTTTTGTGGAGTGTCTGGCGTGCTATCTTTAATGGTGAAAATCTCATTTAAATCTGACCATTAATTTCCGAGATATTCGCATGTGAATACTGTCGAAACAGTAAATTTTCCATACATTAAAAACTTAAAACAATTTTTGAAAGGCATTTTCACCAATCTAAAAAAACATGAAAAATGTGGTCTATATCGAATATAGATAACGTTGGATCGGTGAAAGTGCCTTTAACAATGTTTTAAATGTAAAGGTATTGAAAATTTACTGTTTTGAGTGCATTCAAATGCGAATATCTCGTAAATTAGTCGTCAGATTTTAATGAAGTTTTCATCATTTTAAATAACACGTCAACGACTCCATGAGCATGAAAAACCGGCCATGTGCGAGTCTGACTCGCACACGAAGGGTTCCGTACCCTCGTACAAGACATAACACAAAAAAGTTTTGTGTGTAATTTTGACTATTTTTTTATTCCATATTTTTTGCTTATGGAGTATTTGACGTGCTATCTCTAATGGGGAAAACCTCATTTAAATCTGTATATACGGTACATACATTTGCATCGGTATAAATGCCTCTTTCTTTAAAATTCCTTCAAAAAATTTTGAAAATTTTAAATGTGTTTTTTGTTTGCTCAAGGCGTCTTCAACCTGTTATTTTGAATGGTGAATACTGTATTTAAATCTGACCATTAATTTCTGAGATATTCGCATGTGAATACTGTCGAAACAGTACATTTTCAATACATTTAAAACTTAAAACAATTTTTAAAAGGCGTTTTCACCGGTCTAAAGAAAATGTGTTCTATTACGAAAATAGAAAACGTTGGATCGGTACAAATGGCTTTAACAATGTTTTAAATGTAAAGGTATTGAAAATTTACTGTTTTGAGCGCATTCGAAGGCGAATATCTCGTAAATTAGTCGTCAGATTTTAATACAGTTTTGATCATTTAAAATAACACGTGAACGACTCCATGAGCATGAAAAACCGGCCATGTGCGAGTCTGACTCGCACACGAAGGGTTCCGTACCGTCGAACAAGACATAACACAAACAAGTTTTGCATGTAATCTTAACTTTTTTTTAATTCCATATGTTTTTCTCATGGAGTCTTTGACGTGCTATCTCTAATGGTGAAAACGTCATTTAAATCTGTAAATACGGTACATACATTTGCATCGGTATAAATGCCCCTTTCTTTAAAATTCGTTTAAAAACCTTTGAAAATTTTAAATTTGTGAAAATATAAATACCGTTGATCTTTGTTTGCTCATGGAGTCTTCAACCTATTACTTTGAATGGTGAAAACTTTATTTAAATCTGACCATTAATTTCCGAGATATTCGCATATGAATCTGTCGAAACAGTACATTTTCAATACATTTAAAACTTAAAAGGCGTTTTCACCGGTCTAAAAAAACATGAAAAATGTGTTCTATTACGAAAATAGAAAACGTTGGATCGGTACAAATGGCTTTAACAATGTTTTAAATGTAAAGGTATTGAAAATTTACTGTTTTGAGTGCATTCAAATGCGAATATCTCGTAAATTAGTCGTCAGATTTTAATGAAGTTTTCATCATTTTAAATAACACGTCAACGACTCCATGAGCATGAAAAACCGGCCATGTGCGAGTCTGACTCGCACACGAAGGGTTCCGTACCCTCGTACAAGACATAACACAAAAAAGTTTTGTGTGTAATTTTAACATTTTTTTGTTCCATATTTTTTGCTTATGGAGTATTTGACGTGCTATCTCTAATGGGGAAAACCTCATTTAAATCTGTATATACGGTACATACATTTGCATCGGTATAAATGCCTCTTTCTTTAAAATTCCTTCAAAAAATTTTGAAAATTTTAAATGTGTTTTTTGTTTGCTCAAGGCGTCTTCAACCTGTTATTTTGAATGGTGAAAACTGTATTTAAATCTGACCATTAATTTCTGAGATATTCGCATGTGAATACTGTCGAACAATTTTTAAAAGGCGTTTTCACCGGTCTAAAGAAAATGTGTTCTATTACGAAAATAGAAAACGTTGGATCGGTACAAATGGCTTTAACAATGTTTTAAATGTAAAGGTATTGAAAATTTACTGTTTTGAGCGCATTCGAAGGCGAATATCTCGTAAATTAGTCATCAGATTTTGATACAGTTTTGATCATTTAAAATAACACGTGAACGACTCCATGAGCATGAAAAACCGGCCATGTGCGAGTCTGACTCGCACACGAAGGGTTCCGTACCGTCATACAAGACATAACACAAAAGAGTGTTGTATGTAATTTTGACTATTTTTAATTCCATATTTTTTGCTTATGGAGTCTTTGACGTGCTATCTCTAATGGTGAAAACCTCATTGAAATCAGTATATACGGTACACACATTTGCATCGGTATAAATACCTCTTTCTTTAAAATTCCTTCAAAAATTTTTGAAAATTTTACATATGTTATTTGTTTGCTCATGGCGTCTTCAACCTGTTATTTTGAATGGTGAAAACTTTATTTAAATCTGACCACTAATTTCTGAGATATTCGCATGTGAATAATGTCGAAACAGTACATTTTCAATACATTTAAAACTTAAAACAATTTTTGAAAGGCGTTTTCACAGGTCTAAAAAAAACATGAAAAATGTGTTCTATATCGAAAATAGAAAACGTTAGATTGGTACATACAAATGCCTTTAACAATGTTTTAAATGTTAAGGTATTGAAAATGTACTGTTTTGAGCTCATTCAAATGCGAATATATCATAAATTAGTCGTCAGATTTTAATGAAGTTTTCATCATTTTAAATAACACTTCAACGACTCCATAAGCATGAAAAACCGGCCATGTGCGAGTCTGACTCGCACACGAAGGGTTCCGTACCGTCTTACAAGGCATAACACAAAAAAGTTTTGTACGTAATTTTGACAATTTTTTAATTCCATATTTTTTGCTTATGGAGTATTTAACGTGCTATCTCTAATGGGGAAAACCTTATTCAAATCTGTATATACGGCACATACATTTGCATCGGTATAAATGCCTCTTTCTTTAAAATTCGTTAAAAAACCTTTGAAAATTTTAAATGTGTGAAAATATAAATACCGTTGATCTTTGTTTGCTCATGGAGTCTTCAACCTATTACTTTGAATGGTGAAAACTTTATTAAAATCTGACTTTTAATTTCCGAGATATTCGCATGTGAATACTGTCGAAACAGTACATTTTCCATATATTAAAAACTTAAAACAATTTTAAAGAGGCTTGTTCACCGGTCTGATAAAAACATGAAAAATGTGTTCTATATCAAAAATAGATAACATTGGATCGGTGAAAATGCCTTTAACAATGTTTTAAATATAAAGGTATTGAAAATTTACTGTTTTGAGCGTTTTAAAATGCGAATATCTCGTAAATTAGTCGTCAGATTTTAATGAAGTTTTCATCATTTAAAATAACACGTCAACGACTCCATGGGCATGAAAAACCGGCCATGTGCGAGTCTGACTCGCACACGAAGGGTTCCGTACCATCGTACAAGATATAACACAAAAAAGTTTTGTATGTAATTTTCATAATTTTTGGTTCCATATTTTTTTCTAATGGAGTCTTTGCCGAGCTATCTCTAATGGTGAAAACCTCATTTAAATCTGTGTATACGGTATAAACATTTGTATCGGTATAAATGCCTCTTTCTTTAAAATTCCTTTAAAAAAATTTGAAAATTTTAAATGTGTGAAAATATGAATACCGTTCATCTTTGTTTGCTAATGGAGTCTTCAACCTGTTATTTTAAATGATTAAAACTTAATTAAAATCTGACGACTCATTTACGAGATATTCGCATTTGAATACACTCAAAACAGTAAATTTTCCATACTTTTAAATTTAAAACATTGTTTAAGGCATTTTTACCTATTGAACGTTGCCTATTTTCGATATTGAACATATTTTTTATGTTTTTTTTTAAATCGGTAAAAAATCCTTTTAATTATATTTTTGAAATTTTACTGTACAATTTTGACAGTATTGACATGCGAATATATCGGAAATTAATTGTCAGATTGAAATGAGGTTTTCACCATTAAAGATAGCAAGTCAAAGACTCCATAAGCGAAAAAAGATGGACGGTATTTTTATTTCCATACATTTAAAATTTAAAACATTGTTAAGACGCATTTTCACCGATACTTTATACACCGACGATCTTTTTATGCTAATGGAGTGAATATACTGATAAGTTGAATACATTATCAATTTTCTCTAGCCACATAAAAGTCAATATGAAGGAAACATAAAATGCACTTTTTTTTTTAATTCAAAGAAAAATCCGGTGGGTATAACATTTTATTTACTTTTTTAATCATATAACAAAATATTAAAAACCGGCCAAGTGCGAGTCGGACTCGCACACGAAGGGTTCCGTACCATCGTAGAAAAAAAAAACCAAAAAAATCACGTTTTTTGTATGGGAGCCCCCTTTAATTTTAATTATTTTTTAATCTTACCTATTTCTTGTTATAGCGGCAAAATAAATACACACTCTGTGAAAATTTCAGCTGTCTACCTGTTACGGTTACTGAGATACAGCCCTGTGACAGACGGACAGACGGACGGACGGACTGACGGACGGACGGACGGTCAGACGGACGGACGGACGGACGGACGGACAGCGGAGGCTTAGTAATAGGGTTCCGTTTTCACCCTTTGGGTACGGAACCCTAAAAAGTAATAAATAAATAAAATACATACATACTCTGTGAAAATTTCACCTTCCTACTTATTACGGTTCATAAGATAGAGCCCTGTGACAGACGGACGGATGGACGGACGGAGAGCGGAGGTTTAGTAATAGGGTTCCGTTGGCATCCTTTGGGTACGGAACCCTAAAAAAGTAGTATTCAGAGTGGGCGGTCTAATTTGACGACCCGGATTATGTCCGTCCTATGTATTATTTTGCATGGTTAGTCGAGTGATAATACGTATAAAATGATTACAGTTCACTCTGAATACAACTGCTAGAATCTACGAGTCGAACCGGTTATAAAGATGTGTCACTTGTCATAGAAAACTTACACGAGTTATGCACGTACATGACCAATTTATTTACCAAAATCATCCGAAATGCTCGCCAGCTCCCAACTACGCGCTCGCTTTAGGTACATTCGATTATGCACCACCAAAGTAATTATTAGTATTATCTTTGCCACCACACTCCAAAGCCCCGCGCCTCGAGCGTTTCGTTGCCTCGAGCAAAGGTCGGCGCACACGCACACTTACGCAATCACACATATTAAAACACGTGCCTCAGCCGCCGCTGCCGTCCTGCTTCGGCCTGCCTCAGCCTACCACCCGCGCTCATCTTGCCGTTTCAGCGCGAAATTCAAAGTTGCGTTAAACGCTGCAAAACTGACGGTCGTGTAACTTTTTTGTTGGATTCTGTTAAAAGTATCTTCGATTATATCTTTTATTGTCATTATATTTCAAAAAGTGCGCGGGCCAATTATGCTGTTCACTTTATTTGGGCATTTGCAAAATATATGTGTTGCCAGTAACAATTTTGTTGGATTCTTTGAAATTATCGATCTGATTAGAATTAAAAAAAGAATGTGTGACGACAGATTGGGCTGGCCAATTTTGCCGATTTTATGAGAGCGAAAACTGTGTATTTTTTAAAAAAATCTCGCTTTTGTGTAAAAAAATTGTTGGATTCCTGAACACATATATACCTATTAACCCGTTTTATTAGACATTGAAAAGAAATTTGGCGGGCCATTTTTGCAGCAAATGATACCGCATATTTTGTGTTTTTGGCCAAAATACCTAAGTTCCGGGAAAAAAAAATGTTGGATTCTGAGTCATTCATTTTTAAAACCTGTATTTGTACACATTCTGAAGATTTCATGGACGGGCGAATTCATGCATGTCTCAAATGCCCCATTCAACGGAGTAGTGGGACTAATAATATAATGGTGGATCTGGTATAGGCCATCCATGTCCAGTTACATAAGAAAATTAAATCATAAAGTGAAAACTTAAGAGTCTACATTTTAAAATTTGAAACGCCCATTATTATTATTTATATACCTACAAAAATGTCGCGCGAACATCCTTAGGAGAAACATGCCCGATTAAATATTTTTTTCTAGAATATATTCTTAAATCCTAGTATACATTTTGATTTTGCATACAATTTAATTCAGAATGTTTCATGTTAAGCAACCAACAAATCAGTAAATAAAAAACTTTGATATTTATGTTTTTAACCAACTTCAAAAAAGGAGGAGGTTATCAATTCGTCGGAATCTTTTTTTAATTTTTTTTTATGTATGTTCACCGATTACTCGAAGACCCCTAGACCGATTTGGAAAATTCTTTTTTTGTTCGAAAGGGTATACTTTCCAGTTGGTCCCATTTTTTTTTATCAAAATCGGTTCAGTAGTTTGGTACTTAACTATAACAAACATCGAATTTCTTAACCCCGCGAAGCCAGAAATGTGATTTTTTAGTTACAGTAGCTTTCTTTTCGGGTGAGATTACTCATATTCCGGGAGGTCACGACATTTTTGGTCAGGTAAATGGCTGAATCTGGGTTCACATGTTAGAGACCAACCCTCGGATGCTAAATATGTCGGTCTGCCTGCGCCAAGTGGTTGCGTTATCTAGATTGGCTATATAAAATAGATGCTGGTATGTACCTGCTGATGAATATACTGATTGTCTGGAAACATTGATACCTATTAATTATACAACAATAACCAGACGGTTACTTAATTAAATACTTAAATATACCTAAAGTTATATCTGTAACCTAAATCGCCTATAACTACTAAATTCAACCAAAGATTTGTTCAGTTTTTGTATTGCTAGGCAAGTATGTATTGATACTTTCATGCTTCGTCATTTGCATCCATTTACCTTATCATATGTATTTTTCGTCACCATAACTACTTTTTCAGGCGCCTTATCTAAGTAACGCAACCACTTGGAACAGACAGATTTAGCTTCAGAGGGTTGTACTTTATCCCGTGAACCCAGTTTCAGCCGTTTACGTTATCGTTACCATTTTTGTCGCGGCCTCCTAGTCTATCAGTATGAGAGGTTTTTTTTTACTTCAACTGTTGGGGGTATTCAAGGGGGGGTAAAAGAGGGCAAATTGTACACATTTCTATCTCTAGAGTCGCTGAACCCAGAAATGTCAGAGTATGTTTTGTTTTAAATGGGAATGCTTAAGAAGAAAATATTTTTGGAAATTATACTATTAGGGGGGTAAAACAGGTCAAAATGAACACATTTAGGCTAAAACCACTAATGTTGAGATCTCTGAAACCGATTATCCTCGAAACTTAAAATGTTCAGTGACTTCTTGTTAAGACGAAAAGGCTCGCTCACAACGGATTTTACAAAATTCAACTGTTAAGGGGGGATAAACGAGGCCGATATGTACACATTTTCATACAACTTAAACTTACGCAAGAAACAGACTATCCGGAACGATGGAAGGATGAGAAATTCAGAAGCTCAGCGGTTCCGGTCATTCGTTGTTTTGTCTTTTCAGAGTTCCGTTCCAAAAGGGTACCAACGGAACCCTATTACGAAGCTTCCGCTGTCCGTCCGTCCGTCCGTCCGTCACAGCACTCTATGTATCTCACGTGATCTCATCGTATCAACCGTGAACTCATGAATCCAGATAGTTATCGGTCTACCTTTCGTCAGAAATGAGATTTCTCAATGGTTTCATTTCTGCTAATGCTCGTTCATTGTAGGGTTTAGTAAGAGATTAGAGGGTTCGCATTAAGAAATTGTACATAATTAGTTAGAATTAAAATATATTTTCGTACATTAATTAAAAGTAACCAATTATTTTTTGCTTTTTAGTTCCGGTTTTTTTGAAGGCGGTCCTTTTTTTATTTAAAAATATTTTTTTAAATTAACGAATATATGTACTGGTTAGATGATGTGGTTAGCATAATTTAAACCAAATAACTTTAGAAATGGAGCAAGAAATAGCTTTCCCTATTTGTATGGGCAGACACGAAAAATAGATCCTGTTGAGACACTATGTACCTTGCATGTATTTAAATAAGCCTCAGTTGACTAAGCAATACCGAAGGATCTGAAAGCACTTTGATAAGGTAACAGTGTTTGCTCCTACGTACAGCGTCAATTACCGACTACCCCGCCGTCAACCCGCCCACGATCAACAATGAAGCGCGGACGTGAGTCGCTCCTGAAAGCCTTTTCGTGCAACAATGACAGCGCCCACGAAGGAAAGTGGTCGATGGGAAACCACAACGTAATCTTCTATTACATACAATGTTTATTTTTAACCGACAAAAAAAGGAGGAGGTTCTCAATTCGTCCGTATGTTTTTTTGTTTGTATGTTACACGATATCTCCGCAAATTGTTAACCGATTTAACAAATGTTAGTTAACTCATGTAATTTGGAAAAAAAAAACTCTATCTAATGTTCTATCTAATGTTTATTATTGTTTTATTTTACCTATTTGTTGTTATAGCGGCAAAATAAATACACACTCTGTGAAAATTTCAGCTGCCTACCTATTACGGTTCATGAGATACAGCCCTGTGACAGACGGACGGACGGACGGACGGACGGACGGACAGCGGAAGCTTAGTAATAAGGTTCCGTTTTCACCCTTTGGGTACGGAACCCTAAAAAGGATCTGTGGCACAAACAATGCAGCGACCCACAGGGAGGCAGACTCGGCATGTTTGTTTAGTGTTCCTGAGTAGCGGTGGCTGAACGTTGCGAACACATTTCTACTGTTTACCCAGTTTTCTCGTTCCTTCGTCGAAACTAAAGGAGCGCGTTGAGTAATTTAATTGAGCTGGTAACATTTCAACAACGATCCAAAATAAGGTCTTGCATATCCGCACAAGTAGTAGCCGATGGAAGGTGGCATTATGGGAGGTTGTACTAGCCCTTGGAAGGTGGTACTATGGAAGGTTACACTAGCCGATGGAAGGCGACACCACTAAAGATTGTACTAGCCGATGGAATGTGGCACTATGGAAGGTTGTACTAGCCGATAGAAGGTGACACTACGGAAGGTGGTACTAGCCGATGGAAGATGACACTATGGAAGCGTGTAATAGCCAATGGAAGGTGTCACTATGGCAGGGTGTACTAGCCGATAGAAAGTTGCACTATGAAAGGTTGCCGTTTCTGACTCCCCACAACACAGTTTCATCGAGCTAATAGGGATAGAAAAGTCATCAATGGGATGCATCAGGACTTAGTAGAGTTAGTACGCCTCCGGACCAAAAACTTGCAAAAGCTCTACAAGATACAGATATGGTCTTGCGTAGAGTATTGTTGTCTTCTATGGGATGGAAGCTTAGGTGACGGCCTGGCGTATGTACGCCACACGCCGCGCTTAACATTTCAAAAAGTGGTGGACTCACTGGAAGGCGCTGTTGACGAGGTTGGCGTGCGTAGCTACATCGCCGCCAATCTTCTGCGATAGGCCCAGGTACGTCTGCAGCGGACCCTGCAACCGAACACACCGTAGACTTAGAATAGAAAGGACACACGTTCAACTAACGGATGAGACCAAAATTGGTTCATACAAAATTTAAATAAATTTATTATTTCACTCAAAAACATCTTTTAATTGCCACACAAGGAGCGCATCACCCTCAACGCCACAGAAGGCACTGGCATTTGCAAGGAAAACGGACGTGGATCAAAGTCCAATGTGTGCCGATTAGGGTGATGCCGTTACGTTCCTGGCGCTATTACATAAATGTTTTTTTGGTGACTGGACATGGATGGCTAATACCACACTTTCTTTCATGGTATTAGCCCAACACACCACATGGGAACTATGTGCCATGCCAGGACCTTCCTTATATTGCACGGCTACATTGAACTGGATGGAAAACACGGACAATTTTCAATGCCGCTTCGACCATCGTTCATCCAATGCGATGGTACCAACCCGGGCGGGATAAACCCTACCACCTAGTAGGTAAGGAAGGGGAACCTACAGTTTAACGTGGAATCCGAACCACGGCCAGCCTCTCTCAACGGTCGAATGGTCACCCATCCAAGACCAGACCGGACCCAGCGTTGCTTAACTTCGGAGAGCGATCGCCGAAGTGTCGCGCCACTGGGCCATAGAGGCTGACTCTTTCAAAATGTATTATTTACTTAGTACCCGCCTATGATTGTGACAATATCGAGAAAATCCTTTTACCGGGATATTAAGGCATGTCACTTTCGGGCCTTTAAATTATCTATGCAAAAAATCACGTCGATCCGTTGCTCCGTTGCTGCGGGCAAGATAAACCAACCGACCAACTACCACTACCAACCTGGGCGGGATTAACCTTACCACCGGGGGACCTACAGTTTCACATGGAATCCGAACTACGACCACCCGACACGGTCGAACGGTCACCCATGGAGAACCACGAATGATCGCACAGAAGCGTCGCACCACTGGGGTTACCGTACCGTGGCGGCTCGTAGCCTAGTGGCACGAGGACTGGCCTAGCGAACCAGAGGCCTGGGTTCAATTCCGACATGCACCACTGTCTTTCTCTTTCCGAGTTCGATAAGTGCATTTCGTTACGAATGCGAGCTGCTCCATGGTTCTGAATCCATGTAAAACTGTAGGTCCCCTTCCCCTACTAGTTGGGTGGGTTTAAGCCCGCCCGGGTTGGTACCATCGCATTGGATGAAAAGATTTTCGAAGCGGCAATGAAAAATTGTCCGTGTTTTCCATCCAGTTGAATGTAGCCGTGTTCATAGAAGGGAAGGTCCCGGCATGGCACCTAATTCCTTCGGGAATGTGGTGTATTGGGCTAATATCATAACGGTAGTTGTGTGGTATTAGCCATCCATGTCAGGTCGCATAAAAAAAAGGCCCGCGAAGGCGAAGATCCCACGAATTAGGAATAATTATCGTCGGGGTTTCAAAATACGGTTACCGCTAATGACTAAATGTTTTCTAGTAAGTAGGCGAAGGCTGACCATTCGCTCGATCGTCGGTGTGGATCACACTTTGACTTCCATACTTACTCCTTCCTGTCGACAAAAGCGGTGCCGTGTAGTCTTTGGAACACAGGGATGGATGCTATAAGATCCATTCCGCTTGCAAGTGATCTTTTTAAATGTTCCTGCCACATGCCCATTCGACCACATCGATATCTCGTAACGTGCAGGGAAATATACATATAAATATACATAGCGCCTATCGCTACGGGAGACTCCACGTTATTTTCAGATATATCATCAAATCTATGTATTTGTAAGAAATAATGTGCCTTGACATTTGCGTAGGCGGGACGGGACGGGCGACGCTTCCCGCGAAACATTTCCCGATAAGTACATAACCTATTTTTGCATAGATCTGAGAAACCGATAACAAAATAACTTCTGAAACGTTTCATGGGAGAAAGGAAAAAGTAAGATGAAGAAAAAACAAGTTAAATAAATTTATGGATAAACCTATTATACAGGTGATCGGGACATCAACACAACAATTTGTGGGCAAGTGGGATCATTTGAAAGGTTTTAACCCCATTATACCTTTCGTCAGATGTCACGTGGTATCAAGATTTGATTTATATTCTTTGCTTTTGAAAATGACCAAAATCCCAGCTTTAAACCCTTGTAAATATTTTGTTGCACTGCGGGCCCACGGGAGCCGACGGGCGCCGTCGGGCATCTATCAGGTGAGGGCTAAGCTTCTAATGGGGCGAATCGTGTTCAATTGTCCTCGTATTTTTTACCTATAACTGCAACGTCACTGATTTATGAATTCCCAATACTTTAATGAAAAATACATGATTTCATTAATTAATAATTCGAAGGAGGTACCGTGAGACACCAATGTTATTTTGACGGTGACATGAACAACACTATGGACATGGAAAAGTGCGGGTCGACGACGGAACGGAATGACACTCACCTGGACCAGATCTTCAAAGCCGTTGACGCTCATGTCGTCGGCGGGCGGGGTGGGGGTGTGCGGAGGCGGGGTGCAGGCGGGGGAGGGTGCGGGGGACGGCGTGCGCGTGCGCAGCTGCGGCAGGCGCTCGAGCCGGGCGGTGACGCGCTCCAGGCGGCCGATCAGCGCCTCGAGCTGGACTGCCGGGCCCTGCAGCGACTCCGCCTCGCAAGCTGCCGACAACGACAACATACGTCTTTAAACAGGCGTTTCAGTCTCGTGCGAAATCTAATTGGATATATTTTTATGGATCCTGACGTGAATGGCTAATACCACACATCTACAGTTAGGATATTAACCAAATACACCACATTCCCGAAGGAATTAGGTGCCATGCCAGGACCTTTCTTTTATGAGCACGGCCAAATTGCAATGGATGAAAAACGTGGGACAATTTTTCATTGCCGCTTTAACCATAGTTTCACCCAATGCGGTGGTACTACCACCTAGTAGGGGAAGGGGAATTACAGAATGTTACTACAAAGGGTAATTTGTTCTTCTGTTATTGGCTACGGCAGAGATAAATAACATTTAGATTATTTTTAATTTGTCAAAGGTTAGGCTGAGATATATAATCGCAACTGAAACTAAAATGAACACATTTTATATGGATAAAATTTAATTTCTGTTAGAGTAAGTTCCAGTTGCGACGCGACTATTTTATATCAGCCTCAGTTACGGTACTAACTGATTGATCCGCGAATTCGATTAAGTCAGCGATCTAGTACGTCCACATTTTTGTGCTATTGTTATTTTGTAAATTTTGATTAAAATTAACCCATGACCTAATATCACCATCGCCTACATTTCAATATTATTCGAACACTTAACACTACAGAAGTGTTCTGTGATATAACATTATTTACGGGCTGTTTTTTTCCGCGCCAAGTTACGGCGGCCCCAAAGTCTGCCGTCAACTATAAATCAACGTTAGTTGCAGGATCCGAGATTAAAATCGTCCGTCTTGTTGGGGACCCACAATTCACCGTTGATCTGGAAGCCCTGAGCCACAGACAGTTTGTAGGGTCGCTCAATCTGTTCTACGGGTACTATCAAGGACGCCACTCTGTGGAAGTTACATCCCTTATTCCTCCCATCCATCCTATATGCGGAGCACCCGCCGCAGAGAATCAGATAACCCCTTTGTGGTTGACATTAGGCTTTTGAGAACGAATCGTTTCTTAAGAAACGGCCAAGTGCGAGTCGGACTCGCACACGAAGGGTTCCGTACCATCGTACAAGATTTAATACAAAAAAAAATAGGTTTTTTGTATGGTGGCCCCCCCTTATTATCATTATTTTTAATGTTACCTATGTTATAGAGGCAAAATAAATACACATTCTGTGAAATTTTCAGCTGCCTACCTATTACAGTTCTTGAGATACAGCCCTGTGACAGACAGACGGACGGACGGACGAACTGCGGAGGCTTAGTAATAGGGTTCCGTTGGCACCCTTTGTGTACGGAACCCTATAAACATTACTCTGCCGCACCGCCAGTATATCGAACTGTTTGCCGGCGGGTGCCTTTCCTCAAACCTAAAACCTGGGAGTGTTCGGATGTAGTTTGAACAAGCTGTGCGATAATCCGTAAATTCGGTAGTATGGTGGCCCCAATAAACGAGGTTTCTAGAGGTGAGGATTTGTTTTTTCTGAGCACCTTTGTCTCTCAGCAAAGCCACCATACCGGTTTTTCTTTAAAAATAGTGATTTGCGATTTGCCGTGCCAAATGCGACTCGGTCGATGAAAAGCAAACGAAGGACCCGTGTAGGCATTGGTGTTCTCGCTTCGCTCGGCTGCACACAAGGGTAGAGCGCAACAACGCCCCCCACGCACATACGGACCGCACCGCTCAGACGTCAAAGCATTTGGGCCCGGTTGCAGAACGACAAATCAACGTTCATAGTACGCCCACAAAAGATTAAACCTTAGGTAAATGCACGATTAAAAAATGTACGATTTTTGTGGAAAGCATTGAAGGAAGCTTAAGATAGGTCCGTTAGCATAAGAAAATTACGGTCCCCATAAAAATGAAGTTAACTAATCATTTGAAAACGTTTTCGTTTTTTCGAAAAACTTATCCTATCAGAACCACTAATAAAAGTGCAGGAAAAAACGCGCAGACACAGAGGTATTCGTTGCTTGAAATTTAATAACAAATATCAAGTTCGAAAGCCTGTGAGCGTCGCCGGGCACCTCTTACGTGAGGTCCTGGCGTACGCCATATGCCACGCTTGATTTAAAAATAAATCAAGTAAACTGGAACAATTTGCATAGGTATATATAATTAGTAATAATTAGAAAAAGTTACTAGTCATTCTAAATTTATTCATTCTACGAAAAGTGTTGTGTCTACTCAGATATTAAACTAATTTTAACGATAACCTCTCTTCCTGAAACCGGGACTTAGCCCCGATTGCACGAAGAGACGGCTGAGTTAATCAATGTTCAAACACGTCTCTTTTAGTGAACCCCACGGAGGTCCTTCCATACTATTCATACAAAGTGACGTGTTTAATCATACGTTGACGTTGATTTTGATTTTTTGTTCTTTCGTGCACTCGGCCCTTAGTCTGGAGTGCACCATCTCTGGTTAAATATGGTTCATGTGATTCTACACTGTCCATGTGGGATATAAGAAGCAAGAAGACCGTCGCGGTCGGAGCGCTGTTCGCAACAAGCTGAGATGAAGACTGTTATCGGTATCATATGATAAGTATTATATCTGTGACTTGGCAGCTTCGAAAAGTGTTGCCTGTACCGGCTTACACCATTTTCATGATTACATCAAATTTATTTGATTATTAACTAGTGTCGGGGCGGACGGATATCTCAACACAAAACATGTTTAGGGTTAAAAAATTAAATAATATAACACAAATTAGCGCTAATGAAATCCTGCATAAAACCAGCGCGGATATTATTTAACTACTTTTAGTTTTGGTCGTCCCTAGGTCGAGATTCCCGAATTTCAGCTGATCCTCGATAACAGACGCGACTGTTATCTGAAGTAACCGCAGTCGGGAAACAACCCTCAAGTAGACCACATTTAATCACTGGACAGCTCAGGGCTACAAATCGGCCGAGAGTTAAGTCGAAAGCAAGATTCAGGATTAGGCCATGGTAAATGAGGTTCAGATTCGCGTGAAAAGAGCCGATAAATTAATGGAAAATACTTGTTTTTATTACTTTCCGCGGTTCAGAAAGAAGTTAATAAAACATCTATTATTATAAAGATATATAAAATCTATACTTTAACATATTACAACGATGAACGCTTTGCAAGAAATTTTAATTTAAAAATAAGTGACGGTTTTTTTTCACCCCTTTTTGGAATAGTTAAAAAACCGTTAAGCTGTAGTTTTGGGAACCAGTGTCTGACATATTTTTTTTAGAGCTTCTTTATCAATAGTATTTTTTATAGTTGGTCCATTTTTGACTATTCGAGTCCCGTTTACGCGAAGACGCCCGAGGGCGGACCCTGTCGTGACGTCATTGGCCCTCTTTGCCGCCGGGACCAGTGACAGAGCACGAGGTAACGCAAAGTTGCGAACACTTCGCCGAGCACCTTCGTCAGAATAACGAGCCCCATTTGTCAACTCCACCGAGCAACTTCGAACGCGACGACACAAAGCAACGCGCAACCCTTTAATCTAGACACACGCTCCTACATTTAAAATACGCCGACACGTCAACGAACGAAACCGTGTCTCATGGGACGGAAAGCGCAAAACACAATGTCACCCTCGGGCATGTACCCACATTCTATGTTCCCATTTTCCGAGAAACGCTCTCAACAGGATAATGTAACGGTGTCGTTGTGTTTTACCGGGATTTCGAGACAGCTTCGTGTCCTTTACGATAAGCGTTCTACCCCCGCACTGGCGCATCGTCACACCGCGACTGTTTCACTCCGTTGCGACGGGAAACAACACGCCGATTTCGTGGCACTCTTGGCAAAGCGGTCCGTCCGCCGAGATCACCGCCTCACATCGCGCCGCGGACGGCAGTGTATACAGGATGTTAACGGAAGTATGGTCCAAACGTTAACCACCTATTCCTTGGCATATTTGAAGACAAAAAGGTGATAAACATTTTTTGTACGACTGAAAAATATAAATCGTCCTCCCCATACATTTTGTGTATACATAGTTATTTACAAAAATGTACGGGAATGACCTTTTTTTTTAAGTTGGACAACAAAATGTCTTCTACCTTTTTTGCTCCAAACATGTCAAGGAATAGCTTTTGGACCATACCTCCGTTAACATCCTGTATATTTTTGGCCGCGGTGAGCGCACGGAGCTCCACGATCACCGCACGCACCTGCGTCGCCGGCCGCCGCCTCCTCGCGCTCGAACAGCTTCAGCAGGGATGTCACTCGGCGGGCGCTCATCGTCGCACAATGGCGGCCGCACGGGCGCCTTTATCGCGAGCGCCCCGATAGTGATATCTGCGGGAGATTGGGCGAGGTGCCGCGCCGCCGCGTAACGTCACCGTTTTATTGTCCTTATCGAGGAGGAGCGGACGTCCGCGGCGGTGCCGGCGAGGGCCCGGTACCACAGAACAAGTAATCCGCTACAACGAAGCGCGACGAGCTATTAGGTGGGCCATCCCTATTAGGTGGCTCAACTCCCCATACACACGGAGAAAGAAGATCATGCCCATATTTCTTGTCAGAGATCCCAAATTTATTTGCTTCCCAGCTTTATTTGATCGAACTAGATGTCTGATGACCGTTGGCATTGTAAAATTGTGTTTGGTTTCTAACTTATAAGGTCCGAAAGTTCGAATTTTTCGCGCGTTTTATACAATAACTTTGGAGGTGGATTACGCAATGATAAAGTACGAACATCTTAAAAAGATTAGTCATCATACATAGCTTATTTAATCTAGATTTATAATATATTTAGTTTTTGTTACATTTTTGACTACAGCGGTCGTGGTTTACTTTTAGCTATAAGTCGTTTTGTAATTAAAATTTTCGTAAATCTTACCAAATCATACACTATGCACATTGTCTTTTTTGTGGACATGTTGCATCTTCCTGATCACGTAGCCTGTCTTTTTCTTTGAAACAGAGAAGGTCCCAGAGCGCAACAGCACAGTTTTGTACCGTGCCCGCGAATGATTTAGTCCCGCCGGGTTGGGCCACCTTAACAATTTGGCAACGAGCCTACCTCGACGCGGTAAAACCCGACTGAACGTGTTTTCACTTCAACTTCTTTTCTACTAGCCGAGGTACCCGGCTTCGCTCGGGTTAATGTCGTTTTGAACTGAGGTCGGGCCGACTTATTTCTTGGATATTATATGAATTCCTCATACAAACTTTCATACTATATTTCACCGTCTTCGAGTTTAAATTTTGCCAGAAAAGGTAGCATATGTCCTTCTCCAAGGTTCGGACTATCTTTATATCAAAACTGGTTCAGTGGTTTAGGCGTGAAAACGTGGCAGACAGACAGAGTTACTTTCGCATTTATAATATTAGTATGGATAAGGATTCGTCCGGACGCCACGATCCGACAGGAAAGTTAGATTGCAATCGAACGACCTACCTGCTTCGATTCGGAATAGGCAATGACAACGGTGTTGTGTTGGTGACGGTCGAAGTTGCTGAAGAAATCGATACCTTTAAATTATTCTAGACCAGCTGTTGTTTGTTTTGAGGAAGGTCTGAACATTATAAACCGGAAAACCGCGGCGGAATATTCGGTAATACAACATCGTTACAACTGGAATGGAACGAGGAATCTGATTGTCAGGACATTAATCGAAAGAATGAAGTAGTTCTCCCAAACAGATTATGTTTCCAGAAATATTCAATACTTTAAATATATTGGTAACTGATATTAATACTTTCGGGCCCAACCACGTTCACACACATTGCTATTGTAGAAAAAAATGGCATATTTAATTATTCCGGAAAAATGCCAGTAGACAGTAATCCTAGGGACGAGAATCGATTGATCCTCCAAAACCTTTTTCACTGGATCATCGGAGTTCATTTGTTTCCGATTTGTTGAAAAACAAACTGGTTTGTCATTTTTTATTATAATATCCGCTATGGATATTTTTATATTATTATTATTTTTTAATACAATTATTTATATACACCTTTTATATTTGAAAAAAAAACATTCACTAATTGATTCATTCATTAAATAACATGAATTAAGATTGTATCTACCTGACTTATGTTCCACCCATTTTTATATACAGAATGTTGCCATTTGAAATCGTTTTGAAGTCTATAAAATATGCAGTTCCCATAAATTTCATCGAAGTGACGTGAATGGGAATGTCTGGGAATGGCGCATGTATTTCGGATATCTGAAAAAATAAATGAGGTGCTTTTTTTTGCCTTTATAATATTATATTATGTATGAAAAATCCCAGCCGAGAGAGAAATAGAACAACTGCATATGCGTAATGAGCAGCATTTTCTAAAATGCGGACAGAAATATTTATTCGAGATTCTACATATACTCGTAGAAATTAATAATAACGCGACAAACTACGTGAACAATCGTATGGTAATTAATCATTCTTCTGAACATCTATCAAATATTTACAATTTTGTGTGAACGCTTATGTAAAATATGTACTAAAAATAATCGATGAATAGACGAAACTAGAGTGTGTTTACGCGCCGACTATTCTCGGACGTGCGCCGCCGCGCCGCCGCCGCCGCGGCTGTAAGCCAAGCAAACGGAATAACTGCTATTTCAGCAAGTTCAGTGATGATGCGACAGAATTGACACAAGCTGCGAACATAATACTCGCAACTCGGGTTGCAGAGCCGTGGAGGTATTATGGCCTCATTAGATGTTCTGTGACGCAGTTAAATTTTCTTTCAGCGAAGGAAAGTTTAAAGGCAAAACATTGAAGCCAATTTTTTTTTCGAGTTACATACCGTTGGGTCTGTCAATATTCCTAAATACATATAGATATATATATATATATATATATATATATATATATTTATCAAAAAATCGATGTGCGTGCTTAGATGAAAAAGAATGGATACGGTACCTCCATACTGATGATAGTTCAAAAGCGTTCCTATTTTTAAAAAAACTCACACACCTATACTTTTACATGCACACCAAACTCTAATACGTAAAGGGTAAAAGAGCAGGACAAAGGTATAACGAAATGCATCATGCGAAAAAGTGACAAATAGATTCATCTAATCGCGGAAGAATGAAATGAGACAACAATTTCCTTAAATTGAATTAGTTATAGCGTGAGAAAAAGGGATGGTGACATTTGTGACATCTGGTCGTAGATATAGTGCAAAATTTATCCTAATCCATCATGACACATCAACGATGCGCGCATCCTAAGCCCTTTGAGCAGAATGGCGCGTCAAAACTAAATGAAAAATGAAAGTGAAAACGGCAGGGTTGCCAAAAATGATCACGAAAATAAATAACAATATATTGTATTGTGCATTAAAATATTAAGGTTCCTATTTAGTGATAGTGGTCAGAACAAGTAGTACCATGATTGTATAGTTAACAAGGCATCAAATAATCTTTTCGCGAATTTGCAAGCGGGAAAATGAAAAAAATATTAATGGAATCATTCACTAAACCATCGTTATTCTGAGTAAAAATCATCGATATTAAGGATAAATTAATAAAGTCGAATATACACAATTTGTAAATATTGAAATCATAAAATAAAATAAACACAAAGACGGAATCATTAATGTATTGCAAGTATGGGTCAAACATTGCAAAACAAATAATATTGATTATTCTTGAATTGTCCATGTTTGCATTTTATGCATTTAAAAATTTCGTTCAATGCATTTTAGATGCTAAAAAATAGTCCAAATAATAGTCAGTACAGTGTTATGTAAAACCTGTTGATGATTATTGCCGTTCGCCGTAAATGTGTGATGGTATTTTGATAAACCACTAAGTTCTTTCTTTTTAATTTTTTTTTATTTCCTTCAAATAGGTTCAATTTATTACGCTTTTGTCCTTATGTGGCGGCTTTAATCCCCGGATTGGTTTTATGTATATGATAAAGTTTTACATTTACATATTTTTCGATAATAGCCCTAAGAAGATGGAGTCTATGATTAAATGTAACAGGTTGAAGGAATGAATACTCATTCAATGACAAAAGGACATTTGAGCCAAGAAATGACTTGAGAATTTTAATCTTTATGGAAACGAGCTGTCTGTCACATGTAAAATTTTGACCATTTTCAAGGATGTACCTTTTTATCACAGCCTCAGAACTAAGACATATTATACAAACATCCTAAACGACATTATAAAAAATAATAAACAGTACGTAGACTATTGTTTTTTGGCAGCCCTACTTGTTTTTAAAATAAAATTTAGTTCAATATATAATACTGAAATGAAAACAAAAATAAAAATCGAACTGACAATTTAAGTTTGCTTGTGCCAACCCTGTTTGCGCCTTTACAACACATAAAAGGTTTCAGGTCAACTAAACTAAAAATATACTGAATATGCTTGCACTTATACGTGGAATGTGATTCCATTGCTCTTGTTGTCCTTTATGGCGTTATTTCCATATTTTTCAACAACACAAGACGACATTTTGTTGATACTTTGAAATCTCGCCCAACTGAATTCATCACTGACGTCTGACACCGACTGAGAGCATATCGGCTGACTGAGCTTACTTTTGACGGACCGTAAAATTTGTTTAGTCCCCTATCCATTCCTTTTTCATCTAAGTGTGCGTGGCTGTGCCGAGAGACCAGTATAAAATATCAAATAATAATTGTTATGGTAACTGTCGGTTGTCACTTCATAGTGTAATTCACAATAACTTCTTTCGATCCAGTTCTTCAATAACCGCAAATGTAAAGAACTTGAAACAATGATGGCGAAATGTCATACGAACAACCTCGACTCCATCGCACCAATCGATCTTCACAATGATTGTTTCATGATTACAGCAAGACGCTCTCACTACTTGACAGGTTAAACACTACAAGACAGCCAGTAATAAAACCATTCGTCATTCTCCGTGCACGCCGGATCTGGCCCTTCAACCAACTTCCATTTATATAGCATTTTGGATATTTTTCTTAGGGTTTAGACCCGCCCGGGTTGGTACCATCGCATTGGATGAAAAGATGTTCGAAGCGGCAATGAAAAATTGTCCGTGTTTTCCATTCAGTTCAATGTAGCCGTGCTCATAAAGGGAAGGTCCTGGCATGGCACCTAATTCCTTCGGGGACGAGGTGTATTAGGCTAATACATAACAGTTGTTGTGTGGTATAAGCCATCCATGTCAGGTTGCATAAAAAAAAGGTAACAAATTGTCTTTCCGGCCAGCGGTATGAAATTCTAAAAAGTTCCATAGCAAAAGATTAAATTATCTCACAATAAAATCGCAAAAATGTACAGATGACGAGGGTTCAAACTATGTTAGAAGTGTCTAGTCCACCGAATTTGAACGGGGACAAATTATTGTCCATGTAAAGGGCAACGAGTTTGCTGTACTTAATTAAACACAACTTTTCACTTACTGACCCATTACGAGTCGAGTGACAACGTGTTTCACTCGCGAGAGTGACCTAGGCAGCCTGTGACGTAACCTATTATAAAGTTAAGGGACATTTGGTGAACACAGAGAATATGCATACCTAAGTTTAACCTACGAATTATACAAATATTTAAATGGTTGCTCGAACGCAAGTATGCTTTTTAGGTTATTTTATCACGTGTCTCACTCACGTCTTACTTGATTCAGTGATCACAGAAAATACCTTACGCATTTTTTTTATGCGACCTGACATGGATGGCTAATACCACACAACTACTGTTATGATATTAGCCCAATAAACCACATTCCCGAAGGAATTAGGTGCCATGCCAGGACGTTCCCTTTACACAACGCATATCACAAGTATTATAATTAGATATAAAAAATCTAACAGATCGGTCGTCGTCACAGACATATTTTGAGTAGGACACACCCTGCGACTTTAGATTACTCTACCGACTATGCTACCAGACTACTAAATCATTCATCGAATTAGCCAGCCCACTGTCCAATCCGACAATACCTCCGGTTTCTAATAGATGGTGCTAATTGAGCATATTAATTTTACGCATAAGCACTTTCATTGCAATGGTGGAATTATTTATCTAAATTGCTGTCGTCCCCAAATGAGACAGTGAAAGTCTAATTTTCGGTCCCTATTTCTCTTGATGGTTCGTTTGTATTATTATTTATTATGTGCTTGGGTACCCTGCGAGCGTAGTTCGGTGCCCGGGAGCAAGACATTTCTGAGTAAAACGCATTTGAAAAATTAACAAGATTCGGTCAGTTACTGGCTACAAAACAAGGATTTATCGTAACGTAGCTATCCTTGCAGCCACGTTTAGTTTGGACATAAACTCCGTTTGTTGTTTTAAGAACCATACGAGTATATTCGGTCCAGTGTATATCATCTGTCCATGAGGACTCTACATGATGATGGAATTAAATAAATCACCAAAACCTGCATGATTTTGGTAATATTACCAAACTGGGTTCATAATTTGTCCTAAACATTAGTATTTTAGCCAAAACTCAAATTTCAATTGCTATCTGAAGCAAAATAAGGGTTGTTCTGTAAACCTGCGAATGTCTCAATTTAATTTTGAAATCAGATATAACTGAAATTGTTACACTTTCATCAGCATGACTGACTTGACTTGTCTCTAGAAAACAAGTTTTAGACAAGATCTAAATTGTATATATATATTGTTTTCATCGAAAAATTAACTAGCGAGCGTCCAAACATAATTGGTATTACGCATAAATATCTCAAGTTGCAAACGATCAAATTAAATTAATTTCGCACTGACTAAACCGGACTAGGTTCCGCTATACAGTCTACATACTAAATCGTCATGGGTGATGGAAAATGCGCCTAGGCTAACGCGTTAAGCACACCGTCAAGCGTAACTTCACACATTACAATAGGGCATCGGACGAAAAACCACATGCATGCGTTCTTTATTCCATTGTGTCCTAGCACTTGGCAACCGGCAGCGTAGCAACGGCAGCCATCTTGGCGGCAATTTAAAAGCCAGGCGCGGGACCCAATGGGTGAGATTTCACCCCCCCCCCCCCCCCCACTTGAACTCACGATTAAGGCACTTAATTTCGACTAATTCCAAAGCAAGGGAAGCAATTACGTCCATTTTGAGAAGAAGTAGCTTCCCTGAGCCTGTTTCTCGGGCATTGCAAAATTTCTATGAACTGGAAAAGTCCGGTAAGTACCTTTTTGTGGTCATTCGAAAAGTGTATGATCTTTTATCCAGCGGAATCTTGGGTCGCGCTAGGATAAAGCCGCGCATCCAGCAAAACACATAAAAGTAAATTTATTTTAGAGTGAAGATCAAGCTTTAATGCCGGCAAATAACGAATTTAAAAGCGGTCCCGCAAGATAGCAACGTGGCGTAGCAGTATAAGCAAGTCGGCAACCGCCACGTCTTACGATGTCCATAGTAGCTGAATTTATAATTGCATAAGTTACTGCTGCACTTCAAATTAAGTGCCTCTTGCAGACGACTCAAGCGTCATACATTAGCATTAATTAAGTTCGTTTATTATGCATGATGCAAAAAGATGGTTAAGTTAAAATGGCGTGGCTTAAAATGCTTTAATTGTTTTTATAGTTATGTTGTTGTTGCATAAACATATACAACAAACCATGCCAGTCCATTCCTTTTCTATCGTTATTGAACTGGGTAGTGGGAACTGATCCACTACCCAGGTTATGATGATCTACGTGCTCCTGAACTACGATCCCAGTGAACCTGAACTGGGAGTCCATTCAGGTAAGAGTGAGTTCGAGTTCGGGAGTGAGTTAACCTAAAAATAGCTGGGAAATATATTATTATTTAAATAACGGAACCGTTATTTATACTTCCAACGTATTTACGGGACAGACCAGATGTTTACCTAACTGTAATGATGTTCAAGAAGTGTGGAAACATTGACTATTTAAAAAAGTGAGTTGATATTTAGTGACGAAGTCGAACTCACTCTTGCCCTGAATGGACCCCCTGATCCGACTGCGGAAGATACGTCTCCACGGCCAATTTGTGCGTCCCGACTAGCGCGTCTACATAAATTAGCAATGCTATGTGCTAGCTATTGAAGCAGAAATCAAATTGCAAATTGCTGAGGCTTGCACAGGCTACAGACGTAGCCTTATGTAGATAGGTCTGATATGTAGACTACCGTATGTGGCATGAATTTTATTACGAAACTATTCTCCTAGACCCGCACGATATTATTAAATCTTGGATGTGCGGTCGCAGCCACGCATAACTTTTATCATTTGGTACTTATACAATTTAAAAATAATCAATTTGCTAATGTCCTAAGCAAGAAAGTCTCATCGCTTTATTTATAAAGCCTATTGAATTGATGCTTAATAATACGAAGAATTCAAAAGAAATCAAAAGCAAACACCAATTGACATTTTAAGAAATAATAGAAAAACTTATTCGCACCGTCAATCAAGTAAGCGGATGTCTGCTTTGAAAAACAACTTATAAAAATATACAAAATTAAGAAAGCTACATTTATAATATTTCACGAACAAAAGCTTCGACGGAACCGTTCGGGGCAATTGATGTGAAGTTCACTGGATTCAAGTGGTTTATAACAATTTGTATACCTCGCTTTACTAATTAAAATAATGTTTAGATGTGAGGTCCATAGATTATTGATCGTAGGGTTAAGCTCGACCGATTTGCTACCATCGCGTTGGATGAAAAGATGGTTGAAGCGGCAATATATAATTGTCCGTGTTTTCAAGCAATGTCATGGCACCTAATTCCTACGGTGTGTTGAGCTAATATGACGGTGGGTACGGCATTACCTATCCATGTTCAGTTACATAACACAATGCATTTGGTTTATATTAAAGCGTTAACCTGGTCAAATATCTGGATTATGTTCTTTAAAATATTATGTAGCGTTGAAAGTACATAATAAACAAATATTCACATTTAATGTAAGCGGCTCCGAGCAGGCGATCATAAATAGTGAATGTCCTGGCATTTTAACTGCATAGTTTCTTCCGGAATGTGGTGTTATAGTCTGCTTACACTTGATGCAACTACTTTATGGAATGTAAGTTTGGTTGGAGCGTGTAGTTCAGGGACGCGGGGTTAAATCCCCGCTCGCTCTCTATCTCTCTCTCTCTCTCTTTATTTACTTTATTTCTTTTCGAGTTGTATACGTTCATATCGCCACTAATGCGAGCAGTTTCACTATTTGTAATCCATTCAAAACTGTAGGTCCGCTTCTCCTACTAGGTGGTAGCAGTGGTAGGGTTAAGTCCGCCCAGGTTGATGCTATCGCATTGGACGAAAACATGGTCGATGCGACAAAGAAAAATGGTCCATGTTTTCTATCTAGTTCAAATTGGCAACATGTTAGATGACGGACATGACTTTGCAGAATAAACCTAATGCCTGCCTAATGATAAAATATGACAAATCCGAGTGCAGTGTGCTGCCTGTGGATGATGAATAAACAATAAACAAATGCAGCCGTGCCCAAAAAGAGAGGGTTGTGGCTTGGCACCTAATTCCTTGGAGAATGCGGTGAATTGGGCTAATATCTTTTCGGTGGTTGTGGTATTGGCCTCCATGTTCAGTTACACAAAAAAAATATGTAATATTATAACTCTAGGATGTTGGTTACATCAACATAAACCGTCCGTAAACATAAACCAAGTATACCTTTTACCGAAAATGTCCGATAGGCACATGGCAGAACGGTGGTTGGAAATATCCAGTACATACACTGAAAAAAAATGTGCAACTGTTTACTGTTTTAGCACAGTTAAGAACGGCCCGTAAGCTATGCTCCCCATACAAACGTAGTTTACTAATCATTTGGAAACCGCTATTCCAATTAAATTGATATTTAATATCTAATATCAGGTAACAAATATCTGTGTCTGCATGCTTTTATTTTTTTGAAAAATCCAAACCGAATGAAATGAATGCAAAAAGAAAATCTTCATACGAATTTTGTTTTCTCTGTGGTTTGACCCAGAATACATTTACCAAAAAAACAAAGGCATGTAGACACAGACATTTGTAGCTTAATATTAGATACCAAATATCAAGTAAGTTGTAACAGTGGTTTTCAAATTATTAGTAAACTACGTTTGTATGGGAGGCGAAATTTTCAGGTGCTTACGGGCCGACCTTAAAATTCAGCCATTTATGGTAAAGTATTCGTCATTACTATTTATGTATTACGGTAAGTATCTATTGATGAGTCTATCAAACAGTTATTTTAACCGATTGAACAGTACCGCTTGATGAAAATAACCCGACAGATCAGATTATTTTGAAACGGTTATTTGAACATTAAGGCTGACCAGAAATTAGGCGTGAAACTGTTCATTTTCAAAAGGTAAAGAAGTTTTAACAGATTGGACAATACTACTTACGTCTTATTTTCGCTGCATATAAGACGTACGTAAAAATACTAAAGATAGAAATAGTTTTCTCACAGTTAGTGAAACAATAGGAGAAAAGAGTTTTTGACATAGTTAAAAACAATTAAAAGATACAGTAACATTTAATGTTTAAGGCTAACTGTTTTCATTCAGAATAACCGATGTACTTAGTTAGCTCTATTTTAACATTGCAAGACGGTAATTATTATTGGAATTACAGTTAAGTAATAAGTAAGTAAGACAGTTAAGTAAGTAAGACTCAATGATTATTTTTTTCAGTGTAATGGACTAAAGCTGTGAAGTAACGCCGACCGCTGCTGAGCTCATCAACTAATGATTTACTTATATCATTGCCTTAAATATCTTGCTCTGCTGTCTGTGCAACGTAACTTCACCATCTGTTTAATATTCGACAGGCACCTGTCAATCGGTGGTCCCAGAATCGTGACAGTCGGATGACGAAGCAAAACTCAATAAGCTGCTGCGAATCCATTTAAGGTGTCGACAAGGCTCGCCTTTGAACGGAGTCAGTGTGCTTTTACTCTACGAAAGCATGTCAGGGATCTTCGTGTCAAAGATGAATCGAGTGCTCTGGGTAAGGCTGTTAATTTACGTCACGTTGTATAAAGCTGTTCACCGAAGCATCAATGAATTGTGAAGGCGAATCCAGGCAAGGCTCTGTATGTAGGTATATCTAGTGGCGACAGCGACAGAGCTATCCTTTGAAGCTATGAGCTGATGAATATGAAAAGTATAGACTATAATGAAATCTAGACCCATGGGTCTGGCCATTGAGGAAGAAAGTACAGTATCAGTATAGCGGCACTGTAGCCAGTTTTGAGTGATAAAACATACACTAACGGGTAGCTGGTCTGCCAGTTCACTTGCAATTCAATCCCTTACAAAAGAACATGTAAGAACTGCACAGGACGCCATTTAGCACAAAATATAAAATGTTGGGCGCCCCAAATTCGCAAGCGAACTAACTACAATTATCGCTAAAGCGTGGCTACGCTGTCGGTATACCATAGATTAAAGAGGAAAGGATAGGTTGCTAACGTCATACCTGTGTTGAATAGGGATCATAAAATTCTACAGGTGGCGTTGCAATTCTCATTTCAGAATACATTAAAAAGAAACCAATGATGATGATACTTTTTTGGGTTCCGTACCCAAAGGGTGCCAACGGAACCCTATTACTAAGCCTCCGCTGTCCGTCCGTCCATCCCTCAGTCCGTCCGTCTGTCCGTCTGCCACAGGGCTGTATCATGAACCGTAATAGTTGGGCAGCTGAAATTTTCACTGAGTATGTATTTCTTTTGCAGCTATAACAAGAAATAGGTAAAATTGAAGGCCCCCCCCCCCATACAAAAAGCGTAATTGTTCGTGTTAAATTTTGTACGGAACCCTTCGTGTGCGAGTCCGACTTGCACTGATTCGGTTTTTAATTACAATGACATTACTAAATATATGGTTTAAGTGCAACGTTTTCATCACGCCTAGAGATTAAATCCAAATTTTGGATTCAAGCTTAGTTTAATGACGGTGTAACCAGTTCTGGCAGTGACGGGAGATGGCGCTGGCTAGAAATGTAATAGCGCCAGCGAAAATAAGCAGTTTTCGGCGTGTTTTGTACGTTGCATGACGTTAGCTATCTATCCCTTCTCTTTAATCTATGGCTACACGGATGAGTTTCGGTCGCCACTCTCGCCCTTCCTTCATCCTTACTCGATGGTATATAGCTATAATCCCTCAGCAAGAGCAGAAATCAAAGTACAGAATATAATGAGAGGTTCGACCGATGGATCCGGATGCCGCAATTTGAATTTTTGATCAACGCGCACCCTGCCCGCGCGCGGCGCCCGCCCTGAATACATAATTTTATAAAATATACCGATGATTAAACACGCCTCCAAGATGAAGGTGGCTTCAGAGAGCCATTATGCTGTCGTTGTCCTCCGGCTCCTTTCACGTCACTTGCACAATTCCGTTTATTTAAACCAAACTTGTTTTGTGAATTCAAATCGCGCGAAACTAAGAGACTGTCCAAACAAACAATGACAGCCCCCAAAAAGCTTTTTTTTGTGAACACTATGAGAATTAATTATAGTTTCCTTATCAAAATTATTAATATAAAATTATGTTTACTGGAGGCTGTAATCTTCAAAATAATAAATTAATTTATTTACCTCGAGTTTATTTGATTTTATTTATTACCTTTGCAGAAATAATGTCTACATGAAACTAGCTGAGGCCCCCGGCTCCGGTCGAGTCCTTGTCGTTTTGGACTGATGTCGGGCTGAATATTTTCCTGGATAATATAGGAGTTCCCATACAAACATTCACCCCCTATTTCACCCCCTTAGAGTTTAATTTTAGGATCTAGGCTACCTTCTCCAAGGTCAAGACTATCGCTATACCGAAATTCATAAAAATTGGTTCAGCGGTTTATGCGTTACAACGCAACACACAGACAGAGATACTTTCGCATTTATAACATTAGTATTAAGTTCAGTTTTTAGGGTTCCGTACCCAAAGGGTGAAAACGGAACCCTATTACTAAGCCTCCGCTGTCCGTCCGTCCGTCCGTCCGTCTGTCCGTCTGTCACAGGGCTGTATCTCAGTAACCGTAACAGGTAGACAGCTGAAATTTTCACAGAGTGTGTATTTATTTTGCCGCTATAACAACAAATAGATAATATTAAAAAATAATTAAAATTAAAGGGGGCTCCCATACAAAAAACGTGGTTTTGTTTCTACGATGGTACGGAACCCTTCGTGTGCGAGTCCGACTCGCACTTGGCCGGTTTTAATATTAACTAGCAATTACAAATAAATATAAACAAACATTAAATATGTAAATAATTATCAATATGGACATTTATTATTTAATAAAAAAATTTTGCTGAGGAAAAGGTTTAAGGTAATTTTATTATTTAGACATTATATTATACATTTACGGAAATCTGTTTTAAATGACCTCTAATTTTACAAGAATAAGATTTTTTTATTTCGTTGTTTAAGATGAATAACATTTTGTTATTTCTCGTAAAGATATTACATTATAAAAAAGTAAATTTAATTAAAATATAATTAAACTATAGAATTAAAAATAGTTTCATCCAGCTGTAAATGGGTAGATAACAAATATAATGAGCATGTATAATCTGAAAGAAATCTTATTGAACAACTAAATAATTCATTATTAAAATCTAAACAAAACTGAAAACCAGCTTGAAATCCATTAATCCATGTTTTCACCACCACCAGTTACCTGAAATTCGATAAGTAACTATCGGTTACATGGCATATTTGCCGAAAAGTAACTTTAGGATTTTCGTAACTTTAGGTGGCAACGGGCGTAAGTCGCCTATGCCGAGATAGCGATTATGTCCTAAATGTTTTCACTAAATAAAATATGAGACCAAGAAAGGTGAAATAACTGTCCTAGAAACATAAAATATTACATTATGTATTCTTAGAATGACGCAGCGCTTCGCGCGCGTAAGATATTTTTTCCACCGCTGCTAATGATGTAACTTCAAGGACTTTCATCTGAATCGCGGCCTCGCGGGCTACCAACCCAAAATCTTGAGCCTTTTTTAAATGAAACAAGTTCCCGTTGGCCATCACCTACGTAATTGTATTTATCGCCTTGTTAAGCTTGCTTTATTATAGTAAAATAGGTTCTACAGGACCATTATACCATTTCTCAATGCTAAGGGTCTCTTCCACCAAGTGCCGATTAAAATAAATCAGCACTTGATGAAAACCAGGCTAAATATGTTTAGCCGACAGATAAAGGTACTAAGATAACTATTACTTTGCTCGCTCAGATATGTGCAAATTGGAGTCTAAGATAAAAAACCATTACTTCACGATTACTAACAATGTCTGGCGTCTGTCCACCTGACTGTTTTCTAGTGACTCGAGAACCACTTAACCGAATCCTATGCGGGCTGTACCCTGGATATAGCCCTCGCGTGGGGTTAAGTATGAGAGAATTTGGGGGAAAAGTAATTATTTTAGACGGAAATAATTCTTCAGAATTTAACGCGGGCGGAGGCGGGGATTCTACGTGGTCATAAAACCGAGAAATCGCGTGCATTTGAGCGCGACAGTGCGAGTCAGGTATACTTTCGTTATAGGTACATGGTTGATAACGGATATTAAATTGCAAGTACCTTTTCGCCGTTCCATCTGCATACTTAATTTTAGGGAACACAATGTACCTATAAGTAACTGCACTAGATGTTCTTACTCCTACTCTGAGATAAATAGTCGCAACAGAAACTAAGACTAACGAAAAGTAGTACTTTGTGACGTCAATTTGCATTACTTTGAGATTTCGTCCATACAAAATGTGACAAAGTGACGTCACAAAGTACTACTTTTCGTTAGTCTTAGTTTTTTTTACGACTATTTAACTCAGCCCTAGTGGCTTGTGGGGTTATTGTATGTTTCCTAGCTTTGGTTCCCGGCTCCGTTCGGATCAATTACGTTTTGGACAATCACCCAAGCGGAGCCCGGTTAAATGCGCATTCGGCCTGGGAGCCACCGCGTCGCATTGTCCGCCGTGTTATTCCTACGTTTTAGTAGTAGCGTGGTGGTAAGGTGGGCCTTCCCGCTCAACTCCCCATACAAACATGGAAAGAAGATCATGCGCATATTTACCGTCGGAGATACAAAATTAAACTCAAAACAGCTTTATTTGATTGAACTAGATGTCTACACCAAACAGTGTTTGGTTTCTCGTTTGGCGTTTTGTACAATAACTTTGGAGGTGGATTACTCAACGATAACATGAAAAAATCTTTAAAATATTAGTCATTAGAGCTAGCTTGTTTTATGAAGACTTATAATCAATTTGGTTTTTGTTTGATTTTTTACTACAGCGGTCGTGATTTACTTTTAGCTATAAGTCGTTTTGTAGTTAAAACTTTCGTAAATCTTACCAAATCAAACACTATGCGCATTGTCTGCTTTGTGGACATATTGCATCCTCCTCACTGTGGAGCCTGTCTTTTTCTTTGAAACGGAGAAAGTCCCAGAGCTTAATAGCACTGTTATGTACCGTGCCCGGGAATGAGTTAGTCCCGCCGGGAAGGGCCACCTTAAATAGCCTAATATAGCCTTCCTCAATAATTGAACTACCAAATACAGAAATATGTTTTTAAATCCGGCGGGACGGCGCGTTCAAACGAAAAAAATAAACAATTTTTTAACTGTATTGTATCAAGTACCAATAGATATTTCAGATGAAACCAGGCGATTTTGGAATGGTACGGATTGGTACTGATAGTACTTTGATGGGATTTTGGAATGGTACGGAAAAGGATTTTGGCGAATTTTGTGATAGTTAAGTGTAGTTACAGTTTATTTAAAAATCGTGACTTAAGTGATCCTGTGGCCACGATAACGACAGACAATTACCTTTTTATGCTTAAATTTTATGAAATTTAATTTTTTGACGATTCCAAGTGTTCCCTGCGTCCCAAACGAGGATAAAATATGCAAAAAAATACAAGTTTTCAAATTACGCCTGAAACGAACGGCACAGCTAATGTCCTAATAAGGGCAAGCAATCGATATCCAGGTAGATGGATACACACCCTCACGCCGTTTGCCGGGGGGGTACGAGGAGATGATTCAGAGCAAAAAGACGATGAATATTATTCCCGGCAAGAATCCCTAGGCCGCTGTAATATCGCGTCCGTTCTATTTACGTTGGCTGGAACGCGCCAACCGGAGAGGCGACGCTCGTTCGCTTCCACACATTTCGAGAGATACGGCGATATCGAATGGGCGACGGAAGGTCTGGAGATGAGACAATATTATTTACACCGAACCCTCGGGGATTGGCGGATAGGAGCGGTCTGTTTTTACGGAACTGAACAATGGCGGCTAATGTCACGCTTACTGTCATACGCATGGCTCAACACAAAACGCCTTCCTCAAGGAACTATGTAGGTGCCATTTCAGGATCTTAATTTAATATGTTTCAGTTTCTTTATTTCGTCCATTAGATGTATATTACACACTATTCGTCTTTTTTTTCCCGTCGGTTCTGGCGAAGAAGAGCCGAAAAGAAAGATCGCTAGGTTGGTCATTATATATATATATTTTTTTATTGATACTTACAAGCCCAAAAACCCCATGGGTTTTTTAGGTGTTTGTTTTTTATTTGGCGTTTTCAATTGTTCCAGCTTCTATAACTATATTTTAAACTTCCTTTCCTTTCCATTTTAATAATAGGATAATCTTATACAATTGATATTTAACGCAGATCATAACTAGAAAGAAAAAGTGAAAAGAAAAAGATTAAAAGTGATCGAGTACTTCTATGTCTGTCAAAACATCTGCAGTTTATGCCCTTTCTAACGGTATGCAAAAATAATAGAACTTCATTTGTAAATAACTAGAGTTTTCCGTAAATTTATACCGGGAATTTTATACCGAACTCTACTTTTTCGGAAAAACAATTGCAAAAAGTCCGACGAGTCCGATCGTGGATATGAGCACAGATGCATTGAAATGGAAACACGGACATATTTTTTTTGGTCTACCAAGGCGATAGCTTAGGAGCATTCGAAGCGATGGTCTAAACTGTTAAGTTGAGGCGAAGCCAGAACCAATCAATGTTATAAAAAAATATACTATAAATTATTGCATAGTGTTTCGCCACAGAATTATAACGAGGGTCGGACCGGTCATTAAAATATTGTATTATGTTTCAGTAAACTTTCCATCGGCGAAATTCTTTGTTTGAGTACAGAATTCGTCTCAAATTAAACATTTCGACCTACACCTAAGTATTTGACCTAGTCGGTAGACAACATGTTGGTGAAACAGCGTTAATAAACATGACTAATTAAGGCCCAATAAAAAATAATAATATAGATACAGCAGAATAATATACGCGCCAGTGATCATTCTCAGTGGCGCGTATTTATCCGGATATCGGATTGGCGGCAATATATACCGCAGGGCAAAGACGAAGCGAATTAGGAATTAGCTGGGGTTGAGTTCATACATTTGAGATATGAAACTTTATTCCCGATATCTGTTTTTTAAGTAAAAGAAATAGTTAACAAACATACATTTGTAAATAATTATGTAGATAGCATAAACCAATCAATCTTCGACACAAAATAAACTTAAGGCCGATTTTTCAATAGTCAGATAAACAGCCAGATAACTTTTCGATGGATTTATTTACGCTTCTGCTTATTCATCCGATATAGTAAGTTCATATGTTTATTAGTAAAATTATAGTCAGATAATTGTGATAGAAAATATAATCATCCGGCAATGACTATCCGTATTTTGAGCCTGATAAGTGCTATCTGAGGATTGAAAAATCGGCCCTTAGTAAAAGTAAACTTAACTCTCTAGGTATTCTCTGATAATAGAGGCTACTCAACCGGAATGTCTACTGCATACATGAATGTTTGGGTACCTACGATGAGATAATAAGAATACATTATAATGCCAAAGCCATGTCCGATCGATTAGTCATTCAGGCACGTACGCATCGTCATATATATTTCCTGTGCGGATATAAACACAACGACATTTTCCCTAATGAATTGGCCAACAGACAGGGCAGTTACCGTTATTACTCCAAAGCCCGGTTGCAGAAAGAAGCGTTAAAATGTATGTTAATGTGTGATTGAGAAGCTTAGTTGACTCCATACGTTCCACAAAAATATGACGTGTATACTTCTACCTTAAACCGACTGTTGTGCATTTTACCGGAGAAATGTTCCCGCGGGTGCGCCATTGTTTTTTTTATTAAAATATTTGAAGAGTAATACTACATAAAACTGTATTTGATTTCTAAATTTGTAAAATACCGCCACAATTGGATAAAAAAATACAAGAAAAGAAATAATTATTAACATTTTAGCATGGAAAACATTTGGCTTTTTATTACATACATAAACTATACTAAACAGAATGTATTTCAAAATTGAGATGACTCAATTTTCTTCATATGATTCCGAAAATAAATTGTTCTTAATTTTACTACACAAAAGAAGTCTAGGGAAAGAGAAAAATCACAAAAACATAACCTATAATATTTCGTTTCATACTTTGTGCAGGTCAGTGACATTTTAATTATTTGGAAGACAAACGAAAGCTCTTCTTTTTCTCTAAACCTTATTGTAACTGCATCATGGAGTACATATTTCATTTAAAAACTCGTAAATGAAACTTGATAGGAATGACAGTTTTGACGTTTTAAAGGTGAGGTTTGAGTTTTCTTCCCCATTCGAGTCGAATGTTGTACATTTTAAAAGACTTTGTACTAAGCGAGCGCCCCGTGAACAAACAGCTTCCTATTTTTGTTTAACCATAATACAATAAATATTAGCAATCGTGTCGTTTTAACTTACTTTTGGGACACCTAAAATACTTCAAATAAATCGGCGGATCAACATTTATTCAATTAAATAGAAAACATGTTTGTTTCACAACAGTTTATTGCTAAATGTATCAGAAGTAGTGTCGATCCACTACCTATAGAGATACATAGAGAGAAAAAGTCATTAGTCAAGATGCATTCCGGTAAATACATAGAGTAAGCAATATAGTAAGTGTGACGAAAGACCATCTCTGCAGTCGGTGTACTCTATCAATGTACAAAACGGTCGGCCGCCCGTCGGAGTCAGTTGTAGCAATATTTTTTAGACTTTTGTGCAGGTCTTAAAAGTTGATCTTACTCAGTGTTATTTTTAATAAAGAAATGAAATAAATAGAATAGTAAAATTTCGAAATCTGGAGTGTTTCCAATAAACATTCATTGGTATGCATATATTTGCAAAAGTAACGTTAGAAGACTATAATAAAGTAGGAATATCGAGTTCAATTCCTACCTGAAGTGGAAAATCCCAAGAGCCTATGCCTAAGAGCAAACAACACTCATCACCACACACTTTTTCTATCGAGCACCGGTTTTCAAACTGTCACACACAAGATGGCGCGGGGAGAACAGCTGACGCGTTCGTCTGTCGGCGCGTGCGCGTCGCGATCTACTGGCTGAACCAACCGGCGAACTGGCCCAGTACTGGCCGCCACCGCCCCGCGCGCCGGCCGGCTGAGTGTATGTATGTAGGCGGATGCGCGAACGCAGTGAATCAGAGCGATGTGGCGGGCGACAGCGGTCGAGGCACTCCTATCTCACGAACAATCATCACGCCGACGTCAGACAACACGTAATACTCTCGTTATATCGCGCCGGATGACTAACCGACGCAATATCCGAACACAATGGCACCCATCGACCTGCAGGTTCCGATGTTATGCTACCCGCGTTTGCGGCGATACGCCACGATTAACGAACGAGACCTCGTTTTCACGCTTCGTACGGCCGCCGGTGGGAGAGAACGAAACGAACGACATCTCATAGAAAACGCGGTTAAGCTAATTGTTAGACCGGCTTCTTTAACACGAAGATCTTAATTAGTTTAATTAATTTGGAATTAAATAATCTACACATTAACACAAACACTATCATGACATTTTATGCTATAATTATCACATCATGATATTAGTTAACGAAACACAAACCTGATAGTAGTTTCCACAACTAAAACTACAGTGGAACAAAAATCGTCCCATCAACCATCTCGCAACCCAGTTTTCCGCTGCAAAAGTTATGAGATCTCATGTAAGAGCCTATTTATTAATTTTAGTTAGTATCTATGTAAGCACCTATCTAACAAGCTAATCATAAATTATTTTCTTATTAGTTACCTACCAACATGTATACTGCCCTTCTTATTAAAAAGGCGGTAACTACATATGGACCTTATATGAAGAGGGCAGTATAGTGATCGTATCAATATTAAACATCTTTATTTGTATAATACATATAATGACTTGGAAATCCCATGGCAACATAAGAAAATAATACATAAGACTCCTCTACCTCATTGCGTATAATCCCGAAACTTTTCTTAACATTCTCAACTTTTCTCATATAATTTTATTACGTAGACGTTGTCCAATTACAAAGTTGGTTTAATTTACTAACCACAAGGAAAACAAGACATGAAAACAGTTTTCCCGTCCTTTATGAGGTAAGCGCTGACTGAATTAAAAATGTGAAGTTTGTGCGCATCCAGATATTTTTCACGATCCTTCAGGCTTATTTGTTTCAGCGCGGTGTAAAAGCAAAAACCAAGAATTTTTAATTTACTTATGTGACTCAAACCTTGTAAGGTTTTAGAGGAAAATAATTACATAGGTACTAAGCTACTCACTTAATATGTGCAAACGCGTCACATGTTTAGGAAGGCTTTTTAGGTGAAGGCTCCTCCATCAACGTTATAAAAACGTCAGCACAGAGCTGGCGACGTTAACCCCTCCACGCCATTTCCTTTACATCGGCAAGACAGGATATTAAAGACATTTACAAGCACGTTGCTACACACATTCAAAATATGTATGTGTTGGATTTTTCTAAAATGTCGTAGAAAAAAAATGTATGTAGATTTTTATTTTGTTTTCGTTTGATTACGATTTAAAAAAATGAGCAGTCACAGATGTTTATAGACTCATTCAAGATACAAATGTTAAGTATGTCTGCAATAGAGGCTATGTTGTGTCTACCTCTGAAGAGGTTAAATATTGAAGAACATTTCGAAAAAATCTGGTTGCATTAAATCATTCAGTTCAATGGATTTGTGCTTATAAAAGTACGCCTCATAATTAGTTACAAATTGCTTTTAATACTCATTCAGCTTGATCAACTGTGACAACACAACTTTCAGCAGCTTAAATTTAAAAATATGTACTACCTTTTGCCGAAGGTGCTCTCGCATACAATACGATAATTCACACAATTACAAACAAAATGATCGTCTATGTGCCTGAAATAAACGAACATTTTGTTTGCCTCGATCGGTGGAAGTAAGCTCGTTATTAGCTTGCATTGTCACCGCTCAAGAACCCAAATACTCAGGGTGATAAACCGTTCGTTGGACTGGAATTAAAATCGTAAATCGTGTCCAGAAGTTTTGAGTTTATAACAAATTGTTAAGCAAAGGTTATCTTTCTAGGTTCTAAACCAAATGTTTCTTTTCATGGATCTCGGAAGACTTAGAGATATATTTGAAAAAGGGTTGAATCACAATACAAAGGTGTAGTCAAATTACAAAAAAATAAATAACGAAGAGAATGAAAAAAAAATTAAGCGTGTGGGGTATCGTTAAATATACTATAGTACTCTAGAAGGAATTCAACTTTTTGTTACAATTCACCTTATGACGAGAATATGTTCATTCGTTGTCTACTGAGTGCGAATCCGTAGCCCTCCGTCACTGCCGGCACTGGGGACCCGAGTGGGATCCTTGTCTTAAAACTATCCGCCCCATTAATTTACCTCTCTCGGTAGTCAGAAATGGCACCCATGACGACGCAAGACAACTGGACAAAAAGGATTAAAAAAAAATATATTATGGATTTTAATTTAATTTATACATTTCCTTCGGAACCCTTCAGTTGGTGTGCGACTCCAAATCAAAAACCGTTTTGTGAAATTGGGGCGAATGAAGCAGACCGCACCTACTGAGGACTTGGGGAAAATATTTTCTTCACAAGATGATACCTGTTGTATGTATGCTCTTAGGTAAAGCTATGGGTATAACAAGTAGAGTCACGTATTTTCATTTCGTTCACAGATGTGACCGCCGGCGAACCCTAACTCCGATTTGCCTCGGGGAGAATGCATGAGAAATTTAAATCAAAATCCGTTCATAAAAGATAACACAGGATTCCCAGTATAATCCAATGTCGCCCATGAATGAATGTTAGTTCATTTCCAATGCAGCACCACCCTAGCCGTATATATAAAAAAAAATTACTATAAAGTAAAGTCGGTATTATTGAAAGTAAAAAAAATATACAGAACTTCCCACAATGCAGTCGATTGCAGGGGGGATGGATTGAGGAATGTTGCATTACGTAATTTGGGTATGCCCTCTACGTACTACTTGAAGATCTCTAAATGGGAATCACACCCCAAAAATATATCCTAAGAAAACATGCAGTGTTTATGCATAATGTAGGTAAGTAAATGTTACATGGTTCGGAATCCCGGTTAAGGTGGCAGGGTTAATTCGTGATCATCTCTATTTTCGCACAACTATTATTTTTAGCCACAAATAATAATTACTTTACCGTCACGTAAATGTTTTAGTTTGATGCCTTTCAGAATTAAAATTAACAATGAAGAAGGGTGGAGCATAGACGCAGCGATGAAGCCACCGCGTCGCTCCGCCATGCTACACCAGCGTTCAATCTGAATGCAAACCTAGCTTGTTTTTTTTAACTGATCCGTTGGAAGTCGCTCGCCCTGATGTCGGTCTGAATTATTTCCTGGATATTTACATGAGTTCCCCGTACAAACTTTCGTCCCTTATTATACCCCTTTTCGAGTTTAAATTTTGCCACAAATGGTAGCCTACGTCCTCCTCCAAGGTCCAGCCTACCGAAATTCATTAAAATTGGTTCAGCGGTTTGCGTGAAAACGCAACTGACAGTTACTTTCGCATTATAATATTAGTATAGATTTGTTTGATTTAGTCACTCTGGCGCTCCAGCGACCATTTAATTCTTGCGATACGATATGGAAATATACAAATGTAAAAGAAATTCAGGTACTTACATTATTTATGTTTACAAGTCCTACCCAACCTAAACTTTGATACGCTTGGCATTTTAACGTGTTCGTGCAGAAACTTCTGCAAGGTCATGTACATAGATTGTGATTAGTTTATCAACAATTTCTAACTTTCTGCCCCATCGATATTGTATACGGTACTTCGGCCCATCGGTGGTCGGCTTAGACGGGGAGAGGGTAGCGGGAGGGGAGACTAAATTCCATCCGTTCGTTTAAAAGTTTAGGTCAAGTAATATAAATCCAACCCATGCATGAAAAGGAATGAGAAATGACATCTTTTTAGGGTTCTGTACCCAAAGGGTGCCAACGGAACCCTATTACTAAGCCTCCGCTGTCCGTCCGTCCGTCCGTCCGTCCTTCTGTCACAGCGCTGTATCTCATAAACCATAAATAGATAGGCAGCTGACATTTTTACAGTGTGTATTTTTTTCCGCTAAAACAATAAATATGTAAAATTAATAAAAAAATAATAGGGGGCGGCCCATTCAAAAAACGTTCTTTTTTGTGTTAAGTCTTGTACTATGGCACGGAACCCTTCGTGTGCGAGTTCGACTCGCACTTGGCCGGTTTTTCTGTATATTAATATAATGTCTTGTAATATTTTTATGAATTTCAGATTAACTATGTAAGTAGTTTATTCGCAAGTAGTTTATTCGCATTATCCGCAAGTGTAAAGTTTCTTTGAGGGTTCTTCTCTGCCGAGTTAATCGAATCCTCGAATCTATCAATTTGTGACGTAACTTTTTGTAGTTATCTCTCGAAAAGGTAGATTGTTGGAAAAGCTCGTCTTGTACGGTTGGATCACTGATGAGATTCGAAGGAGGATTGGCATGCGGTCGATATCGCGTCTCTGCCGCATGGCCAAAGTGGCGGACAGCGGAGGCTTAGTAATAGGGTTCCATTGGCACCGTATTTTTGGATTCCGTACCCAAAGGGGTACGGAATCCGTGGACATGTTGCATCTTCCTCATCACGGAACCTGTGTTTTTCTTTGAGACAGAGAAGGTCCCAGAGCGCAACAGCACGGTTTTATACCGTGCCCGCTAATAAGTTAGTCCCGCCGGGTTGGGCCACCTTAATAGCCGAGTGGCATGAAATAAAACTTGCTTTCCTTTGGTTTGTCCGCCGCGCCGCTGAAGCGCACAAGAAAGATCTTAGTTTCTACTTTCGCTATTGGTTTTGTCAGTTATCTCGCGCAGCCACAGCAGTCGCCCCCGTGTTGGGCAGACAAGTCACGTAGCGAGCTCTGGAATGTATGTACATATTTCCACACGAGAAACCTCCGTCTGTGCAGGACAATGATAGTGTTGAAGGGTCGGGGACCCGCCGCGGAAAACCTCGAGTTCTATTGTATAACCAAATAACTCACTGCGAAGTACACCGGAAATATGCAAGGGTGTTTTTTTTTTATGCGACCTGACATGGATGGCTAATACCACACAACTACCGTTATGATATTAGCCCAATACACCACATTCCCGAAGGAATTAGGTGCCATGCCAGGACCTTCCCTTTATGAGCACGGCTACATTGAACTGGATGGAAAACACGGACAATTTTTCATTGCCGCTTCGACCATCTTTTCATTCAATGCGATGGTACCAACCCGGGCGGGCTTAAACCCTACCAAGTAGGGGAAGGGGACCTACAGTTTTACATGGATTCCGAACCATGGAGCAGCTCGCATTCGTGACGAAATGCACTTATCGAACTCTGAAAGAGAAAGACAGTGGTGCAAGTTGGTATTGTACCCGGGCCTCTGGTACGCTGGGCCAGTCCCCGCGCCACTAGGCTACGAGCCGCTCAAAAAGGTTTGTGCGATAGATGCTTACATAAAAATCCTCTCGTCTGACATCTATGTAATCAAGCCGAAACCGGGAAAGATACACGTTTACAACGTGTCGTTGCCAGTGATTGCCAGCTTTACGCCGACTTCGCATTTTCATACAAATCGGTAGTCTGAGTTTGTTTTTAACAGGTTGAAGAAGTAAAACTCGTATAGGTTTTACGTTTTAACGTAACTTTGAAGTTCCGTAACGCCAATTTAGGTGAGAACTAGGACTACCTAAACAGAGGTGCCTTCTAATTGTTATAGCCATCTATCTAATCGAGGAAAAAATAATTGCGAAACAAACATTCATGCCTAAATAGGTACTAAATATATAGGCCAGGTCGGAAAATCGTTTTCCTTTCCGTTACTGTATGGGCATCTTAAGGTGGCCCTTCCCGGCGGGACCCATTCGCGGGCACGGTACAAACCGTGCTATTGCGCTCTGGGACCTTGTCTGTTCCAAAGAAAAAGACAGGCTTCGTGATGAGGAGGATGCAACATGTCCATAAATCAGAAAATGCGCATAGTGTTTGATTTGGTAAGATTCACAAACATTTTTATTACAACACGACTTAGAGCTAAAATTAAACCACGACCGCTGTAGTAAAAAATTTAACAAAAACCAAATTGATCATAATGCTTCATGAAACAAGCTATGTCTGATGACTAATCTTTTCAAGATATTTTTATTTTATTGTTGAGTAATCCACCTCCAAATTTGTTGTATAAAACACGCGAAAAATATGAATTTTCGGACCTTACAACTTAGAAACCAAACACAATTTTACAATGCCAACGGTCATCAGACATGTAGTTAGATGAATGAAACTATTTTAAGCAAATTTTGATCTCTGGCAAGAAATATGGGCATGATCTTCTTTCCAAGTTTGCATGGGGGACTCGAAAACTAGAATATACACGCCTGATATTAATACTGTGTAGAAGGTTAGATGAATCGGTGCGCGTCCTCTGGTCTTTTATAGCTAGCGGAAACGCATGGAAATAGTCGTTTGTGGCTCGTAGCTCAGGGGCGGGTGGACTTGCCTTCCGTACCAGAGGTCATGGGTTTGAATCCCCGCCTCGTTCATGCACCACTTTTTCATTCGTTCTGAGTCGGATAAGTGCATTTCATGTAAAAATGTAGGTCCCGCTCCCCGAATGGGTGATAGGGTTAACCCCGCCCGGGTGAGTACCATCGCATTGACCAAATTAATTTAAAAAATGTTTGTGCTCGGTCCAATGTAGCGTTGCTCATAAAGGGAAGGTCCTGGAAATTCGGTGTGTCGGACGAATATGACAACGGTGTGTATCGTATTAGCCATCCGTATAACCAGTGTTTGTGCTGTTATTTAATTATATGCATAGATAGCAGTGACTTTGACAAAATAGTTACCAAAATGGTGAAAAACAATCTGTCTTCTTTTCTTAGACAATACCCCGAGCATATTATATGTACTCGACTCGACAAAGGGATATTGATGAGGGGATTTTTTCGCAACTCATTGTTTGCAAAAGGAAATTATTCTTGTCGGAGCTGTGTCGTCCCGAAACCTAAGATGCTTGCGTTGAGAGGCGAATACTAAGTGTGTCTTAATAGGTCTTTGAACTTAGATATTTTTTTTCAAATTTGTAACAATTTAAACGTAAATATTGAGTATCTGCCTAAGTTAATCTCTTTTCATATTATGGTTCAACTTACAGTTTATCACATGTCTGTAGATCACTGAAGCGAAAGAGGTGTGCTGTGGTCGTACCATATAGCGCTCTATCGTTTCTGCCTACCCCACCGGTGCGTGAAGGTATATTCATTCATAATACGTAGGTCACTTTATAATTTGAGACATGCGAATAGTAAACAATAACAGTCGTATTCAGAGAGCACCTGTCAAAACTTAGTACGAGATTAGCACCGGACTAACCGTACAAAAACCGGTTCAGTCCGTCGAATTAAAGTTTGTCCGCCCACTCTGAATACAGCTGTAAATGTTTATAATTTGTATTAGAATGTTTTTAAAATACTATCCATTATTCTCTATGCGAATTTCTGACTGAACCAGCTTTGGAAACATGTATTCCGGTCTTCCTTCGATAGATCTGAAATCGGCCACCGATTCTTCGGCACTTAAAAATACTTTCCTTTTATTTTATCCTTTAGCATTAGAAACAAAAATAAATCGCAGGGAGCTAGTCGGGGCTGTAAGTCAGGGTTTCAATAACAAATTATTGAATAAACGCCCTTTGTACTTGGGGAAGTGTGAGAAGACGCAATACCGTGGTGTTACTTGACTGAAAATGTGCTATTGTCAATGCATGTTGTGTATGCATGTACCATTCTGAGTTAACTCTGCGGCCATGGGAGCGTTCATAAACCACGTGACGCATTTAGGGGGAGGGCCCTGGCTTTCGGTCACGTCTGGTCACGAGGAGGGATGGGGGGTGCCGACCCGAGACACGTGACGGAACGCACTAAAACCGAGTCGTGCCGTGCTGAGCGCTCCGCCATCGCTTTTCCTTCATGATCTTCCTTTTCAAAATGATAGCAGCATATTGCAATGAAAGAATTCGACTTTGAGCAAAATTATTATGTGTTCTAAATCTCCAGTTTATTTTCACAACCAACAGCGTTGCTAAGGCGACGTTTTATTTGAATTATACATTTTAAAATGTCTAAAGGCAGAAGGCCTGTTAAGATATAGTTCGCATTGATCAGAAACAGCTGGATTTTGGAAAAGTTGTGTAAAATGCCAATTTATTGATGTCATGTAACTTGGGTAGGGGTAGTAGTCTCGGTCACGTCTGGTCATTTTCAAAAGTGCTTTAAAATCCGTCACGTGATTTACGGACGCTGCCCCAAATAGCCGTTGCGGTAATTACGCATCTGTTTACATATATTATTAGCCTATATGTGTACATGCATGTTATGATTATATTTTTTTATCTATTTCATTTATATTATATTTTAAATGTTGTTATTATTATGAAATTACTTAATATTTTCTTTAATTTTAAGGTATTTTTTTCCCGCCTCACCGCACCTCCCTTACGTCTTTAAGATTGAATGCCAAAGAAAACCTTATGTCATAAAAATCCGCCTTTTGAAATGTTTTTTAGCTTGGAAATCAAGTTTGTTTTTTTTTTCATTATCATTTCAAATGAGCCATTCAGTTCTATTACAAAAAGTTCGGAATAGTCGCTTCTTGCAATACCATGCCTATCATGAGGTACAATGACACCCCCACACCAGCAAATTGAGCAAATAAACAAAAGAGACCGGTAAAGAAAATTAATGATAATTTATACGCGCGTCAAACGTCCGAACCTCTCGTAAAGCGCGTTAGCATCGTCCTCTTTGGCCATGAAGACGCGCCCTGATCTTGGGGGTATTCCGATTATGATAATTCGCGTTTCATAGCGTGCAAACGGCCAAATAAAACGGTGAATTCTAATAGAGCAGAGACCGCTCACACAGGAACGTTAAAGAAGAACGGACGCGAGATGTATCCCTAAAAGCGTCGCCATAACCGATTTTATGGATTTAACAAATAAATAATGAACTTAATTTATTTAAACATTAACAGATGATGCAATAGTTTTTAAACATTCGATTTTTTTAAGTTCTGTAGTTTTTGCATGAGTATAAACAAACACATTTCCATTTTCCATCACAGCGAGTGAGGCGCGTATTCTATTTTACTACGGGTCAGTTGTATGGATTTGCATCTTTCTTTCGGGCTGTCAGTCCTATTTTTGTAGCCACTTCAAACGTAGTGCCACGTGTTGAATTCTTACCTCGGCAGTGCCGGCCGTGTAATCTAGTGACAGAATACATATTACTACTATCGAAGCTAAGAAGACAGGAGGGATTATTGCACCGCCCGCGAACCGAGGGGTATCGAGGAATTGACCGGGAGGGTGATCCTAACCTATCCCAACCCGTCTCTTACGCAAGGGGTCTATTCTGATAATTCCGTGCGCAGGAATCAGGAATATTTATGCAGAGAAAATCGCTGCCAAAATGGTTTTTTCAACGGAAACTCCTAAAGCATGAAATTTACAAAATAGACCCCTCGTAAACGAGGCTTCGTTAAAGATTCTTCAATCTGCTCTTTCTCAGCCAAGCGTTTTAAAATGGGTTCAACGAATTAAAAATGGGCACAGCTAGACTGGATGATGACGACAGAAGTGGACTCTCGCCAACGACAGTTGTTGCAGATGATGTATGGACTACCGAAATGCTGGTTGCAAGAAGATCGACGAATCACATACACATAAGAATATAGAGAGAATCATAGGCATTCGTGCGGTTAGTGTTCATAGAATCTTGCATGCACATCGGGACGTGAGGAAACTTCGTTGTCGTTGGATACCTCGATTACTCCCGAAACAGTACCTGCGAGTAGCTGTCGTACTCCACATTGACAGTTTGTGTTAAGACAGTTTCCCGCAAGTATTCGTTGATTCCAGTTCAAGCCAATTTCGAGATCCAAAGATCTCGAAATTGGCAAAAAAATGGTGAGCAGTTTTTTTTTCACGAAGTAAACATCAATGTTAAAAAAAAATCAGCTGTCTATCTGTTACGGTTACTGAGAGCCCTGTGACAGACGGACGGACGGACGGACGGACGGACGGACGGACGGACGGACGGACGGATGGACGGACAGCGGAGGCTTAGTAATAGGGTTCCGTTCGCACCCGTTGGGTACAGAACCCTAAAAATGTAGATCAGTTAGCTGAGAATGGTACACAAAAGTCGGATTGCCAGAAGTTTCTAAGGTAGGAAAGAGACCAAGTCCGGGTTTGGGGGAATCATGTTGTGATACACACATCGTCACACACTTCCATGAGAACAAAAATGTTTATTGAAGATTCTGGTATTGAACATACTTATTCATCCACCTTACAGCTCCGACTTAGCTCTACGTCATTTCTTTATGTTCGCATTTGGTATGAACAAAAAAAAGGTGCTATGAAATATAAAAAAACACAGTTTCAGAACATAATTTTCACTTTGTTCCTAGCCGAAGTGCGGTAGCACTCGTCAACGACAGATTGATGCTTATTTGCATCCCTTTCGCACAATATATTGATAAAAGGGATAGATAAAGGAGTCGTTTGACGTTGAGTTTTGCTCTGGTGGGTGTGATATTTTGCAATGATATGACAAAACATATTTTTTTAATTATGGCATTACGATGATGAATAATAATAAATGATAATTTCAACAAAACATTGTCTAAATATTTAAACCAGAAATTAGTTCAATGCATTGATTAATAGTCAAGTCGGCAGATCTTGTCTTGCCCAAACAAGAATGAATGGTCATTAATTTGAGTTTTCTTCGGAAGCAGGACCTTTCCTGCTTCCGACGAATGTCACGACCAATACTTTTTCAGATTATTTTCAAAATCTGATTACAATGCTTCAAATGTAGATGTCGCTGAAACTCAAATTAATGAGATAACGGTAATGTCGTATCCATTAAATACACAATTATGAATGGTCATTGTTATTTACCCAAGGTACTAAGGTAAAAGTAAGGTGCCACAAAAGATTCATAGCGTGTCATTATTATTTAGCCCTATTTTAAAAATAAACTCTTTTCTCAACTCAGTAAAAAGCGTTCAATATAATTAAAAATGATTCTGAAGTCTTGTAATTAAAGGGGAATTAAATTTTGAGAACATTGTAATTACTTCTAGTAATTACAGGCGGGGAACAACATCTCTTAGGTTACCTAGGTTACTGTCTGCTTAGGTGAGACTAAAAGTTGTTTTGTGAGACTAAAATTTTTCGTACTGCTTAAACGAGGCTAATGTGGAAGTAGGAGAGATGTGAGTACAATCTGGAGGAGTGTAAAAACCGGCCAAGTGCGAGTCGGACTCGCACACGAAGGGTTCCGTACCATCGTAAAAGATTTAATACAAAAAAATCACGTTTTTTGTATGGGGGGCCCCTTTAATTGTTATTATTTTTTAAACTTACCTATTTGTTGTTATAGCGGCAAAATAAATACACACTCTGTGAAAATTTCAGGTGTCTATCTGTTACGGTTACTGAGATACAGCCCTGTGACAGACGGACGGACGGACGGATAGCGGAGTCTTAGTAATAGGGTTCCGTTTTCACCCTTTGGGTATGGAACCCTAAAAAGGTACTTTCAAAGCGCCATGACACAGATTGCACGAAAAACCTGTAACAAACGAATGAGTCCCGAGACCTTTACTGTGATTTATAGAACAATAAATATGATTACGTTTGTAACCTCGTAACTGTTGTATTCAGGGTGGGCCAACTGTGCGATGTCAGTGTGTCATCATAAAGTATGTAATTAATGTATGTAACTCCCGAAAACCCTTAGACATCAAAAAATAAACACTGCCACTAAACACAGATTAGAATTATTGAAACTTAATAAGATTGTGTTTCCATATTTCCCCTTGCCAGCGAAAAAAATCTCCTGTCCTCTAGCTAACAGAGATTAATTCATACTAGTGCTTATAAAGAAAATAAAAATCAAATGTGGCCAAAATAATTAGTAGAATATCGATTAGTATCGATTGACAAATCGTTGCTTTAAAATGTATTAAAATAACAGTTAAATAATACTTCCCTACATATAAAATTTTATATTGTTTCAAACTAGCGTTATATTGTCTCGCATCATAAGCAAATTCAACCACTTGACGTGTCACAGAGATCATGCAATTGTGAATGGACAGTAGTAGTATATTCGTACCTTACGTAATAAGCGATCGAGGATCTAGTAATGCATTCCGATTTAAAACTGTGAAGGATACGATGACCTATCACTATTACAAGGGCATGCTATTTAAAAGCAACATTGAGAAAGATCGGCCGTAAAAACGTTACGGCTTCGAAGACGACGACTTCAAATTATAGAGTTGGCAACATTTCATTACATTGATTAATGAGGTCACATACGTAAGGTCCTGGCATGGCAGCCAGTTCTAGGCATCTAGTTGGGCATCACGAAATCGTAGAAGTATCCAACCATATCCAGTTAAATAAAAAAAGTAAATCAACCGAATATAATTTACTGAATATTTCTAGATATTTCTAAAAGAATGTTATAGTTTTGATTTTTCACCAATCTGAATAGTGAAATTATGTATGTGGAGTAATTGCATTTCTTCACATATTTGAAGGAGATGAATCTGAGTAGAAAATAAAACCTTTATGTTGTATGTAGCGATATGTTTTCCAATCACTAACTTTGTTTTGTGCCTGTCCGTCCACGAGGTTAATCCCGCCGGGTTGGTACCATCGCATTAAATTAACGATGGTCGAAGCGGCAATGAAAATTGTCCGTGTTTTCCATCCAGTTCAATGTAACCGAAAAATATAAGAAAGGTTATCATTTGTGATTTGGAAATATTTACCTTTAAGGTTGTGGTGAAAGTGAGCGACATACGAAGATTTGACATTTTTAAGTAATGCATTCTTTGTCCATTGGCCTATGCACAATTTGACACAGCGACTGCTATTAAACTAGCGAAATCATCTTACAGGTCCTAATGGTTCCCTAACCCTAATAGTTGTCAGATAAAAAAACCACATGAGAAAGCTTCATTCTATGCCCGTATGATTTTATTTTTTTGTAAAAATCTGTATATTTCAGAAAAAAATAATTAAAGTAATGAGAAACAACTTTTTTGAAATATTTTTAGCCAATATTTTCCAATTGAATAGGTATATTAAAATAGAACTTCCTCCTTTTGTCAAGTTGGTTAAAAACATTAAAACATACAGTCGTAGATTTTGACAACATATTTTAAACTCCAAAATTTCAAAAGGCTAGCATGTAAACAGCTGTCACCCGTAGTATCAAGAATTGATAGGGTAACGACTCTCTTAATTCATGATTCAAAATGCCTACTTAATACATTTTAATTATTTCCGCTTAGCTAACGTTGCACGTTTTCCACTCAAGAAATAAAGCAGAAATAAATTAGAAATAAAAGTTGATGAGGTCACTAAAAAGCACGATATGCGCAAAAGAGGCCCATCATCCGGTGGCGGGGAAAGCCCTTGACACACATCTCGTGTGATGAGACGGGGCGCGGCGGCAGCGCAGCTGTGCGGCTTCCGACGCCTCGTTGACGTGAGGCACTCACAGTGAAATATTACCGAAGTTGCAACTTTTTTGGAACATGAAAGAAGAAGAACTCTTAGGAAAAATCAGAGACGTACTAAAAATATATAGACGTTCCCCTCTGCGTCGCTTAATTGCCCCGCTAAATTTTGAAGCAATGGGACTTTGAAAATTTTAGATCAGTTAATGTTATACAACAGTCGAATTGCCAAAAGTTTTCAAGGTTGTGCAGGAAAGACGACCAAAGACCAGAGCTGCTAGTCCCAGTTGTCACGTGCTGGCGTTTACGGAACTTCGAAGTTCCGTAAAACGTCAAACTCCATGCAAGTTTTTACTTGATATTCTGTGGTTTTACTTCTTCAAGCTGTCAAAGTCAAACTAGGACTTCCGATTTGTATGAAAACGGGGAGTCAGCGTAAACGGCAACGTCGACGTATTTACGGCAACGTTAAGTAAGCTGTCAAATCAAACTCCGACTCGCAAATGTTAAATCGCTTAACGCCCACTGCGCGCGCTCTTCAATTTCTCCATATATTTGAAAACGCCAGTCGATCGGTTTGCCTATAACGCCAATTTAGGTGACAGCTGGAACTACGGGCTGTGGCTTATAGTAAATTTGTAAAAATTTGTAAACAAAGGCGTTTATTTGAAAAGCTGGTATTGAAACCCCGACTTAGATCCCTGTAATTTCAATTGTTAAAGCGGAAAACAACGATTCGGATATCGGAGGCAGACTGGAATAAATGTTTCCAGAACTGGTTCAGGTGGATGTTAATTTGCATTGAGAATAATGGAAATAATTTTGATAAAATACTATAAATTACAAACATATATTGTAAACTTTTTCCATGTCTCAAAGTGCGTTTAGTTACCTAGTAATTTTCCTAATTTGATTTGTTCAGAATGGTCATAATTACTACTTTTCTTCGTTTTCAAAATGATGCAAGCGTTCATTTTGGAGCACGAACTTTCGAGATCTCTAAAACTGTAACAGGTGGCCAGAATATTTTAAAATGTCGGCATTTCTATGTCACTTTGATAAAAAATACAATTTTTTTTTCTCACCCCCAAATTAGAGATCGAAATTGACAAGCCTCTCGGAAAACCGAGATACTCCACTTATTTCGTAGATTTAGCCACATTTTAACGTATTGCCATAGAATGGGTAATAGTGCTACGGTATTGCTATCTGCCACATGCTCGCAGCTACAATCCGCGCAGTCGACCTGCAGTTGACTTTTGACTAGACGACGACATGTCAGAGGTCCCCCAGGTCGCATTGCGGATCCTACGAAATCCGCAACGCGGTGGGAGAAATGTCGAGCTGAACACTGATTTTTTAAGGAACTGGAAATTAGTAGTGGAAGGTCACAGTTTTCCATGGATTCCGAACCAATGTACTGCTCGCATTCGTGACGAAATACACTTATCCAACTCAGAAAGACAAATAAAGTGGTGCATGAGCGGAGCGGGGATTTAAACCTATGGCATGCAAGCCATGTCCCCGCGCCCCTGAGCTACGAGCCAACACTGTCCCCAAATATAAGTGATATATCGAACTACACTGAAAATATAAACAATCACTCATGTTAGTAATTAACTGCGATTCTAATCTACTAAAAAACTACCAGTATATCCCTTATAATATCCCTTTCGAATTCCGTCCAAGAGTTTCAGGATTCATTTCCATATTTCAGTTCCATCAGACAGCCTCATTCGCGCTCCCCAGCTGACTCTCAGAGTTGTTTATGCCTCTACCGCGAATTGCCACGTCTAATAAAATATTCAAAAGCTCAAATTGAAGTGAAAAAGAGCACACGGCAACGGCTAACGACTTGGAGCACCGAAGAAAAAAAGCGAGCACATTTTATTAGGGGTTTCGTAGGAACTGCACCTACCAAGTATATGTATGTCTCCCGTGAAAGATGGTCTCCGCTAGCGTTTCACGACTTTAGTGGGGAAAGTAGCACCTTTATTATATATTAAACTTTTACTATACGGTTGGTGGATATATTGAAACATAAACTACTGAAAGGCAATCTTACCGGAACAAGCATATATATCCTGTGCTTTAGTCGCAGGGGTTAGAAAATGATGTTTGCCTGAAAATCAAATGCGTTCGGTATCGAGTAAGCATCAAACATTTCAAATCATAGCCAAGGTTGAAGGCAAACATTTTATAGTTCTTGTCAAATGTAGCAGTTTTGCAGAGGGGAGAAGTTCGTAGAGAGATTACCATAGTAAATGAACTCGTCTGTGAGTTACTTACACAGAAGTGAGTTACTAAATCTAACATTTAGTTGCATTTGGTACCATACAACTATCAAACGACTTGTTGATTGGTAAAGTGAACTGAAATTTAGCTGTAAGCATGGTGCAAAATGCAACTAAACTTCAAATTAAATAACTCGCGAGTTAATTTACCACAGTAACCCCTTCACGTGTTCTACAATATATGACACGCAACTTGAATCGGTTATCAATAAATATGTTTTTTTTAATTATGTCATTAAAATTTATTTGATGTTAGCAATTATCGTCCGTAGTATGGGAAATTTATCGGTTAAAGACACTCTTGGGGTGAAGTGCACTCAGAGTGGTCAGTCTGAGTTCTCACCTAAATTGGCGTTTACGGCAAACCGATCGACTGGCGTTTTCTCCAAACTCCATACAAGTTTTTACTAGATATTCCGTGGTTTTACTCCTTCAAGCTGTCACAGTCAAACGCGGACTTCCGATTTCCGACAGCTTGAAGAAGTAAACCACAGAATATCTAGTAAAAACTTATTTAGCGTTTATATAGGCGTTTACGTAAACGCCAATTTAGGTGAGAACTCAGACTGACCACTCTGGTTAGTATTATATTTACAGTATATTATATCGGTTGATATTAATGTTCTTTCCTCTTCAGGCGAAAAATAAGAACAGATATATTTTAATTTCAGAATTATTACTAACCAGAGATTGTGCATTTGATGGTTAATCCATCCGAATTTGTCACGTGGGTGTTGGACTTGTACTAATCGCTTAATATTCATCGTGTCTGGGACACACAGATGTGGCTCCAGCGCTCTACAGAAGTAAAATCGGATCTTGCCAAAACTCTCCCTAAAAACCGGCCAAGTGCGAGTCGGACTCGCACACGAAGGGTTCCGTAACATCGTACAAGCATAGACTAGTATAAATAATCTATGGTATAAGATTTAACAGAAAAAATCACGTTTATGGATTATAGCGGCAAAATAAATACACACTGTTTGAAATTTTCTGCTGCCTACCTATTCATTAGATACAGCCCTGTGACAGACAGACGGACGGACGGATGGACGGACGTACGGACGGACAGCGGAGACTTAGTAATAGGGTTCCGTTTTCACCCTTTGGGTACGGAACCCTAAAAACCACCGGTCACGTGTGCTCAAACGGCTTTGCACTCCGGCAATTAAAACCCTTAGCCTAAGCCCCTACAAATGAGCCGAACGCGAGAATACGTTCGTTAACTCACAAAGTGTGGCCGCCCCGGCCGACAACGAGCAAGCAAACACGGCAGTGGCGACCGAAAGTCATCCGCTGCGTAGCCACTTTTTGGTAATAATACATAGTACACTGACGGTACCGCCCCGGCCAGTCAGTTCGCATACGAATTCGTTGAAGAAGTAAAACCACAGAATAAGTAGTAAACCTTGCATGATGGGTTTGACGTTTTTACGTAGCTCCGTATGTTAGCCAATATAGGTGAGAACTCGTACTGACCATACAGGTCGTAAGTAAATATACTTTATCGTACTAAGCATGTACGTCGTTTATTCAAAGGAATGTGACATGTGTGTTTGTAAAATCTACCGTCTAAAATCTAAGGCGTCCAGCAAAACAGTTCATTCGCAGTATATTCATAAAGTAGTTCTTTTTACAGGGATCTTTCTTTAATAAATGTGTCCTTGCTTCACCGTCAATTTACATGTCACATTCCTTGGAACATACAGGTAGTCATTTATTGCAATGAACATTCGACGTTACGCGTCCCGAATTCGTAAGCGAACTGAATGGCCGGCGGCGCTGCCATCAGTGTATAATCACTGGAACGTGGCCGCTTTCCGGATGAGTTTCCGTCGCCACTTGCGTCCTATCTTACACGTTGCGCTGCGAGGCTGGGACGAGGGCAGAGCAAAGTCGCGGGGGTGGAGTGGAGCAGAGATTAGCACAATTTAACGGAGGGGGAGGCATCACTGACAGAAGACGAGATAAAGCTTTCAAAGGTGGGTTCCTGAAAGGGTAACTGATATTTATTATCTGCAGGATATCGTCAAATTTTAAAACATTAGTGAACAAGTATAATTCAGATGCGAGCGCACTAAAAGTAATCCGGGGTAAAATTTCAAAATCCTCAGATATTCCAATATATCCTCAGATAGTCCTGAGTACTTACTACTTAGTGATTATGCAATACAAATAAAACAAATAGAAATCTCTAAATATTATTTTTATTTGAATACAAATTTGAAACGTATAATATCTCATTTCGAAGGGATGTGATCATGTACTACAAATTGAAAAGTACATACATAATTTCAGTACTTCGTTCAAAGTAGGGACCCACCATTCGTGTCCACATGCCGATTCCTTTATGTTACTGGACAAGGATGCCTAACACCACAAGTAATGTCATGATATTGAACAGGATGGAAAACACGGACGACATTAAATTTCGCTTCGGACGACATAAATATAGAGGCAATGTTCTGGCATGGCACCGAATTTATTCGGGAATGCGGTGTTTAGGGCTAATATGAAGGTGGGTGTGGTATTAGCCTAACACGTCTAGTTACATAAAAAATTATGAAAGAAAAATGTGTATCCAACATTGCCACAGAAAAGGACACGCGGACCTCTTCGTAATGGCACCGGGATTACAGGGTCAACGCCTCGTTGACCTACAACGAAAAGAGACGTGACCCCCCGTAGTGTCTACGACTGTGCAATACAATATTTTCATTCCCCTGATATTGTAGAACCTTTATAAGTAAACACGTAAACAAGATCAGCCCGCGCGTTCCTCCCCTAAAACTCGCGACGCCCACTCCAAAGGTCTCTTCCAAGAACGTTTAACGTTCTTGGGCCCTTCGATGGAGACGTAGCCTTTACGTCTCCCTCATAGATAAAAACCGGCCAAGTACGAGTCGGACTCGCACGCGAAGGGTTCCGTACCATCGTAAAAGAAAATCAGGTTTTTTAAAATTAAAGGGGTTTTCGAAAACCCCTTTAATTTTAATAATGTTTAAATTTGTAATAGTGACTAAATAAATACATACTCTGTAAAAATTGTAGCTGTCTATCTGTTACGGTTACTGAGATACTGCCCTGTGACAGACGGACGGACGGACAGCGGAAGCTTAGTAACAAGGTTCCGTTGGCACCCTTTGGGTAAGGAACCCTTATAAAAAGGAAGCAGATATGCCATCTAGGTCTCCCTCGTCAGCTTTGCTCTGCTGCTCGTATAGCAGCGAGTGCAGCCCCTCCCGTGACAGGCCTACTGAAATATCGCTCGACGCAGATGAACGAGCGCCCTCTGGGATATGAGTGACGTCACACCTGTCCCGGCTTCTGATCGAAGAGCCCGTATGCCAACATCGTCGAACTTGAAAGGTTTACGAATTATTGAGAGTATTTCGCAGGAATATTGTCAAAACTCCGATATTATAATCTCACTAGAGCAGCAACGTATTTTTGTAAATTTTCTATATCGTTTCACTTGCTTGACGTGCGACAAACATACATAAAAATGATCACTCTAAACCAAATGAATGAGATTGAAGACAGTACAATAGCAAACAATCTTTGCAACAACGACTCTTATGCGACTCGACAAAAAAACTTGCTCGCACTTCCTTCCACATCCACACGATTTGCACAAAGATTATATTCCTTCTTGGCACCTAAAATATACAACCATATTATAAAATCCATCCCATATTTAGGCAAAAAAAAACCTCACACGAGGAAAAAAATTCTCCATTGCTGGCTAATTGATGCAGGGAGAAAAGAGTGTGAACAAGTCCTTACTTTTATATTACAATAAAAACACATAATTACACTAACACCTCGACTTACACTATAAAAATACTTATTTAATGTTACTTAGTTTACTCTTTATCTAATATTATAATGGAATATTTTATTTATGTATTACTTATTTCATACATAATATACAGAAGACGCCATCTTAACTTAATCAAAATTGTTTATTCCTAGCAAACCATTTCACCACGGGCCACGGTCTATCGGAATGGTATTAATCCACTTAGATATAGTTAAATGTGAATACTGTATTGTGTATGATTATGGATATAAATAAATAAATAAAAAATAAAAAATAAGGTCATGGATTAAAGAGGAAGGGATATATTGCTAACGTCATACCAGTGTTGAATAGGGATAATAAAAGTCCACAGGTGGCGTTGCAATTCACATTTCGGAATACATTAAATATAAACCAATGAGTATCAATGTTAGTTTTAATTTACAATGACATTACTTAATATTTACTTCAAATGTAACGTTTTCACCACGCTTACATAGATACAATTTTGAATCAAGCTTAGTTTAATGACACTGTAACTGTACCGCTGAGGGCCGGGAGGACTAGAGGAAAATTGGAGAGGCGTATGTCCAGCGCTGACTGACTGAACTAGTTCTGGCAGTGACGGGGGATGGCGCTGGTTAGAAATGTCATAGTACCAACGAAAATAGGCGAGTTTTCTAGCTGTAGTTATCTATACCTTCCTCTTTAATCTATGGAAAGGTTAGGTTTATGGAAAAGTTTCCATTTCTAAAGAGATCAAGAACTTCTGTAAGTGATAATCTGGACACGGATAGGTACGGTCATGCTTACATTTCCATATTGTAAGACACATCTCCATTTCTAACAACATCACGGACTATATCATATTGTGATTTCACTCGACATAGTACGAATAGGTTAGGTTTAACTTACATAACAAACGTTTTTATTTCTAACAATATCACGGTGTAGAGATATTGCATAATTACGGTTAGGTTGGGTTGGACTTACATCTTCACATTCCAAGAATACGGGACAAAAAAACCGAGAAATTGTAATTTTACAAGCACAGCGAGATTGTAATATAACGGCTTTGCTGCAACATGTATCCACGCGCAAATGTATTGGGTGTAAACTGAATTGATATTAAATTATTCGCCGAGGCGCACCTTTTGTATTTTAAGTACTTACAAATAATGCGGCCTTTAATTTACAAGTAATTAGATACTCCATTTGATGGATTTGCACAAAATGAGCTCGTTACATTTAAAATGACTAGTCAATCGAGTTGAACACATACAATTTCGGAGAATACAGCGGGAAATGGACTTTTTTTTTTAAATATTCCGTACGCAATGCCATTACAGAGGTGCCCGACTAACCCCCAGGACTTTCGAACTTTCACAGGGGCTGCGAATACCATGCCGGTTTGTACTTAGGCAGTTTTATAGCACCATGTAGACTATTTCGGAAGTCAGACTTTTTTGAAAGCATAGTATATCACTTGCGCCATACTAGAATTAATTATAATGTAATATACACATAATTCAGCAAGCAAATCCTATCATTTCATTATTACGATAACTTTTACCTACGGATCTACGGACCTACGACATCTATGGAATAAACAGCCGTCTCTTAAAAATAACATTAACCATACAAGGGGAGCAAAATAAAAATAACTGCGCCCCTTTTCAACGCGAAATCGTTTCATCTTGAACCTGTACATTCTCGGAACGAGATTACCTACTTATTCTTTTCGATACGTCTCGCCAGCCCGAAGCGTTCTCTGTGAGTAAACGTGCGCTCACTAAAATTACATTTGCCCTGTCTCGACGGAATTAACCGTACGAGCAGTAGCGCGTACCCTGCTGGGGTTCGCAATCTCGCCACTGCCCGCAACCACCACTCTACGCGTAAGCAATTTATTGTGTAGAAAGTGTTATCTCGAAGTAAAAGGTCTGTTAGTTTAGCGTTGGTCTAGACGGGGTTGTTTTATAACGTTGTGGTTGAAATATCAATTAATAGCAACATTCTCCTCTATCTACAGAGTTTTCTCTTTAAGTGGGCCCGTATAAGAAAAATAAGCTCTCATACACACGTAGTTTACTAATAATTTTAAAACCACTGTCACGATTTTTTTATTGCGACCATCGATGGTTGCGAGGTTTTTGTTTGAAAAAGAAAACGTCCAGATATTTACTGATCTATGTTATATATACTAATAATTAAATTGGGCTTAGTGTGCAGCTCGTGATGTAGGGGCTAGAGGACTTCATGCGAAAGGTTTTGGGTTAAAATCCTTGCCCCGGTCAGGCACCACTTTCTTTCTCTTTCTGAGTTGGATATGTGCATTTCGTTACGAATACGAGCTGTGCCATGGTTTGGACCCAATGTAAAACTGCCCAAAAAGGTGGTATGGCTAAGCCTGTCCGGGTTCGCACCACCGCATTGGATGAAACTATGGCTAAAGCGGCAATGAAAAATTGTCCGTTTTACATCCAGTTCATCCAGGCATGGCACCTAATTTCTTCGCGAATGTGGTTTATTAGGCTAATATGACGGTAGTTGTTTGGTATTAGTAATCCATGTCAGGTTCCATAAAACAAGTTATTTTCAAATGATTTCAAGCGCCACGTTTGTATGGGAAACATAGTTTACAGACAATTCTCAAAGCGATAAAATTATATTGGAAACGTGGAAAAATCATGATATATTGCGATATTTGTCGGAATTCAGCAATCAAACCGTTCGCTAAAACCGACCGAAGGAATTTAGATAATCTCTCAGGAACACAATATAAACCGCACGGGCAAATACCACGTAAGACTCTTAGTTTGATGAGAACATACAATGAAAACAACCCCGCAACATTCCTTGCACGTAAAATCCAAGCGGAAAATAAATTTCCGCATCTTTCGCGTGGTATGAGACGAATTTTGCATACGAAGAGAGACATTGTAAGAGTCTCGTATGTAGAATGTTATGGACGGTGGTGGTGGTAGTGATGCAGCATTGTTGTAGGCATGGTTTATACGGCATTGTCCTTCTCGGGCAACGAGTGAAAAAGCACGGGACCGGCGACCGAAACTCATACTTTGCGGCAGTGTACCCAAGTTTTAGTGATAATATATTTTTCGTTTAGCACAACCGATAAAATGACGACTGAGTTGCGGGTTGCCAGGCCTACGGGCTCTGTGACAGTTGTCAGTTTTTTTCTAATCTGTGTTGTTCTCCTTGCAGTAGACGGATCGTAATGGGCGAAATACGTGAAACTCAAGCGTGATTTCCAATCCACCAGTCTGATGTGAAGCCTTCGAAGAAGATTAAGAAGATTGTAATGCTTTTCCTGTGTGGAGGTAGAGTGTGAATTTGTAGGCCAGATCAAATATTGGTTTTTTGTAATGTTAGTCGAGCTTAGTAAGAATTTACGGAAAACCCGTGCCATTTCAAGTAATTTTCCGATCACGAGCTTCCAACCAAACCAACCCCCCGCACCGAGAAGCGTCGAGTGTCGTCTGGATCCAGGCTAGGGTAGGCCATCCTTTCCGACGCATTGGTTCGGTCCTCGAGCAAAGCCCATAGGCCGGCAAGACATCGCCCGCCAACAATACGCTACGCTGCGCATTTACGGATGAGTTTTGGTCGCCACTGCCGTTCTTTCTTACTCGATGTTCTCTCGTCACCCAACGTCCAACCTGCTCGCAAGCACCTCGCCTCACCTCGCCTGCCGGGTACAGAGCAAAGGGGCAGTCCCACAACCCTAACAAATAATTTAATATATTCCATTCAAGCGCACGCTAACGTTGTGCCTTTGTTGGAACGCATGCTGAGCTGCTAGTCCCAGTTGTCACTTAAACTGGCGATTACGGAACTTCGAAGTTCCGTAAAAATGTCAAACTCCATACCAGTTTTTACTAGATATTCTGTAGTTTTACTTCTTCAAGCTGTCAAAGTCAAACTCGGACTTCCGATTTGTATGAAAACGCGAAGTCGGCGTAAACGGCAACGTCGACGTATTTACGGCAATGTTGAGTAAGCTGTCAAATCAAACTCGGACTCGCAAATCTTAGTTCGCTTAACGCGCCATACATTTGAAAACGACATTCGATCGGTTTGCCGTAAACGTCAATTTAGGTGACAGCTGGGACTACGGGCTCAGAGCTGTGAATCGCTGTAAAATAGAGTCGGAAGCTGGCCCAGTAATAAATGAATTGTCATCCCGCAGCGATGAATGGAAGCGCTCTGCAGGCGAGTGGATCTACCTCTCGTTGCTTGGACCGGAGCCAAATGTGTACATTGATTGGGATAAGAGAGAACAGCTGTTGGCGCCATGCAGGTCGCACGAGCACCACGCTAGGTGGCTCTCAACTATACGTTAATTTAGCAGAGGAAATTAAAGGTGGGCTCGTAAGCATCAGAAAATTTAATCATCATTTGAATGAATCCCTTTAATCATTTGAAAACCACTGTTAAATTTTCTTGAAATGGATTTGGTATCTAATACCGGGCAACTAATCGCCGTGTGTGGCTGTCAGTATTTTTGTGTATTAAAAAAATATATCTTGGGTCAAACCATACGGATTTATATGTGATTTGATATTAGATACTAAATATCAAGCCAATTTCTTATAATGCTGCCCACTGAAAAGGAATAACGAGAAATGTGTTTATTTAGAAGGATTTTTATCAATATTTTGTCGTGGAAGCGAAAATCTTGCGATGTGGGAATATTTTTTTTTTTATGTAAGTGACATGGATGGCTAACACCAAACTGACTGTCAGACATTAGCCTAATACACCACATGGGAACTATGTGCCGTGCCAGGACCTTCCTTATATTGCTCAGCTACATTGAACTGGATGGAAAACACGGGCAATTTTCATTGCCGCTTCGACCATCGTTCATTGAACGCGATGGTACCAAACCGGACGGGATTACCCTAACACCCAGTAAGTAACGGCCAGCCTCATGAAAATTGCCACCCAACCCAACCACGCTCAGAGGTGCTTCGCCCAGTTAATCGAATCGCAAGGCGTCGCACCACTGAGCTACCGAGGCTGAAAAGAGAATACATTTGATATTTATGAGTTAAGTACTCTCTGGAAAATAAACGCACAACTGGAGCCCCTAGCGCGGTACTCAGTCTTTTGTATTTGGAAGACCACAGAAGCATGTAAGTATAGAACACATCCCGACTTGAATGTAGTCTCACCGCTGTCCTCGACGTGAGGTCCGAGCGGGTCGAAGCGCACGCGGTGCTCGACGGCGGCGCGCGCCGCGCTCACCAGGTCCGAGAAGAAGCGGTGCCGCCGCAGCGCCAGCTCGTCGCGGCCCACCGGCGTCGCCGGCGGCTCGCGCGGCCCCTCGCCCTCCGACGGCGGCGCGAACACCTCGTCGTCCGAGTCGCACGAGTCGCGCTTGAGCGACGACACCAGCGACGGCCGCTTGCCCTCTTCGCCGTCGCCGTAGCTCGTCGTCGACTTGAGGATGCCGTTCGAGCGGCGCCGCCCGCCGCACACGCTCGCCCGCACGCTCACGTTGGTCCGCGACAGGTCCTCCTCCAGCTTGGCCAGCTCTTTGAGCATCTTCGTCTCGTCCTCGCTCGCCCGGCGGGCCGAGTCCCCGGACTTGCGAGGGTCCGCGGGGGGATCCTTCGCCGGGAGCGAGTCGGCGGGCTTCGCGTCCGCCGCGTCGACGTCGGCGGTCGTCACGCTGTCGAGATCCTCGCACTTCGATTTGCTCTTGCTCATCTTCTTGCCGGGACAGGGGCAGCAGCTCTTGAACATGTTGCCGTCGCCGCGGAGATGGATGCTAGCGCGTACCGGTACCTACTACTGCTGGTCAACTAGAGTTGTTGGGGCACGTATTTTATAAAAACTACGAAAAGTTATTACATTAGTAATCTACATTTTTGTAACGTTTAGACCCGAGATTTAGACATTATGAAAGTAGTTATGGATACAACATTGACTAGAATTAACCGCAGAAAGCAGCTGCAAAGATTGATCCCGGAGGCGCGGAGGCGGCCGTCATCTCGCGCTGGAGGCGGGAGAAAGTTGTGCACGGCGGCGGCTGGGGGTGGCGGCGGGGTGCGGGGGGCGAGCGCGGCCGAGCGGGCGCGGCGCTCGCTGGCGCGGCGGTCGGGCTACTGCCGCCGCCGCCGGGAGGGCGAGGGTAGCTGGATGGAGGGTCTCCTCCCCCGCGCCCCGCGCCCCGCCCTCCCCCTTATCCCTGCTCCCCTGCGCGCATCTAGGTACATCGTGGTAAATACGCGGAAGGGTCCGCGGCCAAAATGCTCGAGTGCCCGGATAGGATAGTTGAGTTCGAGGGTAGAGTTTGCAGTTCCCGTTCGTATTTAATTGTTTTGGTAAATTATAACTTACGGCAAAACAGTTTCGAGCCGCCCACCTGGGTTAGAATTTGCAGGGGTATCGCCTACTTTGGGAGAATTGAAAGATCTCATTATTTCGGCACCGAGGAGGTATCGCGTGGGCCAGTCCTGAGAAAATTAAATTGAAGCACGAAGCCAGCAAAACAAAGTAATTGAGAGATGCGAGCCGATGTTTGTTCGCAGCGAAGACTTAAATAATGTAGGTTTCTATGAAAATAGAAGTTTCTAACCGGCCAAGTGCGAGTTGTCTCGCGCGCCGAGGATTCCGTATCTAAAGTTGAAGATAATATGTAAAAGAAGCCTGTGAAAGAAACCGTCAACTCAGACTGTTTCAGTAATTCACCGGCTAATTTGCCTTTGAAATATGTAGAAGACGTTAGGTATCGTTTCACGATTTTCTCTGATTTGTGACTTGAATTTCTGAAAAGACCCAAAGACATAAGTGCTCTGAAATAGCCACGTCTGTTAGGAAGCCAACCTTTTCAATCACAAAGATTATAATTAAATTAAAACATTTTTTTATGACATTGGATAGAATACAATTCAGCAGTGGTATTATTGGAATCAATATCCCCCAAGCCATACGATTCGTTATTATATTCGATATATTCTATTACGCAATACAATTACGAAAATTTTGTAAAATTTATAGATATCATTTTTAAACCGCTCTTTCGGGTAGCAAAATGAAAAAAAAACGGAATCCTTCTAATTTCCTACTATTCGTTCGTCTATCTACATGTCACAACCTTACTCATATTGGCACTTTATAAATGAAATTTGCAAAGAAGGTCCATCAACCGCAATCCAATGGTGTAGTAAAATTAGGAAAAAAGTAGGGATGGTACACCAAGCCTGTAACGTGGGGGTAGAGCGTGGGGTAAAGTTGGTTGTTAAAAATATATATTGATGTTGCCAACTGATTTTTTTGTTTAAGTTAATTAAATACATTTTAAAAAATATTCGCGCTTCTGAAGTGTGCTCCTGTCCAATTTTACAGCGAAGTGGTGGAAAAATCTGAAAACATTAATATCGTACCACTTAAAAATAACTTTCAAGAAAATTTCCGTAACTTTTAACGAAATTTTCGTTTGAATAAGACATGTCGTATATTCTTTGAGATATAGAATATTTTCGGTTACGTTCTTCCCGAACGAAACCCTTCACAGTACGTACGCCTTCGCGCACTTACGTGTTGTTTATAGCGTGGGCGACCATACGGCGGACTTCCACATTTCCTAACCTAACCTAACCTATTCTAACACATCAAATTCGTGGTTCATGAACGGAACGGAGATTGAACCCATGACCTCTGGCAAGAGTAGCAAGACCCCGCGCCCCTGATCTACGAGCCGCTCAATACCGCATGTTGTAACTGTCAGGAAAAGTAGAGAGCGCATTCCATAATTTAGCAGGACAAACATAAGTGAGCCACCAGTTCGTATAATAACATCACGTGGAAAAATTCCTCGGAATAGTCTCTGTGATACAAGAACCCGCTCTATCTATATCTCTTTCTTATGTGAGTTCACTGCAATTTAAATTGGAATGACAGTTCAGGTTTTACAGATTTTCATATTTCATTGCTAGCACGGTTTGTCCGTAAATAATTTGCACACTAAACAAATTCTAGCCTAGCCACTAAACACTATTTAAGTTTTGTTTTTGAGAAAGAAATACAAGATGAGCTGTATCACAATGTACCACACCACTCACAACATACTATATATTAGAATGTCATAATAATGAAGTATTATAAAATACTTGTCCGCAGTAGCAGTCCGAGTAAAAGGAGTAAGCACAACCAAGACTAAATACAAAATGTTAATCATTCCCTTTCTATTCCGATTTGCGCAGCATCTAAACACGATACGAGAAGCGAGATAAATCAGGTACACATCGTATCTGATAAAATAGACAGACAATTGCAGACCGCGGCAGGTCACGTAACGCGAAAGCAGGTGGAAAACACGTACGACTTATTTCTTCTCCGCGTCTCGCCCTTTTCAGGGCTCCTGAAAATAAATTGCGGGTGAACTGTTTCAAGTTCCAAGTGCATTCAACCCAAGAGGTTTTGGCAGGAAAATTGCTATGGGTAGAAACATAGATAAAAAGAAAGGAGATGTGACATCCAGCACGCCAATTATAAGATCCGTGGTCTCCAATTTTCAAAAACTACCAACCCGACTTAAACGTACTTGCCGCATGTAAACATAGTCACAGACGTATTGGAGCGTTTGTGTGGCTGGGAAATGTCTTGAACGGATTTTTAGAGCACATTCACGCGCGGTGGCGATGTTTCAACTGCGTGGGATACGACGCGCCGCAGGAATCCCATTGAATTATATAGACACTTTGACCATACGGTGGAGACGCGATATCGACCGCATGCCACTTCTCCTTCCTTCATCTTCAGTGCGTTAGTAGTTCAGTCTTCAAACAGAACAAAGCGTTATTCAAAAGTAAATGACGATGATCATTTTCTCCCATCAATTGCAAACCCATATCAAAAAGTAAAGAAATGTGCTAACGCCCGTACTATGAGACCCGCTGCCGCAAATTTACTAATGGCCGATTTATCAATCCTCAGATACTTATCGGACTGATAGTACAAATTCACGTTTGTCAAAAGACGGAGAATTATATACTATATCACAATTATCCGACTATAATTTTACTAATAAAAATATGAACTGGGGGGGACCTAACTGTAATGTACTTTAAATCACAGAATAAACAATTTTGATTTTGATTTGATTTGATTTGACTTACTATATCGGGTGAATAAGCAGAAGCGTAAATAAATTCGTCGAATGGTTATCTGGCTGTTTATCAGACTACTGAAAAATCAGCCCTAAAGCTACCAACCCAACTGAACGTTGATGCCCATACGCAAATACAAGCGCAAAAGCGGTTCGGACTGTGTGGCACATGACGCGCGGCCGGATTCCCGTACGATTATATGCACAATATTTTCATTTAGCGATGGCCCCCGGTAATGTCCACATGGCACGTTTCTATTCTGTAAATGCAATTAAGTAAATACGTAAATTCGCCACTTCATTTTCTAGCGTGACCATTCACACTCGTTGCTGTCTCGAAAGAATCCGGCAGTGACTTGGAGGTAATCTTTTGGAAGCAAACGACGGTAGTAGAACTGCTGTGTTGGTTCCGGCAAGTGAAAATAATACTATTGGGCCCACTATTGTTATTACCTTGCATGTCGTAAGAGCCGACTAAGCATTCAACGCTAAACCATAGGTCCCCTTCTTTACGAAATAGATGGTAGGTTTAATCCCGCCCATCGCATTGAATTAACGATGGTCAACAGGGAAATGAAAATTGTCAATGTCTTCCATCCAGTTTACTGTAGCTATGCAATAAAAGGTCCAGGCACTGGATCTAGTTCCCATGAGGTGTGTTGGGCTAACATCATGAGAGTAGGTGTGTTCATTAGCAATCCATGTCCAGTCACACAAAAAAAAACAGGGCCGCACGTTAATGGAACTTGGATCGGACAATCGGTGAGCGCAGATTTGTGCCCGTATCTTCACTACCAACAGAAACTATGTAGGTAACTCACCACGAACTAGACGTGTGGAGTCGCGGTCGGTGCCCGAGTGCGATCAATTCTGCAACAAACGACGGAGGATTACATCTCAGACAGCAATTCGTAAAGGTTCAGCCACTGAAGAGAAAAGAAAGGAGATATGGTGTGCGGTCGATAACGCGACTTAACCGTATGGACAAAGAGGCCATTTAATTGCATGGGAATCCGGCCACAGAATAAGTGATCTGGCGGTCCGTCGTACGCCACACAGTCGAAACATCGCCACCGCGCGCGGATGTGCTCTACAAATGCGTTCGTCAAGTCAGTACCCACCCAAACAAACTTTCCAATACGTCTACGACTATGATTGCATGTGGCATGCACGTTTAAGTTGGGTTGATAGTTTTTGAAAATTGGAGGCCACGGATCTTATAGTAGTCACATCTCCTTTCTTTTTATCTATGTTTCTACCTATAGCAAAATTGAAGACAGCGGGTCTCATAGTAGAAGCGCTAGATGGCATATCTCCTTCCTTTTTATCTATGGCTTCTGCCATGTCAACTCGTAGCTCAGGGGCGGGTGGGTGGACTTTCCGCCCATCGCAGAGGTCTGGGCTCAAATCCCTGCCCGTTCATGCACCATTTCCTTTTTCTTTCTGTGATGGTTTTTTTTATGCGACCTGACATGGATCGCTAATACCGTTATGCTATTAGTCCAGTACACCACATTCCCGAAGGAATTAGGTGCCATGCCAGCACCTTCCCTTTATGAGCACGGCTACATTGAACTGGATGGAAAACCCGGATAGGTTTTCATTGCCGCTTCGACCATCTTTTCATCCAATGCGATGGTACCAGCCCGGGCGAGCTTAAACCCTACCACCTAGTAGGGGAAGGGGACCTAGTTTTACATGGATTCCTAACCATGGAGCAGCTCGCATTCGTGACAAAATGCACTTATCGAACTCGGAAAGAGAAAGACAGTGGTGCATGTCGGAATTGAGCCAAGACCTCTGGTACGCTAGGCCAGTCCCCGCGCCACTAGACTACGAGCCGCGTTACGAATGCTGTTCCATGGTTTGAAGTCCATGTAAAACTGTAGGTAGCGTTCCTCTACTAGGTGGTAGGGTTAAGTCCGCCCGGGTTGGTACCATCGCATGTGATGAAGCGATGGTCGAAGCGGCAATGAAATATTGTCCGTGTTTTCCACCCAGTTCAATGCAGCCGTGCTCATAAAGTGCGCATGGCACCTAATTCCTTCCGTAATGCGGTGTGTTGGGCTAATATCATGACGGTGTGTGGTATTAGCTATCCAAGTCGAAACATAACATAAAAATGAGGTTTACATATGACATTGCCGTTTTAACGTACCCGCCCTTTTAAAATAAAATTAAACCTGCACGGTGTCTGTCGACGACGCAGCCAGTAGTCATAAGATTATTAGATATTTAACCTTTATAATAATAGATACCTAGATTTATTTACATAGACTATAGGGTGTAACATTATTTTATATAGACTAATTAAAGTCAATTTAGTAACTCTTCTAAAAATGTACTCATTTAAATTTCGCGCCTGAAAACTGCGCCATATTTTTTATGGGCGTGGCCAACCCCTCCGAAAGATCTATCCATTCAACTCAAAGTACATAATGCGCCAGCGCCGCAGCGGCAAGTAGTTTAACCAAAAGTGTACACATACATAGACAAGATGGATAGAGGAGAGGAGAGAGGGTAGCGGGGGGAGTGCCCCTCCACCTCGCACATATGCAAACATTTTGGTGACAGAGACGCAAGATTGTAACTATTCGAGTGCGAGAAAGACACCTCGATAACCTTTTAATGCCATCTAGCGTTCAATAGCTTTAACATAATTTGTCCGTTAAATGCGAAACAAGGAGGTATAAAATTTAGAAGAGTTACAATATATTATAATGGAAATTTCCACAGGTAGCAGGACCCGAAATACCAGGAATTCTAAGCACATTTTAGGTACTATTTTGTATGAAGCATTTTAAATATTGAAATAACTTCTCAATTAATAAACGTAGAACAATGATATTTGGATATTGTATTTAGATAAGAAAAGCCTTCATTTTGCCCTACTTAGAAATGTAAAATAGTGTCAGGTTTGAGATTTATACAGGTTTTTAGTTATCATTAAAATAAGTTGATTTATGGAAAAAGTATGCTTGTAATGTTTCATGAAAATATGTTATTTTATAGATTTTTGTATAAGCTTTAATATAGTATAGTGTTAAGATTCATTTTAATTAAGAATTTTGAATTAGAGTGCAAAATAGGTTCGTTAGATTTTAGATATCAGTTTTGTGTGCCAAAACTTTATAATTAATAATGTATTTTATGTTATTAATGACCCCAGGATATCTAATTATATGTTTACACATATGTCTAATTCTTAGTACATTTATCTGAGCACCTATGTAACTTAATACCTAAAGGAGGCCTCAAGCCCCTTATTTTATAATCATTTCGAGTAAATAATATATTGATGGATGATCCAAATCTTAGCGCATAATTTGAGATATAATTTATAATTTTAGATTTAACAGGGAAAAAGATATTTAATGTTTTGTTGCAAACGCCTTCAGTGAAGATATCTTTTTATTTAAATAAGTCACAAACGACAAATTTTGTCCTAAGATATATTATTACTGTATATTTGATGTAAAATATCATTTTTTGTAATCGACCTATTAGTGTAAAAGTTATTAAGAAAATTGTAAATTTCATATAAAAAGATCTGCTCCTAAATGTAGATGTGTGCATCCATCACTCACACAAAATAAGATCGCCACTGTCCGTGTGCTAGGCGTTACCGATTGTATAAATAAGGGCGACCGCCCTGAGGACGGCACTTCGCTGCGAAATTTTGCTGTAACACTGTATCTCTGTCCTAATAGTTCCTTATAGTTTAAATTAATAGAAAAATAAAGTATTTTTTATAGTAGAGTCAGTGTTTCCTTTGAGTTATTTCCAAACGTTAAAGTCAGTGAGACGCCGAATCAACGATATATAGTGGCTGAGACTTCAAGCGGAGCACGCAGGTACCCACACACTCAAGACTTTTCTATTTTATCTGCCTGTAGTTCTCGACGGGATATTCGTCATTGTTCTCCGTGCAGTATGCGACCCTCGAGAATTATGGGTAGATGTGTGTCCCTGTACTAGGGTACAGGGGGGTGGTCTTCATCCCGATCTAAAGGGAGACCACTTGGGTAGAGATTCCTGTTGGAACGAGGAGAGACTGGGCTTCGGGACCTTCGCAGCCTGGCGGTCCTCAACAGTATGGTCCTTTGAGCCGCACGTATGGCCCTATAAATCGCAGCGTCCCACATTCAAGATGGATAAACCTAAAACTCGACTACAAACGCAGCGAGAAACAAAGGCGCTTGGCGCGGACGCTAAGCCCGATGCGCCCGAGCGCGCTTCCAACGTTGCTGCCTCCGCCGCCGCCGCCGCCGCCGCTGCCGCCGCCGTCTCCGCCGCCGCCATCCCCGCCGCAAGGGAAGGGCACACGCCGCTTCATAAAGCCAACACTACCGAAACAGTAAGTCAGCATGTACCTACACCTGTCGATTCCGGGTTTGACGTGCAGGCCGGGGGCATGTCCACGCCTACACCTAGTACTGCCGCCGGAGGCGGGATGGCATCTACAGTATACGAGTATTCGCCTTCACTACAGGCCCCTTTAAAGGAAATGCCGTCCGGGGACACAAATGACGAGACTATGACGCAAATGACGGCTATTTCAAAGAAATCTTCTCATCGGCGCGACCAAGCAAATCTTCGAGCGCTCCAGCAGGAGGACGCTTTAAAAAAGGTAATGGAAGAGCGTCAATTAAAACTTATAGAACTACAAAGGCTCGAAGAATTATCGCGCATCGATGCAGAGGAAGAGGAGGAATTTAATCGGATTCAATTTAGATCTCAACAGAGAACAACAATGAGTCATCAAAACATTAATGAGTGGCTCCATAATAATCCAAGACCGGCAGAGATAGCAATGAACAAAAATTGTGTGTCGCAAGGTCCGCCGCCATTTAATAGAACTGTTTCACCGCAACGTACCACACGTGTACCTGGCTCTCCAGACCGCGCGCCCCCCTCGCCGCACCATATAGACCGCACGCCGCGCTACCCTTCTCCGCCGATGTCTCCGCGCCGCTTACCCCGCTCGCCCCGCCGCGCTCCGCGGCCCCGATCCCCGCGCAACCGCTCTACCGGCCCACAGATCGCGGAATTAATAGAACATTTGATACATGGAACATCACGAATTGACGTCAATAAGCAAGAAAGATTGGACTACAGAGCTGTTTGCAAAGAATTACCCGTGTTTTCAGGAAATATTAACGAGTGGTTGCCCTTTAAGAAAGCCTTTGAAGAATCTAAAAAGATGCGACGTTTCAGTCCCGACGAAAACCTCGCCCGTTTACGTGTTTGCTTAAAAGGGGAAGCCAAGCTATCTGTAGCTACCTTGATGTCTGTGTCAGATAACCCAGACGAAATTGTTGAAGCGCTCGAACGTAACTTCGCCCATCCATCGCTCATTGTTAAAGATCAAGTTGATAAAATCATCGCTTTACCTAAACTACCACTGGAATATAGAGACGAGCTCCCGAAATTCGCGATGATTGTTTTTAATGCCGTAACAACATTGGAAAGATTGACTAAATATAACCATACTATACGAGCTGATGTGTATCAAGAAATATTGGACAAAATGCCAGTCACTTTACATCCACACTGGGTCAGCTGGGCCCGACTGAATGATCATGGAATGGAATCAAAAAGTAAGCTGCTCTCTAGTTTTCTCAATATTGAAGTGGAAAACATAAGAATGTTCGGACCGGCCCCTAAGTTAGCAATGACGTCATCCAATCGCAGTCAGCCTCGAGGAGCGTCGATACAGATAAATCGACCTACAAACAAACATCACGTGAATACGGCTACTACACAAAGCGGATCATATAAATGCAACTTATGTAACGGCAATCACAGTATTTTTACATGTGACAAGTTCAAAAATATGACAGTTGAAGAGCGTTGGGCCTGGGCTAAAGAAGAAAAGGTATGTTTTCGTTGCCTGAAAGGCAAACACAGAATTACTGAGTGCAGCCGACGTCAAGTATGCGGTATCAATGGGTGTAATAGCTGGCACAATAGATTTCTACACAATATGAACTATAAACGCAAGCCATTGTCACCCACACCGAGTCCTACAACAACTTTTGCATCCGAAAATCCAACAGCGGCCGCTTCGAATAATAATAATGACGCGGCGGAATGCGTTTCAGGTGTTAAAGCCGGGCCCACGGATAATGGAAGAGCAATGTTAAAAATTGTTCCAGTAATTTTAACTGGTCCTTGCGGGGACGTTAATACCTATGCCCTTTTGGACGAAAGGTCAACGGTCACTCTTATAGAAAACGACCTCGCAATTCGGCTTGGGCTACAAGGAATAAAAGATGACTTAATTTTGAGAGGAGTCGGTCAAATAGTCGCTGACTCAACAAGTAAACGAGTGAATTTACAAATAAAAGGAAGTAATTGCGAAAAATTATTTAACATAAAAGCGAGAACGCTCAACGAGCTAAAAATGGGTACGCAAACTCTCAATGTCCAAATTCGTGATTATGAACATCTTAGTACAATAAAGGATCAATTGAGCTACAGCAATGCGCGCCCGGAAATATTAATCGGTCAAGACAATGTGGAATTGATTGTAAGCCGTGAAGTATTAATTGGACGTCGCAATGAACCCATGGCTTCAAAAACGGAACTAGGATGGGTTCTCCATGGCTTCGTCCCTGCTTTGACCCCTGTGAACTCTACCTGCGAGGTGAATAATATCCAATTGATGGAATTGGTGAAACGCAGTTTTGATATTGACGCCCTTGGAGTATCAAACAAAGAAAGAAAGAACTCGAACGATGAAAGAGCCCGCGAAGTTTTACAGGCTACTACAAAGCAACTTAATAATGGAAGATGGGAAACCGGTTTATTGTGGAGTAATAATAATAGCACCATGCCTAATGCATATAACATGGCAAAAAATCGGCTCCACAACATTGAAGCAAAAATGGAAAAGAACGGCGAATTCGAAAACCGATATAAAAAAGAAATGAATTTACTTTTTGAAAAAGGTTACGCTGAGCCATGCAAAGACCCTCCTACACCTGGCCGAACATGGTATCTTCCTCATTTCGGCGTGATAAACCCAAACAAGCCGGAAAAATTACGTCTAGTATTCGACGCGGCCGCAAAAGCGGGAAAGCTAAGTTTAAATGATTTTTTACTCAGCGGCCCCGACCTTCTTAACTCATTGATGGGAATTTTATGGCGATTCCGAGAAAATGAAGTAGCCATGACGGCAGATATCGCGGAAATGTTTCTCCGCGTCCAAGTTTGCGAAAAGGACAGAGACGCCCAGCGTTTTTTATGGCGGGACGATACGAAAGAGGCCAAGATAAAAGAATATCGCATGAAAACATTAATATTCGGAGCTACATCGTCACCTTGCTCGGCAATATATACCAAAGACAGTAATGCAGCGAAACATGAGAATGAATTCCCAGAAGCCGCCAAAGTAACGCGAACCAGTTTTTATGTTGACGATTTGGTTCATAGTATGAATGGGGAACAAGAGTCACGAGTATTATCTGAGCAGCTAATAGAAATACATAGACGTGGCGGCTTTCAGCTTCGAACATGGGCAAGTAATTCAAAAATTGTTTTGGACGCCATTCCCGATGACCTAAAGGGCAAAGGTCACGTGAACTTAACTCATGATGCTGCCCCTATTGAGAAAACTTTAGGCCTACGGTGGGACCCTTCCACAGATAGTCTTGGATTCAATCTATCGATGAGTCGAGTACCTAAAGAAATAGTAAAAGGAAATTGTCATCCCACAAAAAGGCAGGTACTTTCGGTCGTAATGTCAATTTTCGACCCACTCGGCCTAGCCTCACCTATTACTGTCAGAGGACGAATACTTCTGCAAGACATCTGGAGATCAAAAATAAACTGGGATGAAACGGTAACTGATAATGACTACATAAAATGGAAAAAATTGTTGAACGATATGACGTTACTGGCAAGCTGTAACATTCCACGTTGGTACTTGGGATCAAAGGTCAATTCATGCATTGAACTTCACACCTTTTGTGATGCCTCGGAGAAAGCTTATGGTGCTGCATGCTTTTGGCGAATAAAATTTGAAGACGGCTCTTACCGGGTCATTCTGGCAGCGAGTAAAGCCAGGGTATCACCACTACGACCCATATCTATTCCACGATTGGAATTACAAGCCACGCTTCTAGGAGCAAGACTAGCGAGAACAGTGGAGACAGAACACGATCGTAAGCCGTCAAAACGATTTTTTTGGACTGATAGTCGCACGGCATTAGCATGGATAAATGCCGATCCAAGAAATTTCAAGCCGTTTGTCGCCCATCGCCTTGGAGAGCTCGACGAATTGACAAATATTTCCGAATGGTATTGGATTCCTACCACAGAAAACCCAGCCGATCTGGTGACAAGAAATACAGGTGAAATTGACATGAAACAAACCGGAAAATGGTTTTCCGGTCCAAATTTCCTTAAAAAAAGTGAAAATCAGTGGCCGAAACAACCTACAAAGGTCGCTGCTAACATCCCAGAAGAAATGAAACCAGATTTTCAGATTACTGCACATATCGATGAAAATTGTGTTTTGCCTCAGGAAAATAGATTTTCCTCGTGGAGAAAATTAGTTCGGACTACAGCTTATGTCCTACTATTTATAGAAAAATGTCACGATAAGACGAAACAAATGAGACAAGAACTTTTAAAGAAAGCAGAGACTTTATTAATAAAAAGAAGTCAATATAGAAGCTTTTCCGCCGAAATTACTCAACTTCGGGACGGAAAACAGCTCGATAGTAAAAGCCGACTAATTCAGTTAACCCCTCAACTGGATAGTCAAGGTTTAATGAGACTACATGGACGCATTCAAGCTTCACCAAAAATAGAAAATGAGATGAAAACCCCGGTCATTTTAGATGGAAAAGATGCCTATACAAAGCTAATTATACAATATTATCATGAACAGGCCAATCATGCAAGCCGAGAAGCCGTAATAAATGAGATACGACAACGTTTTTGGATCTTAAACCTCAGGCCTACAGTACGAAGTGTGACAAGCAAATGTCAAACTTGTCGCATTCAACGTGCAAAAGCACAGTCACCACCAATGGGTGACCTACCTACAGTCCGCTTAGAACACCACCACCGACCATTTACAAATTCTGGAATAGATTATTTTGGCCCCATGGAAATAACTATCGGTCGTCGCCATGAAAAAAGGTGGGGAGTTCTCATTACCTGCCTAACGACGCGAGCCGTCCACATAGAGCTCGCAGCGTCGCTCAATACCGACTCTGCAATCATGGCCCTGAGAAGATTTATGGCACGTCGTGGGGCACCAGCAGTAATTTTATCAGACAACGGAACTAACTTTCATGGAGCTAACAATGAACTAAAGAAAGCATATGAAGAGATCAGTCAAGAAAAAATCAAAGAATTCGCTTTAAACAAAGGTGCAGATTGGAAATTCATCCCGCCCTACTCTGATCACATGGGCGGAGCGTGGGAGAGACTTGTTCGATCTATAAAAACTGCATTAAAAGTAACCCTGAAAGAAAAAGCACCAAAAGAAGAAGTTCTACAAACACTGATAACAGAAGCAGAATTTTCCGTGAACTCCAGACCACTCACGCACATATCCGTAGACCCTCGAGACCCAGAAGCACTAACCCCTAACCACTTTCTTCTGGGATCATCATCTGGCCTCCCGACCCAAGGCACTTTCAATGACAATGACTTAATTCTTCGGAAACAATGGAGAACATCTCAAAGACTTGCTGACATGTTTGGAAACGGTGGGTTCGAGAATATCTACCTACACTTCAATTACGTCGTGAGAGAAGTCGTGATCCAGAATTAAAAGAAGGCGACATTGTAGTTATCGTCGAGGAGTCCGCGCCCCGGAACATTTGGAGAAAAGGACGAGTTATAAATACCTACCTCGGTAAAGATGGCATCGTACGAGTTGCGGATATCCAAACGACAACTGGAATCCTGAAACGATCTACAAGAAACCTCATAGTCCTCCCTACAGACATAATTGCTGAAACCTCACAGAGGGTATCATCATCACCAGCGATTCCCTCCCATTCCCCGAAACAACTACATTATCCTGGAAGCAGTAAAGTCGTCGACGAAGACTGAAGGTTCGCGACTCTACACCTCTCTACAAGACGTCGCGGGAAGGGGGTATGTCGACGACGCAGCCAGTAGTCATAAGATTATTAGATATTTAACCTTTATAATAATAGATACCTAGATTTATTTACATAGACTATAGGGTGTAACATTATTTTATATAGACTAATTAAAGTCAATTTAGTAACTCTTCTAAAAATGTACTCATTTAAATTTCGCGCCTGAAAACTGCGCCATATTTTTTATGGGCGTGGCCAACCCCTCCGAAAGATCTATCCATTCAACTCAAAGTACATAATGCGCCAGCGCCGCAGCGGCAAGTAGTTTAACCAAAAGTGTACACATACATAGACAAGATGGATAGAGGAGAGGAGAGAGGGTAGCGGGGGGAGTGCCCCTCCACCTCGCACATATGCAAACATTTTGGTGACAGAGACGCAAGATTGTAACTATTCGAGTGCGAGAAAGACACCTCGATAACCTTTTAATGCCATCTAGCGTTCAATAGCTTTAACATAATTTGTCCGTTAAATGCGAAACAAGGAGGTATAAAATTTAGAAGAGTTACAATATATTATAATGGAAATTTCCACAGGTAGCAGGACCCGAAATACCAGGAATTCTAAGCACATTTTAGGTACTATTTTGTATGAAGCATTTTAAATATTGAAATAACTTCTCAATTAATAAACGTAGAACAATGATATTTGGATATTGTATTTAGATAAGAAAAGCCTTCATTTTGCCCTACTTAGAAATGTAAAATAGTGTCAGGTTTGAGATTTATACAGGTTTTTAGTTATCATTAAAATAAGTTGATTTATGGAAAAAGTATGCTTGTAATGTTTCATGAAAATATGTTATTTTATAGATTTTTGTATAAGCTTTAATATAGTATAGTGTTAAGATTCATTTTAATTAAGAATTTTGAATTAGAGTGCAAAATAGGTTCGTTAGATTTTAGATATCAGTTTTGTGTGCCAAAACTTTATAATTAATAATGTATTTTATGTTATTAATGACCCCAGGATATCTAATTATATGTTTACACATATGTCTAATTCTTAGTACATTTATCTGAGCACCTATGTAACTTAATACCTAAAGGAGGCCTCAAGCCCCTTATTTTATAATCATTTCGAGTAAATAATATATTGATGGATGATCCAAATCTTAGCGCATAATTTGAGATATAATTTATAATTTTAGATTTAACAGGGAAAAAGATATTTAATGTTTTGTTGCAAACGCCTTCAGTGAAGATATCTTTTTATTTAAATAAGTCACAAACGACAAATTTTGTCCTAAGATATATTATTACTGTATATTTGATGTAAAATATCATTTTTTGTAATCGACCTATTAGTGTAAAAGTTATTAAGAAAATTGTAAATTTCATATAAAAAGATCTGCTCCTAAATGTAGATGTGTGCATCCATCACTCACACAAAATAAGATCGCCACTGTCCGTGTGCTAGGCGTTACCGATTGTATAAATAAGGGCGACCGCCCTGAGGACGGCACTTCGCTGCGAAATTTTGCTGTAACACTGTATCTCTGTCCTAATAGTTCCTTATAGTTTAAATTAATAGAAAAATAAAGTATTTTTTATAGTAGAGTCAGTGTTTCCTTTGAGTTATTTCCAAACGTTAAAGTCAGTGAGACGCCGAATCAACGATATATAGTGGCTGAGACTTCAAGCGGAGCACGCAGGTACCCACACACTCAAGACTTTTCTATTTTATCTGCCTGTAGTTCTCGACGGGATATTCGTCATTGTTCTCCGTGCAGTATGCGACCCTCGAGAATTATGGGTAGATGTGTGTCCCTGTACTAGGGTACAGGGGGGTGGTCTTCATCCCGATCTAAAGGGAGACCACTTGGGTAGAGATTCCTGTTGGAACGAGGAGAGACTGGGCTTCGGGACCTTCGCAGCCTGGCGGTCCTCAACAGTGTCAGATATCAGAGTGAAACTATTTTGACACGAAAATTATAACATTCTAAATTTAAAAAAGATATGATTTATGAATGAAATGAAGATTGTAACTTTGATTTATTTATTTTACTTGCAAGATTTGATAACAGACACCGGTACAAACTAAATAAAAGCCTATGATAATATATTTTTTGCTATTTTTGCGAGTCCCGGTATCTGCCCCCCTTGGACCATTTAGGTCAAGTAGAGGTAGAGGTAGAGGCTGTGCGAAGCCTGTAAAATATGTTTGCTACAAACGGTCATGAAGGAAGCAAGGATCCTTTTAAAGTCGTATTCAGAGTGTCCGGTCAAAAAAAAGACTGATTAAATCACGATTAGCACAGTGCATCCAGACACGATTCCCTTTTTAAATTTGGCACACCTACACGGGATTTCAATTTTATAATCTTGCACTATAAAGGAAAATCCAGATTGTGCTGTGTAAGGTAACTGTGTGTGGGAAGAGGGTATGGGGTAGCACGGGGGTAGCCGATGCCTGTGTTTTATTTTTCGAGCCGGGAGCGGAAAAGATGTGCTCGTGTGCAAATAATCTCCAGAGACCCCGTCCAACGGTGTCTGTGGCAAGAAAATGCGAGGACAGTTTTCTGAATATGTTAAGGGAGAAAATAAAAATATATTTATGGAAAAAAGGTAATTCGTTTTTAAGATGAGAGAGAAACAAACCGTCATAATATGGTTCATGTCCATCAATATTAAGCTAAACCAATCATGTGATTTATTTATTTACATTCGACCGTTTGATTTACACAAATTCTAAGCACAGTTAAGGCTGTTGTGAAGTCAGTAAAGCTAAGATTTGAAAATTTTAAGAAATGCATTCTTTGTCCATTGGCCAAGGCACAATTTTGCACGGCGACCGCCATTAAAGCGAAATCGTCTTCCAGGCCCTAACGTTTCTCTACCCCTAAAAGTCATCAGAATTTAATATTTTTATTATCAGTTGAGAAAGCTTTATTCTATATCCATATGTTTTCATTTTATTTGTAAATATCTGTATTTTTCGTAAAAAAATATCTAAATTTAAGGTCAAAATGACCAATTATTTTTTTCCAATGTTTTATAAAGCATATTTTCCAATCTAAAAGGTATATTACAAAAATTAAAAGATAAAAATTCTCGAACCAAACGTGGCATGTATTGTTTTTCTATAGCTATCGTTTCAGCTTGGTCGAAACGAATCCGATGGTTATTTCCATTATTCAAGGCATGCTCACAGATCGCCGACTTGTGGAACTCATTGTTTTTAAGTGCCTTGATGTGTTCTCCTATTCTGGTTTAGTAATGGTTTGGTAATGTAACTTTTTCCAAAGCTGGTGGTGGACGAAACGTCGAGCTAAATAGAAAGCTGAACACTGTTTATCCGTAAACGTAAAATAATTGTTGTTTATTGTTTATTCATCATCCATAGACAGTACACTGCACTCGGATTTGTCATATTCCCAGTTCGGGGAAATCCCAGCGAAGAAGAACTGGAAAGAAACTCCGCTGGTTTTTTTTTTTCAACGTCCACTTAGTCTAAATTTACAAAAGTATTTAGACTCACAGATAAACACGCTAAATTAATATGAATTGACGAGAATCAGCAATTAATGTCATATGCAACAGTTCATGACAAATATCAGTTTATTAGTAAAGACCATGCCCGCCATCTAGAATGTTACCAATTGGAGCAAGGCAGTCCCCACAAACAGCACCCGTTCACGAGCATCACGCCAGGCACAGCCATCGCCTCTATCAACCATATTTTAGGGAAAGAGGAGACCCGAACCCAGCGTCGCCGCAAGTACCTTAAAGCGATGCACTACTCCAGTGGCAACATGAAAAAGTTGTGAAAGCTCTGTACGATTTCGTTTTAATTCGTATTATTTTAGTATTTAAATAATATTGTCCATCCAGTTCAATATGGCCGAGCAATATAAGGAATGTCCTGGCGTGGCACCTAGTTCCCATGTGGTGTCATATCCATCCAAAATCCAAAATCATATCAGTTGGTATTAGCTATTCATGTCCATAAAACAAAAACTATACATTTGAATAACATTTTGATAAGATAACAATAAAAAAAATCTTTATTCGTAACTCGCCGTGTATTGCTAACAGACAGCCTAAAGTCCAGGTAGGAGTAGACCCACCCCCGAGGAAAACCCAACATTTAGAAAAAAATATTGAATATTATTCATATTTTCAGGGCCATTCATGACATTTTGTGATTTAGATTTTAATTTTGTACAGATTTTGGACTAGTGGACTTGCTTTTCATACGAGAGGTCTGTGTTCAAATCCTCGCCCCGGTCATGCACCTCTTTCTGTCTCTTTTTGAGTTGGATAAGTACATTTCGTTACAAATGCGAGTTACTAGGTGGCAGAGTTAAGCCCGCCCGGTTTGGTACCACCGCATTGGATGAAACGGCAATGGAAAATTTTCCGCGTTCTCGTAGTCGTGCTCATAAAGGGAAGGTTCTCGCATGGCACCTAATTCCTGCGCGAATGTGGTGATTTAGGCTAATATCGTAACGGTAGTTGTGTGGTATTGGTCATCCATGTCAGGTTCCATGAAAAAAAAACAAAATTTTCTGGGCCACAGTAATGGCCGTAAAACGTTTTTTTCTTCCCTCTTTTTTTGCTCGTCCGAAGATTCCTATTTTTCCTTTCCTTCCTATTACCCGGGGCCATAACAAGTTCCTGACTCCACCGCTGAGCCCTGCTCTCCCGTGTCACCCGGCCCACTCCCTTCCTTCCGGCAGTGATCCACCCTGTCGCCCCCCACCGCATACTAGGCACAATCCATTATATGTAGCGCCCGCCTTTGCACAAGTGCGAGATTTATGTTGGCACCTTAAGGTGGCCCAACCCGCTCATCTCCCCATACAAACTGGGAAAGAAGATCACGCCCATATTTCTTGTCAGAGATACAAAATTTTGCTCATAATAGCTTTATTTGATCGAACTAGATGTCTGATGACCATTGGAATTGTAAAATTGTATTTGGTTTCTAAGCTATAAGGTCCGAAAGTTCGAATTTTTCGCGCGTTTTATACAATAACTTTGGAGGTGGATTACGCAATGATAAAGTAAGAACATCTTAAAAAGATTAGTCATCAGACATAGCTTATTTAATGAAGAGTTATGATATTTGGTTTTTGTTAGATTTTTGACTACAGCGGTCGTGGTTTACTTTTAGCTATAAGTAGTTTTGAAATTAAAATTTTCGTAAATCTTACCAAATCATACACTATGCACATCGTCTTTTTTGTGGACATGTTGCATCTTCCTCATCACGGAGCCTGTCTTATTCTTTGAAACAGAGAAGGTCCCAGAGCGAAACAGCACGGTTTTGTACCGTGCCCGCGAATGAGTTTGGACCGCCGGGTTGGGCCACCTTAAGGTGGCCCATCCCGCTAATCTCCCCATACAAAAGGGGAAAGAAGATCACGCCCATATTTCTTGTCAGAGATCCAAAATTTTGCTCAAAACAGCTTTATTAGATCGAACTAGATGTCTGATGACCATTGGCATTGTACACTTGAGTTTGGTTTCTAAGTTATAAAGTCCGAAAGTTCGAATTTTTCGCGCGTTTTATACAATAACTTTGGAGGTGGATTACGCAATCATAAAGTAAGAACATATTAAAAAGATTAGTCATCAGAAATATTTAATCAAGATTTATAATCTATTTAGTTTTTGTTAGATTTTTTACTACAGCGGTCTTGGTTTACTTTTAGCTATAAGTCGTTTTAAAATTAAAATTTTCGTAAATCTTACCAAATCATACGCTATGCACATTGTCTTTTTTGTGGACATGTTGCATCTTCCTCATCACGGAGCCTGTCTTATTCTTTGAAACAGAAAAGGTCCCAGAGCGCAACAGCACGGTTTTGTACCGTGCCCGCTAATGAGTTAGGCCCGCCGGGTTGGGCCACCTTAACCAGAGTAATAAGCAGTGTTTGGTATAATAAACGACATTTCTAATGGTTTTTCATGTCTTAAGGAATCTATCTAGGAACAAAAAATAAACTTAATTCCTTTAACCCTAATTCGTCGTAATAAATTTGGTGATTCAAACCAACAATAAGCATATGCTAATCATTAAACAACATAGTAATTGAGTTTAAAATTATTTTGCAATGTCTTAAAATATTTAATGAAAGCAGCAAAATAAAAAAAATACAATCATGTTTTGGGTTCATTTTGTGGTATTTTTTATAAAACAATTTTTTTTTAAACAAACTTTTATTTAGATGCTCTAAAAATAATAAAATAAATTTCAAATTAAATCAAACCCATTCATTTATTACTTAATACTATTTATATTATATAAAAGCTTGTCGCGAGATCTACCTACAATTTATTTTATGAAATAAATATGTTTTTTCTTAAAATTACTTGTGTCGAGATCAAGTTACATATTGTATTATTGTTTATTTACACGGGTAAATTTTACGATCAGCTTTTATATCTTATAAATTGTCTAATGTAATATATTGATGGGTTTGATTTAATTTAAAGTTTATTTTATATACTTTAAGTTTTATAAACTTTTAAAAAACTTTTTAAATTAAAGCTGGTTTAAAGTTTTTAAGTTAAAGAGTTTTTTACTATTAATAAATTTTTCTCACTGCATAAAGTACCTAATGCTTTAGTTTTGTGAAATTTATTTAAATTTCCAAAAAAACTAAATCGACAAAAAAATCCATAGAGCGAAGATTCTCACAAAATTTCACGAGAATCGGTTGGTAAATGTGACCTGTAGTGGAGAACATTTGGACATTCGAAAGCATTTTTGCCTAAGCTGAAACAGAGACGCTTCGCTCGGTCATTAATAAGTTCACAAAAATCAACAGTTTATACCGTATGCAACAATACATGATTAATTTCAGTTTATTTTGCAAAAAATACATTGTTCGCCATCTAACATGTTGCCAATTGGAGCAGGACAGTCTCCACTGACATCACCCATTCATGAGCATCAAGCCAGGGCGGGCGCATTACAGACTTTTCGATAACTTCCGAACGCTACGCAATTGTGCGTCATTCACGCTGGCAGAGTATTTTCCACTATCAAATGTTTTCTACAAACTGACCAATCCGGAGGCGACGGCGCTGGTAACGCAGAGAAGCGCAAATGTTGCCAGATGCACGATAGAGCTGCCATCTGTCACTCGTAAATACCAATTTGCGAAATTCACGCTAACTTGGGTCAGCGTTTGCGTTAGTGTCCAATTTTACTCACGCAAAGAGTCCGGGAATTTCTCTCCAGGTCCAGCCATCATCTCTCTCAACCATATTTTAGAAAAAGAGGTGACCCAAACCAAGCATCACCACAAGCCAAGCAAAAACCTTAAAGCAATGCACTAATCCAGTGGCAACGAAAAAAAAATGTGTGATACATGTTTAGTTATTAATATATTATTTCTGTCATGAACTGCTACAGTGCAGTGCAAGTGCGACCACCCCCCAAACAACAACAACCACAACAAAATCTTCATGTTGACCACTCACCTGTCCTAATTATGGTCTGAGCCCTTAGTCCAATTTGTCACCTAAATAGGTTTTTATACCAAACTGATCTACTAGCATTTTCAAATGTATGGAGAATTAAAGAGCGCGCGTAGTGTGCGTTAACTGAACTAACATTTGCGAGCTTGGTTTTTACCAAGTGCTGATTTATTTTAATTGACACTTAAAGGGCCTTTAATGTTTTGAAAACTTACGGTATTCCGGTGTCGAATACCGTGCTTGGCCGACATGTTTCGCCTCCAACGACGGAAGCATCCGTAGCAAACCGTAAGTTTTCAAAACATTATGTGCAGCGACGGTGTAAATCTAAGAACATATGTAAAGGGCCTTTATTACTAAAGTGCTGATTATCATGTACTGGTATTGATTGCAAGATGGTAAGGTACGGATTAAACCCTAAGTTTGATTTGACAGCTTACGTATTGTTGACAATGCTGACTTCGCGTTTTCCCAAGTTTGATTTTGACAAGTTGGAGAAGTAAAACAACAGAATAAGTTGTAAAAAAATTTTGGGTTTGACATTTTTACATAACTTCGAAGTTCCGTAAACCCCAATTCAGGTGAGAACACTGACTACCCATACATTACTTACCTTACAAACAGGGAAATTTCTTGTAAGCGAAAAAAAATCAAATGGGAACTTATTCCTTATTCAGGGATAAATATGTAGTCTGAATATAAATACCTATAAGTATCTAAATACCTATAAGTACCTACCTCTCAAAAGTGTAGATTACACAGAGAATGCAGTAGATTTCACTAATTAGATGCAACAATATGTCTGGAATGCAACACCATCCAATGTACACACTGGCACTGACTTCCAGTGTCCTCGTTACATAAAAAAAAATAAAAAAATGTAAATTAGGAAAATCCTGGCATACTACGAAAAGCCCTAAATACAAAAACTCCTGAAGTCCAAAAAGCCTACAAAGAGCTCAAAAAATACTGAATGATGAAAATTCAGAACAAACTGAAAGGACTTTTGCCTTAGCCACCGACTATGAAGTGCCACTAAGAAACTTAAAAACCTTGGGTTTCATCCTCACTGATCTGTCAAGACACGGGAAGAAGCACGATTGAATTGATTTACATCTAATGGAGGAAATAAAGAAACTGAACTGAAACTTATGCCACGGACACTGGGGTCTAATTGAAGTTTTACAAAGATAGTGCGAGCCGAGCGTTTCCATTTTACTGATTTAAGCAACTCATAATCTACTCCGTTCAGTATTAAGTATTCGGGGACACGGTTCATACAAAGTAATGAAAGTACAGACTAACAATACTTAATAACGGATAGCAAAGCATCCAGTAATTCATAAATATGGATTAGTCATTCTAATCGATTCCACGCATGATTATTAGGGAGTGATCGAACCGTTCAAATTAAAATCTAAAAATTTATGTTAATAAAGTGCAATCTCTGCAAAAACAATTAACACCTGAATATGAAGGAATGTTGGACATAGGTGCAAACAAAAGTTAAGAGTACCTAAAAACCGACTGCATTATGATCGCTATTCTTCTTCTCAAAACAACTACTTCACAAAAGGAGGAGGTTCTATGTTCGACTTTTTTATCTATGAATCCATGCACATATAACAACAAACTACAACAATGACTAACTGGGGGGGGTAAGAGAGAAGAGAAGAGACGCGACGGAGGACGCATCCATCGAGAATAATTGGAAATTGTAAAATACTTACTAGTAGACGGGTACGATGGCGATGCACCACAGAACACTTGAGCTTATTATTTGGAAATAAATTTCGATTAGTCTATCTATAAAAGTGTAAAACACAGTCTCGTTTGAAAAAACTTATTGCCACAGAATACAGAGGTTTATTGCAATCACAGAATGCAATTACGTTAAATTCTGTGCCACACAGTCATATTCTTCTGCATATCTACTCAGGGAGCGAAAACGAGTAAGTCACAGATGAAAGTGCAACGCTTTTGCCTGACGTCATCAAACATAAAATGTTGTTTGTGTCATCGCACTCTACTTATAATTATTAGAAAGTGAACAACACTAGGGTGACTTGAGGCTCTCATTTCATGGGTATGTTATGACTTCCGGTGAGTCACTGGTGAGTCACAGGTGAGAATCTACTGAGTCTGCTCAGTAAATGCCATTCTACATCTCCACAAACCTGTCGGTCAAGTAACATGTTTTGGACCTAGTTTGCTTGCCTAGCTCATAGAATGCGCGCGCATGCTAGGTCTATGGCCTAGCTGGCCTGTACCCGAAGTCCCAGTTGTCACCTAAATTAGCGTTACGTCAAAACGATCGACTGGCGTTTTCCAATGTATAGAGAAATTGTAGAGCGCTCGCAGTGGGCGTTAAGCGAACTAACAGTTGCGAGTCCGAGTTTGATTTGACAGCTTCCTCAACGTTGCCGTAAATACGTCGACGTTGCGGTTTACGTCCACTCCGCGTTTTCAAACAAATCGGAAGTCCGAGTTTGACTTTGACACATTGAACTAAAAAATCAACTAGAAGCGCCATCAAAGTCAAACATCATACAAGAGACCGTTTCAACTCGTTTTCCCCTCTAGCCTATAGTGTCGCCTTCATGAAATTTTTATTTTCCCGCTCTCAGTTCTAATTTTGAATCAACAAACGTTTTGCTATCTAAATTATTCATAACATACTCATATTACTATTTATAACCAATTATAAAATTTGAATATTAAATTAACACACAAAACATTACACGAATCAGGTAATTTAAATTAGGAACTTTCGTATTAATCCTCACCTCAGAGATCTTTTTCTTAACCTGGTATCACTCAGTTATCCGTCGCATTCTGTTGCATGAGAGCGAGAGGGCTAAATAGGAAAATCATGTTTGCTAGAAAGGGCGCGCACTTGTCTGAGAGAACACCATCCTCCGGCGAACGCGATACACACACACTCACACCACAAATGCATGACTGACAGAGACCTATAGTGAAGTACTTCATAGAAAATACTTATGCTAGAAAGAGATACCGGCTTTTCCGATAGTTTTGTCGTTCAATGTCGGATATCACGATAACGACACCGCACCGTACGCCATACTTGCCACACATATCACCATAATACAACGCCATTTGATAAAATTTCGATAGAAAACCTGTGATATGTGATTCTATCTTCCGTCTTGGCTTTCCCGTAATCGTTTTACATGTTTACACTACAAACGACGGCATAATTCTTCCTTTCTTCTACCATAGATCAGCACCTATACAATCGGCAAACACGCGCGAACGCCGTGACGGGTGTATCGAAACTGACAGCTCTGGTACTCTAAATAGTTCGAATTAGAGTACCTGACTTGACACGCAGGGAGAAAGCTCAGAACGGATCTAAATGTTTTCTTTATATCGATGCTTTGACAGCTTGAAGAAGTAAAGAAGTAAAGTAAAAAAGAAAGTCTGGTAAAAACTTGTATGGAGTTTGACGTTTTTACGGAAAACGCCAGTCGATCGGTTTGCCGTAAACGCCAATTTAGGTGGGAATTCAGGCTGACCACTCGATTTTGGGAATTTTGTAATGTGTCTGATTCATCAAATATACGTAGTACCTATAAGTAGAACTGTAGAAATCACTTCAAAATAATTTTGAATAAAAATATTATTAATGCTTTTAGATATTTGTTTCCTTATTTCAATTATTCCTTCCTTGGTTGGCTGATTTATGGTTTCTAACGCCTCCTTAGTGTGGAATTCTATTAGTACAGTTCAGACTGAAACTTATCCAAATAAGACTGTTTAATGGGCCCGTAAGCATCAGAAAATTACGCACTTCATATATAGTTTACAAATAATTTTAAAACCACTGTTCCAATTTACTTGACATTTGACATCTAATATCAGGGAACAAAAATCTGTCTGCATGTTTTTGTTTTTTTGTGAAATGTATCCGTGAATACACAAAGAATCGGAAAATAGATTTACAGAAAAAAAAAATTCTTACAAATAGTTACAAAACGTTCAAACACAGGTATTTGTTGCCTGATGTTTGATAATAAATAATAATTAAATTGGAACAATGGTTTCAAATGATTAGTAAACCACATTTGTAAGGAGCTTACATGCGTAAGAGGTAGAATGCCACAGTAGGTATTGGTATTTGTCAGGGGAAATGTAAGGTAATGCAAGAACAAAGTCCAATGTGTGGCGGTTACGGCATAGACAAAAAATCATTTTTCTATGGTTATGAGGATGAAGTTTGTACATACATAGGCATTTGTTAATACGGTCTGTGATAGACTAAACATCCTCTGCGACATAAAAAAAAACGATTACTATAAATAAGCAGTCCTTTTTTAAAAATAAATTACTTTTTACTCATTGTATTTTTTATGCGGAGCACGTTTCGAGCCGCAAATAATGCCGTGAGCAGAAAGGCATTTATCTTTTAAAATGAATAGTGACCGCGGTACTAATAACTTACATACTATAAGTAGTGTTACAAAAAGTAGGAGCAGGTACCACCTGGTATGTCTGGCGGGTGCGCCGTAGTCTTGGGTTTAAAACTAGTATCCACATACTAATGTTGTTCGCTTACTGCTGTTTTAGGTCCTTTGATAAGCTTTGCTTAAATTTGAGGGTTGATTTTAATAAAATCATTAATGGATCAACATTACTCTACCATAGCTCTTACCATAGCTTATGACAAATTAATGCAGAAAGAACCAACCGATCCTGTAAATTGTGGAATGCTAGGTATTTTCCCCAAAGTATGGTTTTCGCAGCCTCCAAGAAAGTTTGTCAATTCAGTGACAATTCGTGAAATTACTTGCAATTCTGTAGTACATTTGCCCCTTAAATTGTCTAGTTATGTAAATTGTCATAATAAATAAAAAATACTGCATTATTTCAAAACATTTATTTATTTCTTAAAGTAGCACTAAAAAGTTCCAAAGGGAACTAAATGTTATGTTCTCTCTTGATAATGTAACCAAGTTTACAGAAATTGTATAAACACTCTGTGCCACGCTAGACTCTCAGTTATTTGTTAATATCTCAGAGTTACTTTAATTATCAAGCTCAGAAGTATTATAATACAGGTTAGGGACGTTCACCTGGGCCAGCTTTACAGGTGTGATACATTATCTGATGTAGAAATAACTTCGGACATCAGAATAGTTATGGAAAAAAAAACCGGTGACCCGCATGCACACGCATTCAATCCGCTGACACGGATGACACCGCCAGTGCCACCATATGTACCAATGACGACATAAATTGTCATTTGCACATGTGGCATGCCCCGTCCCCGGCCGATCAGCCTTCAGGCGGGTCGTCCTACCGCAACCCGCACGGGCGGTGCGATCCCCTCCTCCCGCCACACCTCCGCGCGATGCGAGCGCCTCAAAGCAATCGCTTTGGAATGTGCTATGGGACTTTTGAATTAAACCGTACATTACATACGCGTTGCTCACACTACCTTTAGTGTTTTTCAATTAGTTTGCATTTTAATATATTTGAGCTTGATGAGTGTAATATCTTAGAGTGACCTAGCATGGTACGGAGCCCTAAGGTCTACGCTTCCTACATTTATAGAAGCAAAAAAAACATACTGAGAATGTTTTTAGTGGATTTTTAATTAAATTATTACTAGTTCACAGATGCAGTAGTCATAACATAACATATTGATTTTGAAACTCAGATTTTTTTTAGCCATGAATTCAATTGCCAGATATATTTGGATAAAACCGATATCAGGGTAAATGTGCCTTAATTACACGTTCAAAATTATAACATAAAACAAAATTAAGGGTTCCATTAACGCAAGGATGTCATGTAACATGAAATCATGTCGATAGGTATTATGATTCTGAATTTACAATTCCGCTTGATTAAAATTTAATATTTCCTACTTCCTGGTTAAGGTTACGCCTGTTCAATGACGTAACACTTGATTTCATTTGAGTTAGTTGAAATAGCAATTTAATTTATTTACGATTTCCATCTACCACAATGTAGCAGCTGTGCTCAAATATTCTGAAGGAGGTTGCGACACGGCACCTACACTTTTAGTGAAAGAAGCAGTGAAAAGAGCTTATATGATGGCATTTAATAAGATACAATTTGACATTAATTAAAGTATTTTACTCGAAATTAACATTTTTTTATTCAATAAAGAGCTATTTTGAGTTTTAGCGCATACTATAAATATAGCAATCAACAGAGATAAATCTTTTATAAACTTAATCCAGCACATATTTTTGTTCATTTAACCTTACGGCAATGCCATTATAGTATTTACATTATAGTTCTAGCCATTTGTATTAGACTGCAATAAAAACACAATTATAAATAAACATTTACAAGTAATTCCACTGCAATTTCTTAGCTTTCTAGGTGTGTAAGAAGAATTATAAACTATAGTGAACAACTAACACTAGAAATAAATTTGTAGTAAGCCACTCTTCACAATATTTACCACTTGATACAACATAATAATTCGATTTAAACTTAATTTTTAAATTTAACGTTAAATATTTGTCAGTATACATTTAGTATTTAAAAATATTCTTGCCTATGGGTTTGGTAATTAAAAAATGAACTGTACCATTTGTTAAATTGTTTTATCTCAATGATTTACAAAACTGTCATTCTCTAAAAAATACCCTGAAAATTGCATTATTATTATTTGGTTACAGATAAAGATACATAACAAATACATAGGTGAATGGACTCCATTTTAAGGGCGCTTCAACGTACACAGGCACTTCCTGTCAATCTAATAACCTCAAGTGGAATGTCTCGAACCGAATTCTCATGATCCTTGCCAAAAGTTTTCCGGCAGGATACACTGCATAAACGTTCACTCAAGCTTTCAACCGCAAGCCTACTAGGAGTTCTGCTTAGCACGCAATATTGCTTAGTGAAATCAATCATCGATATGAAAAAAAAAAAAATACCAGCGCCTCTAGCGGGCGTTATAGGAGTTGGATTGATATCCATATCGATCAGCAAAACGTAAAATGGCGTCGATGCGAATTGATTTGTGGCATTGGTTCGCTAATGGTATTATGAGTCAAAATTTTGACAGAGTAACGAACGACGAGCGAAGCAGTCTTTTGCAATTTGAAAGTTAGGCCATTCAATAAAGGCGAAATTTTAGGAAACCAAAGAATAAATCGCCTGTCCAGAATAAAAGTGAATTACTTAGAATTTAAAAAAATGCTGGAATCCAGTTAATTATTTATAAGGAGATATATTTCTATACAAATATGAAAAAACCGGCCAAGTGCGAGTCGGACTCGCACACGAAGGGTTCCGTACCATCGTAAAAAATAAAACAAAAAAATCACGTTTTTTGTATGGGAGCCCCCTTTAATTTTAATTATTTTTTAATCTTACCTATTTGTTGTTATAGCGGCAAAATAAATACACACTCTGTGAAAATTTCAGCTGTCTACCTGTAACGGTTACTGAGATACAGCCCTGTGACAGACGGACAGACGGACGGACGGACGGACGGACGGACGGACGGACGGACGGACAGCGGAGGCTTAGTAATAGGGTTCCGTTTTCACCCTTTGGGTACGGAACCCTAAAAATCAATTGACAGCAGATTTGGTGTGTAAGTAAAATGCTTTATACAATAGAGTTAGTTAGCAAAATCGACGATTGAACTAGTAATAAGCCAAATATAACCACTTATATTACTTATAAATAAGTAATATAAGTCGTACTTGTAATCAGTACCTATTGACTAACTCAATCATGGAAATATCAGATGCATTGCTTATTTCGAACAAAGTTATTGTTTAAAAAAAGGCAAAATAAAAACATTACTAAGATTATAGACTAAAAACATTAACATGTTAACATCTTTATTATCCTAAGTCTCAATACACCATCATTTCCTCCTACGTCCAAAAGACTAGACAATATAGTGTTCATTCAGTGCTAAATTAACTCTGTGCCTGTGATTTTTGGGGCAAAATTAGCTCAAATGTATATTTTATTATGTTAAAATCATGAAACATTTTAGTTATTTCCTTAAAATATTGGTTACAAAAAATTTATGGGATTAGAAAAATATTAAATTTAAATTTAATATTTTTCGAAATTAGGAAAAAGGCTGAATAAAAATTTGCCTATTTTATCTGTAGAATCACATGCCAAATTGTATGTACCAACACGTTTGCAACCGGTATATGGTGTATGCACACTTTTTATTTACTTTCCTTTAAACATGATTCCCTAATATATTTATTAGACAATTTTAACATTTGAATGAAAACCGTAGAACTCATAATTATATTTAGTTAAAAAAGTTTTCATTACAAAGTTTACAAAATAATCTATTATTCCATTTCTAATTGCGGGTAAAAGAATTCGTGAGTAGCCTAACTTGAAATCTCTTCCATGTCTTAATAAGGCCTTCAAATTGTATTTCCTAATATAGAAAACTCCCTACTTTTCTATGTTTTCCATGGTTATAAATATGTAATTATAACTTAATACATGGATACCAATTGGTCCTCATTGTGTTCGATTCACTCTGTATTGCATGTTTACAGCGAGGATATTTTCCAATCTTAGTGCCTAAACTACAAAATTTATGAAGGGGCGGGATATAATTCGTAGCGCCCGCTATTGAACAGCATGTATAAAGGGACGAGGAAGAGGAGGCATCTCTGCCAACCCCTCTGGGTAAGCGGCGTTATATTACGCACGTGTATACATATAAAATTTCTTCACGAGGCCTGCATGCATTATTTTCGCGCTAAACGCATTTTATTTAGAAATCAAAATTCCTATTTGTTAAATACTCATATCACTACAAAGGTATTGTTTTTTTATATGAACTCTTTCAACCTTACATTACTAGCGACACGCAAAGCATCAGTGCTTAACACCCAGATTTTTTTTTAATATACATTCGTCCAACAAGGTAGCGTAGTCCTGGAATGCAAAGTAGGAAAGTGTTTATGAAAAAAATTCTACCAACTCTCAACTCTACCAAATGTGAGCAACCTTCAATGGTTGCTCACATAAAGTTCTCACTCAAGTTAAAACGTATCTACACATAACATTTTGCATGCTTACAGTTTCCCAGTGTGCAATGGAGTACTTGCCAGACGTGTATCGCCTATAATGATGGAAAACAAGTCAGTACAGCATCAGTACCTCAAAGAAACAGTAAGTTTGCTAAATACTCCTGAAGGCTAGTTCGGTTTCGATTCGAAGTCTCTATATACTAAATGTTTCTCTATGTCAAAATTTGTGCTAATTCAATAGCACATATAAACTATATCATACTTTATAAAATACGTATATCACTCAGGCTTGTTTTCAGCTCTGATCAGATTGTACACCTTAGTTACCTCTTCTCAATCAAATTGCCCAGAACACATAGTGGAGACTATGTGTCATTCAAAAGGACGGAACGAAGAGATAGTGTCATACAGCAAGCGGCCACATTGAGTTTATAGTTGTGCGTCGGGTCAGTGGGAGGGGTCGCTAGGGGAGGTCGGGGTCTCAAGAGAGCTCGCCGATGGGCGCGTTCTGCAGCCAGAGGTCGTGGATAAAGTTGTACAGATTGTCGCTCACTGCCACCTGAACATAGACACATATATCAGAAAATTGTGTGTGTACATACGCTCAGAATCTAACACAACCACAAAAATAATTTTCAATCAATTATCAATTTGAAAATGTTTGAGCCGATTTATTAGGCGAGCTATTTGATTATTTCAGAATAATTTATTATTTTGGATTGAATAAAGTCACATGTAATGGAAGTACACTCTGTAATGTTTTAAAGTTTGCCCATGAGTAGAATTTGTCCGCCAACACCCGTCGATCTCTGCCATCCCTCTACCCAGGTCAGTATCGATAGCAATGCCGCTGGGTTTTCATGTACGCTTAGGGTATCCATTACTAAATTTGGCAAGCCCCGACATAAAGACGGACATGTGTAAAAAAATCTGGACATTTTGGTGACAAAGTGATATTAAAAAATACCATGATTTGCACTTTATGGCCAACAACAAAGGTCCAAATTTGGACAGAAAATCCAAATTCAGAGTCGTAAACATTTATTATTTGTCTATAAATTAAGACCTTATCTATTTTACAAATTTTCCCTCTAAGGCAAAAATCCGGACAAATTTACAGACAGCCAAAAATGTGGTTTGTTTTTTTGCCTTAATCTATGATCTAACAGAAAGAGATAGCAGTAGGCCAGGCTTTTGTGGGCGTTTCATGTGTATTTTTTCAAATAAACTGTCTTTGACTATAATCTTTACTTACGTGTAAAATGAATGCAGAAATTGTATGTGAACGCGTGTTTTGATTTTGGTCTGCAAATTTTTTAAAAGATAATTTAAAATTCTTAGGGGTCTAAAGTTATAAATGGTCCTTTATAGAATCCAGTTTGACAATGCACTGTCTGCAGTGTGGGGCGCGGGGCATGGCTCACTTTGTAGGGCGTGGGGTTGAGGTTGCGCTTGATGTCCTGGCGCAGCGTGCGCAGCGAGCACTGCACGCGCTCCCGGACCTCGCTCAGCGGCTTAAGCGGCGCGGAGATGCGACCCTCCTGCCAGTACACCTGCCGCGGAACACAACGTCACCGATACTATCACCAACCATCGACCTTTCACATAGGTACCGGCATAGATTAAAGAGCCATACAACTATCATACTGCTAGTATCATACAACATACAAAACTCATTATCTTTATTAATTAATTATAAAAAGCATATTATCTCAGCCAGTGTAACGCTAATATTTAGAGCTAGATGTATATTAAATAAAAACATATTTACATACACACAATATGTATGATGTATGTATTATATATATATACATATATATATATATGTGCAATATTATATATGTAGGTTTATTGTTATAATATTTTTAAGTAAGTTTATTACATAACTAATGTATGTATGTATGTACCAAATGATTACTTTGTTTTAGGTTAATACTCAAAGTAACAAACCAAACCTACCGCCACTACCTACGAATATATACCTATTAAACTTCCACCCCAAAGGTCGGCTGGAAGAAATCTCTTCGAGGGATAAGCCCGCCTTTGCGCCCCACTTATGTTGTTTTTGCACTATACTTTCTTTTGTAAATTGTTTTTTTTTTGTGGCGTAATAAAGAATTTTCAATCAATCAATCAAAAAACTCGCTTATTTTTGCTGGTAGGTACTATGACATTTCAAATAGCGGCATCTCCCATCACTGCCAGAACTAGTTACATCGTCATTAAACTAAGCTTGATTCCAAATTTCGGTAGGCATGATGAAAAAGTTACATTTTTAACTATAAATTTAGTAATGTCATTGTAAATAAAAAATTACATCGATATTGGTTAATATTTCATGTATTCTGAGATATGAATTGCAACGCCACCTGTGGCCTTTTATTATCCCTACTCAATATTGGTGTGATGTTAGCAGTCTATCCTTGCAGATGTTCTAGTTGACTGCTAATAAATAATAAAATCTAAATCAGCATTATACGTAAAAGGTGGGCGACGTGGGTGGACCAATGAAATGAATGGAGGAATATTACCCCAAAGCAACCAATATACCTTGATCTCTCGACAGAAGCCTCATATGGAGAAAACTATATCAATCAATCCCCAAACAAAGATGGTAGTTTTGGGGTTTTAAAGATTTTATCTGAATAGTATTTGTGGATGCACTTTCGTATATCACAAAATATAGATTACACAACGAATTGAACAGTTACTGAGAAAATTCAACCCCGGATGTATCAGTTACAAAAATATTTCAGTTTTGAAAATTACATTCATAAGATTAAATAGGTATGATAAGATGACAATACAGATGTGCTATTGGCACAGGCTGTCCAAAACCATTTCTTACCCATGCACAATTTTGTTAAGAAAATAGATTAAAATAACATTGAATTGATAAAAAGTTAAATAAAAATCAATCGAGCTGCAAGAATATTACTAACCGTGTAGAGTCTCTCCACTTTGCTGGGTATGACGTAGGCGCGCTTGGACTCCTGGAAGGGGTGCCGGCATAGCACCTTCTGTCCGACCTCCGGCGCCGCCTCCGTCGACCGCTGCAGGAGGTCTATCAACGCGTGGCCGTCCGCACCGAACAGCCGGTACGCCTGCCGACAATAACATCGATTAGCTGCGGTTGAATATACACCTCGCAACCAACTTACCTGTTTTGGTTTATGATAAATTTCAGGGTAGTCTGGTGAATGTGAATGGAAGTGAATGGCCCGGTCCGGTACAAAGAATACCCCATTGGAATGTAAATTTCAACTATGAAAGATGGCTCAGTTGGATGGCTGATCAACTTCTAGCCAATTCCGCCAATATGATCGAACTTCACTCTCGAAAGTACTCTCTTACTGGATCCGGGGGGTCACCATGATAAATTACTTGCCAAGTGAATAGCAGGTAAACAGGCAAAATTAAATCAGATGTTTAGTTTCATTTCGTGTCAAACCAGCTGGTAAATTTTATTTCACTTGGACGAATAACACATCGTTTGACAGTTAGCATGCTACAAAATGCAACTAAAGGCAGATTGAAAATTGCCTGTTCACCTGCTATTCACCTGGTGAGTTAACTTACCATGGTAACCTTCCTGGAGACTGCATTGAGGGCCTGTCTTAACACCTTACATCTTGATAAAGTTTTGCTTGTGCTTGGAACCATTGCAAAGTGAACCTTTATATATATTTAGCGGGACGGATCTTGGCCGGTTCCCTGCATGCGCAAACGCCTGCACAGAACAAAAACTGTTTTGAATATGGTTTCTGTGCAGCCTTTGCGCTTGCACTTTCAGTTCACTTTGGTACCCTTCCAAAGAGCGTGAATGTGGAGACTTAATAATATTTAGTGTAATTGCATGCGGAGTGGAATGAGGCAGGGCGAAAAGATTATATACACAACAGTGTATGTAGTAATCTGCTGCCGGAATGTAGCGTGACGGCAGAAGGTCCTTAGTTTTACTTCATTTGAAAATACAATTGAGAGGCTCGTAGCTCAGGGGCGCGGGGCCAGTTTGCCTTACATGCCAGAAGTCACGGGTTCGTCCACAACTCATTCATGCACTACCTTCTTTCTCTTTCTGAGTTTTATAAGTGGATTTCATCACGAATGCGAGCTGTTCGATCTTTCGGAATTCATTTAAAATTGTGGGTTTCCTTCCCCTACAACATGGTAGGGTTGGGCCCGTCTGCGTTGTTACCATCGCATAGGAAAAAGATGATCGAACAGGCGATGAAAAATTGTCCATGTTTTCCATCCAGTTCAATGGAGCTGTGCTCACAAAGGGAAGGACCTGGCATGGCACCTAAATAGCTCGGGAACGCGGTGTGTTGGGCTTATATCATGACAGTGAATATGGTACTATCCATCTATGTCCGGTTACATAAAAAATATAAACAAATACCAAAGTTAGCTATAGCTAGGTACGGATAGTAAAAAAAAAGTATTTACAGCTTTTTCTGAAATGTTTTTACATAGTGAAGTTTACATTTTAAAGAACTGAAAAGAAATTAATTATTGAACATGTAAACGAAAACATATATGACTTGTCAATATATTATGCTCGTCATTGTCTGTGATTTATACCATCGTGCTACGTTCAATGCTGCAATGCTGAATAAGTTCAACTTACATAAGTGTTGAAAACATATTTGTCACCTGTAATCTTACGCAGCACTTTTTGGGTATTTTATTCACTAGTTCATTACGAAACATGATAATAAGCATTGAGTCGGCCCGTCAACTGCATTATGCGACTTGCGACAATGCTGTAGTGCAATTATTGAATAAGGTAAGTATTGGACGAAAAGGAGCTGGTCCAATTCAGACTGTTCTTTCATGGCTAGAATGGTTTGGAAGCGGGTAGTTGCCCCGTCCAAAGAAATTTCACTGCTCACCACATTCCCCGCAAAGTCTGACATTCTGCATCGAACTTGAGAATAAATATGTGAGGGCAACACGCAAGGTATAACAATAAAACGTCTATGCAAGCGTCAGTGTATGTGCCTTCTTACCTCTTTATGTCCAGGAATGGTGACCTTGCCAACGTCCTGGCTCAGCTTGATGCGTGGCTGCCCGTTGATCTCCACCAGCTTGTACACGCAGCCCAACGCCGGTTGTCTCTGACATGTCACTGTGACCAAACCCTCATATTTTAACAATCCGAATGAGGAGCAGCGGAAAAAAACTGTTAAGGTGGGCCCTCCCGCTCAACTCCCCATACATACCTGGAAATAAGATCATACGCATATTTCTTGTCAGAGATCCAAACTTTTGCTCAAAATAGCTTTATTTGATCGAACTAGATGTCCGATAACTGCTGGCATTGTAAAATTGTGTTTGGTTTCTAAGTTATAAGGTCCAAAAGTTTTCGCGCGTTTTATACAATAACTTTGGAGGTGACTTACTCAAAGATAAAGTAAAAACATCTTAAAATGATTAGTCATCAGACATAGCTAGTTTCATCAAGATTTAAAATCAATTTGGTTTTTGTTAGATTTTTTACTATAGCGGTCGTGGTTTACTTTTAGCTATAAGTCGTTTTATAATTATTTTTTTTGTAAATATTACCAAATCATACACTTAGCGCATTGTATGCTTTGCGGACATTGCATCCTCCTCATCATGGAGCCTGTCTTTTACTTTGAAACAGAGAAACTCCAGAACGGAATAGGTTTTGGACCATGCCCGCAAATGAGTTAGTCCCGCCGGGAAGGGCCGTGGAAGGGAAGTGGATCATTTGCATGTTCTTTCAACCGGTTATTAGACATTATTTTTAAACAGTGGTTGCTATTACGTCTTTTATAAATAAAAATGTAACATAAAAAATCATCTTCCTGGCATACACTTCATAATTTGATATATGAAAAAAAAACATTGTTTTTTTAATAAGATGGCAACACAACAACAAATATGGAGAAAAAGGTTTTTGGTGCAGTCACATTTAACGACTCTTGTAGCAACCACCAGGGGTGGCACCCAAAGAGAAGCAAAATATTGATTGACACATGCTGCCAATTTTGAGAGCTAGGACCAATGTTACCAATCATTTCTTTAAAAACCCATAATCAATTTCTATCGGATTTAACGGGATTTGGCACTATCAATGTAAGAAACGACAAAATAGTTTACCTTGTTTCGATTAAACTCTAAAATTTCAGTCACATGGCTTTAACCGATTTTGAACATGCCGCTTTTTGACACGGTCTGAAAGCGGGTTTATACTCAAACTGTTATCTGTATCAGAAAAAACATCAAATCATTTTGGATTGGGGATTTTTTAAGGCTACCCCTCATCTTGCAGTTGCTGCATCAGTGTATAGTTTCCATTCTATTGGCGTTTTGTCGTGTATGACTTCGATAAAACTATTTTTCGCACGTAGCCGGCTACATGCGTCAGTACAATGTTCAGTGACATATCACCCAGTTTGGGTGCCGATACCGATGCCGAAGTAGTCGATCTTGTGCCCCTGCTCGTTGAGACTGAGGACGGTCTCCTCGTTGATGTCGTTGGAGGCGACGATCATGAGCCGCGCGAACCATGGCACCTTGAATGCAGCAGCGATATTCTTAAAGGTGGTGCGAGCGAGCACCGACAGGTAGGCGCGGTTGCCGCTGTCGAAGTCATTTCAACAATATTCGATCACGTCTCACCTAGGTGGGTCCCGATGCCGAAGCAGTCGATCTTGTGCCCCTGCTCGTAGAGACTGAGGATGGTCTCCTCGTTGATGTCGTTGGAGGGGACGATCATGAGCCGCGCGAACCATGGCACCTTGAATGCAGCAGCGATATTCTTGAAGGTGGTGCGAGCGAGCACCGACAGGTAGGCGAGGTTGCCGCTGTCGAAGTCATTTCAACAATATTCGATCACGTCTCACCTAGGTGGGTCCCGATGCCGAAGCAGTCGATCTTGTGCCCCTGCTCGTTGAGACTGAGGATGGTTGTCGAAGTCATTTCAACAATATTCGATCACGTCTCACCTAGGTGGGTCCCGATGCCGAAGCAGTCGATCTTGTGCCCCTGCTCGTTGAGACTGAGGATGGTCTCCTCGTTGATGTCGTTGGAGGCGACGATCATGAGCCGCGCGAACCATGGCAGCTTGAATGCGGCGGCGATGTTCTCGAAGGTGGTGCGAGCGAGCACCGACAGGTAGGCGAGGTCGCCGCTGTCGATGCGCACGCCGACCGCGCGGTAGCCGCACTCGTGCAGCCCCAGCGCCACCGCGCTGAAGTTGAGGAGCCCGCTCCTGAAGCAAGCGCGATCGGGCGCGTTGGTGGCCGGCTCGTGGCTTAGCAGCGTGCCAGAGCTCTCGGTTCAAATCCCCGCGCCGCTCATGCAAAAAGTGCTTTCTCTTTTTGAGTGCATTTCGTCACGAATGCGAGCTGATACATGGTTCGGAATCCCTATAAAACTGTAGGTCCATTAGGTGATATGGTTAAGACCTAGTAGTAGTATTCAGAGTGGGCGGACTAACTTTAATACGGGATTACCGCCGGACTAAATAGCTTGTAGCTTATAGCTTGCTAGTTGTATGTTTAGTCCGGTGCTAGCCCGCGTACTAAAATTTGACAGTTCACTATGAATACAATTGTAGGTGGTTGAGAGGTTGTAACCCAATGCGATCATTGGATTAAAAAATGGTCGAAACGGCAATGAAAAAATATCAGTTTTTTTTTATGTAATGCGCGGCATATGGCATACGCCAGGACCACTTAAGGTGCCCGACGATGCTCATGAGCTTTCGAACTTATAAAGGGGCTGCGAAAACCATGCCGGCCGGCCAGGTGCTTCTTCACACCATGTTTGAAGGATCCCAGGTTGTAATTTGAGGGAAATAACTCGGCAGGAAGTGCATTCCATAGTTTACCGACCCTATAAATAAAGGACCTAGAGGATCGGTTGGTTCTGATTTTTGGAATGTCGACAGTGAACGGGTGCATTTCCTGCCTGTTCCGCGTCGTGCGATGGTAGAAAGGGGACGGAGGGACAGCGTTATGTAGCTCTGACGAGCATTCTCCATGGTAAAGATGGGAGAACACAGAGAGAGACCCAACATCTCTTCGGAGTTGGAGGGTCTCTAGATTCATAGATACCTTGGGGTCGTCGACGAGACGCACGGCCCGACGCTGTATCGAGTCCAGGGAGCCAAGCAGGTGCTGAGCTGAGCCGTCCCACAAATGCGAGCAGTACTCCACGCAAGACCTTATCTGCGCCTTGTAAAGGAGCAGTTTTTGGTCAGGCGTGAAATACTGACGCACCCTGTTGAGAACTCCCAGCTTTTTCGAGGCGAGCTTGTCTTTATCCTCGATGTGGCGTCCGAAATTAAGGTTATGCGTCAGGTCGACACCAAGAATCCCTAAATGCTCGTCAATACGTAGAGTTGCTCCCTGGAAGGTCGGAGCCACACTAAACGAAGTACGCTTTGCACTAAATACGCACGCCCGTGTCTTGCTCGCGTTAAACTCGACAAGGTTCTGGAGACCTCACCCGGAAACTTTTTCCAGGGTCTCTTCGAGTCTAACAACGAGGCGCCGCCTATTCTCCTCCACTTCAGCCCGGCTTGCGGTCCGGCTGACTGGTGTACCTGGCTAGCACTGTGCTGTCGTCTGCGTAGCATTCAATGTCACCCAAATTCAGCACGTCATTAATGTGCAGCAGAAAAAGGGTTGGGGACAGCACAGAGCCCTGCGGTACGCCGGCATTCACTGACATGGCTTTGGAGCAACAACCATCAATCAAGACTTTAATGTTGCGGCCATGTAGAAAATCGGCGATCCAGTCACATAGATCGGTTGGAAGGCCATAGGACGGTTGCTTGGAAAGCAGTGCCTTGTGCCAGACCCGGTCAAATGCTTTCGCGATATCCAGCCCGATAGCCATACCTTCGCCATGATTTTCGAGCGCATCACCCACCTCATGTGAGATGTAAACTAGGAGATCCCCAGCAGATCGATTCGGATGAAATCCGTATTGGTGATCACTGAGGAGTGCATTGCTCTCTAGGTACCTCATCAACTGGGAGTTAATGATGCGCTCCACCACTTTGCATAGAAGAGAGGTAATGGCTAATCAGTGCTTTAGATCCAGTTCAATGTAGTTTTATTCATCGTCATATCTCCAAAGTCAGGGTGAGTTTATTTAGGAGTACAAAAGTGTAAGAGAAGTAACCTTTCTTGGTAAGAGAAATGTTTATAGAGAGGCTGTTGGATCCAACCCAATTAATATAATTGGTATTTTCTGGTGAACTGTGATTGTATATTAAATTTATATTATCCTATTAAATAAAAGAAAACTAAATATACTAATATGCAACATTCATTTACTTTTATTTTCTACTTCGATCTACGTGTATGTTCTACATACGAGATCTACGTATATCTACGAGTTTAAATTATTCGGACTAGAAAGAGCTAAACGCCAATCGCAAGTGAATTGAAATCAACAACTATGCTTTGTAAATTATTAACTTTAGATTTATCTATCTTTTCATAATTAACTTTACCGCGATGAAATAACTGGAAGGACGCATCCGTGAGAAAAAAATACCCAATAACTGAGCAAAGTGTAATACATTATTTAATCTAAAGTGTAGAACAAAAGATATGAAATCATATTATAGGCAGCCACGGCTTACTTGCACGAGTGATTAAACGCAACCATTTAAGCAATGTAGAGTGATTAATAAACAATTAAAGATAGTTGAATGACAACCCAAAATCTACAAGGCAATGTACTGCCTTCGATGTCTTGTTCATTCAAATGTTAGAAACTACCAAATAAGTCTCTGACATGTCTAACATGTGAATATGCTATATAATTTAATGTTAGATAAATTTTCAACTAAGAGATTTGGGTTGGATCTAACATTCTCTTTCATTTCAATACTGTGCAGGTGTATCAGAGGTTCAAGGTGCAACGCCCAGCATTAATAAAATAATTATTTAACATGGGCAGAAATGTTTCTCTAATCGTATACCCACTTACGGCTGAAAATACATTACATGCTATATGCTATGTGAGAATGCAATGAAATCAAGCAATCCACGTAAGTGGAACAGGCGTGTAATGTCGATGCACAGAGCTAGTGGCATGCAATATGTGCTGTGGTGACAATACGAGCCGACAACACATTTGCCCATGTCAGTAGATATGACTACGAGTCCCCGGTGCCCGTCTGCTCGCAACTGGGCCCAATGAAAACTACCAATCATGGAACGCCTTTCCAGAGATCTTCATTAACACATACATCAATAACTGAGACAGAGACAACACACTGAAACAAAGTGTCAATTTACGTAACATCTGTAACGAGACTTTCAAATCATACTTCTGCTTTCAAACATTTGAAAAAATCGAACAAAATATTAAGCATACATACTAAATATAAATAAATAACAAAGTAGCTGATAGGAACGACATCTAGAACAATAAAAGGTATTGAAGCAACAATCTGTACCGTATGAAAGTTGTGAGTGTACAATTGTATGGATACAAGAGTCTGTCGGCGTGTGGAGTGTGTTCAGAGACAGAGTAGAGGTCGGTGATGAAGTGAACGTGCAAGTAATGCATCCAGGAGACTGTATTGTTTCGATATTTTGTAAATAAGAAAACGAGACATCGGTGTTAAAAAGGTTTGTTGTGTGACTGTATGTTCTAAGAATATTAAATGTTAAATTATAAAGTTAGTAGATACATGCCCCCGAACGAGTCGCTTGTTAGAACCCATAGACATAACTAAATTAATCCCCACATTGAGCACACGAGACACAAGGCACGCCCCCCACAATCACTCAAAACAATACAATCGTTGCCGAGAACGGTGTCATGATCGTACTGTGAGTGTAGATTGAATCTTTACCTCAGTGTGCGTTCGATTGAGTTAGCTCCGTAGGTGCTATGAGATCTGGCGGGGCTCTGTTCGCGATAACCATTGGTGGCACAGTTGGCGAGCCGGCGGGGGCGCGCGGAGACGGCGGCGGCGGGCAGCGGGGGCCGCACGCGCGCCGCGCCCGGGAACCCTTCAAAGTGATACCTCTTGACGTCGTACGTGTCGACCAGCGCCATGAAGCCGGCGGGGAACGCGATCGCGTAGGACACTAGCGCCGCCAACTCGCCGTCGCTCGCCTCCTCCGTGGAGGTGTCCAGTATGGGCGACAGTTTCTTGCGCCACTCGAGCGCAAGCGACAGCAGGTTGTAGGGCTGCGCGGTGTCCGCGTGGCGCACCACCGACGCCCGCAAGTCGTCGAGGTTGCTGAACGACGTCACGTACGAGTGGGCGTGGGTGCCCTTCACCGGTATGTTGAACAGCTTGCCGGCCAGGACGTTGCTCGTCCCGTCGAATCCACCTGCAAGGGTTCATCGGAAACTCTAGCTACAGCATCGGGTGGAATTCATCGAAGGGCATCGAGTGTCGCTCGATAAAAACAGCAAAGCGATTTATGCCTCGCATATGGCGGGGTCGCGTGTCAGAACGTGACTCTTCGTTCTCTAGGCACCTCGATATTGAACCTGAGAGGGCGCCGACATTTCCGTCAAGGTCAAGTATCGAGGCCACTATCGAGGTGCTCAAGATTCATGGACATTGCGCTGTCGAAAAGTTTTGTTCGCAATTCGAGCCCGCCTGTGAGCCAACAGCTGCCCCGCGGTGTCGAGCTGCTGGCGGGCGGGCGCGCCTGGTACGGCGAAGCACAGACGCGATCGCGGTGTCTCGGCGCGGCGGCACGCGAGCACAATCGATACGGTGCCGGTAATACGAAGCCCCGGCCAATTTTCACCCGAAACTTGCTGAGGGTTGCGAAATAACTTACTCACAAGTCGCTGGATTATGCCATTACCAAAGTTGGACGGAAATTTATGCCAAGAAGTTAGCGAGGTTACGGCGAATTGTGTCATAATTTATCGTTTGAAGCAGCCATAGGAGAGTTAAAACTTTTTTTAGCATGCAATCTTGTAGGTGTGCCATCATATTGCCAGCGACAAAGCCAAGAAATGCAGTAAAGAGTACCTATAGTACAATGAACAAAACGTTAGCTGCCATCCAACATTTATCAATTAATGAAAATCACCGTACACGAAGTTATGCCAGGTGGCAATGTCTTCATGGCAATGACAAAGCACCCGATTTGAGCAAATTAACTAGCGGAAGAATAACAATTCAACACCTTTCACAGGAAATTAACGATGTTTCGACAGCATTATGTTCCTTCCCTTTATTATAATTTTCCATTGGAAGCATTTCTTTTAGTTTTTGGATCGTCATGTAATCTGATAATGGTAAACAATTTATGTAACTCAGCATTAAATAAAGATGTTGCTAACTAAAAATTATTTTTTTTATAATTTTGAATATGAGTAAAAATATGTCAAAAAGTCTGGCAAAGAAATTCTTTTATCACTTTATTGATAGGTATTACGTAGACATATATTGAGATTTGCTCAGGCGAGACCATTATCTGCTCACGATAACATTTATTAGACTTGTCGAGACTACGTACATATTGTTATCATCTGAAATGCAGATTAAAGCTCTAATTGCCCTGCCAGTTGTAATTATCGTATACAATGTATAAGATCCTATCCTAGTTCGCTTCCACAATATGGGAAGCGAACTAGGATAGGAAAGTGGCGTTGCATATAACTCAAACGTTAGTTGGTAACCATATTTGCAAGATATTGATATAGATATTTTTCAATTCACAAATAATATATCATAATATAGAAAGAAACTATATGTTCTGCGAATTTGTACTAGACTATTAAAAAGCGACATTTAAAACTCTTTTTTTTAAATACATATTTGGAATAATTAGCCATACATCGATCCTTTGTATTTGTATTTGTATTTATGAATCCTCCTTTGGAACGCAGGGAACCGTGGAATCGTCAAACATTTACAATACGAACCGAAGCTAAATGGGCCAAATGGTTTATAAGCATTTAACCCCAATGTTCACCGTCAACTAATTTGGTGCAATGGTAAGTGGCCTAAAGTTATGGAAACACTCAAGCCATACGTTAGGAAGGATAGAAATCGGGCGAGCGGTTCTTAAGTTATTAGTTATTATATCAGTTCTTGTTTGACCTAAAAATATGTAGTATAATAATAGTAGTTTGCACCTAAACTCGCAGCTAAGTTATCTGTAGGTACTTATTTTATATGCAGAGAGGCAAAATATGGCTCGAGTCAGGCTGACTCAGCCGACTCATGCTTCTTCGGTTGTCAAGCGCCATAAAAGAAGAATTAAATTAAAAGTATCAATGTGGTGTTTGATAGAGCGGCTAGTACCTCAGGGGCGCGGGGACTCCTTACAATACCAGAGGGCATGGATACAATCCCCACCTGTCCATGCGCCACTAGTCTCTTTCAGTATTGGATAAGTGCATTTTGTCGCAAATGCGAGATGTTCCAAGGTTCGAAATCCATGTTAAACTGTAGGTCTCCCCTGCTAGGTGGCCGGATTAAACCTGCCAGGGTTGGTACCATCGCATTTGATGACAAGATGGTCGAAGCGGCAATGAAAAGTCCACTACTGGACATACGCTTTTCCAATTTTTCTCCAGTGCACCCAGCCCTCAGCGGTACGAAACCACTGCTTTCCGCAGACAGAGTTGATGTTGTCGGCCCACCTGTCGGGTGGTCTTCCCACACTCCGTTTTTCTCTCCGGTCGCCGTTGTCCAGAAGTTGAAAGTTGCCCAGCGAGCAATGGAGCGAGCCATCGCATAACGCTACGCACCATGCGTAACGAGGCAATCCGGCGACATACCAGAGTAGTCGATATTGGACACCGGGTCGCTAAGCTCAAGTGAGAGTGGGCTGGTCACGTCAGCCGAAGAGACTACGACCGTTGGAGCAACCGTGTCCTTCACTGAGAGGAATGCGGTGTGTTGAGCTAATCGAGTATAACGGTGGGTGTGGTATCCATCCATGATCAGTTACGTAAAAAAGTATAGAAATAAACAACTCACCCACGTAGGAGTACTTGGAGGCAGAGAGGCCACCGTCGGGCCCCTGCGCCCGGCGCAGCCCGAACTCCAGCAGGGAAATGTGTTTGCCAGCCACCATGCGGTAGCGCGCTGCGTTCGTTGCCATCAGGCTGAAATGTGCACAATGCGAAAGGACTCGGGGAATAACAGGTTGCTATCTGGCCCCTTTGCCTGGCGACATTCCAACATTTACGCCGCTTGTCTCCGAACATTTGGGGTACATGAGTTCTCTGCGGTACATGAGTATTCTGTGACACTATGCCATCTATTAAATATGTTGTCTGTGGTTTTATCTTTGCGAGGCCGTCATTTGACACAAGAGGAGGGATTTTGTAAACATCAAAAAACTGATTTTTTTATTCATTAAAATGATATTTTCATTGCAACTTTAAGTAAAATAATAACTTGCCAGCGAGTGTCATCCCAAATAGGCAACAATAAAAAAATAATCAGCAGTAAACTCTGTGTGATACTGAAATAAATGGGTTTGATACTTGCTATCTTCTTAAACGGAATCCAATTATGTAACTTATCTATTCGAGGCTAAATTGTTAGACGAACGAGCAATATATTAAAGAGATTTCTTTGGATTTACCGTTCTTGCAAGATTAAATTGTAAAAACCAGTAAAAAATTCAATTTTTATTTATTTTAATCATGTAGTTTATTTGACATGTATTTTTTATGTTGATTTAATTGCTCACTATTGAAAAACATTTTGTTAAATATATCTGTTTTGAACTGGCTTTTGGGAGACCTTATAGGTTCATCACTGCTTTCATAATCAAACATCTTTTTTTTTAACCTAACCTAACCATTATTTTTTTAAAGCCTTTTGGTAAATCATAACAGCTTCACTACATCACTACATAGTATAAAACAAAGTCGCTTTCTCTGTCCCTATATCCCTATGTCCCTATATCCCTATGCATGCTTAAATCTTTAAAACTATGCAACGGATTTTGATACGGTTTTTTTTAATAGATAGAGTGATTGAAGAGGAAGGTTTATATGTATAATAACATCCATTAAATAGCGGAGAAATACTGTTGTTTTTGAGGTTTCCAATGTGATGTCGTAAAAAAATTTTTTTTTCCGCTTATATTGCAAACGCAGGCTGAACCCTACGAGATTTATGAAAATAATGTACTAAGTATTGTATACATTGAAAAGGTCTACAGAAAACTCCGCGATGGTATATGTCTATCTCTTATGGATATCCCACGATAATTTTTTTTTGTCATTTACTTTTTACGACAAATAATGGCTAATTTTCGAAGAGATTTTAACCAATACAGCATTAATCCTTATCCAATTCAATACCTTAAATACATTGTTGATTTAATATAGATCTATATGGCCCTTGATGGCATATGATTTAAATGAATATTTTCGAAGATATTACAGATTAAAAAATTGCGGGACGTAGCGTTTGCGGCGGTACCGGCCGGCCGGGGCGGCGGGAGCGTGCCTATAAATAGTGCGTCGGAGGCCGCGGTTTCCTCCTATAGCACTTTGAATTTATTATTTTTCTAATATCTAATAATCATGTAATAATAAGATCTAAGTTTTTTTTATTTCAAATATTTCAATGTAGGAACTCTACGTAAAAAGGGTTTACTTGTGTATCATTGTGTCAAAATAATATTTTTTTAAATGATATTATGCCCGTGCAAAGCCGGGACGGGCTGCTAGTCCTCTGATAAGATAGCGTGATGTTATGTAGCCTGTAAGTAGTACGTAATGCCTGTTGGCTAGATTTAAATTCAAACCGCCAAATCGTTAAATTGGTACCCAAAACGTTCATACTGGTTACCTTTCTGGTAATTTAGCGTGATGCTGAGTGGCCCTAAAATTGCGAAAAAAATTAAGCCATACGCAAGTACAATTATGTGGCATCAATATTGGATAAGCCATACACATTTTCATCCCCTAAATCACCCCCACAACATGTTTTAGACACATTATGCTTCTAAAAGCGTCAATCACTCAATTGAGTAGTTCTTCTTGATATAAAAATGATCTAGCATTTCACTAATGTTATAAACAGAAATCTTTTAAAGATGGAAATATTTTCTGTACGGTCAAGGTTCTGTTATCACATCTAATACAAACTAGCCCAATGCGAGTCGGACTCGCACACGAAGAGTTCAAGAAATTTAACCCATTTCATGTATGGGGCCCCATTGAATTTTTATTATATTTTATTACCAATTTGTTGTTATTGCGGCAAAATAAATACACACTCTGTGAAAATTTCAGCTGCCTACCTATTACGGTTCATGAGATACAGCCCTGTGAGAGACGGACGGTTAATAAGGTTCCGTTGGCACCATTTGGGTATGGAACCCTAAAAAGGAGGCATTTTATGTTGATATAACATATTACTGAGATATTTACACAAATAATTCACTTGATTAATTACTCATTCCTGACCAAGATTAGATCAGTGATAAAACAATAGCATGACTTTGAAGATTTTTTTTAATCAAATTACACATGATGAAAGTATGTTCAGCGTTCCTTTTGAGGAATAATCAGACTAAGCAATTGAGTGGCAAATTATAGTATTATCGATACAATTTAATATTATCTCGTCATATTAGGACGTTCACCTGATAAGGAACGGGGTCAGTCATCCTCCAGCACATCGTACAGCAGTGAAGCGTGAGACAATTATAGACTATTCCGAATTCTGTAGTTACGTCATTGCCATTTTCCTTGTTACCATTATAACATTAAATTAAAAGCAACATGCCTTCAATAATTTTGACACTATAGAAATCTCTTATATATAGGTTTCTAAGTATTTTAATAAATGTGCAAATTTCTTCATCTTTTGTTTTCAGAACAATATACTCTTTTTTTAAATAAGTGTAAGTGGAGTCTTTCTAAGTTACAAGTTAAGTTAAAAGTTAAACTTTAGCTCATAAATTCATAGCCTCGACTCATACATGACCTATGTGTGATGCCCAAAGAGACTGGTTCAGTTGGAGATAACTATGGCTTGTAAACATGTATTAATGAAATTGATTGTGTGGGTCTATTCTGTTTCGCTTTGTTCTGCATGTGTACGGCCTAACTTTAAAACAATATTATGCTACAAAGAAGACAATACTATCACAGTTCAGCGCCCGGAAAGTACATTATTATCATATTGGATGCCACACTAACAGCTGACCTGTCACCTAAGAACCTTGAGCAATTTCATCTGTATATTGTAGTCGCAATTTACTCAGTGCAACCCATCGTTTTTTGCTGTCGATAGAACAGTATTGGTAGTCTGAGTTCTCACCTAAAAATCAGTTACGTTTCTTCGAGGTTACGTAAAGACGCCAAGCCTATACGAGTTTTACTCTGTTAAATCAAACCCGGACTCGCAAATGTTCGTTCACTTAACGCCCACAGCGCGCGCTTTTCAATTCCCCTTACATTTGAAAACCCTAGTCGATAATTTAGTAAACACCAATTTAGGTGAGAAGTTGGACTCCCTTAGTCCACGACCTGGAGTCTCGACATGGATGGCCACCTATGCACTGAAATTTTATATGCAAGTCCATCACAGGAAAGAACAAGCTGCCATGCGAGAAACTTCGCTTTTTAAGCACAGCAACTCAAAAATGGACAAAAAACAGAAGCAATTATTATTAACCTCTACGAGGTGGCACTAAATGTTCCATTAGGTGGAACTAACACTCATACAATTATATCAAGTCTACCCTAAGAATGTATGCATAAGTTTCATTTAATAAAAAGATTATTTTTATTATTCACAGTATATATTCATTAAACAAAAATCGGAGCCCAATATCAATAGCTAATTTTTCTAAATGTTTCACCAATTTTTTTGGTAACCAGGTTTTTTGGGCCAGGTCTAAATATTTTATTAGCTTTTCATTTCCGGCCTTGTTGAGGTTTTCGCCATTTGTTATTGTTATGTCTACGAGGAAGATCTCGTTGGACTTGTTGTTGTTCTTGATTGTCCTATCGGTTTGTATTGGTCGATCCCAATAGAGCTTAGTGCCATCTTTTTCCAACACGTGTTCCGGTTTGTATTTATAATATGGCCAAACTGAGTCGATGAGGCCGCATTTAAAGGCAAGTTGCTGGTGGACTATTTTGGCTACGTGATTGTGCCGCTGCAAGACTCAACGCTTGCTAGGCGCGAGCAACCGGAAGTAATATGGCGGATGGTCTCACCTGGTTGGCCACAGGCTCGGCAGGTGTCGACCGATCCATCCTTCATTATATACTTCCAGAAGTTTCGCGTGACGATCATTTGGTCCTGAATGATACAAATGAAACCTTCGGTTTCTCCGAATAGGTCGCCAAACCGCATCCATTGAACTGAATCCAAGAGATGCGTGTTTGGAGACTTTAGTACCCGGAGAAACCGACCATGCAGTTCCTCGTCCCTCCATACTTCCAAACGCTCAGTAGTGATTACAACCGCAAGCGTAAAGCTCGCATCGGACAGATTAAGCGGGTGAGCTTTGAATCGCACTCCACTACGTCGATATGCCTGTTGTTTGACGCAGCCGTCAAAAGTAGTCACGAAGTTTACAAACCTCGGAATTATCGAGGTTTGTGAGGTTAAGGTTTCTCCCACCTCCTAATTTCCGAGGTATGCACAACCTCATGACCGACGACCGCGGGTGGCCATAGTATTGCGAACTTTGCGATCCAAGGCCTCCAGCTCGGTCTTAGACCGGAGCACTATGCCGAATGTGTATCCAATCACGGGTACTGTCTAACCATTGAAAGCGCGGAGTTTGTTCGCACCGCTCAAATTATTATTATTATTAAATGATGCGTTAATTTCTCATAGAGTACTCAACTTAAGAATCTGAAATGATTAATTGTAAATTATTTTCAAAGTGTTATCAAATTAACAGAAGTGATTCAGAATCTCATTCACCAGGTTAATCAAATATTAGTGTTGTATTTTAATAATAGTTTCATTAAAATGTTAAAAAAACATTTCTAAGAATTACGTAATTGGAACCAAAAGTTCTGGCACTGGTAGTGTAGGATGTCGCATAATATTTAATATTACCATATTTTATGATCATTTATATTAGCTTAGAATTTACTTATATTACGAATTTATTTTATATCAGAGTTGATGCTTCCAAAGTATACTGCGCAACCTATATTACCTGTAAAAAACATTTTTTTTTCATGCAACCTGACATGGATGGCTAATAACCCACAAGTATCGTTATTATATGAGCCCAATACACCACATTCCCGAAGGAATTACGTGCCATGTCAGGACCTTCCCTTTATGAGCACGGCTACATTGAAGTGGATGGAAAACACGGACAATTTTTTTATTGCCACTTCGACCATCTTTTCATCCAATGCTATGGTACCAACCCGGGCGGGCTTAAACCCTATCACCTAGTAGGGAAAGGGGTCCTACAGTTTTACATAGATTCCGAACCATGCTCAATACAAAAAACCGCAAAAATAGGAATATTTTTTAACATTTCGTATTTCGTCTAGGTATTCAGCATTGGAAAGCTAAAAATATAATGTAGCCCCGCAATTAAAGGGAGTACCTGGCATGGCACCTAGTTTATTTTTTATGTAACTGGACATGAATTGCTAATATCACACCCACTGTCATGATATTAGCCAAATACACCACATTCGCGGAGGAATTAGGTGCCATGCCAGGACCTTCGCTTTATAAGCATGGATACATTGAACCGGATAGAGGACAATGTTTGTTTCATTGTCGTTTTGACTAACGTTTCATCCAATGCGATGGTACCAACCCGGGCGCGCATAACCCTACCACCTAGTAGAAGAAGTACAGTATGCGCCAAACTTGTATGCGCCAAACTTATGTGAAATGGTTATTCATTAACTTGGTGCAAGCCCACATACATGGAGGAAAAGAGACCATGGACAAATGGTTTTCCTATGTCGGTAGGTACTTTTTTTTTTCCTATGTAGGTAGGTTTTGAGTTTTTTTTTTTTTACTGTAACATGTAGGATGAATTAATGCTTTGCCCACTTTTTTTTTTCACTTTACGAACAGAAAAATGCTCGATGCACTAGCTAAGGCTCTACATTTTTCCTAGTATTTTTTTTGCAATCATTGTTAGACTATTTTTTATCACTTAACAGAAACATTGTGACGATCATATAACAATGCAAATAAGTACTACATCTTCTTAAATTTATTATTATTATATTTATATTTCAAAAAAAATTTTCTAGGTTCTAATTTGTATGCATAATCAATTGTAAAAATCTCATAAGCGTGTATGGTAAAAGAAACGAGAGCCTCACGTGGCAACTCTTCCGCCATGTAGAACCTCTTGACAACACATTGTCAAATAAGCATTTGGCAGAAAAGTACTTGATAATCTTGGCCATATCATGTAACGTGGAGTAAATATGTAGGTAGCTATTAAAACTGTGAATGTATTTTTGCAATGTCACCAAGAGTATTAAAGTTTGTTAAACCTCTGGAATGCTCACACAATGACATCATGCTGGCATTGAAGTTTGTCTCTCATGGATAGGAAGTTTTTACTAAATGCATTCACAGCTGTTAACGTTTTTTTAAATGTTAGGCCCTGTATTTAAACTATTGTTAATTTCCTGCTTGGTATGCACTACCGAGGGGGTACTTTACGTGAACTTTACCCAGCTAGAACCTTAAAATAGAACATTACATACTTTTTTTATGTAACTGGACATGGATACCTGATATCAATCTGAACGTCATGATTTCAGCATAACACACCACATGGGAACTAGGCACCATGCCAGAAACTTCCCTATATTGCTCGGCTACATTGAACTGGACGAAAACACGGACAATTTTCATTGCCGCTTCAACCAACATTCATTCAATACGATGGTACCAATCCGGGCAGGATTAACCCTACCACTTAGTAAGGAAGGGGACCTACAGTTTTAAGTGGAATTCGAACTACGGGCAGTCTCAATAGTTGAAAACGATCACTCACCTAGAACCCAACTGCGCTCAGAGATGCTGCACTCAAGTAATTATACTTTTTCCTAATAAGTATGTAGGTCGCTTTTTCCAAGGAATGTGACATGTATGTATGTATAATCGAACGTGAAGCAAGGACGCATTAATTAAATAAAGAACCCTGTAAAAAGAACTACTTTATAAATATAAGCAAGCAAGGCTGCACCTGAACCAGATAAACAAAGCATTCGTAGGTATTGGGTCTACTAATTTTGCCACCTGCTCTACTATTCTCGCTATCTATTTGGAATTTTCCGCCTTTTACTTCTTTATTTAATTAATGTATCCTTGCTTCACGGCCGATTACACATTCATACATGTGACGTGCTTCACTTAGCTTATTGAACCACAAGGTGTCGCGTCACTGAGCTATCAAGGCTATTTCCCATGATATTTTATGCACTTATCCATATGCACGAACCTGTTTCAAAATATTTATTCCACTCCGAAGAAAGGGTACTAAAAGTCACTTATTTGAAACTGCTTTTTAAATGGGCTGGAACAGTTGACCACCAAAATTTCCCAGTTTTGCGAAATTGTAAGAAAGGGACTGTATGAAGGTTGTTTAAAAATGTCTATGTTTTGCTGCACCAAATACTCAATCATTTGAAACAGTGAGACGAAACAACAGAATAATTGGAGGTGGAGGAAATTAGAATCTGCACAGGCGGGTCGAAGACAGAGAAGGTAACCGAAGTATCTCAACAACCCTGGGCGCTTTTAACATCATATTCTAGGCGGATTCGTGCGGCGAAAGCAAAAAAAATGACGATATGTCACATGACTGTCTTTGATGATTAGTTCTCATAGCAACGATGTTGCTATGAGTAGCTAATGATAAAAAACAAATCCGAGTGCAGTGTACTGTCTAAGGATCATGAATAAACAATATACAATAAACAATATCTTCGGTGAAGGCGGTTTTGGACATCCTTCACGAGATTTGTCCCTAAGGCTGGTACGTCCACACCAGAATTCTAAATGGACTGATTTTTTCGAAAAAATATGTACACTAACCTCGCAAAGTTCACCAGCGTGAGCAGAGTTGTTTCAAGTAACTGAGTGATAATTAGTGGACCTTCCACTCTCAGAAGCGGAACTCTGAAAAGAACATCATAGACAAACAAACATATTTAAATATTCAGAATATGATACCTATATGTATGTCAATGATGCTGATAATAAATTTAAAATAATTATAAATAGGATTTTAAACAATCAAAATTAACATAATGTTTTCATTGTAATATATATGACAATATTATTATATTAATTGGGATTCATTGAGTCTAAATTAGCATCCATTTAGGAATCGATAGATGTAATCACCTCAAGAAGATAGATCTATAGATGTAATCATTTACTTTATAAATATAATATGATAAAGTTACCTTGGAAAAACCACAGATCCCTCCTCAATAGCGCTGACCTTAACATCCTTACAGGTCAGCTCCGCCAAGTACGCAAAGAACTCTGGCTCGATGGTGTTAGGTAATGTTTGCATCAGGTATTCAATATCTACAGCAATGAAATGGTAACGAGTCATTATCGTAGATGTTTATTGAAAAACAAAAATAAATATATAGAAATATGTTTGCTATGGAAATTTGAGATGATTTGCAATATTACCAGAAAGCAACACAAGCATTTGTTAAAGTGTGCTATAATTTAACTAAAAAGGTAATAGACTAGGAGGTAGCGACAAATATGATAACGATTATGTAAATGGCTGAAACTGGATTCACAGGATAAAGACCAACCCTATGAAGCTAAATGTGTCAGTCTGCCTATGCCAAGCGGTTGCATTAAGTAGATAATGCGTCTGAAAAAGTAGTTTAGTAGTTTAGTAGTTTTTAAAGTAGTAGGCAGCAAATAACGAAGCATGAAAGCATCAGTACATACTTGCTTAGCAATACCAAAACAAACAAATCTTAGGTTGTATTTCATAGTTATAGGTGATTTAGGTTACAGAATATAACTTTTAAAGATGCATATTTAAGTATTTGATTAAAAACCGACTGGTTATTGCTGTATAATTAATAGGTATAAATATTTCTAGACAATCAGTACATTCATCAACAGGTACATACCAACATCTATTTTATATAGCCTATCTAGATAACACAACCGCTTGGCGCAAGCAGACTGACATATTTAGCATCAGAGGGTTGGTCTCTAACACGTGAACCCAGATTTAGCCATTTACCATATCGTAACCAAAAATGTCGTGACCTCCTGGAATAAAACAAATTGACCATGTGTTAGGTACTTTTTTTGTTAAATTTGTTTGGATTTAAATATTTAAACATTAATAAAATTATTGATAACTTTAGATATAAAAAAATCATGCATGTAATTTCACACACAAAACATTTAAGCAAATGTGTAAGATGAATATGGTTTTTTTTATGAAGAATATATTTTATATATTTATGTTTACTACATTATAATGTCCGTTAGAAAGAAAATAAACCGCAAACAATATTTTAAATAAAATAAAAATATTTTTAAAACAATATTTAATAAAAGGGTTAACCGGTTGCCTTCCATTCTGCCGATATCGGCAGAGAGCTATTGTGCCCTCTATTCCATTCGGCCGATATCGGCTGTGAGTGTGTTCGCAGCGACAGTGTGGGGTAAAATATTTTTTAGTGACTATTTTATTCTTCCAGTCCATCGGAAAAGGACAAAACTAAAAAGTTTAGTAAATTTTCTTTCTAACGATACCAAATGTAACCGGTGAAATTCCTTTGCTCTCGGGCAATAATTATTTTTATTCATCAATATTTTTGAATGATCAGGTGGCCGCCGGCGAAAGTAAAAAGTAAGAAATATAGTGATTATCCGTGAAAGTGTCGAGGTAAGTGATGTTTTTACTATCTTGCATCTTGTAAGAAGCCGAGTGATGTGTGGGTTTGGTCAGATTCTTGATTTTTATTCATGTTTGAATTCATTTCGATTTGGTGTCGAATATAGGCAAAATGCCGACCTAAATTACCGCGAGTAGAAGGCGTTTACCGTAATTGTGCTCACCTCAAAACCTAACATTTTGTTATTCCTTGATGATTTCATTAAATTTTGGCCTCTCCGTAACTCCAAATGTTAGTTCTAGATGCATAAATATTTCTCCATACAAAAGTGACGTCACCCATTTGCTGTCATAGTTGGAGGTCAACGGCAGTTTTTTCGTAAATTATAATATAAAGTGCACAAATATTTTAGCAAATATGAAAATATAGTTCAATCAGATTATAAATTATGACCAACCAAACCATAAAGTGTTTAGATGTAAGAGATATGATAATTTCAATGAGTTAGGTATTTTTTCAAGTTTTATACGATTTTGCTCATAATTTTCCGTAACAAAAAATACGATCTAATAAAATAAATGAATATCAATGCGTACCTTTGTTTTCATGTACCTACCTTGAAAATTTTCATCAAAATAAAAATAAATACTGTTCAAAACTGCGGTCGTTATCACGAAAATTATTCTCAAATGAAATGTTTTTTTTTTCCACAATGCCTATGCCATCCACCCAGACCAGGTATATAGTCGGCTTAGCAATTTGGTTATCTATCATTAAATGCAAATATTTCAAAGAAAAAAGTTAGAACACGTTATAATATAGGTAAAATACCTAAACATAATCGTGATTTTACTTTACATGTTTTTATTTCATATTTAGGACACGATTTCTAAATAAGACAAATAAGGCATGTAAAGAATAATTATTAATTTGCATAATTCACTCATAAACATAATGCACTTTCATACAAAAATATATCGTAATGATTTTTTTCCCTGACCTCGACGCACGCGGCGCGCGCCCTCCCGCACCCGCGGAAATTACGGTTGGTTCCGTAATAAGCGCCAGAAGCCAAAGGGTTAATGACTCCACTTCTTGGCCTTGAATGGCTGATTCTACATAAGTCAAGTCATAAATCAATTTTAAAGCTGATATTGGCTGAATCAAAGCCTAGAAGTCAAATTTAGTCATATATGTTGGAACTTCTTCTTTTGGAGCAACAACTATGGCCATATTTAACATTTACAATTTATAAGAGTCTCGAAGGCCATTAGGTTAAAAAATGCAAACCTTTAAGGCATAGACATACAGGTGTCCCGTAAACTTTTGACCATCTTGCCGCTCGATCTTACCAATTACTACCAGAATATGTGTATGTGACCTCCATGAAAACCTAATGATTTTCCGGATAGAAAGTTGAAAATTTTTGGAAAATTAACAATAGATTTTTTTTTTCTTATACGCTGGGTCTATTAATTTTTTTAAACATTTCAGCTTCTAGACAAAAAAAAATGTTTGGAAAGGTTTGGCTCTATGGAGTCACTTATCTAAACTTACTTGCTTTATTTAAAAAAATATATCTTGCCCATGAGGTTAAAAACGAATAAATCAAAATGGTATTAAAACACATTTTCACAATACATTTCACAGTGCTTTTGGTTACATTATTATGCCTCATAGCTAAAGGCATAATTAAGGCCAATCTGGCGTGATGGAAAAATACCTTAGAGAGCATTAGGGCTAACCTAACTATTAAGTTAAAACATAACTACCATTAAAACTAAATATAAAACATAAAACAGGTATTGTCAGAAGAAAATAGGTACATACCACTATCCGAATAATGAAAATTCTCAAGAAACTTGAGGCACTCCTCCAGCCCCGCGAAGATGGTGAACTCGCCCTGGAATGGGTTGTTGCGGAAGAACAAGTCGAACACGGCAACATCCTCAGTCTTTTGAGACTTCCAGTATGCGTACGCCATGGTGATCTGGTACAGATCTGTCAGCAAATAGTGGTACTCGTAAAACAAAACCATGTTAGGACACAGGGATAACAATACGATAGGATAAGACAGGATTGTTTATATTATTTGGGGCCGAGACGAGCGACAATGCACTAATTTCAAGTTTTACTTCTTGTACATATATTATTACATTTGAGGTACTACGCGAACAATATGACATAATAGTTTTTAGTAAAATTATTGAAGTTATTATTGAATATTCTGCCAGTGTTTACCTGTCAACAGAGGTTGTACGATCCCGTTCTGGCGCGCCATCTTTCGCTCTCGCATTGACAGTAGTTCGGCGGCAGCGTTCGACATCGCACTGCGTAAATAAATATTGTCAAAGTGAACTTTGTGGCTCGCCGCGCACGTGGAGAGCGAACGCTGTCCTCCACTCGAGTGCCATTTCGACGAGCGCGGGATGTTTATCAGCGCGCGAAAATGCTTAAGTCGACGCTCGGAGTGTGCGCACCTTGCGTTATTGACCACGCTTGCGTACGGAACACCAAGTGCGGAAGGTCAGGCTTGAAGGGCAATGTGACGATCGTGACGATGATGGATTTAATTTGTTGAAACTGAATGGAATTGAAGAATTTCGGTGTAACGTTGCCTCAGTTTTGTTTTCTTGAAACCACTGATTGCTCTCAGCCAACATGTCTTTTTCCACTTTCGATGCAATTTATTTTCATTGGTGTGCGAAAATCATTACCACCCGCGCGCAAACTGGTCGATGTCGATGACATTTGACTTGACAACGCGGATGTCATTTTGACAGCTGTCATCTGGCCGTGCGTTCCGTAATGCGCACAGCGGACACATGAATCGTGTTTCATTTATATCGCTACTCACAGCCACAAACGTCATTACCTATGCGATAATAAATCGGAACGAACTTGAGCAGACATATGTGTCATATTCCGGGAGGTCACGACATTTTTGGTCACGATAAGGTAAATGGCTGAATCTGGGTTCACAGGTCAGAGACCAACCCTCTGATGCTAACTATGTCGGTCTGTCTGTCCTAAGTGGTTGCGTTATCTCAGTCAGTCAGTCAGTCAGTCAGCGTGTTTGCGTCCACTGCTGGACATACGCCTCTCCAATCCTTCTCCAGTCCTCCCGGCCCTCAGCGGTACGGAACCACTGCTTTCCGCCGACGCACTTGATGTCGTCTTCCCACCTGGCGGGTGGTCTTCCCACCTGGCGGGTGGTGGTGGTGGTGCGTTATCTAGGTTGGCTATATAAAATATATGTTGGTATGTACCTGCTGATGAATATACTGATTGTCTAGAAACATTGATACCTATTAATTATACAACAATAACCAGTCGGTTATTTAATTAAATACTTAAATATACCTAAAGTTATATCTGTAACCTAAATCGCCTATAACTACGCCAAAGCTATGTTCAGTTTTGGTATTGATAAGCAAGTATGTACTGAAACTTTCATGCTTCATTCTTTGCAGCCATTTACCTTATCATATATTTTGTTTGTCACCATAACTACTTTTTCAGGCGCCTTATCTAGGTAACGCAACCACTTGGCACAGGCAGACTGACACATTTAGCTTCAGAGGGTTGGTCTTTATCCTGTGAAGCCAGTTTCAGCCATTTACGTTATCGTTACCATTTTTGTCGCCACCTCCTAGTCTATCAGAGCCTAACTTAACTACGTCGAAAATGCATCGAGTCTCGAAAGTGGGCGTTCCAGGCCTAGAATTATAACCGCGTACACGGCGCACATGCGCTCAACCGTGCGCGCTTTGTATGATCTGTGTGCGGTCTACAGTCACGTCCCTTATGTCAACATGACGTTCACGGAAGTGAACATAAGCAGTTCGGAACGGTCGTGTACGCGTACATTGTGAATTCTCCGCAATATACGCACTTCGGAATACATTGTGCGCTTTTTTTAAGTTCTAATGCGTATATTGCAGAGATTGCAGATCGCGGTAACATTGAATACGTGTGATACGAATGGGGAAGAAAACTCAAAGCCCATTTATTCCGGGAGGTCACGACATTTTTGGTCACGATAAGGTAAATGGCTGAATCTGGGTTCACAGGTTAGAGACCAACCCTCTGATGCTAAATATGTCGGTCTGTCCGTGCCAAGTGGTTGCGTTATCTAGATTGACTATATAAAATAGATTCTGGTATGTACCTGCTGATGAATATACTGATTGTCTGGAAACATCGATACCTATTAATTATGCAACAATAACCAGTCGGTTTTATTACTAAATACTTAAATATGCCTAAAGTTATATCTGTAACCTAAATCACCGACAACTAAGAAATGCAATCAAATATATGTTCAGTTTTTATATTGCCAAGCAAGTATGTACTGGTACTTTCATGCTTCGTCATTTGCATCCATTTACCTTATCATATATATTTTATGTCACCATAACTACTTTTTCAGTCGCCTTATCTACGTAACGCAACCACTTGGAACTTATGGTCTTTATGACGTGAACCCAGTTTCAGCCATTTACGTTATCGTTACCATTTTTGTCGCGACCTCCTAGTCTAATTGTAGGTGTTGCATGAGCGACCTCACCTTAAAAACGTCAAAACTGTCATCCTGTCAAGTTTGATTTACCAGATGAAAGATGTACTCAATCATGCAGTTAGAATAAGGTTTAGAGGAAAAGAAGAGCTTTTGTTTGTCTTCAACATGGACGTGAAGAATTATTTACCTCCATGGTCTTCAAACAAATTTAAATGTCATTGACCAGCACAAAGTATGAAACGCAATATTATAGGTTATTATGTTTTTTAGATATTTTCTTTCCCAAGACTTCTTTTAATTAGCATGATTAGGAACAATTAATTTTTGGAATAACATGGAGACAAATAAGTGACATCAATTACACGGATTAAGTAAAGAAACATTTTAAATGTATTATATTTAATTTTGTGTGGTATTTGACAGCTTTAACAGATCTTTTAGGTGAGCGCGCTTAGACGTCACCGGTCGTGATGAATAAGCAGTTTTCTTCCTCTTGATATAGCTGCTCACAGCCGCTAGCTTATAGCGACTGAACAATGACCGGCACTGCAGAGCATACCGAGAAGCAGTCCGGGTAATAGGCAGTACCCTTAGGCCCGTACCTGCACACACAAGCGTTCAGAAGACCCAGATCACAAAGCGACGACGACGACGGTCGTGTACGGATATATTGCTGCTGCACTGTCTGTTGTGCCAGCTCCTGTACCCACGAAGCAAACATGAGTTCAATTCACGGATAAAAATGAAACACCTTACCTTTCGCATAACATCATCGCTGCGAATTTGATGTTGTGTCATTGCACTCTAATTAGAATTATGAGAAAGGGACAACACTCGGTAGTCCAGTGGTGCGACACCTTGCGATTCGGTAAGCTGAAGCACCTCTGAGAGCGGTTGGGTTCTGGATGGGTGACCATTTTCAACCGTTGATGCTGGCCGTGGTTCAGATTCCACGTAAAACTTTAGGTCCCCTTACTTACCAGATGTTAAAGTTAATCCCGCCCGTGTTGGTACCATCACATCAAATGAATGATGGTCGAAGCGGCAATTAAAATTGTCCGTGTTTTCCATTCAGTTCAATGCAGCCGAGCAATATAAGGAACGTCGTGGCTTGGCAACTAGTTTCCATGTGGTATGTGAGGCTAATATCTGACAGTTCGTTTTGTTATCCATGTCCAGTTACACAAAAAAACTAGGGTGACGATCCATGAGTAAGAAAGTTTGCGACTTACCGCAGCCCGAGTACCCAATACTTCGCAACTGGTGAGTGGTGAAAACTAAAAAATACCTCGGCGTCACATTTTTGTACACTATCCTCCATATTTTCGTCTCTATCATCGCCAGACCAAATAAGTAATAGTGCTACGCTAAACAACATATTTTGTAAAAAGCCAGGGAGCTAACGAATGCTTGGAGAGGCACGTCGAAGGTAATGTTCAAATGTGTCACTTTTAGTGAATCCAAGATTTTCCGACGACATAGGGATGCTTTGGGCAATAAAATACGAGTCAGGATAACCGGTCCCCAGATAATTAGCATTCTATTGTACAGGGTGGGGCAAAAGAACTGGTTATTACTTTTTTTCTTATTAATATTAAATAGATATCAGATAATAAATTAAAACTCATGTAGATCATTTTTATTTAGGTTTTAAGTGGGTTTTCCCTAGAGAAAATAATCCAGCGCTGTTTAATCTGGGGAAGGAACGGGCCTTTGAATTGTTGATAACCTCTAGATTAAATGTCGAAAGTCTTCCCTAGGATCTAGATGTCTGATGACCATGGGCATTGCAAAATAGTGTTTGGATTCTAAGTTATAAGGCCCGAAAGTTTGAAGATTTCACATGTTTTATACCTACAATAACTTTGGACGTGGATTACTCGACCATAAAAAAATAACATCTTAATAAAAAAGGGTTAGTCATCAAACCTAGCTTGTTTCATGAAGATTTATAATCAATTTTATTTTTATTTGATATTACACTACAGCGGTCGTGATTTACTTTTAACCTATAAGTCGCTTTGCAATGAAAATTTTCGTAAATCTTCTAAATCAAACACGATGCGTATTGTCTGCTTTTTGGACATGTATCTTCCTCATTACGGAGCCTGTCTTTTTCTTTGAAACAGAGAAGGTCCCAGAACGCAATTGCACGCAATTGAAGGGCTACTTTAAGAACGGCCCGTAAGCAATGCTACCCATACAAACGTAGTTTACTAATCATTTGGAAACCGCTATTCCAATTAAATTGATATTTAATATCTAATATCAGGTAACAAATATCTGTGTCTGCACCCTTTTGTTTTTTTGAAAAATTCAAACCGAAAGAAATGAAAGCTAAAAGAAAATCTTCATACGAATTTTGTTTTCTCTGTAATGACCCAGAATACATTTACCAAAAAAACAAAGACTACTAAGTAAACTACTTTTGTATGGGAGGCGAAATTTTCTGATGCTTACGGGCCGACCTTAAGGTGGCCCAACCCGGCGGGACTAACTCATTCCCGGGCACGGTACAAAACTGTGCTGTTGCGCTCTGGGACCGTCTCTGTTTCATAGAAAAAGACAGGCTCCGTGATGAGGAAGATGCAACATGCAAAGACAATGTGCATAGTGTATGATTTGGTAAGATTTACGAAAATTTTAATTACAAAACGACTTAAAGCTAAAAGTAAACCACGACCGCTGTAGTCAAAAATCTAACAAAAATCATATAGATTATAAACCTTGATTAAGGTGGCCCAACCCGGCGGGCCTAACTCATTCGCGGGCACGGTACAAAACCATGCTGTTGCGCTCTGGGACCTTCTCTGTTTCAAAAAATAAAACAGGCTCCCTGATGAGGAAGATGCAACATGTCCACAAAAAGACAATGTGCATAGTGTATGGTTTAGTAAGATTTACGAAAATTTTTATTTCAAAACGACTTATAGCTAAAAATAAACCACGACCGCTGTAGTCAAAAATCTAACAAAAACCAAATAGATCATAAATCTTGATTAAATAAGCTATGTTTGATGTATAATCTTTTTACGATGTTCTTACTTTATCATTGCATAATCCAACTCCAATGTTATTGTATAAAACGCGCGAAAATTCGAACTTTCGAACCTTATAACTTAGAAACCAAACACAATTTTACAATGCCAATGGTCATCAGACATCTAGATCGATCAAATAAAGCTATTTTGAGCAAAATTTTGGATCTCTGACAAGAAATATGGGCGTGATCTTCTTTCCCCTTTTGTATGGGGAGATGAGCGGGATGAGCCACCTTAAATAAGCTATGTCTGATGACCAATCTTTTTAAGATGTTCTTACTTTATCATTGCGCAATCCACCTCCAAATTTATTGTATAAAACGCGCGAAAAATTCGAACTTTCGGACCTAATAACTTAGAAACTAAACACAATTTTACAATACCAACGGTCATCAGCCATTCGATCAAATAAAGTTAATTTTGAGCAAAATTTGGGATCTCTGACAAGAAATATGGGCGTGATCTTCTTTCCCCGTTTGCATGGGGAGTTGAGCGGGATGGCCCACCTTAAGAAATGTTTTTGCAAAACATTTAAGACTTGAGAGCGTAACTTCAAACTTTGATATAATTTGTCAGTTACATCGTGAAAACAACTACCTCATCCGCCGGCTAAATAACTCCCAAGATAAACCTGCCCTGTAGGTGACAGAGAGATGGTGAAATGGAAATATGCTGTGTAACGAAATGTGAAGTATCATTTGTCGCAGTCACATGCTTTACATAAATAATCACTTTAATCTCATTCAAATCAAACATTTTATTCACCTCAGTACTTACACATTATTGACATATCTTTTACAAATTAGTCAAGCAAAAATATACAGTGTAAATTATGTAAAAAGATATGTAAAAACATTTTCAAAGTTTAATTGTCGGCATGTGTCTGATTGTCCTCGTAGCATCCTTTTAGTATTGAAACAAAATTAGACATAAATTTATTAATATACACCAAAACTAACACACTGTTAAAATTACAAGGTATTTATATAATCAGACTCCTATTGCACATTCACACAGCCAGCACTCCAATAGCGTTTCGCTACAATTTAGTCTTCAACTTCTTTTTAGTGCTTCTCAGGAGTGGAAGCGCAAATGATCGATAAAGCGTCGATAAAGCGTCGATAAGACTGTCGATCGATAAATGACTATCTGCTTCGTTTATCATGATGACCGAGCATAAACACCGATAAACAACGATAAAAATTATCGATGGCACGGACAAAAATCGAGATGACGTTTTACTACGGAATTTATACCCCGAACTACAACACGGGACGACAAACCAATTTTAGTACATTTTAGACTGACTATATGATGTTAGGTCACTTGAATCAATGGAATTATTTTCTCTACATACATTCACCTACATTATCGCCAAACATATACTAACTCTGTGCCTCCGAACCTTTTTTTATTAAATACCACGGTATAGCTCATTTTGAATTTGGTCAAATCAAAACTTGAGATCAAAACTGAGGACAGATGTCAGTTTAAATATTTACACTACAGCATATTTGTTCTTGGTTCTTATTATTATGTTTTCTTACCACGTGTGTACGTAGAATAAAATTCAAGGTCACACTCAAATGCATACTGATCTATGATGCAGCCATCGATATAAGATGCAGCATACTGTCCTTTGCTTTCAGGAGCCTTCCTATTGACAGATCCTGACGATGAGTGTTGCCATTAGTCCATCAATATATGAACAATAGCTTATCGATTTGCTTGTGCTCCCACTGCTGGGACTGGTGATATTTATACTTTATTTCTTCGATCATACTCAAAACATTTAATCCACCTTTACTTCGCTTTACTATATTCCATGCTGCTTTAGTTTTGTTTTTCGCATTAGCGATAAATAATATTTTAACAAGTTTTTTTTACTTGTACTCTATAACTTTTTAAAAATTCGATTGTATGTTTTGTATTTAATTTCAATAGCCTTTTCGTTATTTCTAATGCTTTCTGAATATAATAAACTTTTATATCTGGATGAAACCCATACGACATTAACCATTTATTTCCCTCAGAATTAATTTTTTGCTTCAATGATGGAAAACAAAAATTGTATTCAAGTTAAAACAAATCTATAAATGTATCATATGCAATATTGACATGAGTCTGTATATAAACCTCTAAATAGCTCATTGAAGACATACAATTATAGAATTTTTGCATGTTTTCTTTAGAGTACAATCGAATAACTAATTAACCACGACAAAGGTTGCAAAAGATCTATGCGGCAATATCTGTTGAGAACCATCTCTAATTGTTGAATAAAAATATTGAACTTTGCATCTGTTTTCCGATATAGGCAAATCACAATCATAGTTTGTGTCATGTCTCGACGAAATGTCAGTGACGAAAGAAATTACTACTTTACATTGCATCAAAAATTACTTGCATCAAACTGGAACATCGCAAAGATATGAGAAGGGATAAATCGTTAACAATCTTCAACAGATACAACGGTCATTTAGCATTTTAATTTTCATTAACAAGGATTCAAATAATGAAGTTGCCTTATTTCACTTCACTTATGAAACCGAACTGTTCTAAAAAAATAGGTGTTAACCATTCTGACTTGTCTAAATATGTTTTTGGGAAATATACCCCGCAATGGAGGTGGTTTTAAATGTATTTTTTTGTAAAAATGCCATTTTCTGAGACTTTGTCAGTGTTAAAAATATGACAATAGAAATAATAGGTACCCACATTTCCCGTAGATTCCCACACACCCACATTGAGTAAAACTAATACATACATATTCCAATCAAATTCTGCTCTAGGTGGTAAGCACATAATTCAAATTCCTGGTGCATATACAATGATCATGCTTGTGGTACCAGAAGCTCTCAACCTTGTAACATTGTGCCATATCTTTTGTTTTATGAATATCTATATTAATTAGAATTTATCGGAATATTACGGTACAATATTTAAGGGAAGAAATGCCGCTAAAGGTTGGAAACATACTACTCTTTGGGCCGTTAGCTCTTGATTGGCGTTGCTTACTGTTGATTTTTAACAAAAACCCTATTTTATTCCGATAAGCAAATGATGCACCTATAAAAATACAAGATTAATAATATAATCAGATTAGTAAATATTTTTACTCGAGAAAGCAGAACACACATATCAACGTGAATACAAAGTCAAGGTAAAATTCATCAGTCAGTACTTTTTTACGGAACTGGATATAGGTACCTAATACCACAACTACTGCCATATTAGCCCAAAACACCAGTAAGAAACTAGGTGCCATCCCAGGACTTTCATTTTATTTTACGGCTATATTGTGACCCATATTTTTTTATATTTTCTTAAGTTGTTTGGAAAAGTCAGTTAAACATGATCTTTAGAGGCACTGGCACCGGCAAATAGCAACCGTGACAAAATATATATGAGCAGAATAGTAAAACGGTTGACAATTAACATTCCGATTCGATAAGCTGGGGAAGGTCCTCTGAGCGCGGTTAGGTTCTGGACCATTTTCAACCGTTGAGGCTGGCCGTGGTTCGGATTCCACGTAAAACTGTAGGTCCCTTTCCTTACTTACTAGGTGGTAGGGTTAATCCCGCCCGGGTTGGTACCATCGCATTCAATGAATGATGGTTGAAGCGGCAATTGTCCGTGTTTTCCATCCAGTGCAATGTAGCCGAGCAATATAAGGAAGGTCCTGGCATAGCACCTAGTTCCCATGTGGTGTGTTAGGCTAACATCGGACGGTCAGTTCGGTATTAGCCATCCACGTACAGTTAAAAAAAAATGTCGCGACACCTCATGGGAGTCCCCATGAACCATTGCTTGCTAACTACTATGTGTTTAGGTTTTAATGTAATTATTCTTCTTCACCATTTTCAAAAATGTGTCTATGAAAATAATAACATAAAAATCTTATATTTGTAGCATTATTCTAGGAAATAGTAGAATATTGCTATAAATGCGGGATTTTTTATTATTTTATATTTTCCTTTATTTTGTACTTTAAATAGGAAAAAATAGATATCCCTGTAATTAAGTAAGCTTAGTAGCAACCCGTTGCTAGCAACCTACGAAAAAGAAAAGCAGCAGCACCGTATTCAAAAACACACCAGGACAAATCAAAATGGTTGACGGCTCGTGCACTGACAGATTGCTTGCATCATGAATGAATAGCCATATCATTCTTGGCCGAAACCTATAATTCGAGGTACAACTACATTCACAACACCTGCGTGTAATAAGCTCAGTAATTATTAGTGGGTAATAAAGCATATCAAAGATTCAAATATTCAAAGATTTTATTCAGCGATTTTGTTGTGTACACTTTTTTATCACTTCGTCAAATGGCATGCATATTACGAGTATCATTTAAATAAACAAATAAACAATATTGTTACAGCATCATACAATTTTTCAATTACAATCAGAATAGAGCAACCTTTGCCTGTTAATATAAATTTAAAGATATCAATGAAATAAAGATAAATATAAAGTACAATAATGACAAAGATGTTGTAATGTTTATGGAAGATAATTAAACTCAATAAATATTTGTATAACTTACATGAAGTATTTCAGGTCGTAAAGCACAGTGTTGTACCCATAGGCATTTTTTTTTAAAATGATAGCATATTAGCAATTAATTGGTTTTATGTCTTTGTATATTTAAAAGAGGCATATCTCATGGAAACAGTAATTACTGCCTTTAGTAAAAAGGATGAAAATTAACATAAGACTGTTTTGAGATGAGAGTGAGCGAGACATTACGGAAACAGCTATCTCTTTCACTCGAAATCGCGGAGAGCTACCTGCATAACAGTGTGCACTAGTTATCCTTATGGATTGGACATGATTAGAGATTGTTCCTTTGTCGTTTTAAATTTTGATTCCATGTTGCAACATTGCAATTGTGTGTCCGGGTGTTAATAAAAACCTAGTATTCTTTACTGTATTATTGTTTTGGTTTTTTAAATTATAATGATGGAACGGATCAATTATGTGAAGACATTGAATGGAAAAAATTCATGATTTTAATTATTTTAAGGAAACCAACACTAAAGCATGCTGTATTCGTTAAATGCATTTGTGTGAGTACTGTGTCCACCTGAAGTTATAAATTTCGACCTTTACCTGTCATTCCTTTCTGTTCACCAAAACGGCAGTCCATTAGCTTAGTAAAAGACAGTTTGCTCGGTAGGCCCGCGTAAGACGTAAGCCCGTGCGGCGTGAATCATTTGAGCAAAGCGTTCCTGGAGAGCAGCGAGAGGGGCCGCTCGAGCTGCGGGTGCGCGCGGTCGTGGTGGATGGTGAGGCCGCGGCGCGTCACAAACTTGTCCGTGCAGTATGAACACTGGAACGGCTTGTCGCCCGTGTGCTGGTACATGTGGTACTGCAACACACACATGCTGGTTAGGGAACATTCCCATGCCAAGTGACCGATTTGGGGGGAGGGAGGAGTTTATCAAAATATCACGCTGGGTCACATGGGGAGAAGAGGAGGTATTCATTCTGTCACGTGGTTTTCCAAATATTGTTATTATTTATAAGACTAAAACCACAAAGAAAAAAAACTTACATGGAGCCCATGTGAGGGTCACACCGTACAAAAACAATTTGGTTGGCAACTGGCTTCTGATAACACCCGTACCGACTTCTTGCTTTTCGGGTAATGTTCCCATGTTTCGTCACAAGTAATGATTTCAGAAATACGCCTCGATTACGTACAGTCAAGCCTATTATAGTTTGTTGTTCCGTCAAGTGCTTGTTAAGGTTTTATTAGTAATTTATAGTCTATCCTCTGAATAATTATACAATGTTGTTTCCTTTGCATAGGCATGCAGTTTCGAATTCGAGAGAAAGGGATAAAACATTGTATAACTATTCAAAGGATGATTTGGGTTCATTAGTAGTAGGGTCGATTCTTTTTGTTATTGACTGTTTTGTATTCATACTTACGTTTAAAAAACGCCTTGAGGGAGTGGGGAGCGCCGGGAGGGGGGAGAATGTCATGCAGCTAATGAAAAAGGAGAATGAATGCGTCCAAATTGTTTCAACTTATAATAGCGGAAAATACTCCGGCTCATGGTGCCTAACATAATTTATTTGGTTTTACCTGCAGATTAGAAGGTCACTGAAAGCATACTCACTGTGAAATTATCCTTCTTCATAAAACCATGCCCACATATCTCACATTTATACATAAAGATTGACTTGTTGGGTCGGTATACAGTGGGCGGCTGCCCATTTTGTGGATTCGATATAACCTCCACCTCTGATTTGTTACCTGCAATGATACACAAAGATTAACAGAAACTGGTCAAGTCCGAGTTCAATCCGCCCAAAGATACTTCCGACCGACCCAAAAGACCGAGCGAGTAGGCTACCCAAGACTACTGGGATTGCCTTGAAGAATTTTTTCTCGATTGGTGCGCCATTCGAGGGCGCCTAGAATTCGGTGAAATCTTTTGGAAGGGGCTCTACCGATGTCTGAACACTGAGGGCGGTCAGTAAGTTTTTGAGATGTAAAAGTGAAGTAAAGTGATAACAAGTCACAGTGAACTAGCTATTTCAGTTCAACGTGTAATATTGTTTGGAGTTTAATGTTTAAAGTGACGTATCGACTTAGAATAAAATTGGTTATAAGTGAGGTTATGTTTTAGTTTTGAGTTTTAATTGTTTGAAATAAAGTTTTCTTCACCCTTTTTAACACTCTGTCCAATCTTTTACAATCTGTCCAAGTTCCAAGACAATCAGTAAAAACAATTTATTGGTTTGAGTTTAACGTGACTGGTATGCGTCCAGTGATCCATCCAAATGGTTATAGATCAGGTTGATACCAGTTCAGCTGGCAAATACTGCACCGAAATAAAGTAAACATTATTGACTTTTGGTGTTTTCTCCTCTAATCTTCACCCCACACGCGTAACACTATGACACTTAATAATTTACAATAGATTAGCTCTTTTTATAAATGTATTTTGTTGTGTTTACTACTACAGGTTCTCAGTTAATTAAAACTTTTATAACTACATGCAAAAAGGATTCAAACTATACGAAAAGTATATTTTCTCAGAGGACTTCCTACAGTGGGTCTAGTAAAAGTGAAAATTTCCTGTATCTTTTGGAAAATTGCGTTTTTATTTCCTCGTGCCTTATGTTATATAACTGTGAATATATATATATATATATATATATATAAACATAAATGATTCTGTTTTATTAGAAATTATGATAAATGAAGTATTTACGTTCTCAGTTGATGAGTTATCATAATTTCAAGTATTATATTTTCAAGATTCACAGACTCGTTTCACGCTGCCGTGCAACAGCTGCTCACCTGGAGTCAACTGATTAGGAAGATCGTTCATTCAATTCGATGGTACCAATTATGTCGGGATGAATTCTACCACTTAAGTAAGTAAGTATTAAAAAAGAGGACCTTAAGTTTTAAGAGAATCTTAACCCCAAATGTCGAATCCCTTAGTCGGCTTGCACGACATGACGGAAAGAAATGCAGTGGGCTCACTTGAATTATTTTTAAGTGCCGGAACCTACACAGCACTAAGTAACGTGTATAACAAAAAGTGCTAACTGACCTCTCCGCCTTCGCTTGCCGCCGGCCACCTTGCTGACGGTGAGCGCGTCCTTGCGGCCCGGGTGCATGCGGTTGCGGTGCGAGTAGCAGTTTCCGGAGCTCGCGAAGCACTTATCGCAGTACGGACACTTGTAAGGCCGCGCACCCGTGTGCTGGTTTATATGAAACTGGAAAATGCAACATTCCATATGTTTGCTTCTTCTTGTTATGTTGCTATATATGTAGGAATTTTTACTTAACCCTTCAATCAGCAAAGGCCGTATGAACGCGCCTGTCTGAGGATCTGGGATCGCAAATCTGGGATCAAAGCTGGGAAATGTATGGGGAGGAAAAATAAAAATATCTCGAAACAACGGGGGAACGGCAGAACGTCTAATATGCGGATTGTATAATGTCATATTTTAACAAAATTTTAAAACCATGCACAACGTATAATCGGCAGATCGTATAATTTTATACGTAGTGCATGAAGAAGTTTAAAAAATAAAATTACTTATTTCTCCATGCATAACGTATAATAGTCACAACGTATAATATTATGATCTTTATTTAACAAAAAAAGAAAACCATGCATATCATATAATCCAAAAACTTTTCATACGATAAGCGCCCTTATGCATATACTTTTAAAACGTATACTCGCACGTGACGTTTCGACCGTCTCAATTAGCGTAAGGTGGCGTTTCGAAATTGTAGCATATATCGATTCGTAGCAATTTCAGCCTTAAATGTATCGTCATTAGGGCGCTTTATGCAGTGCTTCTTGGCATATTATACGTTCTGCATGGTTTTCTTTTTTTGTGAATTCATGTTAGGAATATTATACGTTGTGACTATTATACGTTCTGCATGATGCAAAGAGTTCATTTTATTTTTAAACTTTATTCATGCACAACGTATAACATTATACGTTGTGAATATTATACGATATGCATGGTTTTAATTTTTTGGAAAAAAATACTATTATACGTTGTGAATATTATACGTAGTGAATATGACTCGAAACAACAGGTCAAGTGTTTGTTTTGTGTCCGAGTCTGTTCTGGGCTGTCTCGAAAGTGCAGGTTAGTGTAGTAAAGCTCGGACCCAAATTCAAAAACCCAAATCAAAGTGTCAATTAACAATGAAAATCTTCTATGCGTAGTACTAATACTTATTACACATGACAGTGGCATTCAACAAGGCATGGACCGGTCTTTGAACACAATGCCAAACCAAGTTTCAATTTAAGAGCTTCGTCATTTGCAGAGATAAGAACAGAGATGGTACTGATGAGGTAGCCTCAAAGGTGGCTCAGATTTACTTGTTAGGGTCTTGAGGTCAGTATGTTACGAGGGAGAGTTATCATACCTTAAGGTCCTGATTTCTCTTAAAGCTCTTCTTACAGAGATGGCACTGGTAGGGGCGTTCAGTGCTGTGAGTGATGCTGTGAGTCTTGAGGTTGCTGCTGGTGTTGTAAGCACGGCCACAGATCTTACAGACGTACCCTTTTGACGGAGACTTATGAGAATCCATGTGAAGGTTCAAATTAACCTCTGATCTGAAACTGTGTCAAAACCTAAAAAACCGGCCAAGTGCGAGTCGGACTCGCGCACGAAGGGTCCCGTACCATCAACACTAAAAAAATCACGTTTTGCAAAATAAATACGGACGGACGGACAGTGGAGGCTTAGTAATAGGGTTCCGTTTTCACCCTTTGGGTACGGAAACCTAAAAACGGGCCTAAAAGCATAGAAAACAAAAATAAATGTAAATAATAAAGAGCGCGATAAGTTGATAGGTTAAGTTGGTGTTGTGCAGAACAATTGGGCCGCTGTCAATTGAGAAGTTTGTAGGTTAGAGGAAAGGTTATATACATAGGTTTTTTTTTATGTTAAGCGAGGCATATGTCGTACGCCAGGACATATTTAGGTGCCCGACGACGCCTATGAGATTTCGAACTTACAGGGGGGCTGCGAAAACCATGCCGGCCGGCCAGATGCTTCTTCACACCACGTTTGAAGGACCAAAGGTTGTGCTTTGGGGAAAATACCTCCGAATTTGAAGGACCCCAGGTTATACTTTGGGGGAAATTAGAGGAGGATGTACTTATATGTGGAAGCACACATCATGCCATGTTGACACGGGTCAACATGGCTGACGTGAAGACCTAGCTACGTATAAGTATGAGTTAGTTTGCAGATGAGAGTGGTTTATTCATTACATACACAAATTTAATACTCACACTCGGCTGCAAACTTTGCACGTGACATTGTTCTTATGTTCCTTGAGATGCGCTAGCAGATCAGACTTATACTCGAAGCTTTCGTGGCATGCACTGCACGTGAAGGGTTTGTCACAGCGGTCCTCATTGTAATGCGTCCAAGAATGGTTCTTCAGCGCCAGCTCCGTAAGGAAGCTGCGCTTGCACACCACACAAGGAAATGGCTTGAAGTGGTCGGGAGCCTCATTCCTTCTTGGCTCTGGTTCTTCTTGGTTGGTTCCGGTGTTAGGACACCTTCGGATGAGCTTAATTGTTACATTCTCGCTCTCCAGGCCGTGAAGGTAGGTGGGTTCGTCCCCGCAGTCTTCGTTAAAGCCCGTCATGTCGGAACTCTCGCAGTTCTGCAGCACTAGCATGGGGTCCACGCTGATCTCCATCTGTGTGATGGCTGACTCAGCATCAAAGAACTGATGGTCGGTGGGCTCAGTCTTTACGCATGTGAGCTCGGACGGCTCTGTGCTGCTCATCTGTTGGAGTAGTATGCTGCGGCTGAGAAGGATCTCCTGAGCCTTGCGTGCTGTGTCAATGAATTCACAAACACCATGCAGTTTGGTGCAGCATCTGATACAGATGTTTTTTGGGAGTGTATCATTTTCATCTACCTGCGGGAATAATAAAAGGGGTTATATAACATAAATGCTTTAGCTAATGTACCCAGCTCCGCTCAGGTCGATGTCATTTTAGATGGATTTCAGGCTGAATTATTTAATTCATAAAAAGTAGGCCACGGGTTAATCCCTGACAAATCTATGCGATTTTTTTAATCAAAATCATCAATGTGGCATGACTGTAAGAAAAACTTCCGAATGTTTCTATTTTTAGGGTTCGGTACCCAAAGGGTGAAAACGGAACCCTAATAAAAAGCCTCCGCTGTCCGTCCGTCCGTCCGTCTGTCACAGGGCTGTATCTCGTGAACCGTAATAGGTAGGCAGCTGAATTTTTCACGGAGTGTGTATTTTATTTTGTCGCTATAACAACAAACAGGTAAAATGCTCTGGTACTGAACTTTTGAATGCGTACATTAATATAACCAAAGCAACAAAATATTTTTCTGTTGAAATGTGTGTAAGTGGACTTATGTACTGTCATGTCAGTCAAACAGAAGCATTTAACACATTCATGGACACGAACGCCACCGCATTCGTGTTTGTCTATCTTCCTTTGATAGAATTGCTATAGCATTCGTACTTGGTCTCCTTTTTTTGGACATGACCACCTATTTTAATAATATCATAAGGCAGGTACTAAATTAGTGTCGCACTACACTAAGCCAGGATTATAAATGATTCAGAACAAAGTATACACTTACAGAGAATAATAGTTTACTTACATACATTAAAGTTTATTGCGGTTACCTTAGACATTAAAGTGTGTGATAACCCCTGATTGCATTCAGTTCCATAAGGGCGTAAACAAGTGTAACCATTTTAATATTTAAAAAAATAACTACTTCTTATTTTGAAATTTTAAGAAGATGAAAGATGCGTTGGTGGACTAGCTATATTTAAAACCTAAAACGGTAAATATCGGAAGCTCATATTCTGTGTTCAAACTTTTTTTTTATGAAAATTTATAAATATTTGTCTAATTTGAGAACACAAAAGACCAGCGACTTACAGTTTTATCTTTAAATTAGAGCTAGACCATCAATCTACATATGTACATTTTAGATTATCAAAATTCGTCGTGGTTATCTATACTAATAATAAATAATGGTAATTTTTAGAAATCAGTTCTGTATGTATGTATGTATGTTCCTACATAACTCAGTTCAGTTCCGCTTACTTTAAGATGTAGCTGTTATACAAACCGAAATGCCCCGAGGCGGCGGCTTGAGGGGTAATCATGATCTGCCTTTATTTCTTCGTTTACTTCTTCTAAGCCACGCAACTGTTTACTTTTTGATATGGTTTTCATTAATATAAGGAGCGACCAACGAGCAAGGATTGCGTATGTAGTTTTTAAATTGTTTGGCAGTAGCATTTAGATCTAAGTATGTATTTCATAATTGTGTACGGAAAAATGTGTTGTGTAAACCCGTGAAGTTTCTTTGGGGGTTCTTCTTTACTGGGTTGATCGAATCCGCAGATCTTTGTGACGTAACTGGGTGTAGTTTGACTACCAAAAAGTTTAAATAAATGAAATGAAAAAAAATTAAATGAAATGAAATATTTAATACAAACCTTAAGAGATACATGAAAACTACGTACTTGAAAATTGTAGGTGTTAAAAAGGCCTACAGAAAGTTCCACGATATCATGTATAGCGATAACTTCGAACCACACGCTCGATTTATTTGCGAATTTTATCAACGTATAGCAACTCTGGGCGCAGTCAGATTCCGGATGGGTTACCATTTTTGATGTTGAAGGTGGCTGTGGATCATATTCCTCATAAAACTTTGTAAAAGTAAGGAAGGTGGTAGGTTTAATCCCGCCTTTGTTGGTTCTGTATCAATTTCTATGTAGCAGTGCCAGTGCAGTAGACACATGCTTTTAAAATTCTCTCCCAAATGTTTACGAAGCATCCATTTGATACCACTTTCAATAAACTTGTGTTCTTTTTACAGGCCAAATTTAGAAAACAGATTTGTATGGAACAAAACACGTTAAGTCGACATTGAAGAAAGTAAGTATTGTCGTTGATGTAATCCATTTAACATTTTTTTTTTTCAGTTAACAATAAAAAAATCTGCTTCTGCCAAATTGAAAAATGCAAAATTGGCAACAGTGCCTTTCTCCGCTCGGGACAATTCTAAAAAAAAATTTTCTGAGATCAAAATTTACCTAAACTATAGGAGACAAAATCATTTTTTTTTTCTGAGAATAAAAGTAGCGTAGGTCACTCTTAACTCTATCTCCGCCAATAAACTTTTTGATGCAAAAAATCACTTTGATACATTCTTGAATGCATGGGAAAAGGTCAAACCAAGAAACACACTTTTAAATTTAAAATATTAGTATACCTTTACAAAAAAAAAACTATAAATCTATAAGGTTGTTCTCATGATAGGTAGATATCTTAAAAATCACAATTTTAGACAGGTACCCTTTTAACATCTTTGCTTCGTAGGTGGAATATGTTTGCACATTTAAATTGGAAGTAATACCTCAATAAGAAGATACTGATTGAGTTTCTTCTGAAGCAGCAAAGCCTCCGCTTCCCGGCTAAAGATCATTATGGTAACTTCCTGCTCCTCTGCGCACAGTCGGCACGAACGCTCGAAACTTTCCATTGGACTGCAAGACATCTTAAAGGACAGAAAACTTCAGGTTTTAAGCAGACGCGTGCAGTATTCGGCAGTATGACGCCAGTAATGATTTTTCAACATTTTGTTTTGCGCAGGTAGAACGACGCAAGCGCGTTGAAAGATAGCGCAGCAGTTGGTTTTATACTTCTGCATTATTGATGTTTATAGTAGTCCCGCTTGGTTCTCGTCAGACACGAACGGATGCGCGCGCAAGTGAAATTAGCCGCGCGATCCGGGGGCCCCACTTGTTTGAATCGGCCGCGCAGAGAATATTTTGTTAAATCACAGATAATTTTAACTAATATTATATGACAGTTGCTGTCTATTTGACAGTAGTGTTGTGCTAATCCCTTTGTTCTATCTCTATCTGAAGAATGCGAAACAACAGAGATAGTTGATTATTTTTTTGGTACTTTTGGTAATACCATAGCCTGCTGTATTGTTTTGTGTTGTAAACGCAAAACAATACAGCAGGCTATGGTAATACAGATTTCAATCACCTCTATATTATCGTCTTTGCGCAACACCACTTTTAATATCTCCGTCTGCGGCGCTAAGATCTTCCAAGGATTCATTACATGTTATTGCGGGAAATGAAACAAATTAGTAACCCTTTCTTAAGAACGGCCCGTAAGCTATGCTCCCCATACAAACGTAGTTTACTAATAATTTGAAAACCACTGTTCCAATTTAATCGATATTTGATACTTAATATCAGGCAACAATAATCTGTGTCTGCATGCTTTTGTTTTTTTTTTAAATCCAAACCGAATCGGAAGAAAGCAAAAACAAAATCTTCATACTAATTTTGTTTTCTCTGTGGTTTGACTCAGGATACATTTACCGAAAAAACAAAGGCATGCAGACACAGATATTTGTTGCCAGATATATGATACCAAATATCAAGTAAATTGGAACAGTGATTTTCAAATGATTAGTAAACTACGTTTGTATGGAAGGCGACATTTTCTGATGCTTACGGGGGCACCTTAAGAACGGCCCGTAAGCTATGCTCCCCATACAAACGTAGTTTACTAATAATTTGGAAACCGCTATTCCAATTAAATTGATATTTAATATATAATATCAGGTAACAAATATCTGTCTCTGCATGCTTTTGTTTTTTTGAAAAATCCAAACCGAATGAAATGAAAGCAAAAAGAAAATCTTTATACGAATTTTGTTTTCTCTATGGTTTGACCCAGAAAACATTTACCGAAAAAACAAAGGCATGCAGACACAGATATTTGTAGCCTAATATTAGATACCAAATATCAAGTAAGTTGGAACATTGGTTTTCAAATGATTAGTAAACTACGTTTGTATGGGAGGCGAATTTTTCAGGTGCTTACGGGCCGACCTTAAGTGATGTACACATATAGCCCAGCGGCTAGAGCAATAAAGGGTTCGATAATTCTAAAGTAGCTGATTTTTTTACAGGCGATGTAGTTTCCTTATGGATGAATTATATGAATATTTCTAATCTTTTGTGTGCTGATAGAGCGTTTCGATATGGTCATGTTGCCGCCGACTCTAATAACTTAAATATTTTATTGGTTGAATTAAAGATAAAAGCATAAATAACTTTGAAAGCCAACTACATCGATTTCTAAACTTTTTATAGCAGGTTCTAATGTTCATTCCTGATATGGAAAACAATAATTTAGAGACTTAAATATTTTATTGTAATTATAATGAGCGATTTTTGTTTTGCTATGTTCCCAAAACGCAGTTTTTCTAAACTTTTTCTTAAGACATGGAAATAAAGTTTTAAGCAATATGTGTACAATCATATAATTTGACTTAAATATTTTATTCAATCTTTTAGAACGAATTATTGAAAATACCTACATAATTCCAAAAGCACCGGTCCGAATTTTCTAATCTTTTGCGACTTTAGAATTATCATAACTTATCATGCCAATTTGGTCCGCTTCGACAGGTCTAATATTCATGAATTTCAAACTTCTTTTGACGTCGTCAATCACTGACCTGCATATAAGCACTCATTAAACGAACACGAGAAGTTCTAACTACGAATACCTGCCAGTAGCTGTCAAACTCCATATTCAAAAATGTAAATGACATCTTCTCGCAGGTATTCGTTTTGAGAACTTCTCGTCTTCGAAACCCGCAGCAGCATATCTACTCATGAAAGCGAAAGCCAAAAGTTCTCGTGTTCGCCAAACTCAATGTAGAAAAACAGATGCCTAATTTTTTCCACTAGCCTTCAGTGGCTTGACATTCGTCGTCGAAGGAATTCCCATGTTCTCTCTCTTTTATACTGTACTTTGAATGACCCTGCTTTTCCTAAAAACCACATTCCAATTCTTATCCGCACCCTTGCTATCCCTATCCCGTCTATATCTTGCCTATCCCGTCTCATTCTTTAGCATTTTACACTAACTCTTTCTTAGTGCGTGCTGCACGCATGGAGGTATTTCTTCACCTCCATGACTGCACGTATGTGGAACGAACTCCATTTACGTTTACGTCAGTGTGTATGGATCCACACATTCAGAGCTCTAGTGAAAGACCATCTCCTCAAATCATGAACATCAACTTCTGCTGCGTCCATCGTTTCTCAGTTGACCACATTATCTATTGCATGTACAGTCGTTTCCTATCAATTGTATACACTGGAAAGAGAAGGAATTCCTAAGTCCCTTTTACTCTATGGTTGACTTCAGCATAACAGAAAGAGATCTCAAATTTGTCTCTATTTCCGGTGTATAGATTTCAGGCAAAACGACTGTACATATATCCATTAATTTTGTCTTATTTCTGTAGGTATATAAATATGCATGGGTTAAATTTTTAGTTATTTAAATTTTACGTGTTATTAAATGTTCTGTGTTTTTATAAAAAAATGATGATTGTAAAATAACAACTACACTGTGGGCATTTTATCAGCGATTTTATAATAGCTGATGAATAAGAGACTACTTGAAAAAAATTAATGCATTCAAAATATTCATAATCTCAGAAATAAAGGGTCATAAATCACAGTTTATGTAAAAAAAATACAACATTAATTTAAATCAAATATTTCATTGTCGACTGGTTTTTTGCACCTTAATGAGGACCTTTTTAACCGACTTCGAAAAAAAGGATCGTCGAAATATATTTTTTTCTCTTTATTAAAGTAAAATCGACGGCGCAAACCCAAATAAATAAATAAATATATAACTTGAGTGAAAGTGGACAACATTTGTTCCTTTTCTGGAAGCTTATGATATAATGAAGTTATTTCCATAATTTGTATGTAACGTGTCTCACTTATTTTCTGGCGCCAAAGAATATGGACCAGTCAAAGAAGAAAGAGGAGCTCACCAACGAATATTCTCCTTGAATGTGTGGATGGGAGTGGTTGACAACCAATTAATCGGGCCGCACTTTTTTCCTCAAAATTTAGACGGAAATGCATAATTTTTTTTTAAATAAATTATTTAGAGCCTTTGCTGGAAGATGTGCCTCTTGCCACAAGAATGCAAATTATTTACCAGCACGATGATGGCTGCCCAGCCTACTATTGTGGCTGGATGGATCGGGCCGCACTTTTATCCTCAAAATTTAGACGGTAATGCATACAATTTTTTTTAAGAAATGATTTAGAACCTTTGCTGGAAGATGTGCCTCTTGCCACAAGAATGCAAATTATTTACCAGCACGATGATGGCTGCCTAGCCCACTTTTGTGGCTGGATGAATGTTACCCACGCCGATGGATCGGCCGAGCCGGGCTGATTCCTTGGCCAGCAAGGTCACCTTGCGACTTTTACCTTTGGGGTCATATGAAGGAGTTGTACTCCACCCCTGTAAATATAGTCGAGGAGCTTACGGAGAGAATAATAGCCGCGTTTCAGCAAATACGTGATCGGATGCGGGTGATCAAAACGGAAATGCGAAAAAGAATACGTGCGTGTGTTAGGAACAGAGGGCTTCAGTTTGAATCGTATCTGTAAATTTAATTTTAAGGTAAAATTGTAATTTTCACATGAATAAAAGTAAGTAATTTAATCGTTGACCGTTCATTTTACACCTAGGTAAGGACTCCTTAAATTAAAAAAATTGTCAGCCCAAAACAAACTAAACAAAAAAAAATTTAACGTGTTTGCAACTGTACAACATTTGTACATTTCCTGAAAGCTTATGAAATGATGAAGTTATCCCCATAAGATAATCAGCATGCCACTTGTCGTAAAGCAATGTCGTAAAGTTTTTTTTTAGTAATTCTCTTCGATTTAAATAAATTTTGTGTTTTTTATAACCTGTGATTTAATACCTTTTATTTCTGAGATTATGGATATTTTGAGGGCACATCTTTTTTTAAAGTAGTCTCTCATTGGTCACCTATTAAAAAATAGCTGATTAAGTACCAAGAGCGGAGTAGTTATTTTATAATTTTATTACCACATACTTCCTAAAATGTCAGGAAATAACTGCTTTCTTTTAAATTCAAATCTTTCGTAAATTTTGAGACATTATATATTGTACAGGTGCTACAGCGGCCACTACGTACAATTTGGGTTTTTTATGTTAAGCGGAATATGGCGTACGCCAGAACCTATTGGGGAGATCGACTACGCCCATGGGTTTTTGAACTTTCACTTTGTATGGGCGAAATGTCAGTTTTGATAGCTATTGCAGCGACCAAACGCCTTCTACATGAGCTGCTAGTTTCAATATGCCACAAATGCAACAATGCATACAAGCTAGTAAGCATGCACATCAATAGATGGCGTTACCCGCTCGAACGTCCAACATTTCGACACAAGAAGTATATATCGCGCTAACGAAGAGGCCCACCTTTTCATCTCTCCACACTATGATTGTAGGATCTTGCTGTCTTTGGATGATAAATCTTTGTATGTATTTATAATTCTTCTGTACGTGTGTTGGTTACATATCTCCTAAACGGCTGGCCCGATTCTGTTGACTTTTTTGTGTGTGTTCGGGTGGGTCCCGGAATGGTTTAGATTTACAATTGGCCCCCGTAGGTGGCGCTGTTGTCGAGATATTCACCCGGCGGAGCCGGACACCTTAGGTATTAACGAATAAAAGATCTTCGAGTAAAAGAAACTGAGGAATTCCTTCTAATCACAGGTGCTGTGCTTAGCTGCCGCCGCCGCCCCTCCGCATATGTATCTGGTAAGCACCTTTGAGCGCGGTTAGGCTGGTGGTGGTTCGGATTCCACATAAAACTGTAGGTCTTTACTTACGTCCCTTCCTTACTTACTAGGTGGTAGGGTCTAATCCCACCTGGTTTGGTACAATCGCATTGAATGAACTCTGGTCGAAGCGGCAATGAAAATTGTCCGTGTTTCCATCCAGTTCAATGTAGCCGATTAATACAAGGAAGGTCCTGGCATGGTGTGTGAGGCTAATATCTGACCGTCAGATTGGTATTAGCCATCCATGTCCAGTTACATAAAAAAATCCAAATATAATGCCTTCCTTCCATCGACGTTATATCGAAGGAGCCTTCTCTATTGTGTGACCCAAATATCTGCATGACCTGTCGTAGTAATTGATGGCATCCATGTTCATGTAAAGTCAATTGAACCAAATAGGTACAATATGATATGTTCTGTGATGTAAATCTATTTTCAGAAAAAAAAATTTGAATCGCTTTCCATAAAGGGTTTGATTTTTCAGGGTTCCGTACCCAAAGAGTGCCAACGGAACCCTCTTACTAAGCTTCCGCTGTCCGTCCGTCCGGCCGTCTGTCAAAGGGCTATATCTCATGAACCGTAATAAGTAGGTAGGCAGCTGAAATTTGGACAGAGTGTGTATTTATTTTGCCGCCCCCATACAAAAAGATGATTTTTTTTGTGTTCATTTTTTTACGATGGTACGGAACCCTTCGTATGCGAGTCCGACTCGCACTTGGCCGGTTTTATTTACAAAGCCCTGCCTTTAGTCCAACGTTTATGAAAGAATTATCTTCGAGCTGGCGCTAGGCACACTAGGCTGACGCCACAGAATAAGTAAGTGCTGGCGCAGAGGTTTGAGGCAAATAGCACCGGTGAGGAGTGAAGATGGGGGAGGTGCGCTCGCATTCAACCGGTTCGGCGCGGGGATCGCCACCATGGCGGTATGGCGGCGGGGAGGGAAGGTGTTTCCTCTCCTCTGCCCGCCCGCACCTATCCTGCGTGCGCGTGGGCACGGCAGCACAGCGCCGCCATCTCCGCGCCCCCGCCGCCCGCCGCCCCCGCCGCCAGCACTAGCGGCGGGGGCGGAGGGGCGCGGGCGTCGCGGCGTCAAGCAAGCGGCCACTCACTCACACGCTGACACAGTCAGTCGCGCAACGAGCGCCGCGCGGGTGGGAGCGACGGTGGGCGTGTTTGGTCTGCGGGAGCTGAGTCAAGGGGGTCCCGTGCGCTGTGTGTCGTGAAGTGTTGCAGCGCCAAGCCGGCGCCCGGTCGACGGCGAGATGGCGCTCAATTCAGAAAACGAGCAAAAGTCGAAGCTGGTCCTGCGCGTGGACCAGGACTCGGACTCGGACCTGCAGGCACTGTTCGATACAGTGTTGAAGCCGGACTCGAAGCGGCCGCTGCAGGTGCCGCTGCGCCTGCGGCAGCTGCCGAAGTCGTTCTTTAACCCGCCGTCGACGGGGTCCAAGTCGCCGTCGGTGTCGCACTCGCGCGAGAACTCGGCCGACTCGGCGTTCGGGTCGGCGACGCCGGTGGCGCACTCGCGCGCGCACTCCTCGCCCGCCAGCTTGCAGCAGACATACGCGGCCGGACAGCCGCAGCAGCAGCCGCCGCTGCACCACCACCACTCAAAGCAGCGCTCCTACGACGTCGGCAGCCACTTGCACGACGAGCTGGGGCCGCTACCGCCGGGCTGGGAGCAGGCACGCACTCCTGAGGGGCAGATCTACTATCTCAAGTAAGTACCCATCTACCTACATTAATCTACAGATCTACGCGGGACTACTCATAGATCGACAGTTGTATCACGCGGTTAAACCGGCAGCATCGGCGGCTGCTGCGGCTTTTCGGCCAGGTCGACACCTAACTCGCACTCACCTGCCGCTCGGCGCGGCTATTGAGAAGGCATCTCTTCCCTCCCTTCCCCACCGCGTGCCCCCCGCCCCGCGGCAGGTGCACCGCCCGCGCGCATCTGACCCCGCTCCACACTGGCCGCGAAACGAGGTGCAGGTATAGGTACCTACATAGGTACATGCACACCAGATGCCTACCTGACTTCCTAGCGAGACAGCGCGGCCGGGGCCGGGCCAGGCACCGAGCTAACGGTGTCGCACTCTTCTGATGTAGATACATATGTGGCCATGGCAACGTGCTCTGAGCCAAGTTGTTACGGTTCGTTTTGCCTTTTCATTCGTTCGAATCCACTAATTAAACCAAATCTAATGTTTTAAAATAACAATGAACCATTCAACGTATAGGTAGGTACTAGGGCTGTAGGTAACTACCTATTTCAGTTGGTTTCGTAGGTATTTCACTACTCATTCCGAAACTCGAAGAACTCAACAGAAACTACGTCAGACGTCGCCAATTTGCGGATAAAACCTTTCGGCTTCCTTCATTTCACTCGAACTTTCCTGCATCTTACATTTGTTAGATGTATATTTTCCCTGTTTCTAATAAACCGAGATCATCCTCTGAATAGTTATACAATGTTTGGTCCTTTTCTGTCGAATCTCGAAACTGCATGTCAATGCAAATGACAACCATATGTATGTTATGTACAACCATAGGTGTGTATAACCATAGATTAATAATTACTATAACTATTCAGAGATGATCTGGGTTTATTAGTAACATGGCTTGTCTTTTACGGGCTTGCAAACTCTCTTCTACCTAGGTAGGTATACCGGTTGTCGGGTTTTTGGTATTTTGACTGCACGTGCGCAACATAGCTGTTGTTCTAAGTTGGTACCTACGTGTTCTAGGTTCGTACCTACCTTTTCTTTAATTTACGATTAGCTACCTAGCCACCCGTACCTGTACGGTGTATAATATAAAAACCTGGCTTAAAAAAATGCCGGATATTTTTGTCGAAACGCTCATTCACCTCCATGCGCTCATGACGAAAGGAGAATGCCTAAATCCAGACCCCTTAGAAATCATTCGTGTCTTTCATTGACACATGCGATAATTTATATTAATTATTTAAACATATTTTAAACTATCCAATCCAAACTTTCACGGCCGGTTACTCTTTAAATAATTAAAAGGACAGAACATCGCATAGTAGGTACTTCCGTTGTCACAAAACGTGTTCGGGTAGCCTGCTCCATGCCATTCCATTCGGTAAGGGAGAAAAAAGACGTACATAGGTACGTATGTAAAATTATTCCTAGAACCAATGTGTAGGATTATTGCTTATGAAATATCAAAGAGACATTATACTCTGTCCATTTTTATTGCGTTTGGACTGGAGCATTTTGCTCTACGCTGAGCTCTCTGGTGTCTATTAAACATTCATAACCTCAAAACCGTTTTGTCAATAACTGCAAAATGGCAATTAATTTGGTCTTCGAAATTCCTAACTCGAAAAGTTTATATTATTTCCTAAATTAAAACACTGGTTTGGGAGATAGACACAAACATTTTAAAGGTCCCAAAATGTATGGGGTAATGGGCATTCTCCTTTAATATCTTGTCAGTTTCTTAAAATAAAAAGAATTCCGTACTTATTTTATTGGACAATATGTAGGTACCCTGCCTATTCTTAAGAAAGACTGGAATATCGAGAAGAGGCGAAAAATCACCTATCGTCTAGGTATACCTATCTTCAATTGTACCCATATGAATCACCGTGATCTGATGTGTCCTAAGGAGTTCATTTCATGGGCGAGGAAGGTAAACTGATAACGGATACCTGTTGAAGCGAACACAGGTGATATCTTAGTAAGCAAAGGTAAACGATAGATTATGTTTACTGGCATGGTGTACCAGTGCCCGGTACACGGAGAGGTAGGTACCGGCAATGCTGATTACATTAATGGCACATTGACGCTGAAGATAACGACCTGCTGATTAGATAGAGGCCCAGAGTGGAGGAAGGTATAGTTTTTCTGGGAACGACCAGCGTGGACAATAGCATAAACTAAACGAAAACTTGTTTCCAAACGAGCGTCCGAAGCACTAAATGATCTTCATTTGTAAGGTTTTCTTTGTTTGAAACTGTCGCCAAAGTAGCTGGATTTTTAAATTTGAAGTAATGATCCATTGGCCAAGCCACAATTTTGCACGCCCAATGAAACCAGCGCAATCTCGCAAAACCTCTTAAAGTTAATCAAACATTTTTAATCACTTGGATAAGCTTGATTCTATATCTGTATGTTTTTATGTTTAGTATCTTTTTTTTCATTAAAAAAATCCGAAATGACAGTGAATAAAAAACTAATTATTCCAATGTTTAGTAGCCAATATGTATTTTCTATTCAAAAAAATTTCAAGTCTCAATAATATATTACATACAACGCTCGTAGTATGGAGAATTGATAGGGTAACGGTCTGCAAGAGCGCCAGGTAGCGATTCAAATAATTCCCACGACTTTCAGTTTACTAGCATAATTTATTAATTAATTTAAATAATATCGAGGAAATCGAGTCATCTCAATCATGTAATTGACATGATAGATAGAGTCAATACAATATTGAAACAATTTGTATTGCATGAAATGCACTTTCAAAATCCATATACGTACCTATTTGAGCTTTTAAAATTAATGTCAGGCCATCGCTAATACGTATGTAGTTAGTAGAAAATTGAGAAATGCATAATCTAGTTCCTCGATGCCTTAATTTTCATGCAATCATTAAAATACAAACATATTCAGCGTTTCATCCTCCTTTTTTTTTCCTTCCGTTGGCACCCTTTGGGTACGGAACCCTGTTACTAAGCCTCCGCTGTCCGTCCGTCTGTCACAGGGCTGTATCTCATGAACCGTAATAGGTAGGCAGCTGAAATTTTCAGACTATTTATTTTGCCGTTATAACAACAAATTGGTAAAATTTAAAAATAATAAAAATGATGATTATGTTAATCTTGTACGATTTTGTACGGTACCCTTCGTGTGCGAGTCCGACTCGCACTTGACCGGGACTTTTATAGGAAGAGATAGATATAAACGTATTAAAGACATTAAGAAACATACATAACAACTCCGCGGTAAAAAACCGTCTGATCAATCAGAAAATCGCTGAACACAAACAACGCTCCACACTTAAGGCTTCTGACCGGATTCACACTGCAGCTGAACAATGGTTTCAGACACGGTGTCAAGTTTCTCACTTGCTTGTACTCTCGTGACGTCTATTACGCGGAGGTGTGGCGTAGAGGTGGTGGAGGGCCACGATTCACGGAAGCGCAGATCCGCAACATCTGTCAAGTGTCAATCTGACTGTCCCGCAGAGAAGGATTTTCACTTTCATTTTTGTTGCTAGCTAGCATCGATGCTCATATCCGGGAGGTCACGATATTTTTGGCCACGATAACGTAAATGGCTGAATGGACGGACGCATACTGTTGCAGAGCGCTTTGTTTGCCTTTCGATGAGGTTGACACTAATGCCAGTCTTCTTTTTCACGAAGAAAAAGACAAGTAAACAGAGTTACTGGTAACGGTGTTATCGTTTCGACCATAAAGTTATATGGGTTGACGGATCCGTAACAGTCGCTCGGACACTTTACGGTGTAGTTCCCATCCACCAGCGTGAAGGAACATATTTCCAAAACAGTTGTAATGTTCAACGCGTGAGTTGCGAAGACTGAAGAGAAAGGAAGAAGTGGCATTCGGCCGATATCGCGATCCCGCTGCGTCGCCGTAAGACCATAGTGGCCATACAATTCAATGGGAATCCGACGGCGGCGGCGCGTCGTATGCCACACGGTAGAAAAATCGCCACCGCGCTCAAATGTGCTCTACAAGTGCGTTCAAGTCAGCTCCTCAAAAACCCTCCAATGCGTCTGCGACAATGTTCGCATGTGGCATGAACGTTTAAGTTGGGTTGGTAGTTTTTGAAACTGGTCACGCTAGGTGGCGTATCTCCTTCATTTTTAGGGTTCCGTACCCAAAGGGTGAAAACGGAACCCTAGCACAAAACTATGAACAGACAGAAAATCTACTCTGTATAGTTAGCTAGTAACGACTTTATAAAGCCAACTATTTTCTACAAGTCCCCTCCCTTCCCCCACATTACACCACACCACACATCCTATCACCCTACACACATAACCCAACATCACACACAATACCTATACACATACACTAACACAAAATCAAAGCGTTTCATAACATCCAAATCACAACTTCGGATCGATGTTCATGTATTTGTTTATTTTTTTTTTAATGCGCAACCTCTTTCTCATGATACAGTCAAGCACTAGTTTGGGAAAGAGGGAACATAACTGTTTTTCTACTGTACCTTTATAAAATAAAATTTGATTTGATTTATTACTAAGCCTCCGCTGTCCGTCCGTCTGTCACAGGGCTGTATCTCATGAACCGTAATAGGTAGGCAGCAGAAATTTTCATAAAGTGTGTATTTATTTTGCCGCTATAACAACAAATAGGTAAAATAAAAAAATAATAAAAATTAACGGGACCTCATACAAAAAACCTTATTTAATCTTATACGATGGTACGGAACCCTTCGTGTGCGAGTCCGACTCGCACTTGGCCGGTTTCTTTATCTATGGTTGCGAGGTAAGCTAGTGCTAAGCTCTTCCCGTTGTCGCGTCAGGTTCGGGGAGCCGTGCCACCGCCGCCGCGCCACCGCCGCGCCACCGCCGCCGTCGCGTCGTCGTGTCGAGGCGCGGAGTGCTGCTGGAGAGAGTGGGCGAGTGCGTGTCGAAATAGAATGTAGGGCGCTAACCTTGTTTGGGCGGAGGCGGACAGGCGTGGGGCTACGATTATTTTCAGTCTGTTCGTGCACCGCTCGGTTCACTGAAACGGAAACTTCCGCTGCGTTACTTTCTAAATTGTCAGCTACATTTCGTGCAGCGGCTGCGGAAGTGGGAGGCCTAGGGGGCCAAATGCCCCCCCCCCCCCCCCCCCTGAAATTCGGGAATTCGGCAAGGCCGTCTTCATGGAGTACTTCCGCGGTCGCTGATTTCATCGCGGGCTTTAGGCATCATTCTTTTGTAGTCAGGCTGATGCTGAACCACCACTTGCTTCACGGGTGTAACATTTTCCGCAGATATTATGTACTATGTTTGTAAATAAACTTACTTCTTAAACTGATATGTCTAAATCCGTCGTCTATCTCGTCCTAACATGTTCAACCTCGAGTGCCTGTTACCCTCCAGCCTCCTTTGCTAAAGTTAGGGTTGCCATCTCTAAAATTTGGCAACCAGGACAAGACGTGAAAATACGCGTGAAAACCCCGGATTTTAGAGTTCAGAACCCGGACATGTAAACAGGTTTTTTTTTTAAACAGTCAGTCAATTTGTAAACCCCCGGGGAAGCCCCTCCCGGACGCTCCCCGGATTCCCTCTAAACTAGGACAAATCCGGGGAAACCCGGACGGATGGCAACCCTAGCTAAAGTTGACACGTGCGCGTTCGTGGCACTCAAATTCCGCGCATTCGAGCGGCCCATAAAATGTCGGCCGCGAGTGCAGCAGCTTCCGCGGTGGCGTTGCACGCTGCATGCAGCACCGCACCGGCGCACCGCACGCCCCGCTTGCACCACCGCGCCACCAGTTATGCAACATTCGGCGGCGTCAACCAGCAAGTCCTAGACGCGAGCCTGGCCTGCGGCCTCGATTAGGGAACATAAGAAAGAACTCGAAACAACTAGTCACCCAGAGCCCCATTTCTGAATCACGGTTGTAGCGCTGTTTTTTGATCAAATTCACAGCAAGGAATGCATTTTCCCCTTGTTTGGTGATAGAAGTGCGCCCTGTGGGCCTTTTGCTACCCAAAAAATTCAAAAAAAATCGCATGACCTTTATTTGGTGATCCGAAAAAGCTTTTTTTGCTTGCCAAAAAGATTATTTTAAGGCCTTCCCAGGGAATATTCTTGCTTCAGCTCAGGGGCTCACAGCGGGGGGCCTCACAGCTGGGAAAATGTGTGATTAAATGTGACGTTTAGTTTCATCTCGTACCATGCCAACTGGTAAAGGAGAATGTCCAAATTCAGGCCCCTTGGAAATCATTCGGGTTCTTTATTGACACAAGGATGCGATATATTAATTTTTTACACATATTTTAAACTGACTGAATCCCCATTTTTCACGACCGGTTACTCTTTAAATAATTAAAAGAAATCATTCACAATTATTTCTTTTCCTACTAACAATATGAATAAGGCAAGGACAGAACATTGCATAGTATTTCAGTTGTCACGAGACGTGTTCGGGTAGCCTGCTCCATGCCATTCCGTCCGGTAAGGAAGAAAAAAGGCGTAAATACGTATGTAAATTATCCCTAGGATCAATGTGAAAGATTATTACTTTTAAAATACCAAAGAGACATTAAACTCTGTCCATTTTTATTGCGTTTGGACTGGATCATTTTGCTGTACGCTAAGTGTCTCTAAAACATTCATAACCTCAAAATAGAATTTTGTCAATAACTTTAAAATGACAATGAATTTGGTCTTCAAGATTAAAAACTCGAAAAGTTATATTATTTTCTAAAGTTTAACACTGGTTTGGAAGAAAGACACTAAAATTTTGAGGTGCCAAAATGTATGGGGCAATGGGCATTCTCCTTTCAGGTCACGTTGGCATGGTACTAAACGTAACAAAACGTCAAATTTAATCACTCTCTTGCCTGTTCACCTGCAATTCACCCGGAGAGTTAATTTACCATAGTAACCCCCTGGTCGCTCGGTTATCGCCAGCACCAGCACCAGAACCGTCCGTCAGTCTAACCCCGTTAGTATCCTATTAAATCAATTTTATTATTATTTTTTGCACGAAAACTCTAAATATAATATGTTTACGCAAAGCATAGCAAAATAGCATCCAAGTGTGTTTGTATTGACCTCAAGAATCCCCTCTCTAAGTTACGGCAGTGCCTGCTGTTACACCCGAAGCACTTTGTCTAATCGGGAATGTTTCTCGTACATAACAATTTAGGTAGCTGCATCGTAAATTAATATAATCGGTGTAGTCCGTAAATCCTAGCCTTATCGAAGCAATATCCGGATCACGAGGCAACTATACTGGCGCCGCCGCCGCCCGCCTCCGCTCGCCCCCGCGCCGCCGGCCAAGGCGTCATTGCACGCTCAGAGCCGGTAGTCTAAGTTGTCACCTAAATTGGCGTTACGGCAAACCGATCGACTGGCGTTTTCAAATGTATGGAGAAATTGAAGAGCGCGCGCAGCGGGCGTTAAGCGAACTAACATTTGCGAGTCCGAACTTGATTTGACAGCTTACTCAACGTTGCCGTAAATACGTCGACGTTGCCGTTTACGTCCACTCCGCGTTTTCATACAAATCGAAAGTCCGCGTTTGACTTTGACAGCTTGAAGAAGTAAAACTACAGAATATCTAGTAAAAACGTGTATGGAGTTTGGAGAAAACGCCAGTCGATCGATTTGCCGTAAACGCCAATTTAGGTGAGAACTCAGACTGACCACTCAGGATCGGAGTTCGCTCGTCCGATACCGACGATGCTGTGGTGTCTGGCATCCATCTCGACTTCCTATGTGTACAGGTTGATTCGGATTAAACGCATTTGCTTTCCATATGCTTCATTAAAGAACACCTTCATGTTTTCGAATCTAAAAAAATATTACTAGTCTCGCTTGGTTCGTCCATGAGTTGTTTTAGGATAATTACCTAAGAGTTTACCTCTTCAGGTTGTAAATAGTCGCAACTCGAGCTAACACTGACCTAAAGTAATACAATACATTTGTTATAGTTCAAAACTTAGCTTGATCGCTGCGACCGCTGTCAAAGTGACACTATTAGGACTTGGACGATGTTGAAACCATAAAGTACGACGTTGCCACAGGTCATAAATACCGTTAAAAAGGAGAATTCCCAAATCCAGGCCCCTTAGAAATCATTCGTGTCTTTTATTGACAGATACTGGATAGTTTATATTAATTATTTAAACATATTTTTTAAAACTATCTGAATCCCCATTTTTCACGCCTGGTTACTCGTTAAATAATTAAAAGAAATCATTTACAATGACTTCTTGTGCTACTAAAAATATGAATAAGACAAGGACAGAGCATCGCATAGTACTTCCGTTATCATAAAACGTGTTCGGGTAGTTTGCTTCATGCCATTCCGTCCTGTAAGGGAGACAAAAAGGCGTAAATACGTATGTAAAATTATCCCTAGGACCCATGTGAAGGATTGTTGCTTATGAAATAGTCCATTTTTATTGCGTTTGGACGCGAGCATTTTGCTCTATGCTCAGCTCTCTGGTGTCTCTAAAACATTTATAACCTCATAACCATATTTTGTCAATAACTTTTAAATGGCAATGAATTTGGTCTTCAAAATTCATAACTCGAAAAGTTAAATTACTTTCTAAATTATAACACTGGTTTGAAATATAGACACAAACATTTTGTGGGGCCCGAAATGTATGGGGCAATCTTATGTGCATTCTCCTTTGGAACTAAATGGGTGGGATTTCGATGACAGCTGTCACAGCGATCAAGCTAAGTTTTAAGAACAATAGTTGCCAGTTACGGCTATTCATCTCAGCCTTATACTAATAATTATTTAACAAAACACTCTGTATTAATAAATCTGCATTATGCCAAAACCTCGCGAAAATAGCAATAGAAAATAACACGTAGTAGTACTTAACTTATTGTTCTGTGGTTCTACGCAAATCATTCCTGTGCTCACGTTGTCTTCGATAATATTAGCTAATTTCTTGCGATGATTGCGTTGCGGCACGTTGCGGGGAACCGCGAGAATTGAGACGCAATTAGTGTGATTTCGTTGTTGCCGTTATTGCGTAAATTATTGTTTAAAACTCAAACGCTTCCGTTTTTCCACCATCCTGTTTAAGGTGGCCCATCCCGCTCATCTCCCCATACAAAAGGGGAAAGAAGATCACGCCCATATTTCTTGTCAGAGATCCAAAATTTTGCTCAAAATAGCTTTATTTGATCGAACTAGATGTCTGATGACCATTGGCATTGTAAAGTTGTGTTTGGTTTCTAAGTTATAAGGTCCGAAAGTTCGAATTTTTCGCGCGTTTTATACAATAACTTTTGAGGTGGAGAAAGTAAGAACATCGTAAAAAGATTAGTCATCAGACATAGCTTATTTAATCAAGATTTATGATCTATTTGGTTTTTGTTAGATTTTTGACTACAGCGGTCGTGGTTTACTTTTAGCTATAAGTCGTTTTGAAATTAAAATTTTCGTAAATCTTACCAAATCATATACTATGCACATCGTCTTTTTTGTGGACATGTTGCATCTTCCTCATTACGGAGCCTGTCTTATTCTTTGAAACAGAGAAGGTCCCAGAGCGCAACAGCACGGTTTTGTACCAAGCCCGCGAATGAGTTAGGCCCGCCGGGTTGGGCCACCTTAATAGGGTAAATTCAACAAAATCATGTTAAAATTTGAATATAACCCTGTAGATTACCAAAAATCTGTTTACTCGTTGATAAATTGGGTTTCCTTTCAAAAAGGTCGAGAGCTTTCAGATGTTTCACACAACCACATTTGCACATGACAGAAGATATGGCAAAATTAAATATTCATATTACCGTCTCGATTAATTAATTTTTTTAGATCGGTCTAGGACTAGAAGTTCCAGAGGTATGAGACAATACAGTTTGAACATGACAGGAAGGACGATCTCGATAAAACCATTAATTTGAGTAACATCATAATGGGACTAGGACTAGAATCTCCAGAATTATGCCAAAACAGGCTCTTGCAACATGCACGGCGAGAGATGCAGTGTGACTAAAAAACCTTAAAATTGCCACTTTTTTATTTGGAGCATTAAATAGATGCCTCTTAAATGTAACGTTGCATGCAACGTCTGTTCGTAATTTTCGTTCCCATTTCCCGTTCGTAATTTCAGTTAGTTAGTATGGGATCATATGTCCCTTTAAGCCCCCATCCAAAGCGTCCCATTTGAAATGTTCGTAAAGAAGCTTCGCTTCAAAAATTACATTATTGTGTATGGGAACTTCACCGAGTGGGTTAGTTTGATTGAGATACTAACGTGCTCAGATTTTCAAAATAATCTTATAAATACTATTGCAGTCTATTCAGGACCTTCAGCAGTTTCGGTAGGTTTCAGTGTCCTTGTATATTGCTCTCATTTGAATATATTTTATTATACATTTTTGACCTCACCTCAATAGTTCTGACTTCGGTGGTTCAAGCCATGCTCGAGTAAAAATTTCGATTATGTAACAACGTATGAAAAACACCGGAATTGTAAATGCGGGATGTGAGCGTGCGCCGTTGGCGGGCACAGATAAAGGTATTGCGTGGTATTGCTTTCCCGTTACGCTGACGTCGCGTCGCCGCGCCGTTGTAACGTGCGCGTGCGCAAGGTCGACGCTCGACGGTCGAGATACAGTCAATACGGAGGCGCCACCGCCTGGCCAATCGTTTCCTGCTTCCTACCACAGTCCACTCGACGGTACAGCTTCAGAGCTGAAATAACCCCGAGCCGCCGCCGCTCTGGTCAGCTTGTGACGCGATCCGGGGTGCTGGGACGTCATTACATGTGAGGTAATGATTTCTGAAGCTTCAAGGTTCCATCCACGTATCGCATATCATATGCACCCGTAGTCGCTTCGCCGCCGCCGCCGCAATGGCCCCTACAATCGATGGCTCATTACTAGTTAGTTTTGCATTACTTTATAACCATTCCGAAGTTAAATTATCGGATTTTTCAGGGGATCATTGCAGTCTTGAGGATGTGGAGTAGGAATGGGAACGAAATCTATGTAGCCGGAATGACCCATCGAGGGCCCAGAAGTGCTTTTCCTCCAGAGTATAGTTTACGATACCGGCGTAAAATGAAAACAGCTGGAAGAAACGACGATGGTTCCGAATCAAAACTGCATAAGACTAGCCAAGGCCCAGCACGAAAGTTGACCTAAGTAGCTAGCTAGACGATGCCGATAGACAAACTACTCTGTTCCTGGTTTACGTACGGAACCTTACAAGTTCGACTATTAGCAACTTGCAGCGCTTGAGATACAATGTCCACGCAGAATGAGTACAACCTAGACTTAATGGCTAGATCATAGCGTGCGGATGCTCGTTTCATTACAAAGTTGCTAACGGTTGCAGCCGACCGGCGAAACATTTCATTCCAGCCCCGGCTGGAGCACTCCGTCAGTGTCCGGCCACAGTCCGGCGCGGCTCGGCGGGCGAGACTGCCAAGGCGGAAGAGGCTCGGGCGTCTCTCAGCCGTGCGCTAATAAAGTGCGCCTCTGCGGCGTCCAAAATATTGATATTTTCGAATATCAAAGGTATTCATTTAGATGCAGACGTCTGGGACTCGATTTTAACCATTCGAAACGGTCCGTCACATTCCCGCGCGCCTTCCGCGTCGGCAAATAGACGGACCCGCCGCCCGCCGATTCTTAATTGCGGCCGAAGTCGCCGCCGCCGCTCGGCCGCCACTTTATAAGCTCCATAACGTGCGACGGCGCGCGTTCCAAATGTGAAATGTTTGCTTTAATTATTATTGGAATGGAGTGGTGTATCGCGGTGGTTTTGTTCGGCTAGACTTGGCGCTGCTCCGAAACGGGTAGCGATGCAAATTGCCTTGGCCGACGCCCAGCGGCGGCGCTACGCGGCGCGGGGCGCGGCGGCGCGGCGTCGCGACGCCTACCTGTGCGATCTGCCTTGTGTCGCGTCGGCGCAAGCGCAACGCGCACGCGCTTCATTTGAATGCACCGTAAAGGAATCTGAGCCGCTAGTCCCAGTTGTCACCTAAACTGGCGTTTACGCCAAACCGATCGACTGGCGTTTTAAAATGTATGGAGAATTTATGAAATTGAAGAGCGCGCGCAGTTTGCGTTAAGGATGTTCCGACCCATACAATGTTTTTTTTACACAGAACGCAAAAAGTATTGCACTTTAAGGCAAGAATTCGTCAAAAATATTAAATATAGCCATAGTAGTTGCAGCGAAAACATATTCACAATTTCAGGTTTAATGGTTTCGTTGTAATTGCCGATTAGAATTTTTACACCGTTAGATGGCGCTGTTAAATAAAAATCGTATTTAAATTAATTGCAACAAAACCAATAATCCTGAAATTGTTAAATTGTTTTCGCTGCAAGTAATATGACTATATTAAACGTTTCTTATTAATTCGTGCCTTAAAGTGCAATACTTTTTGCGTTCTGTGTGCAAACAACTTTATATGGGTCGGAATAGCCTTAAGCGAACCAACATTTGCGAGTCCGAGTTTGATTTGATAGCTTACTTACCGTCCCCGTTAATACGTTGATGTTGGCATCTACGCCGATTTGGAATATCTAGTAAAAACTTGTATGGAGTTTGACGTTTTTATGTAACTTCGTAGTTCCGTAAACGCCAATTTAGGTGAGAACTCGGACTGACCACTCTGAACGGACCATCGCGTCGCCGGGGATGGCCGCTCCAGTGCCGTGTCCGTCGGAATGGGATTCCACGGAATGGGAGACCTGCATGTGATCCGTCGCAAGATATACGGAACAGATGCGCGCACGTTGACGATTCGTATTTGCCGCACGCGCAGCACAATACATATTTCCTTTTAAAAATCGTTCCTTGAATCATAAATAGGCTTAACGACAAGAATAATAAATTCCTTTAGTCGTATATTATCGTCGTGTCTCGTGTTCTTGAAATAAAAACGGTCCCGAGTTCGATGAACTTTGGTAGTTTGCAAAACAAGAGTTGAACGGAAGAGTTTGTTTGTTGTTCTGTCGTTGGCAAATCGATACCGGCAGTGCGATTACGAAGCGCGGCATGAGGTGTAGGTGCCGCACCTACCCCAAATTGACAGCACACTGATGGCTTTCGAGTACAAAATATGTCAGTTTGGGGTACTAACCGCACCTGCACCTCATTTCGCGATCACCTCGTAATTGCACTGCGGTTGCCGGTGCTTCCATTCCAGATCATGTAGACTACCTACCCATGTCATTAATTTTAGATGATTGTGGATTTTGGACTCATTATTGTTAACAATGACCAATTGATGAATTGGAAATCGAGCAATCGGTATTTATGACATAATAATGGAATTTTTTAAATGCATTACTATTTTAACAGAATAGCTTAATCGGTTAACATTCCACCATCGTCGATCCCATTGTTGCCTCACTGTCGGCTAAAGAACTGGCTTTTGAGAGGCTAAAGTTTACATGGATAAAGGATTACGTAGAATATTAGAAGAAAGCAACCACAAAAGAAAGATCGAACTCATCAAATGGAACGCGGGCAGAGCCACACAAACCACGTTGGTCCTTAAATTTTTAAAAACGAAACAAGTCTTGTGCGAAGTGTTTTGAACCCTTTTGCAGGACCGCCTTATCTCTATGGATTTGTAAATATCTAGATCCAAGGCAGAATAAGAACGGGGCGGAGGGTAGCAATGGCCAAATCGATTCTCCACCCAATACGATTACCTGGCTTCTGTCTTCTGTTGTACAGAGCCTGAAGTCTCAGTTGTCACCTAAATTGGCGTTACGGCAAACCGATCGACTGGCGTTTTCAAATGTATGGAGAAATTGAAGAGCGCGCGCAGTGGGCGTTAATCGAACTAACATTTGCTAGTCCGAGTTTGATTTGACAGCTTACTCAACCTTGCCGTAAATACGTCGACGTTGCCGACTCCGCGTTTTCATACGAATCGGAAGTCCGAGTTTGTCTTTGACAGCTTGAAGGAGTAAAACCACAGAATATCTAGTCAAAACTTGTATGGAGATTGACGTTTTTACGGAAAACACCAATCGATCGGTTTGCCGTAAACGCCAATTTAGGTGAGAACTCAGACTGACCAACTCTGTTCGTGATAGTCGCGCTTGCGCAGTTGATGCGCGCAGGGGGGCGGAGGAGGTGCGCTGCGGGGTTCTAGTGATTTGCCGGCGCTTGTACCTGTCTACCGCTATCGGCGCAGCTAACTGGCCGCTAATGAGAGGTGGCGCGTTGGAGCTGGGCTAACGAGATTTACATAACAGGATAGGTGTTGTCCTTGCTCGGTCGTGTCGTCGACCGCTCGCCGTCGCCGCCGGCTTCGCTCCGCACGACCATCGATCGTGCCTGACGCCTAATGGGTGTGGGTACGTGCCTCCACTTCCCCGCGAACATCTAACTCTATTTGTGCTCCTCGAGAGTCGATCATGCAGGGAATCGTTCCTGATGCGGCGGCGCTATGCCACACATACATTTCGGCGCCGTTACAGACGTAGTTTCACGAGGCCATGCGAGGCCTCTTTCCTGTAATACTTTTTTTTTACCTGTAATACTTTTAGCGGCTCGTAGCCTAGTGGCGCGGGGACTGGCCTAGCGTACCAGAGGTCTGGGTTCAATTCCGACATGCACCCACTGTCTTTCTCTATCCGAGCTCGATAATTGCATTTCGTCACGAATGCGAGCTGCTCCATGGTTCGGAATCCATGTAAAACTGTAGGTACCCTTCCTCTACTAGGTGGTAGGGTTTAAGCCCACCCGGGTTGGTACCATCGCATTGGATGAAAAGTTAGTCGAAGCGGCAATGAAAAATAGTCCGTGTTTTCCATCCAGTTCAATGTAGCCGTGCTCATAAAGGGAAGGTCCTGGCATGGCACCTAATTCCTTCGGGAATGTGTTGTATTGAGCTATCATAACGGTGGTTGTGTGGTATTAGCCATCCATGTCAGGTCGCATAAAAAACTTTTGCGAGGCCCTCTTGGCGCGGGGCGCCACCACTCGAGGCTGCTTAACTCGTGCTTTGTCGCTTCTAATATTGTTTTTTATCCATTGTCCTGAACTGTATAACCATGAGACAACGTCCATTCGGTCCACAGAAGATTAAAGGAAGGAGAAGTGTCATGTGGGCGCGGCGATACCCGGATTGCCTCCACCGTATCGACATTTTGTCTATATTATCGTATAGGAATGCCGCCGCACGTCGCATACCACACAGTCCAGCTATCACCGCCGCTCTCCCGAAATGCTTCGCCGAGTAATTCCCCCCAGCACAAGCCTTCCAATACGTCCGTGACTAGATTTACGTGTGGCATGTACGTTTAGTTAGGTTGGCAGTTAGAAAATTCGGCCACAGCTGGCCTCATGGTTGGGACGCTATATGTACATGCACTTCCTTTTTAGGGTTCCGTACCCAAAGGGTACCAACGGAACCCTATTACTAAGACTCCGCTGTCCGTCCGTCCGTCCGTCCGTCTGTCACAGGGCTGTATCTCATTAACCATAATAGGTAGGCAGTTGAAATTTTCACAGAGTGTGTATTTATTTTGGCGCTATAACAACAAATAGGTAAAACTGAAAAATAATAAGAATTAAAGGGGGGCTCCATACAAAAAACGTGTTTTTTTTTGTGTTAAATCTTGTACGACGGTACGGAACCCTTCGTGTGCGAGTCCGACTCGCACTTTGCCGGTTTTATTTGATCTGATGACTGGCCTTCACAATCCCACTTCGACTGACCGAGTTTAGGTCAATATACTATTTCTGCAAACTCATACGCCAAGTGCGTCCTCAGAACGCTTTCCTTCTGCGCTGCGTAAATCGACCTTCAAGACATTGCGCTAGAAGGATTACCAGCAACTGCTGCGTAAGCTTTATCGCGGAGACGGCTGCGACGTCTTGCCGTATCGGTGCCGTCGGACGAGAGGATTGCGAGATAAAGCGAGATAAACGCACACGTCGGCCGGATGCTGGCTGTCGATCGGCGCCGGCGCAGCTCCGCGTCGGCGAGGTGCAGCCGACCTTGGCGTCGCCGCAGCGCTACTGCCGCTTCTCGCTGCTTAGACAAAGGAGCCCCGGCGCGGCGTGCAGGACGCTGTTTACTCTGCGATACTACTTTGACGTATAAAATCCGCGGATTTGTTAGAGTCCGGTCACTCGTGCGAGGTAAATCTTTAAGGAAATCATTTTTTTAGGGTTCAGGCACATTACTCGTCAATATTATTTGCCTGTCAACGCTACCATAATAAAATTTACAGAAATATCTAGGCCCTGTAAAATTAACTACCTTTTATGCTCCATCTAATCAAAATGTCTGGGCGTCAAGCTGTAGACACGTGAAACCTAAAATGCAATAGAGCGGCAGATCGGTCGACGCTATATTTCAATTGTATTTAACGCGTATTCCTAATTTCCTTGATCCGGTTGATTTTTGCTGAACCCCTTTGTAAACAAGCAAAATTAACAATCCGAAGGCGACATATTCAAATGCATCCCGTTTCTCGGTTTGGAACAGAGTCTCTATTACGAGTTACAAATCGCTATCACCCAAATCGCTAAGATCATCGATTCCGCAGTTTATGGCATATCTCGGCGATTTTTCGATAATTGATTTGTAACTCGTAATAGAGGCTCCGTTCGCTGCTTTCGAAATGTTTAGAGTTCGATGCATAGTTACTTATTCGGATAGTGGCATCAGAGATATCTCCGGCGCGAATGCGACTTCAGAGGGACGACGCGGCTGAACTCGAGAAGCATCCCACAAAGCGATGATTCTCTAATGATATCGGCGAGCGACGACACGGTTTCCATTGGTCTCTTGTTTACATCACGCATCCTCCCAGAGAGCGCCCGTCGGAGAAATCACCACCGACCGAACACGCTCCTCGGCTCCGGTCTTCGTGTTTCCTATTTGCATCACTCGCGACCCTCCAGTGCTTTCACCGTATGTCCGACGTGTCGGAGACTCCCAATCTGTGCTCTATTGTTATCGGCGCAAGTTGCATTGTGTTAGCACTCCGCGCACCCCTTAGCGCGAGTCCGCGGGCACGCGGTGGCGGCAGCAGTTTCCACGGTCTGATAACTGGATGTTGGCACCGAGATGACGTCTTTATCGGAGCTAATCGGAAACTTTGTAGCGTCGCTGCCGCCTAATAAGAAGTCTGTGACGCATGTGCACGGAAAGGCGACTACAATGTTATGGAAGAAGTAGTTTTATGCCTGGAACATTCATTGGCTTTCCTGATTTGATTTCCGAATTCGGATTCCGAATCGGGCTTTCCGGATGCCGCTAACACGTTGGTTTTAAGAACTGGAAAGGAATGGACGGAAATATTCCGTTCGCAATGAGTGTTTCAGGTAAATATCAAAAGATTTGTTGACAGGTTCGCCCCGATTCGAAATATAAATAAACGCCAATTCTTAAATCTCAATCCAGATCTAAAAAGGAACCCTTATATGGGGCCCATTCATGTAAGAGTGATTTAGAATTCGTCGCTAAATATTAACTCACTTTTTAAAATAGTTCACACTTCTTGAATATCGTTTTAGTTAGGTAAAAATCTGGGTTGACCCATAAATACGTTTGAAGTTTAAAAACAATTTCGTTATTGAAATAATAATATACATATTTCCCAGCTATTTTTAGGTTAACTCACTCCCGAACTCGAACTCACTCTTACCTGAATGGGTCCCCGGTTCATTATTAATGTGACAGAGATGATAGATGGCTATAACCAATTTCGTCGTTGTTTCTATAAACTCAACCATGGCGATCAAGGCTTGCGGTCTGATCGAGCGTTAACGAACGCAATCACGAACTGTTATGAAATCCAATGTCTGTCTGTCCGCTCATAACATGAGAACCACTTACAGATTTTGATGCGGTTTCTATACGTATGTACGTATAGCTTATACTTACCATGACGCTAAATTGCCTGTGGGGTTAAATTTAAACCTATTCCAGGAAAAACAAACTGTTTTCAGTCGTGGGCATCTATAGTGTATGCAAAAAAAAACTTCTGATGTTATGTTAGAACATACCTATGATATGGTCTACATATGATCATCAAACTTTTGAAAAATGTTTGACTGTGTACGTGCATGCAACTTTTATTTCCATTATTAAGAGCACACCTATAACTGGAATAGAAGAAAGAGGGTAAATAGGTACCCGCCTGCCGCTAGTATAGAGAAGCACCATTGTTCGGCAAAGGAAAGTATTTGAATGCACTGTAGACACAGGTGTCCCATTCGAGCGATGTCTGTCTCCGCGGTTCCTGCGAAGAACACAATACGAGCACACGCTACGAGACAGCACATTACTTATTCTGTGGCAGCACAGCGCGGATACCTCGGTACTGTCAACAGTGAACGATCATCTCGAAGTTCTACAAACAAATAGCCGGGGGGTAAAACCTGCCGTCACTTGCCTCGAAGACCATGGTTTCAAAATCCATCCAAAATCCAAAGTCTTCTTGTTAAGACCGCCTGACCATCGCATTGGATCAAAAGACGATCGAAGCGGCAATGCAAAATTTTCCGTGTTTTCTAACCAGTTCGTTGAACCCGTGCTCATGAAGAGAAGGTCCCTGCATGGTACCTAATTCCTATGGGAATGCGGTGTGTTGTGCTAATATCATGACGGTAATTGTAGCCATCCATGTCCACATGCATAGGAGACCGGACAAGTGCGAGTGTGACTCGCGCACTGAAGATTACGTATTTATATCATCACAAGAGAACAATGTTTTTTGTATGATATAACTTCAAAGTAACGATTTTCGGATACTGCCTTTACTTGTCAAATTACACGTTTCTAGATCAACGGGACGTACTCTTTTTTTATTTGTTTGCGAGTGTATGCAATATAGCCATATTTTTTTATTTCGTTTACATAGAAACTTGATTTTACAGCTTCAAGAAACCATAGACGGACACCGAAGTGATCTTATAAGGGTTCCTTCTTCCTTTTGTGAAACGGAACCCTACAAAATTTAAGCAATAGAAGGAATTAGCTAAGTTGAATAATACAAAAGGACAATCGGACTACATCGATAACTGTTTAATAGCATCGGCCTTATTACTGGCTTATGACCACCTTATGACCAACTGGTAGTGACGCGCGGCAGTCGAGGAGCGTGTGTTCACAGTTGATGAAGTCGGGCACCGCCCTAATAGCATTTTGGGTTGGCTGGTTATTGGGCCTACGTTAGGAAATCCGTTGGCCAACGGTTATTTTTGCCACCGCGGGAACCGGTGGGGCCATCACAGTTGGGTCTTTGTCGAAAATGCATAATGGCCGAACGATTCTTAATAACTCGGCCATTTTTGGATATTTGTGCTGCAACTTGCCCAACCAAATTTTTGGAAGGGTCATCGTTTGATATTTGTAGGCAAATCTGCTGCAACTTACCCTACCGCTTTGCGGTTGGCTTTCTGTTGCATCTCCGTCGGCAACACCACATTCTTCCAACTAAATCCCATCCGTTAACCATGGTTGGCCAACAGAAAATGCTACTAGGGCGGGCAGCACACGCGACTCACCGGAGCTTGCGGCACCCTTTCATGTTTCTTGTGCACTGCAGCGACCACCATATCACTTTTAATCGAACATAAAAGTAAGTCGGCCGAGACAGGTGGACTCATTCTACTCCGCTTGTGTAACGTCGGAGAGAAACTCATCGCATGTCGGCGCTGTGGGTGTGGAAAATGGGGTTCCATGTTGGTCGCTAGCTTTATTTCATCGTGTGAACCAACCGGGGAAACCTAAGGAAAAAAAAGTGAAGAAGGTACAATCGTGTTTAGCCATTTATGACTCTAGTTTGGTCTTTTTTTTTTGGAACCTGACATTGATGGTTAATACCACACAACTACCGTGATGTTAGCACAATACCCCACGTCCCCAAGGAATTAGGTGCCAAGCCAGGACCTAACCTTTTTGAGCACGGCTACATTGATCTGGATGGACAATTTTTCATTGCCGCTTCAACCATAGTTCACGCTCTCTTATGCTGTCATTGTATGAACGCATTGCATTTTGACGAAAAACCCCAACACAGACTCGGCCCCGAGCAGCCGCCACCCGCCCCCCAGCATCGCACTATTTTACTTCATATTGATTTATTGGTTTTTATTCATTCTAAATTATATTCTGTGCTTAAATGTTTCAAATTTTTAAATGTCTTAAAACAACAAGCGTACAAAAGTGTTGAGCATATCGCAACTCCCGAAAGAAACGGTCCTCGCCTGTGGGCGAGTGAAGCGGCGCCCATGCGCCGCTGCTCGTAATTGCCAGGATCAAAAGGGGTCAAGTGTATTCATTGACAGCTGGCCCCTTTCCCTCCTTCTCGCTCGCAGGGCACCCTTACGTCATGTCCTGGAATACGGCCTGATTGAAATGTATGAGCACATCGTCTGCGAGCGCGAACTGCGAAATGATAAAGCAGAACAGGACGACAGGCTGCAATACAGCGTGGTATGGAATTGTAATTATTTGAAGTTGTATGGTTGTCACATTATTACATATGGTATTATGTATTTTCATCTTTACAGAAAATTTCTTTCGTGCGTGTGTGTATCCATGATTTAGATTTTATCTTTATATTTTATTAAGGTGGCCCATCCCGCTCAACTCCCCATACAAACGGGGAAAGAAGATTACTTGTCAGAGATCCCAAATTTTGCTCAAAATAGCTTTATCTGATCGAACTAGATGTCTGATGACCGTTGACATTGTAAAATTTTGTTTTGTTTCTAAGTTATAAGGTCCGAAACGGGTTTTTCGCCCGTTTTATACAATAACTTTGGAGGTAGATTACGCAATGATATAGTAAAAACATTTAAAAAGATTAGTCATCAGACATAGCTCATTTAATGAAGATAGATTGGGATAGATACGGTTTGAGAAGCACATGAAATCCGAAATGATTTTTTTTTTCTCAGAAATATATAATTTCATGTTCATATGCTTATATTAAGTTTGCAACATTTAGCGGGGCCCGGAAGATAGAAAATAAAATTAAAATGTATTAAAAGATATATATCTCCTAAACAAATATTTAGAAACGGTATTAAAAAAAATTATATGTTTAGTATTTTAAGGCGTAATGTAACTGTGAATTTGCAACAATTTTGTAATTACGGAAATGTATTTAAAAAAATGTTTTTACTAAAAAAAATCTATGCCGCGAACCTAACTTGCTATTGCTATATTTCTTTCTAGAATATGTAAAAGAAAATTAAATTCTTTAAAAACTATACAACAATCGGTTTTATACGTATTTCGAATTTTTTGTTTAGCTTTTGTGTGAATGTAAAAATTATAAATGAAAAAAAAATGTGCTTTTAATATTTGCAACATTTTACAAATTTCACAGAATATAGAGTTTGCGGTCAGTTTCCAATTTCAGAAAATAAAATAGAATTTTAATTATTTGTTTTGCAGATATTATGAAAATAGTACAAAAAAATATATTTACACAGTTCCGTATATAAGAAATTGTTGTAAATTCACAGTAATATTACACCTAAAATTAGCTAACAAATAACATTTTTAAATAACATTTCTAAATATTTGTTTCGGAGATATCATTTATTAAACATATTTCATATTTTATTTCTATCTTCCGGACCCCCCAAAATGTTGCAAACTTAATGTACACACGTCCACATGAAATACTACGTTTATGAGAAAAAATATTGCATTTCGGATTTAATGCTTTTCTAAGTGCTGATTTAAGGCTAAAGTTCCTGGAGTAAATGTATTTGGTTTTTGTTAGATTTTTTAATACAGCGGTCGTGGTTTACTTTTAGCTATAAGTCGTTTAGTAAATAACATTTTCGTAAATCTTACCAAATCACACACTATGCACATTGTCTTTTTGTGGACATGTTGCATCTTCCTCATCACGGAGCCTGTCTCTTTCTTTGAAACAGAGAAGGTCCCAGAGCGCAACAGCACGGTTTTGTACCGTGCCCGCGATTAAGTTAGTCCCGCCGGGAACGGCCCGTAAGCTATGCTTCCCATACAAACGTAGTTTACTAATCATTTGGAAACCGCTATTCCAATTAAATTGATATTTAATATCTAATATCAGGTAACAAATATCTGTGTCTGCATGCTTTTGTTTTTTTGAAAAATTCAAACCGAATGAAATGAAAGCAAAAAGAAAATCTTCATACGAATTTTGTTTTCTCTGTGGTTTGACCCAGAATACATTTACCGAAAAAACAAAGACATGCAGCCAGATATTTGTAGGCTAATATTAGATACCAAATATCAAGTAAGTTGGAACAGTGGTTTTCAAATTATTAGTAAACTACGTTTGTATGGGAGGCGAAATTTTCAGGTGCTTACGGGCCGACCTTAAGGTCTGATTTTTCCATAGTCATATAAACAGCCAGATAACTATTCGACGGATTTACTTATGCTTCTGCTTATCCATCAGATATAGTAAGTCCATATGTTTATTAGTAAAATTATAGTCAGATTATTGTGATAGAAGATATAATTCTCAGGCAATGATTATCCGTCTTTTGAGAAACGTGAATTTATCAGTCCGATAAGTACTATCTGAGGATTGAAAAATTGGCCGTAAGTATAGTTTCAAATAGTTTTTGAGATTATTCTTTATGAATATTGATTTTCTACTGCTTTGTACGCTATCTTTTTATGAGGGTTATTCGAAGGATATTGATGTTCAACTATTATCTTAATCCTAAGACTAAATGAATACATTATTACGTTATACCAAATATCTTCACAATGTTTTTAAATGTAAGTGTAAAGCTCAATTTAGCGTATCTATTATGTCCAACTCGTCTATTGTGCCCAGCGACAAAATAATGGCCACATTGCCTAAATCTCCTAAACGGTGCACAATTTAACCACTCGCGTGTTCGCGCGCATGCGGGCCGTTATGGATTATGAATAGGCAATTTGATCGATTTGATTGAACAGGCGCCGATCGAATCCTCTATATAGTATATGTAGAAAAAATACTTTCATTTCGTTGTGTGCAGTCAAGTATTTCTATCTCGTTACATTGGAATATGACGGAAACGAATCCCGAGATTGTCACTTGTTTCTGATGTAACGACATGATAATACGTGACCATAAATATTTGATTTGAAGCTTTGAATGTCCGCCTTTTTCATTCAGTTTCTCGTCTATTGTGCGTTCATCTTTGAACCGTGAGATTCCACATTATACTCTCGATTGATGCCACTAAATAACAGATGATTACATTTTGCACGTTTTGGTCGATTCCGGCTGTAAGCGACTTGTTAAAAATAATGTTGCCACCGGTTTTTAATTTTTTTAAGAACAAGACGTTTATTTCAGTTTCTCAATTTCTTAAATTTTTAGGTATCTTTTCTATCCACCCTGTACATGGAAAACCGTTTTTCGAATTCGAAACGAATGTACGCAAATATTCCGTTCGGTATTTATGTGACGGCAAAATTTGTAGAGGGTTGCGTTTGGAGGGCCCCGATTCGGAAACCGTTTTCGGAAATCGAATCAGGAAATCGATTGTGTCCCAGGCCTTAGATAGGATAGACCACAGAAATCCGGCGTAAAGTAGACTAAAGTCGCAAATCTATCGCCTTCAACCGACTCTAAAATGGAGAAAGTTATCATTTCGACCTTACTTTAGTCAGACGGATCTTACGAAAGTACAGTCGGGGTATATTATTCCTTGATAACAGTGCCGCAACCCGCACGCCTCATTAGTGATGTGGTATAGCGCTGGCAACTTTTTCGTCTCCTGATTGTTATCCTTTTCGTTTCAGGTAAGTGCTGTTTCGTGCAACAAGCGTGACGAATGCTCCCGATAAGGTGAGACTACTTACATAAAGTGTAAGTGTATTGTTTAGACACGTATAGATAAGTATTGCGTCTTAGGTTTAGGGAAATCTAGGGTCGATATTCTAATTGCGTATTGCGCGTTACGTGTCCGCGAAAACTTTACACAGAGAGAGAGTCCCTTCCATGTTTTGCTGTTTTGTGAATGAGATTAACGAAAATGGCAGTGATAGGCAAGAAAATGGCAATGTGCTATATGTACCACGACATAGTAGACAAGTCCTTGTGACTATCGTTCAGATTTACTAGTGGAATAATAATTTCAATTTAAAAATTTCATTTTAAGGTTTGCTTTTTACGTCATGGAACTGGTCATTAACGGCAATACCACATTTTCTGTTGTGATGTTAGCCTAACACATTCCATGGGAACTGGGTGCCAAGCCAGGTTCTTCCTTATATGTCATGGCAACAGGGACATTCACAGAAAACAGAAAATGTTCATTGCGGCCTTCCAACATCGTTTATTTAATGCGATGGTACAAACCGGCGTTAACCCTACCCTAGTAAGGAAGGACAGGACGGATCCAAACCACGAACGACAAAACCCCTCGGACGCCTCTCACAACATGCACGTGATGAAATGCGGTGGGACCACTTGTATTAATTTTCGAATTTGCGTGCGTGGCACGACACGCGTCGGAGTAGCAGAGCGATCACACACTCACCGCGCCAGGTTGAACGAACGCGTCCTTTTTTCCGAAAATCACCCAGCGAGTTGATCGCGCAGGTTAAATCTGTCCACTTACAACGATCGATGTTACAACGTCATAACTTTTAATTTATCGCGACATACATTTGCATTCGTTGGCGAGACATAACTTAAGTAGTTTCGATCGCTCTCTGTAGGCCCATTCTTGCAATTCCGCGCTCAGCAATCAGAAATCTTTCAGTCAAGAAAGCTGATTTTATAGTGGTCGTCAAAGCGTCGACGAAAAACCTTTCGGAAAATGTTTCGCTTACCGCTTTCTCAGCCGCTATAGAAAGCGGTTTTCTCGACGGAACAATACCAGATTCCTGAGAATGGAATTCCGAGAATAGGCCTACAGAAAAGAATTTAAAGTGACGCGTGCGCCGCCGCTAGGCCGAGAGGCGCGCAGTGTTGATGGCTGAAGAGATCGGGCTCTTCGCACTCATAATAAATGACATCCGCCCGAAAAAAGACCGAATTTAAAAACAAGCACTGCGTCACGGCACGCTCGGGGCAAGGCGAAGACGTCCACCAAATGATGTAAGACTTTTCGTGTGGGGTATCGCAGAATCGTCCGAAAGCCGGAGCACTGCATTCATTATTGGCTTTGAAATGTTTCCCCTATTTATAATCAATGGGCCATTAATCCTGAGCCAGTGACCAGGACCTGACCAGAATCGAAGATGCCTACCGCCTTTTATCGTTTAAGCGTGAAGTGCACAATCTCTGGTTAGTGATACTTTTAAAAAAAATATATATTCGTACTTATTTTTCGCCTGAAAAAGAAAGAAGGACTTATAATACTAACCAGAGATTGTGTACTCCAGGAATCTCTTGATTGTCGCACGGAGTCTTGACTTAGAATAAATCAAAACATGACTGGGCAAAACAAGGGCCCTCTCCCAAGAACGTTTAAGGTGGCCCAACCCGGCGGGACTAACTCGTTCGCGGGCACGGTACAAAACCGTGCTGTTGCGCTCTGGGACCTTCTCTGTTTCAAAGAAAAAGACAGGCTCCGTGATGAGGAAGATGCAACATGTCCACAAAAAAGACAATGTGCACAGTGTATGATTTGGTAAGATTTACAAAAATTTTAATTACAAAACGTCTTATAGCTAAAAGTAAACCACGACCGCTGTAGTCAAAAATCTAACAAAAATCAAATAGATTATAAATCTTGATTAAATAAGCTATGTCTGATGACTAATATTTTTAAGATGTTCTTACTTAATCATTGCCTAATCCACCTCCAAAGTTATCATATAAAACGCGCGAAAAATTCGAACTTACGGACCTTATAACTTAGAAACCAAACACAATTTTACAATGCCAACGGTCATCAGACATCAAGTTCGATCAAATAAAGCTATTTTGAGCAAAATTTGGGATCTCTGACAAGAAATATGGGCGTGATCTTCTTTCCCCGTTTGTATGGGGAGTTGAGCGGGATGGCCCACCTTAAGGTGGCCCAACCCGGCGGCCTCAACTCATTTGCAGGCACGGTACAAAACCGTGCTGTTGCGCTCTGGGACCTTCTCTGTTTCTAAGAATAAGACAAGCTCCGTTACGAGGAAGATGCAACCTGTCCACAAAAAAGACAATGTGCATAGTGTATGATTTGGTAAGATTTACGAAAATTTTAATTTCAAAACGACTTATAGCTAAAAGTAAACCACGACCGCTGTAGTCAAAAATCTAACAAAAACCAAATAGATTATAAATCTTGATTAAACAAGCTATGTCTGATGACTAATCTTTTTAAGATGTTCTTACTTTATCATTGCGTAATCCACCTCCAAAGTAATTGTATAAAACGCGCGAAAAATCCGAACTTTCGGACGTTATAACTTGGAAACCAAAAACAATTTTACAATGCCAATGGTCATCAGACATCTAGTTCAATCAAATAAAGCTATATTGAGCAAAATTTTGGATCTCTGACAAGAAATATAGGCGTGATCTTCTTTCCCCTTTTGTATGGGAAAATGAGCGGGTTGGGCCACCTTAAAATAAATGGACGCGAGGTGTTCTCATATTTAGTAATCTGTTTAGGAATCTTTAGGGCTCTGTTTACCTTTTCACAGCCATATTACCGTATGGATCGATGCCATTTAGCAACGAGGTAACTTGGACGCCCGGAGAAGAAAATCGGAGTCGAACCGGGGGCAACCGCCAGTGAGTTCATGTAGGTGAGGCGGTCAGGCAGCCGCGTCTCCGCCAGCGAGAGGCGGTGGCGGCGTCGCGTCGTCGTCGGCGGCAGCGGCGGTGCGGCGCCTGAAGCAGTGTTTACGTCTAATTCCGGCGTGAGCGAGACGCGACGCGCCCATTGAACCGATCCACGCCACCGACGAGGCTATTTCGGAACGCACGCCGCGCCCCGCCCCGCCTTCCGCCCCGCGGCTCGCTCACTGCGGATTCTGCGTAAATCCGTAGTTGTGTTCAATGAGAAACTGTTCGCCTCTGCCCTATTCGTCCCGTTATTGGGCGGAATCAAGCGTAATAGCGTGGAATAATGCATCAACCCGAGCAGGGAAAAAAAGCGCAGAGATAAACGTCACTCTGAAATTACACAAACAACAACACTTCTAATCTCACAAATCAAATGCATAAAACGATCAAATTTCAATCCAAATTCATTAAAAACTTACCTAATTTTAAATCTAAACCAAATCCACCCCGAAAGTGTATAGTATCGTTGACATAGATTTTGTTCCGATTCTGTGTTCCACGGGACTCGTTTTGAGGTCCGTGAAAATGCCTGAAGCATGAACAACTGTCATTCTGAGATTTCTTGTTGTTTTTGGTTCTTTTCTATTCGGTACAGTACGGAATAGCCAGCTCGAACACAACTCGTGCTGCTATGTATTCAGTAAGAAAATGAAGCCGAGCCGGAAATCTGGCTCGAAGACCACCCGTTGAGAAGTTTTCTTGCACAAGTAATCAGAAGTACATCTTTGAAGCATCAAGGATATTATCTCTGCAGTTGAGATATGCTACGACCTACTTTTCTTATGTTTACCGCCGGGTTGATAATACTGATAACTTTGTGTGGTCGAGGAACGAGATTCACACATTCTAGAACAAGTGCAGCGCTCTCTTAGCGTGGTAGCTGGGTGGGATGATACTCAGTGCCACTGCCAGAGCCACTGCAATAGGACGAGCTTTAAAATACTTAATCTTGAACTATATTTTTGGCATCTCCTCTGGTTCTGGGACCCTCTCTGGGTGCCCAAATATGAACCATTGGGTCGGAAAGATTTGCCCTCGGAAAACAAATTGAGAAGACTATTAGAGACATCTTTTTTTTATGCGACCTGACATCGATGGCTAATACCACACAACTACCGTTCTGATATTAGCCCAATACACCTCATTCCCGAAGGAATTTGGTTCCATGCCAGGACCTTCCCTTTATGAGCACGGCTACATTGAACTGGATGGAAAACACGGACAATTTTTCATTGCCGCTTCGACCATCCTTTCATCCAATGCGATGGTACCAACCCGGGAGGGCATAAACCCTACCACCTAGTAGGGGAAGGGGACCTACAGTTTTACATGGATTCCGAACCATGGAGCAGCTCGCATTCGTTACGAAATGCACTTATCGAACTCGGAAAGAGAAAGACAGTGGTGCATGTCGGTATTGAACCCAGGTTTCTGGTATGCTAGGCCAATCCCCGCGCGACTAGGCTACGAGCCGCTGCTAGGCTACGAGCCGCTGCTCTTTAAGGCGCTAGGACTAGCCAACTACTCGCGCCATACAAATGCACTTTTTAACAAATGTAATAATATGTTGTGAAACGCTTCAGCAAATCCAAATAGAACTCCAGACTGATAATGGATTGTTAATATTTTTTTATTCCATCATTTATTTAAATAATAATAAAAATAAAAAAAGTTGATTTTTCTCATTAGAAATCTGAAAGTCATTCGATTTCTAGATATAAGCAAAAACAGCATATATGCATAAACAAAAAATTCCATTTGCTTTTAGATTTCTACATTTAGTCAAAAAAGTTCGGAAATGGACACCGTTTCCGCAATGTATTTTGTATAGAAAAAGGAAACATACATTAACGAAAATCATTAGATTCCTAGACAAGTAATCATATATTGTAAGGATGACACTTATAATCGTCAGACTTAGTTAGTTTACTTGGGGTGCCTCGTCTAACTTTGCGATTTGGCTAGTACCAGGCCCTTAAGTAGATGTGTAAAGTCTCTATCGAACGCCCATTACTGGTTGTTTCGACCATCTTCGACTGTGAGCTGTTACGATCGCATGGGAGATAGGTAGCATCGTATCATCCCACGAAGATTGGAAACCAGGTGCAGGCGGTCGAAGGCGGCTGTTCCGGAATCGGAGCCGCCTTTACCGAGGAGACTTCTCCGCAAGAGCAGGAATACCTAATACCATCTTGATAATTCCATTCCGGGCATTGTCCCCTATACAGACATATATTCACACTGAGTGTCTCTGAAGAGCTTGCACGGAGGAGGAATAGACTGGCCCTCACGTTATGTATATTGCCCACGGATGACAAAGACTCCAGTTTCTTTAAATCACGGAAGCTAGCAATAGGAGAAGAAGAGTAAAATATTTCCGCTGGCTGATGCGACAGCTGATAGAGCTACTTGATACTTAGAATGTACGAATGGTCGTCCTAGCCCCGATTGCACGAAGAGATGGCTGAGTTAATCAATGTTTAAACACATCACTTTTAGTGAACCGCATGGAGTTCCTTCCATACTGTCCATACAAAGTGACGTGTTTAATCGTACGTTGACGTTGATTTTGTTGTTTGACCTTTCATGCACTTGGCCCTTAGTAAGTGAGGCAAAACATCGTATTTTTAACCGACTTCAAAAAAAGGAGGAGGTTATCAATACGTCTGTATGTTTTTTTTTAATGTTTGTTACCTCATAACTTTTGCCTGGGTGAACCGATTTTGATGATTTTTTTTTTAAATGATAGCTAGTGCTTCCCAAGTGGTCCCATTTTAATTTGGTTAAGTTCTGACAATGATATCCATGAGAAAATCATAAAAGTCTTAAATTTGTATTAAGATGTGCGCGACAAATGGACGAATAACTCAATATAACGCCAACCGATTTCGGCGATTATTTTTTTATTGGAAAGGACGTGTACAAATTAGTAAGTGTACTTCAGATTCACTAAAAATAAACAAATAAAAAAAATTACGGTCAGCCAAGGTTAGGTTAGGTTAGGTTAGGTTAGGTTAGTTTCTCTTGATTGGCGCAGCGCGTACCCGGCTGACGCCGACTCAAAAAATAACAGAAATCGTAACTACAAAAATGGAAATTATTTTTTACTTTTTAGTGCTTTTTCTTTGAAGTCGGTTATGTTTTTTGTTAATTTTTTTTTAAACCGTAGGTTGTGTTATGACGTAAACAAATCCATGCAACAAAACGGGCAAATAGTGGACTAAAATGGTCAAAATATGCTGTGACGGCTCTGACAGACGAACATTTTGAATCATTATTAATGTTCTTAAGCGGGGCTTACGCGAACAAATTTTGAAGAAAGATAACTTTTAAATACATTTCTTAAACCCGACGTTTCGAAAGGAGTTGCATCCAATCGTGGTCACGGGAATGTCCAATCTCACTATCAGATTCTGGTCTTACCTATGGACAACTCATCTATTAAAAAAAATACGGCTTATTTTCTTTGTTTCTTTCATTACCTAACGAGCGGTCGCCTGGCTGTCACCACCGCGCTCGGCGCGATCTGCGCTGCCTGGCCTCTGGTAACTCTTCACAATATTTACTGAGGCTAATTACTGAAAACCTTGATGAAAATAAACGTCAGCCAGACACCGTCCTACGTTCACTCGCCTTGTCTGCATACGACACGTATGTACGTGTGTGCGACATGTATATAGATATGCCTAGGCAGAACTAACTTGCATAATTTGCGTAATAGTGTTGTAGCGTGTCTCACAATCAAACCGCATTCGTGACTCATTATAACGGTTCGATTGTAATTTTAACCTATAACCTAATTATTAGCATCACAACACGATGAATACAACTTCATAGAGGCGTATAACCTAATGTTTAGATATATTTTTCTACAAACTATAATTCTATCTGAGTAACTGCAACACTTTGAATTAGTTTCGACTAAATTTCGATTAAACTACCAACATATTGTATTTTATGCTTTAAAAACCATACTTATTATGTAATAATGGTTCGAAGGACGCATTTAGGTTATGATTCGAGCTTCGCCGGCGACGCGGCGACGTCACGGGGCGGTGCAGGCGCATGACTACATCCCTTGCGCTTCGAACACCTCCTGCTCGTGCTGCCCCTTGTACCTGTTACACCTGCCACCCCTGTGTAAGGTACTACCATACCTGTATTCATAGGATCCTTTCCAGCGACTATCGGCTTCGTTCGCGGCATTTAGTATTTTGCATGACACAGCAGTTTTGTCGGCAGGTAATACATCCCTCTCGCTCCCTATACTTCCAGCTGGTGTTGACTCTCAACGGTCCTGCTGTGAATCACACCTGTATTCAACTTCTTTTTAGGGCCTGTCGGCTTCTTTAGAGGCATTTACAGCGGTATTCAGAGTGGGCGGACTAACTTCAATACACTACGTACGAACCCGATTTTTGTATGGTTAGTTCGGTCCTAATCTCGTACTAAGTTTTGACAGGTTCTCTCTGAATACGACTGTTCGTCTTGAATGACACAGCTGTTTTGTTGGCAAGTACTGCATCCTTATCACTCCCTATACTTCCAACTGGTGTTGACTCTTAACGGCCCTGCTGTGAATCACACCTGTATTCAACTTCTTTCTAGCGTCTGTCGGCTTCATTCGAGGCGTTTAGTCTTGCATGACACGGCTGTTTTGTCGGCAGGTACTGCATCCCTCTCGCTCCCTGCAACTCCAGCTTGTGTAGACCGCTCACCTTTTCTGCTGTGATTCTCCATTCACACTCACCTGTATTCATAGGATCCTTTCTAGCGAACCGTTGGTTTATTCGTGGCATTGAGTATTGCATTGGACGGCAGTTTTGCATTCCTCTCGTTTCAAAACTTTTAACCGTCTTACCTCCCATAGCGACGGTCATGGAATGGTCGTGTGCTTCGCGTTTCGTCTGACACTTACATTTTTGTCTGACACGGTTTGGTGAAACCTGTATGCCCAGTATCGGGAGTATGTATCGTTTGAATCGCAGTAAATTTTCATTTGCGATCGCTATGCTCAGTTCTATCATGAAAAATTCTGGTAGTTAAAATCGGAAATATCTTAAATCATTCAGATAACTATTCCGGAGAGGTTTCCGTACTCGCAGGGACACAATTAAGAAGGTACCCATACCCAAAAGAAGTAACGGTTCAAACCCAAATTCGGACAGCTATGAATGCGCGTCGGGCTGGAGTGCGGCGGAGGTGGCGGCGGCGCGGCGCGGCGTGTGATGTTGTCGGACTGGCCTTGGAGGCTGGGCCCTGGAACGATCTTCTCGGAACCGGCGCATCTCGCCCGCACCCCGCGCAGCCTCCTCCGCCCCCGTGAGATGCGCCATCGCTGTGTAGGGATGTCACGCCGCGCCCGGACGAACTCAATCTAACACTATCGATATTAGGAACAAATACCCCTTGCTTGAATGACAAGTTTGCTTGCGGAAGACTTGGGCGTCATAATTCCTCCGTGCCACGATCAGACAATTCTATAGATTGTTTACAGCCTGGATGCCATCAAGTACTTTGTTTACCCGTCATATCGCTATTTGAACTACATGTTGTTTAGTGTGAATTTAAAGAAGTCACATAGAATAAAGTTTTCTCAAGTGATTAAAACAGTTTCGATTGAAATCTGACAACTTTTAGTGGTAGGGAACTGTTAGGGCCTGGAAGACGATTTCGTTTGTCGCAGTCGCCGTGTAAAGTTGCGCCTTGTACCAATGGACAAATAATCCATTTCTTAAACATTTTTAATCTTCGATTTCCGCTGCTTAACTTAGAGAATAACCATAGGCTTAGAATAAGCAAAGTGCGCTATGCTAGGGTCTATGGCTTCAACTGTACAATATATCATGTTTTTTAGGATTCCGTACCCAAAGGGTGCCAACGGAACCCTATTACTAAGCCTTCGCTGTCCGTCCGTCCGGCGCGTACGGTCCGAATTGTTTACGATGCTCACAGCTTTGGCGTGCAATCTGAATCGGGACGCTTGTGGACGCCCGTATCGTTCGCATCAAAACGGAACTCGTAATAAACCTACTGATCAGACATCGACCGTTCTCACGCTCGACGCCGACACGTCCCTACGCGCTCCGCGGCTACTTTGGGATCGTTTTATTTTATTTCGGTACACCTGAGTTGTTAGCAACAAAGGGGATTGATATTTTTTCGGAGCGCCCCGGTTCGCTTTGAGAGCGCCGTTCGGGGCGTTTCTCGGAATCGGGCCCCGGGAGCCATTCTGCGTCCCGCGACCCAGCGCGACGTGGGCCTGATGAATCGAATAAAAACACGCCCGAAATCAGAAAGTTTACCTTTTATCAGCCTTTTGGTCACAAGTATCGTCGCTCCGTATGGCGCTAGGTGGCCCTTTGTAAATATTGGAAAATGACGCTCCCAGGCAAACACAGTTCGGAACCAATTTGAAAACGTTGACGACGTTTTTAGTTTTTAATATCCAGCATAAAGTTTGAAGGGATATTTTACTTTTGCTGTCATTTGACTCGGGCCTGGTTTAAGAAAACCTTCAGACACAGATATCGATTGAGATTGTTTATGTAGAAATTATTCAGACTACTATTTACTTACTTACAATTATTTCCTATTAAAAATGCTATAGTAACTCTGTTGCGATTTCACGTCTAAACCGCTGAACCAAATTTGATGAATTTCGGTTTGGACCCCGGAGAGGTCCATAGGATACCTTTTGTTGCGAAAATTAAAACGGATTCTCGTTCCTTTGAGACTGGTTGTTCTAATGTTCTAGAGTAATTATTAGTATTATCTTTGTTTCTAGCTTTCTAGTTGCAATGATCTAGTTGGAAGAGCTTTAGATATTCCATTATTCGACCTGATTTCTTGAGCTTTGATCACTCCAATTAACCTAATTTGAGATTACATTTCATTACAGAAAAAATGGTTCTAAAATGGAAATCATAAATTTTGTAAACATTCAAATATTTAATATCCTAACCGTATTGGTTCCTTTGACAGGATAAAATTATGATTCGGGACCTGGGTGTGTACTAGAGATGGGTCATTCCAACTCCAAAAAGGAATGCATTCCCATTCCTTCTCCACACGTCCGAATGAAGGTCCAATGATACTTACTATCCGTCGAGAACCCAAAATCTGGAAGTTGCGTTTGCGAATTGGGAATTCTGGACGTTTTCATTAAATATTTCGAATAAGTAAAAAAAAGATCGTCACTCCGGAATGGTGAGTACTCCGGGAAACCGCTAAAATCTTAATTCGGATCCAAGTTTTCATTGAAAATTTCGAATTACCAAAAAAAAAAGGCCGTGCGGACGATTTGGGTAAATTTCTCCTCTGGAATGACTATTCAGCCGCCTGGAATGACTGATACGACGGAATGAATATAGCTTCATGAGGAGTGGGAATGGTAATAGGAGTCAGGTAAGGCGTGTCAAACGTGCGTAATGAGGAGTGTCAAAAGGAGTACCTAAAGCAGAGAAAGCGGGTTCTCGGAATGGGGTGCACACGGATTGAGCCATCGCTAGTGTGTACCTGGCACCATGCTACTACAGAAGATACGTGAAGTGGATCAGTTTATTTTCGTGCATGATCGTCATTACGTAACGAATCAGTTCTGGCGTCTGCGTCGGTGCCCCTCCGCCGCCGCTGCTGCGCCCGCAGACCTTGAAATATAAATCATAATCGGCATTATGTGTATTGTTGCCTACCTACATATACCGCCTATACCAAATAATACAATGAATGTTGCCGAACGATTACCATTTTACTTTTACTCATACTCTGGGTTTACTTTTACAAAAGGTCTTTTAGTGGGATTTTGAGCGGCTCGTATCTCATGGGCGCGGGGCCTTCCTTCTCGTGCCGGATGTCATGGGTTCAATCTGTTCAATCACCACTTACTTTCTCTTTCTGGGTTGGATAAAGTGCATTTCGCCACGAATGCCAGCTGACTCATCGTTCTGTAGGTAGGTTCCCTGCCCCTACTAGGTGGAAACTGTGGTGATATTTACCATCCAGTTAATGTAGCCAGGTGGGCGGATTAATAATTCGCCAGGCTAATGCCCCGATTAAATTCGAAATTGGTCGAAACCCCTAGAAGTGTATGTTTTTTGCCCCTGGGCCAAATGTTACAACGTCGGGGTATGTTTTTGGGCCGCTAAGCTTTTTTTTAGTCATGCATTTCTCCTTCTTACTACGCTAATATGATTCTAATATGAAATTCTTCTTTAGATAGAGCTGGTTGATTTAGGAGGCATTGTTGGGTAACACCTCAACATTTAGAACGTCCTAGATGTAAATATTCTCATGCGATTGCATCGATGCCGGCTGTTGCAAAATACTAGGTCTCATTGTTCGAAGCGAGATGGCGGCGCGGGGCGCTCCGTTGACATTTCGCAGACACAGACTCGAGACTTTCAGTCAGCCTTCGGACCTGTTGGAGCGAGTAAGCTGCTGCACGAATAACATAACCATTGTCATAAGCACAATTTGTTTTGCTCACAGTCGACATGCGACCTCTGAGTTCGTTTAACCTTTATTGTCTTTCATCATACCTAAACCGCGCCCAGGTTTGGTGAGTGTACGTAGGTTCATTTGTTTGCTACGCTCGCGCCCGACAACGCTCATGGGTTTTTAAACTTTCTCGGGGGTTGCGAAATCGGGAAACAATGCCGTCCTGCCCGGTGCTTTTTGACACCGTATATGAAGAACTCCAGGTTGTGCTTAGGGGCAGTGCATTCCACAGTTTACAGACCCTATAGATGAAGGATCTACAGGTTAATTTGGTTCTAATTGGAGGAGTTTGGGCAGTAAATGGGTTGCAAGTAGCGCGATGAGTGGTGGTAGAAAGGAGAGGGGGTGGGGTTATGCTGCTCCGAAGAGCATTATACCTTTATAACACAGTCGATTAAACACAGCAATAGACCCTACGTCCCTTCGGACCTGGAGGGTCTCTAAATTAAAACCTAACCTACTCGTATCTTATTTTTCGTATCATCATAATCTGGCTCCAGACATCCCAAGCGATATAACATCAAATTAACAAGAGTAATTTTCTGTTGTGATACGAACCTGTCTGCTCCCGCCGCCGTCAGCCCTCCCCTCAACCTCCGCCCCACCGCCCGCTCCTCCTAGTCCGTCGACACTGCTCGCTCGCTGCTCCGAGGCGCGCGTGCGAAGGAAAAGGCACAACTTGGTCTTTCACGGGAAGCGCAGTTCGTAGAAGATTGTTCCCGTCCGGTCGAGCGAGGCGTCTCCGGCGCGAGCGGTCGCGCGACCGGTCGGCCGGCCGCGCGGCCGGTCGGATGCGTCGAGTGCTAAACATAAACACGATTGTCGGGTCGGGACAAGGGTTGCCATAAGTCATGAAACTGAAATCGGGACAGGACTTATCGCGAGGCCTTGGTTTGACTCATTGATTAAGGCCATAAAACCAATAGTTTGACCCAAGTCTTAGGCTAAGATAAATAGTCGTAACAGAAACTAAGACTAACGAAAAGTAGTACTTTGTGACGCCATTTTGAATAACTTTGAGATTACATCCATACAAAATGTGTCAAATTGACGTCACAAAGTACGACTTTTCGTTAGTCTTCGTTTCTGTTACGACTATTTATCTCAGCCTTAGGGAGTTCGGGTTTTATGTAGCCGAATTCTAGATCTCGATTAATTTTAGGAAAAATCTTTTAAAATATATTTGTTCTATTGAATTAGTATACCTATCTCGGCATATCTCTGGATACTAAATACATAATATAGGTATAGAAGATCCAACTTAAACATGTGATTTACTAGCTGAGGTTCCCAACTCCGCTCGGGTTACTTTCGTTTCGGACATTCCCGGAGTGGAGCTCGCTAAAATTTGGTCAGAAACCTACTCGGGCGTGGGTACGCCATTTCACCAAAGTTCTCATCGCAATCAGATGAATGGTTTAGGTACGCATAGAGCACAAAACATTTATCCACGCAAACAATGCCACCCCGGTTCACCTATTTAGGGATGGAATTATAAAAAAAAACAGTGCACCTCTATGGACCCAAGGAATGTGTCAAATCTTAAATTTCCAATCTTTAGGCCGAGTGGTTTAAGATTGCGTGGTCTGTCAGTCAGTAACGGTACAGTCGAACAAAGAGTTTAGGATACACATCCGGTTGAATGAAAAGATGAACAGTCGAAATACTTTGACTTCTGGAAACAATTATAGTGTTGAGTATAGATTCAAACATAGTTAAGGATGACTACTAGGTACTGAGTAAACAAAACCCTAACAAAATTGAATCAGAGGTTGTATTTAAAGACCATTCAGTTTTACGTTTAACCGGAAGTGTATCCTTTAACCTTTGGTTGACTGTACGTTTCAATAAGTATACCCAAGAAACTTGTAAGTGATAAATTGGTTTGTTTCAAAAATCTACAAGTTTACTGCATTTATCCCCATTTTTGGAAAAACGGGACGATCCCGGACATTTGTTCGCTGTCAGACGGAAAGTCATTTTCTCGTGAAAATGCGGGACAAAGCCCGCATTTTCGGGCCACATGGCAACCCTAGACAGGACGGGAGACGGGAGTCGGGTGTGCGGAGAACGGTCGCTCCGCTGCATGGAGGTCAAGGAACGCTAAATCATTAGTAGTGGAGTGGAGTGGACTGCGCCAGCGCAGCGTTGCGGTACTTGCCATGGGTAGTTTTCCATAACACACAGAAATGGATTGAAAGTTAATCAAAACACGTCACTCTTTTTTAAACTGAGCTGAATTCATTGCTTACTACAAAATGTGACGTGATTTTCACAATAATAGCGTGAAGTTTCGGAAAAAATACCCTGAGGAGGAACTCAACTCGGAGTTGTACATTTGAATTCGCTTAATTACCCACATTTCTAAACGCCAGACAGTGGATTGGTATGTCGGTAACGTAAAACTCTAAATAGGGCCTCAGTCTGACGCGCATCGCAAGTTTGAGTGAGAATACTCAAATCAAACTCGTTGCTACTTTTCGATTTTCGCACTGCGGGCCTGAACGTAGGTATGATAATGTGCCTGCTGCCTGACTTGCCTTTGATACGAGCGGTTTGACGGGGAACAAGGAAGGTCAGCCCCCCCCCCCCCACCGCCGGAGCTTCATGTGCCTACAATTAAAATGTTTCAACTTGCCCCCCCTGGGGCATTCTGGGCCATCGCCTGGCGACGCCCCTGGGTAGGTACCTACCCAGATATCGGATATTGGCTGCCGGATGCGGACCAATCTTGCTAATTCATATTTAATTTCGGATATTATTATAAATATTTAAAGTATTTTCTTGAATTCGTAATTATGCATTCAAAATCCACAGATTCTCAAGGTTTCACTCCTAAATGTATATGTACCTACATAATATGCAAAATAAATGGAAATATACAATCATGCCTACGAATCATCATACTTTTACCTATCTCTGTGGAATAAGATCGTATAGTCGATTATAGAGTTGCGCTGACAAGCCCTTCATAGCTTACGGCCCGCAGAACAGGCCCAGCCAGCAGCACTAATCAAGCGGTGAAGCAATTCGTGGCGGTGCATTGGTGCCGCGGTGGTGGTGTGGTTACTTCGGTATGGTGTTGGGCGGCGCGTCGGTATGGCGGTGGGCGTTGAGGCGGGGGTGAGGGGAGAGAATATGCACTCGCGGTCGCGCGGGAGCGAGACAGCACTACGGAAATGCGGCTGCGCGCGGCTGAAAAAGCTCTACACTAACAGCACCGGTGCAAAGTCCACGGCGAGGCGGGGCAGGGCTCGATGGCTACGTGCCGCGGTTCCACAAGACTTCCATGTGTGTCTGAATCCGAGCGTCGCGTCGTCACATTTACCATCGACTTATAACATTTACGCATGTTTTCCGTTTTCAGTATTAGGTCAATGCGGTTCCGCTTTTCTAGATGAATGATTGGTTTTTTTTTTTGGAGCTTTTTGTATTAAAAATCCGCGTTTACGAATATTTTTAATTTCTTCGCCTGGGTATCACTGCCTGGCTACTAAAATAAACTTTGTATATGTTTTTAACTTCTCCATTTTGGCTCCGTTGTTCTCTTTTTGGCTTACTATTTTTAAAGAAGAAATTCGGTTTCAACGTTTATGTCTGGTCCATACCGGTTGCAGCTGAGGCGTTATTACTCACTAACGTAAAAATATCCTGGATTAGCTTTCTTTTTTCCTAATAGCAGTTGGTTATTTTTAGAAGAGCCGTAAGATGTAGTGGTGCACTATATGTATATATGCATTTTTTATATAACTAGACATGCTACCAACAACATTATACCAAACCTATTGTCATAATATTAGAGCAACACACCACGTAGCAATCAGATGCCATGGCAGGGCCTTCCGAAGTATTTAATAATTTAGAAAATAATTATTAAAACCACTTTCGTTAGTGCATCTGTTTTAACATGGGAACTACTGCACAAAATAGGCTGGTATAAATTAATTCCTTGGCACACTTAAAGGCTGCCGAAAAACCTAGATTGATTTATGTCAATTTGGAGGGCCTGTTTACACTTCAATGAACATTGTCAGCCGCAAAGCAAAGAGCTTTCTTTTGTATCTCACGCAACTACACGGCAGAACTTTTTTGTTGAGGAAGAACGACCTCGATGAAAAACCACCGCTTAGAGCTCAACACCCGTTCCGAATATTGAAACATAAAAAACATGGCGGCCAGATGTTGGGCGCCACCGGAACATCGAATGTTTTTATAATGCTCTCATTACGAGCATCCAGCACCACGGTCCGTCCGTTCGCATTGACCGAGAGGGACGAAGCGCTAATGACGGATGCGGTTATGACTTCGCCTAGGGTTGTGACGTCACCATCGCATGGACACAGGTCCAGGCTGCGCGCGCATGCTAGGTCTATGGGTCCAGAAGACCTCAGAATAAAATATATCCTGTGACCTACGGCACATCGTAACCGACATCGGGCATATGCGGTATATGCGCGTATAATATCGAAAATCTTAAATGGCAGTTAGTTGTGTAGCCCTCAAAACTAAGTTGCTGCTGCTGACTGCTGAATGTATTTATTTATACCCACACCCACATCCCAATACACCGTTTATAGGCTTCAAATAATTATTTAGGTAAAGATAGATTCAACGTTACAGGCATGGCGGCAAGACGAAGAGATGGAGATAGCATTTCCCGGTGTTAGGTTGCTAACCACTGAAGAGAAGGGAAGGAGAAGGGGGCATGTGCTTGATTTCGCGTCTTCGCTTTATGGTCAAAATGACCATATAGTTCTATGGGAATCCGGCGTCGCGTCATATGCCACACAGTCGATACAGCGACGCTGCGCGCTAGTGTGCTCTAAAATAGCGTTCGTCATGTAAATCCCCACCCACACAAACCCTCCAATACGTCTGCGACTATGTTTGCATGTGGCATGTACGTTTAAATTGGATTGCTAGTTTTTGAAAATTGGTGAGAGCGGTCGATGCCATATCTCCTCCCTTTTTATCTATGGTGCTAACTGAAAAACCATAATTACCTGTAAATGTTTTTGCAGCTGCTGAGCCACATGATTCATTTTGACAGTCATTTGATGTCGTTATGTTCTGTTTTCCATTTAACACGCCTCCTGTGAGAGTTTCTTTGGTTTTACGATCGAAAATTTCACGGAAAAGGCTTTTAAATTCTTTTGAACTTATTTATTTCGTCATAGTGACGTGGATAGTCAACTTTCATCCTTGCGAGCAGCCTGTTTGCGAGGTTTTTAAAAATAATACTATAAATGACGGTGTCCCATGGAAAGTGAAGTTCTTTTTTTTGGCTAGCTTCTACAAGAACTAGAGCGATCTGTAGGTCTGCTCTTGGAGTACCCTGCTCAGGAATCAGTTGTAAAAGCTGTTTTCTCGACGGACAAATTCCGGAGCCCGGTATTTCAATGATTCGAGGTTTTTCGTCGAAAAAATTTCCACTATGAAAGCTGTTTTCTCGACGGAAATATTCCTGATTCCTGTGTACGGATTTCCAAAAGGTACAGGTGTGGTTAAACACACCTACCTCGCATTTCGATGATACTGCATTTCGAACGTTTTATCTGAACACAATACCTATTTGCGAATGAATAGTAGCGCGGCCAGGTATCGTAAACGAGATCGCAGTTCCGAGAAAGAGTTCGAGATGATTGTGGGGACGGAGGCGGCGGAGTCTGCGGTCCGGTGCGGGACGCGGTGGCGGCGGCAGCGGGCAGCGGCGGCAGATAAAGCTCGACCGCACACACCGGCCCGAGACGACCGGGACCCGGATGTGCTCCCAAGTGAACCGTACTGACTCACTCCTATCGCACTCAGGCGCACGCGTGACTTCATGCCGGATGACCACTGCTAAAGCGGGTTGTTTCGTGTTGGTAATTTACCGAAATTTTAACTTTTCAAGAAATGCGTTTTGAACATAGGTACTATATCGTATACAAGATAGTTTAGGGTTCCCAATGAACAACCTTGAGGCTACAGCAAAGACAGTCACTATTCCCACTACTGACGTGAATGCCTAGCAGCAGTTAGCATGCGAGGACGGGAGGAGCGATCGGAACTCATTCGGATGGCGGCGCTACGTCTGACTGCTGTTACTGACTGAAGTTAGTTCGGTTACGAATGCGGGACGCTCAACATTGAATGATCGTTGCACCTAATTGCGTCCTGTGAAGTTCTTACGTATTGCTGGGACTCGAGAAAATCAGTAGTAGGTAGGTAAGCGAATTCTTTAGCAAACTCACTCGCCGGCGTTACAGTTTTTTTATGTTAATATGGCTACCTCGGCGGATTGCCTTGGTATTTTCTAGTACCAGATTGATGAAGTCCATTCCCTATTGGCCAGCTCCCTCCCCTGAAGGATTGGGGTTTCGCAGCCGAAAGTGCTGGTCGGGATGTTTAGAGGTCTCAGGGTACTACGGGGTCGCAGGTGCCCAATAGCGGCTTCGGCCTTCGGTCCCTCGACCTCATCCGATTGATGTCGGAATCGCAGGTCCCCTGCTCTTGTGGCCCATTGAACGCATTTTCAGAATCAAAGAAGAAAAAAAATACGGTATGATTTCAAGTCAATCACCAAATATTGACGACCTTAAATTGGTTTACGATTATTCGTTTGATCCATGAGGTGGTTCACAATGTCTTGCGTTCGTCAGTTCACAAGGTGGTTCGTTTACCGTAGACAAACAGACAAAACAGAGAATACATACTTTAATATTGAATGCCTTCAGTAATTGTTTTGCTCAATCATTTCCTTCGTGCGCAACGGAAGTATAGCGTTGTGATATCTTATTTCTACTGAATCGCGTCGAGTGGTTTGTTTGTACACCTGATGACGTCAGCGACATGAGTTTTGTTTGGGCACAGCGGTTCTGCTCGGTTCCGTTCTGTTCGTTACAGCATTGAATCGTGAAACGTCACTTTGGCACACACTCTCACCAACCAAAAGGACAAAATAATAACAACGATGTCTACATTAATTAAATTTTCCTAACTTTAAACAACAAGGAAATTTAATTCGAAATTACGTATTCCTGTTTACGTCTCAGAGCCCCGCTTCCTGCGGGAAGAAAGTCTATGAAACTTGGTGTTTTTTAATAATGTAATTAATTTAATGTCACGAATACTTGTAATTCAGGAAAAAAATTGCCCGACATCCGTATAATAAAGCGAAAAAAACAGAAAGCTAGTTGTTCCCAAGTCTGCCTGATAGCCATATGACGCTTTAACCTTAAAACCAATTAACTTGCTATGTATCGCTTGGTATCTCTGACCCACGATTGTTTTCATTTATTTTTAATAGTTGATGTCTGTTACTATCCACTGAGATGGACATCTTCTGCCAGTATGTAATTACATCATGTTTGATGTAAGTATGTTATGGGTTTTCAGTAAAAAAAGTTCCAAAAAATGTAAGCACATTTTTTTAATTAAAAAACACGGAAGCATATTTAAACCAACCGATACGTGGCGGGCAGATACTTCAACAACACCTCACCCCTACTGGAGCCGGGAGCACAAAGGAATAGACAATATTTACCATTTACTAGCTGTGGTCAATCCGCTCGGGCCAATGTCGTTTTGGACTGATGTCGGACGGATGATAATCGGATGATTATTTAAAATACATTTTGGTTAATTGTCTCTACTTATTTATAACGGAAAATTGGGTGGGGGTAAAAAAAAAGTTTAGTTATCATTAATTTTAATGCATAGATTCGTCAAAAAATAGTGATAATTAATTGACTCCCTGAATATTATATATATAGCAGGTAGAACCCACCAAAGTGGCTTATCATAGCTCAGTGATAGTAAATCGCCTAGTGCACAAAATAAGTATTATGCCTAGACGTACAGTCGTTTCGTCTGAAATCTATACACCGGAAATAGAGACAAATTTGAGGTCTCTTTCTGACATGCTGACGTCAACCATAGAGTAAAAGGGACTTAGGAATTTTGATTTGATAGGAAACGACTGTACGCTCAATGTGTACGCTATTACGCAATACAGCAGCCAATGTCAAGCGGAACTCCTAATTAATGATACAGGCGAGTAATTAGTATAAAACGGAAACAAACAAATCGACGCTTACATCCGTCCACCACCACTGCTGCTGCGCTGCTTTCTTGATCAACTGTGACTCATATGGGGCCGCCCGCGACACACGCACTTTATTACACTGACTGTTTAAAAAACCTGTTGACATGTCTGGGTCTGGGCTCTAAAATCAGGGCATTTCACGAGTATTATCACGTCCAAATTTTAGAGATGGCAACCCTACGACCCACCGCGCCGTGTCATCTCTCCGTGCTATCATTTCGTTTTCGCTTAGCGTTCTTTGTAACTTTTTACCCGTCTGCGCAAGAAGGAGGGTTATGTTTTTCGAGTGTATGTATATTTTTCCTTTTTGTTTGGCTTTTAGCTTGATGTTAAATGGGCTCTAAATGGTAGAGAAACAAAATACCAACTCTTCAACCATAATATCTCAGTATAAATTTATGTACGTATCAAACATCGCAAAAGACATCATCCTGCATCCTACATATTCGAATTAGCAAGTTCGGTGACATCCACATGTTCGCGTTTATCATTACCCACTCGTGTTCATGTCTTGAAGTTTATTCGTTTACCAATTGCTTCAGCAGTAGGAGAATAATAGTCAGTTGCGTATCTTGTTACTTTCTAAAGTTAGATGAAAAAATACGCTGTTAACCTAGGCTGAGGCTGGCTGGCTGACGGCGCGCGGAGGCGGGCGGCGCGCGGCGCGACGTGGAGGAGGCGAGAGGCGAGCCGACAGCGTCGGCAAGGCCGACTGGTCGCTAGTGCACGCACACTGGCGAGGTGACTCGCACGCACGCACACTGCCGCCGCGCGCACGTGGGCCACTTCACACATGCGCACGAGCGCACGGGCGCGGCGACTGCTCCTCATCAGACTGGCACAGCTGTGCGCGGCGAGGAAGGACGGGAGCGGCAACCGAAAACCGGCCAAGTGCGAGTCGGACTCGCACACGAAGAGTATCCTCGTACAAGATTTAACACAAAAAATCACGTTTATTGTATGGAACCCCCCTCTAATTTTTATATTTTTTTTATTTTACCTATTTGTTGTTAAAGCGGCAAAATAAACACACACTCTGTGAAAATTTCAGCTGCCCACCTATTACGGTTCACGAGATACAGCCCTGTGACAGACGGACGGACGAACGGACAGCGGAGGCTTAGTGATAGGGTTCCGTTTTCACCCTTTGGGTACGGAACCCTAAAAATCGTTTGTTTGGATGCAGCGGTGGCGGCCAGTCAGTGCTTTTCCGCTAACTCGTTGCTACGCGGCCAGGCCCGCCATACGAATGCGTTTCGATCGCCGCTCCTGTCCTTCCTTGCTCGCTGGCTGCGGCGTAAAACGTCCAACCAGTTCCTACGGCTGAATGTACCTACATCTATGTATCTACACTTTTAGGGGTATCATAATTTTCTTTTCAACACGTAGGCAGCCAATATTGAGAAGAAACCTCAGATTAAGTAAGTGGAGAAACAGGCTTATTCGATTATTATTCTAGCACAGTTTGAAAAGGACAATGCGAAAGTTTCTTGATGTTTTGTTGCGAATGACTGGCATTGCGTTTGTCTTTGTTGCAGCTGGCACTGCCCTGGTGTTATCAGCATAACAGGTTGCGTAAGTGTGAGCGCAGCAGTAGCATTAGCTGCCTGCTTCGTAGACGGTTTCGGTATGAATGTGATAATAGGTGGTGAGCATAGAGGCACAGACTATGCAATAATATACCTAATTTAAATTACCTTTATTTACCTGAATTTCATACCTAGTATTTGTGGTGACTACGAGTCCCGAATGGCTTCCGGAACGAAGGGTTTGACCGGAACCGACTAAGGGTACTCTGACAACCACTGTAAATCCGGAATGGTAATAGGTAAATTCAGCCTCCGGAATGGGCCTTCACCTCCCAAAAAACAAAATAACAAGCGTCGCCGCGCGTCTCAGTCGGTCGGATTTCTATAAGCCTTTTCCGGAATGGAAGAACCAAGACAAATGGATAAGGAATAGGAATGGGAATGGGAGCAGGTATACTGATGAGGATAAACATAATTATTGTTTTCACAATATTGGCTTTTCGGTGTGAGCATCGATATAATGTGGGAGTAAAAGTCTGAAAGTGTTTACAAGCGTTTGATGATTTTCTTGGAAGTGGAAATGCAACTGGTCAAGTGTGGCAGGCGAATGACTAATTCAGTTCCTGCTGTGCGCCTTTGACTTGTCACTCTACCTACAGGTAGGTAATAGTTGTTAAATATTGAATGTGAAGACATAATACATATGGTTGACACACATCCTTCCCATTTTCTCTCATTCGTACGCTCATTGACCATACCGGAAAAATATACATTTTAATAGGTTTAGAATGAACAAAATTCAATTTTAAAATGGCTTACGATTAGGTATTGCGATTAGGTTTTATTATAAATGGCTCATAAAGTGTTAGCGGATAGATGTACTTATGATCGAAACGTCAACCAGCAGTTTCTGAGCATATTAGGAGCAAAGTGTTGCTTGACATTTGGTTGTACGGTACGGTATTTTTTCTTCTTCTAATGTAATGAACGTAATAACGATCATACAACACTCCTGCAAACTTTCAGCTGCTGCTAGATCACGTGGACACCGAGATACTGGGTTCGCAGCATTTCATGAGTTTAGAGCCATTCAGCATGCTTTTGTGCGAAATGAGTCAAAGATCATTCATCGTGCGTCGGTTCACACTTCCGAGTGTTTTACCGTGCGATGACTAAATTAATTAATAACTGTGTAAATACATTTTTTTTTGTAAAATGTTACTCTTAATTGTTTCTTCAAATGGCTTGAGGAATCAATGGTTAGCACTCCTTTTACACCCACCAACATTCGTTCGTTGTTAATGCGGAAACGTCTAGTCTAGTTTCTGATGACTCAACAGCATTTTATAAGGATGGATGCGAATACTTGGCAGGTACGTGATCGTTACCGTAAACAACAGATATGTGAATCGATAAGTGAGCAGCTCCAAGCACAACAATACTTGCACGGTAGCGCACTTCATTTGAGACCAGCAGGCTCCATGTAAAATTTACTAATACATCGTCTAAATATCAACCATTTGGTAACTCTCAATTCCCATTATGAATTTCCCATAATTTTCAATACGCATCGGCGGCTCTGTATTTCTTAAGATCACTCGTCTAATTCAGGTTTGACTGGTTTTACAACACTCACAGTTAGAGCCGATCCGCTTTGGCTACAGGTACCCACTCTCGATTCGAATCGGTTGACAGAGCGGAGAGTGCAGCCTCTGAAGGCAACGGCGGCGGAGACTGCGAGGGCGGCAGAGGCGGCGGCGGCGGCGACGGGGGCGACACCTGGGGACCTCAGCTGCAGCTGTGTCGCGCTCCACTCCCACGACATCCAACCAACCAAGCCTGCATCTCGCCTTTGCTGGAAAGGAAAAGTGCTTTCAACGTGGCAGTTAGTTCAACAGTATACACGACTCAAAAGCCTTCTCTTATCGCTTGAACTTAACCTCAATAGATGGATATCATTAGGGATCGACAGTTCAATCTTCCAGGCTTAATGCGTCAGAATAAAAGAAGCAACAATGCCAGTATATCACAGGTGTGTCATAAATTTAAAAGATAGGATGCTGTCTGATAGTGATGCGGTATTGGGAGCTCTTAACAGCAACACCGTCAACTCCAGAATGTTCTTGCAGTGCCGACGTACAAACATTAAAACGTACAAACCGATCGATTCACAACCGCCCACGCACTGTCGGAGTGCTAGGCGGTGACACAACAGCGGCTCCTAGTCCTTACGTTAGCAAGCCTTCGTGAGGCCTGGGAGCAATCATCAAGGGTCCTGCGCCTTTTGGAGGTGCTCGGTTGGCTAAAATAGCTGCCTGCCGGGTTGCTACAACGGATTGCGTCGCGCTTAAATGCTGCGAGTAGACGGGTTAGAAGAGCTAGAGAGTCTTGTTAAGGCAATACACAATTCGCTCGAGCTGGACTTTTATAATGCCGTAGAATCAGAATTCCAGGCTGGTTCTACCGTAGATATGAAATCGCTCGAATGCAATCGATACAATCAAATTTGATTCGACTTTCGTAGAACCATTGTTGACATATTCCCTTCCATCAGTTGATGATCACTTCGACTCAGTTGATCGGTGCATGACTTCACAAAGGTACCTGGGATAAAGGTAATTTATCCACGCAACCGAACGGATCGGAAGGATACCAGCAGGATAGAGAACCAGCACCGGGGCACGTGATGATTGATACTTGCGACGCACAGAATACTATCGCAGGTCTGTCAAAATTGGTCTGAATGACCAAACCCAAGTGTGAGTAAGTCGGAGTTTTACTTTCGCTAGACTTGTTCAAATGGAGCGGTGGCGACTGACGAAATTTTGAAAATGTTGATATTTTAGTTCACCATTTGTGGGTACGTTTCAAAACCGAGAACCTACCGGTGTTTCGAGTTAACGTGAACGAGTAAGCGCTCTCCAATTGCAACGCGTGGCAAGTTTGAGTGATGCTACAGCAATCGAATTCGCTGCGACGACTTCCATGCTCGGACAGGGGCCGGCAGGCCGATAAATCGGTGCAAGTGACACACGATCGGCGCGTGCGCTGGTGTGAATCTTGGCGCCGGGCTGCAGGGGCGCGGCGGCGGCGGCGGGAGAGGCGCCAGCGACTAATCTCACGTTTGAAGTTGCTTCACCCGCCTCAATAAATCAATCGTTGTCGCCAGCGCAGTGAGAACAATACAAACGGCATTGGCACTCTCGATTCTCTCGATAGAATCGGACGGTTCATAAACGCACAAATTGTTACCGTTATTTTTGGCCGTGTTAAACCTCGATTTATAACGGTCGAGTCCGGTAATATCCCGCCTATAAAAAAGTTATGTCAGCTGTGTCCCATCGCGACCTGCCCTACAATGATGCGTACATGAAATGGTAACCGGGTTCTGGCAAAAGAAAATCAAGGTGTCAACGCCATCGAAGTGTCTGCAGAGTTCTGTAGGCTTGATCCGGAACCTCACACCACAGTAATGTATTTTTGAGAAATAATCCCTGAGTGCCTTTTACCCCAAGGTCGACATCAATATGACAGGATGGGAGTTGAAACAACATGAAGGCAAACAACCGTACGTGGGTGATTACGCCGTTTCGTGCATATTGCAGCAAAATAACTCTGAAACTAAACAATTTTGATTACACTGTTCTAAGGGAAACATAAGCCTATTGAGCTTCTACATAGAGGCCTGATAGAATTTTCTTGAAGAGTTGTAAAACTTAGATTTTGTGTTTAAAAATATACTCAAAATGTCCTTAACCTCCAACGTTTTTCCTTACTACATGACGGTTTAAATAATGTATTTCAAAAAAGAGTAAAAGATATCATGAATACTTCGAACTAGTAAACTGACACAGATGTTACCAAATAAATTGAATTATTGTAGAATTTTACTTGAACAGAAACCATGTTCTTTTTTAGGTTAAACTTTTGCCAAGAAAAATTTGGTCATTTACCTCCAAAATTTCGTCGACTTTTTTTCTTCATTAAATTGCATTATACTGAGCTAACACCGATTAAAATAATAGCACGTATCATTATTCTATGCGCGCGCAATGCTAGGGAAGCACGATTGTCGCTGGATTTTACAAAAGAACGTATTTCGTGTTCGAAACTGGAGTTTGCGGCGAAATTGTCCTTTACCTCCAATGAGAAAAGTGGGAAGCAGTTAAGGTAATTTGTTTAAATTTGCGTATCAAACTACACATGAATAGGGCTTGCAGTTAGAATTATTTCATAATTTATGTATGAGTACTTTTGGTGTTATCGAATTTTGTTTTTTCCCACAAAGTCCTTTACCTCCGGACTGACTGTGGAGGTGAAGGACTGGAGGTTAAGGACAGTTTGGTTTGAAATAACCATACAAATGAAAGATTTTTTTTTTTTTATTGCAAAATTTAATTTTTAAGACCTTGTAAGTTTTATTACCTATATTGTTTAGGATACATCGCACTAGATACCCATTTTTCGGTTGTTTTTAACCGACTTCAAAAAAAGGAGGAGGTTCTCAATTCGACTGTATTTTTTTTAATGTTTTTTACTTCAGAACTTTCACCTGGGTGAACCGATATTTAAAAGCTAGTGCTTTCCTTATGGCCCCATTTCAATTTGGTTTAGTTCTGACAATGATATCCATGAGAAAATCATAAAAGTCTTAAATTTGGATTAAGTATGTGCGCGACGGATGGACGAATAACTCAATATCACGCGAACCGATTTCGATGTTTCTTTTTTCATTGGAAAAGACGTGTACAAATTAGTTAGTGTACTTCACTAAAAATAAACAAATAAACAAAAATTTAAACAAAAAAAAACGACTTTAAAGAAAAATTATTCCAAAACCAATGAACATGCACTAAAAAGTAAAAAAAAATTGCCATTTTTGTAGTTACGATTACTTATTGTTATTTTTTGAGTCGGTGTCAGCCAAGGTAGCCAAGATTCTCTTGGCTGTCGCCGACTCAAAAAATGACAATCATCGTAACTATAAACATGGCAATTATAATTTTTACTCTTTAGTGCATGTTAATTGGTTTTGAAATATTTTTTCTTTGAAGTCAGGGTTTTTAAAAAAAAAATATTTTTGTAAATAATTAAATATTTGATGACATGATATATTTAATGGATTAAACATTAACGTTATCTCATTGATTTGTCGTCCACGTCCACTCCGCGTTTTCATACAAATTCGAAGTCCGCGTTTGACTTTGACAGCTTGAAGAAGTAAAACCACAGAATATCTAGTAAAAACTTGTATGGAGTTTGACTTTTTTACGGAACTTCGAAGTTACGTAAACGCCAATTTAGGTGAGAATGGAGACTACCGGCTCTGATAAACCAGGAGTTTTCCGACCATGGTCATAACACGCGAACGTAGAGCAAGAACGTTCATAGAGGTTTGCCAGACGTCGTAGTTATAACCGACCTGCACATTCACGTTATGGATTAGTACTATAGTGTAGGTGTATTTACTTTTCGGTAGAGCTCACGTCCTACTCACGCCTCGTGATGACCGCGTAGGTAAATCTCTAAACAAAAACAGGCTAAATCTGTTTTGGCCGCGGAGCAGAAAAGTCCGTAATAAAAGCAGTGGCCGGAAGTCGATGCGTCACGTGTGCGTTTTGGTCTGCGCGCGCACGTGTGTTGGTGTTGCCTTGTGTGTGGCGCTGCACAGACACGCCGCGCCGCGCGCCTCGCCGGAGCGGAAGCGGCGCGGCAGCGGCAACGGCGGAGCCGCGGCCGCCGTGTGGGTGCTTTATTTACGTACACGAACGGCGCCGCTGCTGCCGCCACCGCGTCGCCTCCGCCTCGCCGCGCTGCGCTGCTGCCGCCTCGTCACGCTGCTGCCCCTCGTTCGCAATTCAAAATTAGAACACCCGTCTCCGCCGCCGCGCCGTGCCGCCTTCGCCGCGAAGCTCGCCTCCTGGTAAACACGGCTTGCTTCAGAGTTGAGTGGAATCACTTTGCTCATGCGAGATTGCTTATTCTGTGATGCGAGCGACTCTGCGGCTGTGACGTCGCGCCACCGTCGCGCTTTGCCTCCGCCTCTAGATACGGTATCGAGTCAAGAGGCTTCCGCCGTCTTCGCCCCCAAACCAAGCGACGACGCGTCACCGACACTGAAGCGCGATGCGCTGATGAGATTCACACGACGAAATAGTGTCCCACACGACGTCCGTTCATGGAAATTGGATGGCACAGTAGAACCACTTCCTGGATCACAACATAAGGAAGTACAAAATGTATTAGTTTTATATGGTCTTTTGAATAGCAAATTAATTTAGAGAAGACTGGATCTGTCCTCGCTAATGTCCCATGTTTCCCCGACTCCTATACTATACCTAACCCACTGATAATTTCTCAAGCAATTTATCGTGATGGCAAGTGACCTATAATTGAACATGACAAACAATCTATACGTAAAACCGCACCTGAATCGAATAAATGGTTCTCAAGTTGTATGCTTACAGACAGACAGAAAGCCAGACAGGCAGGCACTAAACGTTCGACTTTATGAGAGTTCGCGTAGCGGTGTTATATGTTTTCAATAGTTAAAATATCTGCGGTCGTTGTTAGAGACAGCATACGCTGCCCGGTTCCAGATGACTGTTGTACGCTAGAAATATTTTCTATTGCAATAAACACGACAATAATTCCCCCGCGTCCTATATTTAGGACAATAGGCGCCATTTCCAGCGGCCACAAATAGGCGAGTGACATAATGTCGCGTTGCAATCGGTGTCGCCGGTTCATCGATCGCTAACAAAATGCTCGTGTGCCTCGTGTAAACACAACAGAGGCGAGCATTTGTTAGGTTGATAGTAAATAGAGAGAAGCACGTGAATGTGCGAGTGAGTCAGTCCTTCGGAGCTGCGGAGCCGCCTCCGTCGTCTCTGCTCCGCGTCGTCGTCGTAAACTCATCACCGGTCTGCGCCGAAATCGCGGATTGTCTCATCTCAAATCCACCTCGCGCGTCAATGGGGTTCACGATGTTCCCCGTGCCGCGGTCCGTGTTCCCGCCGCGAATTTACGCCCACAGACCGTGTACCTACTTCATTGAGTTCGTGTGCGTCCGCGCATTAGGCTGGCCCCATTAGCAGACTTCGAATTGCTCCTAAGACACCGCGGACCTGATCCGCTTATACACCTTTGAATCAGTCTTTACCAAATCACCAGTTTCTAAACATTCTTCAAGCCGTAAATCGACATGCACAGAACTGCACAAAATCTAAGAATATATTGACAAAATTGCACTGTTACGTTGAGGGCTAAGGTAAGGTTCTGGGTCGCTTCGTAAAGGACAATATTTACAATCAGTAGGCCACATTACCTACTTGCATAAATGTGTGCGTAAACATTTAAATAATTGAACGCTCAGCGCATGTTAACTGTGCATCAGCCATGTTGGCTGGTTATTTTGGCGGCAGGAAGTAGGTGCGCGCTCTTCCGGTGCGGCCGGAGGGAGCTGTAAAAGGATGCGCGGGCGCAGCGGCCGTGGCAGGAAACGCGCCATTTGGAAAATGTTGAAGTGAAAGGATTGTGCGTGCGCTCAATCGTCTACACATTTCCCGGCACATCCGGAAACCATCGGAACTTCAATTCAATAGGAAGTATAATACAAAATATATATGTATACTATAATACAAATTCACCGGATGCCGGCTACTTAATTAACAATGGTAACAGCCCATTTCTCCCCGACCGCCTAATGTGATAAACTCCGATGGGAAACCTACAAACGGACATATCACAATATTTATTTAAATTCCCAAAGTCATGTTCGGAGTAGGCGTGCTATGTTTAAAATATTGATTATTTCTGTTTATTGTATGTAAATTCCGAAGAAAATCCACGTTTGAATTGTTCAGTTTCAGTGCCACAATGTGGCGTTTATTTCATGAACACACATTTTAATTTTTTTTATAGTATATTGTACGCGCGAAACCCGAAGGTTTGTCTGCGCGTGACAACCTGTTTTCGTGTGCTAGCATTTAAAACTTTTAGCATTTAAGACATTTTTTTTATACACACCAATAAATTCACATACATACATGAACACAATAATATATATATATATGTATTCACCCTTAATCAGTATTACAAAATTTCAGTTACATTAAAATATTACAATCCATTTATCAACAATTCTTTTATTTCCATTTTTAATTTTGATATTGACAAATCTTTTTTTTTTCAAGCCTGGGTTCAAAGAGTTAAATAATCTAGGAACTACATAATTGAGAGTTCTTTTGCCGAAGTAATTTAAAGTGGTCGGAATTTGGAGCTGAAGGTCAAGTTTGAGTCTTGTCGGGTAGTCATGTGAAATAGGTATCTTACGAGATTCATCAGCATAATTGCACAATATCATTTTTTGGGCACACACTTTGAAATACTTGAACAGGGGTTCATGGCACTCCCTAGCTCTCGACCGTTCTGAGGATGGGGCTATAATTTTGAGTATTCTAAACTGGAGACCATGAACCCTATCCAAGTACGAGTCGAACGTAAGAGCCCACACACTTACCCCATACATAATTATCGGTTCGACTAATGATCTGTACGCGACCAGAAGCAATTTGGTTGGGAGCTTATATTTGAGAGCGTAAATCTTTTTAAGACAAAGTTTCAACTTAGTGCAGATATGGTCTACATGAATCTTCCATGAAAAGTGGCTGTCGACTATAAGCCCTAGGTATTTATGCTGTTCCACCACCTCGAGCAACCTGCAGCCCGCGGCGGCGCCAGCACACGGGCCACTTACATGTAAGCAGGCGTTCGAGTGTGCCTTCACCTCGACTGCCACCTCGCTCCCAAATGACAGGTAGGGGGATCGGATATGCATTACTTTTGTCTTCTGGCTATTCAGACCCAGTCCGTTGTCGTGGGACCATCTGACTACATTATCGAAGTCTATCGCGAGCCTTTTGACAGCTTCACTCAGGTCTTCGTCAATTGACACGATGATGGTGTCGTCTGCGAACTGGTAAATAAGGCACTTTCTGACCACCCGGACCATATCATTGCAGTAGATGAGATATTCGATAGGTCCCTGCTGCCCAGAGTCGGCTGTTGACAGCCGACTCTGAATATGACTGATTGCTACCCAACGTATAACTTCCGACTGTCAGTTGTGGGCTCGGCGTTCAAACGCTGCTGTCAGCGTGCTCGAAGTTGGTCCTAAATGCACTAACAGTGACTGAAGTGAGTGTTACGTCAATGACGTCGAGATTCGAGTGCTCACAGGGGTTGAATCGTAGTGTTATCAGCAATTTTCAATCATGTATTTAATTTAATTTTAACGTTTGTCGCAGGGGCGCGTGGACGATTTTACCAAACGAAAACACCACGGACTCAGTGTCCGAGCTTGGTAAAATAAGTGTTCTCATTGCAAAAAGGGGCGATGTTCAGTGTTTCATCGTTTCAGTTTATTTGTTTGTTGGCGCGCTAAGAGGCGGTCCGAATTGACTTGACGAATATTTAAATATGAGCGTTAATTGATTTGGTGTCGTCTTACCCCATTTTTCACCACCGCCGAAATCCGAAAAGTAACTTTTGGTTACATGGCATATTTGTATGGTGTAACCGAAAAGTAACTTTGGGATTTTGTAGCTGGAGGATGGTGGCAACGGGCGTTAGTCGTGCGTATTTTCATGAGTACTGTCAACACAATTCAGACCAAAGAATTTGTGACGTTTGGTATTTTATAGAGTTAACGACAAACAGCCGTTTTCAGAGTGGGCGGACTAACTTTAATACGCCGGACTAAACCGGTTTTTGTATGGGTAGTCCGGTGCTAATCTCGTACTAAGTTTAGACAGGCTTATTACTCTGAATACGACCAAAATAGTTCGAAAAAGTAGGTGCGCTTCTACGGTTTACAAGAAACATTTTCACTTAAGCCCAAAAATAACGCTTCGGGGCAAGCGTTATCTGTAAAATTAAATATGGATTATTAAAATGTTTTCGGATAAACAGTGTTCGGTTAATGGCTTCATTGTTTAAGTCGACGTTTCGTCCACCTCATTGTGAACTTCCTCAGGACTCGCGAGCCGCCCGAGGAAGTTCGGCCGAGTGCACGAAAGGACACGCGATAGCAACACGTCCCTTTTTATGGACAGTAAGGAAGGGAGCCGAGTCAACTTTATGCGCTTCATTACACGTGATTAGTTAGATACTGATTTACTCAGCCGTCTCTTCCTGCAATCGGGACTTTAACAACAAAGCCGTAATTTGAAAAACATTCTAATAATGTGGAAATAAAAATTTACAAACACATTTAATTTATGTGAAAGTCTAAATAAATGTCTGTTGATTTGATCTAGTTCAAATCCATAGACATCATAGTGAGTCGATATGCATTTCTTACAAATGGCCGCCGTGGTGGCCTCGCACTGATGTGTCGCGGAATGTTCCCACGGCGACCCCACGTGTCTCTGGTTGGAGGTGAGTCCGCGTCTGTTCGGGGAACTGACCTGCAGTAGCCGCAAGCGTATCACATAACATTTGCAATACATATGAACACAGTCCGCTGAAGCCACCCGCAGCGGTACTACAGTCTCAATGTATTACTTCTCCGCTTCACCATCCAATGGATTTCCCCGTCGTTCAGCTGAAAGCTTATTAAGGCACTGAAATATGCGTGACTTTCGTAAATTACTAAATCCCGGTCATCCGACTCTACCACACGAGTTTGCCATCATAATACTTTCATGCAGTGTGGACCGCTAAAGATTTCGTCCCTCTAATTTTCCCGAACGCTATAACACGCATGCCTTTTTTCGATTCCTTATTATTTCGATAGCGATTTTCCTCAGCATGGATAATTTTCCATGCTCGTTCACCAACACGCAGAACTCACGCGACCTCGCGCCCTGGTGCGATTGTCACTTTGTCAGTTCTTAAGTGATCTCCAATTTCCACCCAAACCAAAAACGGGTCGAATCAGACACATACACTTACTATTTAAAATACAATACATTTCACCTGGGATACGCGTCTTAATTCTTTAGTCTAGTCTCGAAGACTACGTATACATACATGTAGCTGTGCAGCTAAGAATACTGCCCGCTCACGAGAGTATGTTTGTGTATTCTGCCCTCCTTATTAAAAAGGCGGTGATATGAGACACATGTGTAGATACCGCCTTTTTAAAAAAGCCCATTTGCAATGTACCTATGTATGTGAAAAGGACGACGCGCTTCGCTTGTGTTGGCGTTCTAGCAAAGATAATACTTATTGGGGAAGAACTGCTTATTTATCACGACAGGTGGCATCTTAACGAGCTCACCTAAAAGATCTGTCAAAGCTGTCAGATACCATACAAAATAAAACATCATAGATTTGAAAATCTTATCTATGTAATTGAAATGACTAAATTTTGTCCATGTTATTCCGGAAATAAATTGTTCTTAATTATGCTAATTACAAGAAGTCGTGGGAAAGAAAATATCATTAAAACTTATTAAAATATTTCATTTCATACTTTGTGCTGGTCAAATCACATTTAAATTAGTTTGAAGACTAACAAAAGCTTTTCCTCTAAACCTCTAACTGCATCATGGAGTACATCTGTCACCTAGAAACTCGTAAAGCAAACGTAACAGGAATGACAGTTTGGAAGGTGAGGTCCCCATGCGTCATCTACGATAAGCTTTGAGTTTTCTTCCCCATTACTTCTACTTGTAGTCTTCAGTGATGTCCGAGCGATATTAGTTGCACTTCCGCGCACACACTATAAACATAAGCGCCGTGAAGTGATTACGCTCGTTGCGTCTGCCGCACTTGCATAACAATAACTCATCGCGCTCGCGAACTGCCGCAATGCATTTGATGGCATTTTCGCCGTCCGTACGTGGACTGGGCGCGATGCAGTCGGGGAGATTGCCGATTTAGACAATTTGGTGCAATGGAAAAATATTTAATTTCATTATCATTTTAGATAATTACGTTTTCCAATTTCCATGTTTACGAATATGGATCGATTTATTGGACGATCGATTGAATATGAAGCATATTACTTATTCGCCCTATTTCTTGTTTTCACGATTATTTTCGGGGAAACTGGTTTGTCACACTTTCTTGCTAATTTCCCACATTGATTTTGTATTTCCCAGAATATAGTGATGATCAAGATTTCGCCATTGAGCTTTCGATTCATGGAAATCTCAATGAACATGATTCATTATCGTTATACGCGATGTTCACAAGAACGCCAGCAAGGCTACACACTTAGAAAAAGCATACATACATACCATCACGCAGATTCCCCGGAAGTGTAGACAGATGTTATAGAGCGTCATACGGTCTAATCACAGTGTAGTTTTTTCGCTTCATTTATAGACATTAATATTTTCATACATGCTCTACGATCACGTGTGCGTAAGTAGCAAAATGTTCTTCGCCCGGTCGTGGCTTTGACGTTTCACGATCTTTCGTCACTCATCTTTCGTCCAAACCGCACGCAGTTTTTCAGTTGACACTGCCCTCTAACCTAGCTATTGCGGAACTTCTGGCTACTATCCGCATACTTTACACAGGGAATGTAAAGTTTTGAAATTGATTCCATTTTTGTGCCTCTTCCATACCCAAGTCTCGCTTCCATAAGTGTAGGCACCTGATCATTGTTATGAATCGCCATCCTAGGTGTAGGCGTGATCGTCTGGCTTTTCATAACAGAGTTCATCGGGGCGTTCACCTCCGTAAACAGCCACAAAATCCAGGCACAGCTATACCTTTACATAGGTAGGTGCCCCGCAGTTTAACCAGCTCTTAAATTATAAAAATAACTGCAACTCTGTTACATTGTTGCTTCTCTTTAGCTTACGCCGCGGGATTACCTGCTCTCAACTCGACATTACGGTCTCGCAACGGCCGCTTTGTTGCATGTTGAAACGACTTTTTCCTTAAAAATTTGGTCGTAAATTTTCTGCCCGCTTGATACCCTGTCCAATTAGGCGGGAGGATGGCAGGTCGCTTTATTGTTATGTAGTTTTGTGTAAAAAACATCGTGGGGCCATTGGTAAACGTTATTTGCGATAGCTACATTTGAATTATCAGTGGAGATAAGTACAATAGTATCGTGGCTTCTATTTATAACGGTGAGATCACACGTGGCGCCTGCCAGTGGTTCTCGGAAGTGCGATGAGTCGCGCAGTTCGCATGTAACGACACACGGAACCCTGCCCTGTTCACTGCCACTAAACTTGGCATCGATCACATCAGCTGGATGTAGCTGGCGAACCTTGTCTACTGTTTGCACAATTGTTTATTGTGTCCTATACGAAAGTGCAGACTATCAGACTCCACTCTCATTACCCTGACAAATGTGATCCCCTTTACGACATCATCTGTTCCCACTACTTCACCGTGCCAGAAAGGATCAAAACAAGATGAGAACGATTAATAGTAGTCTCACTTCATAAGAAACTAGCATTGAAAGCACACGGTAAGGAAATCAATCTGTCGATTAGAGAACAGAGTCGGTAGTCTCAGTTGTCACCTAAATTGGCGTTTACGTAACTTCGAAGTTCCGTAAAAACGTCAAACTCCATACAAGTTTTTACTAGATATTCTGTGGTTTTACTTCTTCAAGCTGTCAAAGTCAAACGCGGACTTCCGATTTGTATGAAAACGCGGAGTGGACATAAACGGCAACGTCGACGTATTTACGGCATAAAGTGTATTACCTAAATACGCTGCCAGCCCACTTTATGCAACTCTATCTGAAAATGGCATCGAGGCGTTGCCTGCGAATTTGACGAGTCGAAATTCAAGTTTCGCCATACATCACGCAACTTATGTCACACGGCGACCTACATCTGTCCCGAAGCTAGTTATTAAAACAAATTAGTTTATTTCACGCATGAATAATGTCTTGAGTCTACCTACTCACAGTGCGGCGTGCGCACGTGGGCACCTACCTACCCATTGTCTTCTACGCGTACGGTTGAAAGGAAAGTCTATGAGTAATTATTTGATTGAAAAGGTTTATTAAAATATACAACGAGTTCATTTTGATAGCAACGTTAGGTTAGGTTATTGAATCCAAATTTTATGATAGTAAATATATTTATACTTAAACATGTAAAACTACGTCCCCTCTTTGGACCGCCGCCGCGGGCCCGTATTGAATGAAATGTTTCGAAGTAAAAATGTATTTGTCTTCTGTCCAAAAGGTCTTCGCATGACTTTTGAGGAATGCTTCTGTGTACACGATGTTAAGTTGTGCATGATATGGATATTAATTAATAAATTAATATATCAGCATTTTGCTAAATCCACTTGCAAAGCACCGTATTCGTTAGTCAGTTGGTAGTTAGTGCGGGACAGTAGGTTATAATGAATAACTCGTTTAGTGAGCTACGACATAACCAAAGTGAGCTATGAAATGTTGCCAATATCTATTTCACATTGGTCATGAAATATGTTTTTACATTATATGTTCACGGATGTATTTTATTATATTGATTTCCCTATCGCACAGACTGACGCTTTTTGTGAGAACTAACTTAAGTTATCTTTCGATATTTACTTCGAAACCCTCACGTATTAATTTATTTCCCCTGTAATCCAATATTATTCATACAAAATATGTTAAGTGTATATTAGTTATATTACCATACCTATTCAATAGGGTACTTGAATTAAATATCGTACTTGTGGTACACAATGTCAGGTCGTGCTGTCCATAGTCTCTGTAAGTCTGTGTAAGCAAACATTAATCGCAAACAAACGTCAAACGCATGGAAGGCAAACGTCAAACGCATGGAAAGCAAACGTCAAGCGAATTGAAAGTGTGTTCTGACTATGAAAACCAAATCTAACCAAATTGGAAGCGTAAGATAGAACCCAACATACTGACCTACTACCCGTAAGGATAAGTTGACTAAAAAATGTAAAAAAAATTAGCTGTCAGCATTTCGCGTTCATCGGTTATTCAACCAAACGGGCATGGACAAACGAATGCCCGTTTGGCCTTCACTTCCCTTACGCAACAGTAATGGCTCCCAGACACAAGCATTCCTACTATAAGCCATTGAATATGTGATAACTCAGAGCACAATATAATTTAGCCATATCATTTTAATGAGGGCTCGGGCGTCGTAGTGGCATAGTAGCCAACGCTCCATGAGCAAGCTGTGTGAGAAATCAGTGACATTTTACTTTGAGCTTGCAATATATTATAGTTTGCTATTCGTGAGTAATTCTGCTGATAAAAGGTCTGCCTCTTGGTCTGCCTGGCCATAGTATGTATCTTATTGTGTGGCATTTACCTTAGAGTGTATTTATTATACTAGATACATATAAAGCAAGTTATTAGGCATATTTTGGAAATGCCCTTTCCCCTTTTTACCCAAACGAGAATGCATTTTCGGTTGGATTCAGCTTTAAGGTGGCACAACCCGGCGGGACTAACTCATTCGCGGGCACGGTACAAAACCGTGATGTTGCGCTCTGGGACCTTCTCTGTTTCAAAGAAAAATACAGGCTCCGTGATGAGGAAGATGCAACATGTCCACAAAAAAGACAATGTGTATAGTGTATGATTTGGTAAGATTTACGAAATTTTTGATTTCAAAACGACTAATAGCTAAAAGTAAACCACGACCACTGTAGTCAAAAATCAAATAGATTAAATAGCTAGCTAGATAAATCTTGATTAAATAAGCTATGTCTGATGACTAATCATTTTAAGATTTTCTTACTTTATCATTGCGTAATTAAACCACCAAAGTTATTGCATAAAACGCGCGAAACCAGAATTCCGTGAAAACGGAACCCTATTACTAAGCCTCCGCTGTCCGTCCGTCTGTCCGTCCGTCCGTCTGTCACAGGGCTGTATCTCATGAACCGTAATAGCTGTAAGTGTGTATTTATTTGGCCGCTATAACAACAAATAGGCAAAATAAAAAAATAATAAAAATGAAAGGGGTGAACATACATACTAGAAACGTGAATTTTTTTGTGTCAAATCTTGTACGATGGTACGGAACCCTTCGTGTGAGAGTCCGACTCGCACTTGGCCGGTCTTTTGTAATTCTACTCTGGTTGACAACCAATCGTATTTCGTCAAAGTACACACACATGCATATATTTTTAGCATGCTTAATCCTAAATTATAGTACCTAGAAAGCGCGTGTAAATGTGGTAATCGGAAATCAGTTTGTCAGCCCAATTTTATGCATGCTTTCGCCCTAAAGCCGCTTTTAGACATGCTTTTTAGGGTTTCGTACCCAAAGGGTGAAAACGGAACCCTATTACTAAGCCTCCGCTGTCCGTCCGTCCGTCCGTCCGTCCGTCCGTCTGTCCCAGGGCTGTATCTCATGAACCGTAATAGTTGGGCAGCTGAAATCACAAAGTATGTATTAATTTTGCCGCTATAGCAGCAAATAGGTAAAATTTAAAAATAATAAAAATTAAAGGGGGTGCCCATACAATAAACGTGATTTTTGTGTTAAATTTGGTACGATGGTATGGAACCCTTCGTGGGCGAGTCCAACTCGCACTTGGCCGGTTTTGAGTATTCTCAAGTTACAATTTTAGTCTTAATCCGGTTTGTTTACTAAGCATGCTGAACGTCCGATTTCCGGTGTAGACTGACAGCTCGTTCCGGAAAGGGAGCAGTGTTGTGTTCGGTCTAGCTACTAACAAATAATAAGAAATGGCGTTACGACTAAAATAATGATAGTCCTGTGTACCTACCTTCTAAATATACGTGGAAATAAAAATATTGATTCAAAATATAAATCGTATAATAGAAATAACTAAATTCTAACATCATTTTCGATCAGCCTACCTTATTGTAATTGGAATCAATAAGTACAGTTGCAAAAAATATAATAATTAATAAAGGAAATTAAGCATGAATTGTTATTTTGTAGATACAATAAAATAACAGCTCTGAATTACTTAATGGTTAACATCAAACGTAGTAGCAATATAAGGAAGGTCCTGCCTGACATGGCACCTAGTTCTCATTTGGTGTGTTAGGCTAATATCTGACGTTCAGTTTAGTGTTAGCCATCCATGTCTAGTGACATAAAAAAAAAGTTAATCGTTTTGTAGTACTCTTCCGACTGTATTTTCGCTATTAACGATTAGATGGCATAGCATATACTATGTATAATAATGACAATGCCTCATCGCGCCCTGTCCCACCGAAGAACAGAACATGTCGTTCAGTCAGATGAGTTTGAGTCATCATTAAACCTTAATCATAAGCTGTTTGTTCCCTAGGCTAACATCATGAACACACGTTTAGTTATTCACACAATCAGTATACTGAAAGTCAGCTGGCTAACGTAAGCATGGCCAAAATTAAATCGTCTCAATGTGACAAGATTTTCTTGCTGTGTTCTGACGGTAGGCAGACTGTGCTAGTAGACTGAACTAAGCGCGTGTAAACGCGGCTTGGATTCTTGTTTTCGCAACTTACGCCATCGCGTATAAACCGCAGTGGCGGTAAATCCTGGGCAGGGTTTTGTGGTAGGTAATAGCAGTAGAGAGTACGCGCCATGTTGCTATCGCTTCCACTAGGCTTGCGCAACATTCCTTCGGAGCTGTCGACGACACGACCGGCAGTGTGCCGTGTGGGTTAAGGCATTCGAAAATATTACAAGTGGTCCCACTGAAAGTCTTCCCGTTCATGTCTTAAGAGGCGACTAAGGAATTGGTCGTTCATTGACGGGCCCTCTTCTTTACTTACTAGGTAGAAGGGTAAATGCCGTCCCGGTTTGGAAATTTCGCAATAAATTACATTGAACCGGCTATGAAAATGTTCCGTGTTCACACATACATCTATTTCTATGTAATAACATGATCACGGATGCCATGTCTGGCTCCCGAGCCATTTACTGTCGCAAAGCCAACGGTTGACTTATATCAATTTCGTTTCTCCCAAATGAATCCTCTATTTAAAGAAGGCACTAAGTCATTTTTATAACAAAAACATTTTTCTTCAGAAATTGACTCTTCGAAGATGATCCTGATAACGACATTAAAACTGCTTGTTGATGTTTTATAGACGATACAAATTTTCGTCTATTTGAAGACTGCGCACTAAGACGGCCGACATAGTGCCTTTTTTAAATAGATTCAATCATTCATACCTATAATCAGTCCTTGTACTTGTTTTACTATTGAGAGCTTTCATTTCACTTATTCCCAGCTGGTTGTTTCTCTTCTGTTTGTTTCGCTGTGGTGTAGCGAGTTTCATCACGATGTTTTCCTTCACCGTAAAGCTTTTAAATGGCATAAATATGTAATGTACTTATCAATGTCCAAACGAGTACGACAGTGGTGCCGCCATAGGGTAATGAACCCACCCTTCCCTTTTGAGAAGCATGGTCCCAAAATTCTGGCTAGTCCACAGAAGCTCTCAAGCAATATGCCGCTACAAGTCCTGGCATGGATTCTAGTTCCCATGAGGTGCGTGTGGCTAATATCATGACGTAGGTGTGGTATTGGCCCTCCATGTCCAGTTGAATAAAAAAACTCAAGAATAAATAGCATGACGAGTATTTGACAATGTTACACTTACAGTAACATTGCCTGTGCATGAATAATCCTATAATCACAGACATGTTTTGGGTTACTTTTAGGCTTCAAACTAAGCGTTACTTGGGTCAATCAACTTTTTTTTGTCCACACCCAGTCCCAGACACTGACATATTTTTTTCTCAAAAAGCGTGGTCGCTAATCCGGAAACTCAAGGTTTGATAAGTAACTAAGATTGTATTAAATGTAGTAAGAATAAGGTTTTTTAAAAAAACATGAAAGTGTACTTAAATATTGGTGGTTGTCTGATGGACGCAATGTATCATTTCATAGGACAACTAGATGTCCCCACGCAATATCAGTGGGCAAAATCAAGCTCAGCAAGAAACTTCACCATTGAGACATAAAAACTAATTTTGCCACGTTATTGATCATCATTATCCAGTTTGTTAAAAGTTACGAATTTATATTTTTTATTGCCATCTATTGTCAAATTTTAGAATCATTTAGTTGTCCCTTGAGCTTCATGCAAAATCTGTGTCCATAAGACAACCTCTAAAAACTCCCAGAAACTATCACAGATGGCGTCGTAAGAATCAATTCATTAAAATAATATATTTAGGAAGCGACACAGTACTTTTGCCATCTTTGTTTTCGGAGAAATTTCGAGTTAGTCGTCCAAGGTCAGCCTGAGAGTTCGTGTGTGTTTATTGTGTGTCCACTGAACCACTGCACAAACATCGTAAGTAAATTGATATTTTATTATAGATGTTATTAAATTAGTTTGGTTTTGTTCTTAGAGTTACGGAATAAGTGAGAATAACGGTATTATTTTGATAATTTAGCAATAGACGTCAAAAACCTTTAAAAATGTCCTTAGGACAACCGGTCACTCGGACAACTAAATGGTTGCCCAGTGGACCATCTTAGTTGTCCCTTGGACCAAACAAAAAACTTTGTGCTTTTTAAGGTTCCGTACCCGAAGGATATCCAACTGAACCCTATTGCTAAGACTCCGCTGTGCGTCCGTCCGTCCGTCACATATTCATATTGTTATAGCCCCTCTCTTTTTTTCTCAAAAAGCATTTGAAAAGTGCATAGTGTTATATCTTGCACAAAGGTATGAAACCATTCGTGTGCAGTCAGAATTGAACTTGGCCTGCTTTTAAAAAACTAACAAAAATGAATAATATTTTTAATCTTAATCATTGATTTTAGTCTTATTAAATGAACTAAAAACTAAGCATCAAAATTAATTTGATTTGTTTTTGTTTTACATAATATAAAATAAAATGGGGATGACATACTATTGTATATTTTTTGCTGTGTGGGTTGGAAATGTCGAAATGCCAATACAAATGGACCCACTGCATTTCTTCTCGTGCATGTTCAGGTTCCACTTTAAATTTTAGGTTCCTATTTTGTTGCATACGCTAGTCCCGCCCGGGTTAGCACAACCGCATTGAACGAACGGTGGTAAAAGCTGCAATAAAAAAATTGTCCATGTTTTCCATCCAGTTCAATGAAGTCGTGCAATACGAGGAAGGTCCTGACATGGCACTTAGATCCCATTTTGTATAATGGGTAAGGTTAAATAGGCTAATATAATGAGTAACTGTGTTGTATTAGCCATCCAAGTTAGTTACATAAAAATATTAATGAACTTCATAAATTAACTAAAACGTTAACATACCCATTTATGTATTTTATGTTTGTTCTAGTATTAAGCAAAATGGGGATGACATCAAAAGAAAAGTCGAGACGATACAGAGAACGACTTAAAGACAATTCTGAAAAATACGCTGAAAGGCAAAGAAAAAAGCGGGAGAGTTACCATAAAAATAAAGTACTCATTAAGGATCGCAGGCCACAAGAAAAAGTTAATTGCAGAATAATTTGGAAACTAAGAAAGCAAGAACAAAGAAGACGCAAGCAAGCATTAAAGAATATATTTGCCAACACACCTCCAAGTTCACCTTCAATGCTACTTCAAGAACCAATCGGCCATCCGCTTTCTCCAACTGACAGTGACAGCCCGGAAGCAAATGTAAATTTGGAGAATAAAAGGAAAGGCAGAAAGAAGGTACGGCGTGATAGAACAAGTTTATATAGAGAAAATAAACGACTAAAGGAAGAAAATGAAAAATTGCAGAAAAAATACGAGAAATACAAGAAAAGAGCCCAAAGAAATAAAAAAAAGACTAAAGAGATCACAGAATCTACGAAAACATTTACAACTACACAAAACGAAACAAACAAATACAAATTATTAAGCAATGCTATTAAAGACAGGTATCGAAAAATACACAATAATAAAGAGAAGTCGTTCCTGAAAAAATATGTCAGGGACTGAAAACTCCAGAAAGAAAGATTATTATAAAAGAGACATTGGGCTTAGAAGGAAACATCCGAATTTCTGCAGGAGATTACCGAAATGACACTGACTTGAAAAAGAAAATAAGCAACTTCTTTAACAGAGATGATGTCACAAGAAATACTGTCGGAAAAAAAGAAACTGTAGGGAGAGGCAACAAAAAGACTCAGAAACGGTTTTTACTGGATACGATGAAACATTTATACAAATCGTTCAAATTGGAAAACCCAGGAGTCAGATGTTCATACTATTATTTTACGAAAAACCGACCTTACTATATTGTGAAGCCTACTATCGACGGGAGAGAAATGTGTCTATGCAAGATACATACGAACGCCACATACAAGGCAAGAGCCTTAAGAAATAAAAGTGTAGTGGATACTTTTCACCTTAGCTCACATATTATGCAAACGGTATGTTATGCTGAAAATAAAGAGTGTATGCTGGGCGCTTGCAAGGAATGCGAAAACAAAAAAATTAAATTCAACATAGATACAAGTAAATCTAAAATACAGTGGTTTGAATGGGTGAGAGAAGAAGAAATCTACACAAAAGAAGGGAAAAAGTCGAAAGCTGTTAAAAATGTGAAAAAACTGAAGGAAGACACAGTAGAAAACCTGATTTTGAAATATGAAGAAGAATTAAAAGTCCTGAAAAAACACGTGTATAACTTAAAAAACCAATACAAAAACTTTCGCCAAAGTGTGGACAATGTTCAACCAAATGAAGCTGTAATCTTGGTTGACTTCAGTGAAAACTATAATGCGAAATGTACGGAAGAAATTCAGGCGCATCATTTTGGAGGATCGAGAAAACAAGTGACACTCCATACGGTGGTCGTTTATGTAAACAATGGAACAAACAAGCACAGGTCTTTGTCGTTTTGTACTGTATCTCCTTGCAATATACACCAGCCTGCTGCCATATGGGCACATTTGCATCCAATTTTAACAAATATTCTTGCCAATTATCCAACGATAAACACTGTTCACTTTTTCTCGGACGGCCCATTTTCACAATACAGGCAAAAAATTAATTTCTTTTTATCTTGCACGAAAATATTCAACTATGGGTTTGAGGCTTTCACCTGGTCGTATTTTGAAGCAGGGCATGGTAAAGGCGCCGCTGATGGGATCGGAGGATATTTAAAAAGGGCTGCAGACAATCTGGTAGCAACTGGAACAGATATAACCAATGCTTTGGATTTTTATAATTCTCTTAAAGGTACAAGCAAAATTAAATTGTTCTTTATTAGCAAAGATCAAATTGACATGATCCAGGATCAGATTCCCACGAATATTGTCCCTCTTACGGGAACAATTCATGTACATCAAGTTTTTTCCAAGATTCATGGCCAACTTAAATACAGAAACTTAAGCTGTTTCTGTAAAAGAGGATTTTGTGAATGCCTTAACCCAAAAGTTTATCATCCCTTACCAAAAACAAAACAGAAAACAGTTGCTGAAAATGCCAGTGATAGCGATGACAATATGCCATTGAGTCACTTGCTCACACAATCAAGCGGGAAAAACTTACGTTTCAAGGACCAGCGGAAAAAACTAGCTGTAAACATGTACAAGTACGTGTACGGTTCTTCAGATACCTCGGATGAAGACAGCTCGGATGAAGCTTACAATAATGACTTACCTGGACCTGGAGATTATGTCGAACGGCAGCCATCTATGTTAAGGCAAAAAAATGACTTAACTGAACTCGGTATTGATGGCAATCTCTTGCATTCTACATCGGTGCACGCTTATAACTTACTTGGACGCGACTTACCTGGACCTGCAGATTATGATGAACGGCAGTCATATATGTCAAGGCAAAATAATGACTTACCTGGACTCTGTGATGATGTCAATCAGCATCGATCTACATCGGTGAACAATTTTATCTCACTTGGACGCGACATACCTAGACTTGAAGATTATGACGAACAGCAGCCATCTATGTCAAGGCAAAATAATGACTTACATGGAGTCGGTATTGATGGCAATCACTTGCATTCTACATCGGTGCACGCTTATAACTTACTTGGACGCGACTTGCCTGGACCTGCAGATTATGATGAACGGCAGTCATATATGTCAAGGCAAAATAATGACTTACCTGGACTCTGTGATGATGTCAATCAGCATCGATCTACATCGGTGAACAATTTTATCTCACTTGGACGCGACTTACCTGGACTTGAAGATTATGACGAACAGCAGCCATCTATGACATCGGTGCACGCTTATAACTTACTTGGACGCAACTTACCTGGATCTGGAGATTATGATAAACGGCAGCCATCTATGTCAAGGCAAAATAATGACTTCCATGGACTCGTTATTGATGGCAATCAGTTGCATTCTACATCGGTGCCGGCTTATAACTCACTTGGACGTGACTTACCTGGACCTGGAGATTATGTTGAACGGCAGCCGTCTATGTCCAGGCAAAATAATGACTTACCTAGACTCTGTGATGATGTCAATCAGCATCGATCTATATCGGTGAACAATTTTATCTCACTTGGACGTGATTTACCTGGACTTGAAGGTTATGACGAACAGCAGCCATCTGTGTCAAGGCAAAATAACAAAGTACCTGGACTCGGTGATGATGTAAACCAGCAGGAGTCTACATCGGTGAACAAATATAACTCACTTGGACTTGACTTACCTGGACTTAATGATAACGAAAAAGAGCAGCAATCCGAATCGTGCGAAAATTCCACTTTACCTAAATCTGGAGACCATGACGATCAGCGGCCATCTATATCAGGGCAAAAAAATACATTACCTGGACCTGGAGATTATTTACTTGTCAAAGTTTACGGTGCCAAAGGGAAATCGTATACTTATATTTGTATTGCTCAAAGTGACATCGAAGATGACGGTGAGATTAAAGTCACTTTCCTTAAAGCCGTCAAAGGTGGGAAACTGTTTGTGCTTAACCAAAAAGATGTTTCATATGTTGCGTATGAAGATATTATAAAAAAGCTGCCAAATCCAGATTTAGAGCACAAAAGAGGACAAGTATATTACAAGTTCCCATGTAATATACAAATTTTTGAGAAATGAGGTCTTCAATTTTATTTAAAATGCGTATGCGTTAATTATTTTCTCGAAGTTTTTGTTATTTTTGTACTCATTTTGATGATTTTTAAGTTTTTGGTATTTGATGTCTCAGAATTTGAGTTTTCGTTAATTTTTGTTGCCCGGTACAATATTATGTAGTTTCAAAAACATATTAATCTACATTTTTGTGAAAATATGTAATAAATGTTTGGAACTACCACTATTTCTTTTCTTTTCCTTTTCCTTGACAACACAAAAAGTAAAGTTGTATGAAGAATATAGTCTCATGGACAACCGTTAATATCTCTTGGACAACCGCCTTGTCCCCAAATTTTGGATATTAAAATCTTAATCTGTCCGTAAAGTTAAAAAATTTGCTCAATCCAAATAAATAAATTGGTTTTGTTAGTAAACAATAAACACAACTTTATAAGGTACTCGGCATTTTAATTTGCATTGTTGATTTTATTATTACTTTCATACCCGTTACTGGTCAGCAGTTGTCCGAAAGACTTGATATTTGAAAATAAATTAATGATTATCAGTTCAGAAAGAAGTAGAAATATTTTTCATAACTATTTATTCATTCTATGAGAGAATTTAACTGGGTTTTTCTACTTTTAACTGGTGCTTCTGCGTTAAAAAAAATATTAACTTTCGTTGTCCAAGGGACATATTAATCGCCCGTTATCGAGTTTTTTTGGTTCAAAATCTATTTAAAATATAAAAAGTGCAATGCATGTAATAATATTAAAAAATATAATAAATTTGCTAGCTATTTATTGTCATTCAAGGTAAAAAAATTGACGTTGTAATTTATTTAAAATTCTTCCTGGTAAGACAAGAAAAAGTTGATTGACCCACTTATAGAAGTTTTCATTAACAATTGTAACAATATAATAATAGGTCGGGGAAAAAGTCTTTTCGCATTATAGTATGTATGAACTTGTAATAAAATCTCTTTGGCTATACTATTTGTATCTGGCTGGTTTTGGTATCATTGAAAGTTTAAATTTTAAAGAACATAATTCCAAATTCAAATTAGGAAAATGTGTGATTCTCATTTGTTTTTCGTACTGTCAAAATGAGTGAATCTAATGAAGAAATTCGATACATTTTAAAATTTTACTACAAAAAAGGTAAAAATGCAACGCAAGCCGCGAAAAAAATTTGCGATGTTTATGGACCTAGTGCAGTGTCTGTGAGAGTAGCACAAATTTGGTTTAAGCGTTTTCAATCCGGAAATTTTGATGTCAAAGATGCACGTCGCTCTGGTCGCCCTATTACGGATAAAATGGATGCCATTTTTGAAAAAGTGGAGGAAGATCGGCATATCAGTAGTTACGACGTAGCTGAAGAACTAGGAATTGACCACAAAACAGTTTTGGCGCATTTGAAAAAAACTGGGTACACAAAAAAGCTCGATATTTGGGTACCTCACGAGCTCACTGAAAGAAACCTAATGAACCGTGTACTCATTTGTGATTCTTTATTACGACGTAATGAAACCGAACCATTTTTGAAGAAGCTGATAACTGGTGATGAAAAGTGGATCACGTACGACAAGAACGTGCGAAAAAGGTCGTGGTCAAAGGCCGGTCAAGCTTCACAGACTGTGGCGAAACCCGGGTTAACTCGCAACAAGGTGATGCTGTGTGTGTGGTGGGATTGGAAGGGCATTATTCATTATGAGCTGTTACCACCAGGCAGGACCATCGATTCTGAACTCTACTGCGAACAACTGATGAGATTAAAGCAAGAAGTTGAGAGAAAGCGGCCGGAATTAATCAACAGAAGGGGTGTGGTTTTTCATCATGATAACGCTAGACCTCACATATCTTTAGCCACTCAGCAAAAACTAAGAGAGTTTGGCTGGGAGGTGTTAATGCATCCGCCGTATAGTCCTGACCTTGCACCTTCAGATTTCCACCTGTTTAGGTCTCTTCAGAATTCTTTAGGCAGTGTCAGGTTAACATCACGAGAGGACTGCCAAAACCACTTGTCGCGGTATATTGATCAGAAGTCCCAATATTTCTATAGCAATGGGATCATGTCCCTACCTACAAGATGGCAAAATGTTATCGAACAAAATGGTACCTACATACTTTAGTTAAATGTAAATAAACCATATTAAAAAATGTTTTGAATTTTGTTAAAAAATGCGAAGAAACTTTTTCCCCAACCTATAGAATGCAGTTTGTTGTTAAATCCTAGTGACGATCTTACAGAAAAGCGTCGCTCTAGGAAATATAAGTACACTTACTATGGTAAGTACCAGGTGAACTTTATCAAAGAACAAATCCCACGAATCAGTAAAGAGTACATTGCATTTAGATTTGACGAATTCTCACATTTAGCCAGTTCAATAATCACAGCGATGTAGATCTGGCAAGAAATTTCGCCGAACTTTACACACCTATTACATTTTATGGCCATACAGTTGAGCTCCTCGTAGCTATGCCTCCCATTCGATATGTCATAGGATATGAAGGGAGCGATATGAAGGGAGGTCCTGCCATTCCACCGCGTGGGAAACAAGAATGCGTTGTGTTAGAGTAATATCATGACGTGCTATTAGCCATCCATGTCCTGGAAGGTAACTGGCGTAAAATGTGAGAAAATGGAATTAGATCAATTCTGCACCAATCGGGCGGATTACCATGGTATGTTACCTCGCCGGGTGAATAACGGGTGAACAGACAAGAGAGTGATTCAATCTGACGTTTAGTTGCATTTCTTACCATCTAACGAAGGCATGGTGCGAAATGCAACTACGTCAGATTTATCTCTCTTGCCTGTTCACCTGCTATTTACTTGGCGAATTATTTACCATGGTAACCCCCAAGAATTGGTATTGTCATACCTTCTGCGCTCTTACTGGGTAGAATATTTAGCATCCACATTGGTGCAGAATTGAACAAACTCCCATTACATATTTTCTCACATTTTACGGCGGTTCAGTCCAATGTCCAAATTGCATTGTTTTATTTCATTGACTGTTAAGTAAACCTACACTTGAACATCTAACCCTCTATTTTCATGCGACCAAGAACTGACAAACATACTTTGCAGTTAAACAATATGGTTAATACCAACTTATTTTTGTATAAAGTCAATCGCTACCAGAACTCACAAGAAAAAAACGAAAATAAGTATAATGAGAAATTATAATATAAATCATAATTACATCATTAATGTACACGTACAACACGATTCGTGACAAATGCCACGACTCGTGACAAATATTTATAGTAGGTTTTCCTTACTTATAGCAAATGTTACGTTAGGTATATGTTGTTAAGGGCCAGTCTCCACAAACAGCACCCACGAGCATAACACCGGGTCCAGCCAATAATCCTTCTAGGGAATGCAATCCCGATCTCGCGAGATCTCGTGTAATTTTTCGGGATCAATCCCGACGCATCATATGACGAGATCCCGTTCGAGATTGACGGGATTGGGCGGCAGTGGTCAGCGACGCTACAATTTCCACTCAGGGCGCAAGCGGCGCGCTGACTGATCGCCGCGAGCGGCAGGAACGCCAAACGGCTTTAGAAAACTATTCCGACTATTTCCGAATATTAGCGACAGGTCACGAGTGGGACAGAAAATATAGAATTGTGTCAAGTAAGTGAGAAAGAAGTATATGCGCGCGGAGAGGCAGTCATTTGTTTGTTTACGTTCGTCATTGTTTTAGTTGTGCAGTTGTAGTGATATTTTTTTCATTTTCAAAATCACTCGTAGGTAACTACTTCCTAATTCCCTTGAAATATGCTTATTGTTTTGATAACCTAATTTACCTATGTTAATTTCCTTAAAACCTGATAATTATTTATTTGGTAAGATTAAAGCATAAATGTGTATTACAAACAAGCAGTTATTAGCTTTTTCAGTCATCCGAATTAAATTGTTTTTTAAACTAGACGGGATCCCGAAAATTCCGGGATACCGCGGGATTGATATTTCTAATCCCGCGGGATCTCGAATTTGCAATCTCGAGTCGGGATTGCATTCCCTAAATCCTTCATCACAAACATTCTGCACCTCACTCGACACGATTCACGTACTTTTTGCGTACTTTGCGTGATTGGATTTGGACAAAGCGTGCTCTAGTTTTGCGAAGAAAGTACCTAAAAGATTCATTGACGGTCGTCGTTGTACCCGGAAACCAATATAAGTGTAATCAAGTAAGGAGCAAAAAAGCGCGCCGTCTCTTCGTCGCAGGCACCCGATATTCATTGATGGTTTAAGAATGGCCCGTAAGTAATGTTCCTCCATACAAACGTATTTTACTAATAATGTTCCACTTTACTTAAAACCATACTAAGATTATAGATGCGACAGTAACTCTGTTTGTAATGTTTTCACGCCTAAACCGCTGAACCAATTTTTATGAATGTCTCTTCCTGCCGCGTGAAAAGCCGTAACATTTTTTATGAATTTCGGTATAGACCTTGGAGAAGGACATATGCTAACTTTTGTGACGAAAATTAAACTCGAAGGTGGTTAAATAGGGGTTGAAAGTTTGGATGGGGAACTCATAATATCCAGGAAATAATTCAACTCGACATCAGTCTAAACCGACATTGACCCGGGTACCTCAGCTAGTATTTAATATCCGGAATATCTGTGTCTACTCGTTCTTTTTAATTCGAAACCGCGTCAAATGAAAGCTAAAAAAAATAAAAACAGCTATCTGTTGCCTAATATAAGTAAATTGGAACAGTGGTTCCCAAATGATTAGTCAACTGCGGTTGCATGGGAAGGGTATTTTTTGTAAGATAAGCATTGCATGCTTACAAAATGTACAATACATTTTTATTTAATTTTACTCAGTTCACCCCGTCTTCTAATCAATGGAAGTATTTTAACTAAAAAATCCCTTACCGAAGTCCCCCTTATATGTAACTGTACCCAATACAACACCTATTGTGGTGATATTACACGGTATGTGATATTGAACGGCTGAAATGATTGGAAATCAGGAAAACATTTAATTGCGCTTCGAACACCGTACCAACCCGCAGTGCGATTACGCAAAATTTGTGGATGGTGCCGCGGTACGTGTAGGTGCGACCCGTCATTTCTAAAGCGCGATTACGAAGCCGTTTTTCATCCACCTACATCCAGCACGGACCAATCTGTGTCGACAATAGGTCAACTTTTGAGGTACTTGACTAGACGAGCAGACGAAATAGGCGTTTACCTCCCCGCATTTGACAGTTCTTTGCCGTTTCGTAATACCGATTCGACGCGAAATGTATTGAGTTGACCTAATTGCTGCGGGTAGCGCTGAGTGCCGCACCATTTGTGAATGCATCGATTTCGTAATCGCAAAAGCTGTCATATTGCTGTAAGTACGGCAACCTACACCCAATTTTGTGCTTCGTAATTGCACTGCCGGGCGGGATTTAATGCTACCACCGTGTAAGCAAGGATCTCTTACGACTTACCGCCGGAACCCACAGAGCACCTAAGACCTAGGCCACGAGACGAGGCAAGTGATCAGCTGTGCCGAGACCGCCTTGGCGCAGTGTACCGTTACCCGAGCGGCCTCCGGGCACCGCCCGCCGCGTCTGCGAGCACTGCTAGTCATGTCTATCTATGAATGTGGCTCGCATGTGACGTCCGAGGCGTTATTAGCCGTGCCATCAGAGAGGACCTCGGCTGTTAGAAAATGCCGCGACCTGCCGGGCCTGGTCTCCTGACGCGCCGCGCCCGTCGCGCCCCCGCGTTCGTATCGGTCGCGGTGGCGAAATGACTAACCTGCCAAGCTATGGTTTTTTAAATAAGTGATTTTTTCTTTTTTAGTAGTCTTGAAATATATTATTTTATTTACATGCAACTATCCGTATATTAACATCTCATTTGGAGATAGTATGGATTTTAATATAGAAATTTTCATTAAGGGCCTGATAGCACCTGCTTGCAATCAGTTCCATAAGGGCGTAACTGAAAAAATATATATTTTTGCTAAAATAACTAGTACTTATTTTGGAATTTCAAAACGAAAGATGCATTCATTGATGGTCTAGCTATATTTGAAACCTATAAAGGTAAATATTGGATGCTCATATTTTATGTTCTAACTTTTCTTATGATAGTTTATAAATACTTGCCTAATTTGAGAACCCAGGAACCAGAGACTTACAATATTATCTTTGAATTATAGCTAGATCAGTAATCTACAAATCTATTTACTTTTTTGATTATCGAAATGGGTTGTGGTTATTTTTAAATATAATTTAATGTTGTTTTACGTACGCCCTTATAAAGCTGAACCCATTCGGCTCTTATCACGCCCTTAATAATTTTTTTTGGAGATATCGTAAAATTATACCCAATACTTTCGCTTATATTTTCACACTCTTTGCTAAAATATTTATTTTTAAAACCATATCAATATAAACCAGTACATTTGCTTTCTATAGGCAGGCCTCTTAATACGGTAGCGACAGTTTCTCTCGACATCTTTGTTGGCATGGCTACACTTACGCACCCAATCGCAACGGATGTCTAGGCCAATTCGTGTCGTTGTAAGAACTTCCGCACTACCATATTGGGAGTATTTAGTCGAACAACTATGCATTTAAATTGGTCTATGCATGTACATGCCACGACTGAAATTTAAGATAAAAGTCCGCGCTTTGTCCATCATATTCTATCTTTGCAATGAAAAACGATAAAAGGATCAGTGTTTTATTGGTATGGATTTTTTTCAGGTAAAAAATAAGTTTATAATTTAACAACCTAATAATTAACAAAACACATTTCTTTTGTCCACAGTCACATGACGCGGACGACGACATGGGAGGACCCCCGCAAGACACTCGCCGCACAGACAGCCACACAGCACCAAAGCGCCGACACACTCGTCCCTCAGCCGACCCAGGCAGCCCAGCCCGCCACACCAGGTGAGTCCGTGCAGCGGCACACTAGCACATGCCGCACACTACGACATGGGAGCACCCCCGCAGGGCACTCGACGCACAGACAGCCACGCAGTACCAAAGCTCCGCCACACCAGGTGAGTCCGTGCTGTGGCACACAACCACATGCCACTGACTACGACGTGGGAAAACCCCCACAGGGCACTCGACGCACAGACAGCCACGCAGTACGAAAGCGCCGACACACTCGTCCCTCAGCCGACCCAGGCAGCCCACCACACCAGGTGATTTCGTGCTTCTGCATACACCGTATATTGAGTACCCACAAATCGGTTTCAGTCGCATAACAAATATGCAGTACAAAATGATGGTTTGGTTATGAAACAAACATTAATAAAAATTTGACCCAATTTCTAAGTCAGTTTTGACAAGAACTTAACACCTCGTTTCCGCCCAATGAAGCGAAATGGAAAAACATCACAAGAGAAAATACGGAGTCGCGCGCCGCTGTGCCGTCGTCGGTCTTCGCCTTCGCCACCGCGTAGCTTATTTTATTTTAACTCTAAAAAAAGGCAGATGCGCACGTATTAACCACCTTTTTTTCTAAAATCTTACGATTTGGCTAGGTGCTTATCTTTCTGTATAGTCTGTGCGTAGTTATTACATACACACGTGTGTACAGGTGTTTCAGGTACAGGTGTGTACCTGAAAACATTTCCCTAATCTTCATTGTTAATGAGTAAGTGCATTAAATATGCACTTAAAGGGTTATTTTTATGTGAGATTAGTCAAATAATATCAGTGTCTCCAGATTTTTGGTTTTCATGAAACATGCATTTATTATAGCAGTGGAAATGAATAATCCATTAATGTTGCTTGCAATGATTATTATTATTCAATAACTGATCTTAATTTTTCCGGCGTTTGCGAACGTGCTCTAATGATCGAAACTACCTGTAACAAACGAGCGATTGGGAGAAATAGAGCAAACAGCCAAGATGGCGTCATAAGGGGTTATTCCTTTTTCGTCATCGTGACGTCACAAGCTAAACAAATTTATTTCCACATTCGTCACCCTCAAAATAAGGTGACTTTCCACCAGTACTCACAGTATGGGAGGTACAGTTAAACTAAGAATTATTGGAGCATGATGGAAACAGCGCAAATAGGCGACGTAACCAATTGACAGAAACACAATTACGAGGGTTTTACTTGCTTTGAAACTTTCATTTTACTTGCTTGCCTCCTTGAAGAGTTCGTGACTGAAGGTTGGCTCTGTGTCATGCAGACATATCCAGATACGGATGGAACTACTTTGTTAAATGATTATTTTATCAAACCGTCTTATACAGCTTGAATGGACATGTTCTGCAGAACACCACAGAGCCACAAACTCGGTGGAAGCATGGCGCCACCACCTAATGCGGCTATTGGGCGAAATAAAACCCAGGTTTTTGCAGTCCCTTGGAGTCATCCAGAGAGAAATAAAACTTAGCAACTTGAAGATGGCTAATGTTGACGCCGGAATAAAAAAGAACTGGTCAAGTGCGAGTCGGACTCGCACACGATGGGTTCCGTATCATTATACAAGATTCGACCCAAAGAATTTACGTTTCTTGTATGTTTACTATTTACTATTAAAGGGGCAATTGAAATACACAATCTGTGAAAATTTAAACTGTCTATCTATTAGGTACGGTTCACGAGATGCAGCCCTGTGACAGACAGACGGACGGACGGACAGACAACGGAGGCTTAGTAATAGGGTTCCATTTTACACCCTTTGTTTGTGTACGGAACCCTAAGAAAGACGATCTGGATACATACTAAGAGACCAAATATTCAGTTCATGTTTGGTAAAGCTGTTGTATGGTACTTTGATGTCGAGCAGTTTTTATGGGAAATTACTGAATAAGTTTCGTTAAAGAGTAAGAAAAAACGAAATGATTCTTCACAATTAGGTATATTTGTGTTTAATCCGTGTACCTAATCATGTAAAAATCTTTACTTATGTATCCCAATGCAGGTCGTAAAATGTATTTATAATATGTGAAACATAACCAAACAGCATTTCTGTGATTTTTTATTTTCTATTATTTTAATCCAATAGTAAATTTAATTTTACTATTATTACTTCAATACCTACGATTTTTTTGATTTAAACTAGTGATTTAACAAATATAAATATCATAATAGTGTAATTAGAATAAGGCCATATTCATTACGAAACACGCATGTTGATTTTATCTGCCAAGTATACTTTCACCTACCCCGGTGACGAAAAAGGAAAATAATTTGTTACATTAATATTAGGATAACGAATGTGGAAAATAAAAACAAGAAAGCTAATTTTTCATACAAATTTGGCCGGTGACGAAAAAGGAATAACCCTCATAAGCGCGACTCGACCGCAGCGATCGCATTTATCTTCGGATGTGTCGCGCACCGAAGTGACAGTTCTGGTTGTGTTGTCTAATTTAGCCAGGCGCCAGGAAGCTGAGCTTGTATTTTTATTTTATCCACCGCATTCCGACTTTTAAAGCGACCAAAACACGTTCGATGCACTTTTTAATGCCTTGCTTAGCGTCTTACCTTGCTTCATCTCATCGAAATCTGCAATCTTCACGACTCACGGCTCTTCGAAGGCTGCGTGGGCAAACAGAGGCCTTTACTATTTATAGAAAATCTGAACAGTAAAGAAAGTAAACCCATTTCACCTACGAGAATTCGGTTTCTATCTCGCTGCCTAGATCTGTGAAGCTGGAAGAGGTGGTTTTATCTTGCGCTGTCGCTTGTGTTTTACCTGTTTTAAACAAACTTCGCTAGCCGGTTCTCGGAACAGTGATATTTTACTCCTTATCATGTCAGGTAAACATTTCGAGCGAGATTACGCGGAGGCCGCAGACTTCTCTCATATCCACAAAATATGCGGCTGTCGTTTGCGCTCGCGCATACCACCTTTATCACCATGTCATCTCGCGTTAAAAGATTGTTCCGCCGAGCCCCGCTGTTTACTTCATGAAAATACTGAATTCCGAGCGAATTCTTCGAAGACACGCTTCCTTTTCCGTCAACACCTTTCATTGATTATGTTTTCTCAAGTCATGGAAATACTTTTAGACGCGCACGAATAGATCCGCCCGCGTTGAAGGATCTCGAAAAATCCTGGAGTATTTTTCCCGAATTCTCTCATTTTCAATTCCGGCTGCTCACCGACGCTCACCGCACAATTCTATAACTTAACTGAAGAATCAAGGTATACTGGGATGCAAACCGCATCAAGATCGGCCAAGTAGTTCACAAGTTATAAACGTATAGACAGACGGACATACTCTGCCTGATGCTTTAGTTGCTCGCCTTACACCTCGTACAAAATGTCATAAGGACTCGATTCAAGGCATTGAACTCTAAAATTGGGGGCGGCCTTTTAGCGGCATATCCATAAATTCTCCACCGCATCGAAGCGGTGTCGCTCGTCCTTGCGGGGCCGCGGCGGCGGGTCGGACGCGGCGCGCGAGGTGGCGAACCTGCGTGACGTTGAATAGCGTGAATCACGTTGGCTGGCACCGCGCCCAGAGTGTGGCGCCCACTCACCTGTCGCCGGCGCGGCGCAGTGCTGCCGCCGGCTCACATCTCACGTGCCTCCGCCGCCGCCGCCGCCGCGACGCGATCCGTGTCAACACTGCAGGTGTACAAGCCGCATCGGAAATAGGCATGAGATGTCCAATCATTTGAACAGGTTAATTCTGATGAGTTGGATACCTCGTTCCTATTTTCAAGATAGCGCTCGTGACCTAGGCAGAGCGGTTCGAGAAGCAATCCTGTGAGCGTTGGCTCCATACCTGTTGGCTGTACGACTTCGCTCGTTCCTGAGATTATGTTCCCCAAAAAAACTTATTTATTACATATGTAATCATAAGAAAACCACTTCTCCGGTGCCCTTTTTGTTTGTGTGTTGAACATCAGTCAATCGTTTTGTTTGTCTGCAAATGATTGTTTTTAGGGCCGATTTTTCAATCCTGAAATAGTACATATCAGTCTGATAGCAAAATTTACTTTTTCCAAGAGACGCATATAATCACTGCCAGGTGATTATATCTCCCATTACTATTATCTTAATGCAATTGTGCAATAAAAAAAGGGGCAGCGGCGGATATAAATTCGTCGAATAGTTATCTGACTGGTTATCAGACTATTGAAAAATCGGCCCCAAATACCAAATCAGAGTCAAATGAAAGCAGAAATATGTGTTTGACTTTGTGCTTTGACTCAGGATAAGGTTTTTCGAAGAACAAAACGTGCAGACGCAGATATTTATTGACTGTTCGAAATCGCTAGATTTGTTTAGCATCTAATCAAGAAACAAATATGTGTCTGCACGTTTTTCTAGGACATTAATCGACTCTATCAACCTTAATTTTATTAAAATTACAGATAAATCCATAGCATGCAGCGTGAATGGAAGGACCTATGTATATTTCTAGAATAACGTTCATCTCACGGAATGTCAATTTTGCAGAAACTGTGAATTCAATTTACAGCTCCATTAACGTGCGCGGATTTTGTTTAACAATTCGCAGGGTCGAGTTATCAACCCGGGGATTTTATCATTTTCTATTGCCGGGTAGGGCTGCACGCGCAACCAAAACGTCTCCGCTCCGTAACAATGACAACAGGCTCATCTTCGCTGCATCAAATCGGCTAGTACATTTCGTTGTCGTTGTAGTTAGCGAAATCTATCACGGTTGCAGCTATCAAAACGACGGCAGCGGCGGCCGCGGTGACGGCGGCGGCGGCGGCGGCGGCGGCAGCGGTGGCCGCCTCGCCCGCGCCGGCCGCCGACAGCGCGCCGGCGTCGGACGCCCTCGGTCCGCTGCCCGACGGCTGGGAGCAGGCCGCCACGCCCGAGGGGGAGATCTACTTCATCAACCACGCGGCGCGCACCACGTCCTGGTTCGACCCTAGAATACGTAAGTGGTCACGTGCACTCACCACCACCGAGCTCGACTAGAACGACAAAGTTGTGCTAGGAGGAAATACATTGTCATTGTTTTAAAATAAAGAGACATACCTCAAGACGTGTGCTCACGTTTTGAGATAACGATGACGTTTTGTTTGCGTGTCCCAGCTCCATTAAACGGTTCGTTTTTCCCGGAGATATATGTTTGGTCCCTAGCTAACCCTTTCAGTCGGTTGCAATCGTGGATATTCACTCTTATACCGTGACACTTGTATATTCAAGGTGAAAGTACATACGTTCAGAGCCCCTAGTTGGACTTCTCACCTAAGTTGGCGCTTACGGAATTTCGAAGTTAATGTTTCTTGTCGCTAGCGAGCCGTAGAACCAGTCAAGAGAGTCAAGTAGAGCATAATTGCATTTTAAAAGTGTGTGAAATTCCTTTCAAAGTTCTCTTCACGGCAGACCATTCGTGTCTCCCGCAGAAATAAAAACCGACTTTGGGGTCAGAGCCCCTAGTCCGACTTGTCTTCAAAATTGGCTCTTACACCAAACCGACCGACTGGCGTTTTCAAATGTATAGATAATTGAATAGCGTGCGGAGTAGGCGTTACGCGAACTAACATTTGCGAGTCTAATACTGAGATTCATAAAGCTTACTTGTACTTGGCTAAGCGTACCTTATCAATACCTGTACCTAAAGTATACCTTCCGACTGTCAGTTTTGACATAAACTATATGGAACTAATGTCAAATTTGACAGTCGGAAGCTATACTTTGGCTAAGCCAAGCACGAGAATCTCAGCATGAGTTTGATTTGACAGTTTACTCATCGTCGCTCGTTGATGTTGCCGTTTACGCCGACTCGGCGTTTTCATACAAATTGGTAGTCCGAAAAAAAACCGATCGACTAGCTTTTTTAAATGTACGGAGAAATTGAAGATAGCGCGCAGTGAGCGTTAAGCGCACTAACATTTGCAAGTCTCAATTTTATTTGACCGTATCGTATCGTTTCCGTATCGTCGCCGTAAATACGTTGACGTTGCCGTTTACGCCGACTCCACGTTTTCATACAAATCGGACTTTTACTGTTTTACACTTTTAAAGTTTGACGTTTTAAAGTTAAAGTTTGTAAAATCTTGCATGGTGTTTGGCGTTTTTACGTAACTTTGAAGTTCCGGTGACAAGTAGGACTAGGGGTATGGACATCAATCCGTCTATTGGAAGCGACTTTGTGTGAATGGAGACGGTGGTAATGGAAGTGCGCACGTGGTGTTGCAGCGCAACACCTGCAGCGCACGCCGTCGGGCGGCGTGCCGGGCATGCCCGGCGGCGGCGGGGGCGCGGGCTGGGCGGGCGCCTCGCTGCAGGCCTGCCAGCAGAAGCTGCGGCTGCAGTCGCTGCAGCTGGAGCGCGAGCGGCTCAAGCAGCGCCAGCAGGAGATCCGCCTCCAGGTCAGTCCATCTCTTTTTACCCGACTACCCGTGTTTTCACCACCGCCAGTTACCCTTTCAGTTACATGGCATATTTGTACGGTGTAACCGAAAAGTATCTTTGGGATTTTTGAAGCTGGAGGTGATGGCAAGGGGCGTACGGCGAAGCCAAGGAGGGTTATGTGTTTACCCCGAATGTATGTATGTATTATATTATTATTAATAGGTTAGCAGCTTTAAGCTGATGCTCCTATATCACAACACTTATTTATTTATTTATTATATTTTTTTATGTTTTATATGACTGTCCAATATATTTTAGACGGAATTTACGGAGACAGCATCTACAACTGCACTGGGAAGTCTGTTCCAAGATTCTACTACTCCGTTGGCAAGAAAGTGTCATCGAAGGCTCTGCTATGTGCTATATAATAAGATACCTGTACACGGGCAACGAAAATCGCTCAACTAGCAGCAAACTCTTTTGATTTTGTCGTCACGACAACATTCAGCAATCTCCGGCAACATGGTTCATGGATAAGTATGGAACCGATCATGGAGCAATTAATTGCCCGCGTGTGGCGAGCAAGTGCACGGATACATGACAATTCGATAAACAATTCACCGGCGACACGAAAAGATGTAGCCTTGGAGAGAAATATCGCTACATATTGCTGGGATAATTGCCAAAAACGTATTGTGGTTGTTCTATATCGCTCCATCTATCGATTCACTATGATTGGCAACAGTTGCCCCAAGAATTAATTGCCTCAAAAATTGCCCGTGTACGTGGCACCTTTATGGACACTCTTTTGCCTGAACTAAGAGTTCAATCTCCATACTGTTAGTAGAACATTTTTTTGCGAATTTGTGAAAATATGCAATTTCCTTTCTTTTCTTACACAGCTACATTGAACTGGACGGAAAACGGGGACAATTTTCATTGCAGCTTCGGCCATCGTTGACTCACAACGGGATTAAGTAAGGAAGGAGACCTACAGTTAATTGTGGAATACTAACCACAATCGACGAATCCCTTGGTCGGCCCTTATGACATGCACGGGAAGAAATACAGTGCGCCCAATTGTATTATGTTAACGTGCCGGAACCCACACCATCTACTTTCCTACCATCGCGCTACATCGCAGCGTATATCTTCTATCCTGCCTTCATTCATTGGACTATAGTGATGTAAATGGTTGGATGTGTTTTATCGATATGTGTATAGTCATACTTTACCATCTGTTAGGGGTATATGATAACCCCGGAATCAGACAAAATTCTACCAAGTTTTGTGTTATCTCATAACGGTAACGCTCGAAAGTGGAGTTATGCATTAGCGGACCAGGCTTCAGCTGAGGTGTTGTGGGACTTGCGAAATCCCAACTACAAAAATTATCGCTTGATTTACGTATAAGACTCCATAATATAATTTAAAATCACTTATTATAAAATGCTGTCTAGATTTTTTTCTAGAATTTGCCTTTTCCACCACATTGTTCTTTTACATTTTCGTCCAGAGGCATGTGCCAATGTTGATAAAATTTAGCATGTCACTATATTGCATGATTTTGCTATGGTGTACCTAGCTTAAACATTCCGATGCGATTTAACATTAATCTCCAAGGCCCAGGATTGCAGGAAGAGAAATCTGACTTAATCGATGTTTAAACACGTCACGATTAGTGAACCACATAGAGTTGACTTAGCTCCCTTCTACGCTGTCCATACGACTAAAAAGTGATGTGTTTAATCATACATTGACGTTGATTTTTTATCCTTTCGTGCACTCGGCCCGAAGATGGAAAGATAAAATGACATGGATTGAAAATGTATTGACGAGTACTCTGTTATTGTTTGCAGCAAGAGCTGATGGCGCGGCAGACGTCGGCGGCGGTGACGGGCGGCGGCGTGACGGGCGGCGGCGGCGGCGGCGGCGGTGGCGCGGAGCTGCCGCTCGACCCGTTCCTGTCGTCGTCGCTGATGGGCGAGCACCAGCGGCAGGAGTCGGGCGACAGCGGGCTCGGCATGGGCCTCGCGCACCCCTACTCAATGCCGCACACGCCAGAGGATTTCCTCGCGGGCATGGACGACCGCATGGACTGCGCGAGCGAGGCCGGCACCGCCATGGACGCCACCGACATCGACTCCACCGACGACCTGGTGCCCTCCTTGCAGGTCACACACACATACATGCATACGTACCCTTCTCTACCATGCCTAGTATGTCTAATTCTTTTTAACCGACTTCAAATAAAAAGGAGGAGGTTCTCAATTCATCGGATTTTTTTTTGCATGTTCACCGATTACTCGAAAACCCCTGGACCGATTTGGAAAATTCTCTTTTTTTTCGAAAGGGTATACTTCCCAGGTGGTCCCATATTGTTTTTTATCAAAATCTTAAACACATCAAACATGAATTTTCGGAACCACTGAACCCAGGTACGAGGTTTTTAATTCGCTAGTAATACTGATGGGGAAGGCAATTGTCAATGTGACGATAGTATAGCTTGCCCCGAAACCCAATACAATCTGTGTGGAAAACTTTTTTTTGTTCCATTTGAAGACACTTCTTATATTAGTGCAATCCCGTCATATTTTAGTTTTTATTTTTAATATTTTTTATGGAATTGTTATCATACCTAATATGTTAAGTGATTTTGTATAAGAAAAATGTGGCTCACAAATAAAAGTTTCAAAAATCTTTAAAAATAGACACTGTAAACTTTGCCACCATGTAAGCAAGAACAGCATTTTGAACGAGAAAATCTATTTAAAATATGCCGCAGAAGTACAAAATTGGTCATTTGACAGGGGTAAGCTATGATGATTCCATCTATAAAAGCTTTATGCTAGCCTTCCCCATAGGTTTTATGGTGACATACAGCGTGTAATGTGCGCCATATTCTATTATGATCATCCAACGACGCTTATGGGCTTTTGGACTTTTTTGAGGCCGCTAGGTGGTTCTTCACGAAGCATCCCATCTTTTACTTATAGGGAAATACATTGGCATCCCTGCTTTATCTATAAAGAATGTATATGATCGGTTGGTTCTTATAGGAGCAATGTGGACAGTGTATGGGTGTATGAACAAATCTGTTTTATGGAAGTTGCATAACTTTTGCAACTCCACTTCTAAATTTGAATCAGTTCAATTGGAACGAAAAAGTATAAGATGTCTTCTTGATTGAAATCTGGAAAGGGGTTCAGTTCCGGTACAATGCCAATCACTGTACGTTAGTACTACTGTACGTACAGTATACAGTGAATCCTGCTTATTTTTATTAAGATGGGCCCCATAAGGATCAGACAACCTACCGCAACAAGACTACGGACTACGTTTCTATGACTAGCGAGTAATAGAAACATAGTCTGGAAATCATTGGAAAACCACTGTTCCATTGCACTTGATTGTTTGCATCTAACATCAGTCAATAAGTATCTGTGTCTGCATGTTTTTGTTTTTTTATTTTCAAAGAAAATTTCATCTTAATCCAAACATTATTTTCTCTAGTGTGATATTTTTATTTAAAAAAAAAACGATAAAAAACGTGCTGAGAACCTCTTACTATCCCTATGTATGGAAGGTCTCTCAAATAATTATGGTACCTAAACCGGGAAAAGATCATTTTCTTGTCTCCTCATATCGGCCTATAAGCCTCCTACCAGTCATTTCAAAATTGTTCGAAAAACTGTTTCTTACCCGCATGAACATGGTAATAGCTGAATCCTCACTGATACCAGACCACCAGTTTGGGTTCAGAAGCAAACATTCTACCATTGAGCAAGTTCACAGGGTTACTCATGAAATAAGACAGTCCCTAGAACGCCGCCAGTACTGCTCAGCAGCCTTCTTAGACATCCAGCAGGCGTTCGATAGGGTATGGCACAAAGGCCTCCTATACAAACTGAAGAAAAATCTCCCACACAACTTTTATACCCTGCTGGAGTCGTACTTAGAAGGCAGAATATTTCAAGTTATTATCAACGAGAGTCGGTCAGAATTTCATGAAATAAGTGCTGGTGTCCCACAAGGATCAGTCCTGGGTCCAGTATTGTATGTACTATTTACTTCAGATCTACCAAATAGCCCCAACATCATCTCTGCTACGTTTGCAGATGACACCGCAGCATTAAGTACTGACTCAAATCCTGATGCAGCTTCAGAAAAACTACAGACACATTTGAACCGTACAAATGAGTGGATGCAGAAATGGAGAATGAAAGCGAGTGCATCCAAATCTACCAACGTTACCTTCTCACTGAGAAATGGAAACTGCCCTCCTGTCAAGTTAGGCAACGAAACGTTACCACACTGCGATTCAGCTAGATACCTAGGTATACACCTTGACAGGCGACAGACATGGCGTATCCACATACAGAAAAAACGAGACGAATTAAACTCTCGCTTCAGATCCCTTCTATGGTTGCTGGGAAGGCACACTAGACTCTCATTAAACAACAAACTACTGATCTACAAATCTATCCTGAAGCCAGTATGGACATACGGAATAGAGCTCTGGGAAACAGCCAGCAATTCGAACCTGGAAATCCTACAACGCTTTCAGAATAATGTGTTCCGCACAATCACAAACGCCCCATGGTTCGTGAAAACATCAGAAACGCATGAATACCTGCAAATGCCCACAATAAAAGACTAATAAATAATGCCTCCAAACGCTACTCTAAACGACTAACGGTTCATGTCAACAAGCTGGCTGTAGCTCTTACAGATACTACAGATAATGTCAGAAGATTGAAGCGGCATGTTATTGCTAACCTAGACAAGAGAACATAAGATGCCTATACTTACAGACCACTCATAAGAGATAGCCATCCAAAGGGAGCCACTATCTCATTCAAGTCTTCAAAGCACTCAAAAAATCTGCTTATAGTGTGCACTGATTGCAGATAGCCAAAAATAACAAAAAAAAAAAAATTACGTGCCGATGTAGAATTTTAGTTGCCATTTTGGATACCAGAAATATAGTGTACTGGAAAGAAAAGTGATTTTTTAAATGATTTCCCAACCATATTTGTATTTGTAGCGTTGAAGAGGTAACTTATCTGATGCTTACGGGCCCACCTTAACCCGGACATTGTGCATTGCAGCTGGGCGAAGAGTTCACCAACGACATCCTGGACGACGTGCAGTCGCTCATCAACTCGGCGCCGCCGCCGACGCGGACCGACAACGTCCTCACGTGGCTGTAGGCGGTAGGCCTCGGCCCCACCGGATCAGTACTTATCGGGAGAATGCTGCCGCGGGAACTCCGGCCAGCCCTCAGTGAATATTGACAATGGACATTGGATGAGTGAATGTTATCCTCTCGCCGAGACGCGATATGTGCTCGGCGAGGCGACCTAAGCTAAGCCATAGTATTATACTCGTGTTAACAATGATATTCGTGTGGCCTTTGACCCATTAACGTATTTGTGGAGAAGTGAATTTATTAATTTTACGTTAGGTTAGTTAATTTTTTGACTTGCGAGGTTCACTGCATTTACATTGTAAGAGGGATCGGATGGGAGGTAAGGCGGCTGCGCTCGCAGTCTCTCGTCGCTCCCCGCAATCGCCTGAAAGATTGTTTCAGTGATAGTGGTATGAAGTCCCGAACGCATGGCCTGCCCGGAACGACTGTGCCCCGAGTTGCATATTCAAAACCGTCCTAGAACAAATATTTTTACAGTCCAGCTCTCGCCGTATGCTCTCTCCTGTCGGAGGAAATTCGCGGACGTGCCGTGCCGCAAGCGCGGTCATGCATCGGGATGCTATTGCGATTAACAAGCTGATCTACTTAATGGAACTGTTGTCTTCGATTTCCTAGTCAGGGAAAGGTGAGGGTAAGGCAGCTATGTATTCACTCACTCCGTTGTGACGAACTGTAAATAATCCATGACTGTTAAAGTTTGCCTAGTCATAGGTGAAGTTGACGTTGGGTGTTGCCATCGCTGTGGGTACGAGCCATGATCCGCGACGCGTGGAGTGCACGCCGCCCTTCCGAGTGAAGGGTCGCGGGGCACCGGACTCCAGGCATTGGGCTCTTGACGCAGAGGAGATAAGTAGAAAGGGGGTTGTTTTTGGTTAAATCCTGCCTTACGCGAATGAGACATTACTCCTTTTTCGGTTGAGCTAGGCCACTACGCACGTACTGATTTACTCTAATCCATAATAGATGGCGCTGCAAAACTTGCCCATTGTTCTACAATTTTATAAACTTTTTAGAAGCAAACGTTTCCATTTTATTTTCTACTTACTGCTCAATCACCTTTAATTTTGGCCACATAATTACGCTTACTGGAATGGTGAGTAAATGTGCTCAGTTGGTAAGGTATTTTAACTCTGTTGGACTCTAACATTGCAACCCCTCTCTACTTGTGGTGATGGGAGCGACCGCCCGCTCGCGCGCCTCCCGCGGCGGAGGCGGCGCGACGCGGAGCCACGCTCGCTCGACTTCCGCAGTTGGCTGTCGCATTAAGCAATATCCATCGGTGTAGCCAGGATTTTGTATTTTTTTTTTATTTGGACTTTTCTCGAGGGGGGGGTTCATGGCCACCACCTGCCCCTACTTGGCTGCGCTGATGGCAATCGGCAATATTTGCCCAGTATTCATGGGACTGATGGTCGTAGGTGTTAGTAATTATTGTGATATCTCTCGATATAGGTATCGGTGCCTTAATATGCCCTTCAGAGCGACTTGTATTTTACGAAAATGTGTATGTTAATAAATTTTATATGAAACTTCTAAAATTTTATACAAATCTCTGTCAGTATTCTGACGGGAAGTCGTTGGATATACAATGGTATGAATATTTACACCGTCCTTCTTATATTTTTTACAATCAGAGATTATTATAGATAATAATAGTGTGTAAAGTGTGGAGCGCGTCCCCGCTCCAGGCGCAAGGCGACGGCTCCTAGAATATGCAGGGAAGGACAATAAGTATGCAACTCCTACTGAAGGTACTTTAGCCGGTGCTGTCTTCGAATGTGGCCTTTACATTTTTATAGTATACTTGTAAATATAGAAGATAATAAGACAATATTCGGACGTAAGGATGTTTTTATTATCGTTATATTGCTAAAATAAAACTTTTGCCATATTAGTGAAAATATCTTTAATTCTTGCAAGTAAGATGGATGCGGCGTGAGTTGAGATGCGTTCGTGTAGCTGTAACGGTGCTGGGTAGGTAATGCGCATTTGCTGCGTACTGTGTAGTGTAAATGGTTCCCTAAGTTACTCCCTCGTATTTGTTGCGTACATTTAGTTCCATCTCCATCTTACTTTAGTGAATAAAGGCATCATCTAAAATTATCCAGCTACTTAACTGTGTTGTTCCATGGGACAAGTACGGTGACTAGCCTCGTAAGGACTCGTTGCCTTTCTTGGTCCGTGTATCTGATGTCATCTACGTCATGTACAGTAGAGCTTTAGTGTATGTAGTTAAATTTAATCGTCTTCCACGATTTTTCATACTCGTCTAGTTGTAGTGACGCTAAGCAATATTGTTGGACCCAATTACATTAGGTGTATAATGTAGTATCGATGAAAATTGTTTAAATCATTTCAATTATTTCATTGTAAATAATTAATTATATTTTATCTTAATGATTCAAATTAAACAAATGTTTTAATATTGATTACTTGTTTTTAATATGTCAAGCTAGAATGAGTAAAAACATTTTTAGCAATGTCTGCAGTAATTTTCTAGTGTCATTTAAAGCCTGCTTAATATGTTGGGCCAACGCTCAGAAATATTTCCTACTTGACGACTTTCGACATTCTTTCACATTGTTCGAAATTCTTCCATCCAGTGTTGACTGAATTGTGCGGCCTTCGAGTCGCGCGGAATCCGACCACGCTGCGGTGTCTTATAAATTGGCGACGACGAAATTAGTACACATTTGTGGATGTTGATCCAAAGTGTAATAAAGCTTCAAATATTTTATTCACTTCTATACTTATTTATAAATATACCATGAAAAACTTAAAAGGTCATCTTTTGAACGAATATTTGTGCAAGGTAATGTTGGTACATACTATTATTACATAAATGGGTTGAATTAATAACCTTCTATTTTTCAACTTATCAGAGAACAGAATTCAGATCTGCTTGGAACATGTCTTTCTTATTAAAGAAATACTCCCACTATGCTATATTTTCTTGGGGTGTGAACACATGTCACATGTGTACACACCCCAAGAAAATATCGCATCGCAGAGATGACCGCAAATGGAGTACTGAAATTTTTGATGTGGAGAACCTACACAGGAAAAAGAAGTGTCGGCAAATCGCCAGCACAATGGTCAGAATACCATTCTTAATAATATACGTCAGACAGCAGATGACAACTAGCAAAGAAAAACAGGAGACCGCACAACTTGGCGAAGTCTGAGGGAGGCCTACGTCCAGCAGTGGACAGCAAAATGCTGAAGGAGATGTACCCATATCAGAGTTCCTCGCGTTTCGTTCTTATCTGAAAGCAACAAGTACATTTCATTCTATGCTATGCTATGCTAACGTATGTGGGTCAAAGACCAATGTGTTGTGGTAAGGGTGATGGCGTTTGTACATCTTATCATTTAATACTATAAATTGGCCATGAATATTTTTGCTGAATGCCTCTCGTCTTATCCGATCATCAGAGCGTACTGCGTGTACGGTGACATCTGCTATCATGCAACCCTTTAATGACCCCAGGGCAACCAACCTGGAAATGATTTCCTTCATGCACTGCCCCCATTTGCCTAACGAACCTCAAAATTGATTTGTGTTATAACGTGAGAAATATGTTTCCAGAGGTTATAACTTAATGAAAAATCGAAAACATCACGGGTGCCATTATTGGCTTTCAAGTAACGATATTCTTTCTCCGGGTACGGGCGGTTGCCTTTTGTCGATCTCTGTTGAATGTTATTAGGCACATTTAATGAGTGACGAGCACATTGTTGTATTTTATCTAGCAATCGCTAGAAAGCCTAACGCGGGATTTACACTATGTCGATTTTCGTCGTGTGGCTGGTCGCTCATCAAATCGCCTCACGAGCCGAATCACCACCCCATGTACACAGGTCGATATAAATTGCAGGTGACTAGTTAATTTTTCAACAAAATGTCGACCAGAACAGTCGCACTACGTACTGGAACTTTGGAACTTGCGATTTTGGAACTTTGCGGCCTAGCTGAGTTTAGGCAAACTATTTTTGCTGTGCGGCAATATCTTGCGGCTATAGTCACCTGTGTAAAGCCAGCATAACAAAGTGATGGGTTTCCTTACGATATTTTCCTTCAATGCAAAGCATTCATGTTGCACTTATCAAACTCTAAACGAGAAATAAAGTATTCAACGGGTATTGAAGCTACGATTCACATTCGCTAAACCACGAACGCTAAAATAATGTTTTCATTATAAAATTATCTATGGATGTACTATCTTTTTTGAAAAAGGCATTGCATGAGAGTTTTTTTAATTTCTCGCGGCATACAGTGTACGCCAGGCCCTCACATGAGAGGTGCCAATGGACCTTCGAAAACCCGGGGGCTGCGAAACCTAGCTGGCGCGAGATATCGCTGTCATCAACTCGCAAGTAAAAGACGGTTAGTAGGTAGGTACATTCTATTGTTAGTATATTTACAGAACAGTTTAGTTCATGACCGCCACCAGCAAAACAGAGTTCCGCATTCAGTGTCCAGTCCGCATCTGTAACATGCAGTCATAAGTATCAACAAATCCTTAAATATTATTAAATAATGCATGCAGAATAAATGTTATGGTTAATTTTTTTTGCAATTCCCAATGTGTGTGATGCAATCTTCTCCACATATTTTATCGCCTCCAGTGTTAGTTTCTATGATGTGTTTCGTGTTCCTCGATAAAGGTTAATGACAACATAGCAACACTTCATGAATCCAAATTGTACCTCCAAATACCAGTGTCTGGTCTTTTATGCGCCCAGTGCGCCGTCTTGTATGTATACTACTAACTACCCATGCATGACCCAAAACTTGTTCCAGCGGCCTTATTGCCGAACAGCGACTGTCGCTGCCAGCGTCAGTGTCGCTGTTAACGAGTCATCGCATACCAAACTTTGCGGCTACCGTTGCTGCAGATAAAAGATAGGCAACCGCATTTAATTTTTATCCGTAGCCGCCATCGACATAGTCTATGTCGTCGGTATCGGTAAATCGATGGTAGCCGAAAAATCTTGTATGCGATGACTCGTTAGCAGCGACACCGACGCTGGCAGCGACAGTCGCTGTTCGGCAATAAGCCCGCTGGTCTGAGGGGTCACCATTGTAAATTAACTTTCTGGTAGAACAGTCTAGTGAATGGTGAAATCTGACGTTAATTTGCAATTCGTACCGTGCTCGTATTTTTCAGTTCAATCGGACGAATAACACGTCGTTTGACAAGTAGCAATGGTCCTAAACATCAGAGTGGTCAGTCCGAGTACTCACCTAAATTGGCGTTTACGGAACTTCGAAGTTATATAAAAGCGTCAAACCCCATACAAGTTTTTACTACTTATTCTGTGGTTTTATCAAATTCGGAATTTAGATTTGTATAAAAAGGCGGAGTCGGCGTAAGCGACAATTTCAACGTATTCACGGCGTTGGTGAGTAAGCTGTCAAATAAAACTCTGACTTGACTAAATTTCTTTAAATATTTAAAAATGCTAATTGATCGGTTTGGCGTAAACGCCAATTTAGGTGTCGAAGTGGGACTAGGCTCACGTATAATCACTCACTTGCCTGTATACTTGGCGAGTTAATTTACCATGGTAGCGCACTAGGCACTGAGGCACCGCTCTACTGAGAGCATATTATAGAAGCGAGGGGTATACCGAAAGCACCTTGAAGCGGTCGTCCTGTGGCAGCTCCCTGTTGGCGATGAGGGTCCTGTAGTAGTCCGCCGACAGCTTGGGCGTGCGCGGCCGCGCCGGGTCCGTGATGTCCACGGCGTAGAAGCCGAACCGCTCCCTGCGTGCAACAAATATGGATGAATCTTTTATTACTAGCTTGTGACGATTTTTTACTGTAGCTCGATCGGGGGATCCCAAGATATAAGCTTTCTTATTTAATTTCTTATTTCTTGCTCAACTCCCCATACAAACGGGGAAAGAAGATCACGCCCATATTTCTTGTCAGAGATCCCAAATTTTGCTCAAAATAGCTTTATTTGATCGAACTAGATGTCTGATGACGTGGGCATTGTAAAATTGTGTTTAGTTTCTAAGTTATAAGGTCCGAAAGTTCGAATTTTACGCGCGTTTTATACAATAACTTTTGAGGTGGATTACGCAATGATAAAGTAAGAACATCTTAAAAAGATTAGTCATCACACATAGCATATTTAATCAAGATTCATAATCTATTTGGTTTTTGTTAGATTTTTGACTACAGTGGTCGAGGTTTACTTTTAGCTATAAGTCGTTTTGTAATTAAAATTTTCGTAAATCCAACCAAATTATACACTATGCACATTGTCTTTTTTGTGGACATGTTGCATCTTCCTCATCACGGAGCCTGTCTTTTTCTTTGAAACAGAGAAGGTCCCAGAGCGCAACAGCACGGTTTTGTACCATGCCCGCGAATGAGTTAGTCCCGCGTCACGTTCTCTCCTTCGCCACGAAGCACACTTATTACAACACTTGTGATAGCGACAAAGTAGGTCAGGTCTATTCTCATGTTTCTTTTGTTAATTAATCTATATACCACCGGAAGTAGTACTGTCAAAATATGTATTTTGTTTTAATAGACACGAATCCCCATAAAACAGCCTATGGGCTGAGCAGTATCAAATAAAGTATACTCTTATAAAACATAATATGAGAGATGGCGCCACGTGTATTTTTAGTCTGCGGTGGCATAAGTGTCGCTATTGTCAGCCTCAGTGGCCCAGTGGCGCGACACTTCGGCGATCGCTCTCCGAACTTAAGCAACGCTGCGTCCGGTCTGGTCTTGCATGGGTGACCATTCGAACCGTTGAGACAGGCTGGCCGTGGTTCGGATTCCACGTTAAACTGTAGGTCCCCTTCCTTACTTACTAGGTGGTAGGGTTAATCCCCTTCCTTACTTACTAGGTGGTAGGGTTAATCCCGCCCGGGGTGGTACCATCGCATTGGATGAACGATGGTCGAAGCGGCAATGAAAATTGTCCGTGTTTTACATCCAGTTCAATGTAGCCGTGCAATATAAGGAAGGTCCTGGCATGGCACCTAGTTCCAATGTGGTGTGTTGGGCTAATACCATGACAGAACTTGTGGTATTAGCCATCCATGTCACATAAAAAAAAAGTAGTTGTAATTAGCGATTAGAAGTTGTACACCGTTCGATCATAGATGGCGCTGTTACAAAATATTTTATTGAAAATTTTAATTGTAACAAGACCGAAATTCTGAAATTATTTTCGCGATTTACTATAGCTTTATTTAACCTTATAATTATATTTTTTGCTTTCTGTCTACAAAAACATTGCATGGGCCAGAACAGCATGGCATGGGGATGGCAGCATGAAATTAGGCATGGGGAAATAACTTTTGTCTCAAAGAAAATCTTGAAACAGATTAAAATTTGTACGTGAAAATTTGATTTATTGTTATTTCGTGAACTCGGCCCTAGTGTGCTCGCCACTACAATTATGGCTAGATACTTCCTATATTTGGGGAGGCTTAGCAGAAATAGTGACGCGATAGTGGCGCCACCTACATGGACGCACACATCCCCTTAGGGTGATGTGATGGCTATTGAAATGCGTTGCTTACGAGAATCCAGCTCTCCACTCAAAGTTGTCCATGAGCGTCCAGGCCGTGTAGCCGAGCACGTTCACGCCATCATCGTAGATTGCCTTCAGAATTTCCGTCAAGTAATCCTATGGACAGATCACATATATTTTTGTTAGACCAAATAGATGGCACCACGGTCGCTTATAATTAGCTAGTAGATACATTAATTGCATATACTACTGTAGCTATTCTTCGAATATAATTCATAGTGTGATGAATAATCCCCCAATGAGTATTGCATAGATTTCAGAGGAAGGGATATATTGCTAACGTCATACCAGTGTTGAATGGAGGTAATAAAAGTCCACAGGTGGCGTTGCAATTCACATTTCAGAATACATTAAATAGAAAACAATCCAAGCGACAGTGGCTGCGCAGAAACAAAACTTGGTGTCTGGGCAAGAAGAACCGGTTCCTCCCGGGTAGTCTACAAAGTGAAAATTGAAAATTGTCTTAGAAATTAATAAGGACAACGTTTCAGCATTATTTTTATTGGATAAACCGGATTGTATTGACTTGAACAATGTCCCATCCTTTCTTCCTACTACTTAACGGTTACACCCTTGTGAAACTAATTTCCCGAGGACAAGCTCTTTACCAAACTACCTTCATTCGCCACGGGCGAATGAAAAACGGTGGGTCGCCGGAGACTCGTGGCAAATGTCGATGTCGGCGGACGTTCTGCTGGCTTCGCACATCCTTAACAGCTCCAAGATCAACGGCAACGATCGTATCCGGCCGTGGATCCAACCCGCGTAGTGTTTACGCGCCACAAACAATTGAAGACTTTAAGTGCCGTGCAAGGAACCCTGGCAGAGACGGAACCCGAGGAGTCAGGAGAGCTGCAGACCACACTACGCCAATGGTGAGTCCTCTCCTGTCCTGCCTATAGTCCGTTCAAGTCAGGGTTCAATTTGTCAAAAACATTATTCCATACAGTCCATCATCGAAGTAGGTATTTGGGTAGCGACCCATTTGCGGCAGTCGCCCCAGACCATACACGGATGTTCTACGAACAAGGTAATGTGATGTCAAAAAGTGAGTTGTTATTATTGCCGGACTCGCTTAACTTTGCACCCTATTTCCCCATTCACCTCTTTGCAGTAATGTTACGTTTAATTCTAGACTAGTAAGCATTTGAAATTGCTATCATGCGCGCCGCATCTCGACTAGTTTAGACTTGTTGGTGGTACTCACGTTGTAGTACTGAATGCGGCCGTAGTCCTCCAGTCCCCCGCGATCCGAGAACCCATTCTCGGTGATGTAGATGGGCGCGTCGTTGTAGGAAGCCTTGCACCAGCGCAGCAGGTTCCCGAACCCGCTTGGCACCACCTGCACGTCACGACATGGTAACTCACGACGCACCATCGGATCGGTAAGTATTCGGAAACGTTACCAGTAACTACATAGTATGCTACAGATTATTGCCAACCTAAATCGTCCTTCGAATCAGATGCTTACATCGAGGGGTTACATGGAGGGAGGGCATCGGCCGAGAGTATGGGTCACGTATTTTCACGGAGTTACACTGGACAAAGAGATAAATTCGATATCACTTGCTGTCATATTTTCAGTCCATCTAATGAAAAGGACTTAGAATTACGTGACGCTGTTACGATTGGTATCGACGCCAACAATAACCGTACTATGTCCACATGTGCGAATAAACAAAGATATTTACTTTAATTTGGCCGGTATCGGTCGTAACTTGACTGCCGAGAATGGCGGGTTTATTTTTTTAGGGCTTATTTTATTTCTACTGGTTATTGATCGGGATTCCAATCGATAGACTGTAAAATTGTGCACAAAAGCAAATGTATTAAATTTTATAACATTGGAGATGTGAGTGACCGGCACCACGCCGGCGACACACAGTCATAATCTGCTGAAATATTGGAAAACAATGTTGATACGTACAAGTAAGTAACATTATTTGTTATCTCGAACCGCCAATGAAGCTGTAAAAGTGTGGGTTTCGTGTATTTTTTTCATATTTACAAATATTATCGGCCATTTTAGTAAGTGATGTTCACGGCCTCTATACTTGATTATAATTATAAATGAATGAGTGTATGTACACTAGGCGACAGGTAGGATTCGCCCACCAATTGAGTACATAAAAAAGTTGAGAACGTAAGAAATTATAAAAAATCTAAACGTACTCGTATCTACCATTCGAAATGTTTATAAAGTTACGGATAAGAATATGCTTTATTTCTCTGCAGCTTAGGTACCTACTTACGTTCGATTAAGTATTTATAAAAATGTATTTTAATATAAATCAGTATCATTTAATATTGCAGGCTTGCCTTGCACCGCCTCGCGCAGGTGTCCCTGATGTGTCGCCGCGTTCAGAACTCTGCAGAATCTGCTGCAGCCGCAATCAGGGTAGAAAGTAGAACACCCCTACTGACGGCAGCAATGTCGTTGAGCCAGAAGTTTGATTAGTGGGCAAGAAGTTTTTGATGCGCTGCGTCAAGAACTCGTCGAACTGCTTCAGCCGACAGCGGGGCAGAAACTAAAAAAAACCGACCCGCAGCCGCTTGGCAGCGGAGTCGGTGCGGACGTCCATGTTGGTGACGACGCCGATGTCATTCAGGCAGAAGGTTGATTGGTGGGCAAGAAGTGTCCAGGATGCGCTGCGTCAAGAAATCGTCGAACTGCTGCAGCCGCCAGCGGGGCAGAAAGTAAAAAACTGACCCGCAGCCACTCGGAGGCGGAGTCGGTGCCGACGTCCATGCTGGTGACGGCGCCGATGTCCTTGAGCCAGGAGGGCGATTTGGCGGTGGGGTCGGTTCCGGGCCCGGTGATGAGGTGCGTGGTGTAGTGATTGATGCCGAGGAAGTCGGAGGTGCCCCGGATGCGGTGCGTCCAGAACTCGTCGAACTGCTGCAGCCGCGAGCGCGGCAGGCCCTCCGCGATACTCTCGCGAGCGACGTTCTCCACCATGGCCGCGGGGTAGCCACCGCTCTCCGTGAATATCGGGTGGGCGAACCATCCGAACTGAGCGAAACAGTATTTGCATTACGAAATATTTAACAAATGATTAGTACATACATTATACAGGCTGTTACGAGGCTTATGGTCCAAAGTTAATCAGATATTCCCTTAGATATTTAAAGCAAAAAACAAAAAAAAAAAAAAACAAAAATAGAACCGACTACAAAGAACAAGTATTCCAAATCAAATTAACATGCACTAAAAAGTAAAAAAAAAGTATTGCCATTTTTGTAGTTACGATTTTGTTTTTGAGTCGGTGTCAGGCAAGGTAGCCAAGGTTCTCTTGACTGGTGCAACGCGTACCCGGCTTACCCCTACTCGAAAATAACAAAAATCATAACTACATAAATGCCAATTATACTTTTACTTTTTAGTGCATGTTAATTTGTTTTTGGAATACTTTTTCTTTGAAATCGGTTCTTTTTTTTGTTAAAATGTTTGTTTATTTTTTTATTTTTAGTGAATCTGAAGTCAGTCAGTCAGTCAGCGTGTTTGCGTCCACTGCTGGACATACGCCTCTCCAATTTTTCTCCAGTCCTCCCGGCCCTCAGCGGTACGGAACCACTGCTTTCCGCCGACGCACTTGATGTCGTCATCTGAAGTACACTAACTAATTTGTACGTCCTTTCTAATAAAAAAAATATCATCGAAATCGGTCGGCGTGATAATTTCGTCCATTAGTTGTACGTCCTTTCCAATAAAAAAAGAATGATCGAAATCGGTTGGCGTGATAATTTCGTCTATTAGATGTACATTTAAATACATTTAATATTGAGCTCATTGTAAAGTTTGAGGTTAATAGCATACCAAGAATGTAAAATAAATAATAAGTTATTACTCAAATCGCTGACAAAACAGTCTTGGTTGACAGACAGTTATCAAATTGTTATCTAACCTTGAATTGGTTGGCCACTTCGGCGAGAGCGACCTGCTCGCTGTTATCGGCGTCGCTTGGCTCGTACCAGATGGAGTTGATGCTGATCATGATCTGCCCCTTCTGCAGCGGCCTGTAGGTGTCATTGTAGAGATGGTAGGACTCGGCGTGCGCCTTCAGCAGGTTGCTGCTGCAGAGGTAGTTGCCGACGCCGTGGCTGTCGATGGCGGGCGCCTTCTTCTCGTCGCCATAGGCGTCCTCGCAGATCTCGTAGGGCTCGTTGAAGGTGATCCAGGACTTGATGCGGTCACCGAACTCGCGGAAGCACAGGTCTGAGTAGTCGCGGAAGTAATCAATCAGGGCGGGGTTAGCCCAGCCGCCCAACTCCTGCAGGGACTGCGGCAGGTCCCAGTGAAACAGTGTCACCTGTGGGTGTCACATTATAGTTTTTCTACATCTTCGACTCAGTTACACGAAATTGCATTTTTATTTGTTGAATATTGCAAAAACTTATTTTAAATGGGGTGCCTTTATCTGACATGTGGCGGAGTCAACGAATTGCCATCTTTAAGGTGGCCCATCCCGCTCATCTCCCCATACAAAAGGGGAAAGAAGATCACGCCCATATTTCTTGTCAGAGATCCAAAATTTTGCTCAAAATAGCTTTATTTGACCAAACTAGATGTCTGATGACCATTGGCATTGTAAAATTGTGTTTGGTTTCTAAGTTATAAGGTCCGAAAGTTCGCTTTTTTCGCGCGTTTTATACAATAACTTTGGAGGTGGATTACGCAATGATAAAGTAAGAACATCAAGAACAAGATTAGTCATCAGACATAGCTTATTTAATCAAGATTTATAATCTATTTGGTTTTTGTTCGATTTTATACTATAGCGGTCGTGGTTTACTTTTAGCTATAAGTCGTTTTGAAATTAAAATTTTCGTTAATCTTACCAAATCATACACTATGCACATTGTCTTTTTTGTGGACAGGTTGCATCTTCCTCATAACGGAGCCTGTCTTATTCTTAGAAACAGAGAAGGTCCCAGAGTGCAACAGCACGGTTTTGTACCGTGCCCGCGAATGAGTCGAGGCCGCCGGGTTGGGCCGCCTTAAGTCAATCTCTATTAGGAGATAATCATTGTAGGAGATATACTCAAACACTCCACAAGCCTCATTTATTTGTAGTGTATTTTACATAGTGTTTCCTTTCATATGGGGTAATTAATTGGGCTGATTAGGTAGCTGTGGTGGCTTTAGCGCCAGGGTTTCCAGGCGACGATCCACTTTGGAAAATGAGAAATCCAAACATTTTAGCAATATCTGGTGAAGGAAAAAAAGCTCGAGAAACCTTTACGCTTCGGACATAAAGTAAATCGGATTTCAGATGGCTGAAGGTATTAAAAATAGGGGTAAGTCAACTAGAAGTCTTCTCGCTCAGCATCGACGCTTCAGCAAGCAACGAGTATATCCACTGCAATACTTCGCTGGAGAATCATTACTTCAACATTGTCACCAACCAGTGGCTCGATATTCTTTTCGGCCAGTGCGTTGAGTAGGTCGTTGTAGTAGCGCACGCCGTCAGGGTTGATCTGGTCGATGCGGCCGGTGGGCAGCAGGCGCGCCCACGACAGCGAGAACCGGTAGAAGTCGACGCCGAGGTAGGCGAGCTCATCGACGTCCTCCTGGTAGCGGTGGTACGAATCGCAGGCCACGTCTCCGTTGGTGCCGTCCGCCACCATCTCGGGCCGCGTGTGAGTCAGGTGGTCCCACACGTTTTCCGATTTTCCTGAACCGAATAATATCTGTCGCGGTACATCGATCATCGTAAATTACCGAAGAACTTTGTACATCAGAAGTAATTAAAATAAACCTAAAGGATCCTAAATATATCACATGAAATATATTGAGACTGATCTTGTTAAACCATGATATGTTGTAAAGATAATTAGGTCTAAGGAAAAATACAAAGGGTTTAATAAGGAGTTCACTTAATGTGGTGGTAAATAATGGAAAAGTGATGTCGATTGGTTGGACTTAGACTTACCACTGACGTTCCATGCTCCTTCGATTTGGTGAGCAGCGGTTGCCACCCCGAATGTAAAACCTTCGGGGAACTTGGTGTACTGCGCTAATCCACTGTTGAATAATATAATCAGTAAGTTCGCTACGAGACAGTAAGGAGCAATACCTGTTTAAAATTTTGCTCACGTTTCAGATTATACAACGGAAGCCCTTTTGTTCTCTTGCTTCTGATACATTCGCTGTTACGCTTGATCAATCAAAACCACAGCTCAACTACTATAAACATCTAAAAAAAAATTATAAAAAATAAGAATGTATCTGGTGCACATTCTTGAAGTCTCAGTTATCACCTAAATTGGCGTTTACGGCAAACCGATCGACTGGCGTTTTCAAATTTATGGAGAAATTGAAGAGCGCGCGCAGTGGGTGTTAATCAAACTAACATTTGCGAGTCCGAGCTTGATTTGACAGCTTACTCAACGTTGCCGTAAATACGTCGACGTTGCCGTTTACGTCGACTCCGCGTTTTCAAACAAATCGGAAGTCCGAGTTTGAATTTGACAGCTTGAAGAAGTAAAACCAAAGAATATCTAGTTAAAACTTGCATGGAGTTTTTACGGAAAACGCCAGTCGATTGGTTTGCCGTAAACGCCAATTTAGGTGAGAACTCAGACTGACCACTCAGATCCCGTTAGCTGTTTTCGTTTCGTGTTTGCTTTCGCTTGTTGGTAATGGGCATTCGGTAAATGCTGCTGGGAAATTGCATAAGGGGAGTACGTCTACATAAGTGAACATCAGACTGCACTTACGATTGGCACAATGCAAGGAGTGCGATAATATTAGCGATGGACGCCATGACGCTGGGTCTGGCCGCGGCCGCTGTTCTTGGAGCTAGCACGTGAACTAACTCGGGCAAGCGACACACTCCACTTCATTCTTATAACGGTCGATCATTTGGAGGGGCGACGGTATATGAGTGGGCCTGATCGACACATTTACAGATCGACGCATCGTATGAAACAAAAATTCACACTCATAGGATTGTTGAATTGAATTATTGTTCGAATATAAAAAATACCCGATTTCGTGTTAAAAAAACTCTTGTTGTTTGAATATTTTTAGTTCATAGTGGTTTCGTAGCACGGAACACTTGATAGAATACTGCGTTATACAACTGGTTCTTTAATAGCTTTATGTAAAGATCCATTACAAAGGTAACCACAGTGCTCGTATAAGAACTAATCGCTCATGTACAAACTTTTTTATGAGGTCGGTGAACTGTGGGATTAGGTACAATGCGCTGCCGAGGTATTTACCCTAAAGTCTAACTTGAAGTAATTCAAACGACATGTTACGCAGTCCCCGAAAACAATCGGAATCCCACAGGCGTCCTCTGGCGTAGGTACCAAACGACACATTGAAATATCAACTTTTATTTAATATGTTTTAGAAAAAAGTTGACTTTCAGTAAGGATCCGTTTTGGAACCAGATCATCTTATCTTCTTACCATGGCAACTGTCGTGCTGTCATCGATAAAGATAAGATCATCTTCTGGAGTGCTACAGGCATGACAGAGGGATCAAAGGGCCTTATCGGTGCTGTCGACATTTACTAGAACTATCCGTTCCTCTCGTTCTCAATCTACTTAAAATGAAACACATAGTTTAGTAGCTTAGATTAAAATTCTTGGAAGATTCTATCTGGTATGTCGTTTGCCTAGCGGGAAACCGATAAATAAAGTAGTGTGGAAATATCCCTAGTACTTTTCCAATACGTTGGGCAAAAACCGATGCACCGAAACCGAGGAACTCAAACTGATATTTATTGAGTGTGCCTCTGCTTTCCCTGCATCTGAACCTACGAGAAACCGTCCACATGACCTGCTGCGAGTGTGCCTTTGTGGGTCGCAAGGGATACTAAGGCTATCCCTTGCGACCATGATAGTAGAGTGATACCATCGGGCCTCTTGCTGTCTTTCCGAAAAATCGCGAAAGGCTCTAATGCCACTGGGTATCTTGGCCATCTCGGTAGCCCAGTGGCGCGACGTCTTGCGATTCTATAAGTTGGGTTAAACAACTCTGAGCGCTAGATGGGTGACCGTTTTCAACCGTTGAGGCTGGCCGTGGGTCGGATTACACGTAAAACTGTAGGTTCCCTTTTCCGACTTACCTTTGATACCATCGTATTAAACGAACAATGGTAGAAGCTGAAATTATTTTTTTTCTTGTTTTCAATCCAGTTCAATGTAACCGAGCAATATGAGGAAGGTCCTGGCATGGCACCTAGTTCGCATGTGGTGTGTTAGCCTAATGTAATCCCTAAATGTAATGTAAAACGGAAGTTTTACATAGTATTAGCATTTAGATCTAAGTATGTATTTCATTACTGTGGACGGAAAACTCATTCACTTCATTTACGGATTCTTCTTTACTGAGTTGATCGAATCCGCGTATCATCAGTTTTTAACGTAACTTAGTGTAGTTTAACTACCAAAAAGTTTTAAAAATTGAAATGAAATGAAATTAGCTATCCACGTCCAATTACATAAAAAACAGCAAGTGACTTCGGCAGGTCATTAATGGATACTCGTACGTACAAAAGTCCATGGTCCACCTCTTTCCAACTTATCACAGCCGCATGTTTTGTTCTGTGTTTAGCAACGATCCTTGGAAGGAGAAAGTAAGGTAAGAGTTTATTATGGGCACCTAGTTTGAACAATATAGGAGTGTTTGCAAATCCGACAGTGCCTGCATAAAGTCGTGCTATTTATGTCAAGTCACGAAAGAATAGCATCAAGCCAAGGTTCTTTTTCCCTTTACAATCGCCTTATCTTGTTATATTTTTACTTTGAACCGTAGTATGTACCCTGTGATGTACAGATTACTGCATAAAATCCTTCATCGGCAACAAACATTCTTAATAAGGTAAGTCCTCAAGTCCTGACGACCATCATACACTCATTTATTTGTTAATATTTATTGCACTATAAAAACGGGCAAAAGGTACAACTTAATAGCGGAGGCATTGTCTACCACCTTTAGATATTGTGAGCAGTAGTGCGAGTAGAAGTTACTTCACACTTCTTCTTATTTTTATCTTCTAATTTATGCATCTTACCTCCTCGTATATATTGTGATACAGCTTCACCCAAGTATACGTACGTATAGGTTGTGCTAATTCTATCTTCGAAGAAAACATGATCCCACCACCACACTCTCTCCGCCAAACAAGAACGCCTAAGTATTGTTTTTCAGAATGTTGTGATAAATACTGAATTCCCTTTGGTTTCATTGAGTTGGCCGATCCGAGACGACGTGAGATTTCGATTTATAGATAGCCGTGACAGTAAGAGCCCCATCTGTTTGGCCTCTAGCAACTTTCAAAACCATCGATCCCTCGCTCTTTTCTTAGCAAACATTATTTTTTTTAATCATAGCAACTACAGCTTTCTGCAATCTGAGTGGTCAGTCCGAGTTCTGTCTTGCTGTCAAATGAAACTCGGACTCGCAAATGTTAGTTCGCTTAACGCCTACTGCGCGCGCTCTTTAGTTTCTCCAAACATTTGAAAACGCCAGTCGATCGGTTTGGCGTAAACGCCAATTTATGTAACAACTGGGACTACAGGCTCAGTCTTCTTGAAGGCACCCGAAAATGACTCCCACCTTGAAAGTTATGTAAACACGCTCAACCAAAACTTGTGACAATATACGAGTATTACCTTGTAGATAGGTATTGCAACCATTCACAAACCGGATACAATGAATGTTTGTAGTGGAGCATTTTTAGATAATTATACAGATAGCGGTCCTGTGTATGCATATCATGTGAGTGTATAATTATCATGCAGTACCTACTTGATATTATCATTGGAACGGACGTGAATGACCTAGGTAGACACTCACCAACCGATATGAATACGGATTTATCCTCACTCTTTATTTGAGCTCATTGTGTGAGCATTTTAACAGTGTTTAGTAGACAAACAATTGTATATTGTTCACAGTGTATCAATTCGCATCTCTATGAAGTCTACATCGCTGGTGAAGGTGTTGCAGTGGAGCGACATGTGGTGGGTGGCGGCTGCGGGGACGGCGGTGGCGGTGGCGTGGGCGCTGCGCTGGCTGTTGGGCAGCAGCGACGCCGCCAGGACCTTCAGCAGGATCCCGGGGCCCAAGAAGCTGCCCATTATTGGCAACATTCTCAACATCATCGACAGCCAGGGTGACCTTACTGTTGTATTCTACAATTTTCTCGTCACACGAATAGGAAACTTCAAATGTCGGTAATTAGAATGTTTGCAGGTCTCCATTTCGGTTTTTTTTTATATTTAAAACGTTTTCCTAAATGTTTATAGTTTTTCGACACTTGGGTCCTTTAAACATAATATGAAGAAGCACCTGGCCGGTCGGCAACATTTTCGCAGTCCCTGAAAATTTTAGGAAGTACCTCGGCGTCCTCGCTTGCACCTGAAATATCTTTCATATACTTATTATGATTTAATGAAAACTGCATCCTATCCTTTGATTTTTTTTAAGTTAAGTAAGTACACAAATCACATCAGAAAGATTATGAAAGAGGTTAATCCACATTACCATGTTACCTTCTTAAGAACGGCCCGTAAGCTATGCTCCCCATACAAACGAAGTTTACTAATCATTTGGAAACGGCTATTCCAATTAAATTGATATTTAATATCTAATATCAGGTAACAAATATCTGTGTCTGCATGCTTTGGTTTTTTTTTAAATCCAAACCGAATGAAATGAATGCAAAAAGAAAATCTTCATACGAATTTTGTTTTCTCTGTGGTTTGACCCAGAATACATTTACCGAAAAAACAAAGGCATGCAGACACAGATATTTGTAGCCTAATATTAGATACAAAATATCAAGTAAGTTGGAACAGTGGTTTCCAAATTATTAGTAAACTACGTTTGTATGGGAGGCGAAATTTTCAGGTGCTTAAGATAAGCATCACGACGCACGATGCCAACCTGGATCTTTAGCATTATTAATAATTTTATTCTGATAGTAACGGAATGACTTGATAGATCTTTAAGCAATAAGGGCGTGATTAGAGCCGATTGTGTTCAGTTTGATAAGGAAGTCGCAACATTTCATTAAATTAAAAAATAACCACAATTAATTTCGATAATCATAAAAGTACATATGTAGATTGATGGTGTAGCTATAATTTAAAGATAAAATATCGATTTATCTCGAATAGACAAATATTCATAAACTTTTATAAAATAAGTTTGAACACAGAATATGAGCGTCAAATATTTACCGTTAGAGCCGCCGCACACCAAAGATACATACGTGGCGCCACATTTGTGCCGACACATTTTTATCGCGATACATTTATCGCCCCCATATATCTGCGCGCGGGCACGCACACCGGAGACACATTTGTGGCGGGGTGCAGTTTGTGGCGAGGAGGCAAGCGCGCCACACGAAAACAAGATCGCTCGCGTTGGTTTTTTGTGGCGTGACACGAGACACAATGAGAGACAATTTGGAGGTTCATATTGAGTTTATTACCGAAATTGAGAAGCATCCGCAGCTATATGATTATAGACTACATGACTATAGTAACAGAAGGGTTACAGAAGTTATTTGGGCAAAAATTGGAGAAAAATTTGATGAAACGAGTAAGTGCCAACTTTTTTGTTCTATTTTATTATTTACCTATACTTATACAGTGTTCATTTCGTCCACCACCTTTTGGACAACGTCAGGATTCGCGATGCGACGGTGGGAGCACAAATGACTATATCATGTCATATCATCGCGCCGATTAAAATATCTTTCTCACTCTTTTCAAAGCAGAGATGCATCATTTATACATACCTAGTTTCGGCGCGACATGACACGATATAATTGTTTGTACTCCTACCGCTGGAGGACCCCTGACGCCTGTACTATACTATATAGTTATTTTGCCATGGCACAGAACCATAAGATTTAGTGAAATATTCACATAAATAATCTCGAGATTCTATAGCATCTTCTCTTGGCCTTCCATGGTTTATTCCGGTGGGGTTCGTCGAGATATTTTCAGTGGATGGATTTAAATTAATGTTGTCATTTATTTTTATGAAATTTTGTAGAACACAAGCGGCTTTCACAATTTTTTCAGCTTTCTCGACAGTACAAGAAATTGGGCCTTCAAAAACACGAAACTTCGATACAAGCATGCCAAAGGCACATTCTACGATTTTTCTGCCCCGAGATAACCTATAATTAAATATTCGCCGATTATTGTTTAACGATCTTTGATTGAACGGTCTCATGATATTGTTAGAAAGAGGAAATCCTTCATCTGCTGCAAAATAATAGTTAAACGATTGACCGAATTCCTCTTCTCCTGGTAAAGGCGATGGCTCAGGAATGTTCAAAGTCTTGTTGTGCAGTGCTTGACCCAGACCCGAATTTTTGAACACTCCTGAATCATTATTCCTTCCATAGTCGCCTACATCAATACTTGTGAATAATCCATCTGCATCAGCACATGCCATTAGATGAATGGAAAAATACTCTTTATAATTGAAGTACGATGATCCAGAGTTCATTGGTTTCTTCATTCTGATATGTTTGCCGTCTACCCATGCAATGAGGTAGATTCCACTTTTGTAAAAATCGTTGTGAAATTTGTAGCCAGTCATCTTTGGTCGGTTTTGACATGTAAATCGGTTGCAAAACATGCCAAATAGCGTCACAACTTTCTTCTATTATTCTTCCAATTGTAGTTTCGCCTCTCTTAAATACATAAGACATTGCTCGAAACGAGGATCCTGTGGCCAAATATCTGAAACAAATATGAGGTTTATAATATTATACAAAATACATATATTTATTTCCAGGCGATGAGTGCAGAAATAAGTGGAAGTCGATACGTTCAGCATACATCAGAAACTTAAATACTAAATCTAAAAGTGGTTCTGGCGCTGGGTCAAAAAAAGAATATTATTTGGGAGCATACTTACAATTTTTGAACCCATTTACTAAGAGTCGAACTCAATCGGGCAACATACCGATACCAATCCCAGAAAATGAAACAGAAGTGGAAAATATTCAGCACGAACAACCAGCGACTCGTCCTAACGTATCTGCAGATGAGGATGAGCAAGAAATTCAATCACCCCCCGATTCATATGCATCCCCTCCTCAATCGTTAAAATCCAACATTCCACCCTCAACAAAAATAAATCTTAAAAAACAAATAAGCGCGGCAGACAAATGCGCAATCGATTATTTTACAATAAAAAGACAAAAAATTGAAAACAGTCAAAATCATTCACAAAAAGACCCCTGTGAACTATTTCTTTTGAGCTTGGTGCCGCATATGGCTTCGATGTCACAACAGCAGCAATTGAAGTTCCAGAGAGGGGTACTGGAGCTGATAGAAAATATTAAATACCCACAGCCTGAAGGTACCCCATTACCTATACCCTCATCGAATGCAGCTACATATTATAATGATTTTTATAAACAAATACCACCCACACCCCAACCGGAGCCGCAGCCATCGTATTCCGGGATCCAGGAACAATACCTACGTGTTCTCGAGCCACAATCACCATCCTCAGATATCCATCAAAATTATACATAGAGAAAACCATTGTTTTACTTACCTTATCGTAATTAATAAACGTTCTTCAGCCGAAATACACTCTCTGTAGTTTGTGTTTTGTTTTTTTATGCATGGTTCAACTGTATCCAATAATAATTTGTATGTATTTTGAGACATTCGATGATATGAATGGAACTTTTCATCGTCACATTTTAATTCTTGAGAAACTTTGAAATTTCCAAAGTTCTTGCAATCTTGATTGTATGGATGAACCCAGTAACGTCTTTTTTTTCTCAATAACTGCCACATTAAAAAATCGTCGTCGTCGGACGATGATGAAGACATGATGTTGACTGGCGACAAATGTAATTTCGGTGTGCGCGTGCTGGTGGCATTTGTTGCGAGCACAAATGTGGCGCAACAATTGTGGCACTACATTTGTGTACCGCATGTGGCGTGTAGGTCCGGTGTGCGGCCTTACTAATAGATTTCAAATGTAGCTAGACTGATTATCAATGCATCTTTCACCTTTTTGAAAATCTAAAATGAGTTTTAGGTTTTTATTAAATAAATAAATATGGTTTTCACTAACGCCCTTATGAAACTGAATGCAATCAGGTTTTATCACGCCCTCAAGAGGCTCAATGCTAAATACATATATTACTTCAACCCTCTTCACCTGCCTTCGAGAAAGTTTTGCGTAAAGTTATTGAAGCTTACAATCTAAAATGTAATCGCAAGGATCATATTCCTTGTAAAAAATTGTAAGCACTGCACCATCGCTTGCAGAAAACTCGTACAGTATGTGTATTATTATTTTTTTTTGTAATAAAACTAATTATGTCCTCTTGTCTGTCTCAATAAACTTGAAAGACACCTTGGTATTCATTGATTAATTAAAGTGTGTGTACGGTGTATTCAACATATCATATTCGTTGTTACAAAATATGTTAGAAAATATTATATAAGAGAAGACAAGGCGCATCATTTAGCTTTACGAGTCAGGATCGTCTAGGTCATAATTTCATTCTATACTTCCTAACAATAGGCAGGTATCTTCCTAGATCGGCAATCACTTTGTGTAGCGGCAGCCTGCGCCTCCAGCCTGAAACGTGGTAAAACTGCCGACCGATTCAAGCACCGCGCCGTGGACTGAGCTGTCAGAAAAGCGCAGGTAGGATTTGACGCCACCGCGTGATATATATCGATCGATATTATTGATCGAAAATATCGTTAAAGGCTTCCCTTTGACAACGGCCTGTTGGATAGGTGTTTTTCTCGAAGATAATCAGAATTGCATGGAATCAAACCTCTTTGGTGCCATGGCGAATGGGTAAGTCGTTGGTGTGGGATGCTAAATGCGTTGATATTTGTGCGATAGTAATGTTTTAGCTGGCTCGAAACGCACAAGCGTAGCTTCTCTAACACACAAAACATTCGACACACTACACTCTTGTAGCATTCGCAATGGTGACGATGGAAACATGGTTCGAGGAATCAAAGGATTTATCCAAAACCCTTGGAATAGCCATGCGGGCAGCTACATGTGAAATTTCACATGATCAACAGTGGTAGACTCCTTTCTTTGATCAGTGGCGGTAGATAACTAATTAGAAACACTTGCACTAAAAATAATTATTAAATGTAGTTGTTAAATTTTGCGTATATGTCAAACGTTCTACGAAAATTATGAATGTTTGAATGTTTGCTGTATCGTTTCTTATAAAATTTTCAAACCTTTTTTATTATTTTTATTTTAATTTAATTTTATTATTATTAAATATTCAACAGCACTGGCCACTGGGCAACTATTAACGCGTTAGAAACGGTTTCACATTGTTTTACAAATAAAATTTTTTAGGCGCCATTCTTCTTATGTGATTTTTGAAATGCTCGTGGGTTTTTTTTTAAATTAATGAGATTTAATTTAATAAATGAATTTAGATTTAAATGCTTCAAGAAAATGGAAAAAAATATAAGTTGTAACGCACCTACAAAAACAATCATTCTGAAATTTCGTAATCGGCATTGGTCCCATCAGAAGATTGCAGATCACTCGGTTTGCTCCAAAAACTATATACAATGTAGTAAAGCATTTTGAAAAACATCACTCAGTAGAAAATGTTCCCAGAACACATACATTTATGGGTTCAGATTCAGAACACATACAGAATGAAGTTTGTTGTTGAAGTCAATCCATAAGCAGAAAGTAGACGCACTGTACGTAAACGTCTAGTAACAAATAATCTTTTCGAAAGAAAAGCTCGCAAGGTTCCGCTTCTGACTAAGCGGCACAGATAATTCCGAATAGCGTTTGCAAGAAAATAAAATAAAAGCCTGGACCCAAAGTTAATGAAAAAACGTGCTGTTTTCCGAAGAAACCAAGATAAAAAGGAATGTTTTATGTATGTTTGTATATTCGACCGTAAAGCAAGGACACATTAATTGAAGAAAGCGCCCAGTAAAAAGAACTGAACTGAAGAGAATTAAAAAAAAAAATAAACGAATAAACCGAAATAGGAATTTAGACCAACTTTATCATACTACATCAGAAGCTTGAACCTCAATTTCTATGCATTTTACCGGTTTTTTTTGAGAAGGTTTTAAAGTAGTTAGATAAGGTTTTGCTTTAGATATTAGTTAAGTAATTTGCACTCGTCTGTTTTGTAAAATAGGTTGTACAGAAAGATTAAATTTTAGTTTTTAATAATGCTAGGTTTTTAATATGTGCTTTTAATTATTAATAGAAGAGGCTAGTGTTTATTAATAGAGTGCACTTGACATAATAGTATTATGTTGCCAATAGCACAGAATGAATATGATCAGTGGTTTGCAATTAAGAATTTATTGAACTTATCTGAAGTATCTATTGAATTTTTCAGTACACATATTTTCCATATCAAGAAAATGGGCTAACAGCTTCAAAGACATTTATGCGGTGCTAGTGACACCTTATAGAGTTATAAACATATACAACCCGGAAGATATAGAGGTGAGCGATATTTAAAGTACTAGCCATAGTTTTTATGAATATCGACTGAGACGAACAGACGAATGAATGAACAGACCAATAAACGCACGCATGATTGATGTTATATTGGTATCTTTTTTTCCTATTGAGGTGCCGAACGCTAAATTCCAAAGTTGGGTGTTAGTAGATTAAACATGGAATCCATCTATGATGTTAGTCATAAAAATAATGATGCAGTGACAACTCTAAAAATATTTTTCAGACAATTCTCTCAACCTCAAGATTTAACGAAAAAAGCTTCATTTATCAATATCTTCAACCTTGGCTGCAGGACGGACTTCTTCTTAGCCACGGTAAGTTAGTTAACTATATATGTTTTTAATGCTACAGTCACAGAATAAGTAATAGGTCCACGGTACGACATGTACTGAACCCATGTAAGCACACATAGGCTCGTAGGTAATGTGACAATATTATGGAAAAATATTTAGACGCAAAGTCGACCAAAACATAAGGAAACAAAAGTGGTTGGGGCTGTGTCATGGCAATATTCCGTGGTCATGGCAAAGTTTCATCGTGAAACGCTATGCTTGCGAGACGTTTTTAGTGAACTTGAAATTAATACCAAATAAGGAGTGCGTATTAAATTTAATTTAGCATTATTCGGTAAAAGATATTTATTCCGACTAATATTCGATGACAATTTTATTTTATATTGGCCTTTGAATTGAGAACTAAAGAGACTTTAGGCCACGCACTTACTCCAAGCAAATCGAGGTCGAGCTTTGCAGCTAATATGTATCTAGAAAATCGGCGTAAAAACCGGCCAAGTGCGAGTCGGACTCGCACACGAAGGGTTCCGTACCATCGTAAAAAAATGTATACAAAAAAAATAACGTTTTTTGTATGGGGACCCCCTTTAATTTTAATTATTTCTTAATCTTACCTATTTGTTGTTATAGCGGCAAAATAAATACACACTCTGTGAAAATTTCAGCTGTCTATCTGTTACGGTTACTGAGATACAGCCCTGTGACAGACGGACAGACGGACGGACGGACGGACGGACGGACGGACAGCGGAGGCTTAGTAATAGGGTTCCGTTTTCACCCTTTGGGTACGGAACCCTAAAAATGCCTTGAGAATCCTACATTAACCATGGTCCGACATGCTCTTGAGCAATTTTTCAAATCTCTGAACTCAATCACAAACGTTGCAAACGGTTTTATAAAACGGTCGTTCGCAACGCTGAACGCAGTGCCTGTACCACACTAAATCTATTGATGTTGACATTCGTCAGTTTAAAGATATTAATCTTTTATTACAAAAAAATACATAAGCTTAGAAATATTATTCATCTTAAAGATGAATAATATTTCCAATCGCCATATTCAGTGGTTAGGGTTAGGTGCACCCTAGCGCCGGTCAAAGGTGCTTTCGAAAGAGAAGGCATATTTCACGTTTCCCAATAGTCTTCCTCACTTGATAACGAACATTGTGGTAACTTTGCACGGTAGATAACTTCTTCTTTTCAACGATATATGTAATTAAAATTTGCATGCGTTTAGGCTACCTGAATTTGTATTTAAATGTACATTTTGGCAAAAAAAAATTTGTTTGAATCCATTAATCTTCCATTCTAGTTAAATATATGCAAGATTATTTTAACTGTTCTCCTTTTCCTTCAACCAGAAGTGTATCCTTGAATTTTTGGTCGACCCCAACAATATGTTGATGTATATCATTAAACTTAACTAAATTTCTGCAATATTGGAGTTTTATCAATATATGCATGATGTTATGTTTTGGAATCACGTTTCACTGTTTATAAATCAGTATGTTTTTGTTAAAAAAAACCTAATTATTAATGACATACGGTCTTTTCGGAACTTCAACTGACAGCCCGAAGTGAAAACGAGGAACAAGGTATTCTAATTTTGATGGAAAGTTGTGCCGGGAAATACTTGTTCCTATATACGCCGGCACTGTGAGCGTCCTCAAGAAGCCAGCGTCGAAGCAGCGAAATATCCTGACTCACATCGATTGCGTGCAACTGAAACGCATTTTTAATATTATAACTATACTTAATCATTCATATAACACGTGTTATCAAAGGTCCGAAGTGGCACGCTCGTCGCAAGATCCTGACGCCCGCGTTTCACTTTAATATTCTGCGGCATTTCACCCAAATCCTGGAAGAAAATAGCTTGCGCCTGGTGCAGGACCTGCTGCCCGAAACCAACGCAACACAGACCAACGTTGTACCCATCATCTCCGCGTATACTCTACATTCTATCTGCGGTGAGTATTATTGTTAAACTAACTTGCCTTCTAAACTTGTTTCATAATCCACTGGTCACTTAAAACGGATCAAGGTTCTAATACTAATGGTCCAGTTCAAGTAACATAACATTTGGAGGACTTTAATTATTGTAAATCTCCAGAGTTACCATTTCAGAAACTGCAATGGGAACAAAACTAGACGAAGGCGACTCAGGCATGGGTCTAAAATACAAGAAAGCTATCCACGAAATCGGCGAATACCTTTTCAAACGATTGACCCGAATTTGGCTCATGCCTAACTTAACCTTCAAGCTGTTTCCGACAGGTAGAGCCCATGATAGGGTTTTGAATACAATTAAATCTTTTCCCAAACTCATAATCAATGAGAGGCGAAAGCATCGAGAGATATTCGGAGACGACGTAATTGTTGAAGGAACCACGGCTGAAGATGAACTCAATATGAACACTAAGAAAAAGAGAATGGCTATGTTGGATCTTTTGCTGACAGCTGAAAAACAAGGTTTAATCGACGCCAAAGGAATCCAGGAAGAGGTTGAAACATTTATGTTTGAGGTGACGCATTACTTTGTCTTCATTATTATCGTATGCCTTATTTGCTGAGGTTCTGAAGTTGGTGTACGATATTTTGATGTTCCAGGTGGAAGCGATTCGTGATGTACATTAGGCCATCCATAGGGAAGACACTTTCATTTGCTTGTGCCTTGTACGTTTGTTTCATCATTAATTCGCCTTTAAATGGTCTTGCAACGAAACTAAATCACAAAATTCTCGGTAAAAACCTTATTATAACCTGCAATCATTTCCAGTTTCATAATTGTGCACTTCTTGAATACGTATTTCCCTTTCTTCATCAACATTCGTACTAAGACTGAGATTTTTAAGAAAATCATTTAAAACTTTGAACATACTCTCTCCAGCGCTCTAAAACTACTTTTCCAGTTGACGAACATGCTTCTATCACTTGCTTTGATCATTTTTTTACGATATAGAACCAACCGGAGTTTGCCTTGCTATAGATTTTTTTGGTTCCTGTGAAGTTGTCCGAAATAATTTAGTCTCACTTAATTTTCAAAGACTTCTTCCCTTTCATTTGCTCGTTTACATTCTTCTGCGTCCTCGAATGCAAGTCTGGGTATTTTTTCAGGGCTTTCGCTGCAAGTACAAACCATTTTTCTTCTTTTCTTTTCGAGTTCATTGTCTCACCAAGCATCGCCTCATTATTCTCCCTAAACACTTCCTTGTACGACGTGCGTCGCCTTCTTATATTCATACTTCTTACTAAAACAAGTCGCCCGAGGTGCGTGCGCATATACCATTAGTTACTAGCGGGCGTGCGATCTGCGCAACTCGATTTACATGGATTCTAAAGATAATACGACGCCGGTAGTAAAGCGATAGGATAGGCATTCTAACAATTCCAACTTTCTTAATAATTTCTTTGATAACTGCTATCACTACAATATATAAATACACTTCAATACAACTTCAAAATTCGGAAATCTAACATAATCTAGCATTTCTAAATGTTGTTAATTTTTTTAGGGTCATGATACAACTGCTGCGGGTTTGGTGTTTGCCCTGATGCTATTAGCAAATCACAAAGAAATTCAGGTATAATTTAATTAGTGATTAGGTAATTTTTTTAGACGCGTTCGTTAGATCATCCATAATTATTGTGTTTTCTGTACAGGATGAGGCGTTGAAAGAAATCGAAGGTATATTCAATGGATCGGATCGTGTCGCCAGCATGGCGGAGCTAACGGAGATGAAGTACCTCGAGGCTTGCATTAAGGAGACAATGAGGCTCTACCCGCCCGTGCCACTCATTAGCCGACACATTGGGGAGGTTGTCCAACTTAGTAAGATTTAATGTAGAATATTGATTTACAATCTATGCATTTGACACTCTCTAATCACTATAAACACTAAATGTAAGGCAATCGAAGAGAAAATGTCATTTTTAGTAGCCTGTGACATTGTCGTGTTTGATACGTTATGTTTTCAGAGGACTACATGGTCCCTGCTGGCACTCTGTGCCATGTCCAGATATTGGATCTGCACCGGCGCGCCGACCTGTTCCGTGAACCGTTGCAGTTCCGACCCGAGCGCTTCCTGTCGGACCAAGGCGACTCCAGGCACCCCTACGCCTACATCCCCTTCAGTGCTGGACCCAGGAACTGCATTGGTGACTATTCTTTCGACTTCTCAGCCGATCATGTATTAGGCTGAGCATTTGCAATGTTGTATTAAAAAATAACCATTTTATTCTCTATGCACAAAATTATTATAATTATTTTATTTAAATGTTAGCGTTATCAGATTCTCACTTAATATTGGGTGTAGTGGTAAAGAAATGCGCTGCAGCGATAGTGCGCGCCAACGCGATCTCCGCACCGTACCACCACGTTAGTCTATGGGACGCTGAGTCCCGGACTCGCCGGATGCAGTTGTCAGTACATATTTAGAATGAAATATCTTTCTTCTTAGGTCTTTAACTACAGTGATATGTAAAAGGTACCTTTCATACAATTTTTTTCGCCTGCTGTGGTATTCTGATATTCCGTCTTTCTTTGCGTTTTTTATTTAATTCTTGCACGGTTTTACAACACAATTGGGCATTTTTTGTTTAAATTTAAAACACCACTTTCGTTGCTCCATTTTTGTTGTATGGAAGGGCCTGTCCTTGCGTAGTAATATTTATGTCAATGTTTACCTATGAAATGGGAGATTCGTATGAACATTTTATTGTAAAATAAAAAAAAAATAGATTTTTTTTATTTTAGCTAATAAAATACTGGCCCAAATTATCATTTCTATTTTTGATAATTTCAATGGCGCCAAAAACTACCACAATTTCACAAAAAAAACAATCTAAAAACAAATGACGGAATTTGAAATTAAAATGATATGACTTTCGAATAACATTTATTTGGATTTCGAATGGCGCGTCAATCCATACAAAATTAATTCTGAAAATGCTGTTTATGAAATCTCCAATTTCATAGCTCCTATTATTATAAGTCCTTGACGAGCAAAGATTTACTTCCATAAGTAGGACCGGTATAATAAACTGGGCATATGAACTCCCTTGTAATGTGTGGTAAAGTAAACATAAACGGTCGGACCTGAATTTTAGCCTAAGGTTTTTTTATTTGGTTGATTCTGATTGCTACAGATCCAAAAAAAACCACTCTAATCGGACATTTTTTTTTATTATTTTTAGAACACATTTCACATTTCAACAAAATTGGTCCAGCTATTTCGGAATCCATAATTAAATTTCGTCAAGTTTGCTTTGATTCATTTGCAAATTGATTCTTTTAGTCAAGTTTGCTCACAACTACAGAGTTATATAGTGATGTTGAATGGTGATGTGCCGGCAGGTCAGAAGTTCGCGATGCTGGAGATGAAGTCGGCGCTGGCGAGCGTGCTGCGAGCGTACGAGCTACGCGCTGTCACCGCTCCTGACGACGTCGTCTTCAGTGCAGATATCGTGCTGCGGCCGCACAACCCTATCTACATACAGTTTGTCAAGAGGAAGCCGGCTTAGGCTGAATGTGGTTGTTTTTCGTACATACAGCTCGGGACAAACTTTTTTGCCGGTCTGAATACACTCCGAGTCCGAATTTGCACGCCCCCTGCGCGCCGCTGAACTATGTTTTTGTGTTCTGCGCAGCGAAACGCGCCAACTTCACATCGGCCATAAAGTTTGGTCAGGACCGTGCACGTTAGATAATAATTGGTCTATGTAAAGAGTCGTATTCACTACGTATAATATTCACAACGTATAAAAGTTTTTTTTTCCAAAAAATCAAAACCATGCATATCGCATAATATTCACTAAGTATAATTTGATACGTTGTGCATGAAGAAAGTTTAAAAGTATAATCAACTCTTTGCATCATGCAGAACGTATAATAGTCAGAATGTATAATATTCCTAACGTGAATTCACAAAAAAGAAAACCATGCAGAACGTATAATATCCCAAGAAGCACTGCATAAAGCGTCCTAACACGATAGATTTAAGGCTGAAATTGCTACGAATCGATATTTGTTAGAGTAACAATTTGCTACAATTTCGAAAGGTCACCTTACGCTAATTGCGACGGTCGAAAAGTCGCGTGCGAGTATACGCTTTAAAAGTATTGTTATAAGGGCGCTTATCGTATGAAAAGTTTTTGGATAATATGATATGCATGGTTTTCTTTTTTTGTTAAATAAAGATCATAATTTTATACGTTGTGACTATTATACGTTATGCATGGAGAAATAAGTAATTTTATTTTTTAAACTTCTTCATGCACTACGTATAAAATTATACGATCTGCCGATTGTACGTGGTGCATGGTTTTAAAATTATGTTAAAATATGATATTATACTATCTGCATTTTAGACGTTCTGCCGTTCCCCCTATGTAAATATATGCGAAGTAACCGAAAGTTACTTATCGGATTTCAGTTAAGTTTTTACCTGGAGGTGGTGAAAACAGGAGTATTTGCTTTCGCCGTCTCTAACGTCCTTTATGTACTCATATCGTAGTAAACTTCACTTGAAATTGTCATTTACAATTTTTAAGATTTCAATATATTGCGATTGACTACACAAAGAACACTTACAGCAGTAAACCAAGGTTTATAATGTGATAAATAATCATCATTATTTAATTTAACGTACATAATTCATAATTTTCAAAAGTAAAGTGTAACTGTAGATCTAAAAAGCCTTTGTTATTATTAAGTACAATGTTAGAAAATTAAAACCATAATAGATATAAATCAATAATATTCAGCTGTACTGAGCCCCTTCACTGCCTATACTGCCACATAGATAATATTGCACCTGGGTAAGAGCTTCGAAATTTGTGTTACCTACTGTAATATCTGGTGGAAAAGTACGAATTTAATGACATAATTAAAACATATACACCACTTACAACTTTTAATTACTGGATCGAATATTTTCGAAATCGATATCTGGGGTTGTTGTAGTCGCAGAGTACGAATATGTGGATAGAGTTTAAAAAGTGGATGCCTTTTGATACTGGATCGAATCCTTTCCAAATATAAATCCAAAAGGAGTACTATTTTGATGGCAAATTTGATTAAAAGTGACCGCCATTTACAACATTTTGTTACTAGTTCAAATCCTTTAGAAATCGAGAACTAATGACAAATTAAAAAAAGTAGACGCCATTTTCAACTTTTTAGATACTAGGCAGAATTATTTCAAAATCGATATGTGGTTTTAAAGTACTAATCTGATATAGTACAAATTGTGGTCTAACATTTTTGCGACATAAAGTTTGTTACAATATCCAGGAAATCATTCTGGCCGACACATCCCAAACGACATTGACCCAGCCGGCTCCGCTCGGGATCTCAGCTAGTTTTGAATAAACAACCGAAATCCAAATTCCCGGCAGGACAGGGCAGATTTTTCAAATGTTAGTAAAATCATAGACATGCCTTTCCTTTCTTTAATATCACAGACAACGACGCACAAACAGGCACATTTCGATTACAACGCCACTAAACTAGTTTCGTGCAGTCGGGATTGGCGCGACTATGGAAAAGTTCCAATCGCGCTATTTTGCGTTCCGTCGTGGGACTAGAACTGTAGATGCTGCTTGAATAAATTAATGACGTGTTCGGATCAGCCATCGCAAATAAAGTCACTGGTTCTGGTATTTTTTATTTAAGGTGGCTCTTCCCGACGGGACTAACTCATTCGCCGGCACGGTACAAAACCGTGCTATTGTGCTCTGGGATCTTCTCTGTTTCAAAGAAAAAGACAGGCTCCGTGATGAGAAGGATGCAAATGTTCACAAAGCAGACAATGCCATAGTGTTTTATTTGGTAACATTTACGAAAATTTTAATTACAAAACGACTTATAGCTAAAATAAACCACGACTGCTGTACTCAAAAATCTTGAACAGTGGAGGAAATCATTGGATTCGTTTTGACCAAGTTGAAACAATTGCCGTAGAACGGCACTACATCCCACGCTTGGTCCGAGAATCCATTGAGATTTCAAGGCATCACAACTTTAACAGAGACGACAGCATGAAACTTTCACCGTCGTGGTCTCCGTTATTGGTGCAACATAGCAGCACGAGGCTTCAGTTGCCGATACCATCGAGTAGGGACACCGTAAGCATCGTTTGCACGGACATATTCATCGCTGAGCAACGTGCTGTGGAACTACCCTCATCGGCGGCTGGAGCTACCCAAAGCTACAATCTTCGCAGCCGGCGTCCTGCAGTTGATTTCTGACTGGACGACGTGTCGGAAGTCCTCCAGATCGCGCCGCGAGTCCTGAGGAAGTCCACAATGCGGTGGAATAAACGTCGACTTAAACAAGTAAGCGATTTATAACACTGTCTATCCGAAAACATTTTAATAATGTAACAACAGTGAAAGTCTAAATAAACTATTTTACAACGCCAACGGTCATCATACATCTAGTTCGACGAAATAAAGCTATTTTGAGCAAAATTTTGGATGTCTGACAAGAAATATAGGCATGATCTTCTTTCCACGTTTGTATGGAGAGTTGAGCGGGAAGGCGCACCTTAAAGAATGAGCTGGTGGAAGGCCGGATACACAAGACGATAATTAAGAATTGAAATCGATCGAATTCATCTCAAACCAAGTCAGAATTAGCAGCAGCTTTCGATGTAAGTGGCAAAACATTCTTAATTAAATTTTGCTCAAGACACTACATTCCCGAAGGAATTGGGTGCCATGCCAGGATGTACCCATTATGAGCAGGCTACACTGAATGGAAAATAGAGACAATTTTTCATTTGCCACTTCCACCGCAGGCCCTGAAGGCACACAATTCGCCAGTACATTCATTTCATCATGATTTTTAGAGACAAAAAAGTTTTTTTTTTCTCTAAAGTAGCTAGTTACCGAGATATACATTTTTGAAATGTACGTTTTGTCTAGTGTAATTTGACGCGACATGTAAACATGCATAAGGAAAGTCTTGGCATGGAACCTAGATCCAACGCGTATCAGGCTAATGTCATGACAGTAGGTGTTATATTAGCCATTCATGTCTAAGGCTGAGATAAATAGTCGTCACCGAAACTAATGCTAACGCAAAGTAGTACTTTGTGACGTCACTTTGACACGTTTTGTATGACGAAATCTCAAAGTAATGCCAATTGACGTCACAAAGTACTACTTTTCGTTAGTCTTAGTTTCTGTTACGACTATTTATCTCAGCCTAAGTACATACAACGTTCCCACGTTCTTACGGAAGATTATATTCTTTTTACACTAAATTATTGAATTACTTTGCATGGAAAGTCCAACTTTATTATTTTCGAGGATATTCAGTAAAGACTTATCAATTTTTTTTGTTTTTTCAATCCCAATTATCATTTCCCAAATTTAATGTACTGGCCATTACGAAACCTTGTATAGCGTATACTTCTCGGGGTGGCGCTGCGAAAACACTAGAGAGCTATTCCTAATAGCTCAATACGACCTAAGTAAGCTTTTACACTGTATATCCGTACAAATCAAGTGTCATGTCAAACAACATTGAAAATCTAAATAAACATATAGTGATCAAGTTTCGTACAATGGCTTAGTATCATTAAAACTCTCCTCACCCTCAGTAAAACTGAGATTTTCTTTTAACTTGATCACCTTATTATCGTCTTAACTCCAACAGCGTTCATTGAAATACAAATTAAACCCACGATAACGGCCAAATTGCTAAACCTAATAAATACATGATGCACTCTATTGTGTCTGCCAATCAATTGAAATAATAATAATGATTGCGCAGTAGTTGAGTAATTATCAACACAAAATGGACAATATCACCTAGGTAATCACCTACTAACGAATAAAAAAAATCGAGCTATTGCTTCGAACCCATTGGGCAGAGTTCGTGTAATGCTGATAAATATTACATCATTTCACAAAATATATCAGTTCTTTCTAGATACGCATGGTTTGATTAAACATTATTGTGCACTTTCGCAGCAGATTAGATCCAATATATATTATTCGCATTGAATCATATTCGCTTGGAGGTGGCCAACGTTGCGAGGTGACGCTCGTGAAGGTGGTCAAGGTGTTGCAGTTGAGCAACATGTGGTGCGTGGTGGCTGCGGGGACGGCGGTGGCGGTGGTGTGGGCGCTGCACTGGCTGATGAGCAGCAGCGACGCGGCCAAGATCTACAGCAGGATCCCGGGGCCCAAGAAGCTGCCCATCCTCGGCAACATCCTTGACCTCATCGGCAGCCAAGGTGACCTTATTATTGTGTTCTGTTCTAGTATTGCAAATAGGAAAATGCGTACTAAGAGTTACATTTTGAGATCGTTTTACTATAAATACAGTCAATGTTACATGCATTTTCTACAATTGTATAACTTCTCCGTAAAAATATCAAAGTCGAATAGTGTTTTTGGGTTTGTTCCAAGTTTTTCTACCTTTCTCAATGTTTATGCTACTAATTTCTTATGTTCATAACATAAACATGTTACCAAAATAATAATCCAGTAGCAAGTGATAAGCATGTTTATCAGTAATTTGTAAATAATAAATTGCCGCACTAAAATGTATATTTTATTTTTAAGCGTACATATTTTCCACGGGAAGAAAATGGGCAAATAGTTTCAAAGATATATATTCGGTGCTGGTGCCGCCTTTTAGAGCTATCAACATATACAACCCGGAAGATATTGAGGTGAGCTATCTTATAACAGTAATTAAAATATAATATAAAATAAATTGAAAACATTTATCTACAGCCAAAAAATAGGCTTTGTCCTGTAGTACATGTTTAGTGCCTCATATTAATATTAGGCCATTATCTCATTCACATCGCAATTGTACATGCCAGATATATGTATTAGATATGACATAATGTACCAGTAAAAACTATATACTTACTCATTTTATAATAATCTCTAGAAATAGTAGTGCTCTAATTTCTTACTGCTGAAATTAGAGCACGAATGGTGTGATGCCGAATCTAAGTATGTTGAACTTAATTTCGAACAATTTCATTAGTAAAGGTATGGGTAATGTACGATTGCTTGAAAATATGATTCATTTTATTCAAAATCAACACTCTCCATTAGTTTTCAGTATAATATTAATTCACAGAATTTGTTCCTTATAAGCGACACAATTGGCTGGTGCAAAAAGACAGGGTGTGTTATTTTTCTTAAAATCAACGAGTTCGATTCCCGGCCACAAAATTTTATTTTCAAAAACATTATTAGCAGTATTAGCTTTTTTTATCAGAATGGAGACAATTTTGAGTGTTTTTCGTTAATCACATTACTTTATACTTATATTACCGTATACAGGTTGCTGTATACAAGAAGTGCCGTGCGTCTTATTGTTGGGATGAACTTTTGCAGTTTGATTCATAGTTGGCAGGCAAGCAAAGTCCACGCGCGACAAGTCCTACTCTCAGTATTTTAGCATAAATATATTTCTAGTCAGCTATATTTGTAGTAATATTTTTCCAATGCCATTTCGTAAAATAATGCTTGGGAATGAAATTATTTACTGTGCCAAACACGTGGCTGCAAAGTTTGACTGTGGCAGATAAACGAACGTCCAGGCGGATGGACGAAAGAACCAAAAAATGAGATTGTTACTCCTAAAGATAACAAGACAGTGACAATATTAAAAAACATTTTTCAGACAATACTCTCAAGCTCCAGATTCAACGAAAAAAGCTCTATTTATCATTTTCTTCAGCCTTGGCTGCAGGACGGTCTTCTTCTTAGCCACGGTAAGTTAACTGCAATACGTACATGTATTTTAAATAAGGTCTTATAAGAAAACCTGCCCTCTTTGCAGTTATTGAATTCTATTTTCTGTTACATGTATCACAAAACTAGATGTGTTGTGTATGGATTTAATATCTATAGCAATAAATAAATTAACTATTTCCTAATAATAATTTTTTTTTTTATGTGACTGGATGGCTAATACCACAAGTTCTGTCATGGTATTAGCCCAACACACCACATGGGAACTAGGTGCCATGCCAGGACCTTCCTTATATTGCACAGCTACATTGAACTGGATGGAAAACACGGACAATTTTCATTGCCGCTTCGACCATCGTTCATCCAATGCGATGGTACCAACCCGGCCGGGATAAACCCTACCACCTAGTAAGTAAGGAAGGGGACCTACAGTTTAACGTGGAATCCGGACCACGGCCAGCCTCTCTCAACGGTCGAATGGTCACCCATCCAAGACCAGACCGGACCCAGCGTTGCTTAACTTCGGAGAGCGATCGCCGAAGTGTCGCGCCACTGGGCCACTGAGGCTGACATATCTCCTAAATTATTAAGATCTCCCAAAAAAAATATTGCATACGTATCTTATAATTTAGTTAATGTAGGTTTTTTGCAATATATTTTCAATGTAAATTTTAAAATCATTTAACGATGTGTATAAAACCTAGTTAAAATACTTATTTTTTGCAATCTATTTGACTGACACACTGTTTTAACGCTCCCCTTAAAAGGGTTGCAGATTTTTTTTTACAAGACCCTTCAAAATATCTTAATGCCACTATATATTTGGCTTCTGTATGCTCTTAACTAATATGTTACGCGTGCTTAATGAGGTATAATCAAAAGGATTCTTTTTTATTTTTCTAAAACGATATAAATGAATGCATGCAATATTGGATGTTTGGGGGGGACTAGCTATGCCAGCTAGCTATTCGGATACTTCCGAACGTATACATTGATGCTCACGAAACGCACACGCGGGTTTTATGGAACGGCACAGGTCCTGGAACGACGTTCAATGACTCAGCTCGAGGGTTGGCTATGAATACCGGGAACACGATCTTTCAACCTTTATTAAGGTTGTGCCAGAACCGTCACCGTCCCAAAAGGATCAGCGTTGTAGTAGGCAAAATATGCTGACGTTCCGGTATTACCGCTACTATGAGGAAGAAAGAACGCTATTACAATCGATGCTTGTGGGCCACGGAGATCGTCGATCTGTGTGTAGTGGGCACAAAACATTAAAATAATCAATAGGTATTCAATATTGAAACTATAATTAATAGTAACCAACGTGACCCGTACTGTAAAAGGTCCGAAGTGGCACGCTCGTCGGAAGATCCTGACTCCTGCGTTCCACTTTAACATTCTGCGGCACTTCACCCAAATCCTGGAGGAGAACAGCTGTCGCCTGGTGCAGGACCTGCTGCCCGAAACCAATGCAACGCAGACCAACGTAGTACCCATCATCTCCTCGTATACTCTACATTCAATATGCGGTGAGGGATATCGTTTCACAGAGTCTAAATTTATTTTGGTTTCATCTTTCACTTGTCACTTAAATTAAATGTTAACAGAATTAGTATCAAAGAGGATTTAGTTAAAATAATAATATTCTATATTTGTTTTTTCAGAAACTGCAATGGGAACCAAACTTGATGAAGGCGAATCAGGCGCAGGTCTGAAATACAAGAAAGCAATCCACGAAATCGGCGAATACCTTTTCAAACGATTGACCCGAGTTTGGCTCATTCCTAACATAACCTTCAAACTGTTCCCGACAGGCAGAGCACATGATCGGGTCCTGGGAACGATTAAATCTTTTCCCAGACATGTCATCAACGCGAGGAGAAAGTATCGAGAGACATTCGGAGACGACGTTATTGTCGAAGGAGCTACCGCTGAAGGTGAACTCAATATGAACACCAAGAAAAAGAGAATGGCTATGCTGGATCTACTTCTGACAGCTGAAAGACAAGGTTTGATCGACGCCAATGGAATCCAGGAAGAGGTTGACACATTTATGTTTGAGGTAACACAATTATTTCTACGCAGTGATATGCAAAAGTAATGTTTCTACGTTGCTATTTTAGTTTACTCTCAAAAATATATGAAGTCAAGTAGTAGTTTATTGTATTGGTACTTAAGGATTGTCTCCGTTTTTTTGGAATTAGTCAAAAACGCTCGAACCTGCGCTTGAAGCCATAGCTAACATAGTTAACAGAGCTAAGTCAATATCAAACAAACATCTAAACACCCACAGTACACTTAAATAATTAATATCTTTACTTCGCAATCCACAAAAAAATGCGCACTTCATTATTTTGTTCACTTGCCGTAAAGGTTACATAAAATACATACAATCATGTCACGACTGAATTCTATAAATCTTTGAAGCCAAAATTTGTAGTCAAATATTATTGTTTCAGGGTCACGATACAACTGCTGCAGGTCTGGTGTTCGCCCTGCTGCTATTAGCAAATAATAAAGAAGTTCAGGTAAATAAAATGCGTCATTAACTGAATACATTTTCAGGAAACTTATTTTAGCCATGGAAGTGAAGAAATTCACCTCCATGGTTTTAGTACAATGTTTATTCATTTTACATTTCGCTCAGGATAAGGCAGTAAAAGAAATAGATGGCGTATTCAATGGATCGGATCGTGTCGCCAGCATGGCGGAGCTAACGGAGATGAAGTACTTGGAGGCTTGCTTGAAGGAGTCGATGCGGCTCTACCCGCCCGTGCCGTTCATCAGTCGACACATTGCGGAGGATGTCCAACTTAGTAAGCTCCGATGTAGAGTAACAGTAACATTCAAATAAAAATATAAAACGGGAGAAACTGCAAAGGGTCTAAACGAATAATTTAAGATAGGGGTAGTAGTTGTGTCCGAAATACATTTACGGTACGGGAAACGTGTTTATTAATAGAACTGACACATGGATAATATCACACATATTGTTATGCTATTAGCCCAATACCCCGCATTCCCGAAGAAACTAGGTCCCATGCCAGCACCTTCACTAAAGTTGAATACTGCCGACTATTTTTATTGCTGCTTCTCACATCATTTATTCAATGCGATAACAAAGCCGGCACTAAGTAGGCAATGATATGGGTTCCAAAGAATGAAGTCAACCATATTCTTAATAAAATATATCTGATTTCTATAATACTTATAAAGCTTCGACTCTTCCATACACTTATTTTCTATATTTTTGTTTCCAGAGGACTATTTGATCCCTGCAGGCACGCAGTGCCATGTCCAAATATTGGATCTGCACCGGCGCGCCGACCTGTTCCGTGAGCCGTTGCAGTTCCGACCCGAGCGCTTCCTGTCGGACCGAGGCGACTCCAGGCACCCCTACGCCTACATCCCCTTCAGTGCTGGACCCAGGAACTGCATTGGTGACTGCTCCATCTCTCTTTATGAATTTAATAATGTATTGAAGATTAAGTTGGCGCTAACGAACGTGCTGCGCACCTACGAGCTTTGGGCCGTCACCGCGCCTGGTGACATGGTGAATGGTGAGGTGTTGGCAGGACAGGATTTCACGATGCTGGCGAGCGTACTGCGCGTATACGAGCTGCGGCCGACGACATCGCCTACAATGCTGACATCTTGCTGCGGTCGCGTTACTCATCTTCGTGCACTTTGCCAGGAGGAAGCTCCCAGGTACACAGTGATGATTCGTTGGTAATTGGTGATGTGTTGGCAGGTCAGAAATTCGCGATGCTGGAGATGAAGTCGGCGCTGGCGAGCGTGCTGCGCGCGTACGAGCTGCGCGCCGTCACTACGCCCGACGACGTCGTCTTCAGTGCAGACATCGTGCTGCGGCCGCACAACCCGATCTATGTGCAATTTGTCAAGAGGAAGCTCGCATAAGCTGAATATGGTTATTTTATATGTAATAAATAACTACGTTGATTTTGCATGTATTTGTCAATCAATGAACATGTCTACATTCTTGTGGTTTAAGGTAATCAAGCGACTCATGTATGAATGCGTCTACTCAAAGCCGGTGATGCATGGACCTGCATGCATGACAAGTATACTATCCAGCAAACTCGTAGTTATAGAACCACGAGAACATATCCCATATATCTACCCTTGAAATATTCAGCCACTTCCATTGGAAAGCGGTGCAAATTTTGGGGTTTTGGTTTCGTGAACATTTATTGCAGTGGAATACTTGTATTCAAATTATATCTTAAATAACCTACTCTAAGCTATCCGTACGCCAATCGTTGGAGCGAAAACGGAGTGTGGGAAGACCACCCGCCAGGTGGGACAGCGACATCAAGTGCGTCGGCGGAAAGCAGTGGTTCTGTACCGCAGAGGGCCTTCCGGCCGGACTGGACAAAATTGGAGAGGCGAATGTCCAGCAGTGGACGCAAATACGCTCACTGACTAAGCTATCCTACGCTATCCTAAGACCCCCCTCCATCCAAATTGCCGTTTTTCATTTCCACCACTGCAGCAGCCTGACGGTTTACTCACTGTTTCCGCCATGGAAAGAGACAACCTGCTCTTTGCACGGAACTTCCCTCCTGATCGATATTTTTCCATACCGCAGGCCATTCTTAGACTGCTATATGCTGAAGATCTTTTTCTCTGTTGTCTCCTTTAGTCTATTATACTCCTCCTCTACTCCTATAATATAATAAATTACCCATTGAACTTACTTTCATGTTTTTTTTCTCCATTAATAAATAAAAAAAATGATTTCAAAGTGAAGACGCGGGAGATGCAAAAAAGTAAAAAAATTAAGAAATGAAGTGAATCTGAAGTACACCAACCGATTTGGACACGACCATTCCAGTAAAAAAAGAATCATCGAAATCGGTTGGCATTATATTGAGTTATTCGTCCATTTGTCGCGCACATACTTAATACAAATTTAAGACTTATATGATTTTCTCATGGATATCATTGTCAGAACTAAACCAAATTAAAATGGGACCACATGGGAAGCACCAGCTTTCATATAAAAAGTTATCATCAAATCGGTTCACCCAGGCGAAAGTTAGGAGGTAACAAACATAAAAAAACATTCAGACGAATTGATAACCTCCTTCTTTTTTGAAGTCGCAGGGGGCGAGCGGGGCAAGGTCGCTGCTCGCGCTTAGAGCGTGCTCACACTGTCCTATGCACTCATTTATTTTACTTTGTTGGAAAATGGTAAAATTGGAAATTATTTCGGCTCTTGAAAATAAGTTAGATGAAGTATTCCATAACGGAGAGAGGTTACACAAGCTCTCACTTTCAGCTGTCTCGCACCGGTGCAATAGCTGTCACCTAAATTCTACAATACTTCCGATATTTAGGAAAACAAAACATTATCATATAAAAAAGTAGCTATTGATACACAAAATTCGATAATAAACTATTATCCCCATACAAATGTGAAAAAAAGATCATGCGCATATTTCTTGTCGGAGATCCAAAATTATACACAAAACAGCTTTATTTAACCCAACTAAATAATTAATGACCATTGGCATTTTAAAATTGTGTTTGCCTTCTAAGTTATAAAGCCCGAAATAATTTTTCGCGCGCTTAATACAAATACGTTTGGATGTAGATTATTTAACGAAAAAAAAAAGGAATGTTAGACATCAAGCCCAGCTTCTTCCATGAAGATTTATAATCCATTTGTTTCGTAATTAAATTTTAGCTGCATGTCGTTTTGTAATAAGACGACGTACGGCTAATTAAAGCAAACACTATGCGCATTGTCTGCTGTGTGGAAATGTTCCTCCTCATTCCTGAGACGGACTTTATATTTGGGGGAAGGGCCCTCACCTCTGAAACCTATTATTTACATTACAAACCTTGGGAGTAATGTTCTCTTCTTTTATGGAATAATACAATTTTACCAGAGCATAATTAAAACAATGTATTTCATAAAACTTTATTGTAACCATTATTTATTTTATTGTATGTTATGATGATGAACTTTCAAAAAGGTGCGGGGTATATTTACAAACCGAAATTCGTGATAAATTCTCAAATTCTCATGAAATCCAAAGCAGTGTCAATTCCTTAATCTGGAATACACCCCCCCCCCCCACATTTGCCGGAATGCTTCGGGAGCACAATACACATAACAAACTTTACTATATACTATTATTATTATATACTATACCAACTTATAGCATGGCATTCCCAATGCTCATATCTGTTCATAACTTATATTGTCAGGATCATTTGTCGCAAGTTTTATGAAAAAAAAAAGGTTGATTAAAGTGGTTTAATAACGGTCAGCAAAAACCCGAATTGAATTCGGCAGAACCTGATTAGCCGCTAAGGATGGCAGCCAGCAAAAATCCTTTATTTAGTTTTATTTATGAAAAATAATTGTTGAGGGCGGCTTAGCTCGCGTGGGATTCGGATAACTCTATTCATTGTATTTATTTGGCATAACAGACTAATTAACAAAATATAACTGCGACAATGGTACATTCGCAGCACCGTGGAAATAAAATAAAAAAGTGGACTTATATCAAAATTAAATTAAAGAGAGGGTAACGAACACTCCTGTTTGTGGAGACTGGCCTACTCCAATTAGCAACATGTTAGATGGCGGGGATACTTTTTGCAAATAAACTGATATTTGTCACGAACTGTTGCATACTGCATTAATTGTTTATGTTCGTGAATCATATTAATTTAGTTTTTTGACCTGTGCTTTTCTTCTATCATGAATAGTAAATACTTACTATTAATGTTGCAAGTAATTAAAATAATGTATTTACGCATACGGGTACTAATGACAAGTATATCTGTAAGAACGGTAAACGGTTTTCTAAACTTACACTAAGTGGCCGTTGAAAACAAATCCAGCGAAGTTTCTTACCAGTTGTTCTTGATTTGTGATTGTTGAACTAATATTGATAAAAAATTACAAGTCCAAGTGCAGTGTTTTGTATGATGAATGAACAACAAACAATAAAATCCGGTGCTCAGAAATGACCACCGTGATATTTATTTTTTATTGGCAAAATATCCGCAGCGCTATTATATATATAACTAGCTGCGGTACCCGGCTCCGCTCGGGTTAGTGTCGGCTAAATTATTTCATGGATAAAAAGTAGCCCACATGACTGATCCAAAATAGGGTCAAACTGGTCCAGGACAATGTATCCATCTACCAAATTTAATCAAGATCGTTCGAGATGAAATAGCATGATTTAATGAGAAACTTCCAATAATTCCCATTTAGAGCTTCGTTGACATTTGGTGGCTATTTAAAAAAAAAGCATTTGCCGCCAGAACCTTTCTGCACTTGCACTGCAACATTGTTTACCTAGTAAGTAAGTAACGTGTAATGTAGGTAAGTTTTGCGTGGACTCCAACCCACAGCTAGCCTCAACATCGAAAACAGTAACCCATCTCGAATCTGACTGCTCCCAGAGATCCTATACATTGATAAAATACGCACATAAATCGGGTTAGTGGTTCGCAAGTTATAAGAATGTAACACTCTCTACTCACCCTTTAGGTAATGAAGCGTTATATTATGTAGCCTATAAGTTTTGAGTAGGATCAGGCTAGACGTAGATACATTCCGCATCTAAATCGAGCAATTGGTTCTCAAGGATTTTGCCAAGTAGTCCTAAAGTTGCGGGAAATACCAAGCCGTACTCCCCCCCCCCCCCCTCACCCGCCCCCGGCGGACCGCCCGCCCCGCCCCCGCCGCCGCTCCCGCCGCCGCCCCCGGCCCCGCTCCCCCCGGTGTGAAGTAGCGCTACCGGCATCGTTTTCGCAGTCCCGTGAAAGTTCTAAAGCCCATGGGCACAATATCTTTATAAATTGTAGCCTATGTGTTATTCTGATGTATAAGCTATATTATTGTAAAGTTTCATTAAAATCCATTCAGTAGTTTTTACGTGAAAGAGTAACAAACATCCATCCATCCATCCATCCATCCATCCATCCATCCATTATTACAAACTTTCCCCTTTATAATATTTATTAGATATGCGATGGACAAAATCCGCGCACAAATAGGTTGGTTTTTTTTTACCGAAACAGTCGCAACAAGTTTTATTGATGTACAGTGCGCATCACCCTCGGCGTACAGCAGGCATTGACATTTGCAAGGAAAACAGAACTATTTTCTGCTATGTCCGCGAATGAGTTAGTCCCGTCGGGAAGGGCCACTTCAATGCAAAATACCAGACGACTCGTGATTTGAAATGTGGGCTTTTTTCCATAGCATAAACACCGTTAAAATAATACAGTTGATGAAGCGACCATAGATCGATGCTGAGATAAATAGTCGCAACTAGAACAAATAATAAAAATATTTTTAAATAAAAAAAGGACCGCCTTCAAAAAAACCGGAACTAAAAAGCAAAAAATAATTGGTTACTTTTAATTAATGTACGAAAAGCTATTTTAATTCTAACTAATTATGTACAATTTCTTAATTTTTAATCATCTTTTGAAGTCGGTGCCTTGGGTAGAGTTCGCTTCGCACGCTGCTGACCGAACAGACACTATTTCAGCCGAACACACCCGAAGTCTACGAGAGCGTAAACAACCTGAGTCAGCAATGATTGGTCCACAGACATAACTGGAGATGCCCTTAGCGTTGGTTTACGTGCAAGCTGATATCGATACAGCGCAGCGTACTGAAATTGGGTTTCAACGATTATTAGTACTTTCGGCTTTATAAAGGCGCGCACTGGTAAAGGAGTACGTTAATTCGCTGCTCTTTGTTGATTGGTACTTCCCTGCAACATCGTTGTCTGAACGAGACGATTTCTGCCGAAATTGGTGAGATATGTACTAACCGCACACACGTTTTGACACGTAGTTGAGAGCAGACACCTCAAAGTCGCTAACTATTGTTTTCTGTTCTTTTTTATATTTGTTTTTTTTTGTTTTGTGTTGTGTAGGTATTTAGGTAGAATAAAAAGTACAAGCTACACCTACCTAAATCTTTATCATATAAGTGGTCATTGTTTTTATATTGGTTTGTTCGTAGGGTTTTCTTGTAAATATTTTGTTTTTACTGTGTTAGGTATTTAGTTTAAGTATAAGGCATATTTAAATTACAAAGTACTTGCCTAAATTCCTACTTTCATACGTTTTTCCGACCTGTTTGTTTATTTAATTTTTGTTTTTGTGTTTTATTCAAGTAGGTAAATGTAAGTAGCTACCTACTTATATTTCTTTCTTAGCCATAGGTGATATTAATCTAACTACTTGCAGCCCTTAAAGAACGTCTACCCAAGGCACCGACTTCAAAAGATGATTAAAAATTAAGAAATTGTACATAATTAGTTAGAATTAAAATAGCTTTTCGTACATTAATTAAAAGTAACCAATTATTTTTTGCTTTTTAGTTCCGGTTTTTTTGAAGGCGGTCCTTTTTTTATTTAAAAATATTTTATTTTTTGCTTTTTAGTGGTGGCGTAACTTTTGACTCAAGGTGGGCGAGCCCTCCTGCTCAACTTCACATACAAAGTGGAAAGAAGATATACATACATATACAATACAATGCAATACAATGAACGAGCATTAGCAGAAATGAAACCATTAAGAAATCTCATTTCTGACGAAAGGTAGACCGGTAACTATCTGGATTCATGAGTTTACGGTTGATACGTACGATAATTGATACGATGAGATCACGTGAGATAGAGTGCTGTGACAGACGGACGGACGGACCGATAGCGGAAGCTTAGTAATAAGGTTCCGTTGGTGTCCTTTGGGAACGGAACCCTAAAAAATATTTTTAAATAAAAAAAGGACCGCCTTCAAAAAAACCGGAACTAAAAAGCAAAAAATAATTGGTTACTTTTAATTAATGTACGAAAAGCTATTTTAATTCTAACTAATTATGTACAATTTCTTAATTTTTAATCATCTTTTGAAGTCGGTGCCTTGGGTAGAGTTCGCTTCGCACGCTGCTGACCGAACAGACACTATTTCAGCCGAACACACCCGAAGTCTACGAGAGCGTAAACAACCTGAGTCAGCAATGATTGGTCCACAGACATAACTGGAGATGCCCTTAGCGTTGGTTTACGTGCAAGCTGATATCGATACAGCGCAGCGTACTGAGTGGGCAGTCTGAGTTCTCACCGAAATTGGCGTTTACGGCAAACCGATCGACTGGCGTTTTCTCCAAACTCCATACAAGTTTTTACTAGATATTCTGTGGTTTTACTTCTTCAAGCTGTCAAAGTAAAACGCAGACTTCCGATTTGTATGAAAACGCGGAGTGGACGTAAACGGCAACGTCGACGTAATTACGGCAACGTTGAGTAAGCTGTCAAATCAAGCTCGGACTCGCAAATGTTAGTTCGCTTAACGCCCGCTGCGCGCGCTCTTCAATTTCTCCATACATTTGAAAACGCCAGTCGATCGGTTTGCCGTAACGCCAATTTAGGTGACAACTTAGACTACCGGCTCTGAAATTGGGTTTCAACGATTATTAGTACTTTCGGCTTTATAAAGGCGCGCACTGGTAAAGGAGTACGTTAATTCGCTGCTCTTTGTTGATTGGTACTTCCCTGCAACATCGTTGTCTGAACGAGACGATTTCTGCCGAAATTGGTGAGATATGTACTAACCGCACACACGTTTTGACACGTAGTTGAGAGCAGACACCTCAAAGTCGCTAACTATTGTTTTCTGTTCTTTTTTATATTTGTTTTTTTTTGTTTTGTGTTGTGTAGGTATTTAGGTAGAATAAAAAGTACAAGCTACACCTACCTAAATCTTTATCATATAAGTGGTCATTGTTTTTATATTGGTTTATTCGTAGGGTTTTCTTGTAAATATTTTGTTTTTACTGTGTTAGGTATTTAGTTTAAGTATAAGGCATATTTAAATTACAAAGTACTTGCCTAAATTCCTACTTTCATACGTTTTTCCGACCTGTTTGTTTATTTAATTTTTGTTTTTGTGTTTTATTCAAGTAGGTAAATGTAAGTAGCTACCTACTTATATTTCTTTCTTAGCCATAGGTGATATTAATCTAACTACTTGCAGCCCTTAAAGAACGTCTACCCAAGGCACCGACTTCAAAAGATGATTAAAAATTAAGAAATTGTACATAATTAGTTAGAATTAAAATAGCTTTTCGTACATTAATTAAAAGTAACCAATTATTTTTTGCTTTTTAGTTCCGGTTTTTTTGAAGGCGGTCCTTTTTTTATTTAAAAATATTTTATTTTTTGCTTTTTAGTGGTGGCGTAACTTTTGACTCAAGGTGGGCGAGCCCTCCTGCTCAACTTCACATACAAAGTGGAAAGAAGATATACATACATATACAATACAATGCAATACAATGAACGAGCATTAGCAGAAATGAAACCATTAAGAAATCTCATTTCTGACGAAAGGTAGACCGGTAACTATCTGGATTCATGAGTTTACGGTTGATACGTACGATAATTGATACGATGAGATCACGTGAGATAGAGTGCTGTGACAGACGGACGGACGGACGGATAGCGGAAGCTTAGTAATAAGGTTCCGTTGGTGTCCTTTGGGAACGGAACCCTAAAAAGACAAAACAACGAATGACCGGAACCGCTGAGCTTCTGAATTTCTCATCCTTACATCGTTCCGGATAGTCTGTTTCTTGCGTAAGTTTAAGTTGTATGAAAATGTGTACATATCGGCCTCGTTTATCCCCCCTTAACAGTTGAATTTTGTAAAATCCGTTGTGAGCGAGCCTTTTCGTCTTAACAAGAAGTCACTGAAAATTTTAAGTTTCGAGGATAATTGGTTTCAGAGATCTCAACATGAGTGGTTTTCGCCTAAATGTGTTCATTTTGACCTGTTTTACCCCCCTAATAGTATAATTTCCAAAAATATTTTCTTCTTAAGCATTCCCATCTAAAACAAACATACTCTGAAATTTCTGGATTCAGCGGCTCTAGAGATAGAAATGTGTACAATTTGCCCTCTTTTACCACCTTGAATACCCCCAACAGTTGAAGTAAAAAAAAACCTCTCATACTGTGCAATCTCACCCGAAAAGAAAGCTACTGTAACTAAAAAATCACATTTCTGGGTTCGCGGGGTTAAGAAATTCGATGTTGGTATAGTTAAGTACCAAACTACTGAACCGATTTTGATAAAAAAAAAATGGGACCAACTAGAAAGTATACCCTTTCGAACAAAAAAAGAATTTTTCAAATCGGTCCAGGGGTCTTCGAGTAATCGGTGAACATACATAAAAAAAAAAAAAAAAAAAAAAAGATTCCGACGAATTGATAACCTCCTCCTTTTTTGAAGTCGGTTAAAAAGACAAAACAACGAATGACCGGAACCGCTGAGCTTCTGAATTTCTCATCCTTACATCGTTCCGGATAGTCTGTTTCTTGCGTAAGTTTAAGTTGTATGAAAATGTGTACATATCGGCCTCGTTTATCCCCCCTTAACAGTTGAATTTTGTAAAATCCGTTGTGAGCGAGCCTTTTCGTCTTAACAAGAAGTCACTGAAAATTTTAAGCTTCGAGGATAATTGGTTTCAGAGATCTCAACATGAGTGGTTTTCGCCTAAATGTGTTCATTTTGACCTGTTTTACCCCCCTAATAGTATAATTTCCAAAAATATTTTCTTCTTAAGCATTCCCATCTAAAACAAACATACTCTGAAATTTCTGGGTTCAGCGGCTCTAGAGATAGAAATGTGTACAATTTGCCCTCTTTTACCACCTTGAATACCCCCAACAGTTGAAGTAAAAAAAAACCTCTCATACTGAGCAATCTCACCCGAAAAGAAAGCTACTGTAACTAAAAAATCACATTTCTGGGTTCGCGGGGTTAAGAAATTCGATGTTGGTATAGTTAAGTACCAAACTACTGAACCGATTTTGATAAAAAAAAAATGGGACCAACTAGAAAGTATACCCTTTCGAACAAAAAAAGAATTTTTCAAATCGGTCCAGGGGTCTTCGAGTAATCGGTGAACATACATAAAAAAAAAAAAAAAAAAAAAAGATTCCGACGAATTGATAACCTCCTCCTTTTTTGAAGTCGGTTAAAAAGATCGCTACAGGATATGGTGCGTGGAGGCAATCTGCCGACGTACCAAACTAGTCGATATTGGACAACGGGTGCCTTAGCTCAAGTGGCAGTGGGCTGGTCACGTCAGTCGAAGAGACGACGACTGACAAAGACGAACCAACACTATAACTGGTGTCAAAAGTGACCGTGCTTCCATACTTTCATGAATCTCCATGAAAATTGGCAGAGTTGATGTACAGAGCGCATCACCCTCGGCGCCACTGTAGGCATTGGCATTTGCAAGGAAAACGTATGTGGTTCAAAGTCCAATGTGTGAAATATTGGGTGTAGGCTACTTAGGACATGCTAAATTATTAGACCATAAAGAGCATAGGTGACCAGTAGGACGTAGCTTGTTAAGCAAGTTAGATTTTTTTTAAGTTTACTCTACATGGAAGGCTAATACCAAACTGACCGTGAGATATGAACCTAACACACCACATGGCAAATAGGCTACATTGAACTGGATGGAAAACACGGACAATTTTAATTGGCGTTTCGACATTCGTTCATTCAATGCCACCTCGGGCGGTAAGACCTAGTAATTAGGAAGGGGTTAGAAAGATGGTCGAAGCGGCAGTGTAACAGTGTCAGTGCAGGAAGTTTCTAGCGCCACATGTTTTTAAAAAAAACTATGATTACACAAACCCGCACATTACATTTCAGTATTTCATTTACCATTCCTAAGACAAATTTTGTGAATTTCAATATTTGAATGATTTATTCACGCCGTATCATTTCAAATTTCGTTGATAGAAATATTTCATTGAGCCCTTTGGGTTACTTACATCTAGGAAATAATTCAGCCCGACCTCACTCCGAAACGCCACTGACACTAGCGGAGCCTGGTACCTTAGCTAGTGTTGAATATTTATTGTATTAAATAGAATATGTTTTATTACTTTATTAATATGTATTATTAGATTTTTTAAGAAATGTGTTTTCTAGCCAGGAATCGAACTCGTTAACTTTTAAAAAAAAAACAAAATAACGCATGCTGTATTTATTGTATGTAATAGAGTGTGCTTAGTCTTAAAAATTAACCATTTCCTTGAGTTTGTACGCTTAACATTCATTCACAGAATGCATGGCTTATAAGCGACAGTCCGTAAAGTCGGCATATACAAGATATACCGACTTTCGAAAAGCTTTCGAATGGTTGCGTTGGTAAACGTAGCCAATCAGTAGTTATCAATGGATATTCACCTGTACGGTTGAAATAGTGCGGGTATTCCGGCTCCGTACTTTTTTTTATTATCTTTATGAATAATATCATGAAATGTTTTAAATCTCATTCAATTATTATTTTTGCCAATTATTATTAAAAGTAAAACTGACTGTACTCTGGTGCAGGAAAACCTTGTTGATTCTCAGCTTATTGCGTTCAAATTAAATGTTCCTCGGCCACGAGAGGTGCAAACCAATCACATTAACAAAAAAAAAAAACATAACCCTCATTCTTGCGCAGTCGGGTAAAAACATGTTTACTATTGATCAAACTTATTAAATCAGTGGAGATGTATTTGAAAATGTAAGCAGCATGCAAGACCTAGGGGTCTACTTATGAGATAATAACCTGATTTAAGAATCGCATCCGCAACCTTCTAGAATCTAGAATGAATCTTGATAGTTGATTAACTTGTCTGTTTACATACTAAATATTTATTTATATTGTTTAGTCTCCAGTTCTATCCTTGTTGGGAATTTACATATTTGTGCTTTTTAACTTTATGATTATTATTCATCTGTCGTGATACGTATCTAGCTTTTTGGTTATTTAATGTAAGTTCATGAGAGAAGTGTAGTGGAGGCAGGAATTGTAACTTATATATACATGTTTAATCTTACCGTTATACCTGTTTTCTGTTTATTTTCCTTAAGGTGACATAAGGCCCTAGAACGACCGTATCGGATAAACGTTCCTTTTTTTATTATTAGTTTTCTTAATAAGCACTTTTCTGCAAACAAGGTTATTGGAAAAACTTAGCATTGGAGATTAATACTAATAAAAGTTGGGCATTGCGATTCAAATTCAATCCTTAAATTGATTTGTAAAACTTTTAAATGAGACAACTATTACAACATAAGCGGTGAGAGTATTATTTTTTATTTAATTTAATTCAGTAATCAATTATATAGTGTCTCGCTTGGAATAATTTTTAATTTTGAGTAAATTTTATAATTAAGGTAAAAGGTAATTTAAATAATTACCATTATTTAAAACATTATTTGATTCTGGACAAATCAAAGACAAATTCTCCTCGAATCGCTCATATTTTTATTCTTTATAATAAATATAAAGCCAAAATAAAATAATTATTGCTTGGTCCATTGAAAAGTGCTAAAATTTCATCACTTAGGAAGAAATCAATTAATTAGATTATACACATGTATTAGTCTGTCGTAAATCTTACTTATGTCCGATCAGCGCTTATGATATACCTATTAACTAAAATATGATGTTATCATAAATACTGGTCGCAGTTACAGAAGCTCGTACCGGGTGCATAAAAGACTATACATTGTTACGCCAGATAAGTCAAATGTGGAAAGGAAATCTATACTTATTAATTCAAATTAAAGAGCCAATTTAGGATATTTAGGATTTTGCTACCATTTATCCGATTTCGAAACTAATATGGATTGATTTTCCCGCAACTTTAAGACACATTATCATCACGCCAAATTTACAGAGGCGTGACCAGTGGGATGAAATGCTTATGACTTGAAAACTTATAACCCGATTTAGATGCGGTTTGTATCTAAGTCTAGCCAGATTCTACTCAAAACTTATAGGTTACAAAATATAACGATTAATTACCAGAGGGGTGAGTAGTGAGGGTTTCTTTTTTCCCGGTTTATGTGTGTATTGCATCAACGTAAAGCATTGTTGGTCGCGGTCAAGTTTTTCGATGTTGAGGCTGCCTGTGGTTCGGATTCCACGTAAAACTTTAGGTCCCATTCCTTACTTACTTACTAGGTGGTAGGGTTAGTTCCGCCTGGGTCGGTTTTCTATTAATTTCTAAATATAAGTGGTGCAAGATGATTCTGGCCACAAATCACCCCTAAAATATTTACGAAGCACTTAATGGGAATGTTTGGATGTTTCTCATAAAATCACGGCATATCGGGTAAAACGACTTTAATTTTATTTGGTAGATGGATACATTGTTAGAGACCAGCCTTTTGGAGGCTACTTTTTATCGATGTCGACGCGCGAAAGTAAAGTGTCTGGCATGGTACCTAATTGCTTCAGAAATAAAGTGTTTAGGCCAAAATCGTGACCGTAGTTGTGGTATTGGTTACTATGCTGAGTTCCATAAATAAATAATAAAAAAAAACCTTAATTTACCTATTCCTTTTTAGGGTTCCGTACCCAAAGGGTGAAAACGGAACCCTATTATTAATCCTCCGCTGCCCGTCCGTCCGTCCATCCGTCCGTCCGTCCGTCCGTCCGTCCGTCCGTCCGTCCGTCCGTCCGTCTGTCACAGGGCTGTATCTTATGAACCGTTGAACCGCTGAAATTTCCACAGAGTGTGTATTTATTTTGCCGCTATAACAACAAATAAGTAAAATTAACAAATAATAAATATTAAAAGGGGGCCCCATACAAAAAACGTGATTTGTTTATGTTAAATCTTGTACAATGGTACGGAACCCTTCGTGTTCGAGTCCGACTCGCGCTTGGCCGGTTTTTTACTTAAGTTACATTAAATGACAAATACTAGCCTATTTTAACTGTTATTATTGTTATTATATGCATTTAAAAATATTTTTAAGATAAAAATATTTCATTAAAATAGATATAGATAACATAGTTTTTGGTAGCAAACTTTTAGGATATAGGCCTCCCCCATCGACTTCCAGTGAGTCCTTTCTCTTGCTAGTCGCGTCCAAGTTTTTCCTGCCGTCGTCGCTATGATGTCGTCTGAGCAGTGCCTGAGTTCCATAAGTAATATAAATGTTATGGACAAGTTAGCATTAGATGTGATTTTTCAAATATTTGTTTATTTAAATGGGTATTGCAGGCACCGATTCACCAATCCCGAAGGAATTAGGAGCCATGCGAGAACCTTCCCTTTATAAGCACCGCTATTGAACTGGATACCGCTACTATACTTCTACCAACTCCGGCGGACATGAACCGGCCATCTAGTAGGGGGAGGAATCTACAAGTTTGCATGGATTCCGAACCATAGAACAGCTCGCATTAGTTACTCGAATCCAACTCAGAAATAGAAAGAGCCATGAACGGGAGGAGACTTGAAGCCTTGACCTCTGGTAAGCAAAACAACTCGCCGCGGCCCTGAGCTACGACCCGCATCAAAGTAATGAGAGATAATATTGGATGTCCGCTGTGCGGTTAATTTAGTCTGTAACATTTTTAGCTTTTTCTTTTAAATTAATAAATAGTGCACAACATCTATTATTAGGTTACTTTTCTTGTTGCTCCCTGTATATTTCTGTCTCATCATCGGATTGATTGAAAGAGATTGACATTAGGCAATAAGTCCGCCCTTGTATGTACCATGTGTATGGAAGCAATAAAGAATATTATTATTATGTGACAGGAACAAAGTAAAATGTAAAAAAATCATATGTTTAAGTGCTTTTGCGTTCGATTGTACTTTTGATAGCATATATATGCAGTAGATATGTGCAAATGTAGACGCAGACGCAGCGAGGAGGCCTGATAGCATGCACGGTTTACAGTCATAAGAGCACAGTCTATCAGTTAATGTGCTCGTGTTGTGTCGTAGCGTAATCTGCAGCTGGCCTTCAATTACGAGCGGGATTGTTGATCAGAAATTCATGAAATCTTCTTGAATTTACAATATATAATGGTGGTGACGTGGTTGGTGGCAGTCGGGGTGGCGGTGTTGGCGTGCGCGTGCGCAGCGTGGTTGCGGCGCGGGGGATGCGTCGGTGGTGGGGGCGGCGACGTGAAGGGCTTTAGCTCGATCCCGGGCCCGCGGGGGCTGCCGCTCATCGGGAACGCTCTCGAATTCCTTTTGGGACAAGGTAATACTTACGGTTTGCAATGAACAAGTAAATTACCTTTCAGATCCTGCAGTGAAATAAATATCAGGGAATCTAATTATAATTCCGATAATAACAACCGCCTTGGAACGTTAAAATAGAACCAACTAATCCTCGATTTCACCTTTCGGTTACATTGCATATTTACATGGTGTAACCGAAAGATAACTTTGGGATATTTGTAGCTGGAGGTGGTGAAAACGGGCGTAAGTAAATAAGTAAGGTACTCTAACTGAGTGAAAACAATTTAGCTTAAACTTAAGGCCGGAATGCACCAGCTAGTATTATACTTATGTTTTTTATAGATCTTCTTCCCTCTTCAGGCGAAAAATAAGGACGGATGTATTATAATTTTAAAATTAAATGTTACTTGTATTTTTTTTTTCAATGGGTCCCTTAAACGGAGGAGGGAGGTAGAGAGGAGATGATCTAAGCAAACTGGGCCTGTACCCACGAACTGGGTCTACGTCACAGCCCACATGATAAGAAGGCCTGTGAATAAAGTATTTTTCCCCATGCACATGCGACACTGTGTTGTCCAGTAATATGAGTTAACAACATCTCCTCTCTACCTCTCTCCTCCGTGGTCCCGTAGCTGTTTTATCTTACTGTGTTCCTAACGGTGTGAAAACTGTATGAAGCTTTAGTATTATTGCCAGTCTTGCTTATGTTATACCAGTACAAGATAATCAGCACTTTAGTAATAAAGACCCTTTGAGTGTCGGGAAAACGGAGTGTGGGAAGACATCCCGCCAGGTGGGACGTCGACATCAAGTGCGTCGGCGGAGAGCAGTGGTTCCGTACCGCTGAGGGCCGGGAGGACTGGAGAAAAATTGGAGAGGCGTATGTCCAGCAGTGGACGCAATCACGCTGACTGACTGACTGACTGACTGAGTGTCAATTAAAATTAATCAGACCATGGTGAAAACCAAGCTTAGCTAGTTTACTTTCGGTGCCTCGTCACACTTCGATTTTCCTAGTACCTACCAGGGAGGAAACTCGCAGGTTGGCGCAGACACGGAGAGCACCAAGGGAGGGCCTTTTTCACCTACTGCGGATTAGCTTAATCTTTCTTAGCAGCTTGCAATCAATACGAGTACAAGATAGTCACCATTTTAGTAATAAAGGTCCTTTAAGTTTCGATTAAAATAAATAAAAGATTCGTTATCTACTACTTTATATGTATAGAAGATGATAGCCATAATGAAATACATTTAGAGAGGTGTGCAGATTATGAGACTAAAAGCGTATTTTAGTCAAAAATCAAGTTTGTGTCTCATTTTTCATTAAGTATGTCGATCATTTTTATTACGTAATCACCTTATTTCTTAGTGTTTTCGTATAGTTGCAATTTTGAAATAGTACCACTGATTCATTGTCATTGTGTTAACAAACAGCATGTTGCAGTCTTCTGAAGTCTTTTGGTATGTGTTTTGTTTTTTGCATTTTTTTGGTCGATTTATGGGAATTTTATTTTCGTGTTTGATGCAGACTTCAAAGTGTGTAAGTAAAACAATATTCAATAATTTTAAATAGATCAACATATATTTTTAACCATTATATTTAAAATTTGAGGTAATGTGAATCAGTGTTTTTTTTCTTTTAAAAGAAACTAACCGAAATTGCTAAAAAATTAAATAATCTGACTAAAAATATTGATTCAGGATAACCGCCAACCAAATTTAAAAATTATCGAAAATCGGTCTTTTGTTTAATAATTTGTATACTGTAGAGGAAATGCCACGAGTGTCATAGACACTGCCTGGCAGAAAATACTAGTTAAATTGGAAATTATGTTAAGACGCAGTATAAATATGGTAATTAGGGTTGGGACTACAAAATGACGATCGATGATAAAAAATCACGCTGCAATGAATATAATTTAAACTTCGCCAGTCTGTATTTTGTTGTGGTGATTTATAATCCCAAGGTTTTGTTTTTTTTTTGTAACTGGACATGGATGGTTAATACCAAACCGACCGACATGATATTAGCCTAACACACTCGACTCTGGCTACGTGAATCATGACCATTGCTTAGTCAAAGTTACTATTAAGATAATTTGTTTATTTGATAACACAAGGATGTTACAGATGTGAATGTTACAACCTAGAGATGACAGAGAGACAGGCACATAAAAAATCATACAGCCAAGTAATATTAAGAAAATAAAAAGGCAACCTTTACTACTGCAATAATAAATTGAAATATTAAAAAAATGCCTATGACAGTAGGAATATTATCCAGAGTAATAAAATGTGGGAAATGGTTCAATAAATTTGCCGAATAACAAGAAAGTAATCAAAGAAACATTATTTAATTGCATTCATACCCCTCAAGAATCTCTAAATCAAGTTAATAAACATATTACCACATTAGGAAAAAGACGCGCAAACAACAGTCGAACAAAACTGACATGCGCAACACAAATTTTATTTCACCTATAATTTTATTTAATTTTTTCATATGACAAACAAATTTCACATAACAGTAAACCAGGGCGTAGAAATGTAGTATACTTAATTGCAATGTTTTCGGATCCACTCATTGCCCACCAAGCTATTCAAGATGACCTAAATAGGATTGTCCAGTGGACTAAGGATTGGCTTATTTCATTAAACCCGAAAAGTGCACTGTGTTACATATTGGTCCTAAAAACCCCCATTGCAGCTAGACGATTGATGATCACCAATTAAAATCAGTCACATCAAAAAGTGACCCCGGAGTAACTATATCTAACGACCTTAAGTGTGATCTACACATAACTGAAACAGTGAAACGTACAAACTCCCTGCTTTACATGATCCGAAAAGAATTCTCTGTTATTATTCCGGAGTTATTCATCAAGCTATATAAGACATATGTGCGGCCACTTCTTGAATACGCCTACCAAGTTTGGAGCCCCTACTTCAAAAAGGATATAGACTTACTTGAAAAAGTCCAAAGACGAGCAACAAAGATGGTAGTCACCATGAAAAACAAACATTATGAGGACCGACTAAGGCTATTAGGCCTCACAACACTGGAAAAACGCAGACAGCGTGGGGATCTTATCGAAACATATGAAATACTGCATGATTCCTATGATGTCAAAATTTTTAAAACAATGTACACATTTAACACTAACGAAAGGCTACGCGGTCACTTGCTAAAGATAAATCGCACCCAAGCATAAACGAATCCTCGAAAACATTTCCTAACAAACCGAGTTGTGGATAATTGGAACGGCCTACCTGAGGAAATAATAAGTGCATCGTCAGTAAATATTTCAAAAACAAACTGGATCTTTACTTAAACAAATAAAATAATATAATAATAATAATTCATAGACAAGACAAAAAATAAATAAGTGCAAGTGCTTAAAAACAAAAGTGCAAGTGCATATAAAGAAGTGCACGCATGAGCATAATGCTGCTAGTGCATTGCAATATAATAATAATTATATAAAAAAGAATAAATCAAACATTTCATTCAACTTAGAGTTAACTTTCAAATAGCCTTCCAGAAATGTCGTGCACTCTCTTAAACGTACTTCTCAGATTTACAAACACATCACATATGTTGACAGATGTATCTCATTGCACAGCCTCAGGACGAGACTTATGGGCGACTAGTAGTCAGAGCGGGTGCGCGTCACGATCTCAGAGTGGTCAGTCTGAGTTATCACCTAAATTGGCGTTTACAGCACTTCGAAGTTCCGTAAAAACGTCAAACTCAATATAAGTTTTTACTAGATATTCTGTGGTTTTACTTTTTCAAGCTGTGAACGTCAAACTCGGACTTTCTATTTGTATGAAAACGCGGAGTCGGTGTAAACGGCAACGCTGAGTAAGCTGTCAGATCAAACTCGGACTCGCAAATGTTAATATATGATTTGAGATTACCGTGGTGAACACTCATTTTAAGGTTTGTAGAAAACGGCTTAATTGTTTAGTGTTAATTGTTAAAGCATTTGCCGCCGCGCCGGGACGATCCTGCACTGGCACTACTACACATTGCCATGGACGGAAAACACGGACATTTTTTATTGCCGCTTCGACCATCTATCATTCAGATATTGATATGTGATAATGATATATGAATGAATGAAGAAAAAAAAAACAATGTTGACATAACGTTTCTTTTCGGTTAGCATTGCGATATTTTAATATCATGTATTTTTGTTATTACCTTATTAAATAATGCAAAGTTTTTAATTTCTGTTTCAGTTGCTCTTTTCTACCAAACCCGATTTCTGGCAAATAAATATCCAGATATCTTCAAGTTACGAGTTTCCAATTTTAAAATTATCGGCCTACAGAACCCTGCGGATATTGAGGTACGTCATGACTCGAACGTTTTTTTCAGCCACAGCGGAACGGAGACGATAATATACTTTTTAGGTTAGAGGTTGTTTGTGTGTTGGCAACTAATTTCCCGAAGCATGGAAAACAGTTTACGTTAAGCCGACACACAAGAAGGACTTGATTAGGCCCATTAGATTACTACCAGTTATTTCAAATATTCTTGAAAAGGTCGTAAATCCCCAGCTCACTAACTATCTACATGATATGTCCTTATTACCCCCTTATCAATCCGGTTTGAGGAAACAATATGGTACAGAGACTGCCTTAATAGAGGTAAAAGATCAGATACTTTACGCCTCAGACGTCTGTAAAGGATCTGCACTAATTCTGTTTAATTTCTCAAGGGCCTTTGACACCTTTAAACCAATTTACTGCTAGCAAAGTTGTACGCTTGCGGTGCTTCTCCATTTGCAATTGTTTTGTTTAGAAGTTTTCTTTGCGGCAGATCCCAGATAACGGTTTGCGCACATGGGAAAAATGGAGTTCAAAGGTCTAAATTACAATATATTGATCGCGGAGTGCACAAGGATCATCTCTGTTCCCAATGTTGTACAGTCTGTATACAGCAAATATATTACAAATCCTTAAGCACTGCGAAGCTCAAATGTTTGCAGATGACATGCAACTTATGATTTCTGTTTCCCCCTCCTAGACGTCATCAACTATAGAAAATATTAATGAAGATCTCAAAATCTTGTCTCATACTAAAAGAGACCACAGCTTGGTATTAAATCCAATAACATCTGAAGCAATAATTGTAGGTACAAAAATAATTTAATAGAATCATAGAGCTAACGAAACAAATAATAATAATAGGGTGTCCCGTAAGTAGTGGATCAAACGAATAGTGGGGATAGAAGAGGTCAGTGCCTATCAGAAACACCTACTTTAGATCCTAAGTCATTCCTAGTTTAGAAGTAATTAATTTATTTCTGATTATTTTTAAATTTTCAGAATGTAAAATAAAAAAAATATGTTTAAAAAAAGTTTATAACTTTTTCTAATTTTTATTTAAATTTATTTTTGCCGAATATCTTACCTTTTTAATAAAAATACATTTGCATCTAACTAATACATTATTTTAAATTTTAAATATGTTTTTCGTAAAAAGTTTAAAATTTCAATAAATTCAACGCTAATTCCAACATTCCTGGTGCAAAAAAAATGTACTACCAAAAGTTTGCCCATAATATCAAAAACTTGTACACTTTATTGCGCTTCTAAAAAAGTATAATACTATTTTACTTTCATTTAAAAAAGTATTTTTTTCAAGTGAAGAACCGAAATGAGTGGTAATTTTCGAAATATCTGACTGCACAATATTCTAAGAAATATTAATATTGATTGTTTATCAGACACTTATTGTATGCTTGATGATAGTTCTGAAAATATTTAAAATACTGGTATTTGTGTAAAAACAAATTTTTACATGACAATCGACCATTATTTTGCCTGCAATTAAAATTAAATTGATTTTGTTAGTTCAAAATTTCAAATGGATTTTATTATGAATAAAAACAAAAATGCCTGTTCTCTAATCCATTTATTCATCGACTACAACAAGTGCTCAAAATTTCTCCCACCAACCCGAATGCACAACCGACATCTTCTAATAAAATTTATTCTCAATCTTCTCAGCGCACGATGGTTATTTTTTACGATACCAGCTGTTGCTTGTAATTTTTGTCGTAACTCTAGCTCATTCAAATTTTCCTTTTCATACACTGCTTCTTTAAAATATCCCCACAGGAAATAATCTAATGGGTTCAGATCCGGTGAGCGCGGTGGCCAGTGTAAAGTTCCTCCCCTCACAATCCATCGATTGGGGTATGTCTGATTAAGATATTCTCTTACAATGCGCGAATTATGAGCGGGAGCTCCGTCATGCTGCAGCCACATTCTATCTTGGATATCTTGGGGAACATCTTGTAGAAGTCCAACTAAATCATTTCGAAGGAAATGAAGATAGCGTGCGCCAGTGAGCCGTGCTGGAAGTTCGAACGGTCCAATTACTGTGCTGTTTAATATGCCAGCCCATAAATTAACTCCAAATTTGTACTGGAATCGATCATCCCTTATGACGTGTGGATTAACTACTGCCCACTGATGAAGGTTATGTATGTTGAATACGCCAATCCTTTTAAAAGAAGGCTCATCGCTCCATAAAATGGAATTAAAAAAAAGTGGGTCGTCTCGTATTCGATGCAGCATTTCTCTACAAAAGTTTACTCTGCGTGGATAGTCGGCAGGTAATAGAGCTTGAACGCGTTGCACGTGGTACGGGTGAAGGTTGTTACGTCTCAAGATGCGATGCACTGTGGTTTTCGGGATACCGAGGCGTCTCGAAATTCGACGAACGCTTGTACCAGGATCATCTAATGCCAAATCGAGCACCCGATCTTCGTCTACAGCTCTAGGTCTTCCCTCTGGAAATTGATTAACACCAGGGATTCGACCTTCAAGGTAAGAATTATGAACACGGATAAAAACGCGGTAATCCGGGTAACGATCCTGATTTGGGTATCGGGCACGATATTCTCGCGCAGATTGCCGGGCATTTCCATTACACAATCCATAAATAAAATGCATATTAGCGTAATCACGGGGAGTGTACTCGAATGGCATTTTGCAAATCCCAAGTCAAAAAAGTAGGTAAACAGACAAAGTCACAGCACCACACAAAATCACCGAAAAGTTCTAAGAAAATGTTCGACTCAACATACAAGTAGTTAGTCTGTACTTGTTTCAATCGAAGTCCAGTCGTTTGGCGCCAAAACATATTATGGGCGCGTTCATAAAGTGCTTAAAGGGCTCAGCACGCTGAAAGTAGTGTTCAAACATAACTCAATCTCAGCGCTTTCATCACTTTATGAACGCAGCGTAATGTTTGGCGCCAAAAAGAAAAATAGTTCCGAGTACTTTCACTGCCATCAGCGCCAAAATGGCGAATATCAAATTGCTTCATTATCGAGTCGTCGATAGCCTGTCCAGTGTACTAGTATTAATAGAGGTTAGTGCGGGATAGGCTAAGGGAAAGTACAGACTAGAAACCGGTTTAAGTAAGCGCGCGGCGTAATAGCAACAGTCTTTCCGACTTTGAGTAAACAATATTAGGTATTATTTTGTTTGCATTTCGTGCAGTCAGATTTTTCGAAGATTACCACTCATTTCGGTTGTTCACTTAAAAAAAGATTTTCTTAAAGGGAAGTCCGGGATATTATACCTTTTTAAAAGCGGAATAAAGTGTACAAGTTTTTGATATTATGGGCAAACTTTTGGTCGTACATTTTTTTATTTATTGAAATTTGAAACTTTTTTCGAAAAACATATTTAAAATTTAAAATATTGTAGTAGTTGGACGCAAATGTATTTTTATTAAAAAGGTAAGATATTCGGCAACAATAAATTTAAATAAAAATTAGAAAAACTTATGAACTTTTTTTAAACATATTTTATTTATTTTACATTCTGAAAATTTAAAAATAATCAGAAATAAATTAATTACTTCTAAACTAGGAATGACTTAGAATCTAAAGTAGGTGTTTCTGATAGGCACTGACCTCTTCTATCCCCACTATTCGTTTGATCCACTACTTACGGGACACCCTGTATATTACAGTGGTAGAACTAGTACCTCATGCCAGGAACTTAGGTCTTATCTTAGACGGTGCAACGGTGGAAGAACATATCAATAATGAAATAATTAATTGCTTCTATTGTTTAATAAGTATTTATGCCATAAGGGATTAAGTCTGTAAATATTAGACGCCTTTTAGTGGAGGCATTATTATTAACTCAACTCAATTATTTCGACGTTGTATATGGACCCTGCACACTTAACCCTTTCCCCGCCAGGCGCACATATGTGCGCGCGGCTATAGTCATACTGTGACGCCAGGCGCACAAATATGTGATCTATGCAACGAAAACAAAATGCTTGCATAAGATATTGACATACGGTTCCCAGGCGAGCCCATGTTACTTCGGTATATAGGTACACCTACGGCATTCTCAAGATGAAATCGCGGCGACAGCTGCACTTCCAGTGTTTGATATTTAAAGTTATAAAGAAGCATATGCCTGAATACCTATTTAACAAACTCACCTGGATACAATAAACATGTATGGGTTTCAACCTTTGAAGAAATGTGATTTTTGAACATTCACAGTTGTGTAAACTTAGTACGGGATTAACCGTAACGGACTAACCGTAAAAAAACCGACCTTCATACGCGTACTGAAGTTAGTTCGCCCACTCTGAATACTGCTGTTAGAGGTAAATATTTAATCTGTTTCGCTGGTAGTAACTTGACAGTAGGTTTAAATAGTATTCTAGGTCTTTGCAATCTTCTATATTCTTGATAAGCAGCAAAAAAATCTATCCTGATTAGCGGAATAAATTTCACAGTTATAAGCGTTATAAAGCAAAGGTCTAATGATCGAACCTTGGGGTACCTCCCATTACCACTGCTTGTGACTGATTCGTCAAATACGACTCGAACCATCTTAGCAAATCAAGATGTAAACCTAAATTATTTAGTTTTTTAATCAGGATCACATGGTCAAAATGCAAAAAACGAGGAAAGTGATACCATGAGAACTAACATAGTAGGAGGAGATATTCATTAATGTTGATTGATGCATTAACTACAAACCTTTTTGTTTTAATTTCTGAGCTTGACTAAAAAGTGTTATGTGTGTGGGCGTTAGGTTGTGCTGTCCTCCTCTGCTCACAACGAGAAGTCCTTCTTGTACTCGTTCCTCAAGCCGTGGCTGAAGCAAGGTCTTCTCCTCAGTGACGGTTAGTTATGTTTTTTGTTATGGGTGAAGCGCGTCAGGTTAAAAGGCCTTCGAGTACACGTTCCTTCATCTGTGGCTGCAGCAATTTCTTCTCCTCAGTGACGGTTAGTATACACGTTACACGGTTAGTATACACGTTAGTATACAAGTTTAACACGTTTCTTCAACCGTAGCTGCAGCAAGGTATGTTCCTCTGTGATTTGCGTATGTAGCGTGTCAGGTCTTGCTGTTCTGCTTTGCCAACAACGAGCAGGGCTTCTAGTATACGTTCCTCTAGCCTTGGCTGCAGCAAGATTTTTCTTTTTTGACAGATAGTGATTTGTTGCGTTGCGCGTGGTGCGCGTCAGATCACCCTTTCTTTTTCTGCTCTCAATGAAAGGCTAATATGTTCCGCCGTAGAAGAAGCGGGGCTTCGCCTCATTGACAGTAAGTATGTGACGGTAAGTTAAATACGTGTGATATGTATGCATGTATAATCGACCGTGAATTAAGAAAACATTCATTGATGAAAGAGCCCAGTAAAAAGAACTACTTTACGAATATTCGCGGGTATTGCGTCCACCAATTTCGCCGCTTGCTGTATACCCATAATTCTGCTCTTTCTTTAATTAACCTGTCCTTGCTTCACGGTCAATTATACATGCATACATAAGTGACGTACCTGCTTAGTATGCGGAGCGCGGAGTGAGCTGTGTTTCCTACCTGAAGGACTCGATCACAAAGGGTTCTCAGACGGAACTACGGCTCCGGCTGTTTGGAGCAGAGTACCACGGGATTTTTCCATCCGTTTCAATGTAGCCGTGGTCATAAAGGAAAGGCCCCGGAATGGCACCTAATAGCTTTGGCAATGTGTTGTATTGAGCTAATATCATAACGTGGTATTTGCCATCCATGTCAGGTTGAAAATATTTTTTTAAATATCGTTATGGTATGCTGTGCTGAGAGAACAAAGGCACTCAGAAAAGCTAAATCCACCGCACCTCAGCTTAGACCCGCATAAGCACATCTCCTGTGCTGTTCCGGTCACAATGAGAAGGAATACGCGTCAATGTTTCTCTGGCAGTAGTTGTAAATTTCGATCAGTCGTAAAATACTTAATACAGGGATCTGCGAAGGTAGGTAAAACATAATGTTTCACTTCTTGAATAACATGAAAATAGCATAGTTAAAATAAAATTAATCACGTTCAAGGTACAAAGTGGTATACGAGGCGGAAGATATTGACCTCGGCGTTTCACTTCAACATCCTGAAGCACTTCAGTGGTATCCTGGAGGAGAACAGTGGGCGCCTGGTGCAGGACCTCCTGCCGGAGGTGGATAAGGCGCGGACTGACCTCATGCCCATCATGTCCGCTTATACTCTACATTCTATCTGCGGTAAGAATCATGGTGTGAAGTAGCATCTGGCCGGCCGGCATCGTTTTGGCAGCCCACATAAAAAAACTACTATTTTACAAATCACAGATTAGGCCGGCGATATAATATGGCAGCTACATATGGAAAGGTAGTCCCCAGTACCTGAGTCGTCGTCGTAGGGTCGTCATTCTTTTCTACAGGATCTATAATGAACGTTGCTCTTTCGAAATTGTATCCCTTATTTCTGCCCATCCATCCTTTATCCGGAGCATATCAGATTATCTGATTATCACAGATGATCAGAGCCTTAGATGAACTCATCTAAGATCAGAGCACCCTTTTGTGGTTGACATTAGGCTTTTGAGAACCAATCGTTTCTCAAATTATTTTCTCTGCCGCACGGCTAGGGTATAGATAGAGTAAATTTAGAGCTTTTTCTTCTATGTTTGACTTTATTGTGTGTAGGTATTGATTTTGTATCAACAAAATGTATGGGGAGGATTCACAACCCACGTTACGGATTTTAGGGCATTTTTGGACCGCCCTCCCCCATCGTGACCGGGCGTGACCGAGAGGCTAGCCCCCCACCCTAGTAAAGTTTCGTGACATTCATAAAATAACATTTTACACAACTTTTCCAAACACCTGCTGCATACGGTCAATGCGAACTGTATGCTGCTTACATTCGGTAAGGTACATTATTGAAAAAGTCAAAATTAAATGGATATTATCAGTAATTTATTTTATTTTCTCAAGCAGGTATCTCAAGTTTAAGTGCGCGACTTGGTTTCGGTGCGTTTCGTCCGTGGACCCCCCCTTCGTGACCAGGGCGTGTATTCTTGGCATTCAGTAATTGCGGATTCAGTAGAGTTAACAGTAATGTCAAAGGAAATTCTTCTTCTGTTAACTCTACTGAATGCGCAACGACTGAATGCCAAGAATACACGTCCAGACGTCACGTGGTGTGTGAATGCTCCCTAACCGAGCTGTATTATATCAAAGGCGATTTTCTTTCAGACACCGCAATGGGCACGACTCTACAGGAACACACGTCAGACATTTTGAAACGGTACAAGAAGTCCATCCATGAACTCGGCAAGACCTTCGTGAAGCGACTGACGTGCTTCTGGCTTCACCCGACTTGGCTATTTAACTGTTCTAGCTTAGGTGCACGGCAAAGAAAGTTGCTAGGCGAGGTGCGGACGTTCCCGAGCCGCGTCATCGAAGAGAGGAGGCAATATCGAAAGGATTACCCACAGGACGATTGTACACAAGACTTCGATGAACATTCTGATTTACGCATGGACACTTCTAACGGTGGTAAAAAGCGCATGGCCATGCTGGATCTGCTCCTGACTGTCGAGAAGGAGGGGCTAATCGACGGCAACGGCATTCAGGAAGAAGTCGACACCTTCATGTTTGAGGTACCCCTTGCAACTATATGAACCTACGTTGGTTTTCAAAGAAGTAAATTCGGGAAGGCTGTTAGTCGAAGTGGGTTCATGTAACGTCTTCGTAAGACAAACCTTTTTTCATCCGTCTCCTTGGAGACGTATTCGACGTTTGAAATTCGTTTTGACTAATTTTGAAGACCTTGATCAAATAATGTTTACATTATTTCATGCATATTTCAGGCTCACGATACCACATCGTGTGGTTTGGTCTACACTCTTCTGCTTCTAGCAAACCACCAAGATGTCCAGGTGGGATTACGTTGCTTAAATAAGAATGCAATTTTCTAAATGTTCCTTTTTATTCCCGATGTATTGTGTTTACAGGAAAAAGTTATAGCAGAGTTGGATGCTATGTTCATGGGTACGCAACGTGCTGCAAGTATGGCAGAACTGGCGGAGATGAAGTATCTGGAGGCCTGCGTGAAGGAGTCGCTGAGGCTGTACCCGCCCGTGCCATTCATTGCACGACGTATAGGAGAGGAACTTAAACTCAGTGCGTATGTTTTAGAACTTTGTCCAGTTTTTTTATTGTTTTTTTTTTTTAATAGAATAAACAAAGCACTCAACTTTTAATATTTAGCCAGTCAAGCGAGTGCTACCAATACACCTTTTTCTGGTAAATAAAAGATAATCTAATGCTGATTCCTTGTCGATCATATTTCATTTCTTTTTTTCTTCCATGTTACAAGCAGCAGTCTGCACAGGTTAAGACCAATGGCTCATAATAAATATCATAGTTTATTTATGTATATTCCCCATCAAACAGCACCCGTTAACGAGTATGACACCGGGTCCAGCAAGCGCACCTCTTACGAGGATAATGAGGTGATCATGTTCCATCGTGCCTGATTCCTCAGTCTAATGAAAAAATATATTTCTCTGATATTTGCACTTACATGAATCAACGTTTTTGAGTACTTATATCCGCGATGTACGCATACACATTTATAGATATGTGTATGCCAATACAAAAAGGGGTTGTCATACACAAAAACCAAAACGTAGTGTAGACGTAGCTCTCAGATGGTTTCTTTAATGTGCAATATTTGACAACAATATTTCCTAATTTGACTGAGAAATCAGGCAAGAGCCATTTTATTCATCTTGATCACCTGATTATACGCTCATATAGTTAACGATAGCAGAGTTCGGTGGTGTTTATGCTGATTTTGCCCTCCTATTTCGACGATTTATGAGTAATAGCAACAAAACATTTTTAGAAAGTCTTGTTCGGCTAAACTTTTGCCCCATTTCAAGTTTTTACCAGGCTCTAAAATTGTATTTACGTTTACATTACAGAGGAATACGTCGTGCCCGCCGGCACCCAGTGCCATATCAATATATTCGATCTGCACCGACGCGCCGACCTGTTCCATAAGCCGTTGCAGTTTTTGCCAGAGCGCTTCATGTCGGACCGACGCGATTCCCAGCATCCCTACGCTTACATTCCCTTCAGTGCTGGCCCTAGAAACTGCATAGGTAAGACGCTTTTTAAGGTTCCGTATCCAAAGGGTGCCAAACGGAACTTTATTATGAAGACTCCCCTGTCCGTCCGTCCGTCCGACTATCACTGGGCTGTATCTCATGAACCGTAATAGGTAGGCAGCTGAAAATTTCACAGAATGTGTATTTCTGTTGCCGCTTTAAAAACAAATAATAATCACCTAGAACAAAATATAAATAAAAACGTTATTTGTTTGGGCCAAATTTTGTATAATGGTGCGGAACCCTTCGTGTGCGAGTCCGACTCACACTTTGCCGGTTTTTGCGCTATCAGTAATGCAGATATTACGTTGCCTCGTGCGAGAATTCTGATAAATTTTGGAAAATATCAATATGGTACCGAGGGATTTTGATAACAATATAAACCCTTGTACTACGTGGAAGAAGACTTCCTTCTTATCAAGATTCAAAGTAAAAATTTACGAAAATGTTGTTGAATTTTCCTAGTTTTTTTTCGTAGGGTTGGATTTACAGTTGAATGATAGATTTATTTAAACATTTTCCATTTAAATATTTTCCCTTCATAAGTTTTGCCAGAAGTCAACGTATTTTGTCTTTTCATATTTTGCTTGCGCTCAATTCCGGCGCTTTAGTCTACACTGTATGTACCTTTGCTCTAAGGTATGTACACACGATCTCTCAACGCTTCCAAATATTACAATAAAGTTGTTTATCAGTTGCCAAATGTTTGCAATACTTAAGTTTTTTTTATGTAACCGGACATGAATAGTTAATCAAACACCGCATGATAACTAGGTGCCATGCCAGGACCTACCTTATTATTATTATTTAAATTATTCATGAATCGAACAATTACACAAAACATACAAATTTAAACAATACACTAATAGTTAAACCAAAAAAGATTCCATTAAACAAAATAACATAACTTATATTGCTCGAATGCATTGAACTGGATGGAAAACACGGACAATTTTCATTGCCGCTTCGACCATCATTCATTCAATGCGATGGTACCAACCCGGGCGGAATTAACCCTACCACCTAGTAAGTAAGGAAGGGGACCTACAGTTTTAAGTGGAATCTAAATCACGGCCAGCCTCAACGGTTGAAAATGGTCACCCATCCAGAACGCAACCGCGCTCAGAGGTGCTTCACTAAGGCAAGGCGTTACGCCGATGGGCTGCCGAGGTGCTATACTATGGTATGCAATGTAGTCTTGAAGGGTCGCCTTCATAGAGTCCAAAAAGCATAAGGTCCAAAACCCAGAACATCCAAAAGTACGTATTTTTAGCGTGTATTATAAAATACAAATACTATAATCTAACCTAACCTAATTGTACAACTTCCGTATTCATTAGTGTTTTGGACGGTATGGGTTTTGGACCTTGTGCTTTTTGGACTTTATGATGCGTCCCCGTCGTGAACACTTGTGAAACAAAATATATTTTATTTATTATACGCCACAGTTGGTCATCAGAACACAAACGGCTAAACTGCAAGAAACAGTGGTGACAATTAGGATTAAAGTTCTTATCGTTAAACTGTTAACAGCGTATTTTATCGTTGACGTAGGTAACCCGAAGCTTAAATAATTAATAAAAATAAAACGATGTTTCAGGCCAGAAGTTCGCCATGCTGGAGCTCAAGTCTGCGGTGTCGTCTCTGTTACGCAACTACCGCCTGCAGCCCGTCACCAAGCCCGCAGACCTCGTCTTTATTGCTGATCTCGTGTTGCGTTGCAACCATCCGGTTTATGTTAAATTCATAAAGAGAAAATAACACAAAATAAATTTTGCACAACTTTAGTTTGCTACAATTGTAATTTTTATTTTATATTTTATTCTATACGATTTTATTCTATACTATAGAGTATAGAATAAAATCGCTCAGTAGAATCATTGACACTTCCAGAAGCCAAGATTTCTACCCACGCCACTTCACCTAGAGCAGTATTTCGCAAAGTGGGCGATAACGCCGACCTATAGAGGGGCGGTAAAGCATCCAAGAAAACTGGGGGGGCGTTGAAGCTGTTCGAAGGCGGATGGCTGATTTGTGTTTTTCTAATATTTTAAAGTACTTTAAATTAAAACAAAAATCTGCCTGCTACACTACTTACACCAATTATTTTGTTCTTATACCCGCCCAATTTTATTGTAAAGAATAAATAGTTTATGGTGGCTTTCAAAACTTAAGAACGTCCCGTAAACTATGCTCCCCATACAAACGTAGTTTACTAATCATTTGGAAACCGCTATTCCAATTAAATTGATATTTACTATCTAATATCAGGTAACAAATATCTGTCTGCATGCTTTTGTTTTTTGAAAAATCCAAACCGAATGAAATGAATGCAAAAAGAAAATCTTCATACGATTTTTGTTTTCTCTGTGGTTTGACCCAGAATACATTTTCGGAAAAAACAAAGGCATGCAGACACAGATATTTGTAGCCTAATATTAGATACCAAATATCAAGTAAGTTGGAACAGTGGTTTTCAAAACATTAGTAAACTACGTTTGTATGGGAGGCGAAATTTTCAGGTGCTTACGGGCCGACCTTAAGTACTAGTAGTAGTCAAATATTAGAAAAAGACAAATCAGCCATTCCCCCTAAACCTCTTCAACGCCCCCAAATTTCCTCTGAGCCATTTACCGTCCAGACTTTAATAATAAAAATAGTACACTAATATGGCACACTACAAATCAATAATTTCATTAAAGTTATTAAAATATTGATTGCGATTGTGATTAAGATATGGTAAAGGTAAACATTTTGGGGGGCGCTAGAAAAAAAATAATTCATAAAATAAAAAATAAGTTTGAGAACCTCTGATCTAGAGCTTTTGATGGAGTTGAAATCCCCACGATTATAGAAAAACTTAAATCTCCTTTCAGGAAGTAACTCGTGCAGCTGAACAAAAGAAGCATTTATGACAAGGGACATTTAGTGGGGGTCTTCTCTTGTATTGTGGTCATCACTCAATCATATCTGGCCAATATAACTCAATTTGTACAGGTTAATGGATACAATTCCAATATTGCAGAGCCAAATATAGAAGTACCTCAACGATCAATTCTGGAACCATTCTAATTCATGATACTTATTATATATAAATGATTCAAAGTTATGTTAAACGCTACAAAACTGACTTGCGTTTAACTTTTTTGTTGGATTCTATTAAAAGTATGTTCGCTTGTATTTATATTTCAAATTATCCCCGTAGATGCGCGCTCGACCCCATTGTGGCTGCTTAGCTATAACATGAATTGGGCTGATTCACCTAACCAAAATTGTAGCATGTGTTATTAAGGGCCGAGTGCACGAAAGCACAAAAAATCAAAATCAACGTCAAAGTATGATCAAACACGTCGCTTTGTGTGGACAGTATGGAGGGAACTCTATGCGGTTCACTAAAAGTGACGTGTTTGAACATTGATTAATTCGGCCTTCTCGTCGTGCAACCGGGGCTAAGAAGGCTGGAGTGCACGATCTTTGGTTGCTAAAACAATACGGTTGCTATAACCAAAGATAAATAAAAAACTTACATTCACTTAACTTTTTGATGAAATCAATATTCCTTAATAGCGCCATCTGACGGTATAAAATTTCTAATTGGTATTACCTCAAAACCAACTGCAAGAACATTTTTGGCCAGTTATAATTCATTAGTGACTCAAAGCGTTGTGTGTTGTAGGCACAAACTTTGTAATACCAGAAGCCTGAGTCCGCTATACATAACTCCACTTTCGAGCGTTAGTGTTATGAGAATCACACAAAATTGTACCAAATTGTGTGTTGTCTCATAACGCTAACGCTCGAAAGTGGAGTTATTTATTAGCGGACTCAGGCTTCAGAAAGGAGGGAGGGAAAACTCAGTGGGGAGTGTCCAGTAAATGCGCAGCGCGTGTGTGTTCCTCCTTCTATACTCTACTATTAATAATTCTGCGAGGCGGCGCGACGCGAAGACCTCGCTTGGCGCGCGTCCACTGAAATATTTTTAAATGGAAGTCCACGAATTGCTTCAATAACGCGTTTGTGGGCGCGCGACAGTCGCGACGGTGCAGGCGCATTTGTTCGAACTTGTTCACGCGGAGTGCAATAGACGGCTTTCGTTCTGTGGTGCATTGTTTCCCAATAAATCTTTCGGCATGGCTGAATTTGAGGTATGTAATCTGAGTGATATCGCTCGGGCAATGTTTAATTTTAATTGATGGAAAAATTTACAAGAACGTGCTGACAAAGTTCAATAAGATCAAAGGACCATTTCCTAAGATAATAAGATTTTATCCTTTTACGCCCGTTTTCATAGATCGTACAAAATCCCATAGTTATCTTTCGGTTGCACCACGCTAATATGTAATCGAAAGTTAACTATCGGATTTCAGGTAGCTGGAGGTGGTGAAATCGGGCAAATTCAGGGGGTTAAAGTAGTAATAAAGTATTTGCCTAAGTAAGGTCACTTTGAAGTTTGCATTAATTATTTTGCTTCCTTTATTTACAAATACAACTAGGTTAGAACCATAGTTAGAACTAATTTTATTCTTGATTCACTAGGGATTGATTCATTTGCTATATCTATTTAGTCTATTTAAGAGAGTCTTTACCCTATCAATTTCCCATAATAAGAATTTGAATTAACGATTCGAAGAGTAAAATCTTTTTTTAATCTAACCTAATTCCTTCGGGAATGTGGTGCACTGTCGTAAATTAAAGCCACTAACTAGTGAATTAGCAGAGGCAGGGAGCAACGGTTCCTCTTTGAAGGTCTTCAACGGTGCAACACGCAGCATACGAGTTTCAGGAGACCACTAGTGTTAGGCTAGCAGCTCTGCTGTTTTCATGTCGTCTTAAGCGCAAGGGTTAATATTATGTGGAATACTTGAGTGGACAGGACTACCTAGTCAATTGTATAAGATACAAGCAGTTATAAAACATTGCTCTCAAATAAGGAGGATCCAGAAACATTTCAGCCGCGGAAGGATCCAAATTAATGTTTAGTTACAATAAATACATGTGCACACGAAATGTTCAGCCAGATAAGATTGAAAGATAACGTGGAAGCAGTGCTAAAATCGATCGACGCTGGAAACATCTTCCGACCTATGGGCTGCGCAAAGTAATCACAGATTACTTTCAAGACAATGTTGACATCAGTCTGTAGAAACTTTGGAAGTCCGACAGAACAGGAGGCCAATTCTGGGAATTCCGAGTTATGAACGATCCAGGAGAGGAAAACTTTGAAATCCTAGCAATCGATTGCAGCGTCACACGGAATGAGTGGCACGTAATTAAACATCATGCTTCAGAATTCCGACTTTTTAGAAATTATAACCAACCGATTCCTTGATCTTTTTTCTATAGGGTCGGGAAACTATGAAATCGACTCCTTCAAACTTTCCCTCAAAGACAACTTGGGGTCCTTAAAATATGGTGCGGCATCGGCCGCCACTGAAGAGAAAATGGAATATGCACATCCTTCCTTTTTGTTCTGAGGTTTTCGAAGCCCCGCGCAAGTTCGAATGCACATGGGCGTCTTCGGGAATCTCTTATGTGAGTCCTGGCGTACGACATATGCCGCAGCAGGCGGCAGAGGTTAGGCCAGAGTGGTCAGTCTGAGTTCTCAACTAAATTGGCGTTTACGGCAAACCGATCGACTGGCGTTTTCCGTAAAAACGTCAAACTCCATACAAGTTTTTACTAGATATTCTGTGGTTTTACTTCTTCAAGCTGTCAAGGTCAAACTCGGACTTCCAATTTGTATGAAAACGTGGAGTCGGCGTAAACGGCAACGTCGACGTATTTACGGCAACGTTGAGTAAACCGTCAAATCAAACTCGGACTCGCAAATGTTAGTTAGATTAAAGCCCACTGCGCGCGCTCTTCAATTTCTCCATAGAATTGAACACGCCAGTCGATCTTTTTGCCGTAAACGCCAATTTATGTGACAACTGGGACTACAGGCTCAAAAATTAACTCGTGGGCAGAAGGGGCGGGTGGCTGGCAACGTGACGGGACGGATCGTTTTTGGCGGAGCCGACCTACGCCGGGGGCTCGTCTCGCGCCTGCGCACTTCGCGCCGTTCACGACACGACGACATGCGTCACAACACTGTATCCGACGTTTTTCACAATAGAAAAACCGCTAATGACCTGCTAAACGACGATAAACTTGTTTAGTGTATTTTCATCTTTGTTTTCATAAAAATATCAAATTCGATACATTTGAAAATCGAATATCTGAAAAATATTAAATTGCGTGTATGTAAAAATATAAGCGCATCAATAATGATAAAAATAAAGTTGGAAAATCAATATAATCGATTTTGTCTCAGGATCAGATTTTTTTAAATATGTTTGATAATACAAGATTCTTGATGATAATATAAATTACATTAATGTAACAAGATTTAGACGACGCGTTTTCAATTTTTCGTGCGAGTTTCCTCAGCCCGACCACCAACAGATCCCAACGCAAACAGCGACCACGCGGGCCGCTATTTACACGCTTTTCGTCACAAGATAGCGTTGCGAGTTAGCGGGTTTTTCGCCGTGACGCGGCGCGGCCTCGCTGCGTGCGCCGCCGGCCGACCGCCAGCTGAAAGCTGAAATCAGTCGGGCGAGGACTAGCGGAGGCGCTGTCACGCGCCATGTCGAGGAACCTGCTCAGCGGCGTCCTGCGCGGCGGCCGGCCCGCGCTGGGCGCGGCGCGAGCCGTGCCGCTGCACTGCGGCGGCGGGCGCGCGGCGCGCCGCTACCGCACCAGGGTGCAGATCGTCGACTCCGAAGTGAGTCGACCGACAACCTCGGGACATTGTACCCGGGTGACCTTTACATCATGGGGTTACCATGGTAAGTTAACTCGCCAGGTGAATAGCAGGTGAACAGGTAATAGAGGGATTAAATGTTACGCTTAGTTACATTTTGTACCATGCTAATGCTAAAACACGACGTATTATTCGGCCAAGTAAACCGATATTTACTAGTTGGCATGATACGAAATGCAACTAAACGTCAGATTCAATCACTGTTTTGCGTGTCCACTTGCTATTAACCTGTCTAGTTATTTACCTTGGTAACTCACTGAACTAGGGGTTACCATGGTAAATTAATTCACCAGGTGAACAGGCAAGTGAGTTGTTAAAGCTGATGTTTAGTTGCATTTCGTACATCCCCGGTGTCGAATGGAAAATTCGGACAAGCGAACTAAAATGTCCCATTTAGCATTGTAGGAAATGCAACTAAACGTCAGATTTAATCACTCACTTTCTCGTTCACCTGGTGAGTTAACTTATCATGGATTTGAAGGGCGAAGATGAGCAAATATTACCCCTACAACTCATTCAGACATGAATGATCCAGTTGTTCACTTAGTGCCACATAATGGAGAATTTAGGACGGCTGGAAACAAATTACTGATGCAACATTTTAATGGATTTTTTTTCTGGATTTGTTTACAGAAGTGGCGAAATACAATCACGCTAGCAGATTTCTATGCGGCGCAGACAACCGGAATCAGGTAACCCACATGCATTCAATTGTCCAACCTCTTGATATAATTTACTAACCTCCATCAGAATCGATCAAACATTTACGCTGTTTTGTATACGAGTAAGATTTTTGTTAAATTACACGACACTCGTGTAATTTAAATAATTTCCTTAATAGACTTTTAAGAGTTTTGTTTAGTTAACGATACATTGACAATCAGATATAGCGTGCCGTCAAACGCTCACTTAGCAATTTGTCAGATTGATGTTAGAGGAAAAGCGAGTAAGGTGTTTCGCCCCAAGATATCGTCTTTGATACACGAAGTCTTGTAGGTAGTTTATGATATGATATGTAATTTTATTGAAGCTATTTATAACGAACTTAACACAAACTAAATCTGAACCGACGACGGTAAGGTTTTACAAAATGATAACTCGAGATGAGTCGGAGTCGAAGGACCAAGGACACTTTGTCGATGGTCGATCATCAGTCTGATCAAATGTGCAACCACGCTTGAGCCAATAGCCTGTTAGAGCAATATCCAAGGTGTCAATCAGTATTGATCGAATGTGATTGATTTTAATAGAACATTCACGTTATGCACATTACGACGAATGCTCTCAACGTGTGTGACAAAATTGAATTCGTTTGAATTAGCACCCACGATTGTAACTAACGATGAGTAAATCTCTAATGGAATTAAAACTGGATAATATTCTCTACCTGCAAAACATTTTGATAAGGATAGGTTAGTATTGTAATTATGTTTAATATTTATTACACCGCACTCACTAATCTGTTTAGTATTCATAATGGTTAGGTGTATTGCATGTTTCAATAAATAATGTGTTGTCCGTTCATGCTCTCAAGGAATTATTCGTTCGTCCACGACATCAGCCAGACTTCGTAAGTATGACGCTATTTTGGAATTGATTGATTTTGCTGATGCATGGTCCACGTTAAAAATAAAAACCAAAACAAAATAAAAGCCAATCCACAGCTTTGTTTATGGTCTGGATTTAATTTAAAAAATATTTATTAACCTATAACCATGGAGGTGAGTAGTTTCTTCGTAATGCCTATGACGGGAAGAAGTGACAGTTCACATCTAATAATATGTTGAAATTTTTCAAGTTCTGGATAGATACATTATTTGCATGCACGTGTGTGCTAGATGTTGCTACAAGTAGTTCATAGCGGTTCCAAAATTATTTAATTCTGTGTCAGCCTTGTTGCCAAATTTGAAGTAGTTAGTTTTGCTGGTAATATAGTTAATATACATACTTAATTAATTGAATTTAATGAAATAAAAATATATATCTATTATTAGCACCATTCATATTTTGCCTCTGCCTCAATCCATTATCATCGATGCTAAACAAATAAAACTAAACCGGATACAAACGAAAGAATAGGCGGTTATTTAATTATTTAAGGTGGCCCAACCCGGCGGCACTAACTCAATCGCGGGCACGGTATAAAACCGTGCTGTTGCGCTCTGGGACCTTCTCTGTTTCAAAGAAAAAGACAGGCTCCGTGATGAGGAAGATGCAACATGTCCACAAAAAAGACAATGTGCATAGTGTATGATTTGGTAAGATTTACGAAAATTTCAATTACAAAACGACTTATAGCTAAAAGTAAACCACGACCGGTGTAGTCAAATATCTAACAAAAACCAAATAGATTATAAATCTTGATTAAATAAGCTATGTCTGATGACTAATCTTTTTAAGATATTCTTACTTTATCATTGCGTAATCTATCTCCAAAGTTATCGCATAAAACACGCGACTTTTGGACCTTATAACTTAGGAACCAAACACAATTTTACAATGCCAACGGTCGTCAGACATCTAGTTCGATCAAATAAAGCTATTTTGATTAAAATTTGGGATCTCTGACAAGTAATAAGTGCGTGATCTTCTTTCCCCGTTTGTATGGGGAGTTCAGCGGGATGGGCCACCTTAATGAACGATAAAAATGCAAAAAGCGAAAATTTAATGACGTTTAATACTGTTGAAATATTTACCAACAACATTGGAATGGAATTTGGACTCGACAAATGAAATGTACTGGAATTATAATGCCGAAAAAAAAACGAATTATAATGTAGGAGAAGACCACATACTACTAAACGGAAATAAAGTCGTATCGTCACTTTGTGTGGACAGTATGGAAGGAACTCTATGCGGTTCACTAAAAGTGACGTGTTTGAACATTGATTAACTCAGCCGTTTCTTCGTGCAACCGTGGCTGAAACTGAAAACTTATTTGACACAGTGAAGAGAAGAAAAAAAAAAATACAAGACAGTATATTAATAGGTCTGCCTACTACGATACACCATGTTCATCGGAGGAAAGGGTGATGGGCTCAGCGATAGGGCACTAGGTGCGTCGCAAGACATACCTAGCCGCTGGTTTCCAGCCAACACCGGGCTCAAAAGCTATATACACGATAAATACAATGTGGCATCGACGGCATGCGATATTTAAACTAGAATCAATTATGAGAAAAAAAAAGGAAATTACAACAAGCATGGTTAAAAAAAATCCGACAACCCCATATTTGAATCTAAATAAAAAATCATATTTTTGGGTTCATTGGTTACGAAAATTAGTTATTTGTTGTATTTAAGTACCAAACTACTGAACCAATTTTGATAAAAAAATATGGGACCACCTTGGAAGTATACCCTTTCAAACAAAAAAAGATTTTCGCAAATCGGTCCAGGGATCTTCGAGTAATCGGTGAACATTGATAAAAAAAAGATTACGTTGAAATGGAAACCTCCTCCTTTTTTTGAATTGGGTTAAAAGGCACATCAATCTTCTTAAATATGTGTATTGGTGCCTAAGGAGAAACATACATTTGAAGCAACCATTGTGGCAGTGTCCCCTTAATGAGCCCCATGTTGTTAAAAATAAGTCGAGTAACATTATCTGGGAACTTCCAGTAACCACCGATTTCGCGATACCGAACAATATACCAGATTTAATATACATCAATAAAAAAACCTACCTGATCGATGAAAAAAAAGAAGCATAAAAATTGAATGCAATTAAAATATAAGTGGAAAGGCTATGGAACACATCTTGCAAACATATTCCAGTTGTTATTGGCAACTGGCATAAAAAGTAAAACTGCGCAAAAATATCTAGACACTTAAGAGGCTGATATAAAGATGGAGATTCTACAAAACAGGCGGCGACGAAAATTAGGGAAACATTTATGAGCGGATATTTAGAAGGAATTCACCAAATTAAAATTAACAGTGAAGAACAATGTACAGCTTCAACAATAACATCATATTTAATTTTTCTGGGAGGAACCAGGGGGTCCATTCAGGGCAAGAGTGAGTTCGAATTCGTCACTAAATATCAACTCACTTTTTTAAATAGTCAATGTTTCCACACTTCTTGAACATCATTACAGTTAGGTAAAAATCTGGTCTGTCCCGTAAATACGTTGGAAGTATAAATAACGGTTCCGTTATTCAAATAATAATATATTTCCCAGCTATTTTTAGGTTAACTCACTCCCGAACTCGAACTCACTCTTACCTGAATGGACCCCCTGGGCGGAAATCAGTCGGTCTGCCCGCACAACGATGCCGGACACTCCAACAAATTGGATGAAGAAAGTTATTTATACATTCAGTCAAAAAAGTATCGGGAATTAATCATTTAATTCAAATTCCAAATGTAAATCAAATGATTCTTTTTAAGAAAATGCTAAGTTGGGCACAACTGTTTTCTATTCTGGCGCGGAGTTTGAGTACCAACTGTCATTTAATTAGTTTATAGTGCTCGATTTTGTTAGTTCATTTCAGGTATATTTTGCGATTTTTATAATGAATAAAAACATCGAACAAAGAGTTTGTCTCAAATTTTGTATCGCAAATGAAATTTCGAGTTCCGAGTCCCCGAAAATGTTACAGAAAGCTTACGGTGAATCGACCTTATCAAAAACACGTGCATATGAGTGGTACAGTGCATTCAAAAGTGGTGGAAGATTTGTATCGCTCCGGTCTAACGTCTTAAACTGAAATTAACATCGTGAAGGAAATGGTGACTGAAAATCCTCATTCAAGTTTAAGAGAGATAGCCGCTGAACGTTTTGTATCTCACGAATCGATTCGTACCATTTCAAACGATCGCTTGGGCATGAAACACGTGGCCGCTCGACTAGTCCCGAAAGATCTGAATTTTATTCAAAAACTCAATCGCGTAACATTCGCTGAAGACATGCTAGAACGAGTTAATTCCGACTCTACATTCGTAAAACGCATTATTGCTGGTGATGAGACATGAGTTTTTGAGTTTGCCATGCAACATATCAACAATTTTCGGAATTGGCGCCTTCCAACTGAACCGAAACCGAAAAAACCACGCCAAAGTCGATCAAAAGCCAAAGTCATGTTGACTGTTTTCTTTGACTGCAGCGGTGTTGTGCAATCGGAATTCTTGTCAGAAGGTCAGACGGTAAATAAAGAATATTATGTGTGCGTTATGCGGCGGTTGAGAGGGCAAATTCCTCGAAAAAGGCCAGATTTGTGGAAACAAAATTCTTGGATTTTGCACCATGACAACGCTCCATCGCATAAAGCATCATTGTGAACGAATTTTTGGCCAAGAACTCAACAATGATCGTACATCCACCGTGTTCACCGGATATGGCTCTGGCCGACTTTTTTCTCTTTCCAAAACTCTAACTACCACTTCGACGCACCCGTTTTCAGTCAATGGAAAACATATAAGAGAATTCGCTGCGAGGCTGAAATCAATTCCGGAAAATGCATTTAAATTTATTTTTGATAGTTGGATTATTCGTTGGCGTAAGTGTATAATTTCGAAAAAGGTAATAGAATATTTTTTTAAGAATGAATAACATTTTGTGTATTATTGACCTTTTCCCGGTACTTTCTTGACAGATTAGTATAGTAACCTAACACAAGGAAAACACCTAGCACGAAAAACCATAAAGACACAGGTGTTATGTAGATGTCAAATTACCTTAATTCAACCTTGATTCACCAAATCACCTTTATTGCGAGGCGTGTCCTCATACATAACCAGACCTAAATGGGCTATACATATTACGTACATAATATGCTATAGTAGGTTAAAGAGTACCAGCTCAAGAGTCAAGAGCGCCACGCCACTGTCAATATTGACGCCGCAGCCACGGTAAATATGGGGAAAATTAGCGACGCCGACGCGCGTACGACAACAGTTTTCAGAGAACGCTGAAAAACGTCAGCATAGGCAAGTCTATTTGTGTAAGCAAACACACCCACCTCGCATCAGCTCGGCGGCGGCGGCGACAAGGCCCCAGAAACGTATTTGTTAGACGTGACAAGACCTAGTAAAAATAATTCAGTTCTGTCGTGCATTGTTTTGTGAGGATATTAAACGTAGTAAGTAAAATACACTTCAGGGTTTACAGGAACTTGGTCACCGGAACACCTAAATTTTAGGCGAGCATTTTACCAAATTATTATAATTATGTGCTGACTACATTTGACTGACACTTTATTTAAAAACCAAGCAACGTATGTATGAATGTATGATAGTATAATGTATGATAGTAAGTATGTCGTTGATTTGAATCATAATATAATAAATCATATACAACGTTTCTTGAAAACTCCACAAGAGAGTGGTACCTGAAAACAGTTTAAGAACACCTATAGAAACGTAAAACTACTTATTTCTCAAACTGAAAAGTATTTCGATTCTAACAACAAAGTCAACGATATTAAAGTAGGTCAGAGTCTGATTCACATATTTGTGTCGTCTAACCCCGGATATAGAGACGATTTCCAGACCCATTTCTGTCATATAACTCGATTTTTTCTCTTCAAATTATTACCAATATGGTGTACTTTGTTGTTTGCGTTCACCCGCAGGCCGCGAGACTCGACGCACAAGAATGCCGACGATGTTCTCTTCGACATGTTCAAGAATGAGGACACGGACCTGCTGCCAGTCGGGAAATTTCTGGCCGTAAGTGGATACATCTACACGGGAACTGTATGGCCACCAATCTGCTAATTTCCTTTATAACAAGAAAAACAGCGTGTGTGCCGCGCCGCCACCGCCTCTAGACTCAAACAGAAGTATTCGGAGTGGGCGGACTAACTTGAATGCAGGGATTATCGCCGGACTGAATAACGTTTTGTATGGCTATTCCGGTGCTAGTTCGCGTACAAAACTCTTAATACGACTGTAACATTTGGCAAAGCCGTATTCAGTTGGCACTTAACTGTAACAGTCCTGTTCAGAGTGAACTGTAAAAATTTAGAACGCGGACATCTCCTCAAACCTGTTGTTCGATTACGGGTGCTACCAACCTGAAATTAACGAAGTCATAAATAACCTAAAAGTGTATTTTGTCCTCCTCGTCTTTCCCAGATTTTTTTTCTAATATAAGTTTTAATGATTCTTAAAAGGGGTATGTTGCTGAGCTACTTTAAATTATTTTTTTGCAAACCGGTGTGTGATGTCGTACTGGGTCGACACGTTTCGACGGAAGCGTCATCGTACCGCTTCTGTGTCCGTCGTGAAGGCTAAACTTGTCGTCCCAGTATGACATCGCACACCGGAAAAAAGTAATTTTTTACGGTTCCGTACCCAAAGAGTAAAAACGGAACCCTATTACTAAGCCTCCGCTGTCCGTCCGTCCGTCTGTCACAGGGCTGTATCTCATGAACTGTAATAGGTTGGCTACTGAAATTTTCAGAGTCTATATTTATTTTGCCGCTATAACAACAAATAAGTGAAATAAAAAAATAATAAAAATTAAATGGGCGCCCCATACGAAAAACGTATTTTTTGGTGTTGATGGTACGGAACCCTTCGTGTGCGAGTCCGACTCGCACTTGGCCGGTTTTTCCAAATAAAAACGGTATAGTTAATCATAAGAATTCCTATTTTAACACTGTATAATCGATACATTAATACTTCAGGCCTTGAGGACAACGGGAATACGTAAGAACGACCCGCGCATCAAGGACGTGATGAACAACCTGTATGCAGTCCACAAGGCCTCCAACTTCGAGGGCGGCTCCCCAGAAACCCAGAAGCTGGACCGGAAAACCTTCAAGGAGGTCATCGCGCCCAACATCGTTCTCATCACGAGAGCCTTCCGCAGTCAGTTCGTCATCCCAGACTTCCAGGACTTCATCAAGGATGTGGAAGAGATATACTGGGCAGCCAAGAGCAACACGGACGGCAAGGTGAAAAAGCAAACATTCCTTTGAACATAGCCAGGTTAGTGGTAAATATTCTAGATGATTCATTTATGAGGTGAATCACACGCTTATGAATAATAGGTTACATTCATTTTTAGACACCGTTAGATAGCCAGCGGAAAAGGGTTAATCGTGTTACTGGATTAACATGATCACAAGATGATCCAAGCGAGAATGAATAAATTGCCCGTGTTTTACATTTAGTACGTGGCCACGCTAATAAATAGGCATGGCACCTAATTCCTTGGGAAATGCGGTGTGTTGGGCTAATATCATGACGGTGGGTGTGGTGTTACCCATCCATGTCAAGTTATAAAAAACGTTAAGCCCGTGACATTAACCAAATATGTAGTTTACGGTGAGACTTCATTTGGATGATAAATAAACAGAACATTGTACAATAACTTCCGCTAACCGTGCCCCATAATGTGACGAATGTAGCTACAAAGTTACAATCATAAATGATCTTAGTAATTTGATTGAGTGTATAAAACAATTAATTGCACATAATTTTTTTAAAGCTTACGCGGGCTATAATTGAAACGCTCATAATGCGTGCGTTAGGCCGTCATACTTTATTGAAAATTTATTTCGAACGTTTAATGTAAATACAGCGGAATTTAAAAACTCTCACAAAAGTATGAAACAAAAAAAAATTATTTTCATAAAATACTTACTAGTTAAGTTAAATGTCCATAAAGTTTGCTCTGAACTGTATAATGACAAGACGAAACTCCCCGCAGGTGGCGTGCTACATCCCGCAGCTGGCGCGCGCCAACAGCGACAACTGGGGCGTCAGCGTGTGCACGACCGACGGGCAGCGCTTCACCATCGGCGACGTGAACGTGCCCTTCACGCTGCAGTCGTGCAGCAAGCCGCTCACGTACGCGATGGCGCTGGAGACGCTCGGCCCGGAGGTGGTGCACAACTACATCGGCACCGAGCCCAGCGGGCGCAACTTCAACGAGCTCGTGCTCGACCACAACAGTGAGTATCGGGCGCCACCGTAGAGGCGATATCATTATTGTGGACGGAATTAGCCTTGATTGCACGAACGGACGGCCGAGTTAATCAATGTTCAAACACGTCACTTTTATTAAACCGCATAGAGTTCCTTCCATACAAAGTGACGTATTTAATCATACGTTGACGTTGATTTTGATGTTTTGTCCTTTCGTGCACTCGGCCCTAAGTCTATAAACCAGTGATGTTTTCTTCTTTACTGACTTGATCGAATCCGCGGATCTATCAGTTTGTGTCGTAACTTAGTGTATTTCGACTACCAAATGTGGCAACTGCAACTTAGAAATCTCCAGGCTAAGTGACAACACAATAGACTTTTGGAGACAAATATAAATTGCTTTGATAAAATATTAAAATGTTGTCCTGTACAGTCACATTTTTTTATGTCGTTACACTAAAGTCTTCGACCTTGGGTGAGTATGACTCAAATAGATCTCAAATTAGTCTTTGTCGTGACTCCAAATAACCGTTATCAAATGAAAGCGAAATTCTAAGCGAATATTTTTCTGATAATTTTACACGAACTGTAGATAGTGACATTTACTTTGTTAGCAGTCATTTTATATGAGTTGATCTATGTAAGCACTAATTCTGCATAAGTCTTCATTGATGACGATGAAGACTTTAGAAAATTAAATTCGAAAGTCATTTTTAGGGTTCCGTACCCAAAGGGTAAAAACGGAACCCTATTACTAAGCCTCCGCTGTCCATCCGTCCGTCTGTCACAGGGCTGCATCTCATGAACCGTAATAGATAGGCAGCTGAAATTTTCACAGAGTGTGTATTTATTTTGCCGCTATAACAACAACGGTAACATTAAAAAATAATAAAGATTAAAGGGTGGTCCCATACAAACAACGGTGATTTTTTAATGTTAAATCTTGTACGATGGTACGGAACCCTTCGAGTGTGAGTCCGACTCGAACTTGGCCGGTTTTTTCACTATCCGTAAGTACCTAATGGTAATACAATCGATATGGAGAAAGATATGGTTGGTTTTTGCCTCTTAAATAACCGCACGAATTGAATCGCTAATCTACGCTTATTTATATTAGTGTCGAAATGTACGGTTTGGAGTTGGACGGTGTGACTAGAACGCTCCGAACGTTTCCAGTGAAACCGCACAACCCGATGATAAACGCGGGCGCGATCCTCGTGTGCTCCCTCCTCAAGACGCTCGACAAGCCCGACATGACGCTCGCGGAGAAGTTCGACTACGTGATGTCGTTCTTCAGCCGGCTCGCCGGCAACGAGCTGCTCGGCTTCAACAACGCCGTGTTCCTCTCGGAGCGCGAGGCGGCCGACCGGAACTACGCGCTCGGCTTCTACATGCGCGAGTACAAGTGCTATCCCGAGAAGACCAACCTCAGGGAGTGCATGGACTTCTACTTCCAGGTGATTTGAACCCTCCGCCCTCAGTGCTGTCTGATAGCTTTAAGGAGATGAGAGATATTCTAATTTCAAAAGTTGAGTTTAAGGAACCAACTTTGGCCTCTTTACAAAATGATTTGATGTATCAGTTGTCCCGTCATCTTCGTTGTTAGACACATCGACATACATACCTTTACATATCACTGGTAAGACACCAGAAAAAATTTAAGGCCATTCTGGTGACAAGAGCATCTAATGACCTAATTTAAAAGTCATTGAACAGCATACAAATTCATACTTTCATTTAAAGTTTTTATTTTTGGTCTCAACATTTAATTTATTTTTATTAATTCTGCTGAATATAGCGATTCGTCTAATGTTTTTACCAAGCGTTAAGAAATTTTTAAATTACTTATGTCCTTATTGCAAAGATTTAAATTTATTTAAATCTATGCCTTCTTGCAAAATATTCTTAAGTTGCTAACCTACCTTCTATTATATTTACGTAACCAGAACGTCGGTTTTCTTTGCAACTATCTAAAGTATTTCCCAAAATAGAGACAGTGCGGTTTGCAGTATACTCAATATCAAACGGACAATGCACTAAGCCTCCGCTTGAATGTTCCAGTGCTGCTCGATGGAGGCGAACTGCGACATAATGTCGGTGATGGCCGCCACGCTCGCCAACGGCGGCATCTGTCCCATCACCGACGAGAAGGTGCTGCGGCCGGACTCGGTCCGCAACGTCCTCTCGCTGATGCACAGCTGCGGCATGTACGACTACTCGGGACAGTTCGCCTTCAAGGTCGGCCTGCCCGCCAAGTCAGGCGTCTCCGGCGCCATGCTCATCGTGGTGCCCAACGTGATGGGCATCTGCACGTGGTCGCCGCCGTTGGACCCGCTCGGGAACAGCTGCAGGGGGCTGCAGTTTTGTGATGTAAGCATCTGAGATTTTTATGAACCGTCAGCATCGGTAGCCCAGTGGCGCGACGCCTTACGGTTCGATAAGCTGGGTGAAACCACTCTGAGCGCAGTTGGGTTCTTGTTCGGATTCCACGTACTGTAGGTCCCCTTTCTTACTTTGGATTGGATAAACGATGGTCGAAGCGGCAATAAAAATTGTCCTTGTTTTCCACCCTATTCCATGTAGCTAGGCAATAAAATTAAGGTCGTGGCATTGTACCTAGTTCCCATGTGGTGATCATGACGGTCGGTTTGGTAGTCGCGTTCGATGACCAGTTACATTTAAAAAAACGATGCACGATCGTATTCAAAAGTCCAGTAGCACACTCCAAAGCTATTGCTATGAAGCGCTCGCATTGCGCGGAGGAAGCGGGAGGAGGGATCACACCGCCCGCGCGGATTGCGGTAGGCCGACCCGCCTGCTGACCGGTCGGTAGAAGGGGCACGCCACAGGTGCAAGCCAAACCCGACCGTAGGGTACTACTGGATTTTTGTCATCGATAGTACCTAACATTATTTTACTTTTATTTTACTATACTTAGATATAATATAAAACTTGTTCAATCGCAGGAGCTGATAAAGCGGTTCAACTTCCACAAGTACGATAACATCAGATACGCGAGTCACAAAAAGGACCCACGCCGCTACAAGTTCGAGTCCACGGGTCTCAGCATTGTCAACCTTCTTTTCTCAGCGGCCAGCGGTGACCTCAGCGCCTTAAGGAGGTATCTACCTGGCTCATTTATTATGCATCTTCTACATTACTCCAAAAATCAAGAAACAATGAGAGGAACCTTAACAATTACTAGTTTTATAAACTTGTGACATTAGAAGAGAACGACGTTTTCAATAAACAATAGACAAGGTGCAGTAATTTTTTGAACAATCTCAAATATCAAAAATGGTTTAAGGCACCACCTATCCGGCATGGACATGACCCTTTCGGACTACGACGGCCGAACGGCGCTGCACCTGGCAGCGGCGGAGGGACACCTTTCCTGCGTGGACTTCCTGTTGGCCCAGTGCGGCGTCAATCATGACCCGCAGGACCGCTGGGGCAGTCGACCGCTCAACGAGGCCGAGACCTTTGGTCACACAGGTCGGTCTCAGTTCCTTTTAGGTTTCTACTAGACACTGTCATGCAAGGAGGGATCTGGGGCCTGATGTACAATTCGTGCTCGCTTTGTTCGCTCGCACAGCCTGCAGGAGTCACCCGCTCGGAGCCCTGACATCCTGTCCTAGTCTGTCCCTTTGGACTCTTCTTGCCTCAGAGTAATGTGGCCTTTTAATCCCAGTTCCTGTTGGGTTCCAGTTGCTTTCTGTTCTGGGTAGAATTCCTATTTACTGGCGCAATTGCGCAGGTGCCAAATCGCATTTATATTGTCGGGTCCAAATTGACCAAAACCGTATCGACAGGTGTGGTTCAGTTCCTGCGCGACTGGGAACAGAGCCACCCACACTCCAGCAAGGCAGCGGGCAAGGAGCCGTGTGCGGCCGACGAGATCATGGAGGTCAAGCATACAGACTCCAAGCCGGAACCCGACACTAGCGTTCGGGACATCGTCGGCGACGGCGACAAAATTAAATAAATCTCATAATCAATTATGAAATTTCTCTTACCAGTATTTTATTGAATAAACTCAAATATTGATATTATATTCAATCTTGTCTACCAAGATTATTTATTAAAATAGTTTTGAAACAAAATATTGCGATATGATAATTTAATGAATGTTGTGATCTGAAGTAGTATTTTCAGAATTCTTTTATATTTTTTTATGAATTCTCATTCTCATGTTTTTTATAACATTCCAAAGTAGAATATAAATATGTATTTCGATTTATCTATACCAAATAATATTTATGCGGTGAAACTATAAAGAGTAAAGTATTAGTACTCCGTTTCCTTGGAAGCTTGCTGGATGGATAAGATGAAAGATTGACCTTTTAGGAGCTCGGTAAATTATATTAATTATTTTAAAATGAAGTATTTTTCCAGGAAAACATTTTTCCATGCGAGCTCCTAAAAGGTCAGTCATTCATCCTATTCACCTAGCAAGCTTCTAAAGAGACGGATTATCAATGAGCCCCTACATGTATATGGATTGCTTTAAATTACTAGTGGATAAAGCATGTAGTTTACCAAAAAGAATAAAAAAAATGTTATACAGTTATACGCAATAATAACAAAATTCTATACATAAATTCCATATTAAAGCTTTGCAGGGTATTTAAGTAAATATTAAAAAGAGGTTGCAGGGGGTTTGATAAAATAACCGTTTGTCAATTAGAACAATTAGACTAGGAGGTCGCGACAAAAATGGTAACGGTAACGTAAACGGCTGAAACTGGGTTCACGGGATAAAGACCAACCGTCTGATGCTAAATGTGTCAGTCTGCCTGTTCCAAGTGGTTGCGTTACGTAGATAAGGCGCCTGAAAAAGTAGTTATGGTGACAAAAAATACATATGATATGGTAAATGGATGCAAATGACGAAACAAGAAAGTAGCAGTACATACATGCTTAGCAATGCAAAAACTGAACAAATCTTTGGTTTAATTTCGTAGTTATAAGCGATTTAGGTTACAGATATAACTTTAGGTATATTTTAGTATTTAATTAAAAAACCGGCTGGTTATTGTTGTATAATTAATAAGTATCAATGTTTCCAGACAATCAGTATATTTATCAGGAGGTATATACCAAAATCTATTTTATATAGCCAATCTAGATAACGCAACCACTTGGCACGGGCAGACCGACATATTTAGCATCAGAGGGTTGGTCTCTAACATGAGAACCCAGATTCAGCCATTTACCTTATCGTGACCAAAATGTCGTGACCTCCCGGAATAAATGCAAGCATACAAAATCCTAGTATTACAATTTTACTAAACAAAATTCTTACAAAGATGGTGAGATACGATTGTACAATTATGTTTAAATAATGGTGATTAAATTAATATTGCTATACTAAATAACTACTTTTAGCCCGCTCATTTTTATCATGTGATTTGTAAAGGTCAAATTCGAAGCGCCCATAATCGAAGAGCAGATATGAAGCGATGCATTATTTTTAATGAAGCAAAAAGTATGCTGTGATCAAAACACATGGCTCTATATCTTCTCTGCCTACTCCTGCGGGAAAAACGTTTAGATGTTAATTCATTTCCTAAAATTTTGTTCTGGGCCTGGTAACATGGTGTAATGGTTACAGCCCTTTTATTGGTTTATCCTCATTACAAAGTGGCCAACCGTTAAAAATGCGCCGTTTGGACATGGACATTTTGCCAGCTGTATGCAATGTTGTAAACCTACGAATCGAAGAGCTCAGTGTAATTTCGATAAGTGATTTGTAACTTGTAATAGAGACTTGAGCACTATCAGCGCGATTCGGACCAACTGTATTCACGCAATTCTGAGTTAAAACTAAATGCAAGTAGATTCAACGGATCTTGAGTACTTGTGTGAAATGGAACTTAAGGTACTGCCTCCAGCATGAACAGTCTTTCGCTATCCAAGCGCCAGCTGCTTGCGCCGGGGGCTGTACATAGTTAAGTATGCAAAACATTTTTAAACTTTATCCATTACGATTAGGTACTTCACATAAAATGGAAACACATTAAACTTATTATTTACTATTGTTTTTTGTTACTTAAATATAACAAATATTTGTGAAATCGTTTTTACTACACTGATGCTTTTTATAAATAAAATATGAAAGACAATAAGATAGTTAGATGAATTTCAATTAGAATTTTATGAAAATTGCAATGTTGTCAATTTAAATGTTATATGATTAAAATAAAAATGTTATGAAGAGTTGTTTTATGATTTTAAACAATAAAATAAGAAATATACGAGGCGCAAATTTTCTCTGAGTATTCTCGCTTTGTGTGGGGACACCTTGGTCTTATTAAAATTCTATAAACTCTACTAGTTTACTGTGGAGTGGCTGCATGATATAATTTTTTTCCTCATTAAAAAATTTCCCGACCAATTAATCTAACCCAGCTTTTTTTCCAGCACAACTTTTTTTTTGTTTGAAAATTGCCAATGAAGTTCTCGATTCGATTCCAGATTTTAGCGGGTTTTTGAAGTACCTTTGAACCTTCATTCCGGAGTTATGGCGAAGCAACGGGAATGCATTCCTTTGGAGCAGGAACGAGCCATCGCTGATAGTATATTATACCCATTGACAGCTTTATGTTGCATAAACTCAGATCGATTGGAGTACCAGAACGTAAATTAAAGGCGGAATTATACTATTGTTGTGTGCTGAGTCGTGACGATTAGCGATTATATGGTCTGCTTTGCCACTTTGAACCCACCGAGGAGCGGCACCAATTATAACATATATTATACATTATTATTCGGAGCACTTTAAGTTTCTTCAATTATTGTGAACAAATGTTCTACGAATAACTCACACGCGTCACAATTACATCATACAATTTTATGAAATCAATAATTCATAACAATTTAATAATATTACATAACTAAAGTGCAGACTCTACTAACTCTAACTCGCCTCCGGGGCACTGAGCCGCGCCGGCGAAGACACAACTCCGAGCAGCCGGCAGTCTGCCTCCAGCAACGTGAGGTCCACCTCTGAGCCAAGGAAGCGTGATGAGAGCTCCAAGTCGCGAACGGCTAGCCTTACGCGTGCCCCTCGCACGTACTCCTCGCTCCGGCCAGACGGCCGCGGGCACACACAATGGAACTTCCACCCGAAATCTATGTACAGGTCGTCTCCAACTATGTGGTATATTTTGCCTATCACCACCTTGCCCTCAGGGTCGCCAAGCTGAAACAAGCCAACATGTTAATGAAAAGCATAAAATGTGAATGATCAATAGATTGAATCAAGTCAGAAAATATGCTTGCTTTGTAGATATTATGTAAATTAAATGGTTGGCATCCTGATTATTGAAAGTAATCTCTTTAACGGATGGTTAACTAAATAAAAATCTGTCTTAAGGCCGATTTTTCAATCCTCAGTTAGTACTTATCGGACTGATAGTACAAATTCACGTTTGTCAAAAGACAGATAGTCATTGCCTGAAAATTATATCTTCTATCACAATTTTCTGACTATAATTTTACGAATAAACAAATGGACTTACTATATCGGATGGGTAAGCAGAAACGTGCATAAATCCGTCGAATAGTTATCTGTCTGTTTATCTGACCATTGAAAAATCATCCCTTAGTAGAAGCAACTTCCAGGTTAAATCGTAAATATTTTAATAACCATTAAAAACTCTATAAACCCACAGTTGGGGACTGCGCATTTTAAAGCCTTATTGAGAGTTGTTGTTAAATCGAGAGAAGAAAAATTTATATTATTTTACTACATATTATATTACATGTCAGTATTGATTTACTAATAAGGTTTCAACATTTACGAATAACCAAGCCTTTTTTATTTTGTACAAATAACAATATTTTTTTTTTCCCATGAAAGAGTGATTTTTGCACAATATTTTGTCTGCTGCCGAGCTTCTTAAAATAATTATTTCCTGTAATCCATCCAGCTAGGTGATAGCAAATGCGTAAGAAAGTATAGTTTTTTTTTTTTTTTTTGATAGGTGTGACAATATGTTACAGACATTCGTAACGTAGAAGTGTGTTTTTTGTAAGCTCACCTACTCTGCACTGAGCTAGGCCTGTCTCGCAGAGGGGTGGAACAATTCTGTAGTAGAAGAGAAACAATTCCTAATAATAATGCTTAATAATTATGAATTGTTGTTATTTAGAGTGGGTGTGTTGCTCGTTAAATGAGTGACATAGAGTTTACACTGTGTGTCAACTTGGAATAGGCGGCCACTGTGAAAAGACAGTCAATTTAATTCACCCGAATGTTTAAAGTGTACTCTTTAAACATTCACGTGAATTAAATTGACCCAAAAGAAAAATAAACTACCAAACTAGACCTAGTTTGGTAGTTCATACTTACATCCATGAGTTTAGAGTTGCGTAGAAGAGTAGCAAATGTTTGGTTTTCTTTTGACTCTTCCGGGGCGGTAGTGTACTTCTCGAAGGCGCGCGCGAAGCCTCCGACTCTACGTTCGCTCTGTGCGGAAGCATCAGTGGGTAGCGGTAGAGCAGAGCCACCGTCGGCACCCGCAGCCGTGCAGAGACGGCGGCAGCGGTGTGCCACGCTCAGGCAAACCGGAGCCCGGAACGCTAGCCTCGATGTCGCTCTTCGCAGTACTACGGACTGCATTATAAAATACAAACGTTTCCCTACGAGATTTTTTTTTCTTATTCTTAATTTGGTGAAGACAAACTCAAACACAACATAACCTCAAACAAAACCAGAAAAAAGAAAAATAATTATTCGCAACACAGAATATTTTGTAGTTATTTTTTTTTACTTTTATTTTTGCAGAAAGGCAAGAGCACTCGCTATACAGCCTTATCTGTCGTATTGTGATGAAATAGTCATTAAATAAAACAGTGTGTGCACTCATGAATCCAAAAAGAGTTCAATTCATATATAATAGTGAAACTTATACGCTCAGCTTTCGCCTGACGTCATCGCTGAAACATTTTTTGTTGTGGGTTCGGCAGTGCGAGGATGCAAATTTTGCAACTTGCAGCTGCGATTTAAACTGCCATATTATCTGTCAGTTTCATAAATTCTGAGCTGTCAAAACGCGGTTTGAGTGAAGATACCTCACTCAAAATCGTTGCTACTTTTTGGGTAATCACACCGCGAGACAACATAAAGGTGACTCCTGGCTGTGATTTCATGAGTTAGAAAGTTTTGTGACTGTGAATCACAGGCGAATGTAAGTTTCAAGAGTACACCCCTGGATAAAATAGTTATCACAGAAAATAGACGTTATATATAGTTCGACGCATTGACAGAATTTTTGTAGGTTAATGGGCTCATCTGAAAGTTTTTAACCAATAAAACCTCTTACAATGATTTATTTTTTGAAAAGTACAAAAATCCCAGCTTAAAGCCCTAGCAGTTTTTTTTGTATCAGCATTAAATCAAATGCATTTCCGTACGGCTGATACGCCAAAGCACCAAGGTCACTGACGTCATGCATAGGGTTGCTAAACTCAAGTGGCAGTGGGCAGGTCATGAATGTCGCAGAGATGACCACAGATGGAGCAATGCAGTCTTGATGTGGAGACCCTACACAGGGAAAAGAAACGTCGGCAAACCGCCGGCACGTTGGTCAGACGATATACGTCAGACAGCAGGTGACAACTGGCGAAGAAAAACAGGAGACCGAACAACTTGGCGAAGTCTGGGGGAGGCCAACGTCCAGCAGTGGACAACAAAAGGCTGAAGAAGAAGAAGAAGATTGGATTAAACGATGTATCCTTGTCGTTTAAAAATATAGTTTGATGAAGTTATGTACGGACTAATGACCTCACATTGCGGAACGGCTATACCGAAATGGTGGGTACTCCGCAAAACGGCAAAAGTCAAAAGGCCATACGGCAGATTTGGATAAAGTCCTCCTCTGGAATTACTACATGCCCCAGACTAAATAGAGCTATATGCGGTGTGGAATTACTTTTGAACTGGCTGAAACTGACTAAAAAGTTAAACAGGTGACGGCAGCAAATTACACTTGGCCCTAAGTGGTGGGTTCTTAGGCAACCCCCATGGAAGTGAGAATGTATGGAGAAATATCTTCCATACAACGAACGCGCAAAAAATTACGCCATGCAAGTTAGAACAATATATCGCTGTTCACATTTAAAGCGCAGTGATGAAAACGGAGAAAAATCCAATTTGAAGTATCCCAAATTGGTAGGAAAACTGATAAAAGAAAAGAATTATTTTTCAATAAACCAGATGGTCGTTACGTCATTCTTTATTCGTAATGATGTATTCAGCGAGAACCGAAACCAAATAATATACGCCAAAACAAAGGCCAAATTCCTCCGGCGGCACAATTGAGGTGTCGACACTTTTTTAGTTCCATCCGTTCTCCTGTTATTTCTTCACCTCCATGGAGCCCCCTAGCTAAATTTTAAAAATGTCATCATAATCATATTCAGTCGTATTCAGAGTGAACCTGTCAACACTTAGTACGGGATTAGCACCGGACTAACCATATAAAAACCGGTTTAGTCCGGTGTATAAAAGTTAGTCCGCCCACTCTGAATACGGCTTGCAAGATTTTGGTAATTTCTTTTGGTCCGCAGCCCGAGCACCCAAAAAGTTGAAACGATTTTGAAAGGTCTTCACTAAACTTGCTACGGGATGCAATTGGATCGAAGCACCTAGCCTGAGTACTTCGCAAATGCGAAATCGACTGAGATTTTTAAATGTGAGTGATAGCGTACCGAGATGTCTAAGACCGCGTTTATTAGGTTTTTTTAGGTTGGCGCGTACCCAGTGGGTGCCAACCGAACCCTATTACTAAGCCTCCGCTGTCCGTCCGTCTATCAGAGTATGTTTATTGCTGCTATAAAAATAATACTTACAGGTAATATTTAAAAATAAAGGGCCACCATTCAAGAAATTTGACCTTTTTTAGTTATGTCTTGTACGATGGTACGGAACCCTTCGTGTGTGATTCCTACTAGAACTTGGCCGGTTTTTTCTCAAGTTATACATGCCCAAAAATTACAGAGTTAATGTCTCCGGTCATGAAAGGGTCCGGTATGTAATATCCGATCACATAATTTCTTTCTGAGAAAGTTTAGCGAAACTAAAACTCAACCTGATCCAGACTTGGGCCTACAGTTTACGTTCTTGCAACTAACTAACTAGTTCCAAACCGTCCATGCTCACACTGCGGAGATTTAATAATATAACCATAATACTAAAGACATTAACACTGAAATTTTTGAGCGTGTATAACTTGGATAAAAGCGGCCAAGTGCGAATTGAACTCGCACACGTAGGGTTCAATACCTTAACTAATAAATCACGTTTTATTATTACTATTTGTTGTTATAGCTTCATTAAATGCAGGAATACACACTCTGTGAAAATTTCAGCTGATTACTTATTACGGTTCATGAGACACAACCTGCTGACAGAATTACGGGCTGCGGAGGATTAGTAGTAGGGTTCCGTTGGCACCCTTTAAATACGGAAACAAAAAAATAACTCGTTCTCAAATGTTCATGTTCACGTTGTTGATGTTTTGATTTCAAAAAGTCAGTCGACCGGTATAGCGAAGCACACAAGCTAGGGGCTTTAATCCAAATGCAACGAATAGCAAGTTTGAGAAGATACTCCATTAAAAATCGATGCGACGAATTTGGTACTCGGATTGGGCGGAGCACAGAACATTTAATCATATACGGGCGGAATTTGTAAACGAGTTCATATCTTCTATTCTGTAGCTGAACATTTCTCCGGCCACGCATGAGGAGCACGAAATCGAAGTCGCATCCGCATTGGTTGATTTGTTTATTTGTGCTTGGCTGCATCCTGCATCTGGCTGGATCATGTTTTTCGTTGATAGTGAGAGGAGCCCGTGAAAAGGCAACCAATCATGGCGATGACGGAGGAGCGCGAGCGTGAGGATACCGGGGCTGATGGGGAAGACGGAGCGCAAAGTGTATCTTTCAAAAGTCCAGACAATGATGCTAAGGAAAAAGATCGCAAGCTTCGAAACAAGCCTCTCACCAAAGTAAGCAATAAAATCAGCCTATTGTATTGTATAGCATTCAAGAATAGGACAGTGAAGCCGGGATAAAAAATAATCTAATTGTACTGAACAAGAACTACCAATTCGGTGCAGCCAGCTACCTACTGATTTCATGACTTAATAGTAATGAAAAATACAAAATCTGCCCCTTAGATATCCTATAGTGTGCAATATATAAATATGTTATGATCTGTCAAATTATTCATTCAAGTCGGACTTTCCCTTCAAGAGCTTTTTCCACCTTCGTGCTCATAAAAACACAAGTGAGGGAAATACAATATTGAGTCATAAAGGAGGTGACTAGTCGGAGTACATAGCCATCTTGAGCGCACACATGTCTTCCTAACTAAAGTTGCGTTTTGACAATAAGAGTTCATTCTGACGTAGTGTACTATGGTGGTCACTCTGATGGTACTCGTATCGTGGAAATTGTGCATCAGAGTTCACTCGGATGAGTGCGAGGGGTTAGTCACTCGAGCAAAAAGTGTACACCAGATTCCCAGTAGTCAAGATTTCCTTGGGATTTCTAGATTCCTAAAGATTTCCAAAGACTACCAAAGATTCTTAGAGATTCCTAAAGATTTCCAAAGATTCCTGGAGATTCCTAAAGATTTCCAAAGACTACCAAAGATTCTTAGAGATTCCTAAAGATTTCCAAAGATTCCTGGAGATTCCTAAAGATTTCCAAAGACTACCAAAGATTCTTAGAGATTCCTAAAGATTTCCAAAGATTCCTGGAGATTCCTAAAGATTTTCAAAGACTACCAAAGATTCTTGGAGATTTCAAATATACTGGGATTTCGTAAGATTTCTGAGGACTACCAAAGATTCCTAGAGACTACCAAAGATTACCTGGATTTTTAAGGACTACCAACACATTTTTGGTACATTCCAATGATTTCGGGATTTCTAAAGATTCTTAGTGACCACCAACGATTCATAGAGACTTATAATTGCGCGTTGCGCGCAGCACGTGTCCGTGACGTCATCGCAGACAGGCGGGCGGCGCGGCCGGCGGCGGGGGTCGGCACGGGCGCGGCGTCGTTGCGCGTTGGTGCGATATTCGTTTTGGACATATTCACCCAGGCGGAATCCGGTTAAATTAGATCCCATATTATCTCAGCGATCTTTAGATCAGCGCTGATTTTTTCTTTCCCTGAGGCATTATACAATACCATATTTGAATCCACAGTACATATTTCACATACTAAATTTCAAGATGAGGTACTCCGCTCTTTCGAAATCTCTTAGAATCTCAGCCATCATTAGGTCAGGGTTGATTTTTTTTTTGCCTGGGTCATTATAAAAGGCTATATTTGAAACCTTAGCAAATATTTCACGTAGAAAACTTCGCGATTAGGTAGGTACTCTTCTTTTTCGAAATCCCTTGCAGTCGTATTCACTGTGAACCTGTAAAAACTTGGTACGAGATTAGCACCGGACTAACCATACAAAAACCGGTTTACTTCGACCTTAATACGCGTAGTAAAGTTAGTCCGCCCCGAGCTCGGTTCACAACATACCTACAATCATCTAATTATTTAATCAAAATACATACAATAAACACAGTAAACAAACCGGCCAAGTGCGAGTCGGACTTGCACACAAAGAGTTCCGTACCATCGTAAATGATTTAACACAAAAAAACATATTATTTGTATTTTTTTATTATCTTTAAATTTTACTTATTTGTTGTTATAGCGGCAAATTAAATACTCACTCTGTGAAAATTTCAGCTACGTACTTATTACGGTTCATGAGTAACAGCTTTGTGACAGACGGACGGACGGACGGACAGCTGAGGCTTAGTAATAGGGTTCCGTTTTCACCCTTTCGGTACGGAACCCTAAAAAGTAGTATACGCATGATAACCTTCTATTCGCTTAGTACGCGTATTAAGGTCGGACTAAACCGGTTTTTGTTTGGTTAATCCGGTGCTTATCCCGTACTAAATTTTGACAGGTTTACTCTGAATACGGCTGAATATGTTTTGGAATTGTGTCGTCGGGCACACGCGGGGTGCGCGCTGCGCACACTCGTGCGCACACGTGTGCGTGATTTCTTCGCAAACTGGCGGCCGCGCCCACGGCCGCGCTATCATTGTTAGATTAGATCCCGTATTATCTCAGCGATCATTAGGTCAGCCCTGTTTTTTTTTTTGCCTGATGCATTATGCAATACCATTTTTGAAGCCATAATACATATTTGACATACTCAACTTCACGATGAGGTACTCCGATCTTTCGAAATCCCTTAGTATCTCAGCCATCATTAGGTCAAAGTTGATAATTTCTTTGCCTGGGCCGTTATAAAAGTCTATATTTAAAAACCTAGTAAATATTTCACGTACTCGAGATAAGGTACTCTTATTTTAAAAACCTTTACAGTCTTATTCAGAACTAACCTGTCAAAACTTACGTACTGTACTAGAATTGCACCGGACTAAGCATACAACCGGTTTAGTCCGACCCCGACAAGATTATCTGAGATTACAAAGACTTTGATCGGATTGCCAATGATTCGCTTAAGATTCCTACACTCCCTGGGAGTACTCGAGACTACCCAAGATTTCCTATTCCTCGGACTCCCGCCCAGGATTACTCGAGATTTCCATTAATTTGAAAGGATTCCCAATGATTTCCTTGGTATTCTCAGATTCCTTAGGATTACTCGGGATTACATAAGATTTCCAGATTCCTCGGACTCCCATCGGATTCCTCGGACTCCGCCTAAGATTACCCGAGATTTCCATGAATTTGATAGGATTCCCAATGATTTCCTTGGGATTTCCAGATTCTTTAGGATTACTCGGGATTACATAAGATTTCCGAGATTCTCCGGACTCCCACCAGATTCCTCGGACTCCCACCTAAGATTCTTGAGATTCCCAAACGATTGTACACCAGATTCCTTGAGTGAGTGACCCCTCGGATGAGTGTGTGCCATCATAGTGGACTAGGACCGTGCTCAACTTTTTCGAGTGGACTATGATAAGAGTAGCATAACCTCACTTTTTTCAGTAGGTACCACACAGTTTGAAATATTTATGTTATATTTTAATATTTTCATAGTCTTATGTAGCTAAACAGTGTTAAAAATGGCTGATAGTACTAAAAAGTAAGACTAGAAAATGGTCTGAGTGTGAGACTATTCATTTTGTCAAACTGTATATGAATCTGAATAAATTCTTTGGAACATAAGATTGAAGAAAAAAAAAAGATGAGTCAGTTTTAAAGAAAAACGCTTTTTGCCTGTCAATTTCTTTAGATTACATAAGAGTGAACTATGAAACTTGTAAACCGCTATCATAGTGCACTAGGATCAAGGCTACTCTGTCATAGTACACTCTTACAAGTCAACTTGTCTCGTCGGAATGTGACTTAAGCCCTTTCAAACACATCCCTTTTTACTATGTTTTCCCTCTTTACTACTTGAATTGAACTGCTACACTAATCGAACCATGATTGCATAATTTACTTAAAATATAAAAAAAAATCTTTTACTTTTTTATTATTCAATAATATCGCTAGATAAAAGTAAAAATTAAATTTAAAGGAATTTACTTTTACTTACATTTCTACCTTCAGTCAAAAAGGTCAAGTTTTATAGAAAACTAGCTCCGGTACCCGGCTCCGCTCGGGTTAGTGTCGGCTAAATTATCTCATGGATAAAAAGTAGCCCACATGACTGGTCCAAAATAGGGTCAAACTGGTCCAGGACAATGTATCCATGTACCAAATTTAATCAAGATCGTTCGAGCCGAAATAGAATGATTTAATGAGAAACATCCAATAATTCCCATTTAGAGCTTCGTTGACGTTTGGTGGCTGTTTAAAAAAAAAACATTTGCCGCGAGAACCTTTCTGCACTTTCACTGCTACATTGCTTACCTAGTAAGTAACGTGTAACGTAGGTAAGTTTTGCGTGGACTCCAACCCACAGCCAGCCTCAACATCGAAAACAGTAACCCATCTCGAACCTGACTGCTCCCAGAGATGCTATACATTGATAAAATACGCACATAAATCAGGTAAGTGGTTCGCAAGTTATAAGACTTTAAGACTCACTACTTACTCTTCTGGTAATTAAGCGTTATATATATTATGTAACCTATAAGTTTTTAGTAGAATCAGTATACAATCATACAGTAGATACAATCCGCATCTAAATCAAGTAATTGGTTCTCAAGGATTTTATTCTATTGGTCGCTCCTCCGGCGATTTAGCGTGATGCCAAGTAGTCCTAAAGTTGCAGGAACAACAGTCACGACGTCTGCCCTCACGCCCCCCCTCCCCGCGCTCCCCGCCGCCGCCACCGGCTCCTCTCTCCCTGGTGTAAAGTTGCACTACTGGCATCGTTTTCGCAGCCCCGTGAAAGTTCTAAAGCCCATGGGCACATAAATTGTAGCCTATGTGTTATTCTGATGTATAAGCTATATTATTGTAAAGTTTCATTACAATCCATTCAGTAGTTTTTACGTGAAAGAGGAACAAACATCCATCCATCCATCCATCCATCCATCCATCCATTATTACAAACATTCCCCTTTATAATATTTATTAGATAGAAATATAACTAAGTAAAAATTTAAAATTTGATAACTAGATTATTTAATGACAGTTTAAAATGCCTATCTAAGTTTAACAAGCGTGTAAAGGTTTCTCATTAAGTCTTGTTACATGATTATACACTAGTAATTTTTTTCAAAAGAACGTCCTTTTTTTAAGTGACTGGACGTGGATGGCTAATACCACACCTTCTGTCATGGTATTAGCCTAACACACCACATGGGAACTAGGTGCCATGCCAGGACCATCCTTATATTGCACGGCTACATTGAACTGGATGGAAAACACGGACGATTTTCATTGCCGCTTCGGCCATCCAATTCATCAAATGCGATGGTACACAACGGTAGTTAATAACAATAATAAATAAAAAAAACAATAGTTAATTCAATTAAAACTGTTAGATACAGTGCGTTAGTGAAACTGGTTGGACAATTAGGTAAACAACACTGTATAAGTATAGGTTTTAATTAACAATTTTCGAAGTAATTATTTGTATTATCTCTGAATACAGTTAACCGATTTTCTTGAGACTTTCAGGATGCACACCCAAACTGTCCATGATTTCAATAAAAAGATGGCGGCTCATGTACACCCTGCATAAAAAATACATTTTGTGATTTGAAACATTTTTCTTATTTATAAAATTGACTGATTTCCCAATTACACTCAAGAAATTATGTATTCTAGCCAAAAGAGTTCGTTTTATAAAAAGGGCCTCATCACTCTCCCTTTGATGATCCCGGAAAGTTTTATTTAATGCTGACTACAGAGTCAATCGCTAGTCACTTACCAACATTTATGTTGCCTGCTCGTATATCGACCATCATATCCATGAAACTAAAATAAAAACCAAAAATCATCATTAATGACATGGGTTATAGTGTAAACACAGGAACGTGCAAAATCTCCTTTAATTGTTGATAAGTAATACACTTGTCTCCTCGTGTTGCTTTTTCTGCATGAGCTACTTTTTCTAGCACAACCACTTCTACGGGCCTAACCGCCTGAGGATCATCATCCTAATCCAGGCTTGAATAACGTTCCCCAAAGATGTTTCTTGTTCACCAAATACAGAAAGCATCTCATTTAGGCATTCTTGAACCACACTTGAAGTTGTTGTTAGTTGTATTCAGTAAAAGATGCCATGCTGAATTAAACATAAAATTGAGCGATTCACTTCCCAAGGTCTACCCCCCACTGTCATATATGTTTCAGATAGTAATCAGGCGTCTACCACCTACTATGACCGAGGAAGCGTTTCTGGAACAGGTGTCTCCAGTGCCGGAGCATGACTATTTGAGCTTCATCCAGCCAGATCCCTCGCTCGGATCCTGTGGGTTTTCTAGAGCCTACATAAACTTCCTCAACTTGGAGGACATCTACTTATTCAAGGACAAGTTTGATGGATATGTCTTTGTCGATGAGAAAGGTGAGAAAGACTAAGAAGTTTTTTTTAAAGTAGTATTGATTATCTTAAGTTTCATCCGGCTGAGTGTCCAATGCCAAACCACTTGTATTCTATATCAGATTCTTATGTGCCATTTGGGGAAGGTCACTGACACAGACGTTTGCAGGTGTGGAGTATGTGGGCATTGTGGAGTATGCGCCGTTCCAGCGAATCCCCAAGCGACGCAAGAAGAAAGACCCAAAGTGCGGCACCCTGGAGAGTGACCCGGCCTACATCGCCTTCTTGGAAAGTCTCCGTGAGCCCGAAGCTGAAAATCGCGAGCCCAAGCTTGAATATTCCTACCAAGTCAACGAAAGTAAGTGCTTGCATTTTTTTTGTGATTTCTTCCCACATTATAACTTTCAATCTTACCTCAACAAGGTATTGAACATCTGTTCTTCGAGCAAGTGAACTTTTATTGTCGCAATGTCATCTGTCCAATACAATGGTTTTTAATTATCTTCTTGTTTCTCGTTGGTTCTGTCTTGTTTGTCAGTTGCCTTATGGCGCATGTCACCTACTTCCCATGTGGTGTGTTGGGCTAACATCACAACAATAGTGTTGCATGGAAAATGGACTTGGAAAAATATTCCAAAAACAAAAATTAACAACATAATTTTCGATTCATAAACATTTAACTTTTTATTGTCTATCTTATAATGAAAATGTCTATGCAATATTTTAAAATTATGTAACATTCGAAAATCAGACATTAGATACAAAGGTTTTAATGTGAAAACAAATACATTTTTGTTAGAATAGTAAATAAAAATAAAAATTTTGAGGCTGCGACTGAATTCGATGGATGTAAAGATGGAAATAAGATTGTGTGATTGACACATTGAGAGATATACCAACTAGAAAGCCTTAAACACAACATGCATCGAACACATTAGAGTTTTTTTAGTATTTTGTAGCTGGGTTAATTATTTCACAACTATATATTTCTTATCATGTTGTGTCAGCTGTGGAGAAGCGGACGACATCAACACCGTTATTGGAGTACCTGGCAGCTCGCAAGCTGGATAAGCGGGGCCGTGAGGAGCGCCGCCGCCGTGACACTGACAAAAGAAGAGTTCGCGTCGACAGGAAGGGCAAAGAGGCCCCTATTCAAGTCAGTTGCTACTCGCATTCAGTTTTAAGTAAACTTTTTTCAGTGCTATTCTCCTTTTTGATCCTCAATTTCAAAATATTATACTGTTATCTAGAAAAACATTAATTAATTTAATAAGCCAAGGTGAAATTAGGATTGACACATACTAACAAAACAGTAATTTATCCTTTTATAGATGATAAGATGTACACAAGATACTTAGATAAGTATGTGTTTCAGATGAAACTACAAGAATGCCGGACATTACTTTTCAAACGAAAACATAGTTGACACCAAGAAAATAGTTGGTTTATGTGTCTGCTCACACACTAAACTAAATATTTCGGTTTTTTTTTTTTGTATTAATTAGGTTTTAACAAATGATGGGGCAAATTATTGTGGATTAAAAAAAAAATATTTTGAAAAATACTTGTTAGAGTATTAAAAGAAGCATGTAGAAACACACATATTATTGGTTTGGCTTTTAGTCCCTGCTATAATAGGGCTTTCCTAAGTGTTTTATTTAAAATAATTAACAATATTTGCAGGAAGAAGAAGTACCTGAGTCAGAGGTAAAGAAAATTAAAGCAAGAGATTGGGATAAAGACAAAGTACCCAATAAGAAGAAGGACGATGACCTCAAGTCCGTTGAAGGAAAAGACAAATCAATTATTAAACCGGGTGGAAAGGGCTACAGGGAACAGCGAAAATTGGCTGAAGAGCAAAGAAAGAAGCCTGATGGCGATAAGAAAGAGTTCAGAAACAAAGATGCTTCTTACAGTGATAGTGACAAATCATTTAGAAGAGAAAGGAGAGATAAACCGAGGGAACCACTAAGAGAACAGAAAACAAAAGAAGTCAAGAAGTATAGTGATTCGAGGAAGGATAGAACCAAATATGACAAAAAAGATGAAGTAATCGAGGAGGTCGAAGCAGACAAGTCCGAGAAGAAGTCATCAAAAACTCTGAGTCATAGCGACATAAAACCTTTCACTCAGTTGCCTCAAGTCAAGACTGATGATCTAACCAAAGTCATAGAGGAAATGGATCGAATGATGAAATTGGAAGAGAAAAGTAATGAATCATCTAAGCACTCCAAGGAAACAAATCTATCTGACTTAAGCGGAAATAAAGATGAAGATAAAGAGGTTGAACTGATAGAACCAATATCAAAAACAATAAACCGGAGAAAGAGTCTTGACTCGGTTGGTTCCGATAAAGATGACCAGGTAATGAACAGACAAAACTCTCTAGAAGACCGCAGCAAATCCACGGACAGAGAGAATTCTATTGAAAAAGATAAAAGCAACAGTGGCTCTGATCCCCGAACTGAGAGACGCATTAGGAATAAGGTTTGTCCATTAGATTGTTTTCATTCAACTAATAATTCACACAACACACAACAGATTTACTGAAACGGCAAATTTATGTTTTTCACCCAATATGTACCAATGTAGGGGTACCTTTCTGAGTGATGCTTTTGTATTGGAAAAAAACACACGAGGAAGAATAATGGAGTAATAAATTTTTACTTTGATTCTTGAAGATAAACAAAGAAGGCAAAGTTTCATATTTCCTATTTCATATTATCAATAAAAAAAAATTGTGTTCGTGGGTATATCGGTGTTATTTCAGCCAAAATGAATGTTTGGTTTTTCCAGGACCGCCCCAGCTTGGCAATCTACCAGCCGGGCATGGGAAAGTTTAGCAAGCAGCGCATCGTGAAGGATAAGGACACTGAACCACAGGAAAAGAAGGACACCTGAAGCTACGGACTGCTCGGTTAACTCGGATGACACAAAGGGACCCTCCGGCCTCTAGGAGGCAGCGCGTGAAATTGACGGTCTTCCCTAAGGATAAAAGAAGAAGCTTATTCATTTAGACTATTCGATGCAGCGTTTGGAAAATGCGCCCAGTAAAAGAGTTTTCTATTTCTTAACCATTATTAAGTTGTTACGATTTCTATGTTGCAATTTGTTTACAGGGTTCTATAGTTGTTGTTTTGCAGTGTATAACAAAATGCTTTTAGTAATTACAGGTCATCTAAATCTGGTTTCCTTTAGTTTTTCTTAATACAATTATCATATACTGGCTGAGGTACTCAGCTCCGCTCGGGTCAATGTCGTTTTGGAACATAGACCTAGCATGCGTTTGCGTAGCTATTGGACTGATGTCGGGCTGAATTATTTCTTTTTTTTATCGGACTGGAGTATATAAGAGTTCGCCATACAAAGTTTTATTTCCTATTTCTACCCCTTCGTGTTTAATTTTCGCTACAAAGGTAGCCTACGTCTAAAAGGTACAGACTATCTCTATTCATTCATCAAAATTGGTTCAGCAGCTTAGCCTTGAAAACGCAACAGACGGACAGCGTTACATTTGCATTTATAATATTAGTATGGTTGTATATTTTTTTATGGAACCTGACATGTATGGCTAATACCACACAACTGCCGTCATAACATTAGTCCAATACAACACATTGTACTGGACCTTTCCTTTATGAGCACTGCTAAACTGAAGTGGATGGATAAATATAAACCATTTTTAATTGACGCTTCAACCATAGTTTCATCCAATGCGGTGGTACTATCCCGGCGGGCTTAACCCTTCCATCTAGTAGGCGAAGGGGACCTAAAGTTTTACCATAGACTCCGAAACATGGAACAACTCACATTTGTAAAGAAATGCACTTCGGAACTTTCCAACTTGGAAAGAGAAAAAAAGTGGCGCATGACCGGGGCGAAGGTTTGAACCCATAACCTCTCGCATGAAAGGCAAGTAATATATCGTACTACTCCATACAACAACATACAAACCCCACACATCCCCATCAAACTCTAAACAACCCCTTTCAACACCATTGAGGGCTCTGTACACCCGAATTGTAGTTATATAAGTATAATTTGGTCAGAATCTCAAACAGAAATCTCATTCATACTTTATTTGTTAAGGATGTTCCGACCCATACAATGTTTTTTTTACACAGAACACAAAAAGTATTGCACTTTAAGGCACGAATTCGTCAAAAATATTAAATATAGCCATAGTAGTTGCAGCGAAAACATATTCACAATTTCAGGTTTAATGGTTTCGTTGTCATTGCTGATTTGAAGTTTTACACCGTTAGATGGCGCTGTTAAATAAAAATCATATTAAAATAAATTGTAACAAAACCAATAATCCTGAAATTGTGAAATTGTTTTCGCTGCAACTACTATGGCTATATTTAACATTTTTGACAAATCCGTGCCTTAAAGTGCAATACTTTTTGCGTTCTGTGTAAAAAAAACATTGTATGGGTCGGAACAGCCTTAAGGCTGCTCTTAAACCATTATAGTCTTAATTTTCTGTAGGCTGTATAGCATAATGATAAATATTTTTTTTGCGATAAGAATAAAAATTTATAGGTATTTTTACTTCCAGCGAAGTTTTTTATCAGATCATCTCGTCCGTGGCAATTGAACCTTCCTTACAAAGGTCAATATACATATTGAAAATCTAATTTAGTGTTTTTTTGATATTTTTTTTCTATTGAGAAAAGTTTCTATCATGTTTCGTTTTCTTGAATTCAATTCAATATTTTTTGCTAATTTCTTTAATGTTCATTGTTAAACATCCAACAATAAAAGACCGGCAGGTTATCTTCCATATTCCCCTTAAGGATGTTCCGACCCATACAATGTTTTTTTTACACAGAACGCAAAAAGTATTGCACTTTAAGGCACGAATTCATCAAAAATATGAAAGATAGCCATAGTAGTTGCAGCGAAAACATATTCACAATTTCAGGTTACATGGTTTCGTTGTAATTGCCGATTAGAAGTTTTACACCGTTAGATGGCGCTGTTAAATAAAAATCGTATTTAAATAAATTGTACCAAAACTAATAATCCTGAAATTGTGAATTTTTTTCGCTGCAAGTAATATGACTATATTAAACTTTTATTATTAATTCGTGGCAAGTGCAATACTTTTTGCGTTTTGTGTGCAAACAACTTTATATCAAGTGCTATCAAGCCCTTAAGGGCTTGACACTGACAAGTCGCATCGCCACAGCGATGCGACTTGTCTTGTTCTGCCCCGCCCCGCTGTAATTGAAACAGGCAGGCGGAAAAAATATTTAATACAAAAAAATCTGTTTTTTTGTACCCCTTTTAATTTTATTTATTTTTTAATCTTACCTATTTGTAATAGCGGCATAACAAATACACACTGTCAAAATGTCAGCTGTCTATCTGTTACGGTTGCTGAGTTACAGCCCTGTAACAGACAGACGGACGGACAGCGGAGGCTTAGTAATAGGGTTCCGTTGGCACCCTTTGGGTTTGGGTACGGAACCCTAAAAAACGCGTCAACGACCCTCACCACAACTAGAGCTAGATTCCGGCAGTCGCTAGATCATCAAATCTATCTATCTAGTAGCATGCTAGTAGATAAATGCTAGCGTAAACGCACATTTCCTATTTTGTTGCTTGCTACTAGAAAAACGAAGCGTTTATATACATAGTACGAGAGCGGACCGTTGTCAACCCTACGTCATCGAGTAACACCATGGGACCCATTTGTGGTTGTGCAGATTAGAATAGGTTTCCTAAAAATACTAGGTTGCCTGACCCAAACCTGGAACGTTTTGTGCAGTAGGTAATATTAAATCACTTTTTTGGTAGAATTTAACGTCATCGAGTAACAACATGAGACCTAGCACAATCGGTAAAGGTCATCAAGAAAAGCTAAGAAAAAGTAGGTTGGCTCGTCCTACCCTGGCACGTTCTGAGGTTGGCCGGTTTTAAAATGTCGAAAAATAAAAAAAAATACGTCATCGAGTAACAAGTTGACAATACCACCATTCGATAGTCCTATGAACATGCCTCATAAAAAAATTAGGTTGGCTGCCCTCAGCCTGGCACGTTTCCTACGCGGCCATGTTGAACGTCGGATGCGCCCAGTTCCTATATTCAATCAATTGTTAAATTAATATAATATATCAGTTTTGTGATATGTCTATCTATAAACCGGTGATGTTTTTATTGATCTGAACTCACCTTGGATAGGTAAAAAAAAAACAAAATGAAATATTTGTGATATATTGATTGATTGGGTGCAATGGTTGCAAATAATTTAATTTCAACAAATATTTTTCTTCTGTCGCGCAATATATACATACAACTAAATACATCCAATAAATTGTAAATCTCGCATTAGAGGAACTCAAAATATTTTTACCACGCAATAAGAAGTCTGTCACTTTTGAATCTGTTAGCTGTTCTGAGATTCAAAAAGTAACAGACCTTAAGTCCAAAGGACCGCAAGGTTTATGGAACATATCTACTAATCTGTTAAAGTCCATATTGGGCAGTATTATAGAACCTCTTAGAATTGTATTGAAGATGGCACATTTCCAGACTTATTAAAAATTACTAGGGTAATACCATTGCTTAAAAACGGATCTCATAATGATGTTGAAATTTATCGGCCTGTGTCCTTACATTCACAGTGTTATTAATTATAATCAATTTCGTAAGTGTAGGTCAACAGGAGATGCCATTGCCTTGATGTTAATATCTATTTTAACTTCTCTGGTTAAATCTATGAGCACCTACGGCATTTTCTGTGATTTATCAAAAGCTTTTGACTGTGTAGATCACAAAATACTTCCAGGAAAACTAGAACACTTATGGTGTTAGGGAAAATAAATGAGGTAATTGTAAATAATATATATTTATATTAAATAGACAACAAAATTGTGAAGTAAACGGTACTATATCTGATGTAGAATAAATCACCATGGGTATACCGCAGGGCTCAGTTCTAAGACCGTGGTTTTATATGTTGTTATAAATGATATTTCAAGCTGCATCGCAACAGATAATGATATGATTCTATTTGCTGATGACAAATCATCAATTTGAAAGAATCGTATATCAGAACTACGGGAGTCCTTAATACAAGCTTTCATAGCTCACTTAAATTATGGTGTGAAGCCAATAACCTACGTTTAAATGACAGTAAAACGAGTTTAATGCACTGGGGACCCAAATACGTAATGTGAATTGTGAAGTATTAAATACAGCAAATGATCTATCTTCAGCTATAACTAAAGAAATAACCTTACTTGTGATACTTTTGGGATTACCGTGGTCGTTAAATATATTTGAAAAATGTTACGGCTTTTCACGCGGCGGGAGTAGACATTCGCCGATGTATCGAGCTAATCGTTCAGCCCGTTGTCAAGGAGGTTGTCCGCCACGTTCGTACGCAGCAGACGACTGACAACTAGACTCGCCGTGGTCGTAAGTAGTGTAAGTGTGGGTCGAGGTGGTAGCGAAAATGCGGTGGTAGCGCTTCTACGGTCTTCCTAAAATTCACAAAGACGGGAACCCCCTTCGACCAAAAGTCAGCCAGATAAATGCTCCTACCTACCTCCTCGCTAAACATGTCGCCTCAATATTTCAACCCCTGTCTGGCAAGACGTCGTCCTACGTTAAAGATTCGGCCCTTTTTGTGGAATTGTTGTCTACAGTGAAGTTGGCATGCATGGATCTATTAGTGAGCTTTGACGTCGAGTCGCTGTATGCAGACGTACCAGTCCAAGAGTCCCTCGACATCATCAGAAACTTAGTCATCAGCAACGACATCGACACTGAGTGCGTCAAGCTCCTGCCATATTGTCTCACTAAGACATACTTTCTGTGGAACGGACAATACTACATTCAGCGATAAGGTGTAGCAATGGGAACACCAGTGACACCAGTGGTGGCAAACCTTTTCATGGAACCGCTGGAACACCGCACATTGCAAACTTCACCTCTTAAGTCAATGTTTTGGGTACGGTACGTGGATGACGTGATTTCAATCTGGTCACATGGTCGCCAATCACTCGACGCTTTCATCTCTCATCTTAATTAGGTTCACACAAATATAAAATATACAGTAGATTGTGAGAAGGAAGGCACTTTGGCGTTCTTGGAAGTACTTGTTGCTCGACGATTGGATGGAATTCTAAGCCACACAGTGTACCGCAAGCCGACACACACAAATCGTTGTCTACAAGCTACTTCGCATCATGCTCCGGTGCATTTGGAATCGGTCGCAAGAGCATTGAGACTCAGAGCACAGCGGTTGTGTGACAAGGACCATATCTTCACCGAAATGGGCCCTGTGCTTCGAGAAAATGGGTACAATTTTCGCAATGTCAGTCAGTCAGTCAGCGTGTTTGCGTCCACTGCTGGACATACGCCTCTCCAATCCTTCTCCAGTCCTCCCGGCCCTCAGCGGTACGGAACCACTGCTTTCCGCCGACGCACTTGATCTCATCTTCCCACCTGGCGAGTAGTCTTCCCACACTCCGTTTGCCTGTTCACGGCCGCCAGTGCAGGACACGGTTACTCCAACGGTCGTCGTCTCTTCGGCTGACGTAACCAGCCCACTGCCATTTGAGCTTAGCCACCCGGTGCCCAATATCGACTACTTTGGTACGTCGGCGGATTGCCTCTTTACGTACCATATCCTGTAGCGATATTCCCAGCATGGCTCGCTCCATTGCTCGCTGGGCAACTTTTAACCTTTGGACAACGGCGACCGTCAGAGTCCACGTTTCACACCCGTACGTCATAACCGGGAGGACGCACTGGTCATATGTTCGGGTCTTTAAATTTCAGGAAGGTCAGACCTCAGAGCGAATTTAAGGTTTCCGAAGGCAACCCAACCTAGTTGAATCCGTCGCTCAACCTCCAATGACAGTCTTTGAATACCAAGCCGCAGGATTTGACCGAGATATACGTACTTTTCAACCTGTTTGATCACTTCTACGTCGATAACGATTTGTCCTCCCGTCATACCCTCAGTCGCCATGACCATGGTTTTATCCCGGTTCATCTTCAGACCTACCTTTATCGATGCTTTATAAAGGTCTTCCAGCATGGTTTAAAGCTGAACTCGGGAATTTTACAGAAGAACAATGTGATCGGCGTAGCGAAGATAACTGAGGAAAATATTCACTAACGTTGATACCCATGTTGTCCCATCAAGCGTCTTGAACACATATTCCGATGCGTTTGTGAAGAGCTTGGGTGAGAAAATGTCGGTGAGAAAGTAACGTAAATATAAGATATAAAAACAGAACAAATGGTATTTTCGATAACTCTGTATCACGATTATTTGAAACCGATTACGGAGTACCTCAAGGCTCAATCATGGCACCATTGCTGTTTATTATTTTTATTGATGACATTGCAAAAGACACTATGCTAGTGCTTCTCGCGAAATCATAGTAATTTACGCTGACGACGCAAATGTAATTGTTACTGATAAAAGTATTGAAACACTCCTTACAAAAAGAACAAAAATAATTGAGGAGTTGGGTAAATGGTTCGCAGCAAATGGGTTAATGTTAAATAGTGCTAAAACACACTGTGTACATTTTAAGATGAAAAATATTAAACATGAAATTAATGATGAGATGTTTATCGAATATAACGATGAATTCATAACGTTTGCAATATCTATTATATTCTTAGGCTTCACGTTGGATCAAAAGTTACGATGGGACAAACACATTCAACATGTTTGTGATAAATTAACAAAAGCTTGTTATTGCCTCAGAACCCTGTCTAAATGCTGTGACTTAGATACCCTGAAGAGTGCCTACTTCGGTTATTTATACTCTGTCATGACCAATGCCATTGAGTTCTGAGGTTCTTCAGGGGAAGCGGTTTCAGTATTTAGACTACAAAAGAAAGCAATTCGGATAATTACACACTCTAAATGGGACGCACTTGTTTGCACGCCTTTGTTTAAAAACCTAAAATTGCATACTATGTATGATGTGTACGTACAAAGAACTATTTTTTATGTGAGAAATTACCCGGAATTATATAATAATTTTGAACACGGATATTCGACGAGAAATAAAAATGTGATCCAGCAAGCTGCACACTCAACATCAAAATTTGAGAAGGGTGTCCACTTCAATAGTATTAATATGTATAATAAGCTACCTAGAGACTTGCGAGAAGAAACTAACATAAGATTTAAAAAGAAGTTAAGTACATGGTTGCTTGACAAATCTTTCTACGATTTAAGTTATTTTAATATTATTGTGTAAAACGTCGAATTCACATGATTGGTATCAATATTATAATCTGTTATGCAAATTCTTAATATTGTAATGTAATCACTGCGAATAAAAATATTTTGATTTGATATTTTTGATTTTATTTGATTTGAGATCACATCCCCCTGCCTAACGCTTTTACCAAGAGGGATGGGTTGGGTATTTTCATGGAGCCTCACAGTCATCGTCGCGGACCGATACAGAATTCGGAGTACCTCGATGTAGCGGGGGTCGATTCTGCACCTCAGGAGGGAGTTTTCGACGGCCCATTTTTCAACTGAGTCGAACGCCTTCTCGTATTCCACGAAGGCTACAAAGAGCGGCTTGTTGTACTCCTCCTTCTAGCTAGCTTAGCCACCCGGTGTCCAATATCGACTACTTTGGTACGTCGGCGGATTGCCACGTTACGCACCATATCCCGTAGCGATATTCACCAAGGGAACATGAAGTTGGTTGAGCGCGTTATAGAGGAAAATCGAGACAGTAAAGTGTTTTCCCGTGCCTTCTCTACCGGCGCTAACTAAATTTCAAAACCCAAGCGAGCGGATAGGGTTGTCACTGCAAAAAAGACGATATACTTGAGGCGGTGGTAAAAAATTATGACGAATTGTACTCCGCAGCAATTCATGCCCCGAGCCCAAGCAAACCACTCGACTCTGATAGGAGTGCGCCGCTCACTAGATACTACACCGAGGATCTGCCGGAGATTAGTGTCTATGAGATAAAGGCTGTTTTGAAAGGACTAAAAAAACATAAGGCTCCAGATGAGGACGGGATAACGATGGAACTGCTAAAGTCTGGCGGGAGACCCATCTTGAAGGAACTGCAAACACTGTGCAATTCTCAAATGCAGTTCTCAAAAAAATAGGGCGAAGTTGAAGAACTATCGACCTATCTCAGTTCTAAGCCACGTATACAAGGTCTTTTCATGAGTCATCACGAGTTGGCTGACACAGAGGCTGAATCAGTACCAGCCTCGTGAGCAAGCTGGGTTCAGGAAAAGATACGGCATAATGGATCAAATATTTACTGTGAGACAAGTGGTGCAGAAGTACGAGGAGTACAACAAGCCGCTCTTTGTAGCCTTCCACTTCTTTTCTAGTCCTTTACGAGACTCAGTTGAAAAATGGGCTGTCGAAAACTCCCTCCTGAGGTGTAGAATCGATCACCAGGCGTTCGAGGTACTCCGAAATCTGTATCGGTCCGCGACGATGACTGTGAGGCTTCATTAAAATACCCAACCCATCCCTCTTGCTAAAGGCGTTAGGCAGGGAGATGTGATCTCACCCAAGCTCTTCACAAGCGCATCGGAATATGTGTTCAAGACGCTTGAATGGGACAACATGGGTATCAACGTTAATGAATATTTTCCTCTGTCATCTTCGCTTCGCCGATCACATTGTTCTTTTGTCAAAATCCCGAGTTCAGCTTCAAACAATGCTGGAAGACCTTTATAAAGCATCGATAGGTAGGTCTGAAGATTAACCGGGATAAAACCAAGGTCATGGCGACTGAGGGTATGACGGGAGGACAAATCGTTATCTCGGTCAAATCCTGCGGCTTGGTATACAAGGACTGTCTTTGGAGGTTGAGCGACGGATTCAACTGGGTTGGGCTGCCTTCGGAAAGCTTAAATTCGCTCTGAGGTCTGACCTTTCGCAAAATTTAAAGACCCGAACATATGACCAGTGCGTCCTCCCGGTTATGAGAGGGCTGGTCACGTCAGCCGACGAGACGACAACCGTTAGAGTAACCGTGTCCTACACTGGCGGCCGTGGACAGGCAAACGGAGTGTGGGAAGACCACCCGCCAGGTGAAAAGACGGCATCAAGTGCGTCGGGGAAAGCTGTGGGTCCGTACCGCTGAGGGCCGGAAGGACTGGAGAAGGATTGGAGAGGCGTATGTCCCGCAGTGGTCGCAAACACGCTGACGGATTGACTGACTGTTCTCAAACCATTGTACTCTTATTTTTTTGGAGGTGGTAGCATTTAAAGGTTTAATATTATGTCGTTTTTTTTAGCAGTAAGAATAATAAGGTTTTGTAATTTGTCTCTTTGTTTACAGGTCACTATAGTAGTTCATGACAGAAATAATAGTATTAATTCTGGATCTAACACTAGACTCATCAGAAGGACTAAATCGTACACAGGTTTTAAAATGTTTTCTTGTTGCCACTGGAGTGTGCATCGCTTTAAGGTCCTTTCTTCAACCCCTGTCAGCCCATGCCTACGACATTAGAGGCGCAAGCTTTACATTCTGCGACGGAGCTCCTCATTACATAATTCAAATTAGATTGAATGTTAACCTGATGTAATGAAGAATTTTAATATTCATAATAAAATAAATCGCCAAAAAGTTACTATTCTTGTATTCACATGACTTTAGGTTAAATATTCATGGTTATTTCCATCCTTTAAACATTTAAATGTATATGTTTTCTATAACTAAAACATAAATATTTTACAGAGCTTTTCAGGTATTATTTAAACTATACCTACGACTTAAGAGCTGTTAATTTAAAATTCCGCTTCGGTTTGGATACATTGCAACTTGTTTATGATAAAATAAAAGAGATACGTAAGTAAAGAAAAGAGAGTGACGCCAAAGCTTACTAAACTTCCTTAATATGTGAGTGACGATGTGGACATGTACTTTTGTATAGACCCGGCAAAAACATATACATTGAAATGTTTAAAGAATGGAAATATACACTAGAATATTTACCCTAAATTCATGTGAATTAAAGAATAGTAACTTTGATATACTTCACTTATGGGTTTAAGTTTTGTGGCGATTTATTTTATTATGACAATAGTCATCTTCATTACGTTATGTTTACATTCAATCTGATTAAAATTTTGTAATAACGAGGGCCGTGGCAGAATTTAAAGCGTGCGCCTCTAATGCCGTAGGCATGGGCTGACTGGAGTTTCGATTCCCTACGTGGAATGATCCATACGATAGATTCCGAAAGCATATGTATATGAAACTTCCGGTTTTTACTCTTCAAGTATGCGGAACTATGTGCATCATAATCTAAAGTTAACTTGAGTTAAACTTAGTTAATAATTAGATACGACAATGCCCTAATATCACGCAATCGATCAATACCTATATCACAAATATTTCATTTTGTTTTTTTTTAACCTATTCAAGATGAGTTCTGATCAATAAAAACATCACTGTTTATAGATAGACATATCACAAAACTGTTATATTATATTAATTTAACAATTGATGAATATAAGAACTGGGCGCATCCGACGTTCAACATGGCCGCGTAGGAAACGTGCCAGGCTGAGGGCAGCCAACCTAATTTTTTTATGAGGCATGTTCATAGGACTATCGAATGGTGGTATTGTCAACTTGTTACTCGATGACGTATTTTTTTTAATTTTTTGACATTTTAAAACCGGCCAACCTCAGAACGTGCCAGGGTAGGACGAGCCAACCTACTTTTTTTTAGCTTTTCTTGATGACCTTTACCGATTGTGCTAGGTCTCATGTTGTTACTCGATGACGTTAAATTCTACCAAAAAAGTGATTTAATATTACCTACTGCACAAAACGTTCCAGGTTTTGGTCAGGCAACCTAGTATTTTTAGGAAGCCTATTCTAATCCGCACAACCACAAATGGGTCCCATGGTGTTACTCGATGACGTAGGGTTGACGACGGTCCGCTCTCGTACTAACATACTCTTTGGCTACTAGTTGGACTCATCTGGGCGATGAGCAGTCTTAAAAATAAAACCATGCCTTTCGGCCAGATTTAGCTTCTTCACAATTCATTTGCGTTCCGTCCAAATATTTATAGCATGCAAATTGCATTTAATAAGTGCGTTATAAAACAACTATTAGCGCCACCTATTGACTATTGACAGTAAACAAATAGGTATATTTTAAATTATATACAAACATTCTCTGCTTGGACCACAGACCTAGCTACATTCTATTTCTATGGCTTCGACCACTCTACTAAAAAATATATTGGACTAGTGCGAACTTCAGGCGTGTAATTTTATGCAGTAAGCACGAACTCCCAGCACGCAACGCCACCTTTTGACGACAAGCATCACTAAAAGATATCTGGCTGGTTCCGTCACAGAATAAGTAATAGTGCTACGCACAGAAGTTGCACTCCCTGTCAGTAAGTAATCAATTTTGATCTTAATTGACGCTAAGCTAAAGTATCTATTACTTCGCTCACTGTCGGCGCGGCGGCGGCGAGATGAAACGCGTCCTCGCCCCCCCGCCCCACCACACACTTTTGTCGCTCGAATGTGGCCGTACCGATAAGTTATCGTATTATATTATTAATTTACATAATAAGCACTTATTAGGAAACATGAGTTTCCCAAAAGCTTGACATGTAACCATTTTATAATTTAGATTAATAAAAGTTGGTCCTTGCCATTGAAATTCAAGCCTTAAATAGGTTTGAATTTATTTTGGATTTAGAATGGGAATTTCCAACTTGTATTAGTCTAAGGTGGCCCTTCCCGGCGGGACTTACTCATTCGCGGGCACGGTATAAAACCGTGCAATTGCGCTCTGGGTAAGACATGCTCCGTGATGAGGAGGATGCAACATGTTCACAAAGCGGAAAATACGCATAGTGTTTGATTTGATAAGATTTACGAAAATTTTAATTACGAAACGACTGTATTGTATTGTATATGTATTGTTTATACATCATCCACTCCGACTTCACTGCACTCTGATTTGTCATATTTTAACATTGGCCAGTTCAGAAAATACAAAACACAGGGAAAAAGAACTGTAAAGAAACTCCGCTGTTTTTTTCAACGTTTTTTTCAACTTATAGCTAAAAGTAAATCACGACCGCAGTAGTCAAAAATCAAACAAAAACAAAACTGATTATAAATTTTCATGAATCAAGATATTTTATTAAGATGTTTTTATTTTATCGTTCCATATCCACCTACATAAGTTACTATATAAAACGCGCGAAAAAAATCGAACTTTCGGGCCTTATAACTTAGAAACCAAACACAATTTTACAATGTCAATGGTCGTCACCATCTCTTCCGTGGTCATCACACATTTAGTTCGATCAAATAAAGCTGTTTTTAGTATAATTTTGTATCTTCCACAAGAAATATGCGCGTTATCTTCTTTCCACGTTTGTATGGGGAGTTGAGGCCAACCTAAAGGGCCTTTTCACCTACTGCTGATTAGCTTAATCGCCACATATTAAGGGCCTTCCTTAGCAGCTTGCAACTAATATCAGTACAAGATAATCGGTACTTTAGTAATAAAGGCCCTTGAAGTGTAAATTAAAATAAATCCAAGTGAAGTTTAGTCCAATGTTAAGTTTTTCAGATAACCTTGTCTGCAGAAAATAATACAAAACGAATTATTATCGGATACGGTCGTTCTAGGGTCTTATGTCACGTATGCGGATTAGGTATGTCCGCACCAAATCGTATTTTGTATGGTTATCATGAGATAATTCATGTATAAGGTTTATTAACAGTTCACCCTGAATAAGACCCTGTCTTGTATGGACTTTGCACCCCAGTTAATTAATCGCTCCGAAATGAAAATACCAATACGTCCTTTGATTGGACGATAAGCAGTGGAATCAGAGACAATATACAATCAGATACGAGGTTATCTGTCGCTGTGGGTCAGCGGGTGCAAAAGAGACGGGTCTGATTATATTGGTCGGGCTGTTACTGAGCACCCACTCCCGGCCGCTATCCCACTACTGCTCGATACGGGGACTCTTGGCTGCTGGGTTTCCCCCCTGGCCCGGTTCGCCCCTCCTTAGTCAACCTGAATTCCCCGGACTCCTCCGGGGAACCCATATTAATACCGGGCTTAGTGTGGACGTCCAGTCAACATGGGCCACTCAGCACCAGGACTCCCGACCTCAAACCATCCGCAGCCTCCGACCTCCGAGAAGCCGGATTACAGGAGACGCCACGCTCCCAGTCGAAAGCGTGAACGAAATAAGCGAATGGTACGAACTATTCGAGAGCAGGTTCGTAACTTGCTTTGTTATATGTTAAGCATTCAAAATTGATCCCTGTGTGTTAGCCATAAGGTATATTTTAGATTCACGAATATTTAAGTACGTATAAGTTTATAAGTATATTCTTGCTTTTTCTATTTTTAATGAATATTGCATAGATGCAGTAACCCATTTGATAATTTCCATTGTTAATGATCAGAAAAGAGAAAACTTTCGGATGAGCGCCATCTAGTCGCGCACTGCAAAAGCTGATGCCATGCTTCTTCACGAAAGATGGTTGGTTAATAAGTTTTGTATGGAAGCACTTGTTGTAGCATGTGCCTAGCAGATGGCTCAGAAATAATTTTTTAGATTTTAAAATCACTTTTTATTATGGAAAGTCAAAGAGATATGATATTTGATATTTATTTAATAGTTATGACACTTTGTTACAGATATAACTTAGGAGCGTATTATATTTAGGCTCACCTACTCTGCACTGGGCTAGGCCCGTCTCGCAGAGGGGTGAAACAATTCTGCAGTACAGCCGGTTACTTTCAAATCTATACACTGAGGCTGAGATAAATAGTCGTAACAGAAACTAAGACTAACGAAAAGTAGTACTTTGTGACGTCTTCGCATTACTTTGAGATTTTGTCCATACAAAATGTGTAAAAGTGACGTCACAAAGTACTACTTTCCGTTAGTCTTAGTTTCTGTTAAGACTATTTATCTCAGCCTGAGAGCAGAAACAGTTCCTAGTGTCCCCTTTACTCTATGCTTCAAATATTCAATTCAAAAGGGCGCCAGCTAACTACCAAAAAGTGGCGACGCCATACTATGCGTTTCGATCGTCACTCTCCTTGTTCTTTGCAATTATTTCCTTTAGTCCCCAGTCACCATGAGCTGCACGTACAGAGCTTCGGTTGGACATTACTTGTTACATGTTTAATATACTTTAAAAATGGCTCCAACGATCAATAAGGATAACGCAACTTTAATTAGAAAGGCCATCAGTGAAGACAGTCTGAAATGTTTAAGCTTTTCACGCATACGCACGGAGTACAGGTTTTTCGAAGCTGCAAACTATAAAAACAATACGAAATCGGACCTACATATTTTTTTGTGATTTGAATGTCTAATTTCACCGGCCTATACCACCACGCATGCGCAAAAGCACAAAAAATAAAACAAAATGTATTAAAAAAGTTTTAATGTTAATGGCTAGAAGTATCATGTAACTATAAAATATAGGGATTATCACAGTAATTTGGTTCTTGTTACGAGCACACAAATATCATGTAAGCACAGATTACATATATTACATAATTTATGTAATATTTGATAATAGGCTTAGATGTATGTATATGATTAATACAGTTACGAGCAAGACTTCATTTTCTATCGCATCGAAAAAGGTTCGGGCACCGACAATAATTTTCACAATTAAATATACAAGCACCTTTACTTAGTGATTGTTAAAGGGAAATTGTGCGAGAATTCTAGGCTGTTACTATTGTAAGTTAACTCGCCGAGTGAATAACAGGTGAACAGGCAAGAGAGTGATCACGGAAATCTCCGTGTTTGACGCAGTTAATTCTGAAAGTGTATTCCTTGGTCTCTTATTTACCATGCATTCCAAATGTGCTTACAACTCAATTCGTGAGAAGTGCTCATGTATTATTATCTGAGCTTACTGCTAATTTTATGCTTCTAATAAAGATGTATACTTACCTATATTTACATATAAACGCATTTATATTTGCAAGAGGGCATTAACAGTAAAATTGTTACAGTTTTTTTTAATCTTATGCAAAAACTCTTTGGTATTTGAAATAAAATTATTAACAAAGGAAAACATATGGGAATATCATGGAGTTACCTTCGTCTCAAACGTTTGTAAATCATAAGGCCAGATTTTCACGAAACAAGAGACGAGAATCTCAATGACTAATGATTCCATAATTTAAATACCACACCATTATAAACAGACATATTTTACTCCATAAACTCTAACAATGAGGAACTCAGGAATAATTTTTACTACGAACATGGCATATAATGGCAATTTACATCTACACCCAATAATGTGTCCGTCGCATTGTATGCGACACATTATGCAGACATGACGGAATCTTGTTCCTCCACAATTCGTGATTTCTTCAAAACTTTGGTATTTTAGTCCGCACGATTCCCGCAGTACAATGCGATTCAAATAAGAATAGGATAGGATCGCCGCCATTTTGAATGTCAAACTGCTAAAACCCTCACTTCACTTCACAAACTTTAGTACTTTGCCGCGGTGTTGCTGCGTACTTTCCCTCACTAATTCGAGTGAAGTTAGTCACGAGCCCCGTCCTATTCTTATTTTATTCGTGTTGTACGCACGACCACAGAAATCTTCTCATCGTGGCTGACGCGACCGTACCACAGATGATATTGGTTGACCGTACTTCAGGTGACGGTATTCAAAAGCCTCTCCGTCGGCTTCGCGTCGGGGGCACCGTCGGCGGCGGCGGCGGAGGGCTTGGCGGCCCGCTTGGTCTGGGCGACGTTGCGCCGGTGCATGAGGTACAGCAGCAGGATGAAAGCGACGAGGAAGCCGGCCAGCCCGCCGGCGATGGTCGCCCAGGTCTGCCGCGTGGTGCGGTACATCGGCGAGGAGACGACCATGGAGCGGCACTCGTTGTAGGTCGCGTTCAGTCTCTCGTCCGGAACGTGCTCGGAGCATTGGTGGAATTCTGAAACATACGGTTTTTTTCTCATAAATGAAGTCCAAATTAAATTAATTCAAACTTGGCAAACTTGAAAAAAATAAAATCCTGTGTGAAAACAATGACAGGACGAGAATGGGAAAAAAACGATTCCTGAAAATAATAACAATGTAAAACAAATGATCCCAAATTGTATATTAGGTAGTCCATAGGTCGTCCAAGAGCTGAGTGAGCAAGAGCTCTTAAGGTCGGCCCGTAAGCATCAGAAAATTTCGCCTCCCATACAAACGTAATTTACTAATAATTTGAAAACCACTATTCCAACATACTTGATATTTGGTATCTAATATTAGGCTACAAATATCTGTGTCTGCATGCCTTTGTTTTTTCGGTAAATGTATTCTGGGTCAAACCACAGAGAAAACAAAATTCGTATGAAGATTTTATTTTGGCTTTCATTTAACTCGGTTTGGATTTTTCAAAAAAACAAAAGCATGCAGATACAGATATTTGTTACCTGATATTATATATTAAATATCAATTCAATTGGAATAGCGGTTTCTAAATGATTAGTAAACTACGTTTGTATGGGGAGTATAGCTTACGGGCCGTTCTTAAGATGTTCCGACCCATACAATGTTTTTTTTACACAGAACGCAAAAAGTATTGCACTTTAAGGCACGAATTCGTCAAAAATATTAAATATAGACTTAGTAGTTGCAGCGAAAACATATTCACAATTTCAGGTTTAATGGTTTCGTTGTAATTGCCGATTAGAAGTTTTACACCGTTAGATGGCGCTGTTAAATGAAAATCGTATTTAAATAAATTGTAACAAAACCAATAATCCTGAAATTGTGAAATTGTTTTCGCTGCAAGTAATGTGACTATATTAAACTTTTATTATTAATTCGTAGCTTAAAGTGCAATACTTTTTGCGTTATGTGTGCAAACAACTTTATATGGGTCGACGTAACGGCAACAAAAGTGTCACACCCTGCAATTCGATAAGCTGGGTAAAGCACCTCTGAGCGCGGTTGGGTTCTGGATGGGTGTCCATTTTCAACCGTTGAGGCTGGCAGTGGTTCGGATTCCACGTAAAACTGCAAGTCCTCTTCCTTAGTTACTAGTTCATGAGGTTAATCACGCCCGGGTTTCCATCCAGTTCAATATAGTCCCCTTTAATTTTTATTATTTTTAAATTTTACCTATGTTATTAAGGCGGCAAAATAAATAAATACTCTGTGAAAATTTCAGCTGCCTACCTATTACGGTTCATGAGATACAGCCTTGTGACAGACGGACGGACGGACGGACGGGCGGACGGACGGAACCTTAACAAATAATAATATTGTAACTTCACTTGTCGTTGTAATGTATTCAGAGTGAACTGTCAAAATTTAGTACCTACGTGAATTATCACTTTTTAAAAAAACTTACCATTGCTGTTCAGCCGCGAGTAGTCCTCCAAAAGGAAGTTTATGTTGTAGAGGGTAAACCAGTTGACCACTGGCATCAGGGAACACAACTGGATGCTCTCCAGACTGCGAGACAGGTCCACCTTCACCAACTTGCAGGTTCGGGCGAAACTATCCGGTAGGATTCTCGTCAATGGGTTATCGGAAACGTTGTAAATCTTCAGTTCTGGCAGCAAGCCGAGGTCCGGCAGCACCTCCAGCTTGCAGTCTGACAGGTCGAGGAACTCAAGCGGGGCCTTTATTGGCCTCTGCAGGGATTTCAATTGTATGTCCCAATAAATCAACGCGTTCCCGCTGAGCTGCAGCTTTCGCAGCGACGGAAGATTGAGCAGGGAGTTCGGTAGGGAGGTGATTGCGTTCTTTGATAAGTCCAGTGTCTCCATGTAGGTGAGTGGACTCAACGCGTGGTCTTCGATGATGTAGATGGAGTTTTCCTCGAGGTAGAGGAACTTGACGCTGGTGTAGCTGGTGAACGATTCGTCGCTGAGCACGCGTATTTTGTTGTCGGAAGCGTCGAGGATCTGGAAATATAAAAAAAGGGTATGATTACAGATTTTTAAAGAAATCATTACGTTCCACGCCGCTAATACCGGGCTCAGATCAGACAGCAGGTGTAGTATTAGTCATCCATTTACAGTTACATAAAATATATAAACCAGTTTAAAAAAAAAATACCGACTTTATGCACCCTTATACATTTTCAGGTGTGCTTTTGTACCGCCTCCTGCTGGTGCTTGGAGTCGGTTCAATGTTTTTTTTTCACGCTTTTTAGTATTATAAGAGAGGTATTCTTTCATAACATTTATGAAAGGAAAACCCCGGAGATATAGGTTATAAAAATATAAATATTTTTTCAATTCGGTTGACAATTTGCGGAGAAATCGAGTAACATACACACAAAAAAAAGAAAAACATTAGTACGAACGAATTGATATACTCCTCCTTTTTAGGAGTCGGTTGAAAATAAAAACATATTTCAGATATTTACCTCGATTCCAGATTTGAGATTGTTCGGTATAGTGGTGAGTTTGAGCCCGCCGCAGTGCACGCCGTACATGCCGAAGGCCCGCTCATACACGCACTTGGTCGGCTTGGAGCTCATCAGCTGGAGCTCGGGCGACATCTCGCCCTGGCAGCACGCCACCAGCGCCGCAGCCACTAAGGCCAGCTGCAACATCCTGCGCGGTAACACATCATCAGCGCGACCTGTCAGTGCGATGCCGCCAGTGCCACCAGACGTACGGCATGCCGAACATCGGTGAGCATGAAACGACTGGAGTAGCGACCGAAACTTATCCGTATGGCGGCAGCGTAGCCGCGAGTCAGTGGAAAACGTCAGTGGTGTGCGAATGTTTTCACCGGCAGTGCGATTGCGAAGTGCGAAGTGAGGTGTAGGTGCTGCACATACCCTAAAACTGACAGATAGCTAACAGAAAATGAGTCAGTTTGCTGTCAGATCGGGGTAGGTGCAAACCATGCACCTCATTTCACAATCGCACTGCCGCGCTGCCGCCTTTGTAAGTAAAAGTGGCTGCGCCGCGCCGTCGGCCATGTTCATTGCCTAACATCACTCGCCAGCAGCCACCTGTGGTTATAAATAATCCTGAAAAACATCACCCTATGTGACTGGAGTATAAACTGCAGTACCTAATATCTGACTGTCGAGTCCGGAATTATAAAACGTTAACCAGGTATTCATAGGCATATTTGGAGCAATAAAGGTAGATGATTTTCGTACGACTTAAAACATTCGTCCCCCCATACATATTTTATATACTGGAGTCTTAGGTCGAATACAATATTTTCTAGGTTAGGTTAGTTGCGTGTAACTGTACCCACATGTTTAACACGAACAAAGCCGTAGTCTAAGGGCCGAGTGCACGAAAGAACAAAAAATCTAAATCAACGTCAAAGTATGTTTAAACACGTCACTTTGTGTGGAAAGTATGGAAGGAACTCTATGCGGTTCACTAAAAGTGACGTGTTTGAACATTGATTAACTCAGCTGTTTCTTCGTGCAACCGGGGATAAATTTATTTGACTTAATTAGTGGAAGATTACCCTAGGAACGTTGTGATGCGGTTATCTGAAAGTTTCTGGTCGGGTCAGCGGGCTATCTGCTCAAGTTTACTGTCTATCAACAGGAGACAAGCGACGACGCGTAGCCGAGAAGTAACACTGAAGCAAAGTACCTAACTACAAAAATCATCCGAGATAAACAAAACAATAAAATGAGAACAGCCTCATCTTTTTTTTTCGCTTGACTTCGATGAATATATACTTTTTATTAGAATTTTTAAATAAATTGAATTGAAAATAATTATTTTATTATTTTACGGGGAACGGGAATGACAGTCTTGCATGGATTCCGAACCACGGGTGTGCAAGGAAGATATTTAAAACATTTGGGTTCTCAACTCATTTCTGTCTACCACGGATGTGGTCTCGGCTTTTAGCCAATGTCGAATTCAGATGAGGACATTTTTGAAGTAAATCTTCATACAATTTCTTGGACACATTTTGAGAAAAAAAAAATTACACGTGTGGATACAACTTTTTATTGCTTGATATCAAATATCAAGTAATTTGGAAAAGTGGTTTTTAAGTGATTAGTAAAGTGGTTTTGTATAGGGACCGTATTTTTCTGAAGCTTACAAGATACTAATCAGTCCTAATGCCACGAGAATCGAAGATCTCCGTTCCGACATCCTTCCAAATCGACATTGCTCCGGGTGGAGTCGGGTACCATAGCTAGTTTCTCAATAAAACTAAATAAACTACGGTGAAATACTAAAAGATGCGCATGATGCTCAAACATGTTTGTACTGGCTCTAGTTTACGAAATGACACCAACGTCTTATCCATTATCTGACAAACAAATTGCGACAAGTCTGGCAGAATTACGAAAATAGAGATAAAACTGTTTTAGAGTAGGTTACTCAGGATAGATTGAATTGAAACAAAACTTCGCGATAAGGTGTAGTGCTAGGTCAAATCAGAGTTGGGCGCAGAACTCTTTATTTTAGGAAAGGTGTATGTATACTGTGCCCAGCACCAACATTTTTTTTAATTTGAAGGCACCTGTGCATATAACATCTCTGGCATATACAATGTCCGTTTAAAATATACAGGTTGTTGCAACAACATCGTACATACAATTTGGAAAATTATGATTGGGATTGAAATAAACAAAAAAATTCAATAACTTTTTTCTGAATAACCTCCAAATAAAAAGTTAGACTTTCCATGCAAAGTAATGAATTAATTTAGTGTAAAAATAATCTAACGTTCTGTAAAACGTGGGAAGATTATGTAACTGAACATGATTTTCTAATATCACACCTACTGCCATAAAATTAGCCTGACAGGAGGTGGGATCTAGGTTCCATGCCCAATTACAACATCGCGTCAAATTACACTAGACGTAAGCGATCTCAGTAGCCTAGCCAGACACTTCAGAGAACAAAAAAATAGTTTGGTCTTGAAAAAACATGAGGATTACGCTGGATTACAATGTACATACAAATTTTGGTAAATATTTTTATTCAAGAGAGGCCAAAACCCTGCAGTGGGTGGCACTAAGAAAAAAAAAGTTAGAAATTTAAAAAATAATGTTATACTTGATTTAGTGTATAAGGCTACTGAATGGATTTATTGCAAATATAGAGAATATACAAGGTTAATAATAGTATAAGAAATTAAAATTAAATTAAATAGAAAATCTCATTAAATTTATCCGAGGCTGCCATTGTCCCTAATACACTTATAGCATTACCTCTTTGAATTTCCACGCTTATGCGGCGTATAAAGAATGCTTTGGAGCGTGAATCACCCGATGGTTCACTTAACAGGTTACCAAGTGCAACTGAAAAGGATAAAGCATCGAGGGACCACGCGCCAAGGGTTTCCACCGCAAAAGGTAGAAACTCGTACGGATTCGTACTTTCGTGTATAAGGCTATAATAATAATAATAATAAGCGGAGCTCTCTGAGATGGGGGTGGTGGAGGCCTGCGTGTCAAGGCCACCACCTACCATTCGAAGCCTGGCTCACGTCGTCCCGGAGAGCGCCGCCACCACGGCCTGCGCCCACCGGCGCGCTTGGAGGAGGCCCCCTCTCGCCGCCGATGGATTCTCCATTTTTTATATTATTTTTATGTTTTTTTATTGCAAATATGTAAAAAAAATTAAAAAAAATGTGCATTTAATAAATATATCGGAATAATAATAATAATCATGGCGTCAAAGACGCACGCGCAGTTGTTTCCATACTTGTTTGAATGCCGTTCAAAAAAGTATGGAAACAATGCCAATCGTCGATCTCCATGCGAAAACATAACAGATGTGTTTCACAAATATATTTTGACTTTGAATTGAATTAGCCTTCTTTTTGGCGGAAACAGCGAGTGAAGACCGCCCTAAAACTTAAGTCTTTTCCTGAAACCTAGGATCCCCAAATAGTATTATTACGACGGAAGGTGTGGTTAGCCTTCCATGTCGAGTGGCATAAAACAATTTGTAGCAGTAACTACACATATGCTAAGGTAAATTATTTTCTGTGTAACATATATTTATGTGTGTGCTTCAATAAACTGAATTGTATGTAGAGGTTTATTGTCTTGATAAGTCTTTGTTGTCTCTGGAATATAGCTGAGTAAAGTTTGTATTCTCGTATCGGTTAGAGATAAGAGCTGAAAACATACCCCTGAGTATATTACTGTCTACGATATCCAGATGATATTTAGAGCTATGAGATTTATTTAGTCTAAATTTTTAACGAAAACTTTAATTACATGGCTTACCTAGATACATGTTGTTTTGTAAGTGACTTTTCTAATTTTATTGTTAATTGACCAAAACAAGTCCAGTTTCATAAGGCAATTACCTCGAGTGAATTAATCTGGTAGTAATATCAGACAAAGAGATGACAACCGTTGGAGTAACGGTGTCCTATGGCGGCCGTGGACAGGAAAACAGAGTGTGGGAAGACCACCCGCAAGGTGGGAAGACGAAATCAAGTGCGTCGGCGGAAAGCAGTAGTTCCGTACCGCTGAGGGCCGGGAGGACTGGAGAAAAATTGAAGAGGCGTATCTCAAGCAGTGGACGCAAACACGCTGACTGACTGACTGACTAAATATCAGACAACATTGTGATACATGGTGGATCAGAGTTGACTCTAGGAAATCAACAATTTCCTACCGGTATTCAAGAAATGAAAGAGTTCAAAAGACTTTGCTGTGAGCTAAACGTTCGGAAATGACGATTTAAAAATGTTCATATCGGTATGGAAAAAAGTAAAGGACACATTTGTTATCCAGAATATAAACATAATCTGTGTTTACCAGGTAAAATAATAATTTTTAAAGAGATACCAAGCTCAAAGATATAAAAAACTTCGCTGTGAGAGAAAATTTCGATTATGGCGATTAGAAATTTTCCTACCGGTATGCAAGAAAGGAAAGGAACCATTTGTTATCCAGAATATTAACATAATCTGTGTCCAGCTTAACCATATTTTTAAAAATATACCAAACTGAAAGAGACCAAAAAACTTCGCTGTGAGAGAAGATTCTGGCGATTATGATTTCGAACATTTCCTACATACCGGTATGCAAGAAAGGAAAGGAAACATTTGTTACCTAGAATATAAATATGATCTGTGTCCAGATTAACCATATTTTTGAAAAGATACCAAACTGAAAGAGATCAAACAACTTCCCTGTGAGAGAAACTTCCGGCGATTATGATTTTCCAGCAGTTGCAGGCGCAAGGCACCGCGGTGACATTGCACACTGCATCACGTCCGCATTGCCAGCATAATGACTCGAAAATTAATAGCAAACATAGGGTTAAGTAATACAATGATGATGAGCTTGTGTAATGATGGTGTTCTGGCATCTCCCATGTCGGCCGCGTGACCGTTTCTGGTATAATACCATCGGCTATTGTAGGCTTCAGTCGTGTGACATATGGCATTTGATTGTTATACACAATTACATTAATTGCTATTTGCTCGGACCCAAGCAGTAAACTTTTATGATATGTATACATGGTGATCATGGAAGTTTTTGAGACCAGTCGGTAAAATGCCAGTAGGTTTTTTTTGCAGTATGGCAACATTACATTGAACCTTCATATATCCGGTAGTGTCTGACGAAATGAACCCTATTTCAGTATTGGTGAATTATTTTTGGGACTATTATCGTAAAAAGTTTGCTAGATACTTTAGTAAATATGAAGAAAAAATATGAGAGCATGAACAAAGTAAAATTATAACCGGAAATATTTTTAATGGTCAAGTTGTAATGCATACAGTATGCCTCTATTATTACCTACCTATTAGGCTGCGTCCGTAATGTGTTGTTGTGTGCAACCCCGAAATTAAACTGGGAATGATCTTGAAGCGGAAACGGAAGGTTACATTTTCAAATAGAGTTGTGCTCTAGCATTAGTCAACCCCGCCCTCCGCCCATCTGATCATGTAGTAGGTATTCATTATATTATTATAGTGATGCCACCGACAAGGCAGTCTATAATTTTACAGATTTTTTATTGGTAACCGCGTGCGTTCTATTGGGCAGACCAAAATTGTGCAATGAACTGAAAAAACTATTTCGCATTTTTCTATGAAACCTGACATTGATGGCTAATATCACACAACTACCGTTATGATATTAGCCCAATACGCCTCATTCCCGCAGGTGAGAGGATTATTCCAACAGAATTTTCTTAAATTCTCAAGATATCCATTCTTTGCATAACACCAGATGTAAAAGGGCGCTTTCTTTCATGCGTCTATTCGGTCCGACAAGTAATAATGATTATTGCATAGGGCCTGAAACATATAGTAAAACAAAATCTAAAAGAAAACCATTTTATGCATGATGAGAATTCGGAGTCGGCAAATAAGGCCAGGTGGTCCATTCAGAGCAAGAGTGAGTTCGAGTTCGGGAGTGAGTTAACCTAAAAATAGCTGGGAAATATATTATTATTTAAATAACGGAACCGTTATTTATACTTCCAACGTATTTACGGGACAAACCAGATTTTTACCTAACTGTAATGATGTTCTAGAAGTGTGGAAACATTAACTATTTAAAAAAGTGAGTTGATATTTAGTTGCGAATTCGAACTCACTCTTACTCTGAATGGTCCCCCTGTTCTCCCGCGTCAACCCGCGTTCTTTGCAACATCTCCCGTCAATGTTACTCATGAAGGTCAAATTAATTTCTTGCGAACAATCATCGACGAGAGTTCTCTCATATGAGAATCAGCTTCAATTAAAGCGGTCTATAAAGGCATCATGGGTGAGGAACTGCGATACACATCTTCAAATAAATCCCAAATCATAAATTGGATTTCGTACGCTTTCCAGGTTTCTATCCTAGATGATTTCTAAAGACTCGCTCATGACTCCTAATTCCTAAGGCTCCATCCAACACATACCAATCTACGAGAGTATTTTCAAGACAACGCGAATGGGCGTGCCAGGTAGCCCTTTCAGAGCGTGTCGACACATTGTATTCCCGCCGCGCCCTGGCGGCAGCCACCACTCCTAATTCAGTGCCTACTTGAGCGGAACCACGTGCCGGTCTGTCATTGTCGGTCAAACTATATGATTCTTCATTTGTCCAGCCATGTATATACCGGTACCTATTATTCCTACACCTACGTCAAGATTGCAGCAATTGCAAAAAATATTAGTTCACCCTGTGGTTGACCAGATCAATTCTAAGAAATAGTTAGTACAGAAGACTGAAACTATGCAAAAGCAGACGAGCGCTGTTTAAACATATTTTAGGATCCGCAATTAAAACCAAAATTAGTCATCGTAATCAGATTTTAAAAAATATGACCTTGGTTTGGACATTCTGACATACGATCTCGACCAAATTGGAAGGTAAATATCAACTGGGGTAAGCTTAATCCTACCATCATATAGTGAAGTAGGGTTTATATACCACTTTTATATTTTTAAATGGGTACTCAAGTACCTTCCTGAGCAACCCGTGTTCACAACGACATGTACATGTCAAATAGAGCACCAGTGGCCCGTACTGACTGTCTTCTTCACATGAGAGTAACGCTTTGCACGATATTATCAGGCAAAATAAAAGAAAATACAATGCCAAAAAATAAAATTCAAGATTTGGACATGCCAAACACTGGTTCAGACTATTCCTATGCAGAATGTTAACAAAAGCAACAAAATAAAATAATATATCTAGAAATGAAGATTGAAAATTCAATAATTTGACCATTTGCCGTACAGTAGACTCGAGACATTCTACAAAAGAACAAGTAGAGGAGGTGTGAGATGCAGATGAAGAATAGAAATAGGATAGGGTTCCTAGAACATTTTCTGCAGATATTTAAGGTCGTTTACTCTGAAATCCATTCATCGGAAATTCGAGATCTCATTCTATCATATTGACGCAAACCATATGTTTGAGACTTAGAAATTCCATCTCTTTCCAGTATATACATATGATAGAAAACAACTGTACGTACCATGTAAGTAACGATAATGTGTTGTATCATTTTGCAAAAGTACACTTGCTTATTTACTTAGGAAAGCCCATGATCAGTAAATAATAATTGTGTTCGTTTCTTTCATATAAATAGTATCTCTGAAAATTTAATAGCCTTGGACAAATGATCGGGAAGGTTCCGGCACTTCCGAAACAAAGTATTTGTTTAAACAAGAACTTATACTCCTTAGGGCAGTGACTTTTTCCTCAATTGTTTTGAAACTGTGTCCATGATAGATAAAGTGTCGCTATCGTAAGTGCGCTTAGCATCGATAACATTATTCACCAAGTGGCTGACACTCGCGATTTGTACCAATATCTAAAGATAGTGTTCTGTATGTACATATGTACTTCAATTTCGAGAGGTGTGACGCCTTCAAGGTCCCAAGAGCTTGATTGATTTAAGGAGAGTAAAAAGATTTGGAATTAAGTATTACCGGTATTAAAAGCAGGAACTTTTAAAAACGTTATTTACCCAGATATATATATGAGTTCTCCCACCAATGGTTGCGCCCACGTCTTTACATTGAATGTGATACTTAATAGCTTTTTAAAACTTACTTACACGTTCGTACAGTTGTGTAATAATTGTAAAATTATAAGTATTTAATAGAATTAGATAAACGAATTGTTAATTTAGCCTACATTTAAAAACGTACCTAGGTAAATTTTAAAAACTGGTAAACTTTCTTACTCACTAGGTGGTAGGTTGATCCCGCCCGGTTAAATCTAGGCGTGCAATATAAGGAAGATCCCGGCATGGAACCTAGTTACAAAGAGATGTGTTAGTCTAATGTTACCACAAAAGGTATGGTAAGCTATCCATTTCAATTACATAAAAAAATATTAGTCCAATTGACCACAATCCCTAGTAATTAGAAGCTATTCCTTCGGCTATATTGAACTGGATGGAAAAATGTTAGACTTTCCGGTACGAACATTATGTTTATCTAACAAATATAATGGTTTTAAGCCGGGCAAGCCTAACCCTGCCACCTAGTAAGTAGGGAAACAGGCTACAGTCTTACATTGATTCTGAACCATGGAGTGGTCCGCATTCTCAACGATAATATACAATACAAAAAGATAAGTTACAAAGAAAGAGTCGTATAACCCTGGAGTTCGCACCCATGGTGTTTGAGACAAGAGGCTACATGCCTTAACCGTTAGGCTGCAGTTAATGTTTTCCTTCACCGTAAACATATGAAACTCGAAGAGATCGAAGTGGGTGAACGCCAATGGGCATCAAAGCAACGTTTCGCCACGAACTTCGCCGCTGCGCCACGTTACAGTTACAGAGATCAATGTAAACAACGTTGGACACTATTTAGGTCTAGACATTTTTAGTATCAATCAAAACCAATTTCTGTCTTTACCACCAGCGATGCAGTGCAGCACAGTGGGGGATTCTGTGCATCTCGTCGACGACCCTTAGGTATTCTACAACTTAGAGACCTACCAACTCAGAAGATATTAGGTATGCAGGACCTTTTTCTGTGCTTTATCTATTTTGCTTTTAGTTCTCATATCTTATACTGCATAAAGAAATCCCATCGTCCTATTTACATCGCTGAGTGCGCAACAGACAGGTACTTCAGCACTTGCTGAAACAAAACCTAACATCGATGATAGGAGATTCCCTAAAAATGCTTCCGTCGCATACGGATGTACTCAATGAAAAGATACTAAAATTTTTCCATAAAAAAACGTTATTCACTATGAATCATAAAACATACTCAGCCTATCTATACATATACGTCAGCGTTTCCGAAATTCTGACATAGATTACGATAATGATTCAACATAATATTTTATTGATCTAGTTAATTGTAGAGTTGCGAAAGTTCCGTGTCATACCAGTTTTTGCACGTTAGAAACAAAGTCGATTTATTGGTATGAATATAAAAACAGATGTAGTATCAGTTTGACTTAAGCACGGTTTCGCATCATGTATATATGCAAATCATATTTGTTTTGTTATTAAGATATACAAATGTAAAAATAATTTATATTAACTAAACTAGGTACAAAATACGTCGCCTCCAAGAACCAAATACATAGGTCAAGTTGTTACTCCAATTGATTGAAGGTTATTAGTATTTTCTCAACAGGTCGACGTAATTTCACTGTTGTCTTCTCCATCGCGAACTTTGGAAAGAACTTTTCCTAACATTAATTTTGGCATAGGTACGTTTTATTGCTATTCGTTAAGAATTGTTTAAAGCGTGGGCATAACCGATAGCTCCCTGGTAACTTGCACCAGAGAATATCAGAGTAACGCTACACCGCAACATACAGTTTTTATAGGAAGAGATGAAAGGGATGAGGATCTCAAGATGAAATGGAATGGAGTCCGAGTTTTGGCATCAGAACAGAGGCCGTGAATTAGTAATCGCCATGACAACTTCTAAAAAAATGTATTTCAACCCTTTTTAATTTTTCTAAATGGAAGTGATGTGTCTCTTTTGTACCTACCTTGCAAAGACAAAAGCTTTATAGGGTTCCGAAATACAATCGAAAAAAACCTTAATAATGTACAACAGCCGCGCCGCGTCGCCACGCGCCGTGTTCCTGGATGTTTGTGCGAATGGAACCTGGATAAAACCGCATATTAATACTATACCTAATTCAATTAACTAAAGTAGTAAGTTAAAATAACGAATTAATTTACATTTTGAAGTAATGCATTATAATGTGTCTCACATCAGTAGATAATAAAAGTTGAAAGCACAGTTTACCACATTATTTTGTGAGATGTACTTAAGTACGCACCCTTGTTCTCTAAGAATTGATGATGCAACAAGCAAGAATTTTATGTAAATTCAACCCCCCGTATCGACCGTTTCCAACTGGGTTCGGCAGTGTTGAATATAATTTTAATTATTACAATTTCTAAAGTTTTGATCCGAAATTGCGTACATCCGTGGCTGTTATACAGGTGAAAAGTGTATTCTAACTGATTACGAAATACGGAACTTGCCCTCAGATAAAGGTTGATAATAATGTGTGCTCATTAGTAACTAATTGCTACCTAATGCACATGGAACGTCAATATTCTACAACTCCACTCCAATGTGCATTGAAACAAATGATACAGGTTTGAACAACAATGAAATTATTATATGAAATAAAGTATTATTTGCAACCAAAAGAAGCATGTTATTGGTTAATTATGGCAGTTAATTATGAAATCATAACAAAAAAAAAACATGGAAATCACTCTGAATAAATTTTGATTAACCTGGGGGAATTTTTGCAAAAGCTTTTGTCGGCTAAAAATTGGCTACAAACCTTATGTACCTCGTATTAGGCTATCTTCGAACGAAAGTAAAGTAGCACAGAATGTCAGGGATGAATAATTACTTATCATAAATTATTATTGTTACACATGATCGAACGTTTTCACATCACAAATCTCTTCATTTCATTCACTCGTGATTTGATTGTTTTTGACTCCACGCGCGCTGGACCTTTCCTCGTCCGTGGATCGGGCTGCCGCAATCAGGAGGGACGGAAAAATGTCCAATTGGATTCAATTGAGTGCGGAGTGCGCGGGGTCGGCGGCGCGGCGGTGGCAGAGACGGCGGCGGCGGCGCTGCGGTCGTTCGAGGTACGTTCCGCGCAAGTAGCGGGCCCTCACGAGGCGGAGGATAAAATGATACTGGTGACTTGCTCATAATCTTTTATCAGCGTGACGCTTCTACCAATCGAGGACTCAATTCGACGTGCGGACAAGTACCGAAACAATGCTCCAAGTGCGCAGGGTAATTTGACGCAGTTGCGATTGGCATTTTTCGTGGGAGAAATAATGTAGGAAATAATTATACCTATATTTTTTCTTCCTCAAACTATAACTTAGAACAATTTAACAACTAAAAATATTGTATATTTTTAAACTATACCTTATGTTATTAAGTTATTAGAATATTTATATCATCTAATAGGGTCTCTTCCACCAAGATTAGCTTAATCTTCACATTAAAGGGCCTTTCTTACCGTCTCGCAATCGATGCCAGAACAAGATAATCAGGACTTTAGTAATAAAGGCCTTTTAAGTGTAGATTAAAATTATCAGCTCTTGGTGAAACCCAGGTTAAATGAGAGTAAATAAATGTGAACTACATTAATTCATCTGAATTTAAATTTATAATTTGAATTCAAGAAATATGTAAGTACTTGTAAGTTACGATTTCAGTGGTATTGAGACAGTGATGTACTCTAACTACTTAGTTACTATAGTACCTAGTATGTTCTTTAATGACCCACGCTACCGATCATTCAATTGGGACCACTTAAAATACATCTCGCACGACGAGATGCACTCAATATTTCTTAAAGTTAGCGAACCGTCTTGTATTCAGACTTTGCCAAATCAACTATTTTATATTTAAAAAGACGTTTGGGATAATTTCGTTGGCATTTAAAATTATATTTCTATTTTTTGATACAATTATTTATTATTTTTCATTTTAGTTTTTTAAACTATTTGGTAGTCAAACTACACTAAGTTACGTTACAAAGAGAAAGTATGATGAGAGTGAGTTATAAAACTATAAAATAAATTAAAACTATCAAAACAATAGGTTGTCCACCGGAAAAAGGAGAATAGTCGGATTTTCCTGGACTTGTCTCCTATACACATGCGATATGCAAGGGGGTCTACTCAAAAGATTCTCACCTGTGAACCACCGGTTAGTCACAACGCTTTCGAACTCATGAAATGACAGCTACTATTCACCCTAGTGTTGTCCCTTTATAATTATTCGAATTAGAGTGCAATGGCACAAACAACACTTCATGTTTGATGAAGTCATGCGAAAGCTTTTCACTTTCATATGTGACTTACTCGTTTTCGCTTCCCTGAGTAGATATTCAGTTCTTTCCATACTGTCGACACAAAGTGACGTGTTCAATCATCCTTTGATGCTGATTTTGATTTTTTGTTATTTCGTGCACTCGGCCCTTCGTATTTTGTGATAGTTAAAATGTAATCATTATTGATAATTATTATAATTGTATACTGTGAGCTAAGTGATCGCTACTTTCCGTTACTGGTTCTTGGGAATGTTCCAGGCCCCCATTTTGGTTTGATATCTGATTACGCAGAATGGGAATCGAATGTTCGCGCCAAAAATAAGACTTCTCCTTAAATCCGTAATTAAAATACGGTGTACTATAACACAGTCTGGTAAAGTATTTTGACGCACTCGATTTTATCAACCGACATTCTACTTTGTTATGTATTTCTTGAGTAGTAAATATATGTTTTTAAAGGTTGCATTCGTTATTTTAGAACTCCAATTTCGGTTATTTTCTCAGATGACAGCATTTCTGGGTGTTATCACTAAAATGTTATGACATTGTGGGGTTAAATATATTGAATGCTTGCAGAATAAATATTGGCTACTTGATTGCCGCCTTTATGCACGCGCCGGCAATTGACAGTTTGTTATCAAAATAAATAATGTTTTATAGAGGTATCTCTTTTTACGAGCTGAGTGAGAGTGCTGCAGAACATGTGTAGTTGGATAGATGCGCTGTCAACTTGAAGTTCATATTGACAGTGACACTGACAGCAGGGATAGCGGTGGCGGTGGTCAAATCAACAGAAATCAACTCCGTTTTCTTCTCCTGGTTTCCCGGTTTCTGATGTGAACAAGCGGCTGGTCGTGCTGGAGGCGCGGGCGGCTGGCCGACGGAATGAACGCGACCAGCTTGTACGTGTCGACGAACCGACTGGTCATGAAGTGCAGTGCGGAGGACCGGTCGTCGTGGTGCGACCTGTACCGGCTCGTGCCGTACTTGCGGCAGTCCCTGTCGTGCGCCGTATGCGGCGAGTTACTCCGCGAGCCGTGGACGCCGGCAGACGCGCAGTGCCAGCACCACGTGTGCCGTGCGTGCCGCGGCGGTCGCAAGAAACTAAAGCCGTCTTGCGGCTACTGCCGCGACTACGATACTTACGAGGAGAACGTGGACCTCCGCATTCTCCTGCAGTGCTACAAGCGTATGTGCGAATACCTCACTGTGAGTGAGGTGTACACCGCGCTAGAAGGCGACGAAGAGGCGGATGGCGGTGCTGGCCTCATTCACCTCATCAAGGAAGGCGCCACATTCTCCGACAACTATAAGAGCACGGCCGGACTTTCTAAATCTGCATATAGTATATTACCGTGTGTGTATACAAACTCGGCATCGGCGTCTACGCAGACAGCAACGGAAGCGGGTAGCAGTAGGAGTGGCGGAGAGACGTCGCCAGGGAAGGAGGGCGGGGGTGGTGCGGGAGGCGGAAAGGCCCTGGCCAACGGCTCGTCATTATACTCAGTTATGTATGCTGGCTCTGGCAACAAGATTACCATCAAGCGTAAGGCACTAGACGACTCTGAGGCACAGGACAAAGAGGACTCGCCACCACAGGACTCTTCGGTCTGCATTCATATTGTTTACTTTCTTTCAGTACTATATATAGTATTTTTGACAATTGCTAATCCCTAGCACCCATGCACATTTAAATGACCTATGTCCTTAATTAATGCCAATTTGTATTAAAATATCCCATTTTCATGATTATTCATCTTTAGTTAAAAACAAATTAATGTGGCAAAAACATGTTTGCTACCAAATTTTTCCATATGGATTATTTGATTGAAATTGTGAAAAACCAAGAATTTTAACTGGCCAGTGAATATCAAGCATCGGCACCAAGGCTTGCACTGCCAGCGCGAGCAGTGATTTCGCTGTGAACTAGCTGTACGTCTTAATATTTTCTGAAATTTCAACAATAAGGAGCGTTCGTTAACCACGTAACGGATTGTAGACCACTTTTGGACCCCCCCCCCCCCCTCTCTTGACGGGTTGTGACCAAGAGGCTAACGCCCCTCCCCCTACTCGAGTTGTGACATTTGAACACTTTAAGCACACATTTGAAAAACAGCTTATGTCTCTACTAATCACCTGTATGATGCTTTGGTTTAGCTTATATTATTTTACTTTTTTTTTTACGTCATTGTACATTAATTGGAAGGAAAATAATAATGTTCTTAATTAGTTACAGGTAAAAGAAATCACAGTTTAAAAGAAAATACTCAAAACAAAGTGTGATGATACGAAAGTAGTACACTGTGCACAATGTCATGTTTGGGCTAACCTCGGTACAAGACTTGTAATCACAATGACTAATCAATAGTTTAAACAAACATGGATAGTATAATATGTATTTTTTTTGTATATTTTTGACCAATCTAATATCATTGATTTTTGCATTTTTTCCTATTACTCATACACAAACTTACGCTTATAACTAGATATATATTTAACATAAACAGGAATGACAATAAAACCACGTTCTTCAAACAATTTATTTATACACATTAAGATTTCAAATGAAACGCACAAGATAAACACAGATGAAGTGACATAAACAGAGCTGTATCTACTTAAAATTTTCATATTATTAACACTTTCAGTCGAGCCAGCATGGCTTCAAAAAACCGCAGTACCGGTCCCGCAGCTCTGCGTCGAACAAAAGAAAAGGGTGTCGGTGTGGCAATGCGACGGCAACGCCTGGCAAGCTCACGTGCTGTGGGCAGCGTTGCCCGTGCTACGTGGAGAGTAAACCTTGCGTAGAGTGCAAATGCAAGGGTTGTCGGAATCCACACCGACCAGATGGTTTGAAGGTTGGTACATTTTTATCCTAGAAATGCGGGTGTTTGGTAATTCGATACATTCTTTCGAAGGGGTCATTCTAGAGCTAATTTGCAACAAATTTGTCCCAATAAAACTGCGGGTCGAAAATCAATAGTATTTGAGTTATTCAGGTTTTTTAGACTAGGAGGTCGCGACATAAATGGTAACGATAACGTAAATGGCTGAAACTTAGTTCAGAGGATAAATACCAACCCTCTGAAGCTAAATGTATCGGTCTGCCTGTTCCAAGTGGTTGCGTTACGTAGATAAAGCGCCTGAAAAAGTCGTTATGGTGTCAAAATGTCCGTAATCTCAGAAATAAAAGGTCATAAATAATAATAATAATAATAAAATTCTTTATTGTACACCATTATAAAAACAGTTTACAAAAGGCAGGCTTAATGCCAAAAGGCATTCTCTTCCTACCAGGAGGAGGTAAATCACAGGTTATGAAAAAAAAACACAAAATGTATTTAAATCGGAGAGGATTACTAAAAAAATCTATGATACTTGGCATGCAAATTATGAGAATAAGGAATGTGACATGTATGTATGTATAATCGACCGTGTAGCAAGGACACATTAATTGAAGAAAGAGCCCAGTAAAAAGAACTACTTTACGAATATACTGCAAGGCTGGACCCGAACCAGCAAAACATAACATTCGTGGGTATTGCGTCTACCAATTTCGCCACCGGCTGTATACCCATAATTTGGAATTCTCCTACGGACTTAAGCGACGTACTTGCTTAGTACAAAAAGGATATTACTTATGAGAATAACTTAATAATTTTGTAAGCTTTCAGAAAATGTACAAATGTTGTACAGTTGCAAACAAGTTACATTTTTTTTGTTTAGTTTTGCGCGGACGACTTTTATAATTTAAGGAGTCCTTATCAAGGTGTAAAACAGTCAATGATTAAATTACTTACATTTATTTTACAATTTACAATTTTACCTTAAACTTAAAATTACAGATCCTGTTCAAACTGAAGCCCACGGTTCCTAAAACCCGCACGTAATCTTTTTCGCACTTCCGTTTTTGTCACCCGTGGTGTTAAAGTTTCACGTATTTGCTGTGCTGCGGCTATTATTCTCTCCGTAAGCTCCTCACGAATCTGATACGATATCTAAAGAAAAATTTACTTGTTTGCTACTGTAAAAAATTTGTACATTTTCTAAAAGTTTATAAAATGATGAAGTTATTCCCATAATTTGCATGCCACATGTCATACATTTTTTTTAGTAATCCTTTCAACTTAAATACATTTTGTGTTTTTTTTTCATAACATGTGATTTATGACCTTTTATTTCTAAGATTGCGGACATTTTAAGGGGAACATATTTTTTTAAAGTAGTCTCTCATTCGTCACCTATTAGATAATAGCTGATTAAGTACCCAGAGTGGAGTAGTTATTTTATAATTATATTTTTTTGGTAACAAGTCAGAAAATTTCCAAAAAAAATTAAAACCTAAATGACTCAAAAACTATTGATTTTCGACCCCCAGTTTTTTGTGACAAATTGGTTGCAAATTAGCTCTAGAATGACCCCTTAGAAGGAATTTATCGAATTACCAAACACCCTGTAGATGCGCTTCTAATGCATCATCATAGACTTACACCATTTCCGCCGGTTCAATATGTGAACATGGATACATCAGAACTAGGAGTTAGTTGAGTGGCAACTCGTTATCTCGAGACCTTGCTTGAAACCGATTCCAGTTCCAGTATTTTTTTTTAATCCATTCAAGAGGCCCATCAGTGCTACTTCAGTGATGGGCCTCTAACATAGACGTTAAGTGGAGCAGCCCCATAGGGAAAGCGTAAATCCATTTTAAATTAATTTTCCTTGTATAAAATAATTGTCGATCCCCACTCTATCAAAAAAATATACGATATTTGAAGAGAGCAGAGATTGTTTATGATAAAAATGAACGTAATTTTGTTGGAATATGAATAAATCATTCAAATATGTTTGTTGATTGTATAATTTTTTGGTATACAAGGTATCATTTTGACCTTGAAGCAAGTGGCTTGAATTTTGCCACTGTTGTATGGAATGGGACATTTTTTAATTGGTTTTTGTGTGCAACTAACTCTTGCATAGATTAATAGTGTTTGCATTGACACAATTCGCTAATTTTTCATTCCACAAATCCCGACTTGCATTTCTTGGCACATCTTTGTACACATTGTTGAAGAGAAAATAGAAAAAAGGCGCGCATAAGGTGATATTCGTTTCCAAATCATGATGACTGATTATAATTATTGTATGTTTGCTACGTATGTTAATATTAGTAGAAATACTTATTTCACCAAGGCAAAGTTAACCAACGATCAGCTTGTAAGAAATAGATTGTGGAAATGTAGTTTGTTTTCCAATTATATGACTCATTTGTTGTAAACTAACTTTCTTATGACATTAACGTAACGAAATTGTAGTCAGATAAAGGTAATTATAACAGTAAATAATGATTTTAGTCATATATCTCAACATTACTCTACGACTACTTAAAGATTTAGTCACCATCATTACAAGAAAAGACCACTATGTGACTAAACCGTTACATTAATTGGGCCCTTTTAGGTTCATATCTACGTTTAAATGATTGTTATATTATATCACTGGAAACCTCGTTGCGATCATATTTTTACTGGTTGGGACGTTATTGAAATTTACAGGGACAAACTATGTCCCGAAATATTATAGGTTATGTAACTTTCTTGACACGCCATTACGCCATTCTTGCTGAAATTTTAATCAAAAGAAGTTAATCATATTAGTGTTATTATACTATTTTACAAATAGACAAAGACTTTTGTGATATCTGTATGAACTCCCTTCCGATGTATTTCCCCCAAAGTACAACCTGGAGTCCTTCAAACTTGCTGTGATGAAGCACCTGGCTAGCTGGCATGTTTTTTGCAGCCCCCCCCCCCCTTAAATTTCTAAATACCATGGGCGTTGTCGGGCACTTTAAGAGGTCTTGAATTACACCATATGCCGCAAGTAAATAAAACTGACAGCATTGACATTACTTAGGCCAAGTTGACTAAATCTCAATCATCGCAAATAAATATACAGGTTCAACCTCTGAAAGAACAATATCTGTGCGAGAAGTTCGATCTGATGTGTTATGATGTAGGTTCGGCCGCATGTGATGTCGTTCCTCGAGGACGCCATGTCACCGCTTGGAAGCGGCGGCGCTGACGACTCCCCCTCCTGCTCCGGAGCGCTCACGCTAGACGGGGCGCCGCTCTCCATTGAAGCCATGGAGGAGGCACTCAGCTATGATGTAAAACCTTCCAATATTAAAGGTATTCAAAATATTTATAATTTAACGGAAATTCTTGAACTATATTGTAATTATTTTAATCTTTTGGGTTAAAATTAACTTATTTTACTCTGTTTTGCAAACAAATAAACACTCGCAACATAAATGAACCTTGTGGATTGATGAATTAGACTTAGTTTCATCAAAACCTTTATAAAACGAATATTGTACGGACAATTGTTGATGACGACATGTTTCTCAACAAGTAAATTAAAGTAACATACAAGGCACACAAGTGACCCTAAACTTTGAAAAAAGAAATGTTGAGGTTATCCCAGCATATATCTAATTTAGAACCGCAGGGTTTTGCTAAACAAGTAAAGCAACATTGACTCTCTACAATATAGTGGATTTTCAGGTTATCCTAACATTTTCTTTCATTAAAGTGATGGTTTCATGTTGATTTTACTTAGTGGACGAGGATTATAGCTCGTCCTCGGAGATAGCGGGGAAAAGCGAGGGTGACTGGCTCCCACTACCACTAACTCAAATGTAACGTATAATGCTATGCTGTTCCAGTGTACTTGAGTCTGCTGCAGATGGTTTGACCCTTGCGGCCCGCTGCTATCCTCTTTGTACATGGAAAAGTGCTGGTCTTCGGAGGCAAGAGGTGGGGGGGGATGACTGCTGTACCATCTACCTCTCGGTGACTGCCTCCTACTAGGACCACAAACTCAAATGTCACATGTGGTGCTATACCGTTCCAATGTACTCAAGTCAGCTGCAGGAGGTTTCGCCGTCGCTGCCTGCCTCCATCCTAATGGACGAGGAAGAGAGCTCGTCGTCGGTGGCGGAGGCCGATGAGGGCGACTGGCGCACTGTCTGCCCTTCGCCCCTTTCGCCTCACTCTGCAGCCGACTTCCACTACAATCACAAACTCAAATGTAACATGTGGTGCTGTACCGTTCCAGTGTACTTGAGTTAGCTGCACGAGGTTTCGCCATCGCTGCCTGCCGCCATCCTAATGGACTCGGAAGAGAGCTCGTCCTCGGAGGCGGAGGGCGACTGGCGCACTGTCTGCCCTTCGCCCCTTTCGCCTCACTCTGCAGCCGACTTCCACTACAACCACAAACTCAAATGTAACATGGGGTGCTGTACCATTCCAGTGTACTCGAGCCAGCTGCAGGAGGTTTCGCCATCGCTGCCTGCCGCCATCCTAACGGACGAGGAAGAGAGCTCGTCCTCGGAGGCGGATGCCGATGAGGGCGACTGGCGCACCATCTGCCCTTCGCCCCTTTCGCCTCACTCTGCAGCCGACTTCCACTACAACCACAAACTCAAATGTAACATGGGGTGCTGTACCATTCCAGTGTACTCGAGCCAGCTGCAGGAGGTTTCGCCATCGCTGCCTGCCGCCATCCTAACGGACGAGGAAGAGAGCTCGTCCTCGGAGGCGGATGCCAATGAGGGCGACTGGCGCACCATCTGCCCTTCGCCCCTTTCGCCGCACTCTGCAGCCGACTCCCACTACAACCACAAACTCAAATGTAACATGGGGTGCTGTACCGTTCCAGTGTACTCGAGCCAGCTGCAGGAGGTTTCGCCATCGCTGCCTGCCGCCATGCTAATGGACGAGGAAGAGAGCTCGTCCTCGGAGGCGGTGGCCGATGAGGGCGACTGGCGCACTCTCTGCCCTTCGCCCCTTTCGCCGCACTCTGCAGCCGACTCCCACTACAACCACAAACTCAAATGTAACATGGGGTGCTGTACCGTTCCAGTGTACTCGAGCCAGCTGCAGGAGGTTTCGCCATCGCTGCCTGCCGCCATCCTAATGGACGAGGAAGAGAGCTCGTCCTCGGAAGCGGAGGCGGGGGGCGATGAGGGTGACTGGCGCACAGGCTGCCCCTCGCCCCTCTCGCCGCACTCCGCAGCCGACTCCCACTACGACCATGAACTCAACAGTGACGTCGAGGTGGACGTATGACAGACGGTACTGTCGGTGGAACAGCTTTAAATTGTGTGCGAGTGTCACCGTGTGCGCGTGTGTTTACGGTGGCCGAGGGGACAGTTCAGTTTTGCAACAATTTGCTGTTGAGGTGTATATTTGGTTTGTTCAGTTGTATATTTGTAAGCTGTTGCAAAATCCTGTCTTTGGCTAGTTGATTGCGTATTTGTTGAGTGAAGTGTTGTCGGTTGAGAACTGATGCTTAGTATAAGTATATAATTTTGTACAAATAATTTGTAGGGACTATTGTGAAATAATGACCTGATTTATGAAACACCCACTTTTAATGTTTATTATCACACGAAGAATGCTGGCCAAGTGAAGTTGAGTAGATCTAAATATGTTTTATATTTAGTGCTATTGATTATAATTTTTACCTACATTTGTTTGCTATTTTTCTTATTATTTCTGAGAATACATTTTTCAACAGAAATTAGGACTAGCATAGAGTGATCTGTGATGGAAACTTATTTCAACTTCGATGAATGCATCTTTTAATCTTTGTAAAGTCAATTTATAACCTAGGTTCGATCAGTGTGCGTGAAAATGTGTTCTTGACATGTGCAATGTTATGTTTTATTATTTATTATTTCATTAGAAATGTCATAATATTTTGGAAATCCCAATAACTGCATTTCCACTCACAGAAGATAATTTGTATGTGCTTATTTTTATATTTATTTTATGTTAGGTTCTTAATTTCGTTAAGTCCTAAATTATGCAACTTTTGTATCAAATTAACGGCTATTACATTATTTCACATATAATTAATGCATAAAGCATTTGTCAAGAAAATTTGACAAAATTTAGGTTTTTTTAAATATTTTCTTATGTTGAAAATATTGAATATTCAAAGACCTATGAACATCTTCATTCATCTCGGTTATCCGATGTTTTTCTTTTTCACTTTTCATAATGTCCCACAAGCCACGAGCGTGGGTCCTTCATAAGTAGTATGTCTAGCTTTCGAGGGTTTAAGAGAAGTCTGTGATATTATCTTAAATGTTTTTTTTTCTGATAATTAATGCATCTTCCAAACTTTTATGTCTTACATTTAATTAAAAAAAAGGGTTTAATTGGTTCCTCACTTCTGTATGCTAGTGATACCTCGTCGAAGCTCCAAAAAAGATGGCTGTCGATCATTCGAGTAGTCGTATATGACTTGAGTCACTCGCGTTCCCCTGCTGTACTGACAGTTTGGGCTCATACCCATACTACATGACCGATTTAACCTAATTTTTGACAGCCTCCACCCTCCCACCGCTTGTGATTTACCGAGGTATGTGCTCTGATCCCCTCTCTTCAATTTTCACGTAAAGAAATGGCTATTTTTAGCCTATTTTTTCAATATTTGAGATCTTAGTGTGGTGTGAACGGTGAAGGAAGTGATTCGGCAGGAAATGAAAAATAAGCTCACATGTATAGGTATTCATGGTTTAACAATTCATAACAATACTCTTTCCAACAACTTTGAACATTAGTATGCCCATATTGGACTTTAAAATTATTTCTTTTTTACGAAGCAATTTTCGATTAATATACGCGTAAATGCTACGTGACTTAGTACTAACCCCTCCTCCCCCGTGACTGACCGTGGTATTTTGCCAATTCCCCCTTCACCTAAATTGGTCACATAGTATGGGTACGAGCCCTTAATGTGATGATGAAAAACATAAAAAAACTTGACTGAATGGGAAGGAAAATCTTTTATAGTGGAGCTATAGTTTTTTTAGTAAAATAACGAATAAAAGGTGTAGGTAGGAATTTTAACTTTTTCAGTGTTTGAAAGAAAGAAAATAATTGTAATTAAATTCTGTGTAACGATTGATTGACTTGGGACTGTCTCGGAGTCCTGTGCGGAATAGGGCGTGCACACAATAATAAATGATTAGTACAAAATTGGATGAAAATATTGGTTTTTCAGTGTAAATTTACTCATGTATATTAAAAAATGGATGAAACTTAGGTAGGTATTTAAAGTTCGTGTATTATCTATAGAACTTCGATTATCCTTGTGGAGTATTCACCACTCCCAGATACACAACGTGTGCAATCTTTATTAGCATGTGTAATTAATTTGGCATGTTCCTATATTTTTAAAAGAGATACAGGTGGAACAGTAGTCACTGCTGCGCTGTTAATTTAAAAAATGGTTCTAAGGTTTATACAAACATTTAACTGGCTTCCCGTTTTACTGTATTTTGTACATAAAAATGTTTTAGCTTTTCATACAAAATAACAAGTGAAAAAAAATTAATGGAAGCTAACACCGTGGGCAAGTGGACGCCATGAATTGAGGGCGGGGCCGTGACAAGTGACCGTTCAGATGGCGAAGAGGAAAGCGAGGCTTGGAGTTAAGGTGGCCCATCCCGCTCATCTCCCCATACAAAAGGGGAAAGAAGATCACGCCCATATTTCTTGTCTGAGATCCAAAATTTTGCTCTAAATAGCTTGGTTTGATCGAACTAGATGTCTAATGACCATTGGCATTGTAAAATTGTGTTTGGTTTCTAAGTTATAAGGTCCGAAAGTTCGAATTTTTCGCGCGTTTTATACAATAACTTTGGAGGTGGATTACGCAATGATAAAGTAAGAACAACGTAAAAAGATTAGTCATCAGACATAGCTTATTTAATCAAGATTTATGATCTATTTGGTTTTTGTTAGATTTTTGACTACAGCGGTCTCGGTTTACTTTTAGCTACAAGTCGTTTTGAAATTAAAATTTTCGTAAATCTTACCAAATCATACACTTTGCACATTGTCTTTTTTGTGGACATGTTGCATCTTCCTCATCACGGAACCTGTCTTATTCTTTGAAACAGAGAAGGTCCCAGAGTGCAACAGCACGGTTTTGTACCGTGCCCGCGAATGAGTTAGGCCCGCCGGGTTGGGCCACCTTAAGAACGGCCCGTAAGCTATGCTCCCCATACAAACGTAGTTTACTAATCATTTGGAATCCGCCATTCCAATTAAATTGATATTTAATATCTAATATCAGGTAACAAATGTCTGTGTCTGCACGCTTTTGTTTTTTTGGAAAATCCAAACCGAATGAAATTAAAGCAAAAAGAAAATCTTCATACGAATTTTGTTTTCTCTGTGGTTTGACCCAGAATAAATTTACCGAAAAAACAAATACATGTAGACACAGATATTTGTAGTTTAATATTAGATACCAAATATCAAGTAAGTTGCAACAGTGCTTTTCAAATTATTAGTAAACTACGTTTGTATGGGAGGCGAAATTTTCTGATGCTTACGGGCCGACCTTAAGGGCTGCAAAGTCGTGTCCTCCGCCGCCTCCGTTAGCTGCCATGCTTGACAAAATTAACTTTCTCAAAACACTTAAAGGTGATGAAAAAATGATTTCCTTTTTTTATCAGGAAACTTCAGTATCTGCTGTTACACCTGTATATCACTGACTTGATTTATTAGGATGGATGACTTGTCTGGGCCATATATTTTTAAGTATGAAGAGGCCGAGTTACCATAGCTTTTATCTAGGCTCATTGTAATTTTTATAGTGGGTACATCGTGAATGTGTGCTGGAAACAGCTACACTTTGAACCGACCATGGACTAAACCGGCGTAAAATGTGAGAGAATAGGACAAGGAATAGATCAATTCTGCACCATTCAGAAGTAAATGTCAAATATTCTACCCAGTAAGAGCGCAGAGGTTATGACGAATCCTTCTGAGAGGTTACCATGTTAAATTAACTTGCCGGGTGAACAGGCAAGTGAGTGGTTAAATATGACGTTTTTTTGCATTTTGTACAAGGATTACTGGAAAATTGCAGTTCACTTGGCCAAATTACATGTCATTTGACAGTTAGCATGGTACAAATTGCAACTAAACGTCGGATTTAATCACTCACTTGCCTGTTCGCCTGGCAAGTTAATTTACCATGGTAACGCCTCTGCCTGGTGCCAAATTGACCGAATTCCTTTACATATTCTCCTTATGTCTGTGAGGAAATGAGATGAAAATGTGCAACATCTCCTCCGGGTACCAGTCACCTGGAATCGTTGAAAAATCTTGAAGCAAAGACTGCCATGACAGCAACGACTATGAATGCTTTGTCTATTACACAAAGAATATAAATAAATGAAAGTTATACTACTGAGCCCCTTAGCACAGAATTCCTAATGTCTCGTAATAGCTTAAAAAATTAGACCACAATGATCAATATCAAGGTTCAATATTAATTGTTTTCTAAATGAGCTTGTGCTTGCATTACTGCATTTTTAGAACCTGTTTAAAGCTAGAGGACAGGCAACCGCTGCCTTTTGTTCCTGGAAGCACATTTTTGTTCCGTGGCAATCGTTTTACATTTATATGGCTTTTTTATTGTAGGTACACATTTGCAAATGGGTAAATTGTCTACTTTTCAAGTAATTTGAGACGCTGTAAAGAGGATGATTATTATTTAGGATAAATGATTAGCATGCAGGTCAAATGATTTTGGCAATATTTTTTTATCTTAGGCGTCCTGCAGTTGATACGCAGTAGCTCGCCCAAGTACTAATCGCTAAGCGTTCAAACGTATTTGAACAAGATTAAACAGGCGCTAGCTCGAGTCACTTTAGGCTGTGAAATTTTGTGGGAGGGGCAAGTGCACTAGGATCTAGAGCTAAGACCTGTATAAGTAAGCAACTTTGAAGCGAGTACAACCAAGCGAATTTCACTAAGCGTTCACATGATGCGCAGCAGTAGCACTCGCACGGCTACTGTGCATCATCTGCAAAGGGCTTTATACTTTGTGAATGCAGTTATGTCAATGCTCCTGGGGCAATGGCAAACATCTCAATATACACTACATATATGCTTATATAGTAAAACCCACTTAAGGCGCTGGTACGTGCCAAAACGTGAAGTTTAGGGAGGCACCCCAATTAAACTAGCTATGTCTGATCATCAAAAATATCATTATTATAATATATGATTCCTGTTGTAGCGATCAACTTGTTCTTGGTTAACTTATGTTTCCATTTGCCATTAAAAACAAAATGTAGAAAATGTTTCCATTTCAGAACCTTTTTGAGTAAAGGTATAAATTTGAATGGAAATTGAATTATTTGTTGATAGACTATCCAGCGATCATATTTCTTTCCAATGTTTAATGCAAAAAATCATTTAAAAAAGTGTAATGGAAAAAAATATGTACAAAAACGACCAATTGAGTATGAAGATTCATTTTGACTTACTAAGGTGTTTCTATAATCTAATTCTAATGGTAGTAATTAGAATTAGTAGTAATTAGGCATAGCGCCAATCCGGTTTTTTTATGTAACTGGATTGATCGCTGATACCAAACTGACCGTCATGATATCAGCCTAACACACCACATTGGAACTAGGTGCCATGCCAGGACCTTCCTCATATTGCATACTTGCTCGGCTACATTTAACAGGAGGGAAAACACAGACAATTTTAATTTCCGATTTGACGGTCGTTCAGTCCGTTTCAGTTTCAGTTTCTTTATTTCCTCCATTAGATGTTTATTACTCACTCGGATTCGTCATTTGTTTTCCTGTCGGTTTGATTACTTCTGTTGAATAAGAGCCGACAAGAAACTTCTCAAGGTTGGTCATTGTATTTTTTTTTTGTCATTGATTCTTCCACTGCAAGTAAATGCGATGGCACCAACATGGGTGGGATTAAACCTACCACCTAGTAAGTAAGAAAGAGAACCTACAGTTTTACGTGCAATTCTAACCATGGCCAGCCTCTGCTGAATACGGTCACCCATCTAGAACCCAACCGCGGTCAGAGATGCTTCAACCAGCTTATCGAATCGCAAGTTGTACACGCCACAGGGTTACCGAGGCTGTCAAATTTTAATGTTTTTAATACGACTTCAAATATAATCCTCTATATTTCTGGTTTTCCTCTACTTGCCTTTTGCGTCCATAATGCACGCAAAAAATGGGTTTATATTCGGTTTTTAATTAATTATTTTAATCCAAAGTCACAGAATTAAAACATAAAACCATTAAAAAAATTAAGGTTATTACTTATTACACTTTCACTTTATTCAAAGTCAAGTATCACTTGATGGAATTAATTATTGCTTTCGGCTAATGATTCGCCCATTAAAGATTCTCGGAATATGGCGAGAGGAGCGCACGAAATAAAATATATAGGAACAAGTGCTGAGAATTGTCTTGGTCATTAGACCAAAGGAGTAGTCTCTGAACGCTTGCTTTGACTGTATTTACGTGATTGATATTATGTCGCACCACTGGTACCGCTAGTGGACAGCGCGGCGGCCCAATGTTGAGTACACGGGCCAAACCAATAAATGCGGCCAGTAATTTAATAGATTTCGTTAATTAAGGATTTTTTGCTCTCATTGGTGGATAAATTATTCGCTCCGAAAAATATTCAGATGCATCTAAATCAAAACCGCCCAAGTGCGAGTCGGACTCGCACACGAAGGGTTCCGTACCATCGTAGAAAAAAAAACAAAAAAAATCACGTTTTTTGTATGGGAGCCCCCTTTAATTTAAATTATTTCTTAATCTTACCTATTTGTTGTTATAGCGGCAAAATAAATATACACTCTGTGAAAAATTCAGCTGTCTATCTGTTACGGTTACTGAGATACAGCCCTGTGACAGACGGACGGACGGACGGACGGACGGACAGCGGAGGCTTAGTAATAGGGTTCCGTTTTCACCCTTTGGGTACGGAACCCTAAAAATGGTCGAAAAAAGTCTCTCGTAATCAATCATATGAACTTCCCAGATATAATTAATAATGTAGAAAAAAAAATATATGCATTTATTTTTAGTGAATTAACAGTAAAGAATTTAGGTTTTCCTATTTAAGCCGTTTTACCATTTATAAAGCGTTCGTTTTTAGTTAATTCCCAGAAATCGTATTAAGTGGGTTTTACGGTATTCCATACAGTAAAATTTTCCGAATACAACATCACAGCTGAGAACTTTACACTGTATGTACTTACTTAATTATCGTCACAAATTGGCGCCCATTACATTATGTGCATCACATTTCTCCATGATTGCTGTAGTTCATATTATGAAACATGTAGTTTGTACGTCTGATGGCAACAACTATGCAATGGATATGGCAATTTAATAAACACCTTATTCCTGGCCCATTAGTGGCTTTTTAAAGCTGTATATAGAGGACAAAGATCTGTCTAATGTGAAGGAACATAGAGATGAAGAATGGGCATGTTGAATGCTTCTATGTTTCTTAAAGAAAATTGCATTGAGTCCACAGAATTGGAAATAGGTTCGATATGACTATCCTCTCGTTTCACTATATCTCCATACAAAGGACAATAATATTTTTTTATGGGCTATTACAGTACAAAACGCGCAGTTCTGTTTTACATATTTTGACAAAATTGTATCGATAATAATAACTCTTTTGTACCGCACGGAACCAACATGATAAAACTCAATCATTATATTTCCATCTCTATTTTAAACATAATGAGCAACAGAGAAGGGTCATGTGTCTAATAATCATTGATCTGTCGGTGATGTGCGCTAACGTGCTGATGTGATGTGCGCTTGCCATAATGGAAAGTCAGAATGAAAGCATTTATTTGTCAATAAGTCCGCGGGTTAGAAAATTAAAAACTTACACAAACATTTTTTTTTGTTACTTTAAAATTCTACAACCGAATGCACTTTTCTATTGCAGCCATACTTCTTTAGTTTCTTTGGTCGTTTAACCGCTAGTAAAAAATGGTGTATCGGGCGCACACATGTGGGGACAATTTTGATAAAATGATCCTTTTTCTATTGTCAATGGTTTTTTTTTGTGCAAATATGTAATCGACTGTGTCGACTTCAAGGCCAAGTAGTAAGAATGAGCGCGAAAAGCACGCGCTATTTCTGCAAGAGGATAGGCTTTATCGACGTGTGTGCTGTTGTTTTTTGCAAACGAATTCCTCTTTATGATTTCGTTGTGGTCAATCATTGTACTTACAAGTGACTTGCTTCATGGTGTCTCAATCTTAAGTTAAAAGTAGAGCTTTACTTAGCATAGGTGAAGCTATGAATCTGTAGGACCAAGTATGTCGTAAATGCCTACGATGCGTCAGTTGTGTTATCGAAATCATTGTAAATAAAAAGCGGAAGTATTACAAAGTGACAATTGTTTTTATTAATTCCACGGTACACATTTTGCTACAAATTCTGGTAATTCGGGACCTGTATGAGTACGATGAATATATAAATATTGTAGGTCCCTTTGCAAATAGCTGCATGTGTAACAAAACGTTCATTTTATTTATATTTGATTGTAAACAAATAAGCACGGTAACAGTTACATTTTTGTTTGGCGATATTGGAATAAAAAAAAAAGATTCCATAACTTTAGGCACTCCATAACTACAAACATATCAAACGTTATAATTATATCTTGTCTTCTTCAGATGATTGTGTAACCAAAAATGTTTTCACTCATTTTCAAAATATATTATTATAGTCTATTGGGTACTATGAGGTAATTCTGTTCAACTTGATCAAATGAATGGGTAAGTAAGCGGTAATTACTATTAGAAAAACAAAATTTATATTGAATAGCCTATTCAATTCCGCCTATAAAATATGATTACAATTTCCTTTTGAAAATACCATTACAGTCAAATAAATAACTGATATGCAAGTTTCAGCTTTAGAGCTCGCATAAACTGTTATATAGCGGGCTCTGAGAGAGAGGGCAATCACTATAGCCACAATCACTGGGTTCATGGTCTCACTGCCAGAAGACCATAATAATGCAAAAGAGCATTGGTCAAAATTTGGCCCACAACCTCTCGAATTCCATCGCGAAAGTGGCAGTGACGAAAGGAGTCGTGGTGATCAGCGTGTTGTCATAGTGGGCCCCGTCCTCCGCGCCGAGCGCGCCCGCCAGCAGCGTCGCCGCCGCCTGCCCCGCGTCCACCAGCACGAAGCTGTGCCGCAGCCTCTCCTCGCCGCGCGCGCCCCTCGCCCTCACCTCGACCCCGGCGGCGAGCAGCGCGCGCACCGCCGGCCCGCCGCCCGCGCCCGCGCCGTGCACGAGCACGCGCACGCGCACCCCGCCCCGCCGCCGCCGCTCCGCGAGCGCCGCTGCCAGCTCGCCCTCGCCGATCACGTCGAGGCAGGCGTCCACGCTGGCCCGGCTGCGGCGCAGTCGTGCCGCGACGCAGCTCCCTCCCGCGCCCCCGCCGCTGCCGCCGTGCACCAGCACGCAGTCCGCGCCCTCCTCGCCCTCGGGACACTCCTCGGACCGTAGAATTTTTGCGATCATGCCGGCGGCGAAGAATATGGCGCTTCCGGATAAAATTATGGGTATGTCTAACATGTTAACGCCACTATTTCTTTCCTTTACTATGTTACTTGTGTACTATTGCTACGAAATCAACAGTAGGGAACTCAAAATCAGTGATGTCGAATGTCGTTGACAAGCTAGGCCTAGCCTATGCAAGTTTTTATTTTGTTATAACTACCCGCATCGCCGAAATCGTTGAAACGAACTCACGAAGTTGGTAGCTGGCTTCATGAACAAACAAATAATAATGACAATATGCAGCTGTCAATGTCATTCAGATTTGGCTCGATTATTATATTTCAATTTCACCAAACAACATCACTGGTCTTTGCAAAATGTGTGAACAATCGAACTGTGCTCCAGAATCTCCTCAGGAGCGTCGAGAGAAGCCCGGGCCGGCTGAGGGCGTCCGCGGGACGGGTGACGCACGCGAGAGGAGCAAGGCCAAAGGCCCCGTAACAGCGAGGAACGAGCTAGAAAATGCTCTGGTTGGAGTAAGTAAAAAACTACGAAACAATCTGTTCTGTCCTGAGATTAAAATTAATCCATGGTTCAGTAATGGCCTCTCGATGATGACGCGGTCCAACCAACGTTCTTAGAATAGTGGTTAGTATTTTACCCAACCAGGCTACACATAACTCTAGTTTTCTAGGCTTTGTTCATGTGTACAGCCACTCAACTGCACCCCTAGGCCGTTCATTGAAAGTTTTGCATATTTTTAATAATCTTTCGTTCTCGAATGTTAATTATTTGAAAACGTAATCGATCCCTGTTCAAAAGATGTAACCTAATCCTAGGCTTTGTGCCGGTGCTCAAATTAAAGGACTTCTCAAGTTAAAATGTGGTTTTGCCGAATTTTCAGAACTTTTAATTTCTATTATATGTATGTGTTTATTACATGCACAAAACCACTGATAAGGCATGGCAACGGGATCGGCAATGTCTGCTTGGAAGCCTTTTACATACAGACGTGAAGTTAGATACGTTTTTATGTAACTGTAGATTAATAACATATGCCACCACGCCGCCGCCCCCAACTCCCTGTCACCATTTAGTACAACACATCGCATTCCCGTAGGAAGTAGGTGTCATGCCAGTACCTTCCCACTATTAGACGATTTTCCATTGCCGCTGCGATCATCTTTTCATCCAATGCGATGGTACCAACCCGAGCGGGGCTTAAAACCTACAGTTTTACGTGTATTCCGAACCACGGAACAGCTCGCATTCGCGAAGAAATGCACTCATCTGACTCATAAAGAGAAAGAAAGTGGTGCACGAACGGGTGTGAATTGAACCCGTGAACTCTGGCACGAGTAGCAAGTCCCGCGCCCTTAAGCTTCTAGGCATTTACGGTGATTCTGGAACCGCGTCGGGCCATCCCGACTCTGTCAAGGATTGTGACGGTCCGTTTCGTTGTCATGCAGCTGTGCGACGTGTGGTTCGAAGACATCAAGCCTTACCTGCAGCGCAACGGCATCAAGCTGCACTGCGGGCGCCGCCGGGCGGAGGGCGCGGGCGCGGAGGGAGCGGGCGCGGCGGAGGCGCGGGACCCGCCCGCCGGTGCCGCGCCGTGCTCGCACCTCGACCCAGGTGTATGGATCACTGTTTGGTGGATAATTCTTTTCGTATTTCTTGCAGATGCTTTTATTAGGGTTCCGTACCCAGAGGGTGCCAACGGAACCCTGTTACTAAGCCTCCGCTGTCCGTCCGTCCGTCCGTTCTTCTGTTACAGGGCTGTATCTCATGAACAATAATAGGTAGGCAGCTGAATTTTTCACAAAGTGTGTATTTATTTATTCTGCCTCTACAATAACAAATAGATAAAATTATAAAATAATTAAAATTAAAGGGAGCCCCCATACAAAAAACGTAAGGAACCCTTCGTGCGCGAGTCCGACTTGCACTTGGCCGGTTTTTATGTTTTTTTTTTCAATATAACCATTAGAAATCCGCATTATAGGCCGCCAAAAAACACCTCAGGTAACTTACATGGTTTTTTTCATGGAAACTGACATGGATGGCTAATACCACACAACTACCGTCATGATATTAACCCAATACACCAAACTCCCGAAGGAATTAGGTGCCATGCCAGGACCTTCCCTTATGAGCACAGTCCCACTGAACTGGATGGAAAACATGGACAACTTTTCATTGCTGCTTCAACTATGGTTTCATCCAATGCGGTGGTACGAATCCGGGCGGGCTTAACCCTACCATCTAATAGAGGAAGGGGACCTTGAGTTTAACATGGGTTCCGGAACCATGGAACAGCTCGCCCTTGTAACCATAGTTCCAACTCTGAAAGAGAAAGAAAGTGTTGTATGACCGGGGCGAGGATTTAAACGGTTCTATTACGGTTCATACGGACGGATAGACAGACAACGGAGGCTTAGTAATCGGGTCCCGTTGGCACCCTTTGGTTATGGAACCCTAACAAACACTGGTCATAAGCTCCCTTCGGAATAATTATGAGCCAACACCGAAATGTTTATAAGTGCACTTCGGAATGGAATGGAACGGAATGCTTGGAAGAGTAACAAAGTGTGTAGGCGAGTTTTCGGAATGCGGTGGACTCTGAATAACCTACCAGTAGTTCACATTTCCGAGTTTTTTCCAGAGAGAAAACGACAACGAGTACATTCATAACTCAATAAATACTACGATATGGGTAAAAGTTGACACCATTTTTTGCTTCAAATGGACCAAGGAATGAATGGTTGGCACTGAATTTTAACACCCTGCGTTTGCATCGTAGGAAACTTGTTAATCCCAGGAATTTGCAAGACGGAATTTCAACTTTGCGCCATATAATCCTGGTAGATTTTAGGAAAATTGTAAGTTGACTGACGAGACTTGTTAGGCGACATTTTATACATCTTTACGAGCATAGGCTTGTTTTAGGAAGTGCCGTATTCCGTAAAGTCTATCGAAGTCTTAATATTTAGGATTCCTTTGGTAGGTAAACTATAGTATAAATAAAAGGTATTATAATGAAAACAAAACTAACTTCATAAAAAACCGTTTGAGCGTATTGCAGAGTAAAAGGAAGCATAATTTGAATCAGTAGACCCATAAAAACCAACGCATTGGTCCCCTCCGAACTATTATCGTAAAAATTGCAAACGATATTGTCGGTAACGGCTCTTCACGACATTGTCAGCTCTGTAACACACAAAAAAAAAATAAGTTGCATAACATTCGCTACTTTGACCTGCACAGGTGCAACAGCACCACACTGCGAGTTTATTTATTTATTTATTTATTTATTTATTTATTTTCAAAACACCCTATATACAGACAAGGAATCCAATTCTTAGGGATGTGAACAAACAACAAAAAGTATGATTATTTTAAGTGGTAACAATAATACACATACACAAATTTACATTTACAAAATACATGAGTTGTGCCGCCTGCTCCTCAACACAGCCAATAGCATCGACCGGGCCGTGTCGCAAGCCGCCGCCATCGCCGTCCTCCCCCCCTCCACCGGCGTCGCCGCCGCCGCCGCCACGCTCCCGCCGCGCGACCGCACCGGCGGCGTCGGCTCCGCACCAGAACGCTCAGCACCCACCGGTAGCTACACACCTTTGCTACGATTTGTTTTAATTTAACTTGCAATGTTTGTATGAATGTATGTGCTGTAGGTGTTTAGGTAAAATCTTGCAAGCTGAATAAGAACCATATCCTCTTAACCTACGAAGTTGAATTTTTACAAGTTGGTTTTAATTCCATTTAGTTCCAATGACAATTAATTGTTTTCCCCACTTTTGTTTAGAGAAAAAATAAGAAAAAACGTCTACAGAAAAAAGTTAATGCCATGAAAACGACTTTTGACCCCCCGCCTGTGCCGGTTTCTATCCTAAAGGAGCAGAGAACGATATGCCAATATCTATTAGCAAAATAGTGATGTGCGCAGATTCCAAAAATCTATCTTCCCGTAACACGCAAGTGCAGGGATTATCCTGGCAACATTATTGTAGTGACGCTCACTCAAATGAATGCAATTTATTACACACCGTAAGCTAATGATAGGGCATGTAGGCAAGTTTGTATGAACGTTCTTATTACTTTCAGTAACGGCGAGCCATCCCTAAAATGTTTCCAGTTGAGTCAGCAGTGGCTGCGGCGGAGCAGGCGGCAGCGCCGTTGTCCGACTCTGCGAGTGAACCTCTTTTTGCACACGTAATCAAACATTCTTAGCCCCGGTTGCGCGAAGAAACGGCTGAGTTAATCAATGTTCAAACACGTCACTTTTAGTGAACTGCATAGAGTTCCTTCCATACTATCCACACAAAGAGACGTGTTTGATCATACTTTGACGGTGATTTTTATTTTTTGGTTTTTTCGTGCACTCGGCCCTTAGTTTAACGCCTGCGATGAAATTCCACGCAGAATAGGATCGCCACACAATTGTATTGCCGCAAATAAATCGTTTATGTAGTCCCACATAGCTTATTTTGCGCGTGGCCAAAATCGCCATCTTGAACGTCATTAGGCTGTCAGATTTCCTCTTCTGTTCAGATCTGCCTTTGTAGGAACATTTTCGGTATTTCATACGCGAAAAATAATTTCTTAAGTGTACAAAAGTAGAGTTCGAGAGATAGTCTCGAATGTGAGAAAGTTCTTCGAGGACGAAAAAGGAAAGAAATGAGCAAAATGTCACCGAGAGCGTCTTCGCCGTTACAGGCATGTGTTGCCATTGCAACAAATCGGGTTACGCACTATTTATTCCTTCTAGGCTGAGTTTATTTTAGAGTTTGGTTCTAAATATTTCGCTCATAAATGGGGGATTTTATTTCCTGTAGTAACCATAAGGCAACGGTGGTGCCCCCAGCCAGGCGCAAAATTATCTATGTGGGACTAACTATATGCACCAATTTCCCTACCAGGCATCACGTAGAGTGAGAGGGGCTTTGCATCGCTGTTAACTGAATTAAATTATAACGGTACGACCGTCAGAGTGAACTGTCAAAATTGAGTATGCGGACTAGCACTGGACGAATTATACCAAATACTATTTAGTTCGGCGATGATCCCCGTATTAAAGTTAGTCTGCCCACTTACTGGCCCAGTGGCGCGACACTTCGGTGATCGCTCTCCGAAGTTAAGCAACGCTGGGTCCGGTCTGGTCTTTCGGATTCCACGTTAAACTGTAGGTTCCCTTCCTTACTTACTAGGTGGTAGGGTTAATCCCGCCCGGGCTGGTACCATCGCATTTAATGAACGATGGTCGAAGCGGCAATGAAAATTGTCCGTGTTTTCCATCCAGTTCAATGTAGCCGTGCAATATAAGGAAGGTCCTGGCAAGGCACCTAGTTCCCATGTGGTGTGTTGGGCTAATACCATGACAGAAGGTGTGGTATTAGCCATCATGTCCAGTCACATAAAAAAAAAAAAATACTACTGTATGAGATTTGCATACGTTTGGTTTCAGTTTGAACTTGGTTACAAATTGACACCAGGATTTGTTCGAGATGCTAGTCGCGACAACTCGTAGCCGTCGTCGAGTGAAGAGGCTGGTACCTCCGTCGCTGCACGGCTACATACCCGCGGCCTCCGCTCCCTGCCCCGCCGCGGCCCCGGTCGCCTGCATCGCCCGCAAGCGGCTCAGGCTGCGGCCCGCTGTCGGGACACCCTCCAAGCGATCAGTTTGGCGGTAAATTCGCGTGAAGCGCCCGCTGTGCAAGTTTTATTTATTCTTTCATTCTCCCAATTTATAATGCATCCGGTGCCATAGGTAACTAAGATGTTTATTGTGATGTATAAGTAGTTTGTAGTTTTGTAGTTTTTTGCAGTAAACTTGTCTGGGAGAAATTTCTGAAATATGCCATTTATGATGAGAGTTTTATTATTTATGTACCAAAATATGGCAGTTTCATTTCTAGACAGATTGTCATCAGTACATTGATCATTGCAGCAGTGTTCTTTGCCTCGATTTGGTGTAAGTCTCGATTCTACCTATACACATTGAAAAGCTAAATTCTGCTTCAAAGAACACTTCAAAGTATCATCATCTTTAGTCGATCTTGCAACTCATCACGGTCACTAAAATGTTATAACTGCATATACATATGCTTTATATGCAGTGTTCAGAAAAACTCTGTTTTGTGCTCTAGAACCATAATGATTGTTTTGACCAACCATATAGTTGGTCTTAACTGGGTTTTTAGTCATGATCCGCCTGCATGGGGGCCTCTTTTGTAGACCGCAGCATCACCATGAAAAGCGAAGTCCTACTCCGAGGATGCAAATAAGCCCACGTTTAAAAGCTCCAAAGCTATACAGGCTGAAAGTGAAATTTACGCACGTGAAAATTCAAAAGTGAGTAAGGAATGACGGTAGCGCCGGCTAGTAAGTTCGGTTACGAATTCACTTACTTGCTGATATTCTCGAATTCCAAAGACACAAAGTCAGAGCAGTGCACACGTAATCGCAGGGTCGAATCCTGCTTTTGACGAATGTCACCACCAAAAAAGTTTTCTGATTATTTTAAAAAATGACAATGCTTCATGTTGTTGGATAACCTCAAATCGACACGTAAGAACTATTCAAGATGCCATTTAATGCAGCGAACATTCGATTTTGCGCGTCCCGAATTCGTAAGCAAACTGAGTATCATCATTGGGTGCTTGACGGCGGCTCTGTAAGTGGCGTTACTCATAAATATAAGATTTATCTAAATATATTTGTATGGACGCTGTTGGTTTACGTAATTAATTTAATTAATTAATTAATAAAAAACCGTACCATCGTCCAAAACTTAACAGAAAACAACAACGTTTTTTTCATTGGGGCTTTTTCATTTTTATTATTTTGAAATTTTACCTATTTGAAAAATAAATACACATTCTGTGAATTTTCGCAGTCACTCAAGATAGACCCGTGAGCATCACAAAATTATGCTCCTCGTACAAACGCTGTCAAGAAATCCACTGTTCCCAATCACTGCATTTTGGTATCGAAGATCAGTCAAGTAAATCGACAGTGATTTTAAAATTAATTCTCAAATACGAATATGTTTTTTTACTTTATGTTCTTTTTAAGGCACCGCTGATTAAAATAATTATATTTCTCCGTGCGACGTCGAACTACGGACACCGATTAGGGCTGTAGGGCACGACACCCAGTTTCCAATAATAAATACGCCAAAGAGCACTGCTGCAATGAGCAATGTACTGCAGGCCTATACCTGGAATTTCGTAATCAGGAATTAGGGATCCTGAGCCTAGAAAACCGCTTTCATAGCGGTTGTCAAAGCGATTTGTTTCGACAGAAAACCTTGATTAAATTGAACTGAAAATATCTATTGTTACTTTAGCCCGTTATAGCTCACTCTCTAACCCTAAACGTTTTATGAAGTGTAGAAGTTTTTGGAAAGCGATCGATCTAATGTCATCGGGGTGCATCATATGCCCGCCTAGGTGGATACTTCCTTTGCGTCCTAAGGGCCCACAGTCACATAAAATATGAAGTGAAGTTTATTTCTCCTCGTGACAAATCTGCTCTTTGGCGTAAGTTTAGGGTCGGTGCTAGTCTGTACCCCAATCGACTTAGTTTGAATATTATTATTTCTTAATATGTCTTTTAATTACTAAATTTTACTTAAAAACTTCACGAACGGTCTCGAAAGACAAGGAGAAATATAATTATTTTAATCGGCGGTGCCTTAAAAAGAACATAAATAAAAAAAAAACATATTCTACTGATCTTCGATACCAAAATGCACTGATTGGGAACAGTGGCTTTCTTGACAGCGTTTGTACGAGGAGCGTAATTTTGTGATGCTCACGGGCCTATCTTGAGTGACTGCGTCGGAAGATTCTCATGTTACACACGAATTGAACCATCACGTGGGAAGCTAAGAGGTTGTGACAAAAAGAGTGCGTTCTCACGAGATGCCATTAGGTAGCTAAAAGCCGGTTTACACGCTACGTCTTGCTCGCAGTTTTACTTTTGATCGGATTACTTTTAATCTAAGTTTCGAACCGGGCTTGGACAATCGATACTGTGCGTGTAAACGCATTTGGACTGTAAACTTCTAGTAGTTTTTAAGTGAATGGAGATCATGGCTAATACCACACCTCCGGTCATGATATTAGCCCAACATATGCGAACTGTATAGTAATAATCACGCTGGTTTCAATGCCAGGACTTTCCTTTGTGCACTGCACTGTTAATTGAACTGGATGGAAAACACGGACAATCTTCATTGCCGCATCGAGCATTGTTCATTCAATGCGATCGTACCTATCCGGGTGGGCTTAACCCTGGTAGGGTTGGATTGCAAGTAAAAAAGGAAACCTACAGTTTTACGCTGAATCTGATTCACGTAGTTGGAAACGGCCCGCACGAAAGGACAAAATATCTAAATCAACGTCAACGTATGATTAAACACGTCACTTTGTATGGGTATGGAATGGACAGCATGGAAGGAACTCCATGCGGATCACTAAATGTGACGTGTTTGAACATTGATTATCTGAGCCGTCTCATCGTGCAATCGAGGCTTAGCCCCGGTTGCACGAAGAGACGGCCGAGTTAATCAATGTTCAAACACGTCACTTTTAGTGATCCGCATAGAGTTCCTTCCATACTGTCCACACAAAGTGACGTGTTTGATCATACTTTGACGTTGATTTAGATTTTTTGTCCTTTCGTGCAATCGGCCCTTAGTCGCTCACTGTGAATGCAGTGGGCCGACTTGTATTATTTTCACCTGCCGGAATCACCACAGCACAAACTTGCCGGTACCTACGTACGGTAGTCAAGCACAATGTTACTTTACTAGGTAGACAGTTCGATGTTCGCCGATGACGGCAAGAGGCATCTTCGGTGCCGACTCGTCCGAGGCGGGTGGCGCCGCCGCGCTGTGTCGCGGCGTGCAGGCATCTCGAATAATTGGAGCGAGAGAGAAGCGACTCGCCCAGATAAACAATTTTATCGTAATGTTTGCGGCGGCGCGGCGATAGATTTGCGTATGAAATGTGGTCGCAGCGGCGGCGACGGCGCGGGGCGGCGGGTACCGGTAGTAAGAGGGGCAGTGGGGCGGCGCCGCGCACTCGGAACAAGAGCACCAGGTTGCGGGGCACAATCGCGGGAAACGCACAGCACTCGGGCGCATTCATCTGCGTAATTTATTTTTCTGCTAGTGAACATGCCGATTTTATGCCCCACTAAAGAATATATGTTACGATCGCAATACGATTGAATGGTGTACGTTTAGTCACTTTGTATGTGTGACTGGACATGGATGGCTATATGAGTCCAACACACCTCATGTAAACTAGGTGTCACCTAGTTTACAGGTGTAGGTGGACCTTCCTCATTAACGGCTACATGTAACTGCATGAAAAACACGGACAAATTTTATTGCCGCTTCCACCTTCGACCATTCTAAGGGGGAACAATTGCTCAGGGGGCCACGCCCTCCTCCCCCTAAAACCATGGGGCGTGGTATTTAGATGGTCGAAGCCTTTTGAATTCCTTGTTCCGCCTCTGCCTACAGGAACGACAAATACCTTAGTCGCATCTTACGACATGTTCAGGAGGAATAGTAGTAGGCCCAATTTTATAAAGTTGAACTTTATAAAACATTGTATACTACCATTTTTACGTGCCGGACCCCACACAGCACCTATTTCGTTTATACGTTTATTCGATTTTCTTTTTTGAAAGGACTCAAAATCCAATGAAAGTACGTGACCTTACAGTAGGATTTTATACATTCTTATAGTAGACTTTTGACTGAAATGTTTAGTATTTACAAACCATGAAATAAATCCAAATTAATTTCACCTAACATAACCGTATACTGTCACGCTCATATGTTTTATTCATAGATCGCAATACAGGGATGCTAAGCCTCCAAAGAAAATAAGAAAGGAGATAATGAATCCCTGGAATTCTGTTTTAGTCATCAAAGGTGTCGTCGTCAATCCCGCACACGCCTTTGACGACGACGACACCACACCATGCGCTTCATCTTTATCAGGTACCTAGCACGATTGATTGACCTACTAGGTTAATTTAAATGTCACTTTATGAGGATTTAAGTTATTCGGGCATCGAAGCAATACTCACTTTTTTGTTTAAACCGTAAATTCGAAGTTCAAAAGTTAAAATATGTACGAGTATATTCATTTCGCAAGTCGCAGAGAGCAGAGAGCAGTGAGCCATCATCAAACGATCAGTAAATATGCATGATCTTGCAAGTGACCAAGTTTCTCGTAGAAAATTAAAAAATCTAAGGATGCCACAAGAGATCAGAAGTGGAAGTACACATGAGTAGAAGAAACAATACCTAAGAAACATCTCAACTAACCCTAACTTTAAAAAAATACATCTCAATTAGAATTTGTATTCAAATTGACATGTTTTTTTTATTCATTTTCATTTTGCTAACGTCACGTGATCAATGCTTATGGAAACAGTCAAAATTTACCTTGAAGACAGTACCAGGGTTATAGAAATTGTTAGGAGATATAACAATTATACGCGACAGTCTGTGGCTGGGCCCAGTCTGTGCGACCACGCAGCTTTGTTATATTTTTAGGATTCGCCATGAATATCTATGGAATTTTAATAATATTGAAATCTCGGCAAAAGTACCAGGGCGGCGGAAATTGTTAGGAGATATAACAATTATACGTGACAGTCTGTGGCTGGGTCCTGTCTGTGTGACCACGCAGCTTTGTTATATTTTTAGGATTCGCCATGAATATCTATGGAATTTTAATAATATTGAAATCTCGGCAAAAGTACCAGGGCGGCGGAAATTGTTAGGAGATATAACAATTATACGTGACAGTCTGTGGCTGGGCCCTGTCTGTGTGACCACGCAGCTTTGTTATATTTTTAGGATTCGCCATGAATATCTATGGAATTTTAATAATATTGAAATCTCGGCAAAAGTACCAGGGCGGCGGAAATTGTTAGGAGATATAACAATTATACGTGACAGTCTGTGGCTGGGCCCTGTCTGCGTGACCACGCAGCTTTGTTATATTTTTAGGATTCGCCATGAAAATCTATGGAATTTTAATAATATTGAAATCTCGGCAAAAGTACCAGGGCGGCGGAAATTGTTAGGAGATATTTTCCTGTTACCTCTGTGGTTTCTCTTCATTTTCTTCTCATTGATATTCATAACATTTTTACATGTATTTTATTTAGGATATGTTTTGAATTTTGTAAAACTGATCTGTGTCTGGGCCCTGTCTGTGCTAGTACATAATATATCGCGAAAGAAAGATAGTTCCTTTCGGGTGTCCCATGAATGTCGTAATTTTTTCAGATTATTTTCTTCTAATATGTGTACTTCCTATTGCTGAAGTTTATGAACCTTATCCAGAAACAATTTGCGTAGTACTCTTTGAAAGTAAAAATATTTAAGATGAGGAACGTGTACTATCCGTGATAGAAGAGCACGCATATATGCTGTGTTATTGGACATATATTGCTTTTATCATTTTGGGACAGTGGCGTTATGGTATGTATGTAAAAAATATTTTCGACACGACAAATGTTTTAATTGGTATTATGCGTAAGACTAATTAATTACCTCCTTACGTGCGACTCTTTACAACATTATAAATAAATTGTATCCAGGTAAAGTAAGGCAGTGTATATAGATTGCGATCCATACGAATATAATAATTTACAAAACACTCGAACATATTTACGCTAATTAAATAACTAAATAAATAACTTAAGGTAAGAGTGATAGTCTACCTCGGCATACACAAAGGATAGGATATACTGCTAATGTCATACAATTGTGGAAAAGGGATAATAAAAGTCCACAGAGCGAGGAGCCAGCGATTCCAATAGCGTTGCAATTCACATTTCAGAATACATTAAATACCAATGAATGAATATCAATGATATTTTTTATTTACAATGACATTACTTAATGTATAGTTAAAAAGTTACGTTTTCATCACGCCTATCTAGAGCAAAATTTGGAAACAAGCTCAGTTTAATGTGTGGTGTAACTAGTTCTGGCAGTGACGGGAGATGGCGCTGGTTAGGATTGTCATAGTACCAGCGAAAATGAGCAGTTTGCGGCGAGTTTTGTACGTTGTATGACGTTAGCAGTCTATCCCAACTATCCGTTGTCTATGACTTCGGCGAGCTTCGATCGCGACCGAGACAACGCGCCACCGGAGCGGCGCGCCGTCCGGCCGGGAGCGAAGGTAGCACGCGCGGCGGGCCGGGCCGCGTCGGTCCCGCCCGCGACGGCGACACCTCCTCCCCTCGCCCCGCAACACCGGCAACCGGCGTCCGGCCCCGTCGCGGTCTTTGGATCCGAAAATGTCTCTGCGGCCGACTAGCGAACGTCCTAAAGTAACATGTCCAGCCGCCAAGCGGCGGCGGCGGCGCCGGCTAGTTGGCGTGCTTCACGTAGTCGGGGTCGTAGTGCGCGGCGTAGGCGGCGCTCGTGGGCATCCCCTTGCGGTCGAGCGCCCGTACGCGGACGAACAGGAAGGCGGCGACGAGCGACGCCACCACGAGCACCAGCAGCAGCATCACGAGCCCCGCGACGAAGCTCGGCACCGACATGCAGATCGTGTCCGGGTCTCCCGACTGCGCCGACTGGATGACGACCGTCTCGTTCGCGTTGGCGTTGTTGAGCGCGAAGTTGACGTCGCCCGGGGCCACCACCTGGATGATGCGGCTCGTGTTGACGTCGGTCATTTCCTGCGCCTCGCGCTTGTAGATCCGCGTCACCGTGATGGTCGCCTCGCGGCGCCGGCGGACGCCCTGCAGCTGCTCGGGCAGGTCGTCGGCGGAGCGCGGTCGCCCGCCGAGCATCGCCAGGTTGCCGTGCAGCTCGTCCTTCCTCTTCACCGTGTTGTACTGGCCGCGGCGGCCGGGAGGCGGAGGGGGCGGGAGGTTAACGTCGTCCTCGTCGCGGTCGCGGTCGCGGTCGCGGTTCTGCGGCGCCGGCGACGACGGCGACGGCGCGTTCGACGTGGACGCCTGCGCCTGCGCCTGAGGCGGTGGCACAGTATCGTCTCGTTTCTCCGAGAACGAGCCGGAGGCGTCGGCCGGGTGGCGAGGGTCAGGGAACGCCGGAGGGACGCCGTACTCGGCGTGAGGCTGCGGCGGGACTCCGTACTCCGCGTGAGGTGCATTAGGCGGCCCGTACTCGCCGCCCGCTAGTGAGTTACCCCCAAGCAGAGGCAGGCCGAAGTCGGCGCCGAGGCCGAGACCGGGCCCGCACTTTGGCTCCGGACAGTTGTAGCGGCACACCTGGATGACGCACTGGAAGTGCACATTCATCGAATCGGGGAACTTGAATGCTTGGAAGTAGGCGAACGAGACGACCGAGGCTGAGGGGCCGAAGTTCTTGATCTTCTGGAATTTACTCATGATCTTGGGCCGCACGACACACCCGTACTGGTCGACGAGCTGGATGGGCGCTCGCTTGCCGTCGTGCGCGACACAGTTCCTCACGAGCATATCGAATTTGTTCTCGTCGTCCTTGATGGCAAGCACCATCGTCATCGTCTGACCAATTTTGACTATGCCGGACACCTCGGACGCCCACGGTCCCTTGCCGACCTGGATCTGCATCCAGCACTGCAGGTTGTCGCCGAGAAAGTTGGCGGTGACTGCGTGCAGCATGTCCACTTGAAAGGGTCGGAAGGTGACCGCCTTCTCGTAAAAGTCGTACCAGGTGCACCGCAGCTTGCGAGCCTGGTCCCAGACCTCCTGCACGTAGGGGTCGTACTGGACAATGATCGTGTTTTCGACGTAGGAGCCGCTCGGGGTCGGGCTGCCGTAGGCGGCGACGTTGTGGTTGGCCGAGCTGGACATGCCGCAGCTGTTGAGGAAGATCTCGAAGGTCGCGCTGAGGTGGCCCGTGCCCGGCTTGAGGTGGACGCAGTGCGAGTCGCTGTAGAATCCCTTCGAAAAGATCATGCCGTAGAAGGGTCGGTCGAACTCGATGTTGACGCGCATGTGCGTCTTCTCGCACTGCACTTGCAGATGCTTTATCTTGGGGCTGTCGGGTGTGGCGAGCGGCCAGGGGTCGTCGGGGTGCGCGGGGCCCGGCAGCGGCGGTCCGTAGCCGCCTCCGCCGCCTCCGCCGCCCGCGCGGTGCTCCAGCGGGAGCGACGCTGAGTCCAGTGGGGCATCACACCGCGCTTCCTGCAACACAACAAACATTACTTAGCGACACATTATTTTTGGATACTCTCGAAATGCTTCGACACGGTTCCCCACTGCACCGCTGAACAAGCAAATTAGAAATCTGACGTTTAGTTGCATTTCGTACCATGTTAACTGTCAAACGACGTGTTATTCGTCTAACGCCCGGTTTCACCATCCCCAGCTACAAAAATCCAAAAGTTATCTTTCGGTTAGGTTAGGTAAATATGGAAAAAACAGTTAACTATTCGGTTTCAGGTGGCTTCAGGTGGTGAATTCAACTTAAATCTACCAGTGAGGATGGTAACGAAATGCCTGTTCAGCCGGCGAGCTAATTTACCACGGTAACCCTGGATGACGAAATAGCCGTTAGGCCAAAGATATTGCGTTTGTATACAGTGCAAAGTAATCGAATCATCGAACTGTCACCGTGGCGGCAGCGTTATCGAACACAGCTGCCGCTTATCGCATCGTAGGTCGCTAACGAAGCGAAGGCGAAGGGCAAGGTGAAGTGAGACGAGACAGGCGGAAGTGTGTCGGCGGTGCGGTGGGCGGTGCGGTAGGCGGCGGCGGCGGCGCGCGGTGCGGTGGGCGGAGGCGGTGGCGGAGTTTCGCTTTCTACGCGAGGCGCGCGTTAGTGAGCCGTCCACATTCCTGCTTCCCGCGAGATGCCGCACCGGAATCTTCCGGACTACCTTACGTTGGCGTGACCACGGGTTCAGTGTGTTACAAAAAAAATGTACTTTTATGCATTAAATAAAAATTACTTTTGATTATAATTTTAGTACATGTGCGCAGTTGATTTTATAAATGCCTGCACCGCTTTATCTCGATCAATAACAAATCAACATCCTTTATTTAGAATATTAAAATTCTAAAACAATGATTTCATACAAAATGTATTTCTCATAAAACGATTAAAAAACAGTTTGGGAACGTTTACTAAACAAACTGTTTTGCAGCCCAGTGATGATTTTTTACCTATCCTTCTCTAGGCACCACGAGATCTTATGGAGTCCGTTACGTACTTTTCAAACTTTGGCTATTTTTGGTGGCAACTTAAATATTTTTTTCTGCGAAACAGGAAAGATTTTTTGTTTTATGTTACTTAGCGATCCACTGCTTTAGGTATCTCTAAACAGTCATATTAAATATTAAATGTTGTACGATTAATTATTTTGATTTAATAATAAATCTCAAATTATACTTGGCTTGCAAAAAATACTATCGTCAAATAGTAATAATTTTTCGTGAAATTTTGTGAGCAGGTTCGATAATATTTTAGTCGAGCCAGTTTTTGAAATATTATCAAAATTTTGAAAACTGTTCAAAACGTCAAATGTGCAAAAATACTCACGAGGTCTACACCTCAGAGAGCTACTAGTAAATATGATAAGAAATGTGTGGCGCAATGGAGTCGCACTCTAGTTGCGCAGCCTCCCCTCCGCCCCCCCTCCCCCCACCTAGCCGCCGCCGCACGGTCGCATTCTCATCTAACTTTCTACGAGCTGATGGATGGAGCGAGCTGCTACCTATTACAATATTAATTAGTGCAATCATATCGTTATGTCCTCAAACAGAACGCTGCCGCGGCGGCGGAGGCGGCTTTCTCGGCGGAATGTTTCATTTGCGATTACGAGCATACGAAAATATCGGGGGATGCCAACCTGTCACCTCATACTTTATTATTACTTATTAATATCGTGACGAAGTATTAGTTATGGCTAAAATCGTATGGGACACAGTATTTTCATTATTAGTCTCGGGGAATACGGGAAATTCGACTTTAATTCCGGCATAGTGAAAAGGAAATAAGTCCGCGTAGAAAGTGGTACAATGGATGACTTTCCGTGACGGAAATCTGTCAACTCGAATTAATCTTATTCAAAACAATTCTGAACACGGTGCACGATTTTATATATTTTTAATAAACCCCGACATGGATGACTTATACCACAAAACTACCGTCATGATTCCAAGGAATGTGACATGCATGTATGGACAATCTACCGGCAACCAGCAAAACATACCATCCAGGTTTGGGTCCAGCCTTGCAGTATATTCGTAAAGTAGTTCTTTTTTACTGGGCTCTTTCTTCAATTAATGTGTTCTTGCTTCACGGTAGATTGTACATACATACATGTCACATTCCTTGGAATAAACGACGTACCTGCTTAGTACGAAAAAGTGTATTTACTTAAGTCAACCTAGGACTGACTGGAAATACTGTTTGTAGTAGTTCTTCTTTTCTGTTTTATTTTCTTGTTTAGGTGCATTTAAACTTTCTTACATGTATTGCATCTTTATCTCGATTATCACGGAACAGTGAATAACCACAAACTGTTTTACCACCTATCTACGTTCCGTAATACTTGGGTTCTAAATCAATCTCGGAACGAAGTTCCGCGTACGAGCTTGATTGCCTTCTCGGAACATCAAGAAACCACCACAAAAAGTTTTACGTTAGGCGGCAGCGCTAGTACGCGTGCGCAAACCGCGCGCGCCGCTTCACCGAGATCCTCCGCTGCCGCTACCGCAACCGCAACGGCCGCAACCGCCGCCGCCGCCGCCGCAACACCGCACTGGGTCAATGTCGACTGAATAATGAACGAGCGACGGCTGGGTGGCTCTGCAGCTCAGGGGAGCGTCCATAAACCACGTAGCCCGCTTAAGGTGAGAGGGATCCGGTCGAAACTTACATTGGGCTACGTGGGGTAGAGGACTCTGCACCGGGGAAACGTAGTTTACACCCGAAATAAATACTCAATATGTATACTTATTAGGTTATTAAGTCAAGTAATTTATTTATTAATTAAGACTTTTCACATTGTGGGTTGTTGTTTCCTCGTAGTTCTTAGTTCTTTGCTTTAGACCGTTCTACCAATGTAAGTTTGGCAGTAGCATTTAGGTATGAAATTATAATTGTGTTATATCATTTATGTGAATAAAAAAAAAACAAAAAAAAAACATAATTTATAGATCAGTGAAGTTTCTTTGCGGGTTCTTCTTCACTGGTTCATCGAATCCGCGGATTAATCAAATTGTGACATGACTTAGGGCCGAGTGCACGAAAGAACAAAAAATCAAAATCAACGTCAAAGTATGATCAAACACGTCACTTTGTGTGGACAGTATGGAAGGAACTCTGTGCGGATCACTAAAAATGACGTGTTTGAACATTGATTAACTCAGCTGTCTCTTCGTGCAACCGGGGCTTAGTGTAGTTTTACTACCAGAAGTTGAATAAATAAATGAAATGAAGTTTTTTTTTATTTAGGACGATGCACACTTGCGATTTATTACAGAACAAATACTTAAGCTCAATAATTTGGGTGTTATCGATGAATTAAATATTGAACTATCTCAAAAAAACAAACGGGCGTAAACAGCGTTAACGCCCGTCCCCCAAATGTCCTCTGGGCTCTTTACCTCCCCCTTGTAGCCTTGTAACCTCCCGTAGGGGGCGCTATCGCCCATTTGGAGAAAGACTGATATATACGATAGAGACTTTAGTGAAAAGTCCGGTTGCGATAGACGCGATAAAGTCTAGATGGCTAGAAAATATCCAGGCTTTTTTACACGAACCGATATAACATGTGTAACAGCTTGACCATTTCCAAGCGATTTCAACCGCTCCGTAGCCCGGGTTTTCTAAACCGGTTAGAAACTGAACATTGATCGAGTTTAGAAATTGCGGAATAAAATGTTGGTGCGCACGCGCCGGTGACTGCAGCGCCGCCAGTGGCAGACCCACCAACCTCGACTTATTTTCTGATAATGTTTCTGCATGGAAAATGTGATGAAATTAAATAATTAGGACAAGGATCATACGACGATGATAAAAGAGAATTGTTTCATAACCAATTTTCCTTAATTAAACCTGCTATATTTTATGATCGATTATATGTAGGTATAAATATTAGGAATAAAATAGTAATAATATTGTATTCTGCAAATCACGTCAGCCGATGAATGAATGACTACATGCCATTTTTTTTTTTAAATTGGTTCGTCGACGTTTTTTTTTATGTGACTTGACATGGATGGCTAATACCACACCTTCTGTCATGGTATTAGCCCAACACATCACATGGGAACTAGGTGCCATGCCAGGACCTTCCTTATATTGCACGGCTACATTGAACTGGATGGAAAACACGGACAATTTTCATTGCCGCTTCGACCACCGTTCATCCAATGCGATGGTACCAACCCGGGCGGGATTAACCCTACCACCTAGTAAGTAAGGAAGGGGACCTACTGTTTAACGTGGAATCGGAACCACGGCCAGCCTCTCTCAACGGTCGAATGGTCACCCATGCAAGACCAGACCGGACTCAGCGTTGCTTAACTTCGGAGAGCGATCGCCTAAGTATCGCGCCACTGGGCCACTGAGGCTGACGTGCATTTCTTTCAAAGGTTTGCATAACAAAATACCTTAAGGCTATTATCGGAAAGTATGTATCTGTATACAGTTATCGACAAACTCAGCATGAAAACTCTCAAGCTAAGAACCAAAGCGGAAAACAGTAAATTACCGTTAGTAAGTATATATCAAAAAACCTAATCTAAATTTGAACCTAAATTAAACGAATTATTGAAAACTCAAAATTAAAGAATAACTGAAAACCATCACATCAATGTCATAGTAGATATAAAAATAAAATTTAAAACTTTCACATATTAGAATCTACGTTACCTGTAATTTAGTTGTAAGCAATTATAATGTTTTTATTAATTCCAGTTAAAAATCTTGCATAATTTTCTCATCTAAAAAGTTTATTGCATGTCTTGGTCACTCTCTCTTAACCTCTTTATCTCATTAAACGTATCCACGCAACAACAACAATTGCAATAAAACATACAACAAGAATTTTGTTAAAATGTCTTATCGAATGCACACCGAAACTTGCTCCAAAGTGGACGAGAACTTTCACTAGATTCCAAAAAAGAATCTCCAATGAGGTAAATCAACTTACAATACGAGCGTAACATCTCAAAAGCTGTCCGAAAGAAAGTAAAAATGGAATACCTCGCATTTTTACTTCGTTAGCGCGTTTAGGGTTCCGAAAAATACCACTTAAATATAAAATCTTTTTAACAGAAAAAGATCCAATGTGTAATGGGCTAAGACAGAACCAATTTATTTTTTATTGCCGCTGCGAAGTTACCAATATGATGTATATTTATCAAATTAAATTTTAATTAACTCCAAAGATTGGTATTATATAGCCAGGCTAACTACAAACGAATTCGCTCGAATAATAATAAATAAAACGATAAGAAAAAATACTAATTATTATAAAACAGGGTACTACGAAAATTTTAAAATGTTTGTGGTAGGTTTAGATAACATAACCTTCCTGACAAATGAGCATCCATTTTCGTGAAAAAGTCGAAACAAATGAATTAATTGTCTTCCATATTCTCCAACGAAACCCTTAAATGACATGATAAATGTGTGAGTGAATTAGACATAGAGCGGTAACCAGCAGTGAGCAGGTGATTGATGTGAATTGCACCTGAGGCACACGAAATGGAAAGTGCCATGAACTGGTAATAAATGGTTTATTTTGCGATTAACTGCAACCGAGTCCGTATAGGTATTCGATAGAACGTTTTAGGAAATAATCTTCAAACGTAAAATGTTTATTATATAAATATAACCAAATATAATTATAAATATGCTTCATAATAAATATGTTTAAAATTATCTAGAGCTTTTTACGGGGTGCTGACCGTGCGTTGAACTCTTCTACCCATTGCCGTAGAAGTAGGCACCCGCCAATGACTAATTTGGTTCCCGGGACAAAACTTTAATAAAAGCGATATTATTACGATAATATTAACCCAACACACTTCACCTGAACGTGGTGCCATGCCATTGCCATTTTTAACTTGAACTGAATGAAAAATACGAACAATTTCAACTGTCGCTTCGACCGTCGATTATTCAATGCGATGGTGCCAAATCCGGGGGACATTAATTTTAAAACATAATAAATAAGGGAGCTACAGTTTACTTAGAATCCGAACCACAAAACACTTGATGAAATGACCGGAAATAATATTTCAGGAAAAATCTATTTGAATTATTTAAAACTTTAATTTAATTGATACTTAACCATTTAATACTAAAGTACTGATTATCTTATACTGGTATCGATTGCAATATTGTAAGAAAGGCCCTTTAATGTACGGATTAAGCTAATCAGTACTATCCCGAAAAATACTGGGCCATGAAATTCGGGCAAATATTTTTAGATTATGTTTAAAAAATAGTGATAAATGTTTTTTTTTTATTTAACAATATATTTTTTAAATAGCCAAACATCGTTAGAATTTACCATTAAAAATGTATACATGTAGCTGGCCGGCCGGGGAATTCGTAGTAATTGTAAACCTGTTAAAATTATGAGGCTGCATCCCAAATTATACTCAATGAATAATTGACTGAAGGCGACTCGTGAGATGATGGTAGGGCGAGGTAATTCGAGTCAATAAATTATCCCTAAATTCATCGCGAGAAGTCGTCAGGTAATTTGTATGATTTGGTTTCGACGAATTGGTTTCTTGTAATTTTAGGTTTAACTTGGAGAAACTACCGGGCTTTCAGATATTGTAGAAATATTGATGTTGAAAAGGTATTCGAACGCTTAAACCGTTCATCCATTGATTTCTCAACTCAACCTCGAGAACTTTTGTGAGCAGGTTCCAAAATTAAACAGGTTTTTTATCGATTCCGTTTTTGGAGTTTTCGAAATGGACCTTCCTGCCATTATGAAAAATGTTCAAAAGTGTCAGAAACATTTTGTTTTGTAACAAGATCTTAAGCATAAGGTAAATACCAATGGAGAAGAAAATTCAAAGGTTATTGAGCGACCTCACCTTAAAAACGTCAAAACTATAATAGGTACCTGTCGAGTTTGATTTATTAGTTTTTAGATGAAATATGTACTCCATGATGCAACTAGAATAAGGTTTAGAGGAAAATAAGGTTTTTTGTTGTTATTAACCAGCACAAAGTTTGATAAGAAATATTATAGGTTATGTTTTTGTGATAATTTCTTTCCCACGACTTCTTTTGTTTAGCAGAATTGAGAACAATTTATTTTCGGAATGACATGGACAAAATGGAATCATTTCAATTACGTAGATTAAGTAAATACAATAAATACAGTAATATAGTAAATAAAATGTGCAAATCTATTATTTTTTATTTTGTATGGTATCTGACAGCTTTGACAGATCTTTTATGTGAGCTCGCTTGGACGCAACCTGTCGTGATAAATAATCAGTTTTCTTCCTCATTGAGAAAAATGAAAGAAACATTATAATAATAAGTCAATGTTATAATATATTATCTTTTAAGGTGTGCGGTGAACATTTGTTCAGTTTTAAACTATGCAAAACTAACTCGCGAGGTCTACAGTTCTAGGCCTATTCCTAGTACTGTACTCCTAATACTGTAAGCAGGAATCAGGAATCCTGAGTCTAGAAAACTTTTTGAAAGAGATTTTATTGACGAAAATATTCCATATAAATATTCCGCATAAAAAAAATTTTTCGCTTTTACTCCCAAGCAGCAACAAAGAGCGCTAGGGAAGCGGCGGGGGGGAGGGACGGCGGAGGTATGTCGTGACAACTTTCCCTGCTCCACCTTGCCTAGTGACTCGACCAGCACCTCCGGCCTCCGCCGCCGCTACACACTACTATATTCCGGGAGGTCACGACATTTTTGTTAACGATAATGTAAATGTCTGAATCTGGTTACAATCACAGATTAGAGACCAACCCTCTGATACTAAATATGTTGGTCTAGTGGTTGCGTTAGCTAGATTGACTGTACAAAATAGATGTTAGTATATACCGGCTAATGAATTTACCGATTGTCTGAACATATTGATACCTATTAATTATGCAACAATAACCAGTCGGATTTTTAAATGAAATACTTAAATAGAGCTAAAGTTACATCTGTAACCTAAATTGTCGATAACTTCTAAATGCAACCAAATATTTGTTCAGTTTTGGTATTACTGAGCAAGTATGTACTGAAACTTTCATGCTTCGTTTTTTGCAGCCATTTACCTAAGCACTTTTTTTGTCACGATAACTAAATTTTAAGGTGCCTCATCTAAGTAACGCAACTACTTGGCGCAGGCAGACCGACACATTTAGCATCATAGGGTTGGTATCTATCTTATAAACTCAGTTTCAGCTATTTACGTTACCGTTACCATTGTTGTCGTAACCTCCTAGACTACTAGGTCTAGGTTGCCGCTCGCCGCTGCGCATGAATGGCGGCGGGCCGACGCGGGGCCGGCGCGGCGGCTGCGCCCAGACAAGACGAAACTTCCGCACTAAACTCACTGAAGGGCCTCCCTTTGAATTTATATTGAATAGACGCACGCCATTACGGTCATACGAGTTTCGTTAAATGGTTAAGATAAAAAAAAACATTAAAAAATATAAAAAAAGGGCTAATGCGAGACTGACTCGCGCAAGGAAGGTTTCATACAAATGCAACTTTTGTATGTCACAAGTACTGATTGACGATTATCGGATTTTTTCCTGTACTTATACTGTGAGAAGTTGCTTTGTATCAAATTTCATGTTTCCAGGTAAACTGGAGTACCCTTATATAGGCTTGAAATTATTTGCGAGTGTCAACCTAAATTGCCCTTACTTTTAATCGCGTGAGCTCAGAAGCTTAATTTTTCGGAACCCTAAAATGTAATATTTTGCAAGCAGGCTATCTTTCGATCTAAAATCAGAAATGTATACATACAAGCCACAAAATGGAATTCTAAGACAAGAATACGTTTCTATTTTATGATATGAATTTATTCAGTTACAAGCTTTTATATAATTTACATAAATTGTATAATATTATAAGTTGATGGGTTTGATTTAATTTAAATATGTCTTCTTTTTAGAGCGTTTGAATATAATCTTGTTTTTAAACTGGTTTTTTTACTATTATTTTTTTATTGGTGACTTCAGATACATGTAAATAAATTTTAAAAATATTATGCGTTATAACATTAAACGGTTGTAGGACCTCTAAGATTTCGTTTTTGTGAAAATATCTCTAATGAGAAGGAAAACAATTTACTAAATTAATTTTCGACATACTTTAACTTAACAATTTTGTATTTGCTGATCAATCTCGATTAAAATATTATATCAAACAACGCTGTAATAATATTAGCTGGTTTGACCGAGCAAAGTTTTTTAACCAGATCATTTAATTATTAAATACACTATGGCCCTCGCTTATCCAATGAGGAAATTTCTTCCCAGGCTCCCCACACACTCCATCTGCGACCTTAGCACAGTTATCTACCTGATTGTCTTTATGAACTATCAATTGACCGGCCAAGCGGCGTACCAAAGCGATATTGTAAAGAAACACTAATTGAATACTTGCAATTTTATTCAAGGTGCCGATTTAGCGACCCTGATAGGTCGCCCCCTCCCGTCAAGTCAGCAAACCAATGAGAACGTACAGTTTAAGATGAGCACATGCAACTAGCGTTGATGCGTGTAGTGTGGGTACTCTATATCGGATTGGACAATGCTGACTGTCGACACACATACACACTTTCATCAAACGCGCTATCTCATTAGTGAGATTTGTTCTCGCGTGAGGAATGTTTGATTGTTTGCAATGCACCTACTTATGGCTGCGCTCGCTGATATTTTTTTTTAAATATCGGGCCTTTGTGACCAAAAGATGTCGAACTCAGTTATACGTATTAATTCCAGGATTAAACTCGCGTTCTATCAAACCTTAGATATGTTTAACATATTTTTTTATGTTAAGAGAATAATGAGGTGATCAGATTCCATACAATGGCTCGTGCTTGTTTCCTCAGTCAAATGAGCTAAAATGTTTATGATTTTTTATACATTCCATACATAAACTGACAGCTACGTCTGTACGTCTTTTTTTTTAATAAATTAACTTGTACCCATGGTATTTGCAGCCAACAATATGTTTACAAATACAAAAGGGCGGATATCAGAGATAAAACTTAAGATATCAAACTAACGAAAAACGTACAGACGTACCTCTCAATTGATTTATTGAATGTGCAAAATTTCAGAAAAAAATATTTCTTAATTTGACTAAGGCAACAGGCACGAGCCATTACATGGAACTTGATCACCGCGATAAATGACGGACGTCAGTTCCTCACTTAAGAGGTGCCCGACGAAAACCAATGCCGGTCGGCCGGCCGGCAACTTATAACATCACGTTATAAGTTTAAAGGCGTTATAGATACAATACAATCCTTAAGAGGGTATGTATACTCTTCGTGTTGGTCCATACAAAAATGGAAAGATATTTCCTGCTCCATTTCTTAAGATATTTGTTTTAAATTTTATCTGCCAACAATATCATCTAACCAGTACATTGTCGTACGATGATAATTTTATGTATTTAATGGATACGACATTTGTTTTTAATGTTAAGCGCGGCATATGGCATACGCCAGGACATCTAAAGGTGCGCGACGACGCCCATGGGATTTCGAATTTACAGGGGGGCTACGAATACCATGCCGGCCGGCCAGGTGCTTCTTCACACCACGTTTGAAGGACCCCAGGTTGTGGTTTAGGGGAAATACCTCGGAAGGGAGTTCATTCCATAGTCTTCCGACCCTATAGATGAAGGACCTAGAAGATCCATGGGTTCTAATTTTTGGAATGTCGACTGTAAATATGTGCATTTTCTCCCTGTTCCGCGTTGAACGAAGGTAGAAAGGGGACGGAGGTACAGTGTTATGCAGCTCCGACGAGCATTCTCCATGGTAAAGACGATAGAGTCCAGACAGAGACCCTACATCTCTTCGGAGTTGAAGGGGCTCTAAATTCAGGGACACTTCGGGTTCATCGACTAGACGCACGGCCCGACGCTGTATCGAGTCCAGGGAGCCAAGCAGGTGTTTAGCTGAGCCGTCGACCAATACTTTTTTAGATTATTTTCAAAATCACAATGCTTCAAATGTAGATGTCGCTGTAACTCAAATTAATTGTCTGAGTGATGTTTTTAAATGTTATAAAAGTTTTTTATCTACTCTTTTTAATTCAAAACATGAAAGGTTTGCAAAAAAAAGTATGCAAAATCAAAATTGCTTTTAACTCGGTCATTTACGATAAAAACTAATTTATAAAAGCAGAGGAGATTAGCTACTAGGATTTAAAAATATATTCAAGAAAAAAAGAGAAAAGAAAAAACAGACATGATTTGATGTAGAAAACAGGTTTCTCCTGAGGTTAGCTGCGGGACATATTCGTAGGCAAATAATAGGCATTTAAAATGTAGGCTCTTAACTATTTGAAGCATTTATCGACGAGGAGCAAGTTTGAAGGTTGTCGTGCCACGATAAATAATGAAAGTGGTAGCTACGAGACCGACAACGACCTATTGTCACGAGGTCGTTGCTTCCATTTTAACAGAAGACTTTCTACGGCTGTCCTCTTAACCATTATCTAATTGAATGCTTTATGTAAGTAATTTATAGTTTTGCAACATTGCAATTTTTATTGCGTAATTTTATTGATTTTTCTATCAACTTCAACCACTTTTAGATTGTTTACGATTATCTTTTTATCTTGATTAATTTGTGCTAATTTATCTTGACACGTATTATCACAGTTCCCCAGATGGTTGGACCGAGATGATATGTAATTACATCTAATGAACTATTTTTAATCCAATGAGTATAAATGTTATGCATTCTTAGTTCTTTGCCTTAGACCGTTCAACCAAAAAAGTAAGTAACATTTAGGTATTCATTATATCATTTATGTAAATGAAAAAATATCATAACCTATAGATCAGTTGCGGGTTCTTCTTTACTTAGTTGCACAGTTGCACAAAATCGAAATCTACGTCAACGTTAGGTCTCATTACTTTTTATGCACAGTATGGAAGGGAGCTGAATCAACTCCATGCGGTTTACTAAACGTGACGTGTTTAGATATTGATTAACACGGACGTCTCTTCCTGCAATGGGGCTAAATGTAGTTTGACTGCCAGAAGTTTGATAAATAAATGAAATTCACTTGAAAATAATAAATAAATAAAATAAAACGATGAAACTATCATCACATATTCCTTCTTATTATTGAGTTCGTGTTAGTTCATTCTCGTGCAATCGCTAACATTTTAGTCCAGAACTTTAAAAAAGAATGGATGCGAGATTTTAGTTTGCTATCGGCGGCGTATAAAAGCGGCGCCATATTGTTTTTTATGGGATTTACAATTAATTACCTAACATATGTTTTTGAAACATTTTTTGTATATCCATTGTAGCTAGTCGCGCGCATAGTTGACATAAGAACGGGCTCGTTTCATGGCGTTTGCCATGCCTCTTTAGGCACTTCATTCCATTTTAACGTTCTTGGTTTTTGCATATCGGCTTGCATAATGGCTCCGCAATAATGTTGCCAGATGTTTAAAAGTAGAGATCGGAGGCGGTCGTCGACTCGGATTCGGTGGCGCGATTCACTTTCACCAGACGCGGCGACGGATCAAATTCGCGGCCTCCGGTTGGCGACTGACGCAACTCTTGCCTTTACGAGCTCGGAGGCAGCCGCCATCACTTACACTTCTTTATGAGCTTTTCTTAACTATCTCAGCGATCTACAATACGTAAAGAAATGATATTGTCATTCCATAAATTTAGGATACATCTATACAGATTTAATCTCACTCGTAATCCTCTAAAAATCCTATCACAAATGTGTTATGTTTTATGTAAATCTCGACATATAACGTACGGCTTTTAGCCAAAAGGTGCCCGATGACGCCAATGCCTTTTAAACGTTGACAGGGGCTGCGAGAACCTTCTTCACATCACGAAGGTGCTTCTTCACATCACGTTTGAAACAGCCCAGGTGTCGCCTCGGGGGAAATGCCTCGGCAGAGTGTGTTCCATAGTTTACCCACATTATAGATCAGGATCGGTTATTTCTTATACGGTGAATGTGCACAGTGAAAGGGTATATCCCCTGCCTGCTCAACGTTAAGCACGGGATGGAGGGCATTATGGAGCCACGAAGAGCATTATGCATGGTAGAGATGAAATCATATAGAGATCCTACAGCTGTTTGGAGTTGGAGGATACCCAAATTCTGTGATATCTCGGGGTCGTCGACGAGACGCACGGCACAGCGCTGTACTAGTTACAAGAGCCAAACAGGTGCTGAACCGTCACACTTATGCAAACAATACTTCACGAAGGACCTTATCTGCGCCTTGTAGAGTAGCATTGTCCTGGGTCAAATTCTGGAGCCTGGTCTCCTGGGAACTTCGGGACTTTATTTTGAATTTAATTTTAATTTAATAATTTCGAATGCTTTTTTAATAGATATAGATTTGTTTACTAATATTTTAATGCCAACATGTTAAAAATAAATCCAAAACACTTACTCTACAAAGGAAACCTAAATAAACTTATTACGGACATTACGCAATTGATAAAACCTCTACACCTATCGGAAGTAATAGAAATCATCAATGATGGCGGCAAACAGTTATTTAGCTCCGTCCAGTTAAAAGACATATTGGCGTAGAGTATATAGGTATATATAGGTACATATGTGTGTAGTATGTAGGTAGGTAAGTATAGTGTTGGTAACGGCGCCGCAACCCACTTGCTCCGACCGGAGAGAGGAAAAACTAAGCTGAATTATACATGGCATCTGTGGGCACGCGCCGATACACTCGTAATATAAAATTGACGGGTATGCATTTGATGATCTCGTAGTGTTAGTCAAACATCCTTTGAGTTTGATTGCCATAAATCATTTATTTCATGATATTTTGTTTGTTTTTGTATCTACCTGAACATGGACGGCTAATACCACACTCACCATCATGATGAGACCCAAACACACCGCATTCCCGAAGGAATTAGGTATCAAGCCAGGACCTTCCCTTTATGAGCTCGGCTACATTGAAGTGGATAGAAAATACGGAAAATGTCCATTGCCGCTTTCATACAATGTGATGGTATCAACCCGGACGTGTTTAACCCTACCACCTAGTAGGGGAAGGGGTTCTACAAGTTAACATGGATTCCGAACCATGGAATAGCTATCATTTTCAACAAAATTCACTTACACATCTCAGAAAGAGAAATAAAGTGGTGCATGAACGAGCGGGCGGCTCCAGCATTGCAGGCAAGTCCACCAGTCCCTGGGCGGTTACATGTTGTTATGTGGTTACGACATTACCGTTTTTTTTTATGCGACCTGACATGGATGGCTAATACCACACAACTACCGTTATGATATTAGCCCAATACACCTCATTACCGAAGGAATTTGGTGCCATGCCAGGACCTTCCGTTTATGAGCACGGCTACATTGAACTGGATGGAAAACACGGACAATTTTTCATTGCCGCTTCGACCATCTTTTCATCCAATGCGATGGTACCAACCCGGGTGGGCATAAACCCTACCACCTAGTAGGGGAAGGGGACCTACAGTTTTACATGGATTCCGAACCATGGAGCAGCTCGCATTCGTAACGAAATGCACTTATCGAACTTTCTCACCAATGTTTTTTTAAACGGCGGCATTTCATGTTTTAGCACATTAAAGAGATTTTGAAAACGAGAAGAAATTGTTTTGATGTGAACATCTAAAGCACGATTCGAACTAATTCTACTTGAGTTTGTTGGCGACAGCAATTGGGTTGATATTTTGATCATTGAAGCCATGATTAGGTACATACGCGAAACATGCGTCATCTGGTGATACATGAGGTATTGTGTAGGTTCATCAACATTTAATCAACCAATTTAATGCGTGATGTAAACGTCTAAGTAGCTCTTTGAAAATCCTGCTGAAGATGAACATTTTCAAATCAAAATATACCTGCACCATTTCACAATTTCACCCCCCTGTGTTCAGCTCGTGCGCCGACAATATTGCACGGCGTGCGCATGCGCCGAGCTGCTGCTATTATAACGAGCAATCGCATTTTAGATTAAGTGAACGGTACTGCAATTCAAGCAAACTGCACACCGCCTCAGAAGTGTCGTGGTACTTGATTACAATGTCGAAAACCAATGGCATCACTAAAAAAATCATAACCGATTTTTTTTAGAAAAGTAACTAAGCATGTTAAAGTTTATTTACTTATTGAGTACACGAGCTGTCAATGTTTCAGATGTGTGCTAAATGTGATTAATTCTAGCTGATTCAAATTCAGACGTGAGCGGACTGCAGATATATATTTAAAATTTACCGTCATGAATGACCAATTACACAACATTTATAATAATAATAATAATTATTATTATTTTTTAGGTAAAACCCATACACAATTTAAAATTAAAACTGCAATATTACAACATTTAATTAAGATTGTTCTACAACAATACACAATCCTCAATACAAGTCCTATACTCACCCAGTCCTACAATCCTCTGTCTAGCGTACGCAATCAAATTCTTCGCAGTTGTGTTATGTACCAACATAATAACCTAGTATCTGAGTACCAATCGAGAGTAGGCAACATTTATACTACACTAGGTGAGGTGCCCGGATCCGCTCGGGTCAACGCCTATTACCAATTGTAAATCCAAACCATTCAGTACTGAGACGAACAAAGCAAAATCAAAATGATTCAAATTCGCTGAGCCATTCCCGAGTTTTAGCGAGACTTACGCACGGCAATTGATTTTTATATATAGAGATGAATTCCGAACAATGAAATGACATTCATTCACAATCCTAATTCGAGACATTATATTCCTGATTCAGATAGAAATGTATGCTGATCAGAGGCATATTTCCAAAATGTCTTATTATTTACGCTACTTTTGATATTGTTTATCAATTTGTGCCTATCTCATCGATCAATACATAAATCAAAGTAAATAATGTACTGTAATTCTTACCAAGTTACCAACAATAAAAACGTAATATCAAATTCGCTTCATGAAACTTAAGCGACAATCAATCTGAAGAAAAACTTCATAAAAGGTAAGCACCGCGTCAAATGGACAGCAAAAGTAATTGAGTGCACTCGGCAAGTCATCAATCTTCCGGTGGAGGCACTGCGAAGAATCATTGCTTATACGATCTCAACTCACTAGCATGGCTCTGCGCTTATGTTAGACTTCTGTCAAATAGCGCCATGAAGGCGATTGCTGAGTTCATTCAAAGGATTGTGATGATCCCAAAATCTATGGTAATTATTTGGTCAACTTTTTAAATCACGATCTATGTACTACGCACCGGATACCATAATGTGGCGATCAAAAGAAAACAGCTTTGGTTAAAAAATATTCAACAAAGATATTTTATATAGATGGATTTACTTTATATATATGGATTTATATAAACTTACTATCAACATTTAAGATAGGAATACAACATTCCGAAGGTGCTACTTGCGATACCAGGATGTTCCCATTGTTAGAGCACGGCTACATTAAGCTGAATGTAAAATAGGGATGATTTTTAATTGCTGCATCGACTACTTGTCATTCTATGCGATTGTATCAATAGTCTTTTATAAATGCCAAATCATCAAATGACAGGGTCAACAAAAATGCAAATTTCAATATCGAATAAGGAAAAGATGCAAGTCGTAAAGTTAAAAGAAAGTATGATTACAAATAAGAGATGTTTAAATCTCTTAAACAAACGGAAATGTCACTCTTATTATTTTATTGAGATTAAATTCGTTTATAATAAATTTAGATTACTTTTTTAAATGTTTTCATTTAGTATGTTAGGATATATTGCATTACATGGTTAGCAGTATTTTTTTATTCATATTCCTCCAAAGGAAAGGCAGTGACTTAACCACCAAAACTGTTCATCATTTTCTAATAAAACTGTAATACGATTACTAGTAAAAGGCACATTCGTGCCCTAATTTGTCCACGGTGCAATTAAAAAAAACTTTAAATGTCATTCTAATAACATTAATTAAAATACATTTTATTCGAAAGCATTTCAGCATGTTCGACAAAGGTTATGTAAGGGCGACATAACCGCCAGCTATATCAGAACATCAGACTATTTTCGTTAATTTTCTTAATTATGTACACCACAAACCGGTTGGTCAATATATTAAAGAAAATAAATGCTTCTATGAATTGTTTATATGTAACTACATTTTTAGTTTGTATGGTACACTCCATAGAGATAGTTCTCTCTATGACAACATTTTAAAGGCTTAACTTAATTATTTCCTTTTACCAGCATGTACATGGCATGCTAATGATTGGTACCTAGGTATATATTGCCCTTCGGCCTTGGGTCCACCTTTCTAGACTCTGTTAAAAGGTGAACAATAAGGTTTTTTATGATCACTACCTTACGAGAGTCCTGAAATGAACATAAATCGCAGCTATCCCAATCAAAGCTACGGCTTAGCAACATGTGAAAGCTCGTGAATGCTCGCTCATCGCTGCTCGCACATCTCCCACCTGCGCATGCGCAGCCACCACCGCCGTCACACGCGATCCGCGGACTTTCCAACTACGGCTCGCTGAGAGAAATTCTGTTGTGGCATTAGCTTGCGCTTGTAAACTCTACTGGCCGTCGTCGGGCAGTCCTAGTATCGACTTGTTCGGGCTATCGATTAGAAATTGAATGATACTCACGTTGATCACCGTTAAAAGTGCAGATGACCATTATGACTCAGTGACTATTTATTATTCTGCAATAGGAATGTTTTTAGTTTCATTAAACTTTCAAAAACATATTATAAATATATACAAAAGTAAGGTTATTAAAAAAAACATATTCCGTTACCTGAAACGACTTGATTATCTGAACACAATGCTAAAAGCCTTTAGGTCCGGCTGCAGAATGAGACCGCAATATTAAAATTGTGTGTGCAATCATAAATGTAGAAGTAATTTTAACTTTGAATTAAATTTTTAACGACTCCTAAAAAAGGAGGAGGTTCTCAATTCGTCGCAATCTTTTTATTTTATTGTTTGCAAAGATAACTTCTTCTTTAAAATAAACTGTCTATATTCTGTCGTTCAGACAAGTGGAAAAAGGGTCCTATTTTGCTATGAAACCCATATAAGGTTATAATGCCATAATCGTTCCGAAGCTATTAGTATGTTTTCTTGGTGCCGTACCTCATCATAAAGCGCGGTGGATTATTTCTACGTGATAACAATGTGTTCTGTCTTACCTTTAAAAGGAACGCGACGAATGCGACCAGCAGAAACCTCGTCCTCTTCATGTTCGCGAGCGCCGCCCTACGTGCCACCTGCAACCAACCGGACAGCCAACGTCAACACCGGCGCACCACCGCACAACTACACTACACTGCTGCACACTAGCATTCGTTACTTACAGGCTTCAATTTAATTAACTATTCGAGTATCACTGTGTCCTGGATCGGGTTAGCGCGCGGCGCTCGCGGGGAGAGTGGAGGCGTGCATGCTGCGGGCGCGCGGCGGCTGCGCGGCGGACACTAGACTGCGCGCGCGCACGCCGCTCGCGCACACATCGCTCCCCCCACCTCCACCTCCACCCCCCCCCCCTCGTGACCCAGTGACATAGAGAGGGGGGGGGGCGCCGGGTGCAGATCACTGCACCCGGCGCGGCGCGGTGCGGGTGCAGTGATCTGACGCCGCGGGCCCCCTCCGCGCCCGCCCGGCGGCGGATGCACGGGCGGGGAGAGCCGTAGGGCGCGAGCGCAATTCGGGCAGTTCTGATCATAGATGCTTAATAAGTACTAGCTGCGGTACCCGGCTCCGCTCGGGTCAATGTCGTGATGGAATGACTTCGGTCTGAATTATTTCCTGAATAAAAAGTAACCCACCAGAAGGCTGGTCCAGGACTATGCATCCATCTACCAAATTTAATCAAAATCGTTTGAACCGATATGGCATGATTTAATGAAAACCTTCGACAAAGTCCCATTTAGAGCTTCGTAAACATTTGGGAGCTAATTTTAAAAGCATGTGCCGCCAGACCCTTTCTGCACTGGCACTGCTACATAGAAATTGATACGAAACCAACAAAGGCGGGATTAACCCTATCACCTTCCTTACTTTTACAAAGTTTTATGAGGAAAACGAACCAAGATATTGAGTGACTCATTTTACCATTAAACATACGATTAGATAGAGTATATCAAACAATCAAACGAATTAACTAATTAACGAATTGAAATAATTATAAGTTAAAATACGAAACACCTTGGTAAATAGAAAATGTATGTCTTATTTACACATATATAATACATTTACACTTTTTATTTTAGTAACATTTTTTTTTCTTACAATACTTGCTTATAGACTACGTTTACAGTTTTATTGTCTGGACTGTAAATGAACCAATTTCGAGGTGATCCTACTCGTGAGCATGCGACGTACAATTGGCTGTGTGCAAAGCATGGTTCCTTTAAGTCAACGCCACAGTATTGGAATGTTTGGCCCTGTGCTTTGTTGATAGTCATGCTGTAAGCCAATTTCACCGGGAATTGTAAGCGTTTAAAGGTAAATCCATTTGATATTAAAGGTATCCTTGGTATAAATACTATCTTCGATCTGGATCTTCTAGACCGATTACAGGAGTTTTACACATTTTAGAAATTTCTAGATCATTCCAGAAATTTTTACAACTTTCTAGAACATTCCAGATCGACTACAACAGTTGTACACAATTTAGAACTATCTAGATTATTCCAGAAAGTTTTAGAACTTTCTAGATCATTCCAGAAATGTTTAGAACTTTCTAGAACATTCCAGATCGACTAAAACAGCTGCACACAATAAAGTGTTTTTTATATCATTTCCGGAAGTTTTCATAAGTTAGAAAAGGGCAGATATATATTTTTCTACATTTTCACCACCCACAATCACCCACTTCCACCCACCGCGACCAAACTCCCTTACTCCCACCGGGAGACGAAGAGGTATTTACCACCCCAACGGGAAGTTGATTGGAGTTAGTGGAGATAGAGAAAATCCTGTATTTACGTACGCACATTAGCATTTTATATATATAATATATAGATTATTCATGACTGGTCATTATTTTTTATGTAAGAGGTTGCAATGTAAGTTTACGTGCAGTTATTTTACATTGTAACCTCTTTCAGTAAGTAATAAAACAATAATAAGACGATCATTAACAAACAAACAATTGTAGTTACATCTTTTGATTAACATCTTCCTATGATTCATACAGAAGTGTCAAATGTCACTAGAGATAACAAATCGTAATTCAACAAAATAATAAGTTCCTAAATTACCAAAAACCGTAGAGAGCGCCGCGCATTGAAATCTTTTGCGACGGGCGACATTGTTTCGTCGTTCGTCCTCCAACGCATCAGTCTGGCTGTCCAGAGGGGGAACGCAGCGAGCGTTATGGGGGCCTTCCCGCACTCGGTGCCCATGGATGAGATTTTTTATCTCGTCTGATGGGCACCAGGGTTGTCGGGGGCCCCCGGCACTGCTGCAATCCCGTCTCGACTGCTCCTGGACGGTTTTCATTTTAGCTAGTACGTATTTAATTCTTATTTTTGATATAGTTTTTATTAAGATTCGCAAATAAAATAAATTATTAATTTTAATGATTTACTTTAAACAATATTATCATTTTTAAGATAATAAATGAATATTGTTTATAATATTTTTATTACTAAACCCAAGGTTTTAAAATGAACAATATTAGATGCACCTAAAATAAGTGTCAACAAGATTATTCCAACTAAAGATGATAGACCGTTCATCATAATATATACCATGCTCTTTTTAATTGGATTGCAGGAAAAAGAAAAGGAAAATAAAGAGATATAGAGATATGCTTTACTCAAGATGGAGTCTGGTTGCAGAAGGTTTCACTTCTTCGACTAGGCTCCGGATATATGTTTCTACTCGACAGTTGCGGTTAGAAAGTGACGCATTCATCAATGTCCATCTGAACTTAGGTTTGACTTAATATAGGCATGAAAGTTATGTTCATTTTATTAATGGATATGATTTCTAAGGGTGAATGTTAGTCTTATTGTATTTTTTCTATTTTTTAATCGAATCCGACAGTGGTAGTACAATTTAAGTCATGTACAGTCTGGAGTACTCATCTTGTATTCGTTTTTTTTGTTTTGCGTGACTGGACCTGAATGGTTAAAACCACACTACCATCATGATATTAGTCAAACACATCGCATTCCCGAAAAAATCAGGTGACATTCCAGGACGGCTACATTGAACTAAAGGGAAAACACGGACCATCTTTTCCTCCAATGCTACGGTACCAACGCGGGCCGGCTTATCTGCCAGCAAGTAGGGGAAGAGGACATTGTACATGGTTTACAGCTTACATTCGTTTCGACGACTTATCCAACTTAGAAAGAAAAAAAAAGTGATTCACGAACGGAGAGAAGTTTTGAACCCATGACCTCTGGCATGGATAGGAAAGTCCCCACACCCTTAACCTACGAGCCTTCACGTCCTTTTCACAAAAATACTTCTAATGGCTTAATGTGGATGGAATCACTTCAAATGTTTCATCCAAGCGAGTGCATAAAGTGTTGGTCGTTCTTAACACTAAGCGCACGTGCGCTGCGCTGCGCCTGCGCGGATCAATCGCAAGCCATCGACAATAACAAGCCGCCGCCGCAGCACGGCCTTCGCCGCCCCTGGGCGCGGCGCCCCTGGGCGCGGCGCGCCGCTCATTATTTGAATAGAAAGTAGATCTCACTCAAAGATTTGCGGAATTTCTCAGAGAATGCAGAAAACTGCTTTTCAATGCCTTAATATTCATTAGGCGTTACATACATATTTTCCATATTCTCACAGTCCCTATGATATATGTCGTTTTAGGGTTCCGTACCCAAAAGGTGCCAACGGAACCCTATTACTAAGCCTTCGCTGTCCATCCGTCCATCCGTCCGTCTTTCCGTCCGTCGGTCCGTCCGTCAGTACGTCTGTCACAATAATTTTCCGAAGTCAGTGACTTCTGTATACAGTAGCTATTTGAACTAAGGAAGTTTGTTGTGTCTCGACATTTGAAATTATTTACCGATCTTCCGATTCATGTTACGGTGCTGTATAATGACTACGTACGTAAAAATACTGTAGTTAAATACCCAATGCAAGTAGCATATAATTTTATAATCTCAATTCTAATAATACATTCAATACGTGAAATTACACCGCATTCAAATAGGCAAAGATTTTAGGTGTAGGTGCTGCCATCTTTATTCTTAGGGGGGAGGGGAAGTGCTTCACATTTTCACCTGATCAAGGTCAATTTTCCCTACCGCGCCTTCGGAAGTTTCACTTCAACATCATTTTGTGTTTCGCCGCAAAGTCACGTTTAGCGAGAGGCCCTGAGGCTACGGGCTCCTACGAACTCGTTGCAATTCCCTTCCAATCTAAACCGCTTTCCACCGAGTCGGTTGCGCGGCGGCGATGCGGTGGCGGCCGTTTTGATTTTGATTTGAGTGGCTTGCAGCCTAGTGGCGCGGGGCCTTGCCTTGCACACCAGAGATCTAGGTTCAAATTCTCTCCCGTGCATGCACCACTTTCTTTCTCTTTCTGAGTTGGATAAGTGCATTTCGTCACGAATGCGAGCTGCTCCTTATTTTGGAATCCATGTAAAGCTTTAGGTCGGCTTCCCCTACTAGGTGGTAGGGTTTAAGCCCGCCCGAGTTGGTACCGTCGCATGGAATGAAAATATGGTCGAAGCGGTAATTAAAAATTGTCCGTGTTTTCAATGTAGCCCTAAAGTTCACTTTAGCCCTGCTCATAAAAGGGAAGGTCCTAGCATGGCAACTCATTCCTTCGGGAATGTGGTCTATTGGGCTCATATCATAACGGTAGTCGTGTGGTGTTCACTATCCGTGTCAGGTTGCTTAAAAAAGAACCGGCCAAGTGCGAGTCGGACTCGCACACGAAGGGTTCCGTACCAACGTACAAGGTTTAACACAAAAAAACACATTCTTTGTATAAGGACCCCCTTTCATTATTATTATTTTTAAAGTTTACCTATTTTGAAAATATTTTAAAATATTAATTTACCTATTTGCTGTTTAGTGGCAAAATAGATACACACTCTGTGAAAATGTCACCTGCCTACCTATTACGGTTTATGAGATACAGCCCTGTGACAGACGGACGGACGGACGGACAGCGGAGGCTTAGTAATAGGGTTCCGTTTTTACCCTTTGGGTACGGAACCCTAAAAACGGCGACAAGTTGAACTAAGGTGTGTTTTTTCTGAGACACAATTTTTTACGGAAATTACGTTATGTGCAACGAACGACTGCAGTGAACTGAAGGGAATTTAGATACAATTATCTTTGCCTCTTTTCCCACATTCTATTGAATGCGGTGGGATCAACCTAAATTGATTTTGCCCTACAACTGTGAGTGGAATTTATTTCAATTCCATCCTTAACGCGGTCTACGAACGGGAGTGCCAAAATATGTATGAAGAAATGTTTTATCCTTTTTGAGCTCTAAGGAAAAAATTACGCTCTCCTCACAAACGTAAGCAGTGTTCTAATTTAATTGATATTTTGTACCTAAGGCCCTGGTACTAGCCAAATCGCAAAGTTAGACGAGGCACCCCAAGTTAACTAACTAAGTCTGACGATTATAAGTGTCATTCTTACAATATATGATTCCTTGTCTAGGAATCAACCTATTTTCGTTAATGTATGTTTCCTTTTTCTATACAAAATACATTGCGGAAACGGTGTCCATTTCCGAACTTTTTTGACTAAATGTAGATATCTAAAAGCAAATGGATTTTTTTGTTTATGCATATATGCTGTTTTTGCTTATATCTAGAAATCGAATTACTTTCAGATTTCTAACGAGAAAAATCAACTTTTTTATTTTTATTATTATTTAAATAAATGATGGAATCAAAAAATATTAACAATCCATTATCAGTCTGGAGTTCTATTTGGATTTGCTGAAGCGTTTCACTACATATAATTACATTTGTTAAAAAGTGCATTTGTATGGCGCGAGTAGTTGGCTAGTCCTAGCGCCTTAATATCAGGCAACGAATATCATCGTGTGCGTTAAAATCACAGATTCGGTTTTCTTCGGGACCTTGAGATGTCATCGAGTCTGGATTTAAAGACTGACAAAATATTGAAACCTCCATAATAACATGACAAATAATTATTATAATTATTAGCGTGCACTAAACGCAATTTCTTGCAATGCATGATATGCCGTGATGGTTTCATCGAACAAGCCTTGTTGTGATGTATTACAGACAAAAAGCAGAGAGCTTGGGAATCGAAAGTCTGATTTACACCATTGCGGGCTCATTGTGAGCGTACACTCCAACACGCGGGGCAATGCACCTCCGTACCGCCACCGCCTCCGCCGCCTCCGCCGCCGCCGCGGGAGTGGAGCGGCAGCGGCGGCGGCTAAGACGTTCAAAGAGAAGGCCAAGCTAAAGCAGAAAAAATGATACGAATAATAATTTAGGTGATTTTTTGGTATTTGAAACATTTTTGCCCCAAGAAATACCAGTAGATTACATTTTGTAAAACACTTGAATACACGTTGAATACCAGTGTAACCTATACACTTCCAGTAGTTTTGAACAATATTTTATTTTAAAGAATTATTGCTTAAGGTGGCCCAACCCGCTCAACTCCCGATACAAACGGGGAAAGAAGATCACGCCCATATTTCTTGTCAAATATCCCAAATTTTGCTCAAAATAGCTTTAATTGATCGAACTAGATGTCTGATGACCGTTGGAATTGTGAAATTGTGTTTGGTTTCTAAGTTATAAGGTCCGAAAGTTCGAATTTTTCGCGCGTTTTATACAATAACTTTGGAGGTGGATTACGCTATGATAAAGTAAGAACATCTTAAAAAGATTAGTCATCAGGCATAGCTTATTTAATCAAGATTTATAATCTATTTGGTTTCTGTTAGATTTTGGACTACAGCGGTCGTGGTTTACTTTTAGCTATAAGTCGTTTTGTAATTAAAATTTTCGTAAATCTTACCAAATCATACACTATGCACATTGTCTTTTTTGTGGACATTTAGCATCTTCCTCATGACGGAGCCTGTCTTTTTCTTTGAAACGGAGAAGGTCCCACAGCACGGTTTTGTGCCGTGCCCGCGAATGAGTTAGTGCCGCCGGGTTGGGCCACCTTAACTATGCAATACAGGAATTAAGGCTGCAGGTGCACACGGAGGTGGTAAATTATATTCTAATATGATAATGTAGAAACATAGAATAATAAATTGTGGTAGTAACCCTTTATCTTTTAGGTACCATATACATACAAAAGTTCACGCCGCTTTCTCGTAGGGGTAGGCAGAGATGATGGAGCGCCATACGGTACAATCACAGCAGCAACTATTTCGCTTCATCCACAGACAGGCATCTTTTAATACATGCTCCTACGGTACGGATTTAGGTACCGACATAGCTATTATGAAAATTTTGGATTTCAGCATTTGGACAAGACCACCGTAAAGTATAAGTAACGAACGCGCGGCGACAACGCAGGTTCACTCGTGCGCGACGTGAAACATTCGTCGAGCGAACGCAATGCCCAGATAATTTTCCAATGAAAGTGAATACATAAATAATAAATGTTGGTCGAAAAAGTTAAAGAATAATAAAATACTAAAGATAAAGAACACGCCAGCAGCGACTAGCAAGATTCACGATTTCTACAACAGTCGTTACCCGCACCTGTTGTAAAAAACATTTATGTATGTGTTTTAACTGACGAGGACTATATGTATGCAACGCATACATCGCATTTTATTCTATTACAGTCGTATTCAGAGAGGTTTTGTCAAAACTTAGTATGAGATTAGCACCGGACTATTCATGCAAAAACCGGTTTAGTCCGACCTTAAAACGCGTACTAAAGTTGGTCCGCCCACTCTCAAAAGAGTTGTTAGTTATTTGCGTTAAACTGTTCTACCAAAAATGTATGTTTTTCAGAAACATGAAGATAAGGTGAACGAGAAAAAATATCTAAACACCAGGTAAGTTTATTTGAGGGTTCTTCTTGACTGAGTTAAACTAAATCTCAGAACAATTATTATGTGCCGCAACTTAGTGTAGTTTATGATTTGATATTACCATACTCATTTTATTGTTTGTGGTAAAGTTTGACTTGGTCCGAAGAAACTTGGGCTGCCAATAAGATGGATACAAACAAAAGAAAATAATACATTTTAATCGCAATTGTATTCTTAAATCGTGTGAGCCCCGCCGCCAGCTGATTCAAAAGAAACCTCTTTAGCTCGAATGCTCGCCTCAATTGTTTGCCTAACGAACTAGGATCAACGTAACAAGGTGGCTTATTATAATTGGGAGAAAGTCCTATACTCAGCACACCGATTGTGTGATTGCGCGAATACGAGATGATATCTCGGCCTCAACTGAATCTGCGCGTGCCCATGGGCTGCTAGCAGCATCGCCCGAACCGAGACCCTGGGAAATCCTTTGTCGACCTTGGGAACGTCACGTCGCGACCCGTGTCGAGAGAAAGTCGGACTTACTGCGATACGTGCTTTTGGGAAAACATATTGTTCAAAACACTTCGCCTGGGAATATTTCGGATAGATGCTGCACACAAACCCAACCGAAAGTAAGCTTAACCTGAGTGCGTAAATTCAAATTGATAACACAAGTCTGTGGTCGCGATTAATCAAAAAGTTACCAACGCGCTTCAATTTTGCACACACATGGGATTTTATACATGTATTTTATATATGGGAACAATATATTAGTGGCGTCGATCACATTTTCAATGAAGATTAGTTTTTTGTAAATTATAGGAAATAATATTTAATTGCGTTTTAAAATAACGCAATTAACCGTAAGCACTCATGGAATGTTTTCTATCGAGAAAAGGTTCATTCATCGTGTTTCCGTCCTCATTCCTCCTCAGCCAGGACTATTACAGATATTTTAATTCTGTTGTTCCAAATATTGATCTCAAACCATATAAATGAGGAGCCGTTGAACAAAAGCGGACTTGTCCATCCATGACGATTTTTAAAAATGTTTATTATATTCTATTGAAAATAAATGTTAATAACCTCCTCCTTTTTTGAAGTCGGTTAAAAAGAGCCATTTCCGTTAAAAAAGGACTGCTTCCGATAAACAGGTTATCTGCCTTATTTAGTTTTTGGACCCCTCCTGCAAGCTTTGTGTAGCAAGCAATATGCACTTTCTGTTATGTTACAGCTCTGTTTTAAAAAGTGTAAATTGTTTTAGGCATTATTCTTGACCATTTTTCATTATTCTTTTTTTAAACCAAATGCATCAAACAATGGGTTTTGATGCATTTGTTTTAATATTTGGCTTTTTAATGATGAAGACATAAGCAACTTAACGTGAAGAAAAAAAAGTGTAGAGAAATTAAATCATAAATCTAAAATGCCAGGCCACGGCGAGTTGTTCTAAATCAGAATTTGACTAACCATATTTCAAAACATGCTAATAAGTTGCAAAGAGTGCAAATATGTTATCGTTTAGCAACGCCATGCTTATGGCGGTGTAATGAGACAGTCGAGATCGCAACGTATCTTCGGATACCATGCGCGGGCGCAGCGCAGGTGCCGCCTTCAGAATGACTCGCTTTCTAACGAAGCACACGTAAAACGTGCGCGACTTAGACGAAAGAAACGCTTCGCCAATCTCATTGTGAGCGACTTCCATTTGTTAATTATGTAAAACTTTCGAGTCGTTAAATTCAACATATGCCCAATTCACAATTAAACGTTGTTCTTACTAGGGCATTAGATCAAAGGGTTGGAGTATGACTGTTCTATGCTTTGCCGATTAGTTTACTCTAGCACATTCGCTCCAAGTGACTGAACATCAATCGAGAAGCTGCAATTTGGAAATACAATGATTTCCGATGATATAAGATTGACTAAAATGTACAGCATTTAGTCAAACAGTAGTCTTTCAAAGTTGCTACCATTTGCTAAATATGTCGTTGTCGGATTGGTTTCTGCCTACCTGTCTCTATTCTCTCCGTATATTTCTATATCTGTCAGTCTGTATCGGTCTGCCTAATTGCATTTGTCTGTATCTATGTATCTAAATCCGCAAAAACAACATTATACATCCGCATACAACACCACATAATCCCTTGCAACATCCTTGTTGAGTATAGAAGGTTCTATTTGTGGCAGCACTGAACGTGTTTGGACCTTTAATGCCTCGGATTCTTTACCGTACTTACAGCTAGTAAGGGTATCAGATTTGAAATCTGATTTCTCGGTTCTTTACCTCCATGAAGTAACAAGTACCTGCTGAAGGCATAGTTCACCTATCGCAACTTTATAAAGATGTTCTCTAAACGGGATAATCATAAGGGTATTTAACCGGACGGAATTTATCAGGGACTTGAGCTGTGGAGTTATTTGAACGTTAAATATATATATATATATATATATATATATATATATATATACGAAAAATATCCACTGGTATCGGTATCCGGCTTCGCCCGTTACCACGAAATTAGCTTAAAAAGTAGCCTGTGGTACTGATTCTTCGGCCCATATAAATATTGCTACGTAAAAGAAGGACCAAACATCAATCAAAAAACACAATTTTGCGTTTGTTAAATAAAGTAAGAATAGCTACTATCGTGTTATCTTGATATGCTAAAAGTAACAAGTCTCTATTGTGTGCGTAAAAAAAATAATTAAAGTAAATATAATAACTAAACTTCCAAAAGATGCATACTACACATTACAGAGAAAGAGTACCACGACCCACCATTACATCACCATAAAATAATAATTGACACCGTGTTTATGTGCATTCCCTATTTAATCATATACTTACCGTACTTAATTGAGTTCGAAACGTCTATTATATTATGTATGGATGCCGGATGTTAATTCGAATACCCGAAATCATTGATTCGATAATCGATTCGACATCGAAAGCGCCGTTCGAACGACCGTGTCCCTCGGAAGCGCACGCCGGAGGCTCAAGCCTGTACCCACTCGCTCCGCACTCTTACTTTTTGATTGAGATCGTAAACATTATATTATTACGAGCATTATGTGAAAGTTAATTGAATATCGATATTATTACACAAAGATATGCGTACACATTGTGTAGGTACGCATATTTTTATTTACATTTATACCGTAACCCGGCGTTTACCGTAGGAAAATTAGCTAGGTTATGACACTTAGGAATAACTTCCACCGGATCAATTAATTTGGGTTGGTAAGTTAGCTCTTTGCGAAGGTTTCAGACCAAAAAGTCAAAGTAGTTAAAACCGAATTTCTCTATTTAGTTTTAGGTTGAATATAAAGTTTGATTTTGAGCATATAATTAATTGGTCTGAACCAGGGCTCCGAAGCTGCTACTTTTGACTTACATGCCAATAATGTTCCATTCATACTGCCAGTGGTTAGCATATATTTTCGTACTAAGCAATGTGTATTTATGTTGATTACGGGAGCAGTGACTGCAAGCGGGTGGCGAAGGAAAGTGGTAGACGCGATGCCCGCCAAAGGTATGTTTTCTGGTTCAGGGGGTCCATTCAGAGTAAGAGTGAGTTCGAATTCGCCACTCACTTGTTTCAATAGTTAATGTTTCCACACTTCTAGAACATCATTACAGTTAGGGAAAAATCTGGTTTGTCCCGTAAATCCGTTGGAAGTATAAATAACGGTTCCGTTATTTAAATAATAATATATTTCCCAGCTATTTTTAGGTTAACTCACTCCCGAACTCGAACTCACTCTTGCTCTGAATGGACCCCCAGGTCCAGCCTTGCAGTATAATCATAAAGTACTTAAGTAGTTCTTTTTACAGCTCTATTTCTTTAATTATTGTGTCTTATCATCACGGTCGATTCTTAATAATATATCACAATCGTTACTAATTCTTAGTTCCAAATAGACGACTGTCTTTACGACCATGGTAAGACATTAGGTCAATGCACTTAGTACAGTATGTGAACCTGTCATTAAGACATCACAATTGAACCACCTACTCGTGCAAACATAATGTGTGACAGGTTTTTTGCGCGAGATGTATCGCTGGTATCGGCTGCCAATGCCTCGTAATATCGATTGCGGACAAGTCTTTGTTCATCAATCAAATCGCTAAATGCCATACCTAACTGCGATCAAAACATGTTATTTATTATTATCAAAAGTAATTGATTGAATTAGAGTTAAATTGATTGATTGCTATTATTTTCATTAAAAGAGACCCCCCGCCCCACGGGATAAATTTATATTTCCTGAGATTTTGCCGCCTTGATCCTATTTTTTTTATGCAAATAGAAATGGATGACTAATAGCAAACAGCTACCGTTATGATATTAGCTAGCTACACTGAACTGAATGGAAAACACGGACGATTTTTCATTTAGTGATCTCGTATGAGTACAGTAAATTTTGTATCAAATATTTTTTCTTACGGCTTGAGGTACCGAAATTACTAACGAATTTTTTTAGTTCATAACAATTCGTATAAATAGTATCAATGTGTACCCCTCTTCCCCTACTAGGTGGTAGGGTTAAGCCCGCTCGGGTTGGTACCACCACATTGGAGGAGACTATGTTTGAAGCGGCAATGTAAAATCATCCGTGTTTTCCATCCGGTTCAATGTAGCCGTGCTCAGAAAGGGAAGATCCGGGCATGACACCTAATTCCTTCGGGAATGCGGTGTGTTGGGCTTATATCATAACGGTTGTTGTGTGGTATTAGCAATCAATGTGAGGTTCCCTAAAGAAACCAGGCCGGCACTGACAAGCTGATTCGGTGATTGTCAAGTTACTTGTGTTTTTGTTACAAAAATTGACAAACGCATTTGTAAATTTAGACTAAGTGGACGTTGAAAAAAAAACTGCGGACATTCTGGCCGGTTCTTCTTCGCTGTGTTTTGTTTTGCTGAACTGGCCAATGATAAAATATGACAAATCCGAGTGCCTGTCTATGGATGATGAATAAACAATCAATGCAATACAATACACAGTGGCGTAGCATAGGTCACTAGCACCCGGCGCGGATCCCAAATTTGCCTATTATTTTAGTGATTGATCATAAAATATGCCTTTTTACCCGCATTTTTTTCCGCCACCTGTGAAATGCCGCCCCCGTCAAAGTGCCGCCCGGTGCGGACCGCACCCTCCGCCCCCCCCCCCCCATGCTACGTCGTCACTGACAATACCTAAGGATCAGGGGGTCAATTCAGGGCAAGAGTGAGTTCGAATTTGTCAATAAATATCAACTCACTTTTTTAAATAGTCAATGTTTCCACATTTCTTGAACATCATTACAGTTAGGTAAAAATCTGGTCAGTCCCGTAAATACGTTGGAAGTATAAATAACGGTTCCATTGTTTAAATAATAATATATTTCCCAGCTATTTTCAGGTTAACTCACTCCCGAACTCGAACTCACTCTTACCTGAATGGACCCCCTGGGGGTACATATGAAGGGGGGGACGTATTTACGAGACAGACCAGATTTTTAACTAACTGTAATGATGTTCAATAAGTGTGGAAACATTAACTATTTAAAAAAGTGAGTTGATATTTAGTGACGAATTCGAACTCACTCTTGCCCTGAATGAACCCCCAGGTGAGTGAAGACTCGGGCGACAGCTAGTGTTGTTTTCAGCGAATAGGGGACAATGATACGAAGATCCACAGCTGCCGCGCCCGCATGTGCGGGAATGTCCCTAATTAGCAATGCTCACAAATCCGCTCAAATGGAATTCCTCCGCGTATGACCCCGTCCCAATACCGAAGGATGCTCTCGCCTCGATACCCACGTTCGCCTCGAATGTAAACACTATTGTGTGCTCGTCACGGTCCATTCTTGTGCAAAGCGAGCGTCTTGTTATCGTCGAGGCTTGCCAAAAAGCTGCCGATCATGCGTGCTTTCTTATTTTTCCTCTTGATCTCTCTTGCCACACCTCTTTCGCAATCAAAACACTTCGAGCAAGAGGGAAATTATGGAAATGTTTCTCAACGTGTACTTGTAGCAAATGATTTCAAAACGCTATGACGAAAGGAGATTGACCACAAAAAATATTAATCCGTAATAGTATTATGAATGTGAGAGTGTGTTTGATGTGTTTGTTGTGAAAAATGAATGGGAATGTTTCAATAAATAATTTTCGGTACCAATTTATTTGTGATACCCATAAGTCCGAACCGAGAACCCATATGCCGATGACGTTTTGAGTCTAGAAAACTGTGTTCATTTCGCGTTCATTCCTTTTAAACGTTCTTGCCTTTGCCCGCCAGCCAGGGAAGCCTCACAACTCAAAGCAACTCAAGGTTGTCGCTTCGCATCACTTTCACCGTCTCCCTCCCCGTCCCCCCTCCCTTCCGCTCAGCCCCGTCCCGCCAAGACGGTTCGTTGCTCTCCATAATCCGCCGTATCAATGAACTTCTAAAACTCATCGAATAAATAACTCAATTCTCACGACGCAACGTCTCAAATTGTTCTGGATCTTCATCTCATACGAAGGCTCGGTATCACCACGTTTACGTTCAATGCCCGCGATAATGACGCCGGCAAACTCTACGTGGCCCACTTTCTCTTTTTAAGCTCACGTCGTCTCGCTTCTTCTCATATCCCAATTGTGTCGTGTGAGGGAGATGAAGGAGGTTACGGCGGTGCTGCGAGTTTCTTTCTTTGTCGCCTCATGCGGCATTGAAGGTGCTCAAAATCCGGAAACTTTCGGCTCCACCGTTGAGATGGTAACTCACGACCACCGATGAGTTATCTGCTATTACGTTGGAAACGTTTGTGTAAAATGTGTTATTATTGGTAATGATTTCTTAGAATAGCCTCAATGGCGTAATTGCGTAACTCAACTATCAGGGATTTCTAAGGCGTTACTCACACCAAAATCAACGAAAAGTAATACTTTGAGACGTTTGAAACGACAGTTTTCCATATTTTGTAGTTAGTAATCCTTTTTTTTTTTCTTCTAAGAAATTCCATTCGTGACTATTTAGTATTTAGAAGATCCTGGCATGGCACCTATTTTCTATTTTATTTGTTGAGCTATGGAATTACTTTGGCATTAGTCATCCATGTCTTTAGGGTTTAAAATATTCTTATATATAAATTATAGGCTTCAAATTAAATACTGTCAGAAATGCATCATACTGCATTATGAAAATTAAGAATGATTCATTAGCAAATTGTCATGGTAAATAACATATGTATAGAACGGGAAAATTTAACATTACACATGGCTCGGATCCCGATCCTCCACCCGCCGCCTTGCGTGGAGCCCCGCTGTTAACGATATCATCATGTTGTCGTTACACGTGTCTTTTTAACCGACTTCAAAGAAAAGGAGTAGGTTCTCAATTCGTCAGAATCATTTTTTTTATGTTTCCGAGTCATTCTTTTGTTTCCGAGATATCCAAGATGATTTTGGTAAAAGCCATCTGAGCGCGGTGTCATGGTAACTCGCCCGACTTGTATTTTGAGAAAATTCAATACATATTATTGCAAAAATAATATCCACAAACTAAGACGTCTGCTTCGATTGTATCAGTGTCTTGACGTGAGAGCGGTCGCAGGGTGAATTCGCACCCATGGGTAGTGATAGTGCGAGATTTTCTCGGTTTTGTTATCGTCATTATAAGTGGAGCAAAAATTGCAGAAAGATCTATATCGTAAGTTGTGTTTATAATTTTTTCAAAAATATTTATTGAATTTTCGCTAATTATGTTATTTACAATGGCAATTTCTCGACAAATAGTGTGAAAATTTCTCAGAAAGTTTAATTTTGTTATTGTCATTATAAATGGAGTCAAGCTTCTGAATTGCAGAAATATATATATCATAAGTTGTTAATTTTTATTTGCAATAATATTTATTGAATTTTCTCTCATTATATTATTTACCATGGAAATTTCGATAAATAGTGTGAGTTTTTATCGAAAAGTTTAGTTTAGTTATCGTCATTATAAATAGAGTAAAGCTTCTATATTGCAGAAATGTCTATATCGTAAGTTGTTAATTTTTATTTGCAATAATTTTTATTGAATTTTCTCTCATAATATTAATTACCATGGAAATTTCTTGATTAATAAGTTTCTTAATTTTCATACAGCAATGTGATTTCTGACAGTTGAAATGTATCTTTATTTGGTATTGTAAACGGATACGACTTCTTGAAGAGTCGGCGAAAAGTCCCGCATGCGTCCTGATGACGCGCTTGAAGTTGCTGAACGAACGTGACAATAAAGTTAAAATCATTGAATGATGATTCGTAAAACTAACCAGAGTTGCCATGGAGGTGAATGTAACTTCTTCACCTACATGGAGGTTGAAAATTGAAAATGTTCGCATTCCGATTAAGGTATCACAAATACCAGTATCACGTGGCACCAAACGCTGGCCACAGGCCACTCGGTTACTACGGTAAATGTAGAATACCAAGATCCGAGTTAGTCACCCGTGAGTTTAACCCAGTAAGCCAGTGCTCCGATATTGGGACGCGCATGTCGGGCGAGTCCGAGTCTCCGCTCAGTCGGAAGGACGTGAACATTATGGACGTGCTCCCAAACTGTCTCTCGCGTACGTTTCAATTACATCGCGTTGAACGAGTCGACGGGTGTCGGACAGCTGTTGCTGTCACGAGTGCCGCCGCTCCGCCCTCCGCGTGCCGCGTTGGGCAAGGGTTGCCAATGTTGATACGCGCATTAGGAATAATAAATATTTGACTAGCATTATGCGATTAGGTGGTGGACTATTTTTTATACTTTTTAAAAATCAGTATAAAAATTAATTAAATTATTTAACAAGACTGAAAAACATGTTTTGATATCTTTAAAGGTAACGTCGTAAGGCAGGCTTAAAAGTGCTGTTACTTAAAAGGCTCTATGCATGACGTCAACTTTCCATTTATCAAATAAATGCTCAAGTTTCATCCGTTATTTCTCGGAAATTATATTTATATTAGATATTTTCTACTTATTTTTGAACGAATAAAAAATGCTTGTTTTTTCTGTAAGGTCGCTGTTACCTTATTTTAGTACGGTCCACCACCTAATTACAAACTGTCTATAACATAGGTAGTTTAGACGTAACATGATGGGATTAAGCATGAGGGAAGCGCGTCTACTTTAGTTTGTATTTAAAATTATTCAATTGCCTTGTGTGATCTCTTTTACTCCACCCATAAAAAAATGGGAATAATTTAATATTTCATAGTTTTCTAAGATTTTCACTCTTATTCGATATAACATCTATTTATTCATATAACATCCGTAAATCAAATCATATTTAGTTAAGAATGTTCGTAAGAGTTCCGGGGAGCGGAAGGTACTTACTTAACTTAAAAACACAGATTGTATAAACCTTCACTAGTCACTGCAATCAGTCAGTCTACCATTTCATTATCATGCTGTACATACATTCATATTTTGATATTAAGTTCAACCAAATATTTCAAAAAGCTATATTTTCGTGTTTTTCCCTCAAAATTATTTTAATAAATGGATCGAATGACTTTTAAAATATACATCGCTTAATGTGGCAACCCTACAGCTTAACCTCTTAACTCAAAACAGTAAATATTTTTAGAAACGGAACCATTGCTCAACAATATTTTCTACGAATAATTCGCAACTAGCTGGTAACTTATAAAAAAAAACCGGTACGAATTAATCGAAAAACATCAGTTAATTATTTAACATACCGTGCGGATTACTCACGAGTTACTTTCTCAGTTTTCCGGTCCAAAAGTTTCGCCTAAACCGAAATGCCTTCGGACAAGTTAAAGTTACCGGCCTAAGTTTAAATGTCCGGGTCACGTTAGTCGAACGGTCAATACCATCACCTTCCAAAGTTGTCTACACACAACACCAGACAAATGTTACCATGGCAAATGTTTTTTTCCAAGTTGTTATCTTCTCAATTACGTATAAGGTCAGTCAGAGTCAAATTCGTATGGAAAAAAACCATTTTATTCAGTGATATACCGAGTTTTATTACTTTCCGTATATTTGAAAAAGAGACGATTTTAGAGAATATTAAAGTCTTAACTTTTATATTAGTTTAATATCAAAACGATGAGCGGTTATCAAGACAATGCAATTTTAAAGTAAATTACACGTATACGAATATGTTTGGAATTTTCTTTACCTCTTTTTGGAATAGTTACAAAATATAAGTAAAGTTAGATTTGTAGTTTCAAAATCAGAATATGAAAAAATAACAGTCTTCATGGATTACTCAAAAATATTGATGTAGTGGTTTGGTAAAATTTTCTGTGATTCCGGGGTTATCTCATCGCACGAAAGTGGAGTTATCTATTAGCAGACTTAGGCTTTAGACTGGCAAATGTTAGTTCGCTTAGCGCCCACTGCGCGCGTTCTTCAACTCTCCAAACATTTGAAAACGCCTGTCGATCGCTTTTATACGTGACAAGTCGGACTAGGGCTCTATTTCTGAGTAGACGCGGTAGAACCTTTCGACCAAATAATTCGTATCGAAATGACGTGTACTCCAAAACGGTGTTGCCCCCGCTGGGCGACGAGCGACATTAGCAATCATCAGATCGAATGATTCGATGCTTTCATCTCGCGTTCGAGCCGTAATGATAGTCGGTTCGAGCTGCTGGCGACCCGAGTCGATGGACCCCTGCGGCGACGCAAGCCACAAACGTCTGCTCCGTGTGCCCAACAATAGTTTGATGGACAAAATATTTTGGGCACGCTAAGAGCCGTTTAAAAATATTCATTATTTCGAATATTGGAGGCAGTGACTAAGAATGTATCGTGTCTGTGGATGGATAGGAGTACTCTGTATTCTATAGTTGAGATATAAGATATATATGTAATTAACGTTTTTGAGCATTTCTGACAAATAATTAATGAAATAAGTGCTTTAGTTTTTACTCGTTTGTTTACTATATAACTTTTAGTCGCATTGGGAGAAACAGATTAGAGTGTATTTTTATTGGGGGACAAAATAGCGCGCGCCGATTTAACACACGATTTACTATTAATATATTAATTTAAAATATAAAGTAACGGGTTTAAACTCAATGCTTGGGTATAGAATCCTCATAAAAACTGTATGATATAAAAAGAGGTTTAATTAAATTAAATCTCAAGCGTTATTTATTCAAACTTTTATTCGTGGCATTATGGTGGTATTAAAATGTATATGTATTTAAATCAGTTGGATTTTTTTTTACTTACGTTAAAGATGTATATTTCGTGCATACATAAAATAGGTGCGCTATGGTTAGGTTCCGGCAGTTGTTAATTAGTTGTCCCTTAAATATTGCACTTTTGAATATGAAATCCTGTTCTAAATATGCACCGTGCTTTTCGTAATTGTGTAAGTTTTTCGTTACTTCCTTTTCACTTCGGTTATTTTTGTAATGGCCTATTTGTTTTCTTGTTTTGAATAAGTAATCTCGCGATATCACAACAAGCCATCCGTTATTCTGTAAAAGATTCTTTGAGTCTTAAAAAAAATACCAACTAACAATGCACACAGGTTCGCCCGACCACGGCAGGCGCACTTTGGCTGCAATTTGCGAAACAGTCTTATCCTAAACAATAGTAAAAACACATAATAAAAAACTCTTGGAGTAATAAAGTTTCAACATATAGTTAAGCTATTTTATTGTCAGATTTTCAATATTTAATGTAAGGGCTTCCAGGTTTCATCACTTTCGCAATCGGTGATCTAAAGAAGAATGTTTGACTAATGATTTCATGAACCTTCATCTTCTTTCAGCTGAAAGCAGTCAGATACATTCTTCTGCGAGCCGCCTAACAACACGCAAGTTCTTCTTGCTCTTCCACTGTATTGTTTCTTTATTAATTTCTAATTGCACTGTCCTCTCGTGTCGCATAGTTAGAGATGCTTTCACGTTCCTAATAATATTAAAATTCATGTATTAATGAGTATATATTAATTTGATTCATTACGTCCTCGACTCGATACCGGTATCAAAAAATTATTGAGCTTATAATTAAACATACATAAATCACGATGATTCGTGTTTTGCCTCAATATTACCGGTTTATGAGAAGTGTAGCCATAGTTCGTAGGTGGAGGTCAAATATACTTACACTTTGATACTCTATAGCTGTATTCACAACAGGTCAACCATTGGAGGAGGTAAATAGCAAAGATAGATTTTAAAACAGTTGCGGGGAAGAAGAGGTGCTAAACTTCTCTTTTCTGGGGTCTCGCTGCGCACTCCGAGAGACTGATTGATTGAAAATTCTTTATTACGACACAAAAAAAAAAAAATTTACAAAAGAAAGTATAGTGCAAGAACAACATAAGTGGGGCGCAAAGGCGGGCTTATCCCTCGAAGAGATTTCTTCCAGCCGACCTTTGGGTGTTTGAGAAGTTTAATAGGTATATATTCGTAGGTAGTGGCGGTAGGTTTATTTATATTTTTTATTACTTATAGCAGCAAAATAATATTTATTATAATTTTTCCTCGTAGCTCAGAGGCGCGGAGGATTGCCTTCGATGCCAGAGGCCTGAATTCTAAGAACAGGCCTACAGTTTGAGTTTTCAGCGACATCTACATTTGAAGCATTGTAATCCGATTTTGATAATAATCTGAAAACGTTTTTGGTCGTGACATTCGTCGGAAACAGGTTTCGAACCTGCGAACTTTGGATTACATGCCCACTGTCTAACCAACTGAACTATACCGACAAATGTAGATGTCTCAAGTTAACGAGATAACGGTAATGTCGTACCCATTAAATACATAAAATATATCATATCAGTCCTACAGTTTTTGTAATTCCGTGGTCAGGAATCAGGAATGCTTCAGGTGTGCGAAGGTTTCCCGATGGAAGACCTTGAAGCGTTGAAATACCGTGCTCCGGAAACTTTCTGCCGAGAAAACCGCTTTGAAAACAGCCATAAAAGTTCTTTTCTCGACTTCGATCGCTTAGCGCGAAATTCCAAGAATTGACACTCTGACTGGACTATTTGATCAGCTGAGGCATATACCAATCTATCTTGATAATATTCGATGTGTGTTAGATATATTATGCGTATTCCAAAACGGCTGGACCGATTTGATGAAATCAGGCAATCTTCAGATTATTCCAGCGGGTGACCCTATGCAGTTTGGAAGTTTCGAAGCTCCGCTCGGGTGAATGTCCAAAACGAGATAGCGGCGTCGTGGCCGTTTTTGATGACAATTTCGTGATCAGTGAATCTTCAGATTAGCCCAGCGGGTGATCCCGAGCAGTTTGGAAGTTTACGAGCTCCGCTCAGATTAATTTCCGAAATGAAGCTGACCCGAGCGACGCCGGGTACCTCATAGTACATAATATCGATGCACTTAGCGACTGTGCGTCTATATCGGGCGAGCAAGTCGGTGGATGTCGGCCGCGGCAGCTTCCGTATCTTGAAGAAATTGGCCCCCTTTTCCGAGAAAATTACTTTATTTGCATACACGGCTCTATTAAAAGCCGAGGCGCCCGCGCATGCGCTTCGCTCTCGGCGGCACGTCCGGGAGCCGTTCGACACAAACACGAATTACCATCGACATGTACCTAACCTATCGAGCATTGACAGCTTGCAACCAGAACGTCTAGGTGAACACAATATTCCATACTAATATTATAAATGCGAAAGTAATTCCGTCTGTCTGTTGCGATGTCACGCCTAAGCCGCTGAACCAATTTTATTGAATATTGGTTAAGATATAGTCTGGACCAAGGAGAAGGACATAGGCTACCTTTTGTAGCGAAAGTTAAACTCGAACGGGGTAAAGTAGCGGACGGAAGGTTGTATGGGGAACTCATATAATAACCAGGAACTATTTCGGCCCGATATCAATCCAAAACGTCATTACGCGAGCGGAGCCGGGTACCTCAGCTAGTAATATAATAGAGCTGAAGAGTTTCTGGGCTTATTAGTTTGAACGAGTAAATCTGCGAAACTTTTCATTTAATTGAATTTCGTTTCGTAACATAACGCCAAACAAAAAGAAAAAAGTTCGAAAGAACGCAAAGCGAAACTAAAGTTTTAGCATTTTACTGGGCTCCGCTCAGGTGATTGTCCAAAACGAAATTGGCCCGAGCGGATCCGGTAACGCTCGCTATCACTAAATGTGACTAGGCTACCGCTATACGGATGAGTCCCGGTCGCCACTTCCGGCCTTCCTTGCTCCATGGGCGTCGGGGTGCACCGGCGCGGCAGTGGGTGCGCCGGGGTGAGCGGCGAGGGTGCGGCGCGCCGCCAGCTCTCGGCTCGTCTGCAATGACTGCGGTGGCGAGGAGCTGACGGTAGAAAGTAGAGCGGCACACTTGCCGTCAAGGCCTGCTAGCTTCGCCGATACCAAAATAGCGTGAATGCTGAACTGGGTGGACGTATTATGCTTAGAAGTTTAGACACCGACGCTTGGTTTCTTAAGAACGGCCCGTAAGCTATGCTCCCCATACAAACGTAGTTTACTAATCATTTGGAAACTGCTATTCCAATTAAATTGATATTTAATATCTGATATCAGGTAACAAATATCTGTGTCTGCATGCTTTTGTTTTTTTGAAAAATTCAAACCAAATGAAATGAATGCAAAAAGAAAATCTTCATACGAATTTTGTTTTCTCTGTGGTTTGACCCAGAATACATGTACCGAAAAAATAAAGGCATGCAGACACAGATATTTGTAGCCTAATATTAGATACAAAATATCAAGTAAGTTGGAACAGTGGTTTTCAAATCATTAGTAAACTACGTTTGTATGGGAGGCGAAATTTTCAGGTGCTTACGGGCCGGCCTTAAGGTCCAGTAGTAGCCAAACCGCAAAATTTGTCGAGGCATCCCAAGTAAACTAGCTAAGTCTGACGATTAGAAGTTTCATTATTACCGTATATGATTCCTTGTATATGACTCTTTACACTGTTTCGTTGAGCTTCCCAGAAGCAACATCTCTTAATTTTTTTCGCTATTCTTAATTTTCGACAATTGCTGCCAGACAGTGCCTTTTGCGAGTGCCTTTTGCGACAGTGCCTTTTGCCATAGTTGCTAAGTAATGGTAGGGACCATTGCTTAGCCCTGGTTAGCCTCGCGAAGTGCATATGCCAAGATAATCCTCGGCGGGATCCCTACCGGAGTATTCAACTCCGAACCCCCACAAGGTACTGTCTGCACTCATTAATTATTCATCACTTTTTCATCATTGTAAATCCCTTTTTAATTACCTATACAGTCTACATTCCCGATTTCTCACATTGATTATCAGCAATCAGCCTTTTATTGTCGACGGTATCTATTTCCGAACTTTTTTGACTAAATGTAGAAAGCTAAAAGCAAATGGAATTATTTGTTTATGCGTACATGCTATTTTTACTTATATCTAGCGATCAAATTTGTAGTGCGAAAAATCTACTTTTTTATTATTATTATTATAAAAAATGACGAAATCCAGAAATATAAACAACCCATTATCAGTCTGGAGTTCTATTCGGACCCACTAAGGCGTTTCACTACATAGTATTACATTTGTTTAAAGGTACACTTGTGTGGTTCGAACTTGACGCTGCGATCCAAATAATGCACAGGAAAAAATACGTTAAACTATTAAAACTTGTGAAATACTAGCTGCGGTACCCGTAAAAATATTTTGCCCAGGATAAGAAGCCTGTGTCACTCTTCGTCCCATAAATTATGGCTATGCAATCACTTCGATCAGTTACTTCATTGCTGGATAGAAGTGTAAAGCTACAAACACTTTCGCATGGTATTAGTAGCAAGTAGGGACTCAAACATTGTTTATTAAAGCAAAGCCAGAATTGTGAAATAGTCCCGAGGCCCGGCCAACGCCTGGGATAAAACCTATTCCCTTCACAAGCCAAGATAATGAATGGGCGGGTTCAAGCAATGAAGTTTAGCCGCGGGTGAACTCCGAGGAGAAAGTAGACACATTCAAGGACGAGGTGAATGCACCGAGACAACGATACGGATGCGGCGTTTCGTCACAGAAAGTTTGCTTTCGTAACGACGGGAAAGGGTCCCCGACCCCCGGGCGGGTCGATGGCGGCGAAGTGAAAGGGACCACTTACAGACATTACATAGAACGATGTTGTACAGACATTAGAACAATGTTGTGAACAGATTGTGTACCAGGAGGTGGAGTGTTGAAATTAATTTTAGTTGGGAAATGGTTCTTAGGTTACAAAAACAAACAGTGCCATTCTCCAGTGCTTTGCAAAAAGATTTATATTAGTTTGGCTTAAATTTTGAAGTTAATGTAAAAGATGCACTGATGTGAAGCTTTATGGTGACGAGTGAGCGTCCAGGATGACGCGAACAGGACTATAGCTCGATTTTTAGGAGCAAAGACCGCGCCGGAATGTAAGGAATGTGGACTGTTAAATATAGTTGAATATGTTTAAATACACAGGCTAATTTATATTTCTATTACTAATAACTTGCCAAGAAATCAATATTAGTGTTAAGTCCCCCTTTCTGCAGTATTGTTGTTTTATTTGCAATTTTATCTTTCCTCTGTGCACAATAAATAATTCATTCATTCATTTATTCGCAGCGAGAAAATAACTAAAGAACAATAAATAACAAAATAATAGGTTTTTTCTCGGTGTTAATTTGGTTTCAGAAAGCTGTTCGGACAGAAAAATAAAAATATTAGTGACCAACCTGTCACTGCTAGTTAAATTTACATGATTGCACAGTGTAGGCATGCAACAGTCACTCAAGGTAATGTGCTAACAAGGCAAACATACTTATGAACAATTATTTTCCATGTATTTTTAAATATATTTCCAGTTAATTTATGAAACATCATCAAACATTTATGTGTTTTTCGTAAAAGCTTACGAACACGCCTTCAATATGATGGAGAGTGCGTTCCATTTTCTGATTATTATTATGGCACATTGCAGAATTTCTTGAATTCCGTGTGGGTCTTCTAAAAACGAGTTATAGTACTAGCGTTGTAAGGTATTCAGTGCTGGTGCCCAAACACGCGATGCATCCCTACATACTTTAGAATGGTTTTAAAATAAAGAAATAATTAACTTTAAAAAATACTATCACAAGAATATGAAGTCCTGTCGACACTTTTGCCGAACGTTTATAGCAGTGGCGTGAGATAATTTGGTCGCGGCCGCTCTGACTTCATAATGCACGGAGGTGGAGGTGGCGGGGGGAGGTTACGGCGCGGGGGGAGGAGAGGTGGCACGTGCGCAGGGTCAAGGTCTCGGCCGACCTGCGCACGCGCACTCAGCCATTCCGCGCACTTTCGCTTGCCGTCCCGCCCCGCCGAGACCCTTGATTTTTTTCGTTTTACTTTATCCCGCAATGTTTTATTGCTAAACGAATTATGAGATACTCCTCTCGCCACCGCCAAAAGTCGACTTTATTCTCGCTAAAATTTCCGACTGGGGTCAGGAAAACCTGTCACCCCATTACCTCTCCAAGCACCCTTCTAGAACAAACAGCCATATCTCACAGTGTCAGTCTCAGCAGGCAGACTTATTTTGCTCTCTAAATTTGACTCCATACAGCGGCGGGCTATCCATCTGGTTGGCGACCCTAAACTCACAAATATGAAACCTATTTTCTCTGAATCATAGACGCATAGAAGAGTTTTATGCCTATTTTACAGATAGTAGCATTATTGATGCTTAAAAAAATAACTCCATAACAAAAATTTTTGGCTGTTACGGGACGCTTCTCAGGGGTCTAAAATAGCGTGCTCAGTAAAATCATTATTATAATGTATTATCATCGATATAATCGATGGTATTCATTAACACTTTACGGCGACCCGATGTGAAAGCTTTTTTACGGTCAAACACCTATACTAATCAAATACGGCAAAACATTAATTAGGCATTATTTCCCCCTTGAAATAAAAATCAGATCGTAAAACAATTGCCCTCCATTTCATGGGAACATGGTGAATAGATTGATTTTATAATTTGTACGATGTATTGAAATGGTATCGCGTCCTTGTATACCTACTTAAACAATAGTTTGGGTTCCTGTCGATCTTCATAAATTTAGTTTTGTTTTTTTTTTGGGTTTAATTAAGTGAATTAGCGAGAAATAAAAATGTATCAGCTTTACTTTGAAATTTTAAAAGGGCCCAAAAAATATTTAGGGTTTTTTTCACCGTAATTATTTCATCGTGATAAAATTTGATGTATGCAAAGCACAGATATACATACGATTCCAAAGGCAACGATCCTTTAACTCCCCCCCCCCCCCTCGTGCGCGGTGAGAGATTCTGGGGGTCCATTCAGGGAAAGAGTGAGTTCGAATTCGTCACTAAATATCAACTCACTTTTTTAAATAGTAATGTTTCCACACTTTTTGAACATCATTACAGTTAGATAAAAATCTGGTCCGTCCCGTAAATACGTATAAATAACGGTTCCGTTATTTAAATAATAATATATTGCCCAGCTATTTTTGGGTTAACTCACTCCCGAACTCGAACTCACTCTTACCGGAATGGGCCCCCTGATCGTATAAAGAGCGTGGTATCTATGCTATCCAACGCAACACAATACAAAGGCAATGACCGCTTTCCCGCCAGCCTTTACAACATGAAATTTTGATTACAAATATCAATGGTTTATTTATTAGCGAACTTATTATAATCGATTATAACATAAATATTCACTTACCACTTCGCTTATCTCGGCAGCATAAACGGTCCGATATTCTTATCACTTTGAAAACCTGCAACAAAAATAATTACATTTGCAAACTGAACTGTAATAATCAAATATAAGCATCCTTCATTATCATTGTCATATCCTCTCTTTCACCCTTGAATTAACTAAAATAATAGTACATTTTAGTCTCGAGCCCAGTAACGATTTCCGTTGCATCCAAATTTCTCTCTATTTCGCACCCAACTTTAAAATAATTCAATGAAATTTATTTTTTGTAATGTTGGCATAATTTCATTAGAAAGTCATCTGTGCATTATATTTAATCACCCATTCAAGATAATGTCATTGGCTTTTTTACACACCAAGATACCGTACGTAGTTTATTTTAAGAAATTACTTTCCACTTGGGTATTTGAGTCGATAAACAACTCACATTTCTACGTAACAACCAATTATCAGGCCCATAACACATTCGAAAGTTCAAACAGGCTACGCGTGAAGCTATCTAGAGGAAAATAACAGAAGCTGTTTTATGTTTACAAGGACACAGGCTCAACATAGAACAAGAAACTTTCGCCTTGGGTTAATAATCTGCAGTATTATTGTCAAATTATTTCACTACAATATCACATTAAAAATATGAGTGCAAATAACCAGGTAAGGCTACGTTAGGTTAAGTGAAAAAATATAAGGTTAGGTTATGATTATGGTGATCAAAAGAGAAGATTTAAAATAAACCGATTGTTTTTATATCTCGTCTTCGATAGTTAATTAGTCATTACATTAGTGGTGAAGGTAATGTCATAACTACATTTCTGCTGAGTGGATTTCGGCTCTTATAAAGAATATAAGTGGCTCCTGAGATTTTTTCCGTGCATGTCGTAAGAAGCGACTAAAGGACAATTTTTGTCGTATGTGGTTAGGATTTCACGTAAGCAAAAGTGTATGTAGGTCCTCTTCCTTACTGTTCCTACTACTTAGGTGCTAGGATCATCCCGTTCAGTCGACGCGGCAATGAAAATTGTCCGTCTTTTTCTGTCCAATTGCATTGCAGTTGCAATAATGAAGGTTTGTGGGTATACAGGTCCCATCAAAATCAAACGCAGATTTCCCTTTAATGGATATATTTTGATTTTGATTATCGACCTTATTTTTATTAATTTGGGCTTTAGTATGATTCTATCACTCTTACATCATTCTGAATTGACACATGAACTGTTGCATACGGCATGGATTGTAAATTTTGTGTATTCATGTGAATTTAGTGTTTTACCTATGTTTTTGTTAAAATAATTGACAAACACTTTTGTAAACTTAGACTAAGTGGACGTTGAAAAAAAAAACAGTGGAGTTTCTTTCCATGGACGATGAATAAACAAAACAATACAATACAACTAATCATTCTTTCGTCCAGTAAAATGGTATTTCTGTGATGATACTGATAATATATTATCAGCAATAAATAGGATGAATTTTATGCATTTACCTGAAAAAGTGTTTTTTAATGGAAAATATAGTAAAGCAGCTATTTTTAAGTAGGCATGAATATCTCACGCATGTGTCTATAATATCTGGTTAGTATGATAGGAATGGGAATTATAGTTCTATCTTCTTTCTTCTTCAGGCGAAAAATAAGGACGGATATATTTTAATTTAAAAATATCACAAACCAGATTGTGTACTCCAGCCTAAATTACGTATGTAAATATTCTGTGACTTCATCGGCCCTGGGGCGATCTCCGTGTTCCTACTAGTTAATAGTTCTATACAACCGCAAAGTTGGCAATCGACCAACCAAATCAATTGTACATTCCATTTGTCTAGGAAAATCCTAATTTGCATCAGAACAACCACACATGAAGAGAAAATTATGCCAAATGAGAAACCTCATTAGTACCTATTTGTTTGGACAAATACTTGTCCGATTCTGGCACCTGATCAATCCTTTTCCATACATGAATCAGTACACGTTTGCATATTATTCCGATGTACACATGTGTAGCATGTATTTGCGTTAGTGTTAATTTTTATATGTGCGTTAAAATCGAATTCTCAGCTTGTTGAGAAAGCAAAATGTATGTTGTTGATCTATAAATCTATTTTTAAAAGCGAATTATAAATGTTTTACTCTTATTCACTAGATAAATATTTGATCTGGTACGACAAAAAAATGCGTCGGTAAACTAAATTAGTAAATAACCTGAAAAACGTAGTAAATAAGTGTTTACAAACTTTTTTTTAAAGAATATAAGCAACATATAAAACAGTTTTACAGTCATACACCAAATAATACTCCTTTGTTTTTTTGTTTTTTCTACGGTTATTTATTCGGGGAGATAACAATAAAAAAACCCCTAAAATGTACACATTATCAGCCTTTATTATAGTTCTATTAGTTTTATTTACATTTTCAATATTTGAAAACAATTCAAGAGCGTACCTTGTTTCGCAAAATTCTTGTTTTTGTACAATGTAATGAGTTCGGCCTACAGCTATGCATGCAGACGGTTGCGCTGCTTACATCGTTTTCGAGACAATGCATATCCTATTGAGCAACATGAGGTACAAGTAGGAACCTTCAGTGTGCTTCTGGCTACTACCATACATCGCACGCTTCTAAAAGAGTACATATTTCGGACCAACGGATATGAATATTAGTTCAACACATATTAATAAACCAACAATTGTAGCCTGATATTAAATAGGACTCCTATTTTTTAGAAAGCCCGGAAAAGGAAAATATCAAAATATCGAGCGCAATAGTAGAAATAACTCCAATAAGCCAGTGGATTCTGTTCTCAGCCCCTGTACTCGCAGGATTCAAACATCACCATCCCTATCTCGTCATCCCAAACGTCGGTAGGCCTTTTGTAACTTCATAAAATAAAATAATATTATTTCATTGTTTTTTTTATATTTCGTTGAATGCAATGTAAAGTACTTGCAAATATTTATATCAATATTTCTACGACTTACAAAACAAACAAAAAAACTGATCTGAGAAAAAGATCTGAGCAGAAAATATGGAAATCCTCGGAAGAAGCTTTTACCCGAAAAGGGTAACAATAATTGCAATTTGCAACAATAAAATACGTAACAATAATTAATCCTTTTAATATATTTTATTATTTTTATTATTTAATATCAACTTTTACAGTTAATATTTAAGAAAATAATTCGGAAAAACATCTACAGTAATGAATTGTGCAACTGTTATTGCATGGAATCAAATAATTCTTTATTATTATTTTTATTACTACTTAAATATCTCACTATAAGTTACTAGTTGCCCGCGCGGCCCCGCCCGCATTACTGTTTGACGAAAACCATTCGATTTTTTTCGACTTATCTCAAATGGTACCCTACTGCTCATTCGTAATTTCTAATTACAAGTGAACTGACAGACACGAAAAACGTTGGATTTTACAAGTAGTAGAGGTAGAGTTAGTTAGTTTAAAAAAAAACGTGCAGGCACAGAAAAAGATTATTGAAAATAGATACCAAACATAAGGTAAACAGCAGAGCAAGAAAGAAAGAAAGAAATAGTTTATTTACCTGTGTTGAAAAAGAAATTAACTTAACAAGGTATTTGGCTTAATCTATGGAAATAACTTAATATAAAATTAACAGAACAACTAAATATTTTAAAACCTTAGAAGTAAAAGTCAATACCTATACACATATCATATAATAGAATAACAGGTAAATCGGTTCTAGGCGCAGCATATGTCACCATATTATGGAATTCATAATGCAGTGGCGCTGATTTTAAGCCTAGCCGTTCATTGAACAGGAATGTTTGATTTATTGTTTAACATACAGCACAAGGTGACAATACTATAAAATAAATAATAAAAAATAACATTGAAGCAACATTTAACCAATATACAAAAACTAACATATGACAATGTAATATAACTATGTATACAACGTAAACGTGTTTAGTTATTAATTTACCTTTAGATTCTGGCCCTCCTTAAAGAGAAGTTCCTATAATTAAATCTACTTTCTTCGGTAATGATGTTTAAAGGGGTTAAAACCATGAACGATTTGCGCATATAAATCATAGCATGCTTAAAGTCGCAAGACAGAATTACAGGAAACCATATACAGTCCAATTCCTGTAATTCCGTAATCAGGAATCTCCGGGAAGGAGAGTCTAGAAAACCTCTTTTATAGCGGTTTTCAAAGCAATTTTGTTGACTACTGACCTAGGGTATGCTGATGAAGATATGAGGTAAGATTGCACAAGGACATTTATCCAAATCTGCGAGCGTGAGTTCGCCGACGTTTCATAACTCGGCATCCGAGATAATGGACTGCACTCGAAACCGTCCTTGCGCCGACACAATGGCCGCCAGACAATGCACTATCTAAGTAGGTACAGTCACGAGCTCGACAATGGTACCGCCTCCCGCAGGTTTTCCGCCGGCGGAGCGTTTTCCGCGCTTCTTATCGCGAGGAAAAGCGAAAGTGAAATCGCAATTGTTCGCGCCGTCACGTTTTGGTGCAGTTTCGGAATTACTGTCGCTTACGAACATTTAATGTACGATGGTGCGGTTTGTGACTTATTTCGTTCGCGTCGCAGCCGAAAGAGTGGACTTATTTTATTGCTACCGGCGTTGTTTTGTGACTAATAAATACTTTAATCGTGGAGTGTAAAATATCTGGTAAGTAATAATTTGAAAATGTTTTATTTTAGTACAAATGGACATCGTTGAACAGAACAAAAGAAATGTTTTTACAGTTTTTTACAAAAAAGATCATGTTCTTAACGAACTTTGTATTTTTTTTTGTTTGTATTTTATTACGCTGCATCCTACGCTAGCCTCAGTGACTGTGATGTAAGTGGCAGGTTCTTAAATAATATGTGGGCTTAACTGTAAAAAACATTTGATCGTCTTTATTTTTCGCCTCATGAAAAAAAAATATAAATCTATAATAGGCATAACTATGAGGCTAACCAGAGATTTTGCTACATTTCAGCCTACTGTTACATTGTGTACATTTATTTCTACACGGCTTGCTCTATGCTTTTTTTATGTAATGGACATGGGCGGCTAATACCAAACTGACCGCCTAACACACCACATGGGAACTAGGTTTGAGCAAAATTGTCTGTTTTCTGTGGGACATCATGTGGGCGAATGAGCCACTTCGTGGACCCGTATACGTTACATTTAGAGCTGTCAGTGCATGTCTCGCGTTAGCCGGTATGTAAATGAACCACGAGCTAAACACATGTTAGCTAAATGGACCGCGCACTGAGCGGCTTCTTGCACGGGCACAGGTGGACCAGTACGGCGGCATCGGTTCGGTGATCCGGCTCGCTCGGACCGCGAGATTGACGCATGCGCGCTGGAAAGTGAGGCGCGGCGGCACCTACAGACGGCCCTCGACCTAGCTCCGGACGCTTTTCACGCTTCGGAACAGATGTCAACCCGCAGTCCACTAGCTGCATGTCATTTATCGACTAATCCACAGTTAAACGGTTCGGGCACTTACGCATTTTAGTGTGTCGAAATCGGTATTTTAAAATCATAGAAGAACAGAGTCAAACTGTCAAATCTTTTATTTCACTTTATTGGTGCTGATCTCTTTAATAATAGTGGTAAACTCTTAAAAATCGTATGTTTCACGTTATTGGGGATCTCTTTAATAATGTAATACCTGAGCACCACTGCAGCTAACGACAATATTAGTAGCAAACACCCGTAAGACGAATCTTAAAGGATTTTTCTTAGGCTTGAGTGCCCAAACCGCAAAACTGCAAATCGGATTAAAAATCGGAAAAAATACCCTATATTTTAGTTGCAATCCCGCGTTTATGCCCCGTGTAAAGTTAGCATTGTAATTAAAATCGGTGTTTTCTACTGGTAACTTAGTATTAACACCAACCGGAGATTATGCACGCCAAATTGCCTTTTGTACCGTAGATGTTGTGCCTTCAAAACATAAATTTAAATTAGTAGTAGTAGTAGTTTTTTTTTCAGTTTTCAAAACTGACTTAGGGTCCACATAACCAATTTGGTTAGTTACCTATTTATAAAAAGCACCTGTCAAAAGTTAGTACGAGATTAACACCGGATTAACCATACAAAACTGGTTTAGTCCGGCGGATTAAAGACCGCCCACTCTGAATAGAGCTGTAAATGTTTAGTTATTAAAATTACTTATGGAGTTTTATTAATATCGGCTTACTCTGGTCTATCAAGTAAAAGCCCCAATAAACGCTATCGACCAAGCTGGGTCTTTACCTGAGTAAGCTGTCATCACCTATGCAGAAAACAATGGATTCCAAATATTTTTCTATGAGTTTGCACCTCTAAAGAAAAAAATAAACCTTTCCGTTGTTTTGTTTTTGGTTATTTTGTTCGTCCATTCGTCTGGTCAATCAATTTGAAAATAATAAATACGTAAGAGTAAGTCTAGGATCTCTTGGAAAGTTCTTAAGTCAATGCTATGACAAGATGCGGCTGTTTATGTCACATATATATTGATGCTCGCAAATACAGTCATACAAAACCTGCTGGTAAGGTACCTTCACTTTTCTATGGAGATTTACTTTACACGCGTACAAAGAAGGCATGAAGGGGCGATCAAATTGTCGACGAATACGGCAAGACATAGCCCTTCACAATTTAACGACCCACGTAGAGCCTAAGTGATCATGGATTCTCCAACACGCACAACTAAAGCTTGGAAAAGCTAAAATTAATAAACCAGTTGCACACGATGAACTTTACAAGTGAAGGATCTAGTGACAAACTACTTGACCTATAATTCCACGGAGATTTTTCTCAATTATCAGATTAAAATAGAATAATATTTTCAAGAAACCGACAACTGTCTGTTTCTCTCAGATAGACAGACTGATGATGTGTGAGTTCTTATTTCAACAATCGGGAACCACATTTTTTTTGTGCGAATGGATGGAGCGTGAAAATCGACCTAACGCGATGATTTATTTTTGTATAACTGATTGAAATTAATAATTGACATTGTGTTGTGTGGGTGCAGACACTTAAAAATTATACAAAAGTGGTCCCACTTCCCGTCGCTCGCGTTTTGGATTCCACGTAATTTTTTTATTTTCTGGGTCCTTACTTACTAGATGGTAAAGTTCATCGCGCCCGGGTCGGTACCATGGCACGGAATGAACGATGGTCAAAGCGGCCATGAACATTTTCCATGGGTTTTCCATTCACTCCAACACAGCCTCTAAAAAAAGTAACTGACATGTCATTTAGTTAGTTTAAAGTGGTATTTTTGTGTATGTTTGAAAAGTGAAGAGACATTATCCGACGTGAAAAGCCGTAACATTTTTCAAACATGTCTAACGACCGCGGTAATCTCAAAAGTGGTATTTTTCTGTGTTGTATCAGGTTGTATAGAACATATGCCTCCAAATATTTTAATTATTGGTCGCTTTCTTTGGTTTTAGAAATTTAAAGGAAAGTTTAGTGCAGAACAACCTTCAGGTACATAGTAGGACGAATAGGCGACATTACGACGAATGTTATTACCATTCAAATAGGTTCGACGCATAACTCGAAAGCAGGGCACAGGAGAAACTAGTTACGGGCAGGTCGTTAACATGACATATTGTAAATTGTCTCAAACAGCCTCGTAAACGTGTATGGACTCGGTTGGTGGTCGGTACATAACTATCAGCTTTCAGATAGAGCCCCCATCCCGCACCCTGCCATGCCAGTTCACTCGTCTCGTCTGCTCTACACTTTTCACGCGATTTCACTTTCAATTCGATGTGTTTGTGCCGACACCGGCTCTTCTCGCGTGGACTATGTGATGTGGTTTTAGAATACGTCCGTACCCAAAAAAATAAATTGAACCCTAATAGGATCGCTTTGCTATCCGTCTGTCTGTCAAGATCCGTTTTCTCAGAAACTGGTAGAGGTATCAATCAATTAAATTATCTTTTTACTATGAAGCTTTAAAATTTGCTGACAGTCTAGGCAAACTGTTGACGGAGGCTTCAGGTGACTTACGCTCAAAAGCTTTCTTTATTCGCCGCATTAGCCTGGAGATCCAAAGGGGTAACGCAATAAGTGTCTTAGGGAGCATAGCAGCTTCAGCTGACTTTGAAGAACTTTTTTATTTATGATTACTGTTTGTTAGGGTTAAGTAGATTGTCATATTATTTTAATTCTTCATATGTATATGTTTCTTGTTGTGTATTTGCATGTGTTCTGTGTTTATAACAATAAAAACTATGTCCAGATGAAAAATGTTACAACAATATGATTTGATTACAAAAAAAGATTTTGTTGCTTTTTTGTATGTAACTGGTCATGGATAGCTTATACCAATCCGACCGTAAAGATATTAGCCTAACACACCACATGGAATGCCACGTCTGGACCTTCCTTCTATTGCTCGGTTACATTGAACTGGATGGAAAACACGGACAATTTTCATTGCCGCTTTGACCATCGTTCATTCAACGCGATGGTGCCAACCCGGGCGGGATTAACCCTACCACCTAGTAAATAACACAATACAGTTATACTTGGAATCCGAACCACGGCCAGCCTCATACCATCTAGAACCCAACCGCGCTGAGAGTTGCTCCATCCAGCTTATCGAACCGCAAGGCGCCGCGCCACTGAGCTACCGAGGCTGACATTTTTTTATAATTTAATTATTGCAGGTTTACATACAACTGATCTCGTATTCTTTAAGAAGTAAAGTAATCCAATCAAAATATTAAATTACTTTCGACATTGCATATTCGTTAGGGGCGCGCGTATACGTACGGGTTTAGTTGAAACGGTGGCGTGCAACGGTCGAGCTCTCGAATTAACATTGCTAATATCCGGTCGTAAGATAATGAAGAATGGTGCTAGGAAAAGCGAAGCGTGCTTGGAATAGCTGCTCCTCAGCCACGCGCGGCGGAGCGTCTCGCACAAAAATACAAATATCACTAACATTTCTTTACACGGCCAAAAATCTCACAAACATTTCTTCACTGGGCTAAAATCTTACAAAAAAAATATTCAATTGTGAGATAATTTAATATGTATGTAGAAACAACCAGGAAGCAAGGACGCGTCAAACACAGAAAGATGTAAAAACAATTACTTCATTAGTTCACTGCAAGCAAGTTTTTTTTTCGTCGCGACCTTAACCTTACACTCCGCCTGGCCGTCTACCGAAATGCGATTTTAAGGCCCTGGTACTAGCCAAATCGCAAAGTTAGACGAGGCAAGTTAACTAACTAAATCTGACGATTATAAGTGTCATTCTAATTTATATAATATATATAATATAAGATTCCTTGTCTAGGAATCAACCTTTTTTCGTTAATGTATGTTTCCTTTTTCTATACAAAATACATTGCGGAAACGGTGTCCATTTCCGAACTTTTTTGACTAAATGTAGAAATCTAAAAGCAAATGGAATTTTTTGTTTATGCATATATGCTGTTTTTGCTTATATCTAGAAATCGAATTACTTTCAGATTTCTAATGAGAAAAATCAACTTTTTTATTTTTATTATTATTTAAATAAATGATGGAATCAAAAAATATTAACAATCCATTATCAGTCTGGAGCTCTATTTGGATTTGCTGAAGCGTTTCACTACATATTATTACATTTGTTAAAAAGTGCATTTGTATGGCGCGAGTAGTTGGCTAGTCCTAGCGCCTTAAGAAATAATAATATTCAAACTAAGTCGATTGGGGTACAGACTAGCACCGACCCTAAACTTACGCCAAAGAGCAGATTTGTCACGAGGAGAAATAAACTTCACTTCATATTTTATGTGACTGTGGGCCCTTAGGACGCAAAGGAAGTATCCACCTAAGATAATAATAATATCGTCACTTTTTTAACTGAATATATTCATTAAATTTGCACAAAGTTAAGCTGTTTTCAAGAAAATAGACAGGTTCAGATTTTTTTTTACATAAATCTAAAAGTTCTATTAAAAAACGAAAGGTATGGGGTCCTTATGTAACAGTTGTTCTTTCCAACACATATTTTTAATCATGAGTTATCTTTTTGCATGTGCTATAAATATGGGTTCAAAAAACTACAATTTCACAAAATCGGACGATAGGCTCTTAACTTATTTAATTCTGACTTTGTAAGGGGTTACAAGTTTCCGTATTTTTTTTATTTAACTTGACATGCGCAAGAAGACCCCGGATTACTCAAGATTGGCCAGTCTTTCGACCCATATATAGAGATCCCAGAGAATTAGAATATGTTCTAAGGACCCACGTCGTCGATTTTAGAGATATAAAAAACTGCATTGATAGATTTTTTTTAGATTCTGAAAGTATAGGTAAGCGTAGTTTCTTGCCAGTTCTTCTTCACTGTGATTACTAAAAAGGCTAAAGTTAAAAATTACAAATCCCTGTGCATTGAAATATACATGCATGATAAATAAAGAATAAAGTGGGGCGTTCGGATGTTTTCCCCAAACGTAGAACGTCTAAAGAAAGTGTACACTTGTACCGCTTACATTTCTGCGCGTGCTCAGGTGATACCTCAGCGTGTCCGCTAATAAATCGTTATCTAGCGATAACTAGATAATCCCGCGTGTCGCTAGAGCCAGTGCCTCCGCCGCCGGTGGAATCGGATGCTGTCGGTGGCGGGCGGCGCGGCGCGGCTCTGCTGGTCCCAATCTGCGCGGAACTTGCTCTGACACACTGACTCGCTTTCCAACCGCTCGGCTGCGCGCGCGCCGGCTCTCTCGCGCGCGCAACGTTCACACGCGCGCCTGCAGGTGCATCGCTTGCTCCCCTCTCCCCCACCCACGTCCCGGCCTGAACGACCAACTCTGACAAAGCTCTAACGAAAATCATTTCTGTAGTGCGTGTTTTGAAATGCAAATCAGTACCCGAAGTCTCAGTTGTCACCTAAATTGGCGTTAAGGCAAACCGATCGACTGGCGTTTTGAAATGTATGGAGAAATTGAAGAGCGCGCGCAGTGGGCGTTAAGCGAACTCAACGTTGCCGTTTACGTAGACTCCGCGTTTTATACAAATCGAAAGTCCGAGTTTGACTTTGACAGCTCGAAGAAGTAAAACCACAGAATATCTAGTAAATACTTGTATGGAGTTTGACGTTTTTACGGAACTTCAAAGTTACGTAAACGCCAATTTAGGTGAGAACTGAGACTACTGGCTCAGAGCCTGTAGTCCCAGTTTTCACCTAAATTGGCGTTTTCAAATGTATGGAGAAATTAAAGAGCGCGCGTAGTGGGCGTTAATCCAACTAACTTTTGCGAGTCCGACTTTGATTTGACAGCTCACTCAACGTTGCCGTAAATACGTCGACGTTGCCGTTTACGCCGGCGCCGCATTTTCATATAAATCAGAAGTCCGAGTTTGACTTTGACAGCTTGAAGAAGTAAAACCACAGAATATCTAGTAAAAACTTGTACGGAGTTTGAGGTTTTTACGGAAAACGCCAGACGATCGGTTTGCCGTAAACGCCAATTTAGGTGACAACTGGGGCTACAGGCTCTGAGCATCCAAAAATTTACTGATAGGCTAGTGGTATTCATATTTTTACTTGTGAAAAACTGGCGCTGGGAGTGCTCGAAAAAGCCTAATCAGTGAGGCACCATTCCAGCGAAATTGTGGAATATCACAGAGCTATCGATCTTGCTCAAATTACGCTTGAGGGAGTCTCCCTTATAGGTTTTATGAAAAGCACCCGTTGGCAGACAGTTCCATAAACTGGCGGTGTGTTAAAGAATGTATGAATGGATATAATGTAAAAAACCGCTCAAGCGAGAACGTGTTCACATGCCGAGGGTCCCGTTACTGATGGACAAGGAAGAAATTTGCCCTCGCGTGATGATTATTTTGCACTTTCATACAAAATGAGCGCTTCGGATGTCTTGCTTTTTATCAAAAAATGTGACGCCTTGAGCGTAAGTTGGTACCCAACTATATATTTAAGTGTACCTATATTGATATATTTTTTTCAGAATGTTTAAACAACCGGTAATAGGAGAACAATTTGGGACAACATGCGTGTAACCGATAGACACTGGAGCCAGACCATAAGGGTGCCTTTTTCACTTTTTGCAACGGGATCCGCAACAAATAAAAAAAAAGAACCAAAACATTATTACAGAAATAAAACAAAATGTTCTGCAATGCAGTTGCGATAATTTAATGCACTTTTTGGTAAAAATTATTTTAGGAAGTATTTTTATTATAATCTACATGGAATCTAACTTCATACAATTTAATGTAATCAACAAGCGTTATCTTATTTTATTGAATGCTATATTTCTATTTTAAACTCGGTGGATGTGTGCAAAGACATTTAACCAAATGCTGTGTGAATCGTGCTTTACTCTATCGTGCTCACGCGCATGTCCATCGCACACCGCTTGCCGCAGCCCGCGCTGCACACATGCGCAGCGATATGTCTCCAAACGGAACTTCCGGAAACTTTACGCTATACATTTTAAGCCTTGTGGAATAGGATTTTATTAAATTTGGTGTTTTAAAAGATATTTACAAAGATACTATAGGGCGGTCCGTGTATGAAAAAAATATCGGCCAAGTGTCCACCGTATCACGTGGAAAGTTTGGAGGTTTCCGACCAGCGAGTAAAAAAAGACGGAAGTGGCGTAGCCAGCGTAGCCACGGGTTAGGGTAAAAAATCGCTTACGAATTCAGGAGGCTCAACACCAAATGTTTCTTGCATTAAATAGGGTCCTGTGAAGAAATCAAGATTTCATTGAAGACTCCCAGGTTATAGGTATGATAACCCGCCGGCAAACAGTTCCATGTCCTGGCGGTGCGGTAGAGACGTGAGTTTGGGCAACGGTTTGTTGTAGATAGTGGTAGACCACTTTTCAAAAGGTTGAAATTATTAACGGTTCCTAGCTTCTATATTTATGAAACTTGTGTTTTTGTCAAGAAAAAATCCCAATATTTTAGGGAAACCAGCTCCATTCACTCATACAATACTCGATCGAAGGGAAAACTATATTGTACTCAACCACGCACTACTTTGTATAGAGATAGTTTATACTACATGGCTGCAAGGTTGTTTAATGAAATTCCGACAGATTTTAAAAAACTTGACATTCATCGATTTAAAAAGGAATTAAATAATTGGTTAATCGAAAAATGTTTTTATAATTTGAGCGAATTTTAAAATATTAATATATCATGTTTAAATGTTTTCAATAGTTATTATATATGTTTAGTTAATTTATTTGTCTAAACAATTTAATAGAAATGTAATTTATTATTTTATATTGACTCAATTATTTTACAATGTGTTCGATTATTTAATATTTTTAAAGTGAATTTAAAACTGTATGATTTTATTTGACATTCTATGTCATATTGCACGCCTACCCAGGCAGTTTTAGCTTGACTAACGTACCTCTTAAGAGTGAGCCAATACATATACCTAAGCAAAAAACGGCAATAAAGATTTGATTTTGATTTCTCAAAAGCCTAATATCAACCATAAGGGGGTGCTTTGATACTTTGCGGCGGGTGCTCCGAATATAGGTTGGATGGGAATGGGATAAGGAATGCAATTTCCGCAGAGCATCGTCCATTATAACACTGTTAACAGAGTAAGCGACCCTACAAACGGTTTGTGACTGAGGGACTCAGGGAACAAGACGGACCACTCGGCTCTGTATTGAGTCCAATAATCGAGGGTTCGGTACTACCGAGGGGTTATCTGGCCAGTTGACCAGGATTAGAAGCACCCACAGCATGCCGGAAATAAGTTGCCGCTAGGTTCTGACCACATGGTCACAGACAGCTAAGGCATTGCCAATCGTGGTTACTTTTGCCGTGCAGGTCGTTAACATCTTGACTAGTTAGGGCCACATGGCTATCTGGTCCACCTATTTACGCATATTTGGTTGCTATAGATATGAACTGATACTAATCGATCAGGGTCCATTCAAAGCCCGTTCAATATAAAACGTACATTCTTATAATATCTGGATCGCGTAACACATAGCATTGATGCCATGGGTCAGCTTTGTTTTATGCACTTTTATCTCGCGGTCGCCGCCACTTTACGTTTGGTGTTGCCACACTAACGTTGTCCTCGCTGCCGTGCTGTTATCGTTTATTTATTTAGTAATTTATTCAATAGTTCGTTTATTCCGTTTAGTATAAGAATTCAGAATTACCCATATTTGACATTTATCGGCAAATTTAATTTGGTCAAAATATTACTCTTCCAATGTATGTAGATGAATTTTTTTACTGAAAATGTTTTTTTTTTTTATAAACTCCACGAATATGGTTTGGCATTACACAATTTAAGTTCTTGTGTTCAAGCACGTACTCATATTTTATCAAGTTTTTATTGCGTTTATGTTCTTAATGCCAGATAGTTCTACTCGAGATGCTTTTATGATTGTTGTAAGATAAACCCCTTTTACTATTTACCCTTTTAAACCTTATTAACATTTTAAGGCATCGCATCGTAAGCTTGGTGTCGACCTGAATGAAAATTAAATATTTGTGGAAATACTCGATTAATTTGTGTGATTGAAGTGGAGAGAGCACTTCTCACTGCGCCGCGCCTACCACTGCACCGCCTGCCCCGACCCGCTCCCCCGCCCAACGCCGGCTCCATCAAGGCCGTCCTTAATTACCGAACAAATAATAACTCCCCCGTTACTTTAAAAGGCTGCGTAAAACGCGAATTCCGACTGTCATGTGAGGTGAAGTGGAATATTTTCACAAAAACTGTTGACGTTTTATTGGCTATAGCGCGAGGCCGGACAATTAATCTGTGACAACGTTGCGGGCAATTAAGCCTTCATGCATATTTTCGATTAAACAATTTGATAACCGATTAAGTTATATGAAATTCATTTCGAATGCTTTTGAATAAAAACGATAAGCTGGGTAGACACGTAATTACTGGAGGCTTTATAATAAATGGAAAAATAAGATTTTTCAATCCTCCGATAGTACTTAACGGATCAGACCGTTACTTTAATTTACTTTAGCCAAAAGACGGTTGTAAAAAAAATTGTATATAATTTTGCTAATAAAAATATGGACTTACCACAACGGTAACAGTGGCGTAAATAAATTCATCGAATAGTTGTCTGACTGATTAGTACACTATCGAAAAATCGGTTCTACATAATTCAAAACCGGCCAAGTGCGAGTCGGACTTGCACACGAAGGGTTCCGTATCAACGTACAATATTTACACACAAAACATGTTTTTTGTATTTTTATTATTTTATAATGTTGCCTATTTTTTGTTATAGCGGCAAAATAAATACATAATCTATTAAAAATTCAGCTTTCTACCTGTTACGGTTCATGACATACAGCCCTGTGACAGACGGACGGACGGACGGACGGACGGACGGACGGACAGCGGAGGCTTAGTAATAGGGTTCCGTTTTCACCCTTTGGGTACGGAACCCTAAACAGTACTAAAACGATTGTATTAGTTTTTAACAACTTCACAAAAGGAGGAGGTTCTATGTTTTTCATGATATTTTCAGACGGAAGGCTAGTGGTCGTTAAAAAGGTTGTGTAGCCACTTTAGTAGGGATGAGCGACGGTTTTTTCCAACAAACCCGAGTGTTGAGTGTGAGTGCCACTACTGGAAACCTGCCTTTCGCGCCGCAAGATCTCACTAAATATAGCCTTAAAAGGAATTAACTGAATCGCTTTGGTTATTTTACTGAATAACTCGAGCGAAAGCAAATCCAGTTCTCCATACTCATACAAATAGTATATATTTCTATCCGATACTCGTCTGACTGCGTTGCCAATGGAAATTTATTTCTTTATTTGAAATTTACTGCTAGAGGCTAATAAGTATAACCCCATTTCTTTTTATTGGTCATTGTATAATATTTGAAGTATGGTCGGTGACTCTTTTTCCGAAGTCCAGCCTCTGAGATAGAGATCGGGATGATATTTTATGTTTAAACTTACTGATTATTTTAATATATTTATAACAGATTTATTTTGATAATACAAAATATTCTATACCTGCTTGGTAAAAATATGGTATTAATAACAAGGTAGCTGTAATATATATCCGTCGAGATTAACTTTCACTTCGGAAATTCGCCCACAAGGAGGTCGATAGCAATGTCGCTCAGAGTATAGACAAGACTTGTGTATGTTATTGCATGTTATGGATACATTTGCATGTTAGGAATGTGATATGTATGTATGTATATTCGACCGTGAAGCAAGGACACATTAATTGAAGAAAGAGCCCAGTGAAAATAACTACTTTACGAATATACCGCAAGGCTGGACCCGAACCAGTAAAACATACCATTCGCGGGAATTGCGTCTACCGATTTCGCCACGTGCTGTATACCCATCATTTAGAATTCTCCTACAGTTCCTCCTCCCGTAATGGATGCCTCCTACTAACACAGTGTTTCCTTGCTTCACGGTTGATTATACATACATACATAACACATTCCTTGGAATGAGCGACGTACCTGCTTGGAACGAAAAAGTATATTTACATTCGTATATAGGTTGGTTCATATCTCACATGAAACTGAAGCGTTGAATTCTTTCGAATGGACCGAACTGACTAAGACAATCGACATATTGTCAACACTTGTTGATGTTGCCGGCACCACTCGGATGATTTTCGTTGTGAACATTCGCCCGAGCGGAGCCCGGAAGTGAACAGAAGCCTTAGCGGGCGTGCATGTCATTCTACCTACGTACAACGGGGAATAGGGAGAAAATGCACATATTCTCAGTTGACATTCCAAAAATAAGAACCCACCGATTTTCTAGATCCTTCTAGAAGACCCCTATAGGGTCGGAAAACTATGGAATGAACTCCCTTCCAATGTATTTCCCCCAAAGTACAACCTGGGGTCCTTCAAACATGGTGTGAAGAAGCACCTGGCCGGTCGGCATGGTTTTCGCAGCCCCCTGTAAATCCGAAATCCCATGGGCGTCGTCGGGCACCTTAATATGTCCTATATATTGGTTGGGGAAAAAGTTTCTTCGCATTTTTTAAGAAAATTCAAAACATTTTTTAATATGGTTTATTTACATTTAACTAAAGTATGTAGGTACCATTTTGTTCGATAACTTTTTGCCATCTTGTAGGTAGGGACATGATCCCATTGCTATAGAAATATTGGGACTTCTGATCAATATACCGCGACAAGTGGTTTTGGCAGTCCTCTCGTGATGTTAACCTGACACTGCCTAATGAATTCTGAAGAGACCTAAACAGGTGGAAATCTGAAGGTGCAAGGTCAGGACTATACGGCGGATGCATTAACACCTCCCAGCCAAACTCTCTTAGTTTTTGCTGAGTGGCTAAAGATGTGTGAGGTCTAGCGTTATCATGATGAAAAACCACACCCCTTCTGTTGATTAATTCCGGCCGCTTTCTCTCAACTTCTTGCTTTAATCTCATCAGTTGTTCGCAGTAGAGTTCAGAATCGATGGTCCTGCCTGGTGGTAACAGCTCATAATGAATAATGCCCTTCCAATCCCACCACACACACAGCATCACCTTGTTGCGAGTTAACCCGGGTTTCGCCACAGTCTGTGAAGCTTGACCGGCCTTTGACCACGACCTTTTTCGCACGTTCTTGTCGTACGTGATCCACTTTTCATCACCAGTTATCAGCTTCTTCAAAAATGGTTCGGTTTCATTACGTCGTAATAAAGAATCACAAATGAGTACACGGTTCATTAGGTTTCTTTCAGTGAGCTCGTGAGGTACCCAAATATCGAGCTTTTTTGTGTACCCAGTTTTTTTCAAATGCGCCAAAACTGTTTTGTGGTCAATTCCTAGTTCTTCAGCTACGTCGTAACTACTGATATGCCGATCTTGCTCCACTTTTTCAAAAATGGCATCCATTTTATCCGTAATAGGGCGACCAGAGCGACGTGCATCTTTGACATCAAAATTTCCGGATTGAAAACGCTTAAACCAAATTTGTGCTACTCTCACAGACACTGCACTAGGTCCATAAACATCGCAAATTTTTTTCGCGGCTTGCGTTGCATTTTTACCTTTTTTGTAGTAAAATTTTAAAATGTATCGAATTTCTTCATTAGATTCACTCATTTTGACAGTACGAAAAACGAATGAGAATCACACATTTTCCTAATTTGAATTTGGAATTATGTTCTTTAAAATTTAAACTTTCAATGATACCAAAACCAGCCAGATACAAATAGTATAGCCAAAGAGATTTTATTACAAGTTCATACATACTACAATGCGAAAAGACTTTTTCCCCGACCTATATGTCATATGCCGCGCTAAACATAAAAAACAATCTAAACCTCGCCAACAGCGCCACCAATCGGATCCAAAACTATCATACCGATCAACCAATCAAATACATTCACAAAATGTAATTGAAGTCGGTTGTGTGGTTTCGGAAGTTAGTATGTACGATTTTTTTAGGAGTAAGAAGTTTGTAAATTGTTTTATGTATCTGGATACGAATAACATATATACTGTTATTATATTATCCTAACACACCCCATGTAAACGAGGTGCCATGCCAGTATCTTCTTTATATTGAACGGCTACATTGAACTGGATGGAATACAGGGACTATTTTCATTGCCGCTTCGACCATCTCTCGATAGTAACTACAACAAGATTAACGTATAATGCGATATGATACGATACAAATACAAATGTGAGTTGTTATAATACGACGGATGCTTAAGGTTTTCATGTTATTTTGACACATATACACATCACAAACTAATATTTTAAGTAATTTAAGATTTGTTATGCCACTCGTCTAGTGTGATAAAAATTTGCGACAGCAATTAGAGTTGGCCATGTTGCAAGTCGTTTAAACTAAACTCAATTATTCATTTATTTAAAAATATAAATTTATTGCCAAAATAATTTACCAATTCCGACTGGTTCCAGAGGATGGCGCCTTCAAACAAAAAAAATGTGTACTACGGTAAGAAGTTTGACGTCTTTGGCGTGAATAGAAACGCATTTTTTTTCATGCATTCAAACACATTTTAATTGACTAAAACGACCAAATAGATGGCGGCGCCGCGGGGGATCGCATTCTATTTTCAAATAAATTAAGTTTTACATCAGCTCTCGTAAATTCTTTGCAAGCAAAAATCTTACTGGTCAGTCCGAGTTATCACCTAAATTGGCGTTTATGGAACTTCGAAAATACAAGACTACGCCCCGGTTGCACGAAGAGACGGCCGAGTTAATCAATGTTCAAACACGTCACTTTTAGTGATCCGCATAGAGTTCCTTCCATACTGTCCAGACAAAGAGACGTGTTTGATCATACTTTGACGTTGATTTTGATTTTTGGTACGTTCGTGCACTCGGCCCTAAGATACTAGATGCTGGGGTTTCACTTCTTCAAGCTGTCAAAGCTCGGACTCCCGATTTGTTAAAAAACTCGAGGTCGGTGTAAACGGCAACGTCGCCGTATTTACTGTCAAATCAAACTCGGACTCATAAATGCTCTTCAATTTATCCACACATTTGATAACGCCAGTTAATCGGTTTGGCGTAAACGCCAATTTAGGTGACAACTGGGACTAGGGGCTCCGATCCGTCTTCTTCAAACTTCAAGGCACTTCCGCTTTATTGACTGTATGGGTATGGATAAAGATGAGTTCGAAAATGATACTGAAAAATAATAGTGGTACATCCGCAATCTATCATGCTGGTTGCGAAGTAGAGAAGCGTCCCGGCCCGTGCGCGCGCACAATGCTACGGAGGCACCGACCATCTAGCCCACATCTCGTCTAGTGTGTGCCATGAGTTTTGTAATAAGGAACTGTTGTAAACGTTAGCTAAGAACCATCTTATAACATACAATGTCCGATTTACTTTCCTTTGCAATTGAGTGCAGGATTATGTTGTAATAGAAATGAAACTGTTTATTATCAGCCATATAATGTCTTCCACGCATGAGACGTTGATGAAATTTACTAAGTAAATAATTAGTTATTGCATCTTTTTTATTTTACAAAAACCGACTGGCTTATCCCAATGAATTCATTGCTAAATTAATGAATAAAATGAATTTCAGTTTAAGTAATTAGGAACTTTTTAAATACCTAAATGAATTAATAATATTTTTTTGAAAAGGCAAATTTCTCGTTTGACATTCATAATGTGAACTAAGAAGCCCATTAAGAACTTTTTTTTATGCAACTTGACATTGATGGCTAATACCATACAACTTCTTACTAGCTACTACTAGCACTATACGCCACATTCCCGAAGGAATTAGGTGCCATACCAGGACCTTCCCTTTACGAGCACGACTACATTGAACTTACTAAAATATCAGTAGTTTTTTTCAAAAAATTAAAGCAGTTCTCAGGTTCAAAATGTTGGTATTAAGAGGCCAAACATGAACCAACTAATAGTTACCATGAAAACCTAAGAAATACAGACATATTCACCAAAGTTTTGTTCCTAATCAATAAAGTAGCATGAAATATTCTTATTAAAATTTTTCAGTTCGTATTTTTCAGCAATGTGCCATACAGTCGGCGTAGAGCTCTCGCTGCACATGCTAATATCCGCCAACTGTGTGGCTCAAACTCACACACGTCGCGCCGACCCACTTTCTTGAGATGCCGACTCTTGTTACACGCCGTGCCCACCCGGCGTTGCAAAATCGACCTTCTATCGCCCTGCAGTAGCGTCCACATCGCAGAACAAGCGAAGGTGTTTTTCCTCCGGACGCACGTTTGCGCGGAGTGTTCGTAAGTTTATGCAAATGATTTTTTGAACGTCCGCGATACGCCCGCGATAATTTGAGCGAGTGAAAGTAAAATTATGCAACTTTCTACTAGTAATTGGCGCCAGATAAGCTGAAACAAGGCGTGAAGTCTGCTCTACATGGTGGCGCGCGTTCATTGCATTATATTTTTGAAGCGTGGGGAAGTTTTTTAAATGTATATTTATGATAACCGCGTAACCTCACTTTTTTTTAATTCTGCAATTGTATCTTACTCTTTGAGGTAATGATAAGATTTTTGAATCCTGTATTTGTATCCTGCTCTTTGATTTCACAACAATTTTGTATCCTGGTTTTTGATTTTTTTTTTTTTTAAACAAACAGTCATACAAAAATTACAATTATGAATAAGAATATCACAAAGACTATCATCATTCCCAATTTATATAGTTCCCAACGAGAACGATTCTTTATCCTAAATTTATATTATTCTTGCATTTACAACTGTCTCTTTGTTTTGGCCGCGACACATTGTTATCCTGATTTTGATTTTTCTTGGATTTCAAGTATGAAGAAAATGTTTATGTTAATTAAAAAATATAATTGAATCTCTGAACACAATTAATTGAATGAAATTGGTGTTTGTATCAATACAATTTTTTAGAAATATTTCTTTTTGATTCTGCAAGCTTCGACTATTACTTATATATACCATTAAAGTTAAATTATGAAACATATTTCTTACTGTACAGAAAAAAAAAACGAATAAAGTATAAGTATATTGTATGTACCTCGTGTGTAAGTTTTCAGCGCGGTCTCTACGGGTTCACTCCAGCGGCGGAAACAGTTTCAGGATAACACACGCAGCTACCGATCACTGTTTCTGAGTTCACTAAAGCACTAGTGCACTGTCACAGTTCCGAGTCACTTTCGATTTCACTGGCGTCGGCGGTTGGTCGCAGGCTCGTCCGCTTGCGACAGTCGGCACGGAGCGGTGCGGCGGCGGACGGAGCGGTACTGGGTTCGGGTGACGGCGCGCGAGGTGGTTTTATGCGTGTGAAAGTTAGGAGCGAGCTGGAGTGAGTCAGGCGGACGCAGGCTTCGCGGCGGATCTCGCGGTGGGAGCGTCCGGGCGGATCCAAGCGTGGCCCATCTGCAGGTTCTATTCCTGGCATTCAGTAATCAGGAATCTGGAATCTTGAGTCTAGAAAACCGCTTTTCGGTAACGGTTTTCAAAGCGATTTTCTTGACGAAAATATTCCGGGGCATAGTTTTTTTAATCAATTAAGGTTTTTCGTTTTTAAACTTGCTTTGAAAATCGCTATAAAAGCGGTTTTCTGGACTCAGGATTACTGATTCCTTATTACTGAATGCCAGGAATAGACCTGCTGTACGTGACCACCGTTATCCTAGGAAAGGCTTAAGATGTCACGTTAAGATAGTCGTTACCCCATCAATACGGGTGATAACTTTTTACATGCTCTTACAGTCGTATTCAGAGAGGACCTGTCAAAACTTAGTACGAGATTAGAACCGGACTAATCATTCAAAAACCGGTTTAGTCTGACATTAATACGCGTGCTAAAGTTAGTCCGCCCACTCTGAATAGTAGAATTAGAGATTTTATTTCTTAATTACTAGCTGCGGTATCTGGATACACCCTAATATTTTGGAAGGATTTCGGACTGCACATGAATCGGTATGAAAGTATCCGTGTCTTCCTCAGCTCCTAGTTACCATTATGTAAAAATTAATAATAATTAAATAATAATTAATTAATTTAATTATTATTATTACGTATATTTTTTATGTAGCAACAATGGTGGCACCGCCGGCAAGTAAGTCCGCTTACGAATTTGCTTACTACATGATTTTATCGAGTTCCAACGATACGTAGTGCGACGCCTTGCGATTCGATAAGATGGGTGAAGCACCTCTGAGCGCGGTTGGGTTCTGGGTGCGTGACGATTTTCAACCGTTGAGGCTGGCCGTGGTTCGAATTCCACGTAAAACTGTAAGTCCTGTTCCTTACTAGGCGGTAGGGTTAATACCGCCCGGGTTGACACCATCGCATTGAATGGTTGAAGCGGCAATGAAAATTGTCCATGTTATCCATTCAGTTTAATGCAGCCAAGCAATATAAGGAAAGTCCTGGCATGGCAACCCAGTTCCCGTGCTGGGTGTTAGGCTAATATCTAACGGTCAGTTTGGTATTAGCCATCCATGTCCAGTTACATAAGAAAACGTGAGAACACGTCTATAAGGACTTCACGGAACGTTATTTACCCCTGTTTTCACCACCTCCAGTTACCTGAAATCCGATTACCTGAAGACCGACTTTCGGTTACATGGCATATTTATATGGTGTAACCGAAAGGTAATTTTGGGATTTTTGTAGCTGAACGGAAATTAAACGGAAACGGGCATTTTTTTATGTAACCTGACATGGATGGCTAATACCACACAACTACCGTTATGATATTAGCCCGATACACCACATTCCCGAAGGAAGTAGGTGCCATGCCAGGACCTTCCCTTTATGAGCACGGCTACATTGAACTGGATGCAAAACACGGACAATTTTTCATTGCCGCTTCGACCATCTTTTCATCCAATGCGATGGTACCAACCCGGGCGGGCTTAAACCCTACCACCTAGGAGGGGAAGGGAACCTACAGTTTTACATGGATTCCGAACCATGGAGCAGCTAGCATTCGATGTATTTCTTAAGCCGAATTTGTTAGCGAACTAACTACAGTTCGACGTGTTACACTGACCCGTGGCTACGCTGCTGCAATGAGTTTTGATCACTCCTCCCATCCTGCCATGCTCGCTGGTTGAAAACTATAATTGATGATTATAGAAAAACATTTTTTTTTTTAAATAACATTAAAAACAAACATTAATTAAGACAACACACTTGTACCCTAACGTTAAATATTTTTGATATTTTAATCGCCTCATTAAACATGATCTGCTTACTTGAGTACATAACATATCACAGAGAATTTCCCCATGACTTAGCAAACAATTATGCACTGGCAGCGAACAGTTGGTTTGAGACAGGTGTCGGGCAATGAGATTCCGTGCGCGATCATTACAGCCACGTAATTCCGCCCAAAAAGCACAACATGAAAACAGAAAGTCTCACCGAATTCGAGCACCTCACAATGGGCAATTTATTCAATTTCACTCTTTCTCTCGATTTCATATTTGCCGCAGAGCCGGCGCCCCATCCGAGTCACACGGCCGAGGTGTACGGAGAAACGTCAATTTAAGATTTCGCAAAAAAATAACGAAACTGAACTTGGAATCACCTTTCTGTTTGTATACGAGTTTTCATTAGAAGCTCGTGTTTGGAATTTTGTGAGAAATCTCTCATATGCGCCGGGGTCGCCAGTATATCCTCCGAAGTAACACTGCTGTGATCTCTGCAGGTTTGTTCCCGCCCCGAGGGTTGGAGACGGGCGAGAAAAAGCGGCGAGGATACGTGACACATCATGGTATAAGACCTAACCTAACCTATCGGGTGTTATACTGGGAATTGCTCGACAGCCATCGGCTACCAAGTGTTGGACGATAATTGGATACATATCCCAAAATCTTATGCAGAGGTTTTATGGGTTTCTCCTCAAAGAAGCTTTCCAGTTCGATTCTTTATATGGAACCATGCTCCTCGTTAGAAATAGAAATAGAAGCATTTTATTCCCTTAACATACATTCATGTTTTACAACTTTTTACAATATTATTACGATTAAGATTGACCCATGTAGAAACTGTAGGATAACATTAATGTTGCTCAGTGCGTGCCAATGGTTTTCAGCCACCACCGGATCTAAAGGATCTAAAAAATTGACTTAAAATAGATATAGGAGAAGCAATAACACAGTATAAATAAAGAACAGAAATAGGTTTTTTTACGTTTAAAATATATGAATTTGTAGGGTTATGGGGGCGTGGAAGTGTAAGAGGGTTTTGTTTGTTTATATTGTGAAAGAGTTTAGGCGCGTGTGGGTGTGTAAATTCGTTGTTAAATCTAGAGGTATTTCTTTTTGGTTTTCAACCAGCCATAAAGGCTGAGCACAGATTATGAGTAAGATAATATCAGTCCATTCCGTTCCACAAGTTACATCACAGATTTACGAAGTGGAGCAGCTCTGTGATCCATTCATACATTTAGTAAGTCCGGAATGTATGACGCACATTTTCATTCAATACGTGCGCTAAACTTTACGTAACCGATGTGTATCTCTGGCGTTGCAGACTGTATCCGCCTCGGTGCCACTAAATTGTGCGCTTATAAGTGTGTAGGCTACGTTCACAATGGTAGAGTTTTTACCCCTCAACTCTGTGGCGACTACTTAGCTCGGCACTAGGGCAGTTCCGTGCGACACGGTTGGAAAGTATTGACGTTCGCGACTATACTGTCCAGTCATCGGCCGTGCTTGCCGAAACGTATGAGTGATGCAAGAGCAGACGTGATCGCTGTATTGCTCCGACATTTGCATACAATCGAATTATTTCGTTATCTAATCAAGATATTAGTCCATCGCTACACAATTACACTATAACATCCTAGTGGCGCATTCACTGCCTTACGAATTGCGTATTTTATTTCAATAACGAGTAAGCGCCGAACATGGCGTACGCCAGACCCACACATAAGAGGTGCCCGACGATGCACATAGGCTTTCGAACTTTCACAGGGGATGCGAAAACCATGACGATAGGAAAAAGTCGCCCGGCCAGGTGCTTCTTCATACCATGTTTGAAGAACCCCAGTGGTCTGTTCTTGGAATTCCGTGTTCAGGAATTAGAAATATTTCAGTCGAAAAAACTGCTTTTGTAGCGATTTTCTCGGTGGAAGGATTCCGGAGCATGGTTTTTCAATGATTGTATTTTTTTCGTTGAGAAAACCGCTTAGCTTTAAAGGTAATTTTTCGACTTAAATATTCTTGATTCCTGGGCACGGAATTCCAAAAAAAGTTCTACTGGTTGTACTTTGGGAGAAGCGCCTCGGCCAGGAGTGCATTCCATAGTTTACCGAGCCTTTGGATAAAGGATCTATAGGATTGGTTTCTAGCCGGCTCCGCTATTTTTATAAAAGCTATTTTCTCGACTGAAAGATTCCTGACTCTTGAACATATAATTCCAAGAATAAGCCTACTTTACCAATGGTGAATGTCCTCCGTCGAAAGATAATGTTCAGGAAAAAATACATAATAACCACCGTTATGCAGAGTATGTATCCTATACTACATTGTATAGATAGTAAAAAATGATGGAGTTTTTATTTTCATTAAGTTTGTATGTCGCTGTGGTAGCAAACATCTTGCAGTTACTACTACAGTTAAGGCCTACTATCACGACCAGGGTGAGAAGTGGCTTGAAGTCCTCCTGATTACTGTCCATGAAGCTAGGAAAATAAGTAGTTAACATAAATATTGAGCAAATTTTGATTTATTGAAATCCATTAGTATTATGTCTATCTCATCGTTTACCCCGACAATATAGAAACCCTTCAACTTTTGAAGGGCGACAAACCGATCGACTGGCTCTTTCAAATGTATGGAGAAATTGAAGAGCGCGCGCAGTAGGCGTTAAGCGAACTAACATTTACGAGTTCAAGTTCGACAGATTACGTATCGTCGCCGTAAAAACGTGGACGTTGCCGTTTACGCGGACTTCGTGTTTTCATACAAATCGGAAGTCCGAGTTTGACTTTGACAGCTTGAAGAAGTAAAACCACAGAATATGTAGTAAAGTGTTACGACACGTAGAAGTTCCGTAAACACCAATTTAGGTGAGAACTCCGACTGACCACTCTGAACTAAACATTCCATTCGTATTTTGTCTACCAGAATCTGGTTTGCCCCTTGACAGGAACTTGAAGGGAGCTGTAGGTAGTTGGATTGTTGTACTACCTTATTGAGTCTACATTGGGGCCGAGAGAATTTCTCTACCTTTATCTCCTCATTGGATCTTTACCAACATAAACCAATAGGTCGAAGCATGAAAGCACTTCAAAGTACAAGAACCAGTTCGACTTGTTCATAAATGAAAATGTTAAACGGTTGAGCCGAAATAGAATTATTAGAGCATAATGACAGCCCTCAAGCACTTTGTAGCTTTTGATGAATAGCATTTCGTTTTTTACACATGTAAGCCGTAAGTATCACATAAATTAAATTAAATTTGAATACTCATCTATTTGTCAGTCCCCGTTATGAAATTGTGTACGGATAAAATATTATTTAAACGTCGGAGAATGTCTCTTCCTGCCGCGTGAAAAGCTGTAACAGTTTTCAAACATAAAAAATATAATTTGTTAATAATCAGTGATAAAGAAATTGGTGGAACTGTCCTCTACACATTTTAAAATGTCCATAAATTTTAAATTAAATTAAAAAATCATAAATTTAGAAAACAATCAAGCAGACACTTTACAATACGGGCTCTACAATACAGGGCGTTTATTTTTAGTAGCATTAGACGATATTATAATAATACAAATGGATTGGGGCTTAGTTATAGAGATTTGAATAATAATATATACAACGAAAACTTTTCAATTCGTATTTGATTGAACTTATTTCATTGCTATTTTTCTTTCCACATGATGTTGCGGTGGCATCAGGTTAACCTCGCATATATATGTCCAAGAATTACGTTTTCAAATCAAACCAGCTATTTTTATGATTTTTTAATGATATTTTTTTTATGAACAGTCTCTAGAAAGTCTATATTTCTTAGTATAAAAAAAAAGTTAAGTAAGTATAAGTATATTTAAAAATGTTTTGTTTCGGTTCTTTACACCAGAAATAAATGCATAATCAGCCTTTATAACAAGTCTTCAGCCCACACGCCGGTCCATTGTTACAAACAAGAGTCTGTCACTTTCACTCGGCGGCCGGGGCCGCGCCTGCGCGATGCGGTCGGCGCGGGGAGGCGCCCGCGCAACTCCTCCACCGCCGCCGCAGGAATGTCACCGTCTCGCAGCTAAGGATACGGAACCATGACGGAGCTTTCTTGTGTTTTGTCGTTGGGTGACATCATATTATTGTGTGTAGGATCACTCGGTCGGTTATGGTCACCGGCGGAGGCATTGCGAAATTTCCATTTCGTTAACTTTCCATAGAAAAGATTTATACGCCCGAATACAGGTTTTTATTAATAATCAGCAAATTATTCTCTAGTGAATGATGTGATGTGTGATAATGTTATGGGACATACAGTACTGCGGGTTGTGACAAGATTAAAACTAAAGATGTGGGACAAGATAATAACTACCATCCAGGCAGACTTCTGCGAAATGTTCATAAATCTACTGAATGTATGTTCAGAAACTATGATGGAAAACTTTGAGATATCCTTATGACCTCTCAGTATCAGATCAGGTGAACTTTTTTTAGTTGTAAAACGGTATATACATAGCTGTGCGACTGGGGCCACAGCAATACCACTCAGGCGATTTTTGAGAGAAATACCTTCTCTCCATCGAGTGTCGTGGTTGTCACTTAAATATTGGCGTAGCATTGCTGTTTCTGTTATCAACCGACTTCAAAAAAGGAGGAGGTTATCAATTCGTCTGTATGTTTTTTTTTTGTTTTTTTTTAAAAAGATGACCTCGAAGGATTATTTTTAATCTTCATTAACGATTTACTGTCCCTCGGCATGATACACAGTTACGCTGATGACAGCACCGAGCATGAGGGGTATGTCAGGGATTGGAGGAGCAGAGATGCACAGCCCATCGAGGCGCAACGTTCTGTGGTAAATAAGGTAGATGCTGTTCTCGATAAAGTAGCCAACTGGGGCCAGGAGAACCTTGTCGCCTTCAACGTTCGCAAGACCCAATGCTGTGTTTTCTCTGCCAAGGTAGAACCCTTTCCGCTCCTCTCAAGTTTCCAAGGCAACGTAGTACCTGTCTCGGATCACCTGGACCTACTGGGCTGCAACATCTCCAAAGACGTGGGTTTTCGGCGTTTCATTGAAGCCAAGGCCAAAATTGCATCGCAGAAACTGGGGATCCTATACCGTTGCAGAAGGTTCTTTTCACCGGTACAACTACTTCTTCTTTATAAATCACAGATAAGGCCGGTGATAGAATACTGTAGCCATATATGGGAAGGCAGTCCCCAGTACCTGCTGGCGTCCTTGGACTCAATTCAGCGCCGAGCGGTCCGTCTAGTTGGGGACCCACAAATCACCGCTGGCTTGGAGTCACTGAGCCACAGACGGTTTGTGGGGTCGCTCAGTCTGTTCTACAGGTACTACCATGGACGTTGCTCTGTGGAACTTGCATCCCTCATTCCTCCCCATCCTACCTATATCCGGAGCACCCGCCGCAGAGAATCAGAGCACCCCCTTGTGGTTGACATTAGGCTTTTGAGAACGAACCGTTTCTCAAACTCTTTTCTCTGCCGCACCGCCAGGATATGGAACTGTCTACCGGCGGATGCCTTTCCTCATACCTATAACCTGGGAGTCTTCAAACGTAATTTGAATAAGCTCGATAGCCCAGCCATAGTCCGCAAATCCGCTGGCATGGCGCCTCGCTGAGCGTGGTTTCGCGAGGCGAGGTGTTTTTGGCTTTTCTGAGCACCTTTGGTCCTCAGCACAGCCACCCATACCGGTTTTTCATAAAAAAAAAAAAAAAAAAAATTTGCGACAGTTCAAAATCGCGAAACTAGGTTAGAAAAGTACCTGTACAGGTGTACGAGATCGGGACTTTGTATGGAGTTGAGCTCTTGGATGTAATAATCTAATATTCTGTGGTTGTAATGTGTCGGGAATGTCACCCACATTGCCCTCCGACGATACGGATGAGGTTATCAGAACGTCGTCCAGTTCAATACGAACATGACACAGACGTGTGAGTTTAGTGCGAGCAGACAATGTTCACTGCAGGTCTAACCTTCCAGGGTACTCTTCGTATCGACGACTACATTGGATTTCTCGGTATGACCTGAACTTCGGAAGGCATATGAGGATTCAGCTGAGCTCACAGAAATCGTAATTAAATAATAATATAATATTTAGACGCAATCCAACCTAATTGTACAATTGCTTCATCAAATATATCAAAGAAACATTCCTCTCGTAAAACGACCCATCTTTGATTTCGATAGAAAATCAGTCAGCGTGCGTTAATTGCGAGGTGCTTGTGTGTGCGTTATTACGAAGACCTCCATCGTCGATCTCTGTGGAGGCAAAGCAGGTGAAGCCAAATGGAAAAACGCCGTCAGCCATGTTAAGCCGCCATTATGTCGGTCGAAATGACGCATCCGCCGAATGTCGCAACCTTGACGACCCACGTAATTCCCGCATCGCTCGGTCCTTCCATTTCGCGGTAGTTGCGCAAGTTTTCGTCCAGTCCGCGCGCGAACCGCAGCTGGCGCCACCGCATCCGCGAGGGGTACTCACACCAGTGAAAGTGGCGCACCTGCCTCGTGACGTCAATCGCGCCAATTTTGGTATCCTTTTTTCGAAATTCATCGTACTACACGCAATAAGGAACTGTTTTATATCCCCTCATGCCACACAAATTATGCTCTTTTGTTCGACGTAGTTTGAACAACTATAACAAACATTTTTTTGAAGTAGATTTATTTTCTAACTCATTATTACCATTTAAGAAGAAAACCATGAAAATTATATTAGATACTTGTTGATTTATGTTTTATCTTTAATATGTATTTCTTTTCTTTTACTCACTTGTATATTCACAATCTTATCTTATCACATTACAACTTCATCTAAATATGCTCTCAATAAGTAATTAAACATGTAAAAATAGGGAACTATAGGTCTATGTGATATTCTTATTTACAATTGTAATTTTTTGTATGACTGTTTGTTTTCAAAATAAATAAAAAAAAAAGAAATTAATGCACTGGCCGTTACGACACCCTGTATGCAGGGTGAATTTTTCAAGTGAGACTTCAGGGCCAAATCCGAAACTATAAGAAATAGCCAAAAACACTCAAAGGAGTCATGAAGCCGATTTTGGTAAAAACTAAAACGCTTTATCAGATTTCGGGAAAAATCGTTTTCCGGGAATGAAACTCGTTGATTTTGAGAAAAATTAAGTATCTTGTCGTATTGCAACAGTCAATATGGTCGCTTATAAGGAACAAATCCCGTGAAAAAATGTTACGCTTATAATGTTATACTAAAGGAAATGATGATTTTAAAAATATTGTTTTATATTTTAAAGTATGCATACATTACCCGTACAATCACAAATCAAAGAATTTGAAATGTAGCTTAATATCGTGTTCGTATTTTTAAATTCTATTATCTCTTCGCGGTTAAAAACCATAATAACCGTAAGAAAACAATGTTTAGACAATTTGATTAGTGAAGGGTTATGTCTGAAAATATTAATCAATTTATCAAAAATCAACATTTTCCTTTAGTTTGCCGTGTAACATTACTTGACAGGATGTATTCCTTATAAGCGACACTATTTGACTGGTGCAGTAATACAGATTGCTTTATTTTTCTCAAAATGAATGAGTTCGATTCCCGGTTAAGAAAAGTACTATTACCGCTTGTCTAAAGAAGAAAGCTGTCACTATGTTATATATACATTATAGTGTAAACATGAACACTTGAACATTCTAACAGATTGCCGTCGTCACCAAAATCGTATTTGGCATCGAACGCTAGAGCCGATCCTAGGTTAGGTAAGGTTAAGTTCAATATTTGCAGTCAATGTCCGCAACGCAGGTAATGCGTTAAAGCAATATATGTAGGTATGATCTTCAACACCGTCCATCGTATTCAGAGTTGGCGGACTAACTTTAATCCGCCGGACTAAACCGGTTTTTGTTTGGTTAGTCCGGTGCTAATCTCGTACTAAGTTTTGACAGGTCCTCTCTGAATACGACTGTGTGTTATTAGGAGGCATTGATAACGGGAGGATCATCCGAAATTGTGGGTATACAGCAGGTTGCGAAATTGGAAGACAAAATACCCGCGAATAATAAGTCATATCACATTCCTCGTTTTGTACGAAAGCCCAATACATTTTTAATTTGCATCAATCCATTACTGTTTACAAGGACTCTCTGCGGTGCTCTTTCCCTCTTTCACTTTCGCTCTATAACCGCTTATAGCGGTTTTCAAAGAGATTTTCTCGACGAAATACCATGCTCCAGAATCGTTTGCGTCGAGAAACCGCTTTGGCGACAGCTATAAAAGCTGTTTTATCGCCTGAAAAATTCCTGATTCCCGAGCACGGAATTCCAAGATAAGGCCTGCGAAGAGGCACGCGAAGCGGTCGGGGCGGGGCGGGGCGACGGCGCTGTTTTTTTGGCGCGGTTCGGTGACGCCCAAGCCGCTGCCGGTGTCCAACTTTGTCAGAATTCCAATAGTAATGGTGCAAAATGTGAGAGAAAGTAATACCTACTTTTTGCTCAAAACGATCGCATTTAAAAATATTCGACGCGCGTGCTTGGCACCGACGCGACGGCGTCGATAAACGAAACAGACTGCAAGTTGGTGAAATTGATTGTGAATTTAATTTTGCTATGTGCACTGGCTGAAATTTCTAAAATGAGAACGAGCAGTTTGTAAATGATAGATATAAAGATGTTATGCATTTTTGAATAAAATAATTTAAGAATTAATTATGTGTGCTTTAATTTTTTAAGGACTTAAATTTTACCATGTGCTTAGTTCTATTGAACAAATACTTTTCGGCAAAATAATATTTTTTGTTTGGCTCGTAGCTTAGGAAATCTCCTCATGCCAGAGTTTCGGGTACAATCCCAATCGCCAAAGCGAACGGTGAGATGCAAAACTATGAGTACACAGATCTAAATTCTTCATATAACTATGATAATAATTTATCCTGTATGAATTTAAATAAAACTGCAACATAGCTGCGGTGGTTAATTTTTTTTTTTAATCTGGTAGCACCGGATATGGAACACAATATGATATTTTTTTATATGCGATCGGATAAAAACTTAATATCATCTTTGCGTTCAGTAAAATACCCGTAAATCTCATCCATTATTTGGCATGTATGCACAGGGTGTTAGCGGAGGTTTGGTCCAAACGCATTTATGGAATAAAAACCGGCCAAGTGCGAGTCGAACTCGCACACGAAGGGTTTCGTACCATCGTACAAGATTTCATTAAAAAACTGTTTTTGTTTTGTATTGGGCCCCCATTTTAATTTTTATTTCTAAATCTTAGCTGCCTACCTATTACGGTTCATGAGAGACAGCCCTGTGACAGACGGACGGACCGACGGACAGCGGATGCTTAATAATAGGGTTCCTTTGGCACCCTTTGGGTACGGAACTCTAAAAAAGGTGAACAACATTTGGTTGTACGGTTTAAAAATCATTCGGATGGCGAACATTTATACCTGCATATTAAAATGTATGGGGCAGGTGAAAAAAGTTTAAGCCGTACGACAAAACGTCATCCATCTTTCTTGGTCCAAATAAGCCAAGGAATGACTGATTAATGTTTGGACCATACCTCCGTTAACATCCGGTATATATGCAGGGCACGCTTTAATAAAACCACAAGAAAAGGCCTCTTTTTTAAAGATTATATTACACTAGCCATAAAACTTAAAGATTGAGGCAGACATTCACTGTCGTATTCAGAGAGAACCTGTCAAAACTTAGTACGAGATTAGCACCGGACTAACCATACAAAAATCGGTTTAGTCCGGCGTATTAAAGTTAGTCCGCCCACTCTTAATACGGCTGTCAGACATTTATGTTCACCTAATGGTTTAAATTAAGAGGGAACAGAGGTGCTACGGCGCGGTCGAGACGCTAAGCTTTGCCCCCCTTGACGGCCTGGCTGTAGGTGTAGGGGCGGATGGGGCTGCCCTGGCCGCGGCTGTCGTAGTAGTTGATGAGCTGCTGCACGCTTCCGGGGCCGGGGGTGGGCTTGGGGGCGGCAGAGGCTCCGGGTGCGGGCTGCCTCGCGGGCTGCGAGGGCTGCAACGACAAGCATACATAGGCATTACTCGTGCTTGGCTTAGCCAAAGTATGCCTTCCGACTGTCAAATTGGTCATTCACTCCATACATTTTATGAAAAAACGGACAGTTGTCGTGGTTAGTGATTTTTTTTATGCGACCTGACATTAATATATAATACCACACAACTACCGTTATGATATTAGCCCAATACAACTTTTCGATGATGATTCGTTTGAGACAATATTGTAAAACAAATACCGCGGGCACTGCAGGCTTGGGGGGAGTCACCGCATGCGTAGCGGGCTTGGGCGGAGTTACCGCAGGCTGCGGTTGTGGCTTGGGCGGCGTCACCGCCGGCTGCGGCTGCGGTTTGGGCGGTGTCACCGCAGGCTGCGGGTGCGGCTTAGGCGGTGTAACCGCCTGCTGTGGCTGCGCGCCACCATCGGGCTTAAACGCGGGCGCCACCGCCGGAGCTGCCGGCCGCACGCCGCCGCCGCCCTCCATCTTGATGAAATCATCGTTCGCCCTTCTGTCCAGTGGCTGAACAACCTTCCGCCCTGTGAATTGTTTAACCAATTCAGTGCATTTTACTATGTAAAGGAAATGGCGTAGCTTCAGCTTGGAAACAAATGATCTAGCCAATTATCTCAATATTTCTACAATACAGGTTCGTAACTCGGTAAACTAGAGATTAGTTCGAGATATTCTCAACAGATGGCGACTGAAGTATAGCAAAGTGCGTTTAAATCTTGTATTTCACCTTGCCAAAACATTAACATGAAGGAGCCTTCACATGCATAGGGAAATCATATGGGTTACTTTAACAAGTTACATCGTGCCCGATTTATAGTTACTTAAGTATTTTCACTTCCATTTAAAAATATGAAATCAACAAGCTAACCAAGCCTACCATAACAACAGCATCTTTCATACAAGGTATGCAGGTAAAAGTGAAAACTTTCGTAATAAAAATACAGTTAAAAATTGTATCAACTCACCACACTCGGCGTTACAAATCAGAAAGGCGATAAGGCAGCAAGTCACCGCTTTCATCTTGACATAAGCGCTCTCCCCACGTCTCGGTAACTCACTAAACAAAACGATTCGCAACAATTATAAACCAAAACCGATTGGACGGTTGTGTTGGCAGCACTGTGCCAGTTGACGAGGTCTCGCGAGTGGACAGTCAAGTCTGATGACCTTTGTAGCGATGACCTAATGCGACTGATACGAGACGAAGCACTTCTTGGTATTGCTCCTTGTAAATAACATTATTATCGCTTCCACGTTTTGAACAACTATTATAAAAAGGAAGGAAACATTTTCATATTTATTGCATAGGCTTTAGCATCAGCATTTGTCCCACCTTTGCCTTAGAAAGAACTTAAGATATTGAAGGGAAAGAAAAGGGATATTGAAAGATTGACCGTAGCCGTAATACTGAGTATTGTAGCAACAAATAAATAATTGCTGCGTTAGGTACGTGGAATACGAGATGGGTAATCCAAGAAGAGAGGATATGATCTTCAAAGATACATTTACATGTTAAGAATTATGCCTAATTTAACCAAGTTTTCTGATGAATCAAAAGAACATGTCTGGCAATATGAAAGAATTGAGCAACAATCATTTAAAAAACCTTACCAAGGCAAAACGACGATAAACAAAAATTGTGCCCACTGCATTTTTTCGCGTGCATGTCGAAGGAGCCATTCGTCCTTCGTTGTTCGGATTCCAAGTTAATATACAGGTTATTATTAAAATGTTTTCGAAAAGAAAGTCCTGAAGAAGTCCACAATTCGGTGGACGAAACGTCGCCTTGAACAAGTAAGCGATTCATAACACTGTCTATTCGAAAACGTTTTAAAAATAATGTGTAACAACAGTTAAAGTCTAAATAAACATAATATAAGGTTCCTCATACTTACTAGGTTTATCCCGCCCAGTTTGGTACCATCGAATTAAATGAACGATGGTCGAAGCGGCAATTAAAATTTTCCGTCTTTTCCATCCAGTTCTATGTAGCTGTGAAACTAAATGAAGTTCCTGGCATAGCACCTAGTTTCCATTATTAGCCATCCATGTCCAAACACAAAAAAAATCTTTCCAAAGCAACTGACAAAATTTCAAAAAAAGAAGACATGGCGTCAGGATACCCAGAATCAAAGGCCATTATGGTGCACTACCATAATCTAAAGGATGGGCACATTTGGTTCTAACCGCGTTTTAGTTAGGCGTGAAATTTTAGTTAATTGCAGAAAGGGCACATCGGGAGCCTTCCGACTGCGAAATACGAATGTTACGAGTTAGTGATGCCCTTTGAACGTAGAGAACCAGAACAGTTTTCACGCGTCTACTAGATCAAGATTATTAATATGTACATGCATACAAGGGGTCAGTCACTCAGGAATCTGGTGTACAATTGTTTGGTAATCTCAGGCTGTAATATTTTTTTATATTATTCGGACTGAAAGATGGAATTATTTCGTTTTTTGCTCTCTAATAAATAGTGAACATGAACCATTAAATGCAGAAAGATCACATTTTTATATTTACTTTTATATTTGCAAACGATGTCACTAGAATAGATGATCTCAGTTCACTTGAGTAGTGTCTTTATTAACTACATATCAAGTTACCTCGTGGTCTGCTCTCTCAATTACTGGACTGCGCATTATCTTCGTAACAACTGCACAAGATAAAGTATAATGGCACATACCTCATTGCCTTAATTGGAAACATGCCGGATTTTTGCAGTAAACCAAAAGCAACTTTAGTTTTATGTTTATGTTGTTATTGCACTGTACTTTCTATTGTAAATAGATTTTTTTGTGGCGTTTTAAAGAATTTTCAATCAATCAACCACCTTTTTAAGTATTTCATTCATGGTTGAAACTGTACGTGATTCTATGTAAAACTGTAGATCCCCTTGCTTCTTACTAGGTTGGAGTGTTTATTCCGCCCAGGTAGGTGCCATCGCATTGAATGCTGGTCAAAGCGCCAATACAAATTGACAGTGCTTCTCTTCCTTCTAATTAGTACTACTTCCCTTTTAATTATTTTAATTATCCCACGGAAATCGACGATCTCCGTGCTACCACACTTTGAGAGCAACCTCAATCATAAAATATAAATAAGATTCCTTTATAAGATTCTTAGCAACACCCTGAACCAAATAATGCTTTACTGCGATTCGAGTGTACGGATGGACGCATGTACAGCGGCATCACCCTAGACACTATACGTTAGACTTTGACCCACGTACGTTTTCCTTGCAAATGCCAATGCCTACTACTGTGGCGCCAAGGGTGATGCGCTCTGCACGTGAGTGGAAAGTCCTGACATGACGCCTGGTTACCATAGCCCTATGGGGTATGGTATATATATTACGACAATAGGTGTGGTAAAAGCCATCCATGTCCATCCAGTTAAAATAAAAGAAGAGAATCGTTTGCTGCATTATAGGATATATTGAGGGGCACTTTGCTCATTTTATTGTCTTAAAGAAAGGACTAGTGAAAGCGCTGATAATCATCATAAACAACTCCCGATCGGATCAGTATCCATTCGAAATGCAATCTGTTATTACAGCGTTTTCTCGTCAATTCGTACCAATACATTCCGATCCGACAGAAGCGGGATGCATAAAACATGAGCTCGGCATTTTCCCGCGTCGACCACGGCGGCGTCGTCGGCACCGTGCAGTCCGCCGCACGGGACGGAGTCGCCGCCGACGCACGCGATCGCATAGCGCGGCCGCAGTCGCGTGCGAAGCCGTCGTCACCTCGACTTTCTTCTCTCCGTATAAACTACTTGTTCACTATTGGAACCTTACCTTTGAAATTTTCGAAGAGGAGTTTGGTTTCTAAATTCAATTCAAATTCAAAATTTGTAAGTTAAAGTTCTGTTATTCATTCGTTTTCTCTTTATTTGGTTTTTCTGTGGCATCGTAGTCCACGGAAAATTTTAATATCGAGTATTTTTTATATGAACCTTTGCACTAGCGCAAAATCTGGAAATCTGATGGTGTTATCAACTACATATTTTTGAGATCTGGTCAGGCTGCACATATAGCCAAGCTGGCATTCATCGAACGAGACAGGTCAATTGCTCTACTCAGGACAACGCTCAACCGCACACTGCAAGACAGACGGTCGCCAACTTACCCTTGATTTCACCACCTCCAGCTACCTGAATTTCGATAGTTACCATTCAGTTACAGTGCATATTTACATGGTGTAACTGAAAGACAACTTTGGGATTTTTGTAGCCGGAGGTGACTGGAAACTAATTTCTTCCGCATTTCTTCGTCCATAAGCGAGCTGTATTCCCTCCATTAAATAATTGGTTACTTGCCCATTCTCTACTGCTCTACCATCTGATTTCACCACCTCCAGCTTACTGAAATCCGACGGTTAACTTTCGGTTATATTGTATATTTACATGGTGTAACTGAAAGTGGTGGTGGTGAAAACGGGCGTACGTAATGTTCGCCATTTATGCGGCAGTTTATCGCTGCAAATACGCGCTAGCAAATATAAAAGGTAAAACGTATTAGAGTGGATTGCTTGTCTACCAAAAGATGCATGAAAGAGAATACACTCAATAAGAATCAAACCATATAAAATCGATCTGCGTAGGACCGCATATGTGTTAACATCGCGTGGATTGATGAGCGTGGTGCATATATTCTTTGGTAGTGGTTGTTGACCAGATTTCTTCCAAAACGGGCAAGTGCAGCATTGTACGGTTTTATCGTGTATTTCCAAAAACATGCAGGAAGTTCGGACAGGGGAGCCGAATTTTTGTGGCATCTGGCAATTCGGTTCACCGAGTAGGTAGCATTTGGCGAGGGTTGAAATTAGGTCAAGCGTCAGCCGACGACGACGGGGAGATTCCTTACAAGATAACCATGCCTTCTGATCGGTTCAAGTGTTGTTGGTTTTATTCAGTCAATATTTTCATGTCCGATTACTTTATTTTTGCCACGTTACGCGATGATTTCTAAAACAAATTAAAGCCCTTTATTAGCCCTTTTAAATTCATAATCAAATTAAAAACGTTTTTTTTTTCGATACCATATTTTCATCCGTTAATAATATTTTTCGAGAACTTTTAATTAAGAAGTTATTTCCACAGATTATGTAATCATTGATTATTTCCTTGGAACGTGACAAATTCCTATTATTTATTTTTTTGAAAATCTTCTGTATCTAACAGAAATTGGTCGAATGAATAGTAGTTTTTACATATTCCGGGAGGTCACGACATCTTTGGTCACGATAAGGTAAGGAATCTGTGTTTTGCATGTTAGAGATCAACCCCCTGATGCTAAATAAGTCGGTGTTCCTGCGCCAAGTGGTTGCATTATCTAGATTTGCTATATAAAATAGATGTTGGAATGTACCTGCTGATGAATATACTCATTGTCTAGACATATTGATACCTATTAATTATACAGCAATAACCAGTCGGTTTTTAAATTAAATACTTAAATATACCTAAAGTTATATCTGTAACGTAAATCGCCTTAACTACGAAATGCAACCAAAGATTTGTTCAATTTTGGTATTGCTAAGCAAGCATGTACTGATACTTTCATGTTTTGTTATTTACAGCATTTACCTTATCATATATATTTTTTGTCACCATCACTACTTTTTCAGGCGACTTGAAACCGATCCGTTACTTACTACCACAGAGGATAGCGGTAGAGAGGAGATGGTCTAAGCAAACTGGGTCTGTGTCCACCAAGTGGGTCGCTACGTCACAGCCCACGTCATAAAGAAGGCGTAGCTTAGCGACATTCGCGACATGGCGCTGGCGGTGTTAGGTTGTGGGACAATATTATGGTCTGCGGCGCAATTGTCGGCGAACAGTCGATTACACGATGAGATTTTATGTAAAATGTTGCAAACATTACACAGGACAAAATAATCTAAAGTTTGTAGGGGGAATTGCGTTTTATTTGTCAGTGAAACACCTCATATTTTATAATTTGAATCAATATTCGAGCATTGTATCGATGTATCGCTCTTGCTATGTGCCGATAGATGGCGCGCAATCATTTTCGTTTTACGGTAAGAAATGTTGATCTGAATGTGAACTACGTTTAAAACCAGGTCACTAGTATGTCCTCACTGGGATCGAAACTCACGTTGCATGAAAGGAATGCGACAATAAGAATTAGAGCCGGTAGTCTCAGTTGTCACCTAAATTGGCGTTACGGCAAACCGATCGACTGGCGTTTTCAAATGTATGGAGAAATTGAAGAGCGCGCGCAGCGGGCGTTAAGCGAACTAACATTTGCGAGTCAGCTTGATTTGACAGCTTACTCAACGTTGGCGTAAATACGTCGACGTTGCCGTTTACGTCCACTCCCCGTTTTCATACAAATCGGAAGTCAGCGTTTGACTTTGACAGCTTGAAGAAGTAAAACCACAGAATATCTATTAAAAACTTGTATGGAGTTTGGAGAAAACGCCAGTCGGTCGGTTTGCCGTAAACGCCAATTTAGGTGAGAACTCAGACTGACCACTCTGAGCCCTTAGGCGGACTTGTCACTTGTTAGCTTATTTTTTTATGAAAAACCGGTATTCGTGGCTGTGCTGAGGACCAAAGATACAAAGAAAAGCGAAATAAACTTCGCCTCGCGAAACCATGCTCAGCGAGGCACCATACCAGCGGATTTGCGGACTATTGCTCAGCTATCGAGCTTGTTCAAATTAGGTACTTTTGGAGACTCCCAGGTTATAGGTATGCGGAAAGGCACCCGCCGGCAGACAATTCCATATCCTGGCGGTGCGGCAGATAAATGAGTTTGAGAAACGGTTCGTTCTCAAAATCATAATGTCAACCACAAGAGGGTAGTCTTATTCTCTGATAATACACAGAGGTTCAACGTAGTCGTGCTCATAAAAGGAAGGTCCGGCCCTGGTACCTAATAACATCAAATATATCCATACATGTCAACTTACCGTCGACCAGTGGTGCAATTCGATAAGCTGGGTAAGCACCTCTGAGCGCGGTTGGGTTCTGGATAGGTGACCATTTTCAACCGTTGAGGCTAGCTGTGATTCGGATTATAGGTAAAACTGTAGGTCCCCTTCCATACTTACTAAGTGGTAGGGTTAATCCCGGTTTAGTACCATCGCATTGAATGAACGATGGTCGAAGCGGCAATGAAAATAGTCCGTGTTTTCTATCCAGTTCAATGTAGCCGAGCGTGTTCCCATGTGGTGTGTTAGGCTAATAGTTGGCGTTCAGTGTGGTATCAGCTATCCATGTCCAGTTATATAATAAAACCATCCGATAGGGACGAATGATATGGAATGCTCGCCACCTGAGTTCACACTTGATCGGTGTTTATTCTGAGTATTGCATTACCTCAGTGGCAGTTGATCTGTATGATTTACACGTGCGAAATAAACACATGAGTCAAATCCGAACGAGAACGAGACAGTCGATCGCCTGGTGAGGCCGTCTCTTGGCTGACCTTACGTCCGAGTGCATAAGGGACATATTCCACTAACCTACTAGATTCCGTACGTGTTCCCATTAGCATTGAGCGTATCTCTGTATGGGAGAATTGCGTCACCGGAGGTCGTCTGTATCTCCCACGCCGCGCACAATTACTAGAGATCATACCGGTTATCTCGCTTGAAAACACTATTCGGCCCCACGGCGGCCAGTCCGTTTGCAGCGATGTGGAAGCTAGCGCTTATTTTGGGTGTTCTCGCGGCGACCGGGGGAGCGGACGACCTGTCCCAGGCGGCCGGCCAGATCCTAAGCAACATCCTGCCGAGCCTCATCAGCAATAATGCCAACAGGGACTCGCAGGGCAACGCCGCGAATACGATCCAGCAGATCGGCACCGTCGTCGGCGGCGTCGTCGACTACACGAAGAAGAAGAGCTACGAGGACCTCCTGAAGCAGGTGGCCGACGCGACCACCGACGAGGACCTGCTGCGTCTCAGCGAGGAGATGTTCAACAACGACTACAACAACGCGGCCGGCTACATCCAGGTGGCGCCGCAGGGCAAGACCACGGCCATGTCGGCTAACGACGAGGCGCCCGAAAAGTAAGACTTCGCTTCACTATAAGTACGTTTATTTTATATTGGTGGCATGTGAGGTATGTAAGGCCCTCATCAAAAGGGCCTGACGCCCGTGGGCCTCCCGACGATGTTCGTAGGCTTCCGAATTTTCTCGTGGACAAAATTCACAAAATATCTGAAGGAGAAGGTTAAACTTAGGGGCAGCGAGTGAATTTCTTAGTTTACCGGCCTTATAGTTCAAGGATCTAGATGATCGGTGGGTTCTAATTTGAGGAATCTGGTTGAATTGCCAGACTGCGGATTTTATAAAGCACACGATAACTACTCACTCGACAAAGAAGATGCGTCTCGACGTTCACTTGTAACATAACAAATGTTTCGAAGAATATAATTGAATGATATCATGATTTATAGTACTTTTTGTGTTTCTCGTTGCGATAACACTATAAATTCAGATGTATTTATACCTATGCTACTGTGAAAAAATACCAAACAGCTATTGTCTTATCAATACTTATTTCATATTAATCTTTGCCCGCATATTCAAATATTAATAAGAGAGATACTACAACTATACATATCTATATCTGACTTTATTGCTGTTACATCTTTTATATGAAATGTTGATCCCCTAAAAATGACCCTTCTTAATCCAAGCTAAATGAATAAAAATATTTTCGTCTTACTCTTATGGGACATAAACTTGGGTTCATGTTGAAATTGTCCTTGCCCTGTATTACAATAAGGAAAGTAAAAACACTGTTAAAATATAATATGGAGATGATTATATTACGCCAGTCCCACTATGCATTGTTCAAAACTGAATGTATACCGCGGCCATTGCACTATCCGCCATTATGCATACTTAACTATTGTTATTTGAAATGTGACGTTTGAGATGTTGCGATGTTGCCATTGATACGTTAATGTAATGTGCGCCTGATGTGTATGCGCGTGCGCAGCCTGCTGAGGGTACCTGACACGGTGTGGAACGGCCCCACCATCCGACCCTTCGTCGCCCTCTTCGACAACTACCACAAGAACGTCATTCGGCCAGAGTTCGCCACGCCCAACGTAACTACTTTATTGTTTAGTGTTCATTTTTCATTCATCATCCTTTTGCACTTCACTCTGATTTGTTATATTATATCATTAGCCAGTTCAACAATCACAGCGAAGAAGAACTGCCATGAAACTTGGCTAAAAATTGTTCCAATGTCCACTAAGTCTAAGTTTACAAAGGTTTTTGCTAGTGCTTACAGATGTAATCCCTTAGAACGTTAACTCAAGTATTTACCATTGATGATTGGAGAAAACTAAATTAATAAGAATTCAAGAGAATCACAACCATACTTTCATCCAGCGCGGTCGTAACAACCCGGGAGGGCTTAACCCTACCAACTGGTAGGGGAAGGGGACCTACAGTTTTACTTGGGTTCCAAACCATGGAACAGCACGCATTCGTAAAGAAAAATGCACTTATCCAACTCAGAAAGAGAAAGAGAGTGGTGCATGATAAGAACAAGAATTTGAATCCATGACCTCTTGCTAGTCCTCAGAGCTGTACAAAATGCTTACACTTCAGTCAAATTAAGAGTATAATGGTTAGAGCTACCTCGACTGTATGAAATTCTGACCAACTCCTAAAACCAACTCAATTTCCTAACTACATTGTATTGTTCTTGCACTTGCAAATGTCGTCGTTGTCGTGTTGGGCTCAGATGAAATGTATCATGCCACAGTGGTTTCGTGTGAGACTCTTGGATGCTCAGAGTTTATTTCCTTTTTTCCTTATTACTATTCTTTTTAAGTGTAACCAGACAAGGATGGTTAATAAAACACCTACCGTCATGAGTTAAGGTGGCCCATCCCGCTCATCTCCCCATACAAACGGGGAAAGAAGATCACGCCCATATTTCTTGTCAGAAAGTTCGAATTTTTTGCGCGTTTTATACAATAACTTTGGAGGTGGATTACGCAATGATAAAGTAAGAACATCTTAAAAAAATTAGTTATCAGACATAGCTTATTTAATCAAGATTTATAATCTATTTTGTTTTTGTTAGATTTTTGACTACAGCGGTCGTGGTTTACTTTTAGCTATAAGTCGTTTTGTAATTAAAATTTTCGTAAATCTTATCAAATCATGCACTATGCACATTGTCTTTTTTGTGGACATATTGCATCTTGCTCATCACGGAGCCTGTATTTTTTTTTAAACAGAGAAGGTCCCAGAGCGCAACAGCACGGTTTTTTACCGTGCCCGCGAATGAGTTCGTCCCGCCGGGTTGGGCCACCTTAAGCCCAAGAGTCCGCATTCTCGAAATATTTGGGTGCCATACTGGGACCTTTCCTTTATGAGCACGGCTACATTGAGTTGGAATCGATAGAACAAGTATTTTTTTCTTCGACCATATGGCGATAGTACCAATCCATACATGAAATTTCCGAGACGAATAAGTTAAGCCTCATAGCTAAAAATACTTGCTCCAGATTTTAACACCCAATCATCACCCACGTTTATGTAAGAATATTTACAATGAATGTAGAAGGCCTAATATGTTTTTCAGGATGATAACGAGCAGAACATTTTCCTGAATACCGTGCTGGCCACTGGACCCATTCGTTCTCTGATCGCTCATGCCGTTAACAAGGGTGTGTATGCAAATGTTTATAACAAACGTCAAGATTTTTTTATAATTTAGCAATAACCTGGTGTTGTCCGGTAATTAGGAATAATAAATGACATTAATCTGATATCCGCTATGGATTACGTATTGACCACAACCATGATGATTCTCACGTTTGTAAATAATTTCCATTTCATTCTTCAACTCTATGAGATTTTAGCAAAAGCCTACTTGCAAAAACCAGGTAAAGAGATCATACGTTAAAAATATTTTTAAAATATTCTTTTATTTTAGGTTACAGTAATACCAAATATTATATGACAACAGGTGTGAACCAGATGAACGACTACAACGAGCAGGTGACGCTGCTAAAGAAGATGTGGTTCACGAAGTACGCGCGCCACTGGACCGGCCTCTGCAAGTGCAGCTGCGCTTTCGAGAACATCTTCTTGGCCGAGCTCAAGGGCAACGAAGTGCTAGGTACGGAACCCTGGCCTATGCACCGTGCGCACTGAGCATGCTATTACCGAAAGTGAAATTTTGAAACGAATTTGCGAAGATTTGTGTTTGTTATCTTTGGATATAGGCCGTCCTTGCTTGTGACTTTGATCTTTCGGAATTCATCTCATCGTTAGTGAATGTTTTTTATAATTGTTTTCATGAGTTTTCTTCTCGCGCCAATTATTTCACATGCATGCTATGCAATGCATGCTAATTTTTAAGAATCATAAAATTTTATAGAAAGAATACAAATACGGACAGATACAAGTATTAAGGTGGCCCAACCCGGCGGGACTAACTCATTCGCGGGCACGGTACAAAACCGTGGTGTTGCCCTCTGGGACCTGCTCTGTTTCAAAGAATAAGACAGGCTCCGTGATGAGGAAGATGCGACATGTCCACAAAAAGACAATGTGCGTAGTGTATGATTTGGTAAGATTTACGAAAATTTTAATTACAAAACGACTTATAGCTAAAAGTAAACCACGACCGCTGTAGTCAAAAATCTAACAAAAACCAAATAGATTATAAATTTTGATTAAATAAGCTATGTCTGATGACTAATATTTTTAAGATGTTCTTACTTTATCATTGCGTAATCCACCTACAAAGTTATTGTATAAAACGCGCGAAAAATTCGAAATTTCGGACCTTGTAACTTAGAAACCAAACACAATTTTACAATGCCAACGGTCATCAAACATCTAGTTCGAACAAATAAAGCTATTTTGAGCAAATTTTGGGATCTTTGACAAGACATATGGGCGTGATCTTCTTTGCCCGTTTGTATGGGGAGTTGAGCTGGATGGCCCACAATATTCCAAGAATTTAACAGAAAGATGAAAAGTTAAAGGCGAAAGTGTAAGCAAAAGTTACCATAAATGTGTCCTAAGATAGAAACAAAACAAAACAAAAGAAAATATAGAGGCAAAAAAGGTAATAAATATTTGTGTATCGAAAAATGTATCATGTCTCAAAGTAAGGCAAAAATATAAATCAAGATTTAATTTTTACTGTTACCTATTTCACTCGTTCAATTGTTTAGATAAGACAAAAGAAAACGTAAAAACTTTCGTAGCCTGACATTAAATACCATTTATCAAGTAAATTAGAACAGTGGTTTTCAAATGATTAGTAAACTACGATTGCAATTTTCCGATCATACGGGCCCACCTAAGTAAATGTAGGCTAACGACGAGGAATGTAGGTACCTATGTACGCCGTTTGCTGCAGGTCTGCACAGCTGGCTGTTCTTCGCGAAGCGTGAACAGGACCACAAGGCGAACTACCTCGGCTACATGGACAAGTTGGAGCTCGCAGGAGTGAGTCCACGCATACATAACACATATTAAGTTTATAATCGAAGCTAACTAACTAGTCCTTCCATCTTTCATCACTTTGTTATAAATAAGGTAACTTTCTTTGTATTAGAAAATAATGTATTTACTCTTTTGTATGTAATTGGACATGGATGACTAATACCGCACCTAATGTCGATATTCAATGGGATGATATTAACCCTATCACCTAGTAAGTAAATAAGTGTATCCATAGTTTTACTTCGAATCCCAAACTCTCTAACTAACGCACCAACTACTATACCACATCTTAATCTTAAATCTTTAAACGCGTTGAAAAAAGTTCATCGTGAAAGTTATGTCGTCAATAGTTGTTAAATCGTTTTCCAGGCCCTAACAGTTCCCTGTCCCTAAAAGTTGACAGAATTTAATCCAAAAAAATATCATTTGAGAAAGCTTCTATTTTAGTATGTTTTTATTTTTTTTATAAATTTTTGTATTAGTCAGTAAAAAAATATCTAAAATAAAGATAAAAAAGACAACTTTTTTTTATGTTTTTAGCCAATATTTTACAATCTAATGAGTATATTAAAAAAACTTAAGCATAGAGACTTAGATTTCAGTAATATATTTTAGATTCCAAAAGTTCAAAAACCTAGAGAAACATTAACAGCATTATAAACCGTTATCACTCGTACTATGGGAAATTGATAGGTGACGAATCTCTCAAGTGACGCATAAGCCCTCGCTATAACTTTGGCCGGACAAGTTAAAAAACCTGTAAACTATATCACGGAACGCCCATAGCCAATCTCCATGGATATTGTCTACACAAGAAGAAAAAATCTTCGTCATTTGAAATTACTTTTCAATTTTAGATTGATATATGGCGTTAAATCCATGATTTCATATTTTCTAGAAACATGGCGTATGTTTGAACGCCGGGGCAAATTTGTAAACGAAAAGATTGGAGTACCTTGCACATGCTAGGTCAGGTGATAGGGCGGCGTGGTGTCCTGCCGGCCCTTCCTCTTCTTTGTTTGCTGGGCGCCTCAATAAAACTATGGTTAGCCCACACTTGTAGCACAACACTTCACTCTTCACATCGATGAAAGTCTCTAAAGAAAACTAAACTTGTCCAAAACAGTCGTAAATATCTTCCGTCTCGTAGCTAGCAGGCACTTCGGTCGCGCCCGCCACAAGAGTGTTTTTCTTTTTTGGTTTTTTTCGTCTTGAGACCGAAAACCGTGGGTAGGTAGAATTAGAGGGTTCATTAGTGGATTACAAGGAGATTGTGCGCTGATCTTAGGATCAGAAGACAAACTCCTAGTTTCGTTCTTTCCATTCCTTCAGATTCTTCTTCTCTCCTTCCATTTTTATTTGTTTTCAATTTATTCTGATTGCTTCCGTAACTGAGCGTTTGTTGTGCCCTTCTCTAAACGCGTCAACAATGCGTTACAGAAAGGTTCGATCCTGAAGTTCCACGCGGTGCTGAGCGACACGAAGGACAAGCCGGACGACACGATGTTCGTGGGCACGTCGCCGGAGCTCGAGCTGGCGCTGTACACGCTCTGCTTCATGGCGCGCCCCGACCGGCCCTGCCGCCTCGGCTACAAAGAGGCGCGCTTCACCATCTACACCAAATCGCTGCGCAGCGACGGCATGCTGCTGCTCGATACTGGCTACCCCAACTTCGCGCCGTACGGTTAGGGCGCTGCGATGTTTGTACATGGTAGGGGTCGGGAGTAATTTTAAGGACTATTTTACTGCGACGAAAGTGTCGAAGACTACGATATGTTTCTTGCAATGTTCGCAACAATAAAATTTATAAAATTATATTTATTTAACATATATTTTATTTTAAATTTAAACAGGTGACGGCAGCTCAATTTTCGAATTCGCTTTGCATTGCATTATTTTTAAAGACCTTTAATTGATTCTTTAGTAAAAAAAGTAAAATTAAATGCCACTCTTACTTGAATTTGTGTGATTTGATGATAATAATGCTATCTATAATTGAGGCAACTGGGCAACACATTCATTGAGATTTATTAGTTAGTGTTAGCAGCTAGGTAGGTACGCGGAGTTTGCCTGGACTAAACCGGTTTTTGTATGGGTTCGAAAAATTGTGTTATTGATTGAGAGAAGCGGCCGTCAGTTAATTTATATTTCATCCAGGCCAACAGTTCATTTAAGACAGGACTGAAATTCGTCCGGATGGGTTCTAGCTCACTTCACGTGGAACATTCGCAAACGTGACTGCATGGATATAGGCACATTCAACACCATGCTTGAGATAAACTTAGATTATATCATTGATATGTGAAAGTAGTAAAGTAGTACGCTATTAATATAATAAGTCTATCGATAATATCCAAATGAAAAAAAAAACCTTTATTCTACTTAAATCGTACACAACGGCAGCATTTTACGAGTCTACCCTTTTAACATAATCAGGACAAGAGTAAGAACTACAAAACGGAGTTGTGGCAAACAAATGTAAAATAATTGTTATATATAACAAAGACAAATTATACATTAATTAATATAAATACTATAAAAAATAATCTACATATGTCCACGCAATAAATAGTGTGATCAACTGAGAAACTAGGGACACAGTAGAAAAACATGATGCTAAGGACTTGAGATGGTCTTTCATTAGAGCTTTAAAAGTGTGGATCGATGCACACTGACGGAAACGTAGTGGGAGTTTGTTCCACATGCGTTCAGAATGAGCTTAGAAAGATTAAGTGTAAAATGCTGGGGAATGGGACGGGATATCTAGGGCAAGGGTGTCGGAGGATCTTGGTGGGAGGATAGGAATTGAAAACGCTTGTATAGGTATTTAGGAGCAGCAGGGTCATTCAGTGTGCAGGATAAAAGAGAGAGAACATGGGAATTCTTTCGATGACGAATTTCAAGCCACTGAAGGCTAGACCGGTACTCGGAAATGTCGTTATATTTTCGCAGACTGAAAATATATTTAACGCTTATGTTTAGCAATCGATCCAAATTACTCAGCAGCTCTTTATTGACGAACAGGTAACAGACATTCGTGTAGTCTAGGATAGGAATAAGAAGAGACTGAGCCAACAGTCTTGTGCTTAGAGGAAGGAAATCCTGCAGACGCTTGAGAGTGAATACTGGCAAACAATTTACGACTGACCTCACCGAGATGCACATTCCACGATAACGTCTCGTCATTATAAAGCTTATTATAAAACTTAACCAGAGTAAGTGCAACAAAGAGTCGGTAAAGATGCTTTGTCCAGTCTGCCTAAGAGTTTCGTAAAACCGATAATAATCGCCTGCGCCTTCTGTGGGTTCACAAGTAAGCCATAGAGCTTTTGCCCATGAGTGTACTGATTCCAGCTCGATGATCATGAAGGCAAACGCACTGTCCAATTAAACCATATCTGAACACAAATCAAAAATTTAACACATTTAAGTATTACCATAAGCGTGAAAACAGGGAAAAACTTGATTTCCCATATTGTAATTTGATAGTAAACATGAAATATGTAAAAGTGCACAAAATCAAAGAAGAGTTAAACATAATGCACATGTTCCAAATTCAACATAATAAAGAAGAGTTGATAAAAGAATTGTTTTTTGTAACATTATTTAGAACTCAGTTTTCCATACTAATATTATAAATACAAAAGTAACTCGGTCTGCTGTTTCAACTAGAAAGAAGAAAGAAAGAAAGAAAGAAATAGTTTATTTACCTGCGTTTAAAGAGAAATTAACTTAAGGATGTTTCGAACCAAACTCAAAAAAAGGTGGCCCAACCCGGCGGGACTAACTCATTCGCGGGCACTGTACAAAACCGTGCTGTTGCGCTCTGGGACCTTCTCTGTTTTTAAGAAAAAGACAGGCTCCGTGATGAGGAAGGTGCAACATGTCCACATAAAAGATAATTTGCATAGTGTACGATTTGGTAAGATTTAGGAAAATTTTGATTTCAAAACGACTTATAGCTAAAAGTAAACCACGACCGCTGTAGTCAAAAATCTAACAAAAACCAAATAGATTACAAATCTTGATTAAATAAGCTATGTCTGATGACTAATCTTCTTAAGATTTTCTTACTTTATCATTGCGTAATAAACTACCAAAGTTATTGTATAAAACGCGCGAAAAATTCGAACTTTCGGACCTTATAACTTAGAAACCAAACACAATTTTACAATGCCAACGGTTATCAGACATCTAGTTCGATCGAATAAAGCTCTTTTGAGCAAAATTTGGGATCTCTGATAAGAAATATGGTCATGATCTTCTTTCCCCGTGTGTATGGGGAGTTGAGCGGGTTGGGCCACCTTAATCTATGAAAATAACTTAATATAAAATTAACAGAACAACTAGATATTTAAAAAGCTTAGAACTAAAAGTCAATACCTATACACATACATATAATAAAATAACAGGTAAATCGGTTCTAGGCGCAGCATATGTCACTGTATTATGGAATTCATAATGCAGTGGCGCTGATTTTAAGCCTAGCCGTTCATTAAACTACTACTTTTACTACTTTATTACTTTTAATGACTAAACTGTCGAACAAATGTTGATGAAATTTCGTATAGATAGTCTAGACCTTGGAAACAGGCTACCTTTCGTAGCGAAAATTAAACTCAAAGGGGATAGCCCAAGCTAGGATACAATTAAAACAATTTACAATATTTAATGCTTTATTATAAGTTCTTAAATAATATAGATGCGGCGTTCTTTCAAAATGAATATAAAACAATAACAATAGTAGTCTAAAAATAAGAGATTTGTAGATGATTCGTTTTTTATTAATTTTAACTAATACAGATTGAGGCTGATGTGTTAAGTAGTAAAGAGATAATAAGTGGGATTAAAAACCTACCCCTCCTTCACTAACACCGGTAAAATGCCTTACTGATACGTAACAGAAACGTATATAACGACATACAGTACTTATCTTACTTTCAAATACTTCTTTTACAACCAAATACTACAACTTAAGATTTTTAAACAACTAGATGAAAAGCCTATACACACATTTTCGACAGTAATCAGAATACTGAAAAGTAGGAAAATGTTGAAATGTGAAAAATATTGCACTTTCAAAAACCATATAATATCAAAATTGACCATAGATATGACTAAAGACCAATTTAGCTAATGCAGTCTCAATTAACATTTATTTCCTTCAATATTTACATACACATTAAGCTTATGTCTATACATACTTTTCACCATTTAATTCAATAATTCCAGGTACAACAAGAAAAAATGGCACAGTCATTTGATTACTGATTTCATAAATATTTTAATAGAAAAAATGTTGTCCTTTTAAATATGTTTACATATGTTGATTATGACTACTTAACTACAGTTTACATTCATAAAGCATACATAACTAGCCACCATGAACCTAACCTGACTAGATCCTTTGACTTTATCTCATTCGGAGTATAAATAGTCCTGGGAGTGCCGACCAATTACTTTAGATGCATTATTTGCGTAATATATGATTGCACTTCTCAGCCGATACTAGGTTCACATTTTTAATGAAAAATATAATATAATTATAGTGACGTGAGCGTATCCATGCTAAATTATACTTTGCTTTTAATTATTATTAAGTTCTAATTTATTCTGTACCGACACTCGATTATGGTGGGGACATTTTTCTAATTTTAATTACTCTCACGTTTATAAGTCCTGTGTAGACCTATTAGACTCTTCAATATTCAGTGCATAGGAGATAAAGTATTTCCCACCCAATCCTAGTACTCTTATTATTGTACTGACTAAATTTATTTAGCGATACGAAAGGCTAGAGAACAGCACGGCTGTTGATGTCTGAGTATAATTTCGACAGTAAGCCTCGTATAGATAGTCCTCAAGTATCAAGACCCTTGCTTGATTAGTCTTGACACATTTATGAACAAGTCCTGCATGTGTCACTGCCAAATGCTTAGGCAGTTTGCACATATGTACACACAGTTCTACATTGAGCACTTTCGAGATAAAATGGCTAGTTGAAAAACCATGTAATGGTGCCCGTCTCAGTCCATGAGCGCGTTACATAAAGTAGGAACCGTATTCGTGCGGCATGACGCCGCGGCGGGGGTAGAAGGTGTGCGTGGTGGAGAAATTAAGCAGATTGGAGATGTTGGAGGTGTAGATGTCGGCGAAGCGAAACAGCCGCCGCGAGAAGTACGTCGGGTTGTGGTACGTCCGGAAGACGGATCCAAACTGCGCGTTGAACACTGTTTTGATGTCGTTCCTGCAACGGAGAGCAAAGCATTGAATTGTTACAATTACTATAATATAAGAAATGAAAGACCCTATCATTGACAGGAATAATCTCGAGAATACTAAGATCCGAGACTTTTGTATGTACATTATGAGGGACAGTGAAAATACTTATGTCTTATAGCCCATGGCCCATTTGGTAACGCTGGAATGTACATCACCACAAGTTACAGTAGAGTCCGTTTATATTTATTATTATTATCGTGCAATATATTATTATGTCCAATATGTAGAAAGTAACGCCTAAACAAATATTTACCAGCCCACCTTAGTATAGGTGCACAAAACGAACAAAGAATAAAGAAAAGTAGCATAATATAGCGACAATATAATTATATACTTTCTTGTGACTCCACCTAGCATCAAATTATATCCAATCCTAGTAAGAAGTTTTATTTTCGTACCTATTTCTATAGAATACCTCTAGTAATGAATCACTATCACTAATTGTTATAAAATCCAATGTCTGATAATAACTTGAACACCACTTGCCTGATTTGGGTGTAGTTTGTATCTACGTATACCTTAATGCTTTCCATCTAAGTACTACTTACCATCAAACTAAATTACCTAAGGTGTGAACAATTAAATAGTAGAGAAGACAGGGATTACGAGACCCAAAGGCGAAGCCGCGAGTATCTATTACGTTACTACAAAAGTAATCCTGTTACCAGTTGCTATTTTTCCAATGGACTTATCTGCAGAGATCTGCTCATTATTATTATTAATTAATCTTGAAGTCTCTGCAATGACATTAATTTCTACTCTATTTCTATTAATTATATTCTACTGTGATGGCAAGGACACGTCATAGGTGATTGGTTGACTGTAAAGTGTTGTCTAAAGCCTTAATAGCTATGCAGCGATCTACTTACAAGGGAAGACACAGAATTTGCCATCCAGGAGCCACCAGAAAGGGCAAGTGTGATTTTTAAGGGTGTGTTATGCTGAAAGGTTGTAAGGTTTGGGTCAGAAGCCATTGAAAATGGATATCTCAAAGTGCAGGTGCGATGTGGGTTCCGGGACTTACAAAGATTATAAGTGGTCCTACTATATCTCTTCTCGTGCATGTCGTAAGAGGTGACTAATGGATTCGTCGTACGAGGTTCGAATTCTACGTTAAATTGTAGGTCTCGTCCCTTACTCTATTAAATCGGTTCATTCGCACATTCGTTAACATTGCATTGTTTTCCATCCAGTTTAATAAAAGGAAGATCCCAGCATGGCACGTAGTTCCCATGACAAATGTAGAGCTAATATCATGACAAAAGTTAATTTGAGTTTCAGCGACGATTATGAAAATAATCTGAATACAATGCTACAAATGTAGATGTCGCTGAAACTCAAATTAATTAGATAACGGTAATGTCTTATCCATTGAATCCATAAAATTATCATGACAATAGCTGTGGTATAAGCCATTCATGTTCGGTTACATAAAAAAGTCCATTGTTTATTCTAACCACAACCAAATATCAACCAGCTATGACAAGAAAAACTACAGGCATATAACCAATGGTAAGTAAGCTATCACGCAGAAAATTTACAGTAAGCAATATTACAAATTGGTAAAAAACTCGTAACCTTAAAAACTTTCACTACAAAAACAAATCTACTAAAAATAAGATCTGTCCATGACATTATTTAAGTGACCTTTAGCATTTATTGTGAGTTCTGCAATGATACCAGAAACTGATATTGCATACATTTTTAATGAAGCATTCTTTTGATAACCTCAATGTCATGTTGATTTATCAAATTGTTTGTAGCAAAGTTTTCCTCGTTCATGGTCACATTATAATTTATTGTTCATGTAGAAAAATCTAAAGAGCCTATGGAAAACTACAAATAATACGGACAGCTTATATGGTGTTTTGAAATTGTCAGCACCTTCTTGTCTTCTGTGCGATTGTATGTCGAATGTATGAGGATGGTCGAAACGATTCTGGATTTGTGAGGAGGCATGGAAAGGACAAGTTCATGAAGCAGGAGAGCAGATCCTACAACACAATTAGGAAATATTTGAAAGTCGCCAATATCAGGTCATGGCTGCTCATGACTCAACAAGGAGTGGACAGCTTTAAATTACCACATAAGCTTTCCATCCTATTTGTAGTTTTGTCTAGTTCTTTTTTTTTATGTGATTGGACATGGATGGCTAATACCACACCTTCTGCCATGGTATGCCAACACACCACGTGGGAACTAGGTGCCATGCCAGGACCTTCCTTATATCGCACGGCTACATTGCACTGGATGGAAAACACGGAAAATTTTCATTGCCGCTTCGACCATCGTTCATCCAATGAGATGATACCAACCCGGGCGGGATTAACCCTACCATCTAGTAAGTAAGGAAGGGGACCTACAGTTTGACGTGGAATCCGAACCACGGCCAGCCTCTCTCAACAGTCGAATGGTCACCCATCCAAGACCAGACCGGACCCAGCGTTGCTTAACTTCGGAGAGCGATCGCCGAAGTGTCGCGCCACTGGGCTATTGAGGCTGACAATGGCTTGTCTATTTAATTTATTAATAAAAACGATTGTTGTTGTTTGTTTTTGTTCTAGATCTACCACTTATTTATTTCGTACAAAAATACTGCAGTATCGTACTACGTTTTCGTTGCTAACTCTCAACTCTTCGTTCCTAACTTTCCCAATCAAATATTATTTTCGTCAACTGGAATGAAAAAAGCGAGCTTGCATGCTCGGCATCTCAGCTCGTAATTGAAAAGAGAGCATCAAGCGTCTATTCAATGAACAATCATGCGCTCTCTATTGTAGCTGCATGGCGAAAGCCTTTGCTTTGCCGTTGCAGCGATAAACGAAAAAAAAAGAACTCTACAATTACGATAACATGATGAAAATAATGCGATACGAGTCGCAAAAATCACTCAAACAATCAGTTACCTATGTCGAAGTTAATTTAATTTTAAATTTTTTGACTTAACTTTACTCAACGCGTAAAGCAAAAGGTGAGAGTTAGAACTGTAAATTACTTCAAAATATTACATTTACTACTAGGTACATGCACAAGATTACGTGTTGATGGCAAATACATTCTATACAATTCAATGCAACATGTGAGGAGTTGACGAATGAAGTCTGCGTACTCACCCGCCTCGATCCAGACGAACACTGTGGACAAGCATTTGTTAGGGTAATTTTGAGCTGTAGTCAAACAGCATACATCCTTGGGCCGAATTGAATTTAGGAACTTAAAGGCTCTGCACTGACAGTGTATTCAGTGTACTATTGAAGCATAGTTTGTCCATGGTATTCGACGAAAGTACAGTTGAATAACAAAAGATGACTATGATTTCTTAGGAACAAAGTTTGGTTGCTTGGAAAATTATTGCTACAGCTTTTCTTAAAACCCTTAGTTTAGCAACTTCAATAGCAAATAAACATCAAAATAGAATAGCTTGAACAATAGTTTAAAAAATGATAATATTTTGATATTGCATGATTTCCGTGGAAGTCACAAAATGCTAATGAGGAAATAATACAGAAAATCTCTCACATAGTATTGAGAGAATTCGCAAGTTCTTTTACACAAACCGTTTTTGGTGTGCTACCACTGCTTGTCCGAAGTGCATACAAGTGCAAAGTCAAACACAGCCGCTGCCTCCGAATCCTTGTTGTCCTAGTGGTCCTCAAACGCTACTCGTGTACTCCTTGTTCAACTGATATCTCAGCGTATTGAAACCAATGAAAAGGTAAGCTGCGAACGTTACCTGAGCACTTCTTGCTCCGCCATCCACTCGTCGAGCACAGCCACCGCCTTCGGATCCTTCTAATCCTAGAGGTCCTCAAAGAGCTACTCGTGTACTTCTGGAGCGACTGCTTGTTCATCAAATTGCAACAAATAAAGAGGTGAAGTGCAAATGTCACCTGAAAATGACTTACTTACTACGTCATCTACTCGTCAAGCACAGCCACTGCCTTTGCCTACTTGAACTCGTAGTAGTTCCCGACCAGCTGTGTCCAACTTACGGTCTCCTCTACAGCTTGCAGCTTATTGAAACAAGTGGTGAGATGATGAAGGGCTAATGTCACCTTAGCACGTCTCGTTCCGCCATCCACTCGTCGAGCACGGCTACTGCCTCCGGCTCCTTGTAGTCCTGGTGGTCCTCGATGAGCTGAGTCAGCATCTGCAGCCAGTTCGCGTTCTCCTTGAACGACTGCTTGTTCAGTGTATTGATCTCGTGCTGAAGGAAAATTAATATCTCCCTTATGCTCTGTGTTCAAAACGTGACCCGATCGAAGCCGGGTGATATAGAAGTGGTTGATAACTATACAATGTTATTACTGTTAGTTCGTTGATGATGGCGCCAGTCCGCCAGCCATGCTCCAGCGTAACGTCGGCGAGGTCACTGTAGGGGTGATCACCGAAGTACAGCACCTGCTGCCCGTTCCAGCCCGTCAGCTCCTGTAGCTGCTTCACCGTTCCCTGAAAACACACCGACCCCAAAACTTACTGGCAGTTGAATGCCCTGGAATTTTCGAATCTCCGGTCTAACGGCGTGACTAATGAAATGGTTGTCGAGTTCTAGATGGCAAGGTTTCTAAATAACACTGTATGGTTTTATAAATATACCTTCAACACCTGATTAAGTACTACAGTTACGGGTCTAAGAGATTTAAAGAATCCATGTGACGTCCAGTTAAAGAAAATTTTTAATAAAAAAAAACTCATACAATTGTTACATCACTGGTTAGGGTTGGGGTTAAAATCAACAAATCGTGAATTTTAGCTAAGCAAACCGTCTGAACCATGATACCATGATTTAGGATAAAAATAATGTTATATTATTTGCATCTTGTAGGTTAATTCCATTTCATTTCCTTTGAAGGGGCTCATGGCTCAAAGACGCAGGGACTTGCCTTTAATGTCAGAAATCATAGGTTCAAGACAATCCCCATTCATGCACCACTTTCTTTCTCTTTCCGAGTTGCATAAGTGCATTTCTACACAAACGTGAGGTGTTCGACCAGTCAGAATCCATGTAAAACTGTAAGTCGTATAGGAAATTAAAAACTGTGCCGTATTATCCATCCATAAAGGGAAGATCTTGGCATGGCACCTAATTCCTTCGGGATTGCAGTGTGTTGGGCTAAAATAATGACTGTGGTGGTAAGCCATCCATTTCCAGGATTTAATCAATTAAAAATTATCTTTAGAAGATAATTGACGACGTATGAGCTGTGTAAACATATTTTTCACTATCAACAAACTAATCACCTCATTAATATCAAGATGGGCAGACTGGGGAGTGCTATGTTAGTTGAGTCAACATAAGCACATGTTTACGAAGACATTAAAAATAGACTATCACATCTATGAAGAGGCTGTTAATGTCGTAACGTTAATGTTATGTTTGAGATGTTTAAGTCACTATGTAACAACAATAAGAAGGTAAAATAAATTTTATCCTAGGTTTTGTGAGGACTGACTGATTTTTGAAGACAAAGGTAAGGGGAAAATATTGCCTGCATTCACCTGGCGACCGGACATAGCTGATTAGGCCAAAACGCTTATGAAAACTCATGGCTCTTTTTAGACAGTTCTGAGTTACTGTGGAATATTCTGATCAGTTATGGGCCTCGGCGCGAGATGATACCTTCTCTTTACAAGCGCCAGCGGACCGATACAGTTTTGTCCCTGCGCAGCCATTGGCACTTGGGAAGGTAAGGAATATCACGCAAGGGGCTGTTTTATGTTCTCGGTCAATCTGTCTAACATGCCAACAGGTATGTAAGACATGCTAAAACATATTTCATACTATCAAACAAACAACAAAGCACCTTTCAAAAGATCAGGTTCACGAACCAAAATACCATAGCATCTTCATCCATTCCTCCCCGCTCACCTCATAGTATATGACCCCCTTCTCGAGCGAGGTGACCTTGTCCCAGACGTGCGTGTTGGCGTGCGAGTCGAACACTCTGATCGGCCGCGACATCTCCGTGAAGAACTTGGGCTTGCGGGCGTTCACGATTACCACATCAAAGTACTCCCGCCAGTCTGGCCCTACCAGCATCTGCATTCCAGCGTTTCTGCAATGTGAACAATGTGTGGAACTCAGCTTTCTATGGCTTCAGCAAAAATAAACCTATAGAACGGGGCTTCAGTTGAGTTCCAGGTCTTTGGGTGGCCACCGTTTCGGTTGCTAGCGTTATTGTTTGTGCTTGCGTCAAGCCTCGTCAGCTAGCCTATGGACTGGCAGGCCCAGATTCTCAAACTGTAGAGTGACTTTGCTGGTAGTCCTCTCGCTTTGACTTAAACAGCAAAAAAATACAATCTTAAGCCCATTTCCACTATCCGGAATACTATATTGCAGTAGATGTACTTTCTTAAAGTATGTTAGTTTCCCGTGGAACTGTAAGTTTGACAAGTGCTTCATGTTGTGTCGGTTTCGACAATACAAGTCTGTATGCTGTGGTACAGATTTCCATCAACAATTGTTAATAAAATTGGTAAAGGATTGAGTATGGGGTATTTTACTGAAAACCACTTGCCATCCAGCCCACTGATTTTAAAAGTCCAGTAAAATTTTACGATACAGTGACATTTCATGAAAACTTTAATAATCCTTCTCTATGGAGACATCTCAAGCAACCTATTACAGCTGTGTCCCCAAAACAGTTTTGACGAGGTAGCCTGGGGGCCATTATGGGAGAAAGTGAAAGTGAGTGAGTATTCAAGTTGGACCAGCTACTTTAAGGGTCTACTGCCTACAAACTTGCCCGCCTGGAGAAAATTTTTCTCAGGATGGGTAAAAGGAAATTGTATATCCCAGTTAATAATGTTTCATAATTTTCATAAGAGATTCTGTGATTTTTGTTACAAGCTATTATTAATATTATTATTATTAAATTTTATATACACTAGCAGCTACAAGCTGATGCGTGTATTTTAATTATTGAGTGCACTGTATTAATATTTTTGCAAGTAAAGTTTTTTTTTTTAAGTTTAGTTTTTATTTATTGCTTCTCGTTTTTGATATTTGTCCAATTTATTTTTAAAACTGTTCACTAACTATATCATACACTATTGTGTATGATTATATTTATTACATCTTCTAGGAGTGAATGATTTAATAATTAAGAACTAACACAAAGTGGTAAGGGCTGTTAGTGACGAGGAAGAGCTTCTTGCCGGCTTTCTGCAGCTTGTCGAAGTACTTCCGCAGGTCGTGGTTGGGGCGGACATACTCATTCACGTCTTGCGCCACGATTGTGTGCATAACTGGGTGACAGCTTTGCACTGAGTTCTGTAAAAGAGACCTTATCAAAATACACATAGGAACTATGCAAATATACAAATTCAAGATATGTCGAAGGTTCCTCGTATTGCATGCATATGAATTATATTAAACCGAATCCTTGTAGAATGTTAATCTGTCCCTATGGAAAATTTAATAGTTTTGTTGTTGTTTAACAAGTTTGAGCACAAGCGACAGGGGTGGAGAATAGCAGCTACCATAGCTCGCAAACTGGGTCCAAACTTCGCAAACTTTCGATCATATGCCATTGCAGACAACATTCTTGGAAACAATCCTAAAGGTAATTAGAAATACTAATAAAAGTTAAACTCTTCTTAAAATTGTAACATTCTTTGTCGCAGTGTATGTTACCTTGACATCCCTAAAGAGTATCTCCGGATGGTAGTCAATGTGGTTGCGGATGAAGTACTCGGCCACGTTGCAGAGCAGGCCCACCTCCGGCACTGAGAACAAGTCCGCCAGGTGCACCATCTTGGACCGGTTGTCCTGACCACAACACAGTGTCATCACCTCAAACATATTATTTAGATGCTCACTTAACTAATAGCTTCATGGTCAAAATATTTAAACCATATCAAATCAAGTGCTGTTATATCAACTCATCAGAACATATTCCCTATAATGGACTTTCGGTCGTGCAAAAATCTATCCTTCATTGGAGAACTGCTAAATAAAATTTGATCATATTTCTTGCAATGCTAATATCTAGTAGGTAAAAAGGGGACCTACAGTTAAATAGAGAACCAGGAAGAATGTCCAATTCATAGTAAAATACACATTTCACAACCAGAAAAAGTTCAGAAAATGTTATTACATTCGTTAAATTAATATGATGATAGCAAGTCATTGTTATTTACAAATATTTTTGTTGAATGTGTTGAAACATTACCTATTTATTTTTTACGCATCCAACACATGTCTACACATATATGATTTGTAGTATTGTCGAGAGCATGGGTTAACTGGATGATTGCTAGTGTGGATTGAAGACATTAGTAATGCTACGCAAGCCAATACCTTTCATGGTCACAACTCAGTCAGTGTGAACAAAAGTAAATTGTTGTATCCATGAACTATTTTACGGATGTAAAACTTGTAATAAATATGCACTAACCTTATGAGACTTATGATCTCCCTCGACATAGGCGATGGGTATTATCCTATTTTTGTACATATCAAGGACTTCCTCCGTGGAGAGAGGCGTGAGTCCCCTGTATACTGATCCGAATTGAATCTGCAGGAAGGAGTCCAGCTTTAAAAGCACTCCCTTCTCGATGTCGTAGTGCAACCCGCGTACAGCGAACCCCGGCTTGTACTCCAGATTTAAAATCCCAGGAGGGTACTGAAACATTATCATGAAGAAATTTTTATTTTGCTTACTACGTACACAGATTAATAATAATATTTATTTTTTTACCAACTCGCCACATAAACTTTGGATTAGGAAAATCAGAGTACATATAGCGAATCAGCTAATAGAAGATTGTAAATTTGTGAAGTCCTCTCTCTTTCTCACAAGCAGTGAGTTCAACTTTGGCGTTCGATTCTAGGGTAAACGATGTATATTTTTGTTTGAACTGCAGGTTTGAGTGTTCAAATATCGAACAAATAAATTAATATAAAAATAAATGTGTCCAAAAAACGGTGCTGTCAGTAGGTGGGATACTTAATGGATTTTTCTATGTAGAGTACATATTATGGCCCACCAGGCCCTCGATTAAGGGCCGAGTGCACGAAAGGACAAAAAAATCAAAATCAACGTCAACGTACGATGAAACACGCCACTTTGTATGGACAGTATGGAAGGAACTCTATGCTGTTCACTAAAAGTGACGTGTTTGAACATTGATTAACTCGGCCGTCTCTTCGTGCAACCGGGGCTTAGAATTATATTTACGTTGGGCCAACATTCACATCTGTGTGCTACTAGTTCATCGATACTAATTTTTTTTAGCTCTGAGCTGCATGGTTGGCTAGCTTCGTCTAGGAAATTGATGACGATAAAGTAGGATACATTTGTGGACCTTAGCCTAACATCTGTAATGGGCATAAGTTACGCCCGAAAACGCCTATGATCCTTCAAACTTTCTCGATGGCTGCGAAAATGGCGAAAATGCCAAACTTAAAAATGCAGTAGAAAGGAAAATTTGGTTACATGTATCTCTGCTACCACTTTTTAAAATCTTAGATAAAAAACTGAAAATTGTAACCGAAATTGGAAAATAGAGACTAAATGGGTGAGTGGGATGGGGTGTGAGAGTGTAAAGTGACCTTATATTTCTCAAGGAGTGTGTCGCGACCCAAGTTGTAGAGCAGGTGCTCCAACGAGGGCTTGTAGTGGGCCAGTGTATAGTCGTAGTCGAACCCATACACGTTCACCTCGCTCAGGTCCAGCTCGTTGCAGGCGAACACGCCGCGTGGGTTCACGTCCTGCGGCAACTTTTTTGCTGCCGTGCAACATAAAGATTATTTGTGAAGCTCCGCGACTAAGATGGATGTGCTTTCGAAAAATACTTGACTGTTCTAACAATCGAGTTATTCCTATTGGGAACATGTTTAATATATGTTATTTTATGCAATAATAGAAACACCAGAGCTGAGCACAAGTCAAATAATGTGAAGACATACTTTTGTTATTGTTAAATAAATATGACATAAGGGCCACCATGTGTGCCGTCGACTTTCTCATAACCAAAACGGAAAAGAATCATATCTCACATTAGATGGTCTAGTACCTCCCAAAGTAAATAAAAAAGTACTTAAGAGCCAGGTTTTAGGCACACCGTCTGTGGGCAGACGAGTAATAATTAATAGGGCCTCTGACCACCTATCTACACCACTGCATGAAAGCAAATTTAAATTATGTCAAAATATTTTGAAATGTAGGAGGCATTTAACATTTAAAACGAATGCACCAAGGGATAGCAATAGGTACAACAAAATAGGTAATGTAGCGATTACATTTGAAATAAATCAATATAAAAATGCGTCAGTGATCCGGGTTTGAAGTGCAGTTAGTTTGCGTGTACTTGAGCAATAAAGGTACTGCAGATTCTGTTTTAACTAACCATAGATGTAGCATACAATAAATATTTAAAGTTTTAGCCACATTTACAGACTTGGTAGAAATGTGTGTATGTCTTTGTTTACAGAAAACATAATATTTAGCAACATGCACGGCAGAAACAAAAACGGTGGTAGGATACGAGCACTGAAGCACTCAAGCATTGTCCCTCAATAGTATTTGATTTTGTATAAACTGCCAAATGTTTTTCCAAAACCCGTTTCAACAAACTAGAGGTTGTTTCAGCCAAAGCTTCAAGATTAAATTGTTTTAATGCAAGTTAAACAATCCATTTATTGTCTTTACATTATAATGACCATTCCTTGCCAAATACATAATTTGAAGGAAAAAGAAAATTTATAGATTGCAGTAAATTACAAGCATTGAAGAAATGGCCAATTTGAGGTAGAGCCCACCTGCTTTCGTGTCTAGATTATCCCCTTGGATACCTGGTATGGTGAAATAAATTAAGAAATTTGTATTAATACACAATTAAAAATTAAAATCAAGTAACAACTGAATTAAATTGGCTACCTATTACAGTCACTGCCGTAACTTCGGAAGATGATTCTTGAGGTCTATACTAGAGGCAAGACGTACTGTGACGAAGAGTTTTAGTTTTCACAAAAATGTATTAATTAATGATTTGCGAACGGCTACCATCTCAGGAACGCGGGGACTTGCTTTTCATGTCAGAGGTCATGGGTTCAATGCCCGCCCCGTTCATGCACCACTTATCTTTTTCTCAGTTGGATAAGTGCATTTCATCATGAATGTGAGTTGTTTCTAGATTAGGAAATCATGAAAAACTGTATGGTGTTATAGCCCGCTTAGGTTGGTACCAATCGTATTGGAAGAAAAGATGGACTAAGCAGCATGATGAAACATTGTCCATATTTCCATCTAGAGTACATAATGTCCCTGCAAGGCATTCCTTCAGGAATTCGGAATTATTGTGTTTATATAATGACAGTCGTGTGGTATTAGCTATCAATGTAAGTAATAAACAAATGTAAAAGAACACTAACGGGGTTAGGCTGATGCGATCAAGTAAATGACAATGGTGCTGAGTGGGCTCGCATTGACTGAGCATCTAGGATGGTGCAAAGAATTAGTACGGGCTAGTTAGTCCCAACCAGAGTGTCAAGAAAAGCTTCACAACACGTTGCGGCCTTCATTAGGATGCTCTTGTTCTTGACAAAATAAGAACTTGGGTATAAGCCCGCCTTTGCGCCCCACTTATGTTTTTATTGCACTATGTTTTCTTTTGTAAATTGTTTTTTTGTAGTGTATTAAAGAATTTTCAATCAATCAACTTAAAAATCATATCTGAAGACAAGATTTTTCAGCAACATTCTTCGAATATTACAATACAGCACAGAATTTAATAGAAAATTCGGTGCTAAAATCCACTTGATGGTTGAGGGCATGTGCACGTAGTCGCATTATTGCAAAGAGAAAAAAAGGGCATATAATCTCACATGTGTAAAAATACCTAAGAGTGCGAAAGGATAATAATGTAGCTAATTTCATTTCATTTCAACAAATATTTTAAATTACTGTCACTGCATTATGAACATAATACAGTAAAATATGTTATACCTGATTCATCTGTTAATTTATTCTAGGTATGTATATAGGTAGATATTGTTTTGTCTCATTGCTTAACAATACATATTTAACCTCATTCATATTGTTCTATTAAGTTATTGTAACTGAATTGAAAAATGCTACTGTTGGTACTTGCAAATTAATATACATTTTCTTTCTTTTTTTTTCTTTGCTGTGCAAGGATGCAGCTATACATAATGTTGATTCAAAATCGAATTCATAATGTCATAATCAATCATTATGAAATAAATAAATTGGTACATGTATAACATTTAGAGAGTTTTTTTATTTTATAATAAAACATTTATGACACGGGATTAAAAAAAGGTAAATTACAATGTCCCTGGGTTTGTGTTACATGCTTGAATATTTATGAGGTGTCCAAATGGATAGTCAGCAAATAGAGGATTTATTACAGAGCATCTGTACGTACTATGCACAATTGATGATCCGGAGAGAGCCGGAGAGGTTACCTATTCTGTTACTCGGACGACGATCAGGGAGTCGCATCAAAATTATTCTGTTGCCAAAATGTTCAGTGCTACGATACCTACTAGATAATTTGAAAAAGATGGCAGAAACAGCAAAATATATTTAGTGTTGTAAAAGGGACTGGAACGATGCATTCCAACTATGATCTGTGTCAAAGTTTATGTATGCCTCCCCTTCGCAGAACTCCCTAACGACAAACTGGAGTCTGCCTTCTGCAGGTTCCTATTTTTTAAAACGGGATAAAACACCAGAGTGGCATTCATTACGAAATAGGTAAGAAAAACAAACCAAAAATTGTATTGGGTAAAGTGTACGATGCATTACATACTTACAGCGACATTTTAGTTTAGTCCGGCAATAGGCCTCTTTTAGCAAGTCACGAGTCGAGTACTTCCGACGGTTCTTTAAACATTGCAGCAGGTCGTAGCCGCATGCTCTTTTTCCATACTGCAGTAGAACCGTGGTATTCATTTTGGTATATAAATTTTACTGTATCACTTTACGTTCGGTGTTACACGTGTCGGTCATTATTTCTGCACTCAATTTGAAAATGGAACACCTACAAAATTCCTGGTATATTAAGAATTAATACATTTTGCAATTTCCAATGACTGTTACCATCATGCAAGCAAGGTGTATACCGAGATCAAAAACCAATTTTAGTATATACGTCTTGGAAAATATTTAATTCACAACACCCGCCAGCACCGTTGCATAATTTTCGTTGATCGTTCATTCGATATTTTTTTAATCTGTGATTTTCATCTAGTTTGACACATACAATTTCTTTAGTAAATAATCTGTGGCTGGTGGATCGTGAAGTCTCCAGCGGTCACCAGCGACTTACAAATGACTCACAGATGGTGTATACATGATCTATATAGGTTTATAAGTAACAGGGATCAGTTTAACTGATGTTGATACATGTTTTAAATGCACAGTTGAATATTCTGTGGCAGGTGATATATTTACAACCAGTGGGTCTACTTTATAACTTATTTAAGAGTCCTATTCAGAGTTAACTGTCAAAACCTCGGATTTCATCTGATTATAGTCATTCCAGGCGGATGCATAGTAATTACACACCGCATAATAGTTATTCCAGAGGAGATCCTCCGGAAAGCAAATCAGCCGCACGACCTTTTTTTTGGTCATTCGAAATTTGTCTATGAAGTGGTTTCTCGAAGTACCAGATATTCCGGTAAGAAAAGCCGGTCCGGAAAGAAATTATAACTGCTCCGGGGTAAAAATATTAACCATAAAAAGTGGAAATTTAAACCATTCCAGAATTTTGTGTGTTCTCGACGGGTTCTCGAAGCAACATGGTAATTTCGTTCCGGAGGAACAGGAAAAGGACTAGCAGCGAGGAGACCAGCGCAGCAAATATTGTTTAAAATGTGAAATAAAAATATGACTACTGAGCGAGTCTCCTCTAATAATAAACCGTCTAATATTTCATAAGCGCCCGTTGTCAATGTAAACACGAGATTGACAGGGGGACTGTAGCTCTGTCTCTATGACTGCAAAAGTATCGGTGTCGAAATGATTACATTACATTTTCTCGGTCATTAGAAAGCAATTTTTCAGAGCTTCGCATGACCGGCATGGTTTTCGCAGCACCCCTGTAAATTCGAAATCCCATGGGCGTCGTCGGGCACCTTAAGATGTCCTGGCGTACGCCATATGCCGCGCTTAATATAAAAAAAAAACATCTTTTTTTGGCCCCCGATGGCAGCTGCGCTGTGAGTTTAAAATCGTCGCATGACCTTTGAGTTTTCTTACGATTTAGGAAATATTACTACATGATAGTTTCTTCTGTAAGCTCGATAGCTCAGCGATAGTCCGCAAATCCGCTGGTATGGTGCCTCGCTGAGCGCGGTTTCGCGAGCTGAGGTGAATTTGACTTTTCTGAGTAATTTTGGTCAATCAGCACCCATACCGATTTTTTATAAAAAAAAAAACAATTGTCCATGTGATTTTTTTAAAAAATCGTTTAATGTTATGTTTGTTGGTCATATTGTCGAATATACATTATTAAATAGAGTTGACTTAGGGCCGAGTGAACGAAAGGACAAAAAATTTAAATCAACGTCAACGTATGATCACACATGTTAAGCGGACAGTATGGAAGGAACTCAATGCGGTTCACTAAAAGTGACGTGTTTGAACGGCTCTTCGTGCAATCGAGGCTAAGCCCCGGTTGCACGAAGAGACAGCTGAGTTAATCAATGTTCAAACACGTCACTTTTAGTGATCCGCACAGAGTTCCTTCCATACTGTCCACACAAAGTGACGTGTTTGATCATACTTTGACGTTGATTTTGATTTTTTGTCCTTTCGTGCACTCGGCCCTTAGCCGCGGTTGCACGAAAAACGGCTGAGTTAATCAATGTTCAAACACGTCACTTTTAATGAACCGCATAGAGTTCCTTCCATACTGTCAAAACAAAGTGACGTGTTTGATCATTCTTTGACGTTGATTTTGATTGTTTGTTCTTTCGTGCACTCGGTCCTTAGCCCCGATTGCACGAAGAGACAGCTGAGTTAATCAGTGTTCAAAAACGTCACTTTTAGTGAACCGCAAGGATTTCCTTCCGTACTGACCATAAAAAGTGACCTGTTTAATCGTACGTTGACGTTGATTTTGATTTTTTGTCCTTTCGTGCACTCGGCCTTTAGAGACGTAATATTTAAATAATGGGAGAACATTTATATTTGTGGATACGCGCTACCAATCATATTTTTGCTACGATACCTGAAAGTATGAGTAACAATATTGACACTTTTTCCTCCCAATTTCAATGGACAATTTTGATCTGCTCTTGTTATGAAACATAAACTGTATAGGGCCATCTCTAACTCGGGTGAAGTACCGATGAACATGGAATCCACAGGCTTATCTATTCCTTGTTGGTTAAAGTGTAGTTTCAAGACGGCGCCTTTCTGAAAAATAAAACAACATGTAATATTGGCGAAAAACTTGTCAAGCCAGAGTTGGGTTAAGTGATGTGGTTCTTGTCGGTAAGAAAGTACGATTTTTGCAGTTATTGTTTAGTTTTAAACATAAACATTTCCACGTGACCGTTTTAATAATAAAAAGTGAAATAAACTTACGAAATCGAAAGCGCGTTTCTCGTAGGTACTATTTATTAGGTAATATTTTGAACGATTATGATATGCATGTAGAATATACCGTGAACCAAAAACAATTAATTATAAAAAGTAACTTGAAAAAAAGAATTATTTTGTAAGCATAGTGCCAGGTTGGACCAGCAAGGAAACCTTTCGCGGGCAGTGCGTCTTCCTTTTTAGGGTTCCGTCCCTAAAGGGTGCCAACGGAACCCTATTACTAAGCCTCCATTGTTTGTCCGTCCGTCCATATAAAAAAAACCTGTTATTTGTGTTAAATCTAGAGCGATGGTATGGAACCCTTCGTGTGCGAGTCTGATTTGCACTTGGCCGTTTTTTTTTGCATTTCAACCTTGCGCAATGTTCATAAGGTCGTTCTTTTTTTACGGGTTTCTGTCTTCTTTGAAAAAAGCAACATAATTGCATTATACGAAAAAGTAGATTTGTCGGATGCAAATACGATTTTGATGATGATGACAATATGTTTAACGCCGGTAAACCTTTAAAATTAAGTCTGTAGAATCTTAAACACTTGGCAGGAGGTATTTATTACGGGCGGAGGGACGAAAATAAAATATGTTTAGTTATGGGTATAGAGCGGGAGGCTGAGTGGTCCGCGAAAAGTTTGCTTGCCTGTTCGTGTCCAGCCTTGCACTGTGCTTATATGTTTTATTACAGTTTTCTTATTCATTTCTAATGAGTCCTTGCTTTACGGTCGATTCCATGCATATTAAATACATCTTATTTATTGCATTGACTGTAGCAACAGTATTCAATAGAATACGAGGGTTACGTTAATCCTCGTATCTGGGTGGATATACATTTAAAATATTTATGCAGGGTGTTTGGTAATTCGATACATTCCTTCTAAGGGGTAATTCTAGAGCTAATTTGTAATTTGTCAAAAATCAATAGTTTTTGAGTTATTTAGGTTTTAATTTTTTTTGGAAATTTTCTGTCTTGTTACCAAAAAAATATAATTATAAAATAACTACTCCACTCTGGGTACTTAATCAGCTATTATCTAATAGGTGACGAATGAGAGACTACTTTAAAAAAATATGTTCCCTCAAAATGTCCGTAATCTCAGAAATAAAAGGTCATAAATCACATGTTATGAAAAAAAAAACACAAAATGTATTTAGTTAAATCGAAGAGGATTACTAAAAAAAATGTATGACACGTGGCATGCCAATTATGGGAATAATTCATATTTTATTCGCTTTCAGAAAATGTACGAGTGACATTTCGAGTGAAAATGAATGAGTAATGTAATAGCTGATTAATTACCAAGAGGAGTGGAGTAGTTATTTCATAATTATATTTTTTTGGTAACAAGACAGAAAATTTCCAAAAAAAATTAAAACCTAAATAACTCAAAAACTAATGATTTTCGACCCCCAGTTTATTGGGACAAATTTGTTGCAAATTAGTTCTAGAATGACCCCTTAGAAGGAATGTATCGAATTACCAAACACCCTGTATATAATCAACAGAACTGATTACTACATAAATATGTCTACAAAATTGTCTGCTTTCTGAAAAAAATATTCATACTTACATCACCAAATTGTTCGTATTTCAGGTATCCCAAATAGTTAGCTCGATTAGCAGACTCCTCTTTGGAAAAATATAGCCAATTATGTAGACCTAGAAAACAAAATCACCATTTAAAACATGCGAGATTAAAATTACATATTAGCCCTAAAATTGTAGGTAGTAGAAGTACTGCTCGCGATAGGTACTTATCATATTTATGTTAAGAATTAGGTATAGTATATTTTTTCTTAAATTAAGAATTTTTATATATATCCTTGCATCACGTTGGATTCTTTCTACATGCATAGCGACATCGTACTTGTCCGTGACATCAAGCGGTTGAATAGTGTCAAACAGAATTCACCCAATGATGTATCTAGGCACACATAATGAGTGGCAATGGCGAGCCCATTGCTTTATCATCTAGCTAATGCAAGAAAGTCCAATACAGTTGTTTGTTTCCTTGATATTTTTCAACACTGTTATAAAAATACTCGTGTGACAAGACATTCTTCTACAAAGTTTTCCAAAACTTCATTTTCGTTGGCAACAAAAATTAGAACGTTTTTAAATTTTTTAATCGTTCGCAGCGTTACAGCATTGTAATGACATTTTTAAAACAATCAGAAAATGTTTTGGTCTAGACATTCATCGGAAGTAGGATTCCAACCTGCGACTTTTGGATTACATATACAAGATGGTGTAGATTTTGCGTCTTGACCACGGAGGCGGTACCTCCCTCCTGTCTTGACCCTACGCTAAGGCATGTTTACTGCAATAGATAAAGAATTGTATCGAATATAATCGATAAATTCGTTGGTGCACATAGTTGTTGAAATAGCCATGGAGGTGAATAGCTATATAATAATAATCCAAGGTCGCAGGTTCGAGTCCTGCTTCCGACGAATATCCAGAGCAAAAAATGTCTCTAATTGTTTTTCATCAATCATTGTCAACTAATACAGCTGACAGACGCCATCATTATCTATCGCACCCAAAGAAACTGTGTAAAGATTTAGACTTATTTTAGATTTAAATTTTCGTTACAAGTGAAGGCGGGGAATATTCCTTCACCGTAAATAAATCTAGAGACAAATTACGTTACCCAAGTCGTTTTGTCCCTAACACATTATTGCTGAAATGAGGTCCATTTTGTTAGTCAACCTTTTTGGACCCTGAAACCGATTAATCTGTTCTCAGGGAGCTTGGAATGGCTTCCGTGATGTTATTATTTATTTATTCGCAGTTGTTATATTTGTATAATGATACTATATCGACAAATATACAAACCATGTTCTTACCAGATACTTCACCATTCTTCAACTCTGATACAAACACATGTTCAAAGCCAGAACTGCTGATTTTTCCTCTTCCTCTTGAATACAGACCGAACCATAATTGTTTCAGGAAGTCTCTTTGCTGCCTAGGATCTGGTGTCACATAACCTGTACAAAATAAATTGAACTAGTGCCTAGGTAGTAATTGACAGGTATTATTGTATTTGAAGTTCAGGCTAAGTCAGGAAGAATACATTTACTATTTGGAAACAATAAACATATTTACCATAGGTGTATACTTACGAACCTTTGTCTTTTAGAAAGGTCATTAGCTGACGAATCACTTGCGTTGACATAATTGCGTCCATAAAATCATTTTCTTCGGTTCTTTCCTGCAATTGATAGCTCATTATAATATACATACTATAAGATTTCGAAAGCACATGGGTGTCGTTGTCGGGCCCTCCATGGGAATCCGGGCTTTCCATCAAACTTGTCCGGACATTTGATTGGTCTGGATTCTCGACGTATACCTAAATAGATAATTTGAGTATACTGGATTAATTGGATTTTCGGCCAGTCGAACTTTTTCTTTTTGTTTATGCTATTCAAGGGCCATTGCATGACTCAGGCTTTTTTAAATTTCCGGCTTTTTGTCAGGACTTTCAAATTTAGTTGTAGTTAACCTACCGGCGAGTGCTTGGCCTATGCATTTCATTTTGAATTCAACTTCCGGTTTTTTCACTTAGTTTTATCGGTAACTAAATTATATTTTTTATTTTTATTTGCAAACTTACAAGAAATGTGGCTAAGCAAACAAAAATGTCTGAAAATAGTATCTTCTTCACAACTTACCAGCGGAGTGACGTATTCGTTTACAAGCGTATCTCGTTCGTAATTATCTAGTAAAGGAACAAATTTTTGTATCGTAGGTATGCTGTATACTGAGTCAGGAACTCTTACAAGGCTGAAAATATCAAATAACATTTTGATTTCTTTGATTTTATCATGAAGTGAAGATGTTTTTCATGACAGATAGGTATTATGCTTTCTAAAATAACGCTTTGTTTGTACCTACTCGCTGATATAGATTTTTTGGACAAAAGTTTCATTACATATCAACTTATTTGCAGCAAAATACTCACGGCTGTGGTGCTTTGTCGTCTTTAGATTGCGATGTAGTTTTTTCTTGATAGTTAACCGTAATCAATCTTGCTGCGTTGTTAGTATCTTTTCTCAGAAGTTCTTCGCTCAAGTTTTGCAATTCAATGTCGGTAGGTCCATTGCGATCAACAGGTGTATTGACTTGTCCAGTACTACCAACAATGGAACTTGGCAAAACTGGTGGGCTAGTAGGTTTGCCTGCTGACAAAGTTGGTTTGGGTTTCCCACCAGAAACAATGCTGCTAAAGCTCGGTTTTGTCGTAGGTTTAGCAGTGGGCTGAGGTTTAGGGCCTAGTTGAGAAGGATTTACGATCCCTGAAGGGTTACTAGCCGGCATTACATGTGGTTTCGATGGTGATTGTGGGGTTGGTGCGACCATTTTGCCACCACTATGATGGATTTGTGTCGGGCCGGATGGACTGATACCTGAATGTGAAGCAGGGTGCCGTGGCGGCTCAGTGACGATCGATTGCGGTTTTACACCAGTTACAACAGAACTATAGCTCAACGGTTTTGTTGGAGGACTTGTATCCTTCCCTTGGCTGTTATAAAAGCCCACTAAATCGTGTACTTTTCCGGAATTTGTTCCACTCATTGATGTTTTGCCAGTTGCGGAAGTGTGGGCTAATGAAGGGTAGTCTGATTTTGTTACTGATCCTGACCCAACTGAGCTTGGATTCCGACCTGATTCACTTAAGAGTAGATTTACATTGGCAGTGTTAGGATTAAGTCTCGTTTGTTCCAAACCTGAAAACAGAAATATTCATTATAACTAACTTATCATTATTATGATGCGTATCAACTTATCATTAATACAAGTCATAAGTTAATGACGGTTTAGTTTATTTTAAGGGACCATTTTAATTAACGATTTGTGATAAAGTAAGGATAGTGCTCTCTGGAAAAGAGATTTTTTTTTAATTTTTCATTTTATAAAAAAACGCGCAAATATTTGCAAGGGTGTGTATGTATAACACAAGTTACTAAACGCGTGTTCGAGGGAAAAAGCTAGGCCAGTCAGAGATTTAAATCTCTCCTACCAGTACCCAGCCGCGGATCCAGGATTTCGCTCAGGGGGAGGCTAAAGTCAAGCAATTTTCGAATGAGCAAAAAATCGTGTAAGCAAAAAAGGTCGTGTCGGGCTATACCAATTCATGGCAAAGCTTTGCAGTGACTGGGAAAAAATAGTAGGGGACAAATTTGTTTTTTTCTAAAAATAGGAGGCTTCCGTTGCGTTGGATTTAGTTGAAATAAGGTATTATGTACAAACGGCATCACCTAGACGCCACACAGGTTTGGCCCACACACGTTTTCTTCCAAATACCAATGCCTACTGTGGCGTTGAGGGTGATAATAAGGTGGATCCGCGCCTGCCATACATTTTCCCTTTTTCTATGCAGGTTTAAATAACATTCATTTCAATAATTTTTCAAACTTTCGACTGTGCACGTGCAAAGAATATATAATTGCACGGGGCGAGGAGATTCTTAGTTATGTATTAGATTAGTGACCAACAGTAGAGCGACTGACCTTCACCTCAATTGACCTTATTTTGACGTAGACAGGTTTGCTTGCAGATTTTCATAAAAGTACCTACACAATATTATTTATTTTTGTTTCTGTTTGTAATGTATGTTTTTTTATAATTTGAAATTTATTTGAATGAAAATGCTTGCATGCAAACAATGGAATTATGTATGTTGTGTTCAAATGGTCTCCGAAAAATAAATGCATACCTACCTATCCAAAGTTACGGTCACTTATACTTTACATTATTTGACTAGACGGTAACATTCGTGTTCATAAGACATGATGTCATGCGAATTGTATGCTCTTGCGAATAACACGTGCACAATTAAAGTACCTACGTGGTTTTGTGCACCTAAAAGTTTTTTAATGCTTATGTTAAGTACTTATTTTACGTACTTATATTATTGCTTGATATTAAATTGTACTTAAAAGAAAATCGTCAGAAAACCCATCAGTTCCAAGCCTCTAAAAATGTGTATCAAAATGTGTTAGACTTATTTAACGTGCAAGCTTCAGAAGTTGTTCTTAATTTGGCTGAGGAAACAGGCACGAGTCATCGTATAGAACTCGATCACATTATTCTCATAAATATAACCCGCTAAAGAACACTGCGAACAGAGACGTAGTTATAAGTATTTGATATGATTGCGAGCACGGAAATGGCATCGCTGATTTCACTTTTTTATTAGTAATGGCACAGTACCTAATAGGTATTAGATGCAAAAGTCAAAGTTTAAGCCTAAATAAAATGCTTACCATGGCTTCTGTGTATCATAAAAAATAATTGTAACAAAATTAACAATTTCACTTCCATTGTGACAGTGGAGCAAAAGTAGGCCACAATATTTGTGCTTGTTTATTTATTCGATTTACACAAGAGCCTAGTTTCAATAAGTTTTCGAATCACAGTTACATGTAGATCGTCAATCGCCGTGCATGTAGGTATCACTGCGTATAACAGTAAGTAATATTAATATATGGTATAACGTTGACGCGACTGCGACAAAGCGACTGCCAACGTCATTGGAAAGCAGGTTGCCGTTGAGACGTGCGTCTCCGAGTGTGTAGTAGATCGACTGTAGCGAGTGGCTGAGACGGAAGATAATCTAAACAAGGCAGCGCAGCGTGAGGTCGGAAATATCCCGCCAAATACGAAGCAAACAAACGGAGTTGCTCATCTGCATAGTTCCGAAAAAACTTTACAAGAAATATGTACACAATTTTACCTACATAAGTACCTAAAAAATCCCAAAATAATTCATCAAAACATTTTGGGTTCCAGGCAGTGATATGCAAAAGTAGTATAAAATATTATACCCTGCAAAAGACATTATTGTTTTTTTTCTGTGGAAAAAATTACATTAGATGTTTTTAGGGTTCTCGGATGGGAGCCCTTATAACTTCGTTACGTCCGTTCGTTAGGTAATTCAGCTAAGCTAACTAGATCGCGTAAGTACTAAATTCTGACAGTTCACTCTGAATACGACTGTATTTAATATATAATTGATCTGACGTTTTTAAGTGGGTTAAAATCGCGTTGCAAGTTTCGAGAAGCTAATAAAAGCGTGTTAAAAAAAAAGATGCCTCGAAATCGGAAACGGAAGGAATCGATTTAACGGTCGCGCGGGCACTTGGTTCCATTTCAACCATATACCTAGCTTCTACATTTTATGCATGTACCTCGTTTTATTGTTAAAGTTTAGACTTTAAAAATTTGAAAATTTATTGTATTTATAATACTTTTTTGGTACCTAAAAAATAAAGATTTCTATCTTGGTGTCAGTCAGGCAGTCGGTCAGTCAGTCAGTCAGCGTGTTTGAGTCCACTGCTGGACATACGCCTATCCTATTTTCTCCAGTCCTCCCGGCCCTCAGCGGTACGGAACCACTGCTTTCCGCCGATGCACTTATTGTCGTCGTCCCACCTGGCGGGTGGTGTTCACACACTCCGTTTTCCTGTCCACGTCCGCCAGGCCCGGCCATCTTGGTGATGACGGCAATATTCTTAAATGTTCAATCTTTGCAATCAATGTCCGTAACGCAGGTATATATACAGGTTCAATCTTAAACACCTGAAGACTATATTAGTAGGAGGAATTAACTACGGGAGGAGGGATTGTAGGAGAATTCCAAATTGGGTATAAAGCAGGTTTGCAGCATATTCATAAAGTAACTAGTTCTTTTTGCAGGGCTCTATCTTTAATTAATGTGTCCTAGCTTTACGGTCGATTATGCAAACATACATATCACATTCCTTGGAATAAGCGTCGTAATTGCTTAGTATGAAAGAGTATATTTACATAACAAGTTCTACTGTCTGCAAAGATTCATGAACTAAATACCTAAGAGATTATGGGATCAAAGAGGTTATGTGATAGAATGCTATAAAAAGTAAATCTACATGGCAGGCTATCGCAGCATATTACCACAGAATAAAAGTAATTTCTGTCGCATTCGCAGAATGGGCGGACTTACTTTAGTGCGGGGATTATTGCCGGACTAAATAACATTTTATATGTTTATTCCGCTCACCATGTTTTTTTTATATCGATGCGCGTACCAAATTTTGACGGATCACTCTGAACGGTAAGTCCGAGTAGCTGTCAAATTCTATAATGAAAATATGTAAATTACGTACAGCTTCTATCTGTTGTCTTCTATTTGTTGAAACAAGGTGCCTACTTTTTTCTACATACAGTCGTATTCGGAGAGCACCTGTCGTACGAGAATAGCACCGGACTAACCATACAAAAAACCGGCTTAGTCCGGCGCCGCCCACTCTGAATACGGCTGATACAGTTTGGAGCGACGCGAGAAATTATCATTACATTTTTCAGACAGAAGGCTTCCTATGGCCGAGTTTTATGGTATAATCATATTTCTTCACCTCCATGATTATCATAGCCTGCGGAAAGCGAAAACTCAATGTAGAAAAAAGTAAGTATTAAGTAAGTATTTTTTTAAATAAATATTTACTAATGAAAGCGAAAGTCTCGTGTTCGCTTCTGCCAAAGTCTATGCAGAAAAAAAGATGCCTACTTTTTTAACATATATTTGGACAGAAGCAAACACGAGAACTTCTCGCTTTCGCTTCCATGAGTAGACTCCCTGGGGATCTACTCATGAGATTTTCAACTGTGGGTCATCGTTGACTCACCGGTGAGTCAGAAAACTTTCGTACTCATGAAATGACAGTTGTTGTCCCTTTATAATTGTTTTAATTGAATGCAATGACACATCACATTTGACGTTTGATGACGTCAGGCGAAAGTGTTTCACTTTCATGTGTGTTTAACTCTTTTTCGCTTTCCTGAGTGGTCCGTCCGATTTATCATCTAAATTGGCGTTTACGGAACTTCAAAGTTACGTAAAAACGTCAAACTTCTTACAAATGTTTACTAGATGTTCTGTGTTTTTACTTCTTCGAGCTGTCAAAGTCAAACTCGGACTTCGTCGGTGTAAAAAGCAATGTCAACATATTTACGGCGACGGTGATTAAGCTTTCAAATCAAACTCGTACTCGCAAACGTTAGTTCGCTTAAGGCCCACTGCGCCCACGCGCGCTCTTGAATTTCTCCATCACTACATAGTATAAAACAAAGTCGCTTTCTTTGTCCCTATATCCCTATGTATGCTTAAATCTTTAAAACCACGCAACGGTTTTATATGCGGTTTTTTTTAATTGATAGAGTGATTGAAGAGGAAGGTTTTTATTATATGTATAATAACATCCATTAAATAGTGGAGAAATACTGTTATTTTTGAGGTTTCTAATGCGATGTCGTAAATAATTACATTTTTTCCGCTTACATTGCAAACGCAGGCTGAAATTGACCAGTCCGAAATCAGTCAAAAACGACATTGACCCGAGCGGAGCCGGGTACCTCAGCTAGTACATTTATAAACGCAAGTCGATCGGTTTGGCGTAAATTCCAATTTAGGTGACAACTGGGATTAATTGAGTAAATATGCTGCGGGTCTACTCATCAAAGCGAAACCGAAAGGTTCTCGTGTTCGCTGCTGTCAAACTCGATACAGAATTATTTTTTTCTGCATAGAATTTGACAGCACCGAACACAAGAACTTCTCGCTTTCGGTTTCCTCGGTAGATAAATCGCATATTTATTCTGGGGGTCTACTTGGCATTCTGAGATGTCAAAATGCAGTTTTAGTGAAGATATTTCACTCAAAATCGTTGCTACTTTTTCGGAGCTCGCACGGCGACTTTGTTTGTTTTTTGTTATCCTACTTTTTTTTATTCTGTTGCAGTTTTGTTTCTTTTTGTTTTGTATTCGTAGAAAGAGAATCTCGCGACTTCTCCGAACTCTTTGATTGTATTGCATGGTTCGCCGGTAAAATTAAATTTTAAATTAAAATTCGCAACGCTATTCGCATCACATCCTCTTTTTAGTGCATAAACGGAATTTGGAAAGGTTTTCAAATTGTTAACATTAGTATTTGCACAATTCACAAGTACTTATTTTATGTAAATCAGGCAATGAAGACTACTTTGGGAAATAAAGAGCTTGGATTTTACTTTATTGGGTGGATAACTTCCAATGTTTTTAGCTTGTACCACCTTTTCGCTGTTCAAGAAGGTTTGTTCATGTTTTGAATAAATTGATTAGTAGTCATATACTGCAAATTCAGTCGATATGGCTGTGAATTCAGGCCGTAAAGTTGATTTAAAAAATGCTCTACTTCATTGAATTATTATGTATATTAACCAAATGCTTTACTCTAATTCAGCCAAGAATGGCGAGGTCATGACTTCTTTCAAAAATTATTTCGTTTGGCTGATTTCATTTCCATTAGATTCTAATTTATTCTTCAAAATTCCTCTTTCAACAAAAGATTTATTCAGAACAACGCAATAGAGTGGAAACCTCTATAAGGAAATAAAACCATGTAGGTAATAACATATGTACCGGAATCATTATTATATAGCATCGTTTAAATTCTGGCAGTGTCTTCATAAGCAGTGTCACAAACGGCTTCAACCTAGATGCCGCATATTGGACTTTGACCCACATAAGTTTTCTTTGCAAATGCCAATGCCTACTGTGGTGCCGAAGGTGATGCACTCTGTGCATGGAATTTATTCGGGCCAACAAAATATGTGTTACACAGACCTCACCTCTGTGTTCTACCGACTTTATCATGGAGAATGCTTGTCGGAGCTGCATAACGCTGTCCTTTGGTTCCCTTTTTACCATCACACAACGCTGAACAGGCAGAAAATGCACCCATTCACGATCATCATTAAAAAAATCAGAACCAACCTCTAGGGCCTTTATGTTTAGGTTTGGTAAACTATGGAATGCACTCTCTGCCGAGGTATTTCCCTCCCCCGGGTTCTTCAAACATGGTGTGAAGAAGCACCTGGTCGGCCAGCATGGTTTTCGCAGCCGCTTAAAAGTCCGAAAGCCCATGGGTGTCGTCGGGCACCTTAACAGGTCCTGGTGTACGCCATATGCCGCACTTAAAATAAAAAAACAAGGTAACAAGAAATTTAAGAAAAAAATATATACTTCAAACAAACATGTAACACAAAGTAATAATTAGTTCATTTCTATGACAAAAATTAAAATAAATTGTGCTGAATTGGTGTGCACTTAACTGGCACGCAGCTGATGCCGGTACCTAAATTCAATATTTTTTTATCACTATTATCAGTTACCTGTCTATGCTCAAATACCCCAGATCATTTTGCGGCTCCTTTTCGTTGTTTAAGACCATTCGATAGGTAGCGCTCCAACAAAGAGATAATACTTTTGTGCGTTTACATAACATTAAGATTTATTTAATTCCAAATCACTTGTCAGAACAGTGCTTCGCATATCTAATGTTTGGAGGTCAGTTCTAGTGCTAAAGGATACTTAAATCTTACAATAAATTGTAACATAGTGACTGTGGTAATTAGTAAACTCCCCCCCCCCCCACCCCCTAAACCGGTCACGTAGTATGGGTAAGAGCCCTAAGTCATTAAATCAATTACGTGCACACTAGTTTTCATAAAACTCCGATTTTTTGTCGGACAATGGTCGGTACTAATGGAGCCGTAGGGTCGTGTTGCACCAGGTATAAGTTCATATCCGTGCTTGCTGTTTATACTCCAATAGGTGCAGTCTATTTGATTTTTTATTATTACTCTATGCTTGCAACAGAGAACCAACACTTATTATTTATATTTTTTTATTTTCAGATGTATTTAATTTTAACCAAATATCACCAAACCACCTTCCAGACTTAAAACCGGGCTGGTCAGTTCTGGCAAGATACAGAGATGAATCAGACATAGAATGGTTGACTTGGAAACGATATTTTGGAATGTCCTGGCTTCTCGTGCTATTACATTTCTTGGGATCCGAAACCGTGCGCACTTACAAGAAATCGCTTTTACCATATTGGTATACGTTATTCGCTCTGAGCTTCATGTACTGGAAGTTTGGAATTGTTCCAGCACTGCTTATTACATTGCAGCCGATACTTTACATTATTGGTATGCGTATCGGTAGGACCAATAGTGTTTTAGTCATATGGGCAGTCAGTATAATAATGCTAGTGGGAGTGAACTCACTGAAGTCGAGTGAATGGGCTTGGGGATTAGCCGATACCGACGAGGACGTAAACCTGATCTTCATAGCGCTTGGCTGGACACAAGTTAGATGTATGAGCTTCAGCTTTGATGAAATAGAGAAAAGCAAAACACAGATCGGAAGCACACCCAAGGAAAATGGGAGGCACAATGCTAAATGTCTACTCATTAGAATATTTAGTTACACTTTGTACTTTCCGACATTTCTCATGGGACCAATCATTGTGTATTCTGATTTCGAAAAGTCATGTAATGAAATGGAGACATCCTTATGCTTAAGATTGAAAATATTCATTTTTGATATGATTCTAATGATAGCGTACATGGCCTTAATGGACATAGCTCTTCACTTCATTTACTTTTTGGCGCTTCATAATGACGTGCAGGTAAGATATTTCTGTCTCCATAACTTCTCCCTCAACTTCCTCCCGTCCCTTATAGACGTTAATGAAAACATTTCCAGTCATGAAAACGTGTGCTGTGTAGATTCCGGCACGTAATTGGTGGTGCATATGAGATGATAAAGAGGCATTCACAGCATAGTTCTCTTATTTGTTGAACACACATGCAACTCTTTATACATGCTCTTCGGTTATGGGTGCTATGAATTCGACCTTTCCAAAGCACATGACATGTCTGGTCATCGTACGTTCTTCCGCTATAAATTTAATATAACAATAATTTATGATTTTACATTAGTCCCAACCTTTACAAAGTTCTCATTTGGAACTTTTTTACTAATATTATAAGTGGGAAACTTGAATGTTTGTCATTCCATCACGCCAAAATGGCTGAACCGACTACAGTGAAACTTGCTAGATACTCTTACGTTCTGGATTATCACATGGGCTTATTTTGATTATGGACAAAAAGCAGCCCGACATCCCGATTGTATGATATACGTATGCGTGTTAAGACTGGTGGTCTTTTCTGATCCCTACATGTGGGCACGGCGTCATTTCAGTACGCCAGTTCACTGCCCGGCATGGCGCTGTGCGGCGCCGGTCTGTGGATGGGCGTGCAGTTCCACCTCAAGTACGTGGTCATGTACGGCACGAACAGCGCTCTCGCTCGGCTCGACCACGTGCGCGCGCCGCCCACGCCGCGCTGCATCGCCCGCATACACCTCTACTCGGACATGTGGAAGCACTTCGACGTCGGCCTCTATACGTTTTTGATCATGTGAGTTATAACAGAAACGTTTATTTTATTTTAAAATCAATATTTCATTGCTTGAAAAAAAATACATTGCGCACTTTTAAAATATTTCATATTTTGACATATGATGACCGTGGAGATGTCTCGAAAAGTGGGCCCAAATGTCCTTTGAAATTCTAGACTTTGCCATTCATTCTATCCATAGTATAATTCTAATAATGGAACCATAACATGGCAGCAATTTCAAAAATTATGATTCAACTCGTCCCGTATTCAGCCGATATTGAATATGCGAGTGTGTCATATTGGTTATGTACATCCTTATGCATAATACATAAGTTATATTGCACTATATTTTGGTTGTTTACTAACTGTTTATAAGTATCATTGCTGCAATGCTAGTCCTATTTTAATATCAGACCCAGGTCAGTGCAAACCAGTGCAGGTCTTACATTAAGAACTCCCCTAAGCGTTTGTGTAAATTTATTTTCCATACTCACGTGGTATTATACAAAAGTTCTAAGAAATTCATCAATATTCTTATTTTTGCAGGTACATATATAAGCCATTGCTGACTACATTGTCCAAGGACATAAAAAAATCCACAATAACCAATAAGCTAATTGCTTCCTTAGTAACATTTATTTTTGTTTTCCTATGGCATGGAACGACACAGTCAATCTTGGTTTGGTCCATTCTAAATTATATAGGAGTAACGCTAGAGACATTGGGAACCATATTCGTTACAACAGAAAAATATTCCAACTTCAAGAAAATATTGAAGACAGATAGAATGGAAGAGAGATTTAAAGCTTTCATTAGTACTCCACTGCTTATTATGTCGGCATTATCAAACTTTTACTTATTTGGCGGCTACGATATTGGCAATGTGTTTGTAAAAAGATTTTTCGCAGAGTCTTGGTACAATATCGTTTTCATATATTTCTGTCTTTACACTTGTTGTAATGTTTCGGCAGCACTGTCTGATGTACCTTCTAGAACAGCTAGTAATAATGAACATAACAAATGCAAAGAAAATTAAATTATTTACTCAGTTTTTTAATGTCTTATTCAACTTATATATTATAAACATTTTATTCTTAGAAGTAATAAACGTTATGTGTAGTCGGGTAATTTTATGTCGCTTCACTGAAAGGGGAAAGAATGAATGATGGAAAGAGGAAACAACATGAAAATAATTGACTGTTCATAATGATCTTTTAAGCAACCTGAATTAATGATTTCTCGTTTATGAATAAATATTTTTTGCTAGAAACATCAAGGTGGCATATATGTCATGCATGGGTTTCCTATGTCATCTAAAAAAAATAGGGTTGTGCTGTGGTTATGCATTTTGCAAATATGTTAATCCATACAAACATTTGGCACTTTTAAAACATTCATTCATTGACAGTGGTCTGTTATACATTGTTGCAAACATAGGAAGCCCAATATGAATAATTAATTATAAGCATTTTTTTTAAGAGTTCACTTTCACTCAATCCGAACATCGCCAAGTAAACTATGCAGCAGCTTTAACACTGGTGCGTCACATAGCAATGAGCTGGTAGGTGTCAGGCGCCTTAAGAAGCAGATAAGAGTGCAGGTGCATGGAGTCGATGAGCGCGGTCGCATCGCCGGGCGCAGCGGCGGCGCGGTGCAGCTGCAGCAGCTCCTGCCTGCTGAACACATCCTTGCCGAGCTGTCGGGCGCGCCGCGTCAGCACCTCCAGAAACCGCTTTAACTGGAACAGTAGGTTTTTTTTATGCGACCTGACATGGATGATTAATACCACACAACTACCATTATATTAGCCCAATACACCACATTCCCGAAGGAATTAGGTGCCATGCCAGGACCTTCCCTTTATGAGCACTGCTACATTGAACTGGATGGAAAACACGGACTATTTTTCATTGCCGCTTCGACCATCTTTTCATCCAATGCGATGGCACTAACCTGGGCGGGCTTAAGCCCTACCACCTAGTAGGGGAAGGGGACCTACAGTTTTACATGGAGCAGCTCGCATTCGTGACTAAATGCACTTATCAAACTCGGAATCGGTCAGTCCCCGCGCCACTAGGCTACGAGCGCAGGTGCATGGAGTCGAGGACAATAAGCAGTTATTACACGTCCTGCTTGCTGAACACGTCCTTGCAGAGCTGCTGTTGGCGTGACGTCAACACCTCCAGAAACCGCCGCTTTAACTGTAAAAGTAGAAGTTAGGCGCCCTGAACCGCAAGTTCATGGAGTCGAGGAACCGGTGCAGCAGCGGAGCGGAGCAGCTGCGGGTCCTTGCAGGGCTCCCAGGCGCGCCGTGTCAACGGCCAAGATACCATTCAGCTGCATTGGACCACTTTTAACCATTTTTTAGAGATTATTAAAGAACACAATAAACTTTTTACAGATTCCACTGTAATTTGGTATATCAATGCCATGCTAGTGAACCTTGGCAACTTACAATGGCAGGGTCTGTTGCCCGGATTTATTTGGTGAAGTTGTTGGATAGCTCAAATCATTGTTTCTCAAGTCAAAACTCTCTTTTCTTCGTTTCAGTGTAGCTAAAATCTTTCTAGGCTGGTCCTACATGATCACTATGAAATTGTCAGGCTGTTGTCGTAACGTTATGGTAACCAAGGAATATGCATAGAAAAATATACATTAATAATAATAATAATAATAATAATAACTTTATTTCATCAGACACGAAGTCCATTCGTACAGGACAAAACAAATAGGTAAACAACAAAAGATTTTACAACAAAAAGAGAATGCATTGGACCATTAAGTAAATTGCTTACGGCGTTGCGCGAGCTGACGCCAGAGCCGTTGATGGAGCGCGAAAGTTGTATGTTGCCGAACTCATCGCTGAAGGTGTCGACGAGGCTGTGCTTCATGAGGCTGATGACGTCACGCGCGTCCTGCACCGTCGCCTCCTCGCGCAGCTCTGCCTTCGCTCTGGCCTGCGTCGACATATTCCACTAGATAAAGCCACAAGCAATATGGACTAGATGTGGACGGTACCAGGAGTACTAAGATAGACATTTGCCTGTGATAAAACGGAAGATCAGTTTCACCTATGATCAGGGATTTGGTTAAATATGGAGAAAATATGAAGGACTGAAGAAATGGTTTAAGAATATAAATCCTGTCAAGAGTTAACCAGAATTATACAATTTCTCAAGCTTATAATGGCTCTAACTGAAGCCTTGTGCAAGTAGTAAGTTAAGTTTCCCTTCATACTAACTGCTTATTGTCTTGGGATGGTGACTTAATTGGTAAGTTAAATAACTTTTGGATAAACAAGTGCAAGTAACTGTGCACGAGAACCTGAACGGTGTGCAGGAATTACGAGAGAAGGGCTCAGTACAAATGTCGCACCTGTGTGAGTCGTACGCAGGCCTCCAACTGGCGGGTAGTGATGGGTGTCCCATCATGTTGTCCATCCTGGTAGCTCCTCCGCAGCTCCAGGTAGAAGCTCTGCAGTGCTTTGGCCGCATCTACACTCAACTTGGGGTGCACGTAGCGGCGAGCGTACGCGATGTACTTTCGGAGCAACACCACCGGTAACGTGTCGATTACCTCGCCAGGTTTTAATCTCAGCCTTTTGCTGGAAGTAATCAATCTGATAAAGTGCTTTTACTTTGGAGTGTATGTAGCTTTATTTCTTCTTGTTTCTGAAGTCTCTTACAATTGTCGTCCGTAGTTATAAGCAGGTTTTCGCCAAAAACTTTTTCATTGATTTATATTAAACCTAGTTAATTAAAAAGCTGAATTCATACCACATGTCACTTTCATTAATTCAACATAATATCGCTGCATAAGCAACAAAACATTATACCATCACCCCCGCCTCTAAATATTGTATGAAAATGTTTAAGGGTGTATATCATTAATATAAGATAAATTATCCAAAAAAAACAAAACATGCCGAAGCCATCAGTTACGAGCCATTGTATGGAACTCGATCACCTAAGAATCCTCAACAAAGGTCCAACAAACGACCAAACGTTAACCGTGCATTCCTAGACATATTTGCAGGCCAAACAAAGGCATTGCGGCCAAATACCTACAGGCAGACAAGCGGTCATACAGGGTGTTAACGGAGGTATGTTCCAAACGTTAACCTGTTATTCCTTGGCATATTTCGAGCAAAAAACGTGGACAACATTATGATGTACAATTAAAAAAATCTTTCCCCGGTAGCTCATTGTGCGACGCCTTGCGAAACGATAAGCTGGGGAAACACCTCTGACTGTGGTTAGGTTCTGGATGGGTGACCATTTTGAACCATTGAGGCTGACCATTCCTTACTTATTAGGTGGTAGGGTTAATCCCGCTTGGGTTGGTACCATCACATTGAATGAACGATGGTCGAAGCGGCAATGAAAATTGTCCGTGTTTTCCATACACTTCAATGCAGCCGAGCAATATAAGGAAGGTCCTGACGTGGCACCTAGTTAATAGTGGTGTTATAGGCTAATATCTGACGGTCAGTTCGATATTAGCTATACATGTCCAGTTACCTATAAAAAACAACCAAAAATTTTCATTTATTGACTGGGATCAGTATTAAACTAATATCACTCAAGTTCGAGCCACAAGACAATAGCAGAAAAAGTTTGTTAGGTAGACTTGTGATTTGGTTCCATTACCGTTTTTGCCATATTAACCCTGCATCAACGGTGTGACTGAATATGAAAAAAGCCTATCGTTTTGGTTTCCAACAATAGTGAAATATCATACCTGAGAGAAATTTCTTTGTCATGTTGGCTATTTAGGTCCAAATTTGTGGTGTTCTGGTTGTTGTTTTTGCTAACATTGCTCTTTGTTTTATTACCGGAGTGAAGAGCTAAGACATGCTCCGATAGCATGGAATCAATTTTCTGTAACATTCATTACATATGGTTATGTTTAAAACAATTTTTAAATAGGTACTTTTATCAATTGAATGAAGATGGTTAAAAAGGTTTTGCCTCAAATTGTTTAATCAAACATCTATGTTTGTTGTAAATTTAGGGAAAAGTACAGCTTAATGCCAAAGTGATTTTAAATCAGTCTACCTTTGGGTATAACAAGCATAAGTGTGAGTACTAGTCGTGGGCGTTTCCACTGGTCTTTAAAAACGTTAGTAACCGTTATTGCTGATGCCGATAGCCGTTAGAGTAAACGGTTTCAAAAAGAAATAAAAGAAAAGTCCCTCTCCCTTTTTCTCCTTTTTTCTCCTTTTTTTTTTTTTTTTTTTTTTTTTGGCTGGACATGAATGGGTATAATGACATCTAGCACGGAATTCTGAATCTCGAGTGCAATGACCTGTATTCTCAACAAAAATCTAAATCAAGAAAGAGGTTTTGTTACTATGTAGTTATCGCAAACAATGAAGAAGTCAGACAAAACTTTTTATCCTCGACAAAATAATCCCCAGAAATAATATAACACAAATGATAAATAAACATAATTATCATTTATTTTATATGCCTATTAGCATTTAGAAATACCAATCGTTGGACTTTTTCTGTAAGCAAACCACAACGGCAGTCGTTAACAATGTAGCCCCTCTTCGATTACAGTGCGCACTGCGCGCGCGCATTACAGTTTCGGCGGTAACCCCAGTTGCGAGAGTCGCCGGCTACAAGCCGCAACGAAGTAATTATTAATATTACTAACATTACTCGTAACCCCAGTTACGAGAGTCGCCGGCTTCGAGCCGGTTACAGTTCCGTTGCGCGAGCGAGACAGTCGCGGCTGGCGGGTCGTTGCGTCTAGACGTCTCGCAACCTACGGGCTTTCGTTGGCGCGCCGGGTGCGGTGCGCTACAAGAAATTTGTAGCGGCCATACTGCTCGGCGTAAAATGAATACTTCGTTTTTACACTAGTAACAGTTTACAAACCCATTTCTCATTTCTCGTCCCACGACTAGTGAGTACCAGTTATGAAAGTAATTAAATCAAACTTAATATCTACACAATATAACATGAGTTTATTGTTATACAACTACAAAGTTGCTACAAAGTTTTAGTCTAAAATGTAAAAATGTAACTACCTATGTTATGTTACCTGTGCTATGTTACCTGAATGTTTGTATAATCGAGTGTAATAAGAGGAATAAACGAAGTATTATTATTATTATTATTATTATTATTATGAATACAAAGAAATGAAAAAATATGGTTTCAAAAACCTAATGATGCAGTTTTACAGTCGTATTCAGAGAGAATATGTCAAAACTTAGTACGTGATTAGCACCGGACTTTGCATACAAAAACCGGTTTAACCCCTTAAAACGCGTACTAAAGTTAGCCTGCCCACTCTGAATATTTCTGTTAGTTTTTATCAAAATCGGCCTCCTGACTCCTTTAGAAGTGTTATTCGCTATTTCTTGTAGTTTCGGATTTGGCCATGAAGGCACACTTGAAATATTCGCCCTGTATTACGGAATATGATGATGATTTGTCATAACTTGATAGCACCTCACCTCGTCTGGTTGGTCCAGCAGTATGAAAACCAGATCGAAACGCGACAACAATGCAGAGTTTATTTTCAGATTTTCTGCAACAGTTTTCGCTCTGAAACAAAAAAAAAAAACAGGTTAAATCCCCTTTAATTTTCGTATCACCAATTTGTGTCCGTCTTCGAGTATATCATTTTCTTTTATGCAACAGTTTTATCGTAATATAGATGCCCTAACCGAACTGAAGTGTTTTATTTTCCGGATTAAGCACGCCTAACGAAAAGACAGTATCTATTGCCTGTGTTAAAAGGATAATGAGGTGATCTTGAACTAGTTATGCTTTAATTTTAATTGGATTTAATTGTAATTGTAAATGTTTTACGATTCCAAGTGTTCCTTGCGTCCCAAAGGAGAATTAATAAATAAAAATACAAATCATGTTCCATACAATGATGCATGCCTGTTTCTACAAACAAATTAAGAAAAAACATTCTGATATTTTGCACATTAATTCAACTGAAAGCCACATCTGTATGTTGTTGTTTTTTGCTCTCAAATTTTGTAAGATGATCGAAGCGTCAATAAAAGATTGTTCATGCTGTCATATTAGTTGGGCTAATATGACAGCAGGTGTGGTATTAGTTATCCATGTCCAGTTCCATATAAAAGCAAATGCTACTGTATTTATATTTTTTAGGATACGACCACTGCTCCTGTGACATTAGATCTCACCGGTTATAGTTGCCGGCGGCGGGGTTGGCGGCGGCCAGCACGGTGGCGCGAGCGGAGAGACTGCACACCACACCGCCCTTGGCTACGCTGACACGGCCCTGCTCCATGGCCTCCAACAGACTGCTGTGGTGCGCCGTCATCTATTTACAAACTATGTTTTTGAGCAGTTGTCAAAATTACAATAACAAAATGAGTAGAAGATGGGCCCGATTGTTTTTATTTGAGTTTATAAATGCTTTACATGGTAGATGAAGAGTAGGCCCTATCCTATCGCGTACGTTCTATCGAAACCAAAACGAAAAACACAGTATGATTCACTCGGATTAGTCACATTTTAACATTTCGCCAGTTCAATGATCACAAAGTGAAATTCAAAATAAATAATTAAATAAAATGCTATGTTATCCCTTCGTCAGTGGGGCCAGATCCTGCCAAAAACCCTTATCTGTGGGACTGTTTTGGCAATTTTCAGTTTTGTGTTCAACTTGTATTTTCTCCACGTTTTTGTATAATAACTGTATAAGTGTGATAAAGTTTTGGAATCTGCAAGATACGAGCTTTTTTTTTATTTAATTTTTTCTAACGATTTCATAAAAAAAAAAAATTTGCACGTGGGTTGAAAAAAAACCCCAGAATGTGACAAAAAAAATAAATATTCCTAATGGAAAAGTAATTTTAATAAAATTATTATTTTAAATTGTAGCCAACTACACGTTTGCAACAATAAAAAATTATCCAACCATGTTTCCGCATATATTTTTTTCACAATGGTGCTTCCTGTAAAACTCTAAAACTGAGGTCCGAAAAGGCTGGAACCATATTCCAGATATTTTTTCTTTTTTTCCAGTCACTTCAAACTAATGACACAAATGGGATGGTAGCTTCGTCCTCTTTCTACCCATGTACATAATATAGCCCTGTCTCTAATATTTCCATAAACAATATTACTATATTCAGACGAACCAAATTCTGGTTCGCCACTGATAAGGAAAATTTTCTGCGAACCATATTTTGGTTCGCCACTGATGAGTGGTTAACAACAGTGTCGTTACTTTCAGATGCTGCGTGTTGTTGGCGTGACGCATATTGAGCGCTACATAGTTTTGGACCCTAAAGTTAATTTGTGACCCCGATTTTGCAGTTCGGCAAGGAGTTAGCAAATTGAAATAACGCTTTCCTGCATGATTTTTTTTTTGTTTTTATAAAAAAAACTGGTATTCATATTCAAACACCGGGAAACCGTTAGTTTTCAAAAAATCATATTCACATGTTTTAATTTGTTAAAGTGGTAAATGGAACTCAACAAAACTGAACCTGGGCCCAAAGTGGCTGATCTTTGCAATAAAACATTCACAGCTGTTTATTGGATTGAACAAAGTTTCCGTGCAATAACCCGATGTGTAAATTTACAGTAAAACCTCCACATCAATCAGATTGACCCAAAAGCCAATTTCCGTTAAAGAGGTCCACCTTATCGAGTTCGTCGATGCAGCACACGCCACGGTCCGCCAGCACGAGCGCTCCCGCCTCCAGGGCGAAGTCTCCGCCAGCCTCGCGGCCCAGCGCCACCGTCAGCCCGCCGGCCGACGCACTCGCTCCGCACACGTACACTCCTGCAACGTCCATACACACACTGAACAATGTCGATACTCTTTACCAACCAACTCATTTGGCAAGATATAGGAAGCGGATTTGACAGTGCAGGTGTAAGCGAGGTGCAGGAGCAGATGTTAACTCAGGGGCGTGTGGAGATGCATACCGTGCCAGAGTCCGTGGGTTGAAATCCCCGCCCCGCTTTCTTTCTCTTTCTGTAAGTGCATTTCGTTACGAATGCGAGATGTTCCATGGTTCGGAATCCATGTAAAACCATAAGTCCCCTTCCCCTGCTCGGTTCGTACTATCACATTGGATGAAAAATCGTCGAAATGGCAAAGAAAAATTGTTCGTGTTTTCCATCCTGTTACAGGTAGTTGCTCTCATAAAGGGAGGTGAAAGACGGATGGAATAACATTTCACAAGCACCAGCCGTTAAGTTAAACACGAGATTACGCTCGAAGCACTAGACGCCTATTTTAATGCAATGGACGTACACTGTTGTAGAGCGCTTCGTTTGCATTTAGGTCCCAACTCATTTTATTGTATTTCAATCGGAAGGTTGACACTAATGTTTGTCAGAAAATTTCACAAAGAAAAGACAAGAGAAGAGACAGGTAACAGTCATATTGTTTCTGCCGTAAAGTAATATGGCAGGAGTGGCCAACTTGATTAGACATAGGATCTACTGTTTACTAACGAAACCCTGTGCGATCTACCAATTACATCTTCTTGAAATCTTAAATGAAACAGCATAGTTTAGTACACAATCATGTAGTATTTTTTATTGACCAGTCTTAGGAGTTCCTTTTCATATCACATATACAGGTCCTATATATTAGTGTGAGCATTGCGTCTGAGCATCTTCCACTAGTTTAGCATAATCAGGTTTGTAGTAGGAAATTGCCAACCTTAAAGAATCCAATGTATGAGCGTCTGTCAAGCGAGGACGGTGTTTATTTTTTGTTTGTTTTAAGTAGGAAAATGCGGACTCACATAAATATGATGAACCAAAACGTGAATGAAGTTGTTCAACACATTTCTTTAAATTTGGATATTTATCGTTGGAAATCAATGCCCAGAAATCTTGACCTGAGAATAACCGCAGAGTAATAATTTCGTTTTACCACGATCGACTGGACTAATAGTCGCGATCTACAATGGCTAAATGGGTATGTGACAGCAAGTGTCGCTTTTTATGGTTCCGTACCCAAAGGGTGCCAACGGAACCCTATTTCTAAGCCTCCGCTGTCCGTCCGTCCGTCCGTCCGTCTGTCACAGGCCTGTATCTCATGAACCGTAATAGGTAGGCAGCTGAAAATTTCACAGTGTGTGTATTTATTTTGCCACTACAACATTAAAAAAAATAATAGAGGGGGGGCCCCATTCAAAAAACGTGATAGTTAAATCTTGTACGATGGTACGGAACCCTTTGTGTGCGAATACGACTCGCATTTGGCCGGTTCTTTCCCGTTTAGCTCCCATCCGCCAAACGTGTGATAAGGAACACAGTTCCAATAGAGACCTCTGGGCGCGGCGCGCGCGGCCGCCTGCAGCAGCTGCGACTTGCCGAGCCCCGGGTCGCCCACCACCAGCACGTGCGGGTCGCAGCGGGCGGCGGAGGCGGCGCCGCGCTCGTCACGCGTGCCGCCCAGCAGCCCCAGCGCGAGGCCCGCCTTCACCGCCTCGTGCCCGAAGATGGACGGGCAGAGCGAGTGCACGAGCAGACGGAATACATCGGCGCTGCCGTGGATCTCCTGCGGGTAGGTTAGAGATTTATATGGCTGACTCTATTACTGTGAGCAATGAACAAGATTAAACTAATGATGCATTTGGAAATATCTGTGGACATGGAGCTAAATAAGGATAAAAAAATTACCTTCCTATCTTTAAAAACTAATGTTAAATAAATTTAAGAGTATATGTCCAAAAAGTAATAAAGTCAGGGGTCCAGAATAAAATTGTTTTGTTTTTTTATTTTAAGCGCGGCAAATGGCGTACGCCAGGTCTTCATATAAAAGGTGCCCGAAGACGCCCATAAGCTTTCGGACTTTCAGGTGGGCTGCTAAAACCATGCCGTCCGGTCAGGTGCTTCTTCACACCATGTGATTTTCCGGCCGGTGTAGATAAATAAATGATCTAAAGGATCTGTTGGATATTATTTTGGAAGCCGACTGTAAATGGGTGCATTCTCTGCTTGTTGAGCAATGATAGCAAGGGGACAGAGAAACAGCCTTAAGCAACTCCAACCAGCTTCTCTGTAGTGAAGACGATAGACCACAGAGAGACACCCTACATCCCTTCGGTGTTGGAGAGTGTCTAAATTCAGGGATTCCTTGGGGTCGTCGACGAGACGAATGGCCCAACACTGTATTGAGTCCAGTGAGCCAGGGGACAGCTCAGCTAAGTACTTGACTGGCTATGTCGTGCCAGAAATGCGAACAATACTCCAAACAAGACTTCACCTGCGCCTTGTAAAGGAGCAGCTTTTAGTAATTGTGTCCCCTCAAAGGGGAAGAAAATTGCCCATTTATCAGGACAGGCGGCGTCTAAGCGAGCTCACCTAAAATATCCGTCAAAGCTGTCAGATACCATACAAAATAAAGCAGAATATATTTGACAATTTTATTTATTCAATTGAAATATATGTTGAAGTCATTGAAATGACTCAATTTTCTCCAACTCATTCCGAAAATAATTTGTTCTTAAGGCGGCCCAACCCGGCGGGCCTAACTCATTCGCGGGCACGGTACAAAACCGTGATGTTGCGCTCTGGGACCTTCTCTGTTTCAAAGAATAAGACAGGCTCCGTGATGAGGAAGATGCAACATGTCCACAAAAAAGACAATGTGCATAGTGTATGATTTGGTAAGATTTACGAAAATTTTAATTTCAAAACGACTTATAGCTAAGAGTAAACCACGATCGCTGTAGTCAAAAATCTAACAAAAACCAAATAGATCATAAATCTTTATTAAATAAGCTATGTCTGATGACTAATCTTTTTACGATGTTCTTACTTTATTATTGCGTAATCCACCTCCAAAGTTATTGTATAAAACGCGCAAAAAAATCGAACTTTTGGACCTCATAACTTGGAAACCAAACACAATTTTACAATGCCAATGGTCATCAGACATCTAGTTCGATCGAATAAAGCTATTTTGAGCAAAAGTTTGGATCTCTGACAAGAAATATGGGCGTGATCTTCTTTCCCCTTTTGTATGGGGAGATGAGCGGGTTGGGCCACCTTAAATATACAAATCCAAAGAAGTCGTGGTAAAGAAAATATCACAAAAACATAACCTATAATATTTTAATTCATACTTTGTGCTGGGCAATGAGATTTAAATTTGTTTTAAGATAAATAAAAGCTCTTTTTTTCCTCTAAGCCTTATTTTAACTGTATCATAGAGTACATCATTAATCTAAAAACTCGTAAATGACAGTTTTGGTAAGGTGAGATCACTCATGCGACATCTACAATAAGCTTTGAGTTTTCTTCCCTATTATCTCCAAGACGTAATAGCCCCCGTCAGCACCTGGATCGCGTAATAGTCAGTGAGCGTGAAGGAGATGGTGGGCGAGCTCAGGTTGCGCTGGCCGTGCACCGACACCGCCTGCACGTACAGCTGCAGCAGCCGCGCCGCCCGCCGCCCGTCCTCGCCGCCTCGACTCTCGCCGCGCACCTGGGTGGGGGAGACGACAGTTTTGACTCTGGTCATTTTATCAGAACGAGTAGAACTTCATAATTAAGAGCGCCCTTCCCGACAAGGCTAACTTATTGGCGGGCAAGACACAGAATCGTGCTATTCGCTCTGGCACCGGCTCCGGTAAAAAAAACAAAGCAGGCAATATGCATAGTGTTTGATTTGGTTACATTTACAAAAAAGTAATTACAAAATGACTTATAGCTAAAAGTCAATAACGAAAACTGTAGTCGAAAATAAAAAAGATACATTGATTTTTAATATTCATGGAACAAGCAAGGCTTGATGACTAAGTTTTTTGGATGTGTTTTCTTTTATCGTTGAGTATCGGATCAATCAAATTGTGACATGACTTAGTGTAGTTTGACTACCAAAAGTTGAATCAATAAATAAAATGAAATGAAATCCACATCCAAAATTATTGCAAGCGTGTAAAAAAATCGAACTTCTGGACCCTATAACTTAGAAAGCAAACACAATTTTACAATAGCAATGTTCTTCAAGAATCTAGTTCAAATAAATAAGTTTTGACTATAATTTTATTAATAAACAAGAAAAGTAAACGTGATATTCTTCCGCCTTTGTGAGAATATCCTAGCCTGTAGACCTAATGATGTTTGAAATATTTTAAGCCCTCAATAAAAAAATAATTAGTGCAAGTAGAGAAGGATCACTCATGCTCGTTTAAGACAATAGTGATTCTCGTGCCATTTTTTTTGAAGTGAAAACTTCTTTAGCGGCGCTGAGCACTTTTTGTTGGATGGGTAAAAACTTCCAAACTCGCGTCAGGGTCACGTGATGCTGATCGAAAAAGCGTAAGATTGAAGTGAAAACTTCTTTAGCGGCGCTGAGCACTTTTTGTTGGATGGGTAAAAACTTCCAAACTCGCGTCAGGGTCACGTGATGCTGATCGAAAAAGCGTAAGATTGAAGTGAAAACTTCTTTAGCGGCGCTGAGCACTTTTTGTTGGATGGGTAAGAACTTTTCACTTCTGCCGGCACTCCCGGAGTGCTACCGGTGTTTTTTATATTTTATGATTATACATGTCGTTGTGGGAGACACTCCATTAAATGTCTTATCCCTTTAATTATTAAGCTGAGGAACTCTTCAGCTTCTGTTGTCCAGGTCCAGTATTTGCCAGCGTTTAAGTCGTGATATGGTTTCTTCAGAGTTGAGTAGACTTCTTGCCAGCTCATTGGTGTGGTTTTTTAACCTATTTTTATATTTGTCACAGAAGTGTTTGACTTCCTCTTTCACTGTTGGCGCCTGCAAGTATTGGTGGATTTCGTCGATGAGCCAGTTCAGACTTTTAAATTGTAAATTAGATTCAGTTCTTTTGGCTTTTATATGGTGTGACCAGGTAAGTCATCTATCCAAGTGCAGTCCGAGATATTTAATGCAGGTTTTTTTTGGCAAAATTTCTCCACCCAATGTTACTGATGGACAGTCAGTTGTTTGTTCAGTTGTTGTTGTAGCTTCTGGGATGCTTTATTGGGATCTGTATGACTAGCAAGGCAAGCAGTATCATCGGCAAATGTAGCAGTCACTTCTTCGGTCGTGGGTAAATCGGCTGTGAAGATGGAGTAGAGAACAGGCCCCAACACAGATCCTTGAGGTACCGAGGCTTTTAGTTCATAAGACCCAGATAGTTCCTCTCCATATTTAACTTGGAAGTATCCGTGGCATAGATATGATTTGAGTACCATAAATATTGAGTTAGGAAGTAATGTCTTCAGCTTGTACAAGAGACCCTTGTGCCACACTTTATCAAAAGCTTGCTGTATATCTAAGAATACTGCCGAGCAGTATTTGCAATGTCTGTCTGATATTGTGTACTACTCTATGTACTTGTTCCACCGTTGAGTGTTGCACTCGGAAGCCAAACTGATGATCTGGTATTGTATTCCTCTCTTCTAATATTGGTTTCAGTCTGAGTTTAAATACTTTTTCGAAAACCTTTGAAATGGTAGGAAGCAGGCTGATTGGTCTGTAGGAGCTCAATTCATTAGAGGGTTTTCCGGGCTTTGCCAACATACATATTTGTGAAACTTTCCACAACTTAGGGTAGTAATGTAGACGCATGATAGCATTGAACAGTATTGTAAGAAAAACCATTCCTTTTCGTGGCAGATGTTTCAGGACTTCTCCAGTTATGAGATCAAATCCAGGAGCTTTCTTATTTTTAGATGACAAACTATTTGAGCAATCTCTCTCGGTGTTGTCAATTTCAGGGGTAGAGACAACTTTTGGTCACTGCTTAACAGAGTATCCACCTCTGCTTCAAACTGATCCATGGCCGAGTCATTTGGTGTGAAGGTGCGACTCAGGTGCTGAGCAAACAATGTTGATTTCTCGCTGCAAATTCGAGCCCAATTGTCTGTAAGCGTCTTAAGCCTGTTGTGGTCTGTTAATTTTTTTGGTGATTTTCCATAAAGAGTAGTTGTCTCGCTTGGTAGCCGACAAGGATTGAAGTTGCTCTTGCAGTGTATTATTGTTGTTTTCGGAAATCATTGCTTTCAGTTCTCTAGAAGTTCTGTTGAATGCTGTTTTTGCTCTATCTAGACGATTACTTGATTGCCACTGCCTACGGAGTCTCCTTTTTTCTGCTGGTTTTTTTCTTATTTCTAGAGGTATATTGGTTTTATCTACTGCTCGTGCCAATGAGGCCCTAAAGTGCAATTTAGCTCGCACAAAACGAGTCCCTGAAATTCTATTCACCTTCTAGGCGCTCGCCCTGCGCATGCAAGATATTATGTATAACATCACTACACACAGACGCGTGCAGAGCTACGCGAGAGTTTTTATTAAATTAGCCAGAATATTTAGGCTGCGAAGAATATTTTATTGTGAATGTGGATTATGACCGGCCTGTTTAAAAGGAATGAGATATACCTGAACAATGCCGGTGACTGAGAGAACGTCCCCCGGACAGGCGCTGCCCACGAGGTCCCCCTGCAGCTCCACCTCCACGCTGCGCGGGATAGTTCCCGACACACTCTACACACATTTTATTATTGACGGTAAATTGATCGTTTCAAACAATTTTAAGTTACATAACCAAATATTAGAAAATAAGATATCATAAAACCTATAACTGGACAGAACCTTAGGGAGGGCATCTAAAGGGACAGAACCTATAAGGCTACTCCGAGCCACAGAGACAGAAACCGCCGAACGATTCACGAATTAGAGAGTAGAACTGCTTTTACTATACCTATAATTTATTATTATATACACATAGTTTGGAAACATACGACAAAATTATTACAGATGCCCTAGAACAACGAAATTATCCCTCTAAATTCATTAAAAAACATTTTTCTAAAAAATCCAGGCATGCTAGGTCACAAATGCACAACACTAACAACACGAACCAAATTAGACTCACTACGAAATATTTTCATGGGGTGCAAAAAATTAAAAATGCTATTCAAAATTTCTTGCCAATTTTACAAACACACAATCTGACCAAAGAACTACTCCCCAATAAAATACGGATATCATACAGACAAAATAAAAATCTTAAATCTATTCTAAATAAAAAATACACTCCAAACAACACAGACACGCCACTAGGTACACAACCTTGTCTGCGCCCCCGATGCAAAACATGCGCTATTATAAACACAAATACTACAATAAAAACACATCACATGACACATCCATTCCGCATTTTCTGTTCCGCTAATTGCTTAACAAAAAACTGCATTTATATCCTAGAGTGTAGGTTCTGCAACGCGTTTTATATTGGAGAAACGATTACGCCACTACACATTCGCATGAATGGACACAGGCATTCGGTAAACTCATGCGCACAAACTACATTACCAATACCTACACACGCACGAACACACAACACGACATTCAATGAATGTTTCACTGTGCGGATTGTAAGAACATTTTCAAAGTCAACAACCGAAATTGACTTAAAAACTTACGAATTATCTTATATCTGGCAATTCGGAGCACATTTTAATGAGGGCCTCAACAAAATGCACTGATATCCGCACAGAAGAACATTCTAACAGTAGTATAGATTGACAATACCATGAATGCGTGGTGCTGGCAATCGACCCTACTTTTTTCACACGATGCCAAAATTAAAAACACCGTTGCCATAGCAAATAAAATTCAGTTTGATAACGGCGAATGCCGAAATATTACTGCTTTTCACGATATCTATGTTATGTTTCAGGATCGGCTCCCGATTTCCGATCCTGCACTCCCTGCACCCCATTGCAGCTCCAGGGGCGCGGCTCGCGCCATCCGATCCGCATAGAGACGGCGGCGCGGGACACAAGAGGGGGCGTTCAGCTACATACAACCAGATTAGCTGTTTTTCTTATTAATTGTATTATTTATTTATTCATTTACTTATTTAGTTGTTTTTACCGTATTGGTTCTGTAGGCAGACATAATATTATTATGATTTATAACTTGTGAAAAGTAATTACATGCTAACAAGTAAATTAATAAATCAATTTCTACAACATATAATCGCATCCGGATCGGTACTACCGCATTGAATGAACGATGGTCAAAGTGGTCCGTCTTTTCCATCCAATTGAATGCAGCCGTGGACTATAAGGAAGGTCCTGGCATTGAACCTAGTTAATGTGCGGAGTGTTGGGCTGTTATCACGACAGTAGGTGTAATATTAGCACTTCCAGTTACATAAATAAATAAATGTATTCTTTTAGTTTTCTGTAGTTTTGATCGTTTCACTGATACGTGGTGGCACAAGTTTATTGTTTTTTTAATATTTATCAAGTCTATTCTAAGTAAAAAGTAAGTAAAAAAGATTTATTTGTTCATAATATTACATACATCGGTATAATTACAACCATGGGTTACAGTACATAGTTTTGATGAACATTCTCAAACTGATTCTCAGAATTCGGGAAAATAACATCACTAGGTAGCTTGTCCTAAGACATGTTTAATAGAACTTACTTTGTAGGAGGTTTCATTGAAATACCTGTGACTGAATTTCTTGTATTTTTGCAGTCTGCCAGTCTTCAGTGACAGTGAAAGGCGATGTTTGAAGTGGGTCCAGTTTTGTACAATTTCTGCAGCTGTTGCAGAATGTTGGAGCTGCATGAAAAACATTTGAGCTGATTGAAAAAGAAGAAGAAGCCTTATAGGAATTACAATATTTTTTATTTGTGGTGTTTTTAAGAACTAACGCACCTTTAAGTTGCCGAGGGGTTCATAGCCCAGGGCGCGGGGACTTGATTTTCAGGCTAGAGGTCATAGCTTAAATTTTTGCCGCATTAACTTTTACTTTTGCCGTTGGATAAATGCATTTTGTCACGAATTCGAGCTGTTCCATGGTTCGGAATCCATGTAAAACTGTAGGCCTTCTTCACTACTAAGTAAGTTGTAGGTTGGTATCATCGCATTGGATAAAAAAATGGTTTAAGCGGTAACGAAAAATGTCCATTTGTTCCATCCAGTTCAATGTAGTCGTGCTCATAAAGGGAAAGCCTGGCATGGCAAATGTGCAGCTTTCGCAATGCGCTGTGTTGGGTTACTATCATTACGTTGGGTGTTGTTAGCTATACCCATGTTGAGATACATAATAAAAATTCTTGAGCACAACACCTAAGCGACGTGGTCACCGAGAAACCGTCAAACGTCTCCAGAACGCAATGCGGACACTTCAGCACGGTAACATTGCGCTTCGAACGTTCGCATGCATGTCACACTGGCAGTGCACTGGTTTGGCCACACCTAAATAAAAACATGTTAGAATTATTAAAAAAAATAGGCTGAAATATTGAACGGACCAGTAAAAACTCCCTGTGGCTGCACAACAGCTTGCACGGCCTGACAGCTGCTGCATTGGAAGGCTGCAGACGTGCATATAAGGCCGACACTGCCAACACGGATTACTGTGCCCTTTATCGTCACCAATTTACCTGCACAAAACCGAACTTAGTAACTACTTACACAATGTGTATAAAGGTTCATTTGATTTGTTAAATGCCGTCTAAGATTAATGTCACTGCATCTGTCAAAGAGGCTGTATGTATACACTTGTACAGGAGTAGGTACCGGGATGTTTTACTAGTAATTTTGAGTCTGAATAAAACAGACCAGCAGATTTTTTGGTAAGTATGGCCGTATATATCAAACGACAATCATACATAATTTAAAACACAAATAAATAAGGGTTGTTGAATAGGCGCATCGGCTAGAGCCTATAAACAAAAATATATTAATATAAAAAGAATAACAAAAAAACTCAAAACTAACAGGTAACTGGAAGGGAGGAAAACCATCATTGTGCCAATTGTTGTATGTGTGTTCATCATGTATAAACCAAATAGGATATTCAGCTCTGTCTTCAAATGCAGAAAATACGAGTACCTAGTTTTAATCTCAAACACAAGAATATTTCAGAAAAATCATTCTTTGTAGCTCAGAACCAACGTGTAGGACTCGTCCGAGGTGGAACCACCTTGAGGTCCAGTTTTAGATTTTTTTACATATATCTACAATGATAAATACGCATTATAATTTTGTATGTTACTTACCAAAGTAATTAACTTTGAGGTTACACAATGGAACGACAGGCTGATGGTTCAATATTCTCACATGAAGTTTGGATTCAGATTTGAGGTCCTGAAATTGTTTTGGATGTTATGTTTTGGTTTTTATGCATGCAGGTAGCCTTTAATCGGACAGGTAATAAAATATTAGGCTAATAGAAGAAGAGCTATTTTGGAGGTAAAAGCCAGGTTGGCAGCAGACATTATATTTGATTGTGACAGCATTAAATACATTTCAAAGGTGTTTATCGGATGTAGAATGCAAAGGATAACACCATTACAAGATAGATATACCTAAGAAAATTGAAAAGGAATTGCCTAGAGGCACACCCGGCGACCGTGTCACATAGTATTTGCTTAAAAATGTAACCGCCATACTATAACCCAATAGAATTTTCGAATCGAGCGACGTACAATCAGTGAGGTAAAATCGAAGTTTTTATGCATTTCTGAAAAAACAATAAGACTTAAAAAAAAAAACAATTAATGTGTGAATAATAAGATATTGGTAATTGCTTATAAAACTCAAAGATATTATTATTATTATGTTTTAGTGATATGAACATCTCACGTTTATTCCTTTTTTAATACAACAAATGAAAACACTGCCGAAAGCTCCGAACAAAATAGGATGCATCAACTTTACTTGTGTTGGTCCACCAAACTTGTATAATAACCAAATTGGCTTGCAAATAGAAACTTCTAAGTCACATGTTTCTTTTCTTTCTCCAAAATAAGATTATTTTTTTTTATATATGTTGTAATCATATGATGATTTATCTGACCTCGCAATCATGCCAAAGTGTTGCCACCTATATAGAACCATATGCAGACCTCATGAAGACAAAACTCTAGCAGATGCAGAGTAGGCTCCGGCTTGTCAGTCAGCTGGTCTCTGAACGTCGGCCATCCCGCCGTAAACTCCTCATCACGCAATAGCCCCTGCAGGTCCACTGGCACACTTCTCGTCTGCTCAATTTTCTCCAGATCTAACTGCCCTTTGTGCTTGTGAATGTATGCCTTGAAGCATTCAATGTGTTGAGATGCCTCGGCTGTGCGCTCTAAAAATATGTTTGATGGAAAATAAATAGCAAATCAATTATAAAGTTTGTTTTCAAGTTGGTTTTATTTAGGTAGCTAGTCTTGCATCTAAGATTTTACTAATATTTCTGCCAGTATTCCCACAATAACATTAGAAGATTATTTGCATAATTATATGAAGGAAACAAGGTGATTTAAAAAACTTTGAGGAAAACATTTATAGACGTCAGAGCTTCATTTTGGTTAGAAAGAAATCATTGGCGAGGTCCCTAAGGAAATCGGATCTAACTTTTTACAATGGTTCCTAATTTTTATTTATTAAAATCCAGAAATTGTCAGTATGCCAGCATCAATCTGTAAATTCGGTAAGTTGGTAAGATACCTTCAGAAGGAAAGTAGAGTTTCCAAACAGAGTCAGGTCCAATGAGGTGGACTGTGACAGGAGCTTGGTTGGAAGGAGCGCGCACAGAGCCCTGCGACGTGCTGGGTTGCCGAATGGAGCCGAGACTCCGATTCTCGCTCACCGCATCTGAAGGTCGTCCTCGTCCAGAGCCATTGTACCATGCACGCCTAGAACCACGGCCCCGACCGCGTCCTCGCCAGCCGCCTTGCATTTTGTTTTTCAACAATCATAACAACAAAAACTGTATCTATTGTAGTTTTTGTGCACAATTTCGAGGTTTTCCACAGCTGAGCCGAGAGCCGACTGTCAGTCAAATTTTCGTTTTGGCGGGCTTTGCATTATTTTGCTTTCTGGAGGTAAACCCTTTTGATTCTGTGGTCCCCCACAGAATATTTAAATGTGCCTATAGGTTTGTTCGGGCAAAGATGATTCCATCCCCCCCTCGTACAGTCAACTAAAGGTTAAAGGATACACTTCCGTCCGGCTAAACTTCCGATTCAATTTTGTTAGGGTTTTGTTTACTCAGTAGCTAGTAGACATCCTCAACTATGTTTGAATCTATACTGAACACTATAATTGTTTCCAAAAGTCAAAGTATTTCGACTGTTCATCTGTTCATTCAACCGGATCTTTGTTCGACTGTACTGTCCGTTGTAATACATAACGGACATGCGGAACGGCTCAGCGCAAAGCTCCAGCACGGGAGGCTTACTGGGGTCGTAGCCGACGAGTAGTCTACCTACGAAAACGCGGTAACACTGTAACACGATACATAGATAATATAATATTACTGCGTAATACACGATACACAGCGGTTGGCATCTCAGCCGACCCGGGGCGGCGCCGCGGAGGCGGCGCGGAAACGACGACACGCCGGCACTTGACAGCCCATATGATGATTAGTACACGTAGCAAGTATAATTAGTGAAGTTACACCCAGGACCAGTCTTTTATCCCCTTGGTTGAACACGTCAAGTATTGTAAAAAATCTCGATTGCTCAGAGCTCTGTGCTTTGATTGAAGCAATAAAGCTTGGATAGATGATGAAGCCACCTGTTCTCAAATGAGATCGTTTATTTAATTTTCGTAATATGAGTACGGGGATTGTATTATTTCGATATTCTTTCATAAAATAACCAATAACATAAAAAATAATCTATGTGCCTATCTTTTTTTTTACATTTCGTAATCTACAGATGAATATATTTAATTTGAGATAAAAAATGTCACATTAGCATTTTTTTCGTTTATAAAACTATATTTAAGACGATTAGTACCCTCAAAGTAGATATACTTAATGCTACTCTTTGAAATAGGGTCAACCGAAACTTTTATATCCCGAAAAATATATAGCAAAGATCAAGGTCAAAACATTATTTTTAAAATAGGATTTTTTCCTACCACCTTATCTTCAGTGTTAAAAAAATTGTTAATAGTGTAGTGTTTTTTGACATTAATTTTACTACTCCTCTTAAACAGCAACGATATATTAAAATATTTTTATGCTGAAAAATAGGTAATCTTAATTATATTAATCACAACATAGCATTTGTAAATCAGTAAACTTTTTCCTTTTAAAATATCTAAATAAGCTAATTCCGAAAGAAAGAGCGTTGCGCGGGCGGGCGCTGTTGGCAGTCGTGTCCTGGCATTCAGACTAGGAGGCTGTGTCGCTCGTTGCTTCATTCGCGCTGGCTATCAATGACGTGTTTAACATTGTGTTTGTGAAAATATTTACAAACATTCTTGTTTGCGAGCGTTCCGAGAGTACTCGCTGGATACATTGTTTTGAGAAGCTCGCCTGAACGCGATTATGTACTTTTAGGCACCATAATGTATTTTGTTTGATCAATCATTTTACAATTATTCCATGCAAATCGACTTTTAACATATTATCGAGTAGAACTTTTTGGCAAGTTAATATTTGTTGTTATATAAAAGATAACGATAAATTACATTTAATCTCTTAGTTAATTTATTAATACCGAAAATCCGCCGTATTATAAGAATGATGTATTATATTATAATTAGAGACAAACAGAAAATACCTTATCATTTATGCTTTTTTAATTCTGGATCGGTGAAAACGCCGTTAAAAATTTTTGTTTAAATTTGTTTAAAAATGTTTAATGTATGGGAAATGTACTGTTTCGACAGTATACACATGCGAATATCTCTCTGTCCGTCTGTCACAGGACTGTATCTCATGAACCGTAATAAGTGAAATTTTGACAGAGTGTGTATTTATTTTGCCGCTATAATAAAAAACAAAAGAAAAGGTTGAATATTTATTTCTTTAAAATTACATATAAAACTTTTTTGTGAAAATTGAATGAGTTATGTTTTTTAGAAAACTAATATTTTTTTATTATTAGAAGTACAGTCGTTTTGTCTGAAATCTATACACCGGAAATAGAGACAAATTTGAGATCTCTTTCTGACATGCTGACGTCAACCATAGAGTAAAAGGGACTTAGAAATTCCTTCTCTTTACAGTGTATACATTTGATAAGTAACGACTGTACAATAAATACTGTGAAAAAGATCACCACAAGGTATCCACGCCCATACAATATAACAAAAAAATCGTGTTATTTGATGAACCGTTACATTCAAATTTAATATCGGAACAAGCACCATTCGATAAAAAAACAAAGATCAATTTATAGATAACAACACAAACATTTGCTGGTTATCAATCAAGTGGTTATAAGCACGGCTAAATTAAATTTTGTTGAAAACAGACAATTTTTCAATGCCGCTTGGACCATATTTACATCCATGCAATGGTACCAGAAAGAAAACGAAAGTAATGCATAAACGGCATGGAAATAAGCTACGAACTGCTCAGAAGACATGAAACTTATAATGATGGTATTGGCGCGCGAGCGCGTGCACTCCGAAATTGAAGTGTGGCATTCCCAAAAACAATCGCTAATTTATTTGATGTATTTTTTTACATAACTATATAATAATAAGTCGTCAGACAGGACTTTTGTGTGGATGCCATAAATAAAGTCAGCGACCCAGTGGCACAGGTCGGGTTAAAGACCATTTTTAAGGGCGGCAAGGAAAAATCAACGTCTTGTGTTTGACCCATTTGAATATTTGAATGTATCGCGATATTCATAACAATAGCCATACTTTGGTCGTCTTGACCGGGCTAAAAGTAAAATGAGAATTGTTGTTATAGTCAACAACAACTGGGTAACGATGTTAGGCTGTGTGTTCTTTAGGTAATCACTTGTATTCGATAGTCCGATGCCAAAGATATGCTGGTAAATTGGTGGCTACGGCTTCGTTTTTTACTGATTATTATTTATTTACAGGAGGTGATCTTTCTCTTCTGACTTTTGACTGTCATGTGAAGGTATAAAATGCAATACTAACATAGTGTGTACATTATTTCATTATTAACAGCAGTATACAAAATGGTCGGACTAACTTTAAGGCTGTTCCGACCCATTTAAAGTTGTTTGCACACATAACGCAAAAAGTATTGCACTTTAAGCCACGAATTAATAATATAGTCATATTACTTGCAGCGAAAACAATTTCACAATTTCAGGATTATTGGTTTTGTTACAATTTATTTAAATACGATTTTTATTTAACAGCGCCATCTAACGGTTGAAAACTTCTAATCGGCAATTACAACGAAACCATTAAACCTGAAATTGTGAATATGTTTTCGCTGCAACTACTATGGCTATATTTAATATTTTTGACGAATTCGTGCCTTAAAGTGCAATACTTTTTGCGTTCTGTGTAAAAAAACATTGTATGAGTCGGAACGCCCGAATGAGCCGGGTTTTGTATGGTTAGTCCGGTGCTAATCTCGTACTCCGCATTGACAGGTGCTCTCTGAATACGACTTTTAAATACAAAACTGCACATAGGATACCTCCTTCTCATATATCATGAACATAAATGCGGCGTCAAAGGTTAAATCAAACCACAGAAAATATTGACATTTTCAAAGAACTCAGCAAATGTCAATTTTGAATTACGTTCCTTTTCACTCTTTTGTTTTATTTGAAAGGCGCGAGAAACAGTTTGAAACATTTTCTCGTAGTGAAAAATCGGCAAAATAATCCAGACTTGAATTGTACTGGCAAAAGTCAATTAGGAGTGATGTCCGAGGACGAAGACAGCAGTAGATCACTGGAGGTTGTTGGTGTGCTGTCGCCATGGGAGGCACGGCAGGAGTACGACCGCGCCGCGCTCGATGCTATGTTGGAAGTGAGCTCGCGGCTGCAAGACCTGCAGCGGAAACACCGCCTTGCCAGCGCGGCGAGCTCAATCGCGTTAGGCCAGGAGTCCTACAAGGAGAAGCAGGTCCTCGCAGTACCAAACATTGTGTTGGATATGACAATACATTTCATGAACCTCAAACTTTGCATACTTGTAATTGTGTAATTCTCATAGTGTACCTTCGTAGCTGAATGGTGCCTCATGAAAGTAATATTTTAATATTTTTAGAAGTCATCATCTGTTGCATGCGTACTTACTTAAAATTGATGATACATTTGTTATTTTAAATGTATAAATTAATTCAAAATAAATAATAAAATCGCTTTACACAAAATGGTGTAGCGCCCAATAACAATAATAAATCTATTGAAATTAAATTAATGTACTGAACTTCTTCTACCGATTTTTCAAGATGGTCCACACAATGAAAGTACATATACCTATATATTAGGTTGGGGAAAAAGTTTCTTCGCATTTTTTAAGAAAATTCAAAACATTTTTTAATATGGTTTATTTACATTTAACTAAAGTATGTAGGTACCATTTTGTTCGATAACTTTTTGCCATCTTGTAGGTAGGGACATGATCCCATTGCTATAGAAATATTGGGACTTCTGATCAATATACCGCGACAAGTGGTTTTGGCAGTCCTCTCGTGATGTTAACCTGACACTGCCTAAAGAATTCTGAAGATACCTAAACAGGTGGAAATCTGAAGGTGCAAGGTCAGGACTATACGGCGGATGCATTAACACCTCCCAGCCAAACTCTCTTAGTTTTTGCTGAGTGGCTAAAGATGTGTGAGGTCTAGCGTTATCATGATGAAAAACCACACCCCTTCTGTTGATTAATTCCGGCCGCTTTCTCTCAACTTCTTGCTTTAATCTCATCAGTTGTTCGCAGTAGAGTTCAGAATCGATGGTCCTGCCTGGTGGTAACAGCTCATAATGAATAATGCCCTTCCAATCCCACCACACACACAGCATCACCTTGTTGCGAGTTAACCCGGGTTTCGCCACAGTCTGTGAAGCTTGACCGGCCTTTGACCACGACCTTTTTCGCACGTTCTTGTCGTACGTGATCCACTTTTCATCACCAGTTATCAGCTTCTTCATAAATGGTTCGGTTTCATTACGTCGTAATAAAGAATCACAAATGAGTACACGGTTCATTAGGTTTCTTTCAGTGAGCTCGTGAGGTACCCAAATATCGAGCTTTTTTGTGTACCCAGTTTTTTTCAAATGCGCCAAAACTGTTTTGTGGTCAATTCCTAGTTCTTCAGCTACGTCGTAACTACTGATATGCCGATCTTGCTCCACTTTTTCAAAAATGGCATCCATTTTATCCGTAATAGGGCGACCAGAGCGACGTGCATCTTTGACATCAAAATTTCCGGATTGAAAACGCTTAAACCAAATTTGTGCTACTCTCACAGACACTGCACTAGGTCCATAAACATCGCAAATTTTTTTCGCGGCTTGCGTTGCATTTTTACCTTTTTTGTAGTAAAATTTTAAAATGTATCGAATTTCTTCATTAGATTCACTCATTTTGACAGTACGAAAAACAAATGAGAATCACACATTTTCCTAATTCCAACCGGAAAATCTTTTTTTCTGCTATCCGTGTTGCGTTGCCTTTTATACTTCTACAAATATTGTTTTGTTTCCTCTTGCAATACGAAGTGTCTTTTTTTAGACATTGAGCAATAGATTTGATATGGAAATTGGGAGTCATATATCCACTGATATATTATGCTCATTCTAAATATATATATATCTCTAATAGGAGATCTTGTGGAGCTTTATTGAGCCGTTTTATTTCTGTTTTATTCCTAAGATGAAAAATAGTAATTGCAATTATTAATTCAATCACATATCGTGCAATTCTAGTCACACAATACAATATGAAAATTGCTTTTTACAGCTTTTTAATTACATACAACTACCTTCACTTAGAAAGAGAATGACCCACCTACTTATGCCATGTCAACACAATATTGTTATTATTGTAAAACTTAAATGTTATGGATGACAAGAATGAGAACTTTCAAAGCGCCATCACTTTGTACCGAAGTGATAACTCATGAAGTCCACCATAAAATACAAGTTAGCACACTGCATTTTTTCCCGTGCATGTCGTAAGAGACGACTAACAGATTTGTTGTTTGTGGTTTGGGTTAAACGTAAGACTAGGTCACCTTCCTTACTAGGTGCTACGGTTAGGTTGCAAAGCTCTTCCCGTGTGGTCTCCATATATTAAGTAAGTATAGGTACATTTAATTATAACTATAACTACTCTCCTGCATTGATGGCCACGATTCAGAATTGTTTGTGTGTTTTTCATCCACTAGGTATTTGGCTTTTCATTTCAGTCAAGAGCAAAAGAGGATCGACAGAATCGGGTAGCTGCAATAAAATCTCAGCAGAGATTCATGTTAGAAACTGCAGCATTAATACTGAATCTCTCCAATGAGCATGTGCTGGTAAGCATTATAACTCTATTATAAGCAACCCAGAAACTCAACTCAGTAACTCAGTCTGTGGGGTTAATCTTGTAATTCTCATTCACCGGTGATTCACCGATGAATACTTGTACTCTCTTTCTCATGGAATGACAGCTACTTGCATAAAACCATTTCTAACGAGTCTCCCTAGTGTTGTCCTTCTTTGATTATTTAATTAGAGTGGAGGGAGACCACATTAAATTTTCAGTGATGACATGCGAAATCAAAACGTGAGTGATTCACTTTTATCTGTGTATTGAACTTGTGTTCGTTTGTTCCATGATTGCAAGAGCTGTGTGATTTTAGATGTATACACTGATTTTATCTGATTCTGTTCACAAACTTAAGCGCAAGTTAACCCATTAATATGACAGGAAGGTACGTACGATGACGACATGCACATTGAGGTGCTAGACAGCATGACTGCGGAAGGCGGGCGCGGCTGCATAGTTGTATGCAACGCTATGTTACCTCCGGTAAAAATTGGTTGGTGATACTCATTTTATTTTTACATAATTACCTGCAAACCCAAATTTTTGGGTTTAAATAATGCTTTATGTAATTGTTTTTGCTATGTTTTGCATCGATTTAGGTTTTTTTATGTAGCGAAGTTGATGGCACATAATCCTCCAAATTTACAGTTTAACATAGTAACCACGGAACAGCTTGCATTTGTGACAAAATACACTTATTAAAGTAAGAAAGAGAAAGACAGTAGTGGCACATGAACGTGGTGGGGATTGAACCCATGACCTCTGGTATGGAAACAAGTCCTCGCGCTCCTGTGCTACGACCCGTTTGAACTCGCTGCTTGGCTTGAGCTGCCGAACATATAAAATGTATGTTAACCTTTGAAGATTTAACATTTGATAACCATTTATGAAATATAGGAACTATTCATATTTATTTCTATTACAGAATCTGGCCGCTTTGGTTCAAAGGGCAGAGCAAAAAGGGTTTATATATCAGATGGTAATACCACAAGAACTATGGGAGAGTGTGTAGTTGTATACCGTATCAAGAACAACAAAGCGGTTGATAATAAAAGTGTGGCCGATGTTAGTAAAATACCAATTTTGCCATGTTGAATTTATACATTAATACATAAATTGAAATTATAACCAGCACCGATAATTGCTGATATGATTTCGTGCAAGTCCTGTCGCAGTAGGCAAAAAATTGGTCCCGATATGATCTGTTGAAGGGCTAGATGCGCATCGAACCTATAAGATGGTGGGGGAAGGGATACCTTTAATTAGACGCTGCCATCTATGCTATTCACGTATAAATAAACTTTTTCGTCTTGGAAAACCATGAGGATTTCGCTGGTGAAATTAAAGTACTGGCTGTTGCAACATGTTGCATATATTTTTTTTATTATTATACGAATTCATGAATTCATACAATTCTGTATGTATTATCAGGACATATTTTACGCCATGGTGAACATAAACCAGGAGAGCTGCAATGTGGTGTCGGGAATCTTCGACAAGATGAAACGTGTGTACATACCATCCCTGCTGGTGTGTGCAGCGTGGGGCGATATTAACCCACCCAACCCGAACAGCGAAGACATTATTAAGTTCTATGTCACCAAAATCATGTTCTTTTTGGATTATCTTGAACGTGAGTGTGATCAGTTGCTTGATGACAACTTGTAATTTTGTATCCAAATTAGTACTTACAGTAAGTGAGGGGTCACTGTCACACTTTAACAGTCAGAGCGACTTGATGTCGTCTAATTGTACATTTATTTAAAACATTGAGCTGTGTGTATAAATAAGTGTTGAGACACTATCGCATTCTAGCAGTCAGTTACCTGATGACCAAAAAATACCAATAATAAAATAAATAGTGGCCAAGATTAAAAACCAAAAAATATTAAAAAGAACTTATTGCATGTTATCAGCAAGAAATTAATAAGATTTAGATGTACATCCAAGGCTGCCTGTCTAAATTTTTTTTCATACAAATTAGAGCTAAGTGTGTAAGTGTTAGGACACTATCATACTCTAGCAGTCAGAGCTACTTGATGACATCAAATTGTGCTTTTGTTTACAAATTAGACAGTGTTCGGAAACACATACCATTTATTTGATATTTTGTGAAAGCCACATGTTCTGACACCCTTTTTTTTTTTTATGTGACTGGCCATGGATGGCTAATACCACACCTTCTGTCATGGTATTATTAGCCCAACACACCACATGGGAACTAGGTGCCATGCCAGGACCTTCCTTATAATGCACGGCTACATTGAACTGGATGGAAAACACGGACAATTTTCATTGCCGCTTCGACCATCGTTCATCCAATGCGATGGTACCAACCCGGGCGGGATAAACCCTACCACCTAGTAAATAAGGAAGGGGACCTACAGTTTAACGTGGAATCCGAACCACGGCCAGCCTCTCTCAACGGTCGAATGGTCACCCATCCAAGACCTGACCGGACCCAGCGTTGCTTAACTTCGGAGAGCGATCGCCGAAGTGTCGCGCCACTGGGCCATTGTCCCTAGTCCCAGCCGGCACCTAAATGGGCGTTTACGGCAAACTGATCAACTGGAGTTTTCAATTGTATGGAATAATTGAAGAGCACGCGTATTGGGCGTTAAGCGAACTAACATTTGCGAGTCCAAATTTGATTTGACAGCTTACTCACCGTTGCCATAAATACGTCGACGTTGCCGTTTACGCCGACTACGCGTTTAAATACAAATCGGAAGTCCGAGTTTGACTTTGATATCTTAAAGAAATAAAACCACACAATATCTAGCAAGAACTTGTATGGAGTTTGACGTTTTTACGTAACTTCGAAGTTCCGTAAACGCCAATTTAGGCGACAATTGGGACTAGGAGCTTTGAACCTTTTTATTTGCTTCCTTTATGAATGTTCCACATAATGGATCTTCGGGTTCAAATACTAATATATATGGCCAGATATTGTAGACGCTTCCACCCCGTAAATAACATATTTTCACCTGTATTGTAACTTCAACTTTGAAGATTTTTGTGTTTTCAGAAACGAAATTTGACCTTGATTGCTGCACCAAGTTTGATATTGACTTGCTACTATATGAAGAAGAGCTCTCTGATCAAGACAAAATGAAGATAGCGGTCACCAAGACTCACGTGCTTGAAACTATATGTTCCCATGTTAAAAAATGGTTGAAGCAAATCAGTATGGTGGGTTTAATATTTATTTTTATACTTTAGGTCTGGTCAGAAAACTTTTTTTTTTTTACATTTTTGAACATTTCCAAAAATTGGCGGGACTAAAATAAATCCATATAATTATCGAACCTGCTTAGAAAAATTCACGAGAATTGATTGAAATGCAACCTGTAGAGGTGAACAGCCGGACAGACATACGATAGCATTTTTGCCCAAGTTCCCTACTCCCACCCTTTTGACCCACTCGGCCAATAAAGTCTACAACTTTTCAAATAATGGTGCATCAAGCATCCGATAAGGGCAAAATTATGTCACACTACCCAAGGAAATAAATAAATAGGCTTAATAAAATAGAGTTAATTAACTGTACAATGCTTACCAATAATAACAGATAAACTCTATAGGATAGCTAGAAATATAACGACTCAAAATAAATATTACTATTTTGTCACAAATGCGAGCTGTTCCATGGTTCCGAACCCATGTAAAACTGTAGTTTCAGTTTCTTTATTTCCTCCATTAGATGTATATTACTCACTCGGATTCGTCATTATGACATGTAGGTCCCCTATTAGTTGGTAGAGTTAAGCCCGCCCGGGTTGGTACCACCGCATTGGATGAAACTTCAGTTGAAGCGGCAATGAAAAATTGTCCGCGTTTTTCATCTAGTTCAATGTAGCCGTGCTCTTATAGGGAAGGTTCTGGCATGGCGCCTAATTCCTTCGGGAATGTGATGTGTTGGGCTAAAATAATAACTGTAGTTGTGTGGAATTATTCATCAATGTCAGGTTCCATAAAAAAAAAACGAATCTCGATTGAGTTGCAGTAGTCGTCCCATCCACGAAACATCAAGCAAGTCCCTGCTGCAGGTTCTAGTGCAGAGCCAGCAGCTGAGGCGCGAGGCATCGGACATCGGGCCGCTGGCGGAGCTGCAGCACTGGCGCCGCCAGCTCACCACCTTCACCAGCATCATGGAGCACGTCGGCAGCGAGCCGTGCCGCATGTACATTCACGCGCTCATACTCGCCAAGTCCAAGCTGATGAAGGTACGCAGCTTTTCTGTATTTCTGCGTACTTGTCGGCTAATTATCAACGAATCGGCGCGAGGAATGGAGAATAAACACAGAATGTAACCGGAGCGGCCACTAATGGAACATGTCTCATTTAAAGGTTTTCATTTTGTCCAAGATGACGTCTTGTCATACAGCATTCATTTTTTTTTAATCGCAACAATGTAAAGATATACGATTAAAGAAATTGCTTAGTTACGTGTAATTTCACCAAAAATATAAATGTAAAAACAATAAAATGTATGCAAGGTTCTAGTTGTTAATTTTTTTCTTAAACAAAAAACTTATTCGCAGGTTGACATCGAAAATCGATTGTGTTTTCCAAATATTTTCTAGTGAAAATCAAGGCTCTTGGTGTATTTCTTTAATGTACATTTAGATACCATGTTTTTTTCGATTACCATCAGGCAATCCCATATGGTACACTTCTGCTGAGGTGAGGGCAGAATTAAACAACATTTCTGCTTCATTTCTTATCTTTTTTTACAAATAACCGGTACGGATGGCTGTGCTGAGAGACCTATGGTACTCATAAAAGCCAAATCGACCTCACCTCGCGAAACCACGCTCAGCGAGGCCACATGCCAGTGGTTATGCGGACTATCGCTAAGCTATTAAGCTTGTTTAGGACATTTGAAGACGCCCATGATATAGGTTTTATAGGTTATGTAGGCCCACAGCCGCCGGCAGATAGTTCCATATTCTGGTGGTGCGGCAGAGAAAACAGTTTGGGAAACGGTTCGTTCTGAAAAGACTATTGTCAACAACAAGGGGGTGCTCTGATTCTCTGCGGCGGGTCTCCGGATATAGGTTGGATGGATGCAAGTCCGGCAGAGCTACGTCCGTGATAGCACCTGTAGAACAGATCTAAAAGCTCTGCACTTCCCCCAAAATCAAAATGTTAAATTCATTTATCCAGAAATGGAATCAACTCGACAATCAAGTCACGGATTACTACAATGAAGCCGCCGACAACGTCATGTACTTGTATGCCCTGGAGAAGTACTGCGAGCCTCTCTACAGGTTCTATGTTATATTACCTGCCTTGATCAAATATCCTACATCTCTATGCAGTTGGAGTAAATTCTGGGATTTACTCCTTGGTCGATAATTATGGGGTTCAACCTTGCAACCAATTAAGTAGGGAAGGTAACGTACAGATTTACGTGGGTTTTGCACCATGGTGTGACTCGCATTCTCAACGAAAATGCACATTTCAGCCTCTGAGAAAAAAGAAAGGCACATTCGTAAGCCACTTGGCTTTTTGGCTACATGCAACGAATATTTGTTTATTCATGCAGAATTAACATGGTATCATAATGGCAGTGAATTACTTAAAATCTAGTATTGTTAGATCAGTTTATAACGACGGCCCAACGCCTGGACTTTTTCTTTTATTTAAGAACGGCTACACAGCTGTACATTCAGTACAATACTGAATGGAACACTCAAAACATTTGACCCACTTCGATCTAATTAAATATAATATCATAAAATCGATAAACCTGTGCATGCATTGAACTTCAGGTGTGACCCTGACTCCATGGAGCAACATTTACCAGGTCTGCTGTACACGATTCGTATGATCTTTGCGACTTCTCGGTACTACAATACGACCAAACAGATCTCCACGCTCCTTGTTAAGATCACCAACCAGATATTGAACATGTGCATGCAATATCTCACACAAAGTGGCAATAAAACTATATGGAACCAGTCCAAAATTGAGTTTATAGCTAAAGCTAAGGTGATGTAAATAATTATGTTTTATGTTTTTATCAATTCATTTTATACATGCATGGATATGCATTTTGAAAAGAAATTTCATAGATACATATTTAATAATAAGCAGTTTTGTTTTCAGGTGTGCTTGGATTTGTATTTTTTCTACCGTGAGGTCTACAATGAGACTCAGAAGTCTATGATTGAGGCTTCCGATGAGAGACCTTTTGACTGCTCTGAAATGTACATATTTGGAAAGTTTGAGACTTTTAAAACTCGTTTAGAAAAGGTATTAAATGTTAACTATTTTTAAGTATCTTTTATGACAGCATTGTCACTAATATGTGTACTCCAGATAGCACATCATACAAGGTCTGTGGCAGTGTTGTTTTACGACTATATTTTTTCTTTCAGATAATAGATTTGTTTAATACTTACATTATTTATTATGTATTAACAAAGACCACCTTGGATGGGGCCGATGAACATTCGGCTGTGTTTGTGAAACTTTTCAAAACAATTTCAACAAAGGTATATGATGCACTTGATCATAGGTTAGTATTTCACTTATTTTTTGTTTTTCTTTTAAAAATATTGTTACCCTTATTATATTATATAATATTACTTTTATATACGCTTTATTCTGCAAAAGGTTGACTATTTCAGAAAACCTGAATTCGACAGAGATTACAGGCGCTACAAAGAAGGGGTTGCCAGTCAAGAAGTGCTACTGGAGAACTTTATGATTGCAGTAAGTGGTTTCTACTGAATGCTATAAATAATATAATCATCCAATTATTATTGCATCCTACTAATATTTTATAATCCATGAGTCTTTTCGTATCATTTAAATTTTAGGACTAACTAAGACGTTTTAATTTCTAACTACTAAGCGGTGTTTTCATTGTTCTGTGACAGATAACTTAACTACAGCATTTCAACGCGACTATCGAATAATCATCCTGCTGATTGATAATTTATTTAAATAAACAAGAATGTATGGATGAGATGCTTTCTGTACATATTTGGTCTAAAGGCACTATCTTAACGACACGTACCAACTTAACAAAAAAGGATGTAATGGGTTTTTGATTGTAAGGAGCAGCCAAGTCATCTTTGAAAAAAAAATGTGTTTGTTAAAAAAATTATCATGGTATTTTTTTTAAGGCAGTTCTTGTACTGAAAGACATTCCGCCATTCGAAGTACACTGAAACTAGCTTGGCTCAGTTATTTGAGGTATTGTCAAATCGCTGACCAGACTTGTGACTAATATAGACCAGATTCCTGGTTCCTGCATCACTATAATGTTCTCACTCACAGAGCTAGGAGTTGGAGAGGGCGTAGGGAGGATGTCCATCGCACTGACCTTGCTCCTTGTAACTTTGATTTATTTCCTTATGTAAAACCGCACATCAAAAGTCGCAAGTTCGCGTATCCATTTCTCAACATAGGAGCAATTGATAGGCACATTTAAGGAAAAACTCGACTTGATGTCTAACTTACTTTGGGAGGCTTTAATTGATTATATTATTATTATATACACTAGCAGCTGCAAGCTGATGCGTATACTTCACTGATTGAGTGCACATTGTTTTTATTTTATATATTCTTTTATTTTAAGTGTTCATAATACGAATGGTTTTTTTATATTTTTTACATGATTGTCCAAATTGTTTTTCTGTTCACTGAGCTAGCACTTATGACTTCCTCTTGTTCCAGTCATCCACAACACGGTTTGACAGAAAGTGTTTCCTCGGGTTGGAATTTAAACTATTATGATTGAGTTTCAGAGAATGTCCACGAACTCTTTGGTCAGTGTTCAGGGAATACATAGCTTTTAGGTTAGGTACGTCATAATGTCCATTTAATATTTTGAAGGTTTCAATTAAGTCGCCTCGCTTTCTTCGCTCCTCTAGTGAAGTAAGGCCCAGGGCCTCTAATCGAATCTCGTATTGCTTATTCCGAAGAGGCAACACCATCTTAGTGGCTCTTCTCTGTACTCTTTCTAGCAATTCAACATCCTTCTTGAAGTATGGGTTCCAGACTTAGTATGCGTACTCTAGGAGAGGACGTACATATGCTTTGTAGAGTTTAACAAATACTTCTGCTGTGATGTGTGAAAAAGACTTCCTAACCATATAGAGAAGTGAATTTGCTCTCTTTACAATTTCAATGATGTGTGGTTCCCACTTGAGATCGTGTGATATTGTCACTCCAAGGTCTTTTTGTGAAGACACTGCACTTAGTGGTAATCCATCGATTGTGTACTGGTGGTGTGGGTTCCTTTTGCCTATGTGCAGCACAGTACATTTGCTAGCATTTGATGTTAAGAGCCAGTCTTTAGTCCATTGTACTGTGCGGTCGAGATTGTCTTATATCAATTGACGACTAACAATAGAGTCCCCAAAAAATTTCGTGTCATCAGCAAAAAGAGTGAATGGTTGCTGCATTACGGCTTGTAGATCGGTCAGAAAAATTCCAAAAGCGACTGGGCCGATAAACGAACCCTGGGGAACCCCGCTAAGCACGCCGTGCGCCTCTGAATAAGCCTAGCCAACGCATATTCTGAATTTTCTGTTTGTGAGAAAGTCCTTAATCCATGCCAGTAGTTTCCCTCTGAATCCAAAATGTTCCAGCTTTTGAGTTAGACGGTTTATTGGGACTCTGTCAAAGGCCTTCTCGTAGTCCAAGTAAATGACGTCAATAGGATTTCGGTTATTCCACTCGTTAGTCCATTTGTCAATACAAGTGAGCAGATTACTAACAGTCGAGCATCTTGGTACAAAGCCGTGCTGTTCCTCGATTATGACACTTACTTGGGTTAGAAATGATCTTACTTGCTCATTAATAATTTTTTCCATAGTTTTGCACACTTATTGGCCGGTAGTTGACTGCGGAAAGCTTGTCTCCTTTTTTGTAGATTGGTGTGACCGTTGCTTCCTTCCAATCCTGTGGCAACTTCCCACTATCAAATGATAGGGTCATAATGTGCGAGAGTTGCTCGCATATCACTGTAGAACAGTTTTTCAGAAAAAACTGCGGGGATTTCATCTGGTCCCATAGAGGTAGCATCCTTAAAAGATTGTAATGTCCTGAAGATTGCTTGCGGCTCAAAATCTATATTCTCTATTGAGTTGATAACTCGTGGTTGAGTTATTTGAGGCGGTGAATGAACACACTCTCTCACGTAAGATTTAGCAAACTGTTTTGCAAAAATGTTGGCCACTTCCCGGTTATCAGTAACTGTTGTAACTGTTGTGTTTTCAGCTCTTAAAGCAGGAGGCACACATACTTTTGATGACATCTGTCTCCGCACATAGGCATAAAATGCCTTTGGCCCAGTTTCTACGACATTTGCTTAAAATTTTTGTCTTTGCAAACATACAGTTGCCGAAATTTCATTGTGCAGTTTTCGATATTTGTTATAAGTTTGATTTGGTTTATTAAGTCGGTAGAGGGTCCATAGTTGTTTTTTCTTTGTAGACATTTCTATTATGTTTATTAATCCATGGTTTATTTTTGTTTTTATATTTTCTAGTAGTAGGAAGGGGAGTGTTAACTTCTAGAGCCATTTTAGCAGTATTTTTAAAATATTTCCTTGCGCTGTCAATGGCTGGGTTAAAGTCTGTGTTTAAATGTATTAATTTTGGTTAAGAACGGCCCGTAAGCTATGCTCCCCATACAAACGTAGTTTACTAATAATTTGGAAACCTCTATTCCAATTAAATTGAAATTTAATATCTAATATCAGGTAACACATATCTGTGTCTGCATGCTTTTGTTTTTTTGAAAAATCCAAACCGAATGAAATGAAAGCAAAAAGAAAATCTTCATACGAATTTTGTTTTCTCTATGGTTTGACCCAGAATACATTTACCGAAAAAACAAAGGCATGCAGACACAGATATTTGTAGCCTAATATTAGATACCAAATATCAAGTAAGTTGGGACATTGGTTTTCAAATGATTAGTAAACTACGTTTGTATGGGAGGCGAAATTTTCAGGTGCTTACGGGCCGACCTTAAGGTGTTCTTTTATAAACATAATATTACATGATCACACAAGAATACTTCTGAAAACTCTTTGACATGGGAACATTTGGGTGCTTGGATTATCACTCAATCACACCTTAAGGTGGCCCAACCCGGCGGGACTAACTCATTCGCGGGCACGGTACAAACCCGTGCTGTTGCGCTCTGGGACCTTCTCTGTTTCAAAGAAAAAGACAGGCTCCGTGATGCATCATTTCCACAAAAAAGACAATGTGCATAGTGTATGATTTGGTAAGATTTACGAAAATTTTAATTACAAAACGACTTATAGCTAAAAGTAAACCACGACCGCTGTAGTCAAAAATCTAACAAAAACCAAATAGATTATAATCTTGATTAAATAAGCTATGTCTGATCAATAATCTTTTTAAGATGTTCTTTATCATTGCGTAATCCACCTTCATAGTTATTGCATAAAACACGCGAAAAATTCGAACTTTCTGACCTTATAACTTAGAAACCCAACACAATTTTACAATGCCAACGGTCATCAGACATCTAGTTCGATCAAATAAAGCTATTTTAAGCAAAATTTGGGATCTCTCACAAGAAATATGGGCGTGATCTTCTTTCCCCGTTTGTATGAGGAGTTGAGCGGGATGGCCCACCTTAAATGCTTAACCGATGGATGATACTTGGTGAATAGATCTCTGCAAGGCTGGATCTTTGTTGCGGCAATACACAGCACAAACACCGATTTCCATCCAAACAGTCCCAGATAACGACAAGTTGTTCTTAAAGGTTCATTTAAACAATATTAGTTTCTTTAGAGTTGCGCCAAGTGCCCCACGACGGAGATAGCGCTGCAGCTGCTCTCTCGCTTCGAAAACTTGAAACTCGAGTGTCTGTACGTGGAGGAACAGTACTACGACCTCATTGGCAAGTTCACTGAGGAGATAGAATCGCTTCGTGACAGGTGAGTCACATCCATATATGTCATTGCACTGATCTACTTTTTCTTTCATTTAAATCTTGATTTATAGCAAGTAGGTACTGTATTTTACTGCCAAAATGTCAATTGCTGTTTTCCGTTACAAATCTTGCAGGTTTGAATATTGACTGCATGATTAAGTAGGTTTTGGAAGTGGATTCTAAAATTTAATTTAATTTAGTAATGTTCTTTTTTGACATAGGGTAATTTTTACCGTTAATTACTTTAGAATGTGAAACATTTAAATTAAACCTAAAACATGTTTTAGGTACAATGAAGAGAGAGAGAATCCCGAAATACCGAGGAATATGCCACCCGTGGCTGGTCGGATAATGTGGATTCGATTTTACCACAAAAACATAAAGGCTCCAATGAAAGTATTTCAGCAGCACGATCAGGTCATAAATCACGCGGTTGGTATTTAATTAATTAATTCCAATATAAAACCATCTGGTTTCTTATTTTTTTTAAATAATACATAAATGTAAATTTGTTTCGCCTGGAATTTGAACGTTAAATATCATCCAATGATGTTGGATCAACATTCAGATACAATGTCTGTGTGTCTTTCCAAAGTATATTTTATCTAAAAGATATTTATAGATAGGCTTGGTTTTACTTGCTAAGTACAGTATTTGCTGTTTGAAAGTTTTGCACAAAGCGCATTAGTATTTAATTATCTTCCATACACTGTTTCAGAATACACAGAGGTGCATCAAGCTGTACAATGTGCTATGTATTGTATTCACAGAGTACGAACTTATTTACCACCGCGCCTGGGTGTCCAACGTCGAACAGGTTGGCTATTTAAATTTTTATGTTTCCATGATTGTGATTAGAACAAGAAGACATTTCCATGACCGAATCTCGACACGTTGAACGCTAAAGTAAAAATGTAGCAGTTATTGTTAACCATGCCGCTAGCGACACTATAGTGCTCGATGCAGGTCGAGAGGGACACTGGTAACTGGAACTGAATGTGTTATCTCTGTAAGCAAGTCGTCAACAGGTATCGCCACCAGTCTGGCTAATATCTCACTATCACTACTGTTGCATCGGTAAGAGGGTTGGCAACTAACTTCTATATACTGGCGAGAAGCATTTCACAAAATTTTAATAAAACATTCGTAAACTTCCCGTCACTTTTTCAATAAGCGAAATATTGTAATTTTGTGGTTTTTTCGTATATAGCCACACCCTAACGTATGTGACAGTATGTTTCATAAACCAAAATATTAATTCGCAGGTAAGACTAGGGCTGACGGCGCCGCTTCTGATCCGCCACCCGAAGACAAATATGTATGTGGTAAACTTCAGCCTGTTCATCCCGGAGTGTATCCGCGAGGTAGAATACATGTGGCAGCTTGGTCTGAGTGAGTACATTCTCTGTCACTCCATTGCCTTCTCTTTCTCGATACTCTTATAACTTCATTAGAACTTTTCCCTTTTGGATAAAATTTTGGGGTAACTTTTCCCTCTTGGAATAATTTCGAAATCTTCTCCCTTGGAATTCACGTAAAACATGAAGAATTGTACACAATATGTTAAAATATTCTGTATGTGTTGGAGCTCCATATACGGTAATGTATGAATACTCGAAAAATCTTGCAAACTTCAGATGGGTTTGTAGTTTTTCTGAGGCTGCATCAGGATTTGAGTCAATACTTAATGCTGCAGTATCATCTGCAAACGTAGCAGAGATAATGTTGGGGCTATTTGGTAGGTCTGCAGTGAATAGTATATACAATACTGGATCCAGGACTGATCCTTTCCCGACTTTCATTGACGACCACTTAAAATATTCTGCCTTCCAAGTACGACTCTAGCAGTGTATAAAAGTTGTGTGGGAGATTTTTCTTTAGTTTGTATAGGAGGCCTTTGTGCCATACCCTATCGAACGCCTGCTGGATGTCTAAAAAGGCTGCTGAGTAGTAGACAGAGAGTAGTACTGGCGGCGTTCTAGGGACTGTCTTATTTCATGAGTAACCCTGTGCACTTGCTCAATGGTAGAATGTTTGCCTCCAAACCCGATCTGGTGATCTGTTATTAATGAGGATTCTGCTATAACCATATTCATGATGATAAGAAACAGTTTTTCGAACAATTTTGAAATTACTGGGATGAGACTTATAGGCCGATATGAGAAGACAAGAAAATGATCTTTTCCCGGTTTAGGTACCTACCATAATGATTTGAGAGACCTTCCATGCATAGGGAAAGTAAAAGGTTCTCATAATTGCATTAAAAAGAAATGTAAGGTATACAACACCTTTCCTTGGCAACTCTCTCAAAACCTCTGCAGTTATTTGGTCGAATTTGAATCAGTTTATTAAAAATCAACACTTTCCTTTAGTTTTTTGTATAAAATTACTTGACAGGATTGGCTCCTTATAAGCGACACTATTGACAGGTGCAAAAATACAAGATTCCCGGCTATGAAAAAAATTTTTTTTAAACTCTGATGATGCAGTTTTAGTTTTCATCAAAATCGGTCTAATGACTCCTTTGATTGTTTTTCACTATTTCTTATAGTTTCGGATTTGGCCCTCAATGCCCACTTGAAAAATTCACCCTATATATCAGATTCTGTACAAATATAATTTTCGTAAATGCAACATCCCATGTGCTTTTAGGTGTTCCAGATTTAGCTCAAGTTGTGGCTTACTGTAAACATAGAATATATGGATACTATGAAAGAATAAAACTTTTAGTGGAAAGAAACAATTCAATTCGAAGGTATATGTTGTATTTTTTTTACTTTTAATAGTGAAATTATGTAATACTTGAGGAAAAAAGTATCTTGTCTGAAGTTCATCATATGACTATTTTCTAATACAAATAATATTTATTTATGTACAACAGGAGTATACCCAAGTTGTACCTGCCGTTGATGAGGGCTCAGCTTATCAAAATGGAAAAGGCTTTCCAGGCTGGCATGTCCACCATCCTTTGGACCTCACTGGAGATACCTGCCTACTGTGATAATATCGATGTAGTCTTGGACGAAGTAAACCTTTTTATCAAAGAGGTATGGTGCGTTTAGAATACTTAAATATTTTTTAAGAGCTCTCTATAATCACACCACACAGCTCCAAAGGACACAATTAATTTAAGTTGCAACCTCAAAGTGTAACTTTTCTTCGAAACCAAAATCTATGCTTTAAATATAGAGGAGTTTGTCACATGTATTCCATTATAAAGTTGGAGGCTATGAAATTTTCAATGTTTTAAGACTTTTGCATAATTGCAGAAAAACGTTTGTCTGGAATCACAAACGTTTTTATGTTCACAAGTAGATCTTTACTAAGATACATTTTAAGGTTATGACTATAAATGAAGAAAGTATTACGAAAGGACAATTCTGACAAAATTTCCGATATAATGACTTGAGAAAATATTCACATTAATATGTAAACACAGAATTATACATTTTTTTCTTTACGTTTTTATTTGAACGTACCTAGTGAATTAAGATAAAAATATTATTCTTAGGTGGTTGACATGAAGGAAGCGAGAATAGACGGCATTTTGAAGTCCATCAGCAACACAGTTTTGGTATATCTGCCGGATCAAGCTGTTGATCCTATCGTTTTCGTGGATGAGAATATGGCTAAAAGAGATGAAGTTGGTAAGTCGAAATAGACGTTTAGCAAAGGACTTACTAGGTGGTAGGGTTTATCCCGCCCGGGTTGGTATCATCGCATTGGATGAACGATGGTCGAAGCGGCAATGAAAATTGTCCGTGTTTTCCATCCAGTTCAATGTAGCCGTGCAATATAAGGAAGGTCCTGGCATGGCACCTAGTTCCCATGTGGTGTGTTGGGCTAATACCATGACAAAAGGTGTGGTATTAGCCATCCATGTCCAGTCACATAAAAGAAAAAGGACAGATGGTTATAACAACGTCGGCGTAAGCGTCGGACAAGAGACTCACCCGCTGCTACATTTCCTTACATATAGGTAAATAACTCCAACTTGAAGTTGTGCTGCAAAAATTCAGGCACATTTTTCATATTGAAAAAAAATCTTTCAAATTGTTCTAATTCCAAATGTTTGATGTGTCTGCTTAACATGAAATAAGTTACCTATTTCGTGGGTGATCAGGTTGATCCATAGAACATTCTATCGTATCTATAGGTACGCAACCTTCGTAGTCGAAGAAGATGCAGGGGGTAGCTCAATCTAGCTGACAAATAATTCAGAATGGGTATTATTAACCTTCACAATTAAATTTTGCAGCGATGGATCTGCAACAAAAGTCTTGGAACGCTGAATTGTCAGTCATAGAACTCATAAATAAGTTCATTGACAGTGTGCCTTCCCCAGCAATACAAGCCCTCAAGGACGAATGGTAAATAACTACTGATAAATGAATATCATTGTAGTTGGTTTTCTTTTCCATGATAATCATCGGTTTCATTTTGTGGGAGCAATTTTGGCCCTTGTATAAATTGTATTTAACTTTTATAATTGCGTGATCCCTGGTTTCCTCAAAAACATCTTGAGTCTTTCCTGATATATATTGAGTTCTATGAATCTTTTTAACATTCATTAGAGGTATGTATATACTCAGAAGCAGTACTTTTGGACTGATATATTTGTGTGCTCATGTACGCAGGCTGGACTTAGAAAAGGCATTGAAGCAAGTTACTTCAGCCACTAGAGTATTCTCGGACGATGCAGGTATGTGATTTAACTAACTACATTGTCATTCCCTGAAATTGTCCAGGAATAACACCATCTGGTTGTGCCCTGACTGCATGCAATCGCCAAAGGGAACCAAGTGATATGCGCTTGAACTTTCCAGTTTTCGAAGAGATCGACAATCTAGATCGCTACGAGACATTGCAGACCATCAACGAGTGCAACGAGCTATTTGCATACTTCAACCAGAAGGTGCTTGATGCACTCATTAAGTGCACGCGTCACAGCCTCGACCAGCTCAAGAAGAGGGCCACTGTCTCTAGGTTCGTGATAGCAATGTTTGTGATTCCCATTCAACATAACTTTAAAAGCTGGTGTCTTTTATATTTACCCATGCTAGACAGGGTAATATCCCCTCTCATAATCGATTATATTTGTAAAAAGCCTAAAGGAATGTTTATATTTGATTCGGTTGTAAACATCTAGAAAATTTGTTAGGAAACATACAATCGTTGTTAAGGGCCTGGTACTAGCCAAATCGCAAAGTTAGACGAGGCACCCCAAGTAAACTAACTAAGTCTGACGATTATAAGTGTCATCCTTACAATATATGATTCCTTGTCTAGGAATCGAATGATTTTCGTTAATGTATGTTTCCTTTTTCTATACAAAATACATTGCGGAAACGGTGTCCATTTCCGAACTTTTTTGACTAAATGTAGAAATCTAAAAGCAAATGGAATTTTTTGTTTATGCATATATGCTGTTTTTGCTTATATCTAGAAATCGAATGACTTTCAGATTTCTAATGAGAAAAATCAACTTTTTTTATTTTTATTATTATTTAAATAAATGATGGAATAAAAAAATATTAACAATCCATTATCAGTCTGGAGTTCTATTTGGATTTGCTGAAGCGTTTCACTACATATTATTACATTTGTTAAAAAGTGCATTTGTATGGCGCGAGTAGCTGGCTAGTCCTAGCGCCTTAACAATAAACCGTCAAAAGCATTACCTGTAACTGGGATTGTATTAGCTGTCCTACTTAGTACTCATTGGCCACTAATTCAACTATTTGTTGTTGCAATGGTGCCTCGTGAAAGACATTACTCAAGAAACAGAATGTAATGATGTTCCATTGCATGCAATTATTTCTCATTGTGTCGATCATTTACAAAACTATGCAGGACATTTGGTACCAAGCAACCTAATTACTCTAACTTTTAACTAATATTATTAAATTAACTATAAAATGTAAACCAACAACTTTGCAACACATGACTAAATCTTATAAATAATCTGATCTTATCATTCAAGCCCCTCCTTTCACCACCCACTTCTACACTCACATAACCACACACCCATCTACATAGGTCCTCGCGCATTAGTTTTCTGTTCAACATTGCCTTTTCTGATATTATTCTTTGTTCTTAAATGTGATTGCATTTATTTCACTTTGCATAAGCATTTTTACAAAAGAACCATTGTGGTATTTTAGAAGTCCGCATGAATGCTAGGGTTCTTTGTCTTTCACTTCAAGACATGACAAATTAGTTTTTATTAACAGTTTTTTGACAATGAGCAACGACCCTGAGGAGCAGAAGAAATTAAATCCACTCATGTTGACCACTATGCTGCTGCAGATTCCACGCATACTAATCAAACCAAGTCTTGAAGAAATCCAGAATGCTTTTACACAGGTCTACTCAACTACATAATATACTAATTTTATTCGTTCGAGTGAGCTTGCATGTTAGAAATGCATCTTGGAAGTACTTAACTGAAGGATTCTAAATAGATTTTGAAGCCCCCTTTGAAGATAATTTGATATGTTTTGTGATTATGTCTACAATTTGTATATGCCTTGATTGTGAAAACAGCTGCTAATTCGTTTTTTTATATTTTACACTGTTCTTTTATGCTAATCCTTCATCAAATGGCAGGTGATACTTAACGTTGTGATGGACATTCATCGGTCAGTGTTCATGTGGGGTCAGCAAAAGGAAATAATGGCAGAGTCTAAGAGAGGATCCATCATCCGTGAACGTAGTGCATCCAGTAAGTTTCATAATGTTTTAGATGTTAATTAATAAATATATATGTTAAATCTTCTCTTATTTAATTTCACATAATGCAAATATAATGATTTCTGATAGATAATTCTTACGTAAATATTAAATTTCACTAGCGAAAAGGTCTGGATCGTCGATCATTGGCATCCGAAGCTTTTTCCGCATGGTTTCGGAGCAAAAGGACATTGTGAGGACTGTGATGCAGCTGCAGGGAAACATGTACATGTACAAACCCGATATTGAAAAATTAATGAAGGTGATTTAATATTAATTGATGATATTCATTTATTTTCCTCTATTAGATTCCGACCAATTGAGAACCTCCTCCTTTTTTTTGAAGTCGGTTAAGAATACTCGCATAACTGCCAGGATTAGAGCTTTCATATAGCTAATATCCTGTGTGAGCATTCGCATCAGAGTATTGAAGCCTCTACGTACCATTAGAATTTTTCTTAAACAAAAAACCTTTTTTTTTTCAGTACTATGGCCGATTTTCGTACTTATGGGCAGATAACCGTAACGATATCGTCCAGAAGTTTGTTGACTCGGACCCGCTCGTTGTAACAATTAGAGATCAACTCAAAACGTATGAAGAACAAACCGAAAATGTTCTCAATTTACGGGACAGACATATCGTTGGCTCCATTCAAATAGATATGGGTAAATATAATTGTATTGTGTACTTAAGATCTCATAAGCTTGTAAGTTATAATTTATTCATGGAATTAAGGTTTTCGGAAATAGGCATTTTAACATCGTGACTTTTGTTATTCAAAACAAAAAACACTGCTAAAGGCTTGTCAAACACGCATTATCTTATGTAGGGCTCTATATGTTCCCAAACATTAACAAACCCTGAAAGTCACCATTGTAACTTCTACTTCATCGTTTTACAACATTCATCAATTTTAATATTATGCAGATAAACTGAAATTAGGCCTGCATGTGGAAGCAATACAGTGGAAAAGACTTCTCGGTAAGCTGCTGTGTCAAGCATACAAGGTACGTGTTGAGAAGATGATGGTGTTCATCAAGGATAGAATGAAAACGATGGCGAAGAAACTAAAAGATTTGGACGACGTGCGTATTGCTATGCTGTGCCTTCAACTCGTCCGGGAAGAATTTATTGGGTACATGTTTGATATGATTCCACTCAAATGCATTTCATAAATTGTTCGGAAGGTTTGAGTGCTCAAAGTTTTGCGTAAAGTCAAATAAGTAATCATATTGAGCGATTGAGGAGTGGTACGAAGATACTAACATAGGTGACCGAATTGTGCGGTACCGGACAGCCAGATGATAGAATAGAAATGAAGATAAATTTTGAGTAAATATTATTAAAAAAACGCAATAACTTATATTAAACAGACATAATATTTGTAATTTGAATCTAAGTATGTAAAATTATTATTACTTTGGATGAAAATAACTCCTGACATAAACAGTTGGATGTTTTCACCTCAAATCTTGTTTCTCTCTCTCTCTCTCTCTCAAAGTCGTAGCGTTTTCTTTTGTTTTACGACTGACATTAGCTATCGAGATGAGGGGGCGGGAAGCATTTAGACAGGCATTGCCGGGTAATGTTGTCTCGAGCGCGTGGTCGTTGTCAGTTGCGCATGGTCTCCTTCTTGTCTACCGCCTTATTACGTCTATTTGCGTGCATAGCCACGAGTCATGATTACGTGACAACCGTATAGCGGCGTCCTATAATTGACGTTCCACTGTAGGAATATAAAAAAATATCGTATGATTTCAGAATGGATATGGAGCTCGATCTGATAGAAGAATCTTACACCACATTCAACCAGTTTCAAATCGACATTCCCAGAGAGGACTCTGATATGGTGGATGGATTGCGTTATTCTTTCCAGAACATGTTGGCTACTGTAAGTCTCTCTAATAATGCATCCAATCTAATAATCTAATCTAATAAATATTATAAAGGGGAAAGTTTGTAATAATGGATGGATGGATGGATGGATGGATGGATGGATGGATGGATGTTTGTTACTCTTTCACGTAAAAACTACTGAATGGATTCTATTGAAACTTTACAATAATATAGCTTATACATCAGAATAACACATAGGCTACAATTTATGTGCCCATGGGCTTTAGAACTTTCACGGGGCTGCGAAAACGATGCCGGTAGCGATACTTCACACTAGGGGGAGAGGAGCCGGGGGCGGAGGCGGGGAGCGGCGGCGGGGGGAGGGCAGACGTCGTGACTGTTTGGTGTCCGTTTGGCGAATTTTCAAGGCACTAGCGATTTGTAAAACTTAGTACATGTACATTTAACTACCCGGGAATTAGGATTGGCTAAATAGAATTCAGTTCCGCTTACGCTAAGATGGGGCTGTCATACAAACTGCAATGCTATGCACGGCTCGGCTTTGCGGCGGCAGCGCTTACTTTTACTGAAGTACGGCTTGGTATTTCCTGCAACTTTAGGACTACTTGGCATCACGCTAAATCGCCGGAGGAGCGACCAACAGAATAAAATCCTTGAGAACCAATTACTCGATTTAGATGTGCATTGTATCTACGTCTAGCCTGATTCTACTAAAAACTTATAGATTACATAATATAACGCTTCATTACCAGAAGGGTAAGTAGTGAGTCTTAAAGTCTTATAACATGCGAACCACTTACCTGATTTATATGCGTATTTTATCAATGTATAGCATCTCTGGGAGCAGTCAGGTTCGAGATGGGTTACTGTTTTCGATGTTGAGGCTGGCTGTGGGTTGGAGTCCACGCAAAACTTACTTACGTTACACGTTACTTGCTAGGTAAGCAATGTAGCAGTGAAAGTGCAGAAAGGTTCTCGCGGCAAATGTTTTTTTTTAAATAGCCACCAAACGTCAACGAAGCTCTAAATGGGAATTATTGGATGTTTCTCATTAAATCATGCTATTTCGGCTCGAACGATCTTGATTAAATTTGGTACATGGATACATTGTCCTGGACCAGTTTGACCCTATTTTGGACCAGTCATGTGGGCTACTTTTTATCCATGAGATAATTTAGCCGACACTAACCCGAGCGGAGCCGGGTACCGCAGCTAGTAAATATTTTAAAGGGGAAAGTTTGTAATAATGGATGGATGGATGGATGGATGTTTGTTACTCTTTCACGTAAAAACTACTGAATGGATTTTAATGAAACTTTACAATAATATAGCTTATACATCAGAATAACACATAGGCTACAATTTATCAAGATATTGTGCCCATGGGCTTTCGAACTTTCACGGGGCTGCGAAAACGATGCCGGTAGCGCTACTTCACACTAAGGGGAGCGGGGCCGGGGGCGGGGGCGGGGCGGGGCAGGGCGGCTGAGGGGGGGGGAAGAAGTCGCTCATGGCTGATTGCGCTACCCGAGCACGGCCAGACACGTGAGGGCAGACTTGATGCCGGTTGTGTCCGTTTGGCGAATTTTCAAGGCACTAGCGATTTGTTAAAAACGCATTGTACTTAAAGTAATATAGGAGTTACACATACAAAAAGATACTTAATTTTTATTTTCATTATATAGATAGGTTACTTACCTGTTCATTATAAAGAATTACTTCGTTTTTATTTAAATTATTAGAGTCGTATTCACTACGTATAATATTCACAACGTATAATAGTATTTTTTTCCAAAAAATTAAAACCATGCATATCGTATAATATTCACAACGTATAATGTTATACGTTGTGCATGAATAAAGTTTAAAAATAAAATCAACTCTTTGCATCATGCAGAACGTATAATAGTCACAACGTATAATATTCCTAACATGAATTCACAAAAAAAGAAAACCATGCAGAACGTATAATATGCCAAGAAGCACTGCATAAAGCGCCCTGATAACGATACATTTAAGGCTGAAATTGCTACGAATCGATATTTGTTGAAGAGTAACAATTTGCTACAACGCTAATTGAGACGGTCGAAAAGTGGCGTGCGAGTATACGCTTTAAAAGTATATTCATAAGGGCGCTTATCGTATGAAAAGTTTTTGTATTATTTGATATGCATGGCTTACTTTTTTTGTTAAATAATGATCATAATATTATACGTTGTGACTATTATACGTTATGCATGGAGAAATAAGAAATTTTATTTTTTTAACTTCTTCATGCATTACGTATAAAATTATACGATCTGCCGATTATAGGTTGTGCATGGTTTTAAAATTTTGTTAAAATATGACATTATACGATCTGCATATTAGACGTTCTGCCGTTCCCCCAATGATTATAGGTTGTAGGTAGGTAAGTAATTGGTCCTTTTTTGGTTGTTTTGGTTAATTTATAATAATGTGAATAACATAACAGCAATAATAATGTAAAATCTATACTAATAATAAATCTGTAAGGGATATTCATGGAGTAAGTGGCTTTGTTTTATAAGATATTAGGTTTGTAGACTTTATTTATGATACTAAAACTTTTTTAGAAATCATTTCTGTATGTATGTATGTATATTCCTCCATAATTCTTAAACCGATTATCCGCATGAGATGAAACCTTATACAGGTACATTTGACTACCCGGGATTTAGGATAGGCTAAATAGAATTCAGTTCCGCTTACGCTAAGATGTGGCTGTCATACAAACTGCAATGCTATGCACGGCTCGGCGGGACGGCGGCAGCTGGAGGGGGGGGGGGGGGGGGCTCGCTTACTTTTACTAATTGTACCGAAGTATAGTACGCGCAAAACTTAAATGCCGCTGTATGTACCTGCGCAGTAGTCGAATTTCAGGTCAGCTCGGTGAGCGTGCGGGGCGCGGGGCGGGAGAAATGACGCGCTCACCCCCACGCCACCTCGTTGCCTTAGCAACCGCTTGTTTGCGCCCGCGCCTTCCCCGTAACTAACCCCGCAATCCCCGCTCTGCAACGAGCGCTTGTACGCTCAGAGATTTAGTTAGGTGGTGGTTTTTGTGCTTTCTATAATACTTTCGGTACCTACAGTTATGAAGTGTTAGTTTGTGAAGTAAACCTAGTATGTAATATTTTTTTAGTTCTAATATATGGTTGGGGAAAAAGTTTCTTCGCATTTTTTAAGAAAATTCAAAACATTTTTTAATATGGTTTATTTACATTTAACTAAAGTATGTAGGCACCATTTTGTTCGATAACTTTTTACCATCTTGTAGGTAGGGACATGATCCCATTGCTATAGAAATATTGGGACTTCTGATCAATATACCGCGACAAGTGGTTTTGGCAGTCCTCTCGTGATGTTAACCTGACACTGCCTAAATAATTCTGAAGAGACCTAAACAGGTGGAAATCTGAAGGTGCAAGGTCAGGACTATACGGCGGATGCATTAACACCTCCCAGCCAAACTCTCTTAGTTTTTGCTGAGTGGCTAAAGATGTGTGAGGTCTAGCGTTATCATGATGAAAAACCACACCCCTTCTGTTGATTAATTCCGGCCGCTTTCTCTCAACTTCTTGCTTTAATCTCATCAGTTGTTCGCAGTAGAGTTCAGAATCGATGGTCCTGCCTGGTGGTAACAGCTCATAATGAATAATGCCCTTCCAATCCCACCACACACACAGCATCACCTTGTTGCGAGTTAACCCGGGTTTCGCCACAGTCTGTGAAGCTTGACCGGCCTTTGACCACGACCTTTTTCGCACGTTCTTGTCGTACGTGATCCACTTTTCATCACCAGTTATCAGCTTCTTCAAAAATGGTTCGGTTTCATTACGTCGTAATAAAGAATCACAAATGAGTACACGGTTCATTAGGTTTCTTTCAGTGAGCTCGTGAGGTACCCAAATATCGAGCTTTTTTGTGTACCCAGTTTTTTTCAAATGCGCCAAAACTGTTTTGTGGTCAATTCCTAGTTCTTCAGCTACGTCGTAACTACTGATATGCCGATCTTGCTCCACTTTTTCAAAAATGGTATCCATTTTATCCGTAATAGGGCGACCAGAGCGACGTGCATCTTTGACATTAAAATTTCCGGATTGAAAACGCTGAAACCAAATTTGTGCTACTCTTACAGACACTGCACTAGGTCCATAAACATCGCAAATTTTTTTCGCGGCTTGCGTTGCATTTTTACCTTTTTTGTAGTAAAATTTTAAAATGTATCGAATTTCTTCATTAGATTCACTCATTTTGACAGTACGAAAAACAAATGAGAATCACACATTTTCCTAATTTGAATTTGGAATTATGTTCTTTAAAATTTAAACTTTCAATGATACCAAAACCAGCCAGATACAAATAGTATAGCCAAAGAGATTTTATTACAAGTTCATACATACTATAATGCGAAAAGACTTTTTCCCCGACCTATTAAAAAATAACTCGTCCAAGTGAGAACTACAAAACAATTCGTATTAATTACTAATCAAAGGATTTAATTGATGAACAAAACAAATCAGCCCTAAAGTCCCATGCAAAGAGGATTTCTCATTTATAAAACAATATATTTTCTTATATTATTCGCATTTAAGTTAATTAAAGTGAAATGATTTATATTTGTAAAATCAACCCTGCAGCAAGCACACATTTATCAAAGAAAGATAGCTGTAAAAAGAAGTACGTTATAAGCACATTATAAGGCTGAAAATTAACAAGCATGCAAACCTTTCGGCAATGGCGGGTATTCCTCTATTTTTAAATTAATTATTTTTTTCTTTTCTTAAATGATGTATCCTTGCTTTCCGGTGAATTCTGCAAATAGCACTCGTGTTCATGTGCGTGAATACCATTTTCTTAAAAAAAAATTAAATTGAACATTTAATCTTGACTGTACACATGCGCGAACACAACGAAAGAGCGGCATTAAAGATTTGCGCCTGCTATACGGCTTGGTATTTCCCGCAACTTTAGGACTACTTGGCAAAATCCTTGAGAACCAATTACTCGATTTAGATGCGGATTGTATCTACGTCTAGCCTGATTCTAATCAAAACTTATAGGCTACATAATTATACTACATAAACGCTACATAAACGCTTCATTACCTGAAGGGTGAGTAGTGAGTATTAAATTCTTATAACTTCCGAACCACTTACCCGGTTTATGTGCGTATTTTATCAATGTATAGGATCTCTGGGAGCAGTCAGGTTCGAGATGGGTTACTGTTTTCGATGTTGAGGCTAGCTGTGGGTTGGAGTCCACGCTAAACTTACCTATGTTTCACATTACTTACTTACTAGGTAAACAATGTTGCAGTGCAAGTGCAGAAATGTTCTGGCGGCAAATGCTTTTTTTTTTAAATAGCCACCAAATGTCAACGAAGCTCTAAATGGGAATTATTGGATGTTTCTCATTAAATCATGCTATTACATCTTGAACGATCTTGATTAAATTTGGTAGATGGATACATTGTCCTGGACCAGTTTGACCCTATTTTGGATCAGCCATGTGGGCTACTTTTTATCCATGAAATAATTTAGTCGACACTAACCCGAGCGGAGCCGGGTACCGCAGCTAGTAAATACATTAACACTTCTTTCATCTCTTGTGATGAAAGGCTTAAGTGCAAGCCAGTTGATCATACTAAACCCCATAGCTCCCAAATATATTGAGGCAAGCATCTCTTCGACGTCCTAACAAATTACCATGCTTTCTACTGTTTTAAAGTCTTACCTGAAGGACTTTACCCTTACCACAGATTGATCACAGTCATTCAGTCAGTTAGCGTGTTTGCGTCCACTGCTGGACATACGCTTCTACAATTTTCTTCCAGTCCTCCCGGCCCTCAGCGGTACGGAACCACTGCTTTCCGCCGACGCACTTGATGTCGTCGTCGCACCTGGCGGGTGTTCTTCCCACACTCCGTTTTGCTGTCCACGGCCGCCAGTGTAGGACACGGTTACTCCAACGGTCGTCGTCAGTCCACTGCCACTTGAGCTTAGCCACCCGGTGTCCAATATCGACTACTTTCGTACGTCGGCGGATTGCCTCGTTACGCACCATATCCCGTAGCGATATTCCCAGCATGGCTCGCTCCATTGCTCGCTGGGCAACTTTCAACCTTTGGACGCACATCCGTACGTCATAACCGGGAGGACGCACTGGTCATATAGCTCGACCAGTTTCTCTTGCGTCGTCGTTGTTATTGTAGGGAGCCAAGTGTAGTTGGGTGTGGGCAGATCATACCCAGGGATTCTTAGCACCCCTTACCCCGCCGGCAAACGATGGCAGCCTCGTGTACAAATTAAGCCACGTACTGACTGGGCGAGCAGCCTCACGAGGCTGCCGTGGGAGGCAGATGCTCATTCAGCCAAGGGTGCCTTCTTCCCGAGGCAAATGCCTTGTGCCCCAGTCCCAGTTCTAATGTGACAATACACATAAGTACCCATTTTTTCATTGCAGTATAATTTTATGTGTATCAATAATAATTATATGTAAGGTAGCATCGATTAGTTTTAGTGGTGAGTGGAGTTTTTACATAGAAAATTTTCCCTGCAACATTATATGTAAATCGCTGTTAGGTTTTGCTTATAAATAAATAAACACAATGACTAATTACTTTCATTTCTTAAGTAGTGTGTGTCGGCCGGCAGGCGGCGCAGGTACAGCAGCGCATCGTGGACATGCAGGGTCCACTGCAGCGGGAACTGACGGAAGGTGTTTCATCCTTCGGCGAGGATGTACTGAAGTTCGACGCTGACTACGACGCGTTTGGTCCCATGACGCCGGGACTCTCCGCGCGCGAGGCCAGCGACAGGTCACTGCCACACTAAATTGTTTGACATGTTAAGAAGTTAAAGACATACATTACATTAACTTGTAATAAATTTGCAAGTTAGGTAGGATAGGTTTTCACTTTTGTAAATGACTTCAAAATTTAAGTCATTTAATAAATTAATGCAATGACAATAATGAATGGATTTTAAGAACGGGAGTGAAAGTATCGGTGAAACTGAGAAATAGTCATACCACTGAATTTTGAGCAGCATAAGTCGGTTCTGCTCTATCTTACGGAGACCGTAATATCACCACCTGCCGTCACATCGTACCTGCATGAATCTTGAAAAATCCTTCCGGGGTATGCCTATTTGTCAGATCGGATATTTGCTGTCGCTGTTTGTAGTGCATGGAGGACCCCAAACTCTCCGTGCTATGGATTCATTCTATACATACCTAAAAACCAGAACACGGAGACTACTCGTCTTATGGAGTACCTGAGTAAAGCCGCAGACCACCCCTCCGCGGAGTTGGTCTTTCTTTAACGGTGACCACGCGTCGTGGCTACGCCCCGGCTGACGGTTGTTTGCAACTTCGCTTCGATACACAACCTGACTGAATTGGTCGTAACATACCCGTATCCCAGATCGAAGTGACGAATCCTGTTATCGGTGAATCAGTGATAAATGCCAGCAATGGCACAGAATATGCGGTCACTTATTCCGCTAAGGATACAACCTGTGACCCGTTAGAGACCGTACAGTTCGTAAACAGTCCTTTATTGCTTTATTGAAAAAAATTGTTTTCAGGGTTATATTGTTTCAATCGAGATTCGATGACCTTTGGAGGAGATTCGAAATGTATTCCAATGGTGAGAACCTGTTTGGAATGGAGGTCAAGGATTATCCGATTTTACATCAGAAGAAGAAGGAATTCAATTTATTGAGCAAACTGTAAGTCAGACCACGGTTGCTTTGCAATATTTTTTGTTTATTTAATACCTATTTTGCTGAATATTTTTTCTGTCCTAACAGGTACAGTCTGTATTTGGCTGTGATGAATTCTATCGATGGGTACTTTGAAACCCCCTGGAATGAAATCGATATTGAGATGATTGTGTCGCAGCTGCAAGACTTTGATATTCGGTTGGTTTTAACATTACCTTATTTCTCGCAATCCTGTTTTGTTAAAAGGTCTTGCCAAAGTTTATTTGCTATCTGTTTTTTACAAATACAACAATTTTATTTTCAACCAGTTCTTGTCATTGGATTAGGCTCACATTGTTCACCTGGATTAAGAAGTAGTAGAGGATGATGATGGATACCATATGTATGCCGCGATTAAAGCCAGACGATTACGTCACAGCTAGGGTGCCGGTTCTTAATAGTGTGCTGGTGCCTACATTTATTAATTGAAGCCTGACTTGGGTATGACAGAAGAAGCACGAAGGTTGAAATGAATGCTCTTGAAATGCATTCCCACAGGAAAGTTTGTGGATCGAGTTTAACGGACTAGCTTTGCAAAAGTTGAGTTAGAGAGCAGTATCAACTAAAACAAGACAATGACAAGAATCCAGGAAGGTATTTCGTGGTGGTTTGGACGTGTAGAGCGAATGATTGACGAAAGAGATTAACAGAGTAGAAATTTGTGAAAGTGTAGTGCCTGGGTAGCCTAGGAGAACGTACCACAACCAGATTGACCAGAAATGAGATTTTTCAAAGGGAAAATCTGTGAGCAATCTATTGTGATTTGAAACTGAACAAAGAAATAAATACAAAGTACAATTAAAAGGATATCAATCTGCAAACATTTCATTTGAAAACCTAACCTAACACCAGATAATACCTATGGTATGCTAATTCACTTCTGCAGTTTTTTGTATGTTCAGTAAATACAGGAATGGAATTGAAAGTGGTGTTAAGAATTTTAATCTAGCTTGGATATTGGACATGTCCAGGTGCCGTAAGTTACCGAAAGCGATGAAGGATTGGCCCGCGTTTATCGACCTCAAGTCCAAGATCGACGACTTTAACCAGACCTGTCCCCTGCTTGAGCTCATGGCCGACAAGTCCATGAAGGATCGCCATTGGAGAAGGCTTGAGAAACTAATGGGTTGGTTGAGGATACCTTTATATATTCGCTATGGAAACAATGCAATAATCGGGTCTTCAGGACAACTATGCTTTTTTATATGTTGACATATTTACGAGCAATTTTATGTAACGGGTTTTTATCTAAGGATGCTCTAAATGTCAAAAGTTATAGCGGCCATTTTCCTAAAGCAAAATCTCAAATTTTTTGTTATTTTTATTTTATTGTTACAAATTATACCGTTGAACAAAATATCAAATTTTACTAACAAAATCAGCTCCGTTCGAGAAACCTTCGGCGCATTAATCCTCGTCGCTTATTTTTGGATGAATGGATGGGTAAACAATCAAAATTGTGGGGTTTGGGGACGATACCAATGCACATCAGATACACCAGTACCGAATGCATATCTAACTGTTCCATATTTACCTCATTTTAGGTAAAAGGTTACTGTTTATTTTTGCTTTCAATGGTAGTTCAATCCTTATACCATAATTCCATGTATGCATCAGCTGTACATATGCTTATGACAATATTATTTTACTCTTTCTCTATGCTATATGAATGTGATCGAATGCTTACAGTGACAACCTATCTTAAAGATATTCTTGTAGAGCTCTGCTACCCTGTAGCAATATTTGACAGTTCTTAGTATATGTTTGAAAACTTGCGGCTTTTCATGTTCAATGACTGCGGTAATCTCAAAAGTATCATACGTTTTTAGTATGACTTAATGTTTAATTTAATTATTTGTTATTGTTTAGTTATAAATCCTAACAACCTTACTACATCTTGTCTTTTCAGACTGCACACTGGATGTGGAGTCGGACTCGTTCCTGCTGGCCAACGTGATGGAGGCTCCTCTGCTCGAGAACAAGGAGGATGTTGAGGTAACTGAGCTCGGTGCAATACCAACATTACCTGGCGTCAGACTCTCTTAAGGCTTTTCTTTACTTACCAGGCAATAGGGTTAAAGCCTCTTCGGGTTGTTAACATCGCATATAATGAAAGATAGTCGAAGCGGCAATGATACATTGTTTTCCATCTAATTTCATTTAAAGGTTCTGTCATTGTACCTAATTCCTTCAAAAATGCAGTGTGCTAGGCTAATATCATGGCGTCGTATTAGCCACATATGTCCAGTTCCGTAAAATATGTCTGCTTATCTGCACCTACCTTGTGCAAATTGACTTTTTATAATTCTTTTACTATTGGGGCATATGCTTTCACAACAGATTTATTAAGTAATTCGTTATTTTATTAGTTTCTTCAGTGACTGGGTGTGATATTAGCATTTGTTTCTTACTGGTAAGCTTATCCTGCTGCCTTACAGCTTTAAGGTGCATGTCGAAATTGTGAACCATCCTAAAGTAATCCTTAATTTCTGCAGGATATTTGCATCAGTGCTGTGAAAGAAAAGGATATTGAAGCCAAACTGAAACAAGTAACGTATAAATTATTTGGTCTTTTTAACTTTTGTGATCTAGAATACATAATGTGTGCGTGATTTTATTTGCACTTCTAGGTGATGACTGACTGGGCTTTGGTCGACTTATCGTTTACTCAGTTCAAGAACCGAGGAGAGCTGCTTATTAAGCCACAAGAGACTCTAGACATAATCACTTTACTTGAAGATTCTCTCATGGTCCTCAATTCCTTGGCGTCAAACAGGTAATTTTTTATGTTAAGCGCTGCATATGGCGTAGGCCATGATGTCTTAAGGTGCCCGACGACGCCTATGGGATTTCGAACTTTCGGGGGACTGCGAAAATTATGTCTGCCGGCAAGGTGGACACTTTGAACCATGTTTGAAGTAACTAGTAAAGTAGGGGAAATACCTCGGAAGGAAGTTTTTTTTTTTTATGTGACTGGACATGGATGGCTAATACCACAAGTTCTGTCATGGTATTAGCCCAACACACCACATGGGAACTAGGTGCCGTGCCAGGACCTTCCTTATATTGCACGGCTACATTGAACTGGATGGAAAACACTGACAATTTTCATTGCCGCTTCGACCATCGTTCATCCAATGCGATGGTACCATCCCGGGCGGGATAAACTTGTCATTTTCGGGGATGTACCAATGTAATGGCATTTTTAATGATAACGGTCGTATGCTGGACCTTGTACTGAGCTCGAGCGCGGCGGAGGTGCGACGCGCGGAACGGCCGCTACTTCACGAGGACATGCCTCATCACCCGGCGCTAGAAATATGCTTACCAGACCTGCGATGCTTGCAGCTTCGCGATCCGCCTACCCGTACTTACTGCGACGCTAAGGCAGACTATAGTAAAATTAATTTAAACTTGTCGCGGGTGGACTGGTCTTGCCTGGAGTCTGGTGCCATCGACGAGGCTGTGTCGGCTTTTTACGCCATCCTATACGAAATTATAGATTTATACGTACCTTGTCGCCTTCGCAATACGAACGATTATCCACGTTGGTTCTCCCCTGCCTTGATAAAGATTATCAAGGAGAAAGTTAAATTCCATCACAGGTTTAAACTATACAAACGGGGCGCCGACTATGACGCATTCTCATTGCTCCGTGCCCGTCAGAAGCGGGTACAGGCGGAATGTTGGCGCCGATATATTGACGCGACTGAGACACACTTAAAATCAAATCCTAAAACATTCTGGAATTTCGCTAAGTCTCACCGCGGCACTAATGCGATACCTCGCCGTGTCACCCGCGGCGGCAGCGAGTGATGGTCCCGCCATCTGCGAGCTATTTTCGATTTATTTTAACTCAGTTTATTCGAGAGCATCATCACGTAACGCTGCACAATCTCAATATATTACACACGAAGTGCAAAGCTCCATCGACACTCACAGAACACTTGTATTAAAATATCTAGTACGTCTGGATGCGAACAAGGGTCCCGGCAGTGACCACATACCGCCATCTTTTGCGAAGTCATGTGCTTATCAGCTGTCGGAACCTCTGAGCATTATTTTTCGACGCTCTATTGCGGGGGGTGAATTTCCGAGTGCGTGGAAAGAGGCTTTCGTTGTGCCGATTCATAAAAGCGGACCGAAACATCAGGTTGAGAATTACAGGCCAGTGTCGATACTTTCTGTGTTTAGCAAATTATTTGAACGCGTGGTGTACGACCAAGTTTACCCTCTCATCTCGTCCAGCATCACGGCTGCGCAGCACGGCTTCATGCGTGGCCGTTCGGTCGCCACGAATCTAGCCGTGTTCACAGATTATGTAGCCGCGAGGATGGATGAGAGGGCGCAGGTGGATACGGTGTATACGGATTACGCGAAATGCTTCGACAGAATAAGTCACAGCATTCTTATCCGTAAACTTAGCGAAATAGGCATTCACGGAACCCTACTTAGGTGGCATGAGTCGTATCTACAGAATCGTTCGCAAATGGTTAAGGTCGGGGCGTATACTTCCGGGCGAGTTACAATCCCCTCTGGAGTTCCCCAGGGATCGCATTTGGGACCTCTGTTGTTCAACGCGTACCTGTATGATATCACCGAGTGCTTCCAACACTCATTGTTCCTGTTGTACGCTGATGATATGAAGATTTATATGAAGATCGAACAAGATTCAGATTGCGCGAAGCTGCAGCTGGACTTAGACCGACTTTCACAATATTGCAGGCTAAACTGTCTTGACCTTCATGTTCACAAGTGTCAGGTCATCACATACAGCAGGCGCAGGCGCTCGGTGATGCACACGTACTCGCTGAACGACATCCCTTTAGAGCGAACGGAGCTGGTGAGGGATCTAGGAGTTATGCTTGACGCAAAATTACTATACGATAAACATGTGGATCACATAGTAAGCAAAGCGTACAAGATGTTGGGATTCATTGTACGCACTTGTAAACCATTTTCTAGTATTCCAACAATAAAAACGTTGTACTTTGCATATGTTCGCAGTGTAGTCGAGTTCGCATCGCCCGTCTGGTCCCCATCATACATAACTTATAAAAAACGTATCGAATGGATCCAAAATAAGTTTTTAAAACAACTCGCATTTAAATGCAGGCTCCACTTCGAAAACCACGCAGCGGCAGGGAATCACTTCAAGTTGCAGTCCCTCGAGCAGAGACGAACGGTCGCGGACGCCATGTTCTTGTTTAGCATCCTAAATTATCAAATCGACTGCCCCGACCTTGTCGCTCGAGTATCGCTGCGAGCTTCACCGGTGCGCACTCGCAAACCTTTTCTGTTCCAAACTCCGAAATGCCACACTAATCACGCCAGGGACTCAGTTATCAATAGATGTATGAGTAGTTATAACAATTTATTCGGTAACATAGATATATTTAATAATACAAAACCATCATATTTAGATAAAGTTGTTAAGACATTAAATAACTAAGTTATACAAACACGCTAGCATACACACCCTCTCTCTCTCACACACACACACACCCTCTCGTACATACACACACACACACATATCCTCAAACACCCTTACAACCTCACCTTCTCACATACCCGTTAATTTGATGCAATACTTATAATTAGATTAAGTGGATATATTTTTGTGTTAGTTTGCTAAAAAGTGAAACTTTATTATTGGCTGTATAGTTTGTGTAGTTTAAGTTTTTCAATGTTGTTTAATTTAGCTGTTAAGTTTCCAAATAAATAAATAAATAAATAAACCCTACCACCTAGTAAATAAGGAAGGGGACCTACAGCTTAACGTGGAATCCGAACCACGGCCAGCCTCTCTTAACGTTCGAATGGTCACCCATCCGAGACCAGACCGGACCCAGCGTTGCTTAACTTCGGAGAGCGATCGCCGAAGTGTCGCGCCACTGGGCCACTGAGGCTGACAAAGGAGGTTCAATTCATTGTTTACCGACCCTATAGATAAAGGATCTAGAGGATAGGTGGGTTCTTATTTTTGGAATGTCAACTGAATTTGTGCATTTTCTTCCTGTTTCGCGTTAAGCGATACCTTCGCCGAAGGGACGGAGGGACAGAGTTATGCAGCTTCGACGAGAATTCTCCATGGTTAAGAACACAGAGAGAGACCCTACGTCTCTTTCGAGTTAGAGGGTCTCCAAATTCAGGAATACCTTGGGATCGTCGACAAGACGCATGGCCCTACGCTATATCGTGTGCTGGGAGCCAAGCAGGTGCTTAGCTGAGCCGTCCCACAAATGCGAACAATACCTTATTTGCGCCTTGTAAATGAGCAGTTATTGGTCAGGAGTGAAATACTGAAGCACTTTTTTGAAGACTCCCATCTTTTTTTAGGAGAGCTTGGCTTTATCCTCGATATGACGTCCGAAATTAAGGTCATGCGTCAGGTCGATGAGTAGCAGTCAATGTCGTCCAAATTGAGCATATCATTAATTTGCAGCAGAAAAAGTTTGGATACACTTTTTATGTGTTTCAGTTTCAGTTTCAGTTTCTTTATTTCCTCCATTAGATGTATATTACACACTCGGATTCGTAATTTTTTTTTTCCTGTCGGTTCGATTACTTCTGGCGAAGAAGAGCCGACAAGAAACTTCGTCAGGTTGGTCATTGTATTATTATTTTTTCCAGTGATACTTACAAACTAGTTTACAGTGATTGATTGATTACTACTGCTCACAAAGAACATTATTATAAGAACATTATATACATTATATACATTTATATACATGTATGTAGGTTATGTACTGATGTGGCTATGGCTTCTTACCACTACCACACTCGTCTCTATTGCTTACCTTGAGGTCTTGGATACAAATCCTTAAAGCATATCGTGGATTAGGTAAAAGTGAATGTTGCAGATACAATGCGCCGTTCAAGCGCGACATCCTGACGTGGATCCAGAAGCTGGTGAACACGAGCGAAATCCTGGAGAAGTGGCTGCTGGTGCAGAACCTATGGATGTACCTGGAGGCTGTGTTCGTTGGCGGGGACATCGCCAAGCAGCTACCAGCCGAGGCAAAGCGGTTTGGGGTCTGCATTAACATACCTTCCATTAAAATTGCTTTTTGTCTTTTCATGATATCCTAATTTACCAAAATGCCATTCCTGGGTTAATGTCTTTTGTTCATATTCCTCTTCTTTTGTATTTTCTGCTCTCTTGACAACATACATAGTTACAAAAAAAAAACCGACTCAATTTTTTTTTTATAGATTTTCGTAATTATATACGAGGTCTTTCGGGGTATATAAATATATTGATATCAATGATTACATTTCAATAAATAAATAAAAAATGAAATAAAAAAAATTTCACAAAATATTTTGTCTGACAATGCCATGAACTTAAAAAAATAATTAAATACTCAATGTATTCACTTATTCTTTCCTTATTGTCTATTGTGAATTTTTAACAGCAAATAGATAAAAGCTACGTGAAAATAATGTACCGCGCACGCGACATGGTCAACGCCGTGGAATGCTGCACGTCAGACGATACCCTCAAGCAGCTCCTGCCGCACCTCTTCGAGCAGCTGGAGTCGTGCCAGAAGTCCCTCACGGGCTATCTCGAGACCAAGCGCCTCATCTTCCCACGCTTCTTCTTCGTCTCGGACCCCGTGCTGCTGGAGATACTGGGGCAGGCCTCCGATCCACACTCCATTCAGGTGATTTCAGTGCTGTGAACTGCTGAACATTTAACGATACCCTATAGCATCTCCTGCTGTATCCGAACAGCTGGGGTCGAAGGAGCAGAAGACCCTCATGGGCTACCAGAGAAACTTGACTAGGATTGTGTCCAGTCTCTCTGACTTAGTTTGAATCTATGGCCACACTTGGCTGCTAATATAGAATCGGGGAAAAAAAAAAATCCACTGCAACTAGGAATATGTCCCTAGCTGTTCTGAATTATGATATATTTCTTAATTATTACAGCCTCATTTGCCGAGTATATTCGACGCGATGTATACTGTTGACTTCGATGATAAGGAAAGAATCATGGCAATGAATTCAGCCAACGGCGAAAGAATACCTCTGGACAGACCTGTTGCTTGCGTTGGAGGAGTAGAGGTAACTTTTATTGCTAATTTTGTAACCATTACATTACCAGTACATTCCCTTGATTTCCTATGTTAGGTATAGTATACAGTTGCATACTTTCATGTCGTTACAAAGGAAATATAGACAAATTCCAAAGCCCTATTTGTCATATTAGTTCTTGGTGTTATTAGACGCAATTTATTTTAACCATGAATATTGTGAATGTCAATTTCAAGTGTAGTTTACTACCATATGGCTGCTGATTTAATAAATAAACATTGCCGTCGACTTTAGATTATAAGTACTTGCGACAAATGCAAGTTAATATTGTAAAGAGTTCATTTATTTGATTAAATTTGCACGATTTTAGTGTCTTCATTTAATAAATAACATTTTAGATATGGCTGAATGTTCTCTTGGATACTATGAGAGACACAGTGAGAAATATAATCGCAGCAATTTCTCAATTGTTACCGGACCCAGAATTCAATTTCCTACAACAGTTTATGCAGTACCCTGGACAAGTGAGTTTTTATAATTTGATTAAATGTTTGGTCTTGATAAATCAATTTACGATTCTATGACCTAAACATTTTTATGTTTCAGGCTGGATTGCTAGGAATGCAGATATTGTGGACAAAAGATGCAGAATATGCACTTAAGAAGGCTCGGGCAGATAGGTATATTATGCGAGTCACAAACCAGAGGTTCCTCGACTTGCTCAACGGACTCATTGAGATGACAGTGACGGATCTAACGCCCCTGGACCGAACCCAAGTGGAGACGATGATCACCATTCATGTGCATCAAAGGTAATATAGGATTGGTTTTAATATGATTAACTTTTTCATTGGAATCTCAGATGCATGGATCAACATACGTGTACTAGCAAGGTATCCAAAGAACTCTGTGTATGTCTTTTGAATTATCGTATCATGCATTGAATATCATTGTCACTCATTTATCTCCTCAATTGTATGTATATTTATTTTAAAGGGATATCTTTGACGATCTTGTAAGAATGAAGATAAAATCAATAATTGATTTCGAATGGCAAAAGCAAGCACGATTCTTTTACATTGAAGACACAGATGACTGCATTGTTTCTATCACTGATGTGGATTTCATATATCAAGTTAGATTTATCTCAATATTTACTACTATATACTATTGCATCATATATGTTATAAGCCAATATCTTATTGCTATTGAAAGTTACCGGTACTGGAAAATGGGATGATGGCCGCCTTGTGGTATTTTCTCACAGCGAATGATTCAATTCTCATTTGTTTAGCTAACCTATGGAGTATGTGTGACATTGAAGATCAATTTTACTTCCTTTTTTCGTTCTTTCCATACAACTCCATATCCTGAAATAAGTTAAAACTCATTATCTACCGTAACAGAACGAGTATCTGGGCATAACGGAACGGCTCGTCATAACACCACTAACGGATCGCTGCTACATCACACTGGCGCAGGCCATCGGCATGAGCATGGGCGGCGCGCCGGCCGGGCCCGCCGGCACCGGCAAGACGGAGACCACCAAGGACATGGGCCGCACGCTCGGCAAGCTGGTCATCGTGTTCAATTGCTCCGACCAGATGGACTTCAGAGGTTCTGGACTATTATAATGTGGAAGACGGCTGCAAAACTTTACCACCAGATAGCGCCACATAACTATGCCACGGTTTCATTTCAAGGTTATAGGTTGTTGACCAATCAAACTGAGTTAATATGAATAGCTACTTTGAAATGGATGTAAAACACGGACAATGTGATTGCCTGTGAATCGCGAGTAAACATAACCTCTACGTGATAGCTTGGCATAGTTTTATGTGGGGCCATCTGGTGGTAAAGCTTTGCGCCGTGCACCTCATTGTGCTATGATAGAGTTCAAAGCTGAGTAACTGCTATATCAACCCGCTGACTGGCGGGTGGCATCACGCTGGGTGGCTCGTCGGCCGGGCCTGCGAGCACCAGCAGTACGAGACCACCAAAGACATGGGCCGTACACCCTTGGCTAGCTGGTCATGGTGCTCAACTGCATCGACCAGATGGATGTCAAAGGATCTGGACTATTGTGAGCAAATCCTAAAACCCAAAAAAAAAGATCTGGGTAACCCGAAGCAGTAAATTATCATATCATGCAGTTTAGGAAACAAACTCCTATACTTTATACCCCTATTGATTGAATGTACGATAATACACGTTCGTGCCATTGACAAACCCGGGACAAACCCTTAATTTATGTATTCTTATTTTCAGGTCTGGGCCGCATCTACAAAGGGTTAGCGCAGTCCGGGACCTGGGGCTGTTTCGACGAATTCAACCGTGTAGAGCTACCGGTGCTGTCCGTGGCCGCACAACAGATATACATCTGCCTCACGGCTCGCCGTGAGAAGAGGGACCACTTCATATTTAGGTAGGCGTGCATGCGTGGCGACACTGCTAACACAACGTTCGACAATAAGTAAACTGCTTTCACGCTCTAGCATTCGCGATAGTATTGCAGCAAAGGAGCCACTATCAACACATTATCAATAAAATATTTTACATGATGGTTATTATTTTATCTCACATTGAATTCTCAATATTCATTGCGCTATACAGGCTGATAAAAAAATCGGAAATTGTTAAATATTTTTAAATAAAATTAAGTATTTTTTTTTGTAAAAAATTGATTTGGTTCCATTTAAAGTCATCACCGTCAAATGTGATTGCCCCTTTTTGAAATTCTGAAATTCTGAAATTCCTTCACTTCTGCCCTTTTTTGAAATGGCCTTCAATTCCTCCAACTCTTCATCTTCTCTGTGGTCGCGAAACATCGTCCTTTCAAAGTTCTCTTCATCTTTGGGAACAGGAAAAAGTTGCATGGGTCCAAGTCGGCGAAAAACAGTGGCAACTTAGGCATCAATGCGGTCCGGTTATTTGGTCAAAAAGATCATCGGAATTATAGATATGAATGTAAATTACCACTCGCTCATTATGTAAGAGTTGTCTTACTTTATAGCGACGGCGACTATGTGACGCTGAACCCCGAATTCGCATTCATCATTACGATGAATCCGGGCTACGCGGGGCGTCAGGAGCTGCCTGAGAACCTGAAGATTCAGTTTCGCTCCGTCGCCATGATGGTGCCCGACCGACAGATCATCATCAGGGTCAAGCTCGCCAGCTGCGGCTTCAAGGAGAATATACTGCTGGGTAATGTTGTTAGAATTTGCATCGCGTCGATCATTAAATGAACACCTTTATAATTTTAGATTCTTACCTCAAGCAAAACATTGTGAGGGCACCCATCACTTTGGAGGTGTTAGGCTTAGGATGTGTGCCTAAAACATTGATTGAAACGAGGTTGACAATAGTCAACAGCAGAGACTGTACCAGGTACCAGAAATAGCACCTGTGATTTTTCTGTTTTAAAGGAGAATGCTCAATTTCGGCCCACCTATTTATACCATAGATTGAAATATAAAGATTTTTATAGAACAAATATTAGAATGTATTGTGGGCATGATTTTTTTTCAATATTGAGGTGAAGAATAATATCAATATGCTACTTGGCAATACAATAATTACGTTGCCTTAGCACAGTGCCTCACACGCTCCATCGATCGGCATCATTCGAGCGGCTCGTAGCCTAGTCGCGCCGGGACTTGCCTTAGCAGCATACCAGAGAATGTAGCCGTGCTCATAAAGGGAAGGTCCTGGCATGGCACCTAATTCCTTCGGGAATGTGGTGTATTGGGCTAATATCATAGCGGTAGTTGTGTGGTATGAGCCATTCATGTCAGGTTGCATAAAAAAAACGATATAATCCAAATGCACCACTCGAAAAAAGACCAGACTAGCCATATAAAAACCTGGCGTTTAGTCCGGCGGATTAAAGTTAGTCTGCCCACTCTGAATACAACAGTATGTAAGTGGTAATTACTTTCCCTTCAGCGCGCAAATTCTTCACGCTATACATGCTGTGCGAAGAGCAGTTGTCGAAGCAGGTGCACTACGACTTTGGGCTGCGGAATATATTGTCAGTCTTGCGGACGATGGGCTCGCAGAAGAGAGCCAATCCTGAGAGCACAGAGGAGACTATCATGATGAGAGTGCTCAAGTAAGATCCATTGATTTCCGAATTCTTTCAGCTGCTTTTAGAAGAGGATATTACCTACCATTAATAAGACGTCATAGACGTCCAGCGGCACAGATTTGCTGCAAAATTTGTATTTCGTAGTTTGAATCGAAATACATTGTTATTTATCTTTGGTTTCATCCTGCTTTTGTATGTTGGATAAAAACATTGAATTTAATAAATATTAAGTACTGAATCAAATTCAATATACTTCAGTTTCATGATTTCTTCCTATTTTCTTTCAATCAGACAAATCTCCTAGATAATCTAGTAATTATGCATAGACAAAATAATGTAGAGTAATTTGGTGATTGTTTTATTATTAACAGTGTTGTTTTATTGCAGGGAGATGAATGTGTCCAAGTTGGTGGACGAAGATGAACCATTGTTCGTGTCACTTATTGAAGATCTGTTTCCTGGCAATAAGATCAGTCAAACTGTACACAGGTAAAACACTATACACATAAAATAATGTATTACTCAAGCTCATAAACTTTTCTTCTTAGGCCCGATTTTTCAATAGTCAGATAAATGGTCGCATACTTAGCCAATAAAATGGAACAAGCCAATAAAATTAATCCACTCTTTAACTGACTGATAGGGCTAGCTCGATTTTTCAATGGTGAAACAAAGGTCAGTTAGCTATCTGAGGATTATTTTCGATGATGGCAATATTTCTCATGACCAACTTCAAGGAGTAGTGTTAGAGAGAGACAGCTCAGTAAAATAGCTCTTATGTTAGTAAAGGATACCACTTCACATTTTTTAGTTTGTCAAGATTGACAGCAGCTTGTGTTTTTGTTCAATATAATTTTGAAATCCAGTTGTTCGTTTCGTTCGCTTGCTTATGCCCGTTACGTTTTAATTTTTTGGATTTTTTCGTTGGTTTTTTCTACCGAAATAGAGAGCAAGAAGAGAGATCGGGCTTATTTCCTACTCCTCCTCAATCATCATATATCATCACTGATATCAAAAAAGTCCCATGTTTTATGGACGAAATTGAGCGATAATAATCTTGATATATCCATCCCATCGCTATAATTTTTTAATGACAAGAGGAAACGTCATATTTATCAGACTGATAAGTGACTATTTGACAGAAAATCGGCTAGATAAATTTATTGCCTAGGTAGTAGTCTTATTCCTCCGATAGTCACTATTCGTCTATTGAAAAACAAAAATTAGTACTATCAGACCATTAAGTACTATTTGATTGTTTATCTGACTATTGAAAAATCGGACCTTAATCAAATAATATCGGAATGTCCAAACTGAGAGAAGTAACTACCAGACTTTCAAATTCAATGTAAAAGTCTATGGTAGTGTCACCACTCGCCGGTAATAGATTAGAAAACGATTAAATTCAAAGATTCATAACAAAAAAATATGATTACTTAATAAAAAAAATCTTGATTCGCAGAGAGATGCAGAAAGCTATACTGTCAATAACTGAGAGGATGGGACTGATTAATCACCCCGATTGGAACTTGAAGATAATTCAACTGTTCGAAACTTCGCTTGTGCGCCATGGCCTGATGACCATGGGGCCAACGGGCTCGGGCAAGACAACGTGCATACACACGCTCATGGCGGCACTCACATTACTCGGCAAGCCGCACAGAGAGATGAGAATGAATCCTAAGGTGCATTGTCAACCTTTTCAAAACTTCAAATTATATTACAAAGACCAAATTCAGTTTTGTTATTCGATAATGTAGCATAAATGTTATTGTTTCTATCATATTAGTGGGAGTTATTGCAAATTGAACTCTATCATGACTCTTTGCCCAACGAGAATCTAGAACGTCTATTTCGAATTTTAGTCATTGAATTGGTAAAATCTTAAAAAACCGTTTTATTTACAGGCCATTACAGCTCCTCAAATGTTTGGGCGTCTGGACGTAGCCACTAATGACTGGACAGATGGAATTTTTTCGACCCTCTGGAGAAGAGCTCTCAAAGTGAAAAAGTCTGACACAACTTGGATTGTTCTAGGTGGGTATTTGAGTCCAACATTAAAATAAAAAATATATTTAATCGCATATTGGTAAATATGTGAATGTCGAAAGGTCCGAATCGTAGGCGCCATATGTGGGATGTAGTTTTAGAAATAGAAGTAAAGACTATGTCCAATCCATTTTGTTATGTTTTAATAAACTGTACATCTTCATGTAAAATATCTTGAAAAGTTTCCAGCAAGAACACATATTAGAACGAGTTTTGTTTTTTGTGCAAACATACACATTTACATATAAAGAGCGTTAATAAATAGAAGTGCTTAATGGTAATAACAAAATAGGTACCATTTAAAGACATTTTGTTTGTTTGGTCCTGCATTATTAAACATTTTTCAGATGGCCCAGTAGACGCTGTGTGGATTGAGAACCTTAACTCTGTACTCGACGACAACAAGACCCTCACACTGGCCAACGGAGATCGAATCACCATGGCACAGAACAGCAAGTTGGTGTTTGAGCCAGACAATGTGGACAATGCCTCACCTGCCACTGTCAGCCGCATGGGCATGGTGTTCCTATCTTCTTCTGTGCTCAAATGGCAGCCTGTCCTCGAGGTGAGATCTTCAGATTTAGTGGTTTTACGGACTTTGACTGCATCACAAAGGCACAGAACAGCAAGCTGATGTTTGGGTCAGATAATGTAAACAATGCCTCGCCTACCACTGTCAGCCGCATGGGCATGGTGTTCCTATATTATTCTGTGCTCAACTGGCAGCCTGTTCTCGAGGGAGATCTTGAGAGTTGAGGATTATTTTCGCCTTAAGTGAAAGCGTGATATAACGACAATTAAAATAGGTTTGGACGGCATGATGCATTCCAGTTGGATCCATGCAATCTGACTTACCTTAACCTTGGATCTTATTTCTATCTATGCTTTTTTCGCAATCATCTAATCTAAAGGTTTACTTATCTTATGTTCTACGTTTATTGTTATGTTGTATTTAAAGGGATGGCTGAAGACACGATCTCCTAAGGAAGCAGACTCCCTGAGGTCTAGCTTTAACAAAGTGTATGATGAAGTGCACTCTTTTGTGCAACAAAGACTACCAGTTAAAATGAAAATTTTGGAAGCAATTTACATAAGGTAAGTCGTAATAAATGTACACACATTTGTATGGCAGATTAAACCTAACTAAACATTTCCGTACGTATGCAGGCAGAGCCCATTGACTTTCTTTTTGGGAATAACTTGGCCAGTTGCCCAGTCATTGTATATTTATTATTCAGTAACAGTGGCAATTTGAAGGGTTTTCCTAGTGGTTTAAAGTGTCACTTGACTAACTCAATAAAGTTTGTGTTATAGACCCACATACGTTATTTTGCGCCTGGCTGAGGGCACCACTGTCTTTAAGGTGGCCCAACCCGGCGGGACTAACTCATTCGCGGGCTTTGTACAAATCCGTGCTGTTGCGCTCTGGGACCTTCTCTGTTTCAAAGAAAAAGACAGGCTCCGTGATGAGTATATAAGATGCAACATGTCCACAACGCAGACAAATCGCATAGTGTATGATTTCGTAAAATTTACGAAAATTTTGATTTCAAAACGACTTATAGCTAAAAGTAAACCACGACCGCTGTAGTCAAAAATCTAACAAAAACCAAATAGATTATAAATAAGCTATGTCTGATGACTAATCTTTTTAAGATTTTCTTACTTTATCATTGCGTAATAAACCACCAAAGTTATTGTATAAAACGCGCGAAAAATTCGAACTTTCGGACCTTATAACTTAGAAACCAATCACAATTTTACAATGCCAACGGTCATCAGACATCTACATAGTTCGATCAAATAAAGCTCTTTTGAGCAATATTTGGGCTCTCTGATTAGAAATATGGGCGTGGTCTTCTTTCCCCGTTTGTATGGGGAGATGAGCGGGTTGGGCCACCTTAAGAGTTACCACATGAACAAAAAAAAAACCCATTGATCGGGAAAATATTTACAGCCTGCTGTCAGAAAAAAAAATTGAGGAAATAAAAGTTACTATTTTAGGTAAATAATATTTTTCAAAATATAACGAAATTTGATCTTTCATCATTTTAATTAAAAAATGGGTGTTGTAGAAAGTCAGGTTACTGAATGAATTCTATGAAGAAAATAAATCCCAACGTCAATCCCGGAGGTTATAACTCCGTCAAATGATATGGTTTGCCATCCAATTTAGATTAGACTTTATACAGTTTTTTTTTTATTTCGTTATAATCTAAGAAGGCGTTTTCGAGTACAACTCGCGATGGTATCAAACCACCACTACTACTACCCTTCCAGGAAAACGGCATGAAGGTATGTATGTATGTATGGCTAACCTAAATCACAAACATATCTTCACAACCTAATAATTACTTAATAAAAAAATACCCTCAGCTTAAAATAAATAAGCAGTGGTTAACTTGCATTGTTATAATGGCAATACGTTCCCGTACCGCGAAGATGACAGTTCAAGATGGCGACCGTTTGGTTCCGATTTTGGCCACGCGCAAAAAGAGCTATGTGGCACTCTAAAACGTGTACGATGGTACAGAGCCCTTCGTGTGCGAGTCCTACTCGCACTTGGCCGGTTTTCTTAAATTGGTCCGAACCATGATTTTTTATTCTTTCCTGACATATTGCTCTTTTCTGAAAATACGTCATTATTATATTTTATTACATGAAAAAATGTTGCAGGCAGTGCGTTGATGTTTTGACTGGCCTCTTGCAAATAGAAGTTCCAGGAGGAAGTAAGAATTTACTACATTGTATGTGCTTGTGTTTTCATTATTGAAATGATTCATTTTTGCAAGCTTTTTTAAATCCAGTAAAAAAAATCCTGGATGTGCGGGTGTGTAGTGGTATTTATAGACGTTCTATTTCAAAGTCTCATGAAGTTTGTAGTTTCGCATAAATGTACAAACAGTGGAAGCGTATAAGTGCGGCATGTGTGTGAGATTTTTTTTTGTAGCTTTTGTATAAGTGTATGAATATTAATTATTAACCGACTTCATATTAAATACAATTAGTAACGATCACGCAATATCGAATACATTTAATCTTCAGGCAGATTTTTCCGGTCATCCTCCTATACAAACGTAGTTTAGTTTTTGATATGTAATTATTGTTAGATTGTTTATGTTATGTGGAATTTTAATTTTAATGATTTTTAATGAAATCATCGAGAGGAGCTTAATTTGATAAATATTTAACTCTCGCAATAGATAACACAGCTAGTAGATATGAGTTTTTAATTTACACTGTCACTGTATATAGTTGCGGTTAACACTTACGGTCGTCTGGTGTTCCATTCGGGTTTTGCCGTCTAGTTTCGCCTGCTGCGCCGTGAGCTTCTTCAGGACGGTGACTGTTTTAGAGTAACATTTAACAGCTCGTCCTGTCAAACGTCAACTGAAGTGTTAAATGCAATTATACTTAGTAGGCTCTCTGCTCGTTCTGTGTTTCTATAAATAAAAAAATACGACTTCGACATTACAATATGGTATCGGTAATTTGAACTCGTTCCGAAATGTCGAAAGTACAAGGACCTGCACCTTGGGCAGTTCTTCGTGTGCGAAATTTGTAGTTGCTCGGTGCAGCGTTGGAGTTGGACCGACGCACACGCATGCCCAAGCTGTGATGCGCATGAAGTACCTTACTTAGGCCTTAATGCCCTCCAAATTGAGTAACAATTCGTGGTGATATGCAGAGCAGCACACGGACCGGCACCTGGAGCGGCTGTTCGTGTTCGCAATGATGTGGTCGCTGGGCGCGGTGCTGGAGCTGGATGGGCGCACGCGCATGGCCGAGTTCATGACCAAGCTTCCCGTTCGCATGGAGTGGCCCAAGTCCAAGGAGGTCATCATGCCCTTCGAGTTCATGGTGAACGATGCGGGCGTCTGGCAACACTGGTCTGTTTGTGCAAGTGCTCACACCATTATGTTCTTATTCCATTTCATTTGTATTTGAAGCATCTGGTGCATACAGGATATCTTTTGTTTATCTCTATATCTTTCTTATTGTCTATATCTTTTGTTTTGTATCAGGATTGTCTTTTAAAAGTCGAGTGACAAGATTTCGGGATGATTGACCCATAATCCTGTTGTCCTTTGCTTGAAGACCGTGAGTTTGAATCCCAGGTCTTCGACACTTCTTCTTTCTGTCCCATCTGAGATTGAAATGTGCATTTTTTTAAATGCAGCTCACTCTATGGTCGAAAACCCATGTAAAATTATAGGTCCCATTCCCTACTTACTAGGTGGTATGCTTAAGCCTGCTCGCCTGCTTTAACCATCTCTCATACATCTCATTGAATGATAGATAGCTGTAGCAATAACCATTTTTCCGTGTTTCCATCAGTTAGTTCTATGTAGCCGTGTTTACAAAAATGCAAAGCCTACTTCCTCCAAGAACTTAGTGTGTTCGGCTAATATTAAGATAGTAGATATGGGATTAACAAGCTCCAAACAAAAAACAAGTGACGCGTTACAATTCCGCTGCTGCTCTCTTCTCAGTACTTTTTAACAGCAATAGAAAACCACTCCCGATGAAATATTGACATGCATCGTTATTTGTATCAGGTCGGAAAGCGTTGAATCCTTCGTGTACCCCACCGATTCTGTGCCGGAGTACTCTTCGATCTTGGTGCCGAACATAGACAATGTGTGCACGGCCTTCCTTATCGAGACCATCGCCAAGCAGAACAAGTCTGTGCTGCTGATCGGCGAGCAGGGCACGGCCAAGACGGTCATGCTCAAGAGCTACATGGCCAAGTACGACCAGGACGTGAAGATGTTCAAGGTGGTCAATTTCTCATACGCCACCACGCCGAATATGTTCCAGGTGACTATTGATTTCTCAGCAATGTCATTTGGTTCAGGCACGGATCCAGGGTGGGGTAATTGTGTGCAATTGCCCCCTGAGTCAAGACTAAGGCTAATTTACTAATTCCAAAGCAAGGGATACAATTAATCCCATTTTGGGAACAAATTGCCCCCCTAGTGCATCTTCTCTCGGGCTTGACTTAGGATTTTGTCTGGGTCATGTCACAGAAAAGCTTCTCGACTTATTAGTTAACTTCTGCCCCCCTCCCTGAAAAAAATATTAGATCAGTTCCTGATTAGCATTAAGGGCCTGGTACTAGCCAAATCGCAAAGTTAGACGAGGCACCCCAAGTAAACTAACTAAGTCTGACGATTATAAGTGTCATCCTTACAATATATGATTCCTTGTCTAGGAATCGAATGATTTTCGTTAATGTATGTTTCCTTTTTCTATACAAAATACATTGCGGAAACGGTGTCCATTTCCGAACTTTTTTGACTAAATGTAGAAATCTAAAAGCAAATGGAATTTTTTGTTTGTGCATATATGCTGTTTTTGCTTATATCTAGAAATCGAATGACTTTCAGATTTCTAGTGAGAAAAATCAACTTTTTTTATTTTTATTATTATTTAAATAAATGATGGAATAAAAAAATATTAACAATCCATTATCAGTCTGGAGTTCTATTTGGATTTGCTAAAGCGTTTCACTACATATTATTACATTTGTTAAAAAGTGCATTTGTATGGCGCGAGTAGTTGGCTAGTCCTAGCGCCTTAAGAACTAGAGTTGTAGATATGGTAGTTTTCCCCTGCCAGGCAGAGACTAAATCCTTTCACTGTCGATCTGCCTTTTCACTACTCCTTGGCTCTATGTTCCCCGTACATGACAACAGGGGTCTTTAAAAGGATTGTGAAATGGCTCCTGTCAAGCCAGCAAGGAATTCGTTGCTCTCGCACATTTCCGAATGCTTATGCGCCACACACGTACGGAGCCATTTGTCGCGCATTCTATAAGGAAAAGCCAACAGTAGATACTTTGTATTTGTCAGAGACTCATTTTTATCTCAACTACTCTTCGTAAATAAAAAAAACACATTAATTTTCAGAGGATAATAGAGTCTTATGTTGAGAAGCGAGTGGGTACAACATATGGACCGCCCAACGGGAGGTCTATGACCGTGTTCATAGACGATATCAACATGCCTGTAGTCAACGAGTGGGGTGATCAGGTAATTTAATTTTCTATAAATTCAGCTTATATTATTTAATCTACCAGCCATGGTACCTTATTAAACTTATATATTGATTGAGTGTGTGTTCAAAACAATAAAATTCACAGATTATGCTAAAAAAATCAATTAGAAAAGTTAGTCTGACTTATTTCTACAGTGTACATTATGTACCTTACACACCTTTTTTTGCCTATTTTACGCAGTTTTTTAGTTGTTAAGGAAGTTCAAAACTTTTTGGTAGCATCTGGTAAATCTCGGCAAGTGGCGACCTCCAACATCTCACTCATTCTTATATCTGGTCTACAGCCAGAATTATCGCCATGTCGCTATTTCGCTAAACAACGCCAATACCAACAATATTAAAAAAAATTAAATGATAATAAAATCAGTTTATGCGTTCGTTTAATGCACCTTGATCAAATCCTTGAATTTCGGTATAAAATAATCCTAAACAGGTGCGTTAGTTAGTGGTGAAATTATATTATTGATCTTGCGACTAATTTCAATCTGCTCAAGCTGGCGGAGGCCGGTTTCAGCATCCGGATGCTGTGTATGACCACTGCCCTCCATGCAGTCACTGCTCAACGACTGGGTGGTGTTTAGTGTCGTTGTAACAGGAACACTGAAAGTGAAGAACCATGTTGTGAAGACAGGCACAGTTTTGGTGGTGCACGGCTATAACAATAACTTAGACAGAAATCGCTTCAATTACGTTTTTTTATTAAAATCATTTCACAGGTTACAAATGAAATAGTGAGACAGATGGTGGAGGGCGGAGGCTTTTTCTCGTTGGATAAACCTGGCGAATACTCGACAATTGCAGACATCCAAGTGTTTGGAGCAATGATTCATCCAGGTCAGAGTGAAAATAGTGCTTGATCCACGCCACGTATTTTCTGTGTTTGTTGCATATATCGTACAGTATTAATCTTTAAAATGCTTAATTTCTTTAAACTTATTTCTTATTGTTACAATATTGTTAATAATTGTTCATAGCTGCTGCTTGTATTACGATTATTAGAATAGGGGCTGGGGATGGGTCATTTCGACAGAGGAATGTATACCTATTCCTACTTTACAAGTCTGGAATGACCTGCAGAATGAAGGTTCAATTGCACTTCGAGATTCTGCCAAAAACCTGATTGGTAATACATAATTTCACTCTAGAATGTTTGTACTGGGAATGATTTAAGGGTGATCTGAGAACGCAAAACATTCTGAAATTAGATCTAAGATTAAGAATTATCAAATAATCAAAAAATGGTTATGTCACCAGTTTTGGTAAAATGGTTCGACAAATCGATCGGTTTCGGTAAAATGATCGATAGAAATTCTAATGAGCCAAAAATTTACTCTTCAGGCATCTGCAATGACTATTATTAGGTGGAATTCATTGTTTAAAGTCAGAATATTTTGATGATGAATGGAATAGAAGTATGGTAAGGCTGATGAGGGTTAAAAAAAAACTGGCCAAGTGCGAGTCGGACTCGCACACGAAGGGTTCCGTACCATCACACAAGATTTACAAAAAAAAACACGTTCTTTGTATGGGGCCCCCCTTTGATTATTATTATTTTATAATGTTACCTATTTGTTGTTATAACGGCAAAATAAATACATAATCTGTGAAAATTTCAGCTTCCTACCTGTTACGGTTCATGAGATACAGCCCTGTGACAGACGGACGGACGAACGGACGGACGGACGGACGGACAGCGGAGGCTTGGTAATAGGGTTCCGTTTTCACCCATTGGGTACGGAACCCTAAAAAAGCGAGGAGGTGGGTTGGCCTCGGAAGGACCTATCGCTGAACATGCTAGCGCGCTGTTTGTGTGTGTACCCTATGTGTGATTTATGCTCAGGTGGTGGACGCAATGATATTCCCCCAAGATTGAAGAGACAGTTCAATGTCTTTAATTGCACAATTCCAAGCAATGTTTCCATGGATCTTATATTTGGTACGCTTTTCCTATTTACTCTCTAATATTTTTTTTCTTTCCTTTTCATCTGATTTTACTTTTTATAATATAACTTTGTTGCACAGGTTTGACAAAACAATACATAAGGAAAAGTTTGAAACGACAAATAATTTATTTCCAGTCTTTATTTTGTGACATTTATTGTAAAATAATTTTATAATTAGTAGGTTTTGACACTATGATACTAAAAAAAACCTTGCATTTCAGACACACTTGGCTCTGGGTACTTCTGTAGAACACGTTTTGACAAGAAAGTAGCAGATTTCGTACCACGTTTGATTCCTTTAACACGAATTATTTGGCAACAAACCAAAGTGAGTAAAAAATCAATGCTCAATTTTAATATCTGGTGCAGGTAAGCATGATATAAATTCTAACTTTCAAATCTGCAATAAAACCGTTGGTTTGTTTCTGTTGGTTACGAATAACCTATGGAATATAATATAACATTAGAATGCTATGTATTTTTGGAAGGTATTTTGTGATACCTCTGTTAATTTCTTTGCAGATAAAAATGTTGCCCACTCCAGCCAAGTTCCATTACGTGTTCAACCTACGCGATTTGTCCCGCATCTGGGAGGGCATGCTGTTCATCAAGAGGGATGAGTGCGCGACCATCAGCACCGTACTCAAGCTGTGGTTCCACGAGTGCTTGCGGGTCATCGCTGACAGGTTCTTGCTGTCTCTTGTTTCTTTCTTTCTCTCTCATTTTGTCTTGTTCCCCCACAATCGGCTTCTCACTATATCATTTTCTCTTTATTTCTGTTTCTCTCTCTAATTGTTTTCATCTGACTAAGTCTCAAACTCCATCGATCTCTCTCTCTTGGCTCTGTTTCTAACTGTCTGTGTCTCTATCACTCGAATCGATATCGCTCCCTCGCCACTTCTCTCTAAATAGACAGAGTTCGAGAACTGACAATCGGTAAAACTATAGTAACTTACAATAACTGGCTTAAAAGCGATCGTTATTCAAATTGCACCTTTCATAAAAAAAAAATCCAATGCACAATATTAATTACAGCAGGGGTCATTGATAAACAAAAACTAAAAACTTTCTTATGATTTTGGAAGGGAATACTAATTTCGATCCACAGAATCATGCCATCTTAGTTTAACTGGAACTAATAGTTTTTAACTTTCACAGGTCAAAAATACCGTAACATTTTATCCACGCAGTTGCTCAACTGCCCAATACTGAACTTTCGTTTGAAAAAACATTCATTTATTACTCTTTTATGTAAGCACCTTAGTGTTTGAGTGTTTCCCGCTACGGCCATGGCGGAGGATCCATCTAACGTCGTTATGTAGAGTGGAAGAATTAGGTCTGCTTTAAGTCGGTCAGTCACCTTAGCTGTCTAAGATTGAGCGGATAATATGTTACATATCATCTACAATCTGTGCGCATTTCAGCCGTGCGTGATTTGTTTTCCTTGCCTGTGGTTATGAATTTAATTCCTCCCCGTTCATCTACCATTTCTTTCTCTTTGTGAGTTAGATTATTAAATTTCGTCACAAATGCGAGCCACTCCATGGTTAGAAATTCGTGTAACCCCCATTTTTCGTGTTAAATCCTTCTAGATAAATTTAACCGTGCTCATAAAGGGAACATCGTGGTGATGTGATGTGTTGGACTAATATTATGACAATATATAGCCATCGATGTCCAGTAGCATAAAAGATGGTTGCCAAAAACATGATGCATTGGGCCACAGAGATCGGTGAAAAATGCGCAGGTTCACGACGTTCGACGACAAAGCGTGGTTCGTTGATAACCTGCGTCGTACGGCAGCCGCGGAGCTGGGCGCCGAGCTCTTCCAGGAGTTTCCCGAGGAAGAAAAGTACTTCGTCAACTTCCTGCGCGAACCGGCCGACCCCACCGGCGACGAGGAAGAAGAAATCAGCCTCGAAGCGCCCAAGATCTATGAAGAGATACCTTCGTAAGAGCTACTAAATTTTTGGTTATGGTGCTGTCTCTACAACAAACACAAAAACAACAATCGTTGTTATTAATATTATTTCTGCCTACAGAATTAATATGATAAATAAATAAGGGAAACAGCTAATCTGATTGTTTGTAGCTGCACACCCCCTCTTGTGTCCCGCGCCGCCGTCTACCTCCGACAGAAGTTGTCTCATCTCCCTCTAACTCACGGTAGTGGTACTTGAGTTGTCGTCTCACTCCCACACTTTGTTCGTCTTCTAAGCACAGCGTGCTATGCTAGGTCTATGAAATAGGCATTCCGCAAATAGTTTCGATGCAGCTAGTAATAATATAATTGTGTATTTCAGGTGGGACTTCGTTCTGATGAAACTTAAGGGTTTTGAGGAGTTATTCAACGAGCAGATTCGTGGTGCGCACCTCGACCTGGTATTTTTCCATGATGCCATGGTGCATCTCTTCATAGTATCGCGCATTATAAACACCCCCAGGTACTGTTACATTTAATAAGGGATAATGGCTTTGTACAGTAGCTTAAGTATTTAGCAAGACGAAAAAACCAGCTAACATCTAGGATTTAATTTAACATGTTAGTTTTCATTCATTCATTATGATATGTAGAATATTTTTTTACAGGGGCAACGCTTTATTGGTGGGAGTAGGTGGCTCTGGCAAGCAAAGTTTGACCAAACTTGCTTCATTCATTGCAAACTTCAGCTTCTACCAAATCACTTTGACAAGGTAACCGAGTGCTTACCCACAATTTACTGTTAATACACAAATGGATACCATTACTGTTCACAAAAAAAAAAAACTATTTAAAAAGGGGGAAAGAAATTGGTGCAACAAATATGTCTTTGAGATTTGCAACCAGAAAATTGTCAAGTCGCCAATTACTTTATTGATTGTACTCACTATACTTATAACAGCAAATAATTTTCGTTTCTAATCAAAACTCCTTCAGCTATTCTGCATTGGCTAAGATGGTTGCTGAAATATTCTCCTTGTCACTTTTTTTATCTAAAATGCGAAATATGGCGTACTGGCGACGCCCATGGGCTTTCGAACTTTCACAGGGGCTGCAAAAACCATGCCGACCCGTACACCACGTTTAAAGGATCGCAGGTTTTACGTTTTACGGCTTCGGCAGGGAGTTCATTACACAGTTAACCGACCATAAACGAAAAGGATGGAGAGATTCTAGAGGATCGTTTTGCTCGACTGGCGAGAGTGATGCATTTCCTACCTGTTTAGGACCGCAAGTGCAGGTCGCTGGTTCATCGTAGCTGCGGGAACGTGTGACTACTTTGGTGGTGCAATATTTAAACAAATAACTACTTTGTCGTATTTGCTTCTGTGGGCCACCAACATCATCGAACATGCTCGATCAAATCTAAGTTGTAAATGCCAACCTATTGGAAATATGTCTTTTTAGAGCGTACAACATAAACAACTTCATGGACGACATAAAGATCCTATACCGCATCGCTGGGCTGCAGGGTCGCGGAGTCACCTTCATCTTCACAGACAATGACATAAAGGACGAGCAGTTTCTCGAGTTCCTTAACAACATTCTCAGTTCGGGCGAGATTGCCAACCTCTTCCCCAAAGAGGAAATGGGTATTTAAACCATGTCTACCAATTATCTTTTTTCATTCTGTTTTGGTTGCCAGAATGGGCAATCATTTAGTCTGGAACGAACGAAATAATTTATGCTTTTTGCATTCACAACCAAAATGTTTGTTGAGTTGAGTTCTGTAAGGTTTTGGACATAACTTAAAAGACATTTTGCCAAAATGCTTAAAAAACTTCTTTTTTTTCTAAACTTTGAAATGTCAGTTGTGCTTACAGTAGTTTTAATAATGTACAAGGAAGTGTAAAAATGTATGAAAATAATAATTTATGAAAAATAACATCATCAAAAACGCTTTCCTTCTAAGCCTTCTAACGCTTGTATTCGTTATCATACGCTGCAATAAATCGCTTGGGATATAGGTAAATTCTTTAGCTATTTTTGCCTTCAAGGCTTCAAGATTGGCAAGCGGGTAGGTAAAAACTTTGCTTTTGAGATATCCCCCATAAGAAGAAGTCAACAGGGGTAAAATCTGGCGACCTTGGAGGCCAGGGCAAATCTCCAAATCGGCTGATTATTTTCGGGAAAAAAGTGCTCTGACAACACTTATTTGAGACCCTGGCTGATTGAAAACATACAACAATATGAATTGCTTTCCCTAAAATATGGTTGAGAGAGGCGACGTCTGGACCCGAAGTGATGCTCGTGCTGGTTTGCAACATGTTAGATGACAGACATAGGTAGTCTTTGCAAAATAAACTGATATTTGTCCTGAACTGTTGCATATGCCATGAATTGTAGATTTTTGTAAATTGATCAACAACTGATCGCATTGCAGACGAAATACTAAACGAGCTGACACCCATAATGAAGAAGTTCGCGCCTCGTCGCGTCCCCGTGCCGGACGTTCTCTACGAGTACTTCATCATTCGCTCACGTGCCAACCTGCACGTTGTACTCTGCTTCTCGCCCGTATGTACCGTCAATTTAATTTCATTTATTTAATCAACTTCTGGTAGTCAATCTACACTCAGTCATGTCACAATTGATTGATCCGCAGATTTGATCAACTCAGTGAAGAAGAACCACCATAGTAAATATATTCACAGACATAATGGAGGTTTTTTGTTGGTGGTAATTGACTTGTTGAACGCATTTCGGGAGCCCATTTGCGCTCTACCCTTGATGGTTGGACTATGTGACATACGACATGTAGCCAGCTTCCCTTGCTTTGTATTTATAATTGTCCTAATATGCACAATTAATCCATAATGCAGCAACCCAGGTGACTCCCACATGACTGGTGGTGGTTTTCAACAAAGACTTAATATATGGACCTTAGTTTTTATTAGATCGTGATGTATAGAATGGAAACCCATGAGGGGGGAGGAACAAAAAACATATGTAATTTTGACAGACTATGCTCCCCGCAGACCTCATCAGCGTATTTTTTTAATTTGTTTCCCATGTGCATGTTTTTCAGTGATGTCTAGTAACTGAGAGTAAGAAGATCAAACCCATGCATGATACCAAATACGGGAACTCCCATATACATGCCAAGTCGATTGGCCAACCGTGAGGTCATTTGGTGATGGTTAAAAAACCCGAATGTTGACTGAAATGTGTTTCGCAGGTAGGAGAAAAGTTCAGGAGTCGGGCGTTAAAGTTCCCCGGCCTCATCTCCGGCTGCACCATGGACTGGTTCCAGAAGTGGCCCAGGAATGCACTCATTGCCGTCGCAAGTCACTTCCTCTCAGAGTTCAATGTAATGTCATTTTATGAACTTTTCGACTCATGCAATGTATCTTGTGCCCAATATAAAAAAAGTAATAGACTATTTAATTACACTAATTTATTTCAAACCAATTTTGTTTATTTGTTTATGTTTCCCTGTGATTTACTATTGGTTTTTAGTTGCCAACGTCAGTTCGATTACCACTACTAAAATATTTTTTTATTGAACTTGCTGCATAGGTTAGGTTTGAATCGAACCTCTGGCCAGCTCAATCTGCACCCTCTTTGCGACCCTAAAAGCAGCTTATCACTTTGGTTTCGGGTTCTATTTAGGTAGCTGCCAGAACCAATACGATTGTTTTAGTGGCGAAACATTTTACTTGTCATAGCCACTGCTTACATTCTCAGTTGTTGTGCTTATTTGACAGATAAATTATTTGTATTCCGTTATTCAGGTTGTTTGCTCGTCAGAAACCAAGGTCAACTTGATCGAGATTATGGGCATGGTGCAAGATAGTGTGTCCGACGCCTGCGTCATCTACTTCGACAGGTTCAGGCGACAGGCGCACGTCACGCCCAAGTCGTATCTGTCCTTTTTGGGCGGCTACAAAATTATTTACAAGGATAAACACGAACATATTGCCGAAATGGCCAGGAGGTAAGAAGATTGTGATGGTTTGGAGTGCTTCTAGTAATGAGGAAAATCTGCAAATGTTATGACATGCTTTAAGTTAGTGCCATTGTGTGACATTAAAATAAAATATACTTTTTAATTCTTAAACTAGTTGACTCCTTTAAATCGTAAATTTAGTTAGAAGAAAAATGGGTTCGTTGAATATAGATCCTACTATCCTACATACTTTCAGAATGACAACTGGCCTTACAAAGTTGGTGGAAGCTGGTAAAAGTGTCGATGAACTTAAGAAAGAATTAGAGATAAAAGAAAAAGAGATCAAGGAAGCCACAACGAAGGCGGAAGAGGTCATTTCAAAATATATTTTATCCTTTTTTGCATTCCTTTAGTATAAGTTAATTATTTGGTGCTATTAATAAACCTTATATTATTTTATACGTAAGTATAATTAGTAGAAAGATACATTTCTAGGTTTAGGCTGAAATCAGCGTAACCAAATGTTTGCTTACAAATCGTAAATTATATATATTTTTTAAAAACGGATATAGGAAAAAGGTGTTTTTAAAACGACAACCTAACTTTTGCCATTGCAATAATGTCAAGTGTCGTCACTACCTCCATACAAATGTAGAGAAAAATGTAAATTAAACATTAAATTATTATATTTTTTCAAGTTTTTAAAATTCAAGTTGTTAATAAGACACCTTTTACTAAAACAGGTGGTTTTTTCGTAGTCATCGGTAGGAGCCGAATGTTTGTGGGTTCTGTTGCAACCGTGGCATATGTCGTGTGTTGTGTGCACTGTTGGAAGTAACAGTGTTTGTAGGTGCTGGCGGTGGTGGCGGAGTCGGCGGCGGCAGCGGAGGTAGTGAAGGCGGAGGTGCTGGAGGTGAAGGAGCGCGCCGTGCAGCTGGTGACGGTGATCGCCGCGGAGACCGCCATCGCCGAGGAGAAACTTGCCGATGCCAAGCCGGCGCTCGAGGCCGCCGAGGCCGCGTTGCAGGTAACATTCCTTGGATACGATCAATCATCGCATACTTAAGGTTTGCGGCTATAAAGTGTCCTACCTTATTCTGGTGCATCACGCTGCACGGCGATACACCCCGGCCAATGGGACCAATTTGTATTAATGGCCTTGAAATCAGCCGCGCACGCTTGAATTCGCGTACGGGCGCATCCACGGCAGCCCAGGACTGTTTGTTTTATTTATCTACATTTCGCGACATCATGTCACATTTATTTTAACTTCTCTTTGAGTACTTTAGAAGTTGATTGTGAGCGAATCCTTGTTTTCAGATTCTGATATTTTTTGCCATCCTATAGATAAAGGTCAATGCTGAGTGACTGTAATATGCTCCGTACATATATAAATATGTATATACCATTATGCCAGGGCGGTTGGCAAAGATGATAAAGCGCCTTACAGTTTGATCACAACATACTTCTTTCGCTTCCTTTTCAGACATACATTTTTCATACATCCTCTATGATTACGGGTGCTACGTACTTATACTTTACGACGTACTTCTTCAATATGTTCGTGGTATCTGGTACTACCCTGATCAGTAAATAAGTATTCCCAAATATTCAAATTTGATAATTGAAGGAATAAGGAAGAGTATAAATCAAAGTTTGGGGTATTTTGATGCTACTGCATTAATACTACCTCATGTCTAGATTTAGTTCGATTAATATCATTTTGGTTAGATTGATATAACTAAGTGGAAAAAAATATAGAAAGTGCGATAGCAGTGTGCTTGCTGCTCTAGTCACAAATTTTAAAATTGGTACTTTTTAGACTATTAACGCTGCTGACATTGCCACTGTGAGAAAACTTGGAAAACCACCTTTCCTTATTACGTTGATCATGGATGCCGTGCTGATATTGTTCCGAAAGAGAATAGACCCCATCAAACCCGACCTGGAAAAACAATTCTTGACTGCTTCATGGGCCGAATCTCTGAAGGTACCTATTATGTATTTCTTCTGTTTCCAAACACTTTATAAGTCAATAAATTTCACTAATAATATAAGATAACTTTCTGGCCCAACATGAAACATGCCTTGCGAAACACCTAATGAAAAGTTTTCAGAATTACTTTCTTTCGATTCATAATGTACAGTCCAATAATATAACTATATTCTCAGGTAATGGCGGATTCGAGATTCTTATTTAATTTGAAGAACTATCCCAAGGATGAAATCAATGCAGAGATGGTTGACTTGTTGCAACCATATTTCAGCTTCAGGTAAAATACATTGCACACAACATAATTTGCCACAATGTTTTTTTTTTCATGTCTTCGCGGTCTGCCCTCAGACTAAAAGCTGATTTGTTGTAAGATATTTGGCCACGTGAAGAGTGTTTTCCTCACCGGGCCTGACACAATGCGCGACAATATTATTGGCTCAAATTCTGTGCAGTGTCACTCGATTGCGTACGACGTGACACGCGCCGTTGTGCACTAGCAAGCAAGTACTTAACTGCTTTAGTAAAGTTTTCATTAGTTGCATTGCATTAATTGTTTATAGAAAGAGCACTTTAATAAAATCCGAACTTACGGTACTTCATAGCATTCGGGTGTTGAAATAATTACATTTATTACCACTTATTATTATTTGAGCTTCCTAAGGATGAGAGGTAATTGATTGAATGACCTAGGAATTTTGAAATATCTCATCCTAGCGCAACCGTGCGATCTCCCGCTTCACCTCCGCCCGGTGAGAGCGCTTCATAGCAATCGCTCTACGAAGTACTATAGGACTTTTGAATGCGACCGTGCATACGCGCAGTGGGACGGGCTTATTGTTACAATTTTGTTGTTTTGCAAGCTCAATAGCATTTTATTCTCTCGTTGTAGAGTCGCTATTTATACCATCTATCCTTGGGACTATTCATTAATTAATTCATGTAATTTATATTCAGTAAATAACTCACCGGTAAGGCAACACAGGGGGTCCATTCAGAGTAAGAGTGAGTTCGAATTCGCCACTAAATATCAACTCACTTTTTTAAATAGTTAATGTTTCCACACTTCTAGAACATCATTACAGTTAGGTAAAAATCTGGTTTGTCCCGTAAATACGTTGGAAGTATAAATAACGGTTCCGTTATTTAAATAATAATATATTTCCCAGCTATTTTTAGGTTAACTCACTCCCGAACTCGAACTCACTCTTGCTCTGAATGACCCCCAGCTTATTTATGAAGTTCTTGTAAAAGGTTTCGTCCTTAAGTTTCCTAATTACCCATTTGGCCTTTTACAGTGCACTGGTTTTGTTTATTAATCATCCATAGACAGAACAATGCACTCGGATTTGTCATATTTTAACATTGACCAGTTCAGGAAAACAAAACACAAACAGCGAGCATGATAAGGTAAAGGAGAACTTTCGCTACCTGCAAGGGAAAAACATATTATTATCTTCGGTGAAATCATTAATATCTATAATCATTGGTGAAATTTCAGTCAATACACATTCGAGGCGGCGAAGACAGCGTGCGGAAACGTCGCCGGCCTGATCTCGTGGACCATCGCAATGGCGCAGTTTTACTCGGTGAACAAGGACGTGCTTCCACTGAAGGCCAACCTCGCGGTCATGCAAGCCAAGTATCAGGGTGCCAAAAAGGAGCTGGACACCGCTGAGGCGCTATTGGCCGCCAAGGAGGTACATTTTTAAAACATATAACTTGTATCTATTGGTCCATTTTATGAAGATGTGTTGTTAGTGAATTATTTAATTTTATTTATTTTCATCTGCAGGCACTACAGGTACACTTAAACGAGTCACACATTATATTCATGTATTATTAACCCGTCCTCTGTGTAAGGGCGCGGGATAAACGGGCGCTACGGGTGCAGCGTATTTATGTTGTTTTCGCGCGGCCGCGAAGGGTTTAGAAAACACAAGAGTTTAGATGATTTTTTTTTAAATATCGTAACAATTTAAATACCAATATAAAGCGCGCTAAATGTAGTATCCATTGGTGTAAAAACATTTTTGATAAAATCGTTATATATAACCAAAAGTACAAAGTTAAAACAGAAAATTCGACAAAATATTGGCTTATAAAATGTAATCAAAGCTAATGCACTTCCACTGTAGGTATAAACTTCATTCAAACTCGCTAAGTACATGAACACATCATTCCTCTTTCATTTTTTATATTCACATTTAGGGTAGGTAGTATAATTATAGAGTTATTTGAAAAAACACACAGGCACTCAGAGTGACCAAAACAGGCATCCGTGCGCCTTCACAGAAAGTACTGTCGGCACAAACAGTGAGTAAAAAAAAAAAATTTTTTTCTTGTAACGACATGAATGCCTAATACCTCACCTATTGTCATGATATTAGCCCAACACACCATCCATCCATCCCCGAGGGTCTGATGATGACCAGGAATGTTCTTGCTGGAACTCAGAAACGGCGCTAACTACAAGCTTCGGGTTTGGTTTGCAAGCTAAAACCTGATTGGCATTAACCTCGTGCAAAATATTTAGGGTCTGATGATGACCAGGAATGTTCTTGCTGGTACTTAGTAACGGCGCTAGCTACAAGCTTCGGGTTTGATTTGTAAGCTGAAACCTGATTGGCATTAACCTTATGCTCAACATTCAGGGTCTAATGATGACCAGGAATGTTCTTGCTCGCCCGCAACAACGGCGCTAGCTACGAGCTTCGGGTTTGGGTTACAAGCTGAAACTTGATTGGCATTGACCTCATGCAAAATATTCAGGGTCTGATGATGACCAGGAATGTTCTTGCTGGTACTCGGAAACGGCACTAGCTACGAGCTTCGGGTTTAGGTAATAAGCTGAAACCTGATTGGCATTGACCTCATGCCAAATATTCAGGGTCTGATGATGACCAGGATGTTCTTGCTGGTACTCAGCAATGGCGCTAGCTACATGCTTCGGGTTTGGGTGGTAAGCTGAAACTTGATTGGCATTGACCTCATGCAAAATATTCAGGGTCTGATGATGACCAGGAATGTTCTTGCTGGTACTCGGCAACGGCACTAGCTACGAGATTCGGGTTTAGGTAATAAGCTGAAACTGGATTGGCATTAACCTCCTGCCGAACATTCAGGGTCTTATGATGACCAGGAATGTTCTTCATCAATCTATCAAAATCCGTAGCTTCTAATATACCATACAAATGAAAACCTACAAAGAAACTGCGCTGAGTGGAGTTTTTTATTCTTAATCTAAACTTATTACAATATAACTTATGAAATAATGCTACTGAATGTTACAATAGTAGCATTTAGTTAAAATTGTCAAAGAAATTACATGAACAGTTTATATGAAATACAATAGTAGCTTTAGCCAAAATGGCGAAGAAGTTACTTGAACTGATTAACTCCTCAAGCTTGATTTTGAACTCCTTGCAGAAATGTCGGTAGCACAATGCACAGGGAATAGGATGTGAGACATGCAATAAAACTTACGTAATTCGATTCATCGTCTCATCTTGGAGTAGCCGCACATAAACCCCAGTCGTGTTCCTGAAGAGGGGCAGATTATCCAGATTCGGCCTCAGGGAACCGCCCTGACATCATATTCGAAATCGACACCTCCGAGAAACTATAACACGAGTACCACGACGTAGCAACTGAACTAAGGTGTGGCCGCAATTTTGTTTTTAAAATGTCTCGTTTTACCTTAAAACAGACATCACATTTGAAATCGAGACCCCTGAAATCCTATAACACGAGTACCATCATGATGTCACTAAAGTTAGGTGTGGCGGCCATTTTGTTTTTGAAATATCACTTTTTATCTCAAAACAGACATCATATCTGAAATGGACATCCCCGAAAACATATAACTTGAGTACCATGACGATACAACTAAACATAGGTGTGGCGGCCATTTTGTGTTTGAAATGTGACATTTGATCTCATAACAGATATCATATTTGAAACAGACACCCCCGAAAACCTATAACACGAGTACCATGACGATGCAACTGAACTTAGGTGTGACGGCCATTTTGTTTTTGAAATCTCACGTTTTACCTCAAAACAGACATCACATTTGAAATCGACACCCCTGAAAACCTATAAAACGAGTACTATGACGATGCAACTAAACATAGGTGTGGCGGCCATTTTGTGTTTTAAATGTGACATTTGATCTCATAACAGATATCATATTTGAAATAGACACCCCCGAAAACTTATAACACGAATACCATGACGATGCAACTGAACTTAGGTGTGGCGGCCATTTTGTTTTTTAAAATCTCACGTTTTACCTCAAAACAGACATCACATTTGAAATCGACACCCCTGAAAACCTATAACACGAGTACCATCATGATGTCACTAAACTTGTGTGGCGGCCATTTTGTTTTTGAAATGTCACGTTTTATCTCAAAACAGACATCATGTTTGAAATGGACACCCCCCAAAAACATATAACTTGAGTACCATGACGATGCAACTAAACATAGGTGTGGCGGCTATTTTGTGTTTGAAATGTGACATTTGATCTCATAACAGATATCATATTTGAAATAGATACCCCCGAAAACCTATAACACGAGTACGATCACGATGCAATTGGACGTAGGTGTGGCGGCCATTTAGTTTTTGAAATGTCACGTTTGATCTAAAAAAACATTATATTTGCAATCGACACCCCCAAAAACCTAAAAAAACAAGTACCATGACGATGCAACTGAAGTTTTGCGTGGTGGCCATTTTGTTTTTTAAATGTCACGTTTGATCTCAAAACAGACATCACATTTGAAATCGACACCCTCGAAAACCTATAACACGAGTACCATGATGATGCAACTGAACTTAGGTGTGGCGGCCATTTTGTTTTTGAAATCTCTCAAAACAGACATCATATTTGAAATCGACACCCCCGAAAACATATAACACGAGTGCCATGACGATGCAACTTAACATAGGTATGTCGGCCATTTTGTTTTTGAAATGTGACATTTGATCTCAAAACAGATATCATATTTGAAATAGACACCCTCGAATACCTATGAAACGAGTACCATGACGATGCAACTAAACAACTTTCTTGTTTTTGAAATGTGACGTTTGATTTCAAAACAGACATCATATTTGAAATCCATAACCCCGAAAACCTATAAAACAAAGCCCAACCACTTTCAAAGTCGTCTAAAACAAAACACAAAAAATCAATATTCGCAATGTTTTACGTCTCTTCCTTTTTTTCCACTCAGTACAGCGATTTGACGCGACATCCGATTTCATTTCACAATCGAATATAAGCTTTATGACATATGGCCTCCAAACACAATAGAGTTCAAATTGGCTCAACAAGTTTAGTTACCGAAACTTGGCTTTCTTATTTTGTTGAAAAACTTGTGAAATTCGTGGTAAATCGTTCAGCAATGATCAAAAATAAGATTAGATGACGTTCTACAATAAAACTATCTAGGATGCGTGTACATTCATCTGTCCAAAATGGCGTCAGGCGTGGGTAAGCAAATCAGACGAGTTTTCCCCCAAAAAAATGTATGATGCTTATCAAACAAACACCACAATCAAATTCACGCTGAGAATGCGCTTCTAATGGTATATAACACTTGCCGCTTTCGTTCCATCTTGCACTAAAAAACTTGTATTTTCACCACACGACAAAACAAATGGCGCGCGCTCAATGCAACTTGCAATGTAATGGCTTGCAATCGTAAAAAGTCTATGGGGGAAGTCAATCTGATGTTTCCAGAGTGTAGGTCTGTTCAGTATAGCCATATAAAATGCGACAGCACGCACAGAAAATCTCCACAGAACGCGTCCATAATTAAAACTCGAAGGATAGGTAGCCGGCACATATGTCGTGCCAGACACAGTCAAGGGAATTTTCGTAGGTGGCACGACGTATGTGCCGGACACAGCCAAGGGGTTAATATGGTGGAAATGTGTATCAGCTGTGTAGCTATGCCACTCTATACCCCATAACCAAAATGTTCAAAGAATGTAATAAATATTTTATTATTTTGCTGTGAATATTTTCTGTCAAATCAAGCCAAATGAAAATAATCAAATATAACTTTTGCATTATAGTTGCAGTATAGCTATTGCAGCTATAATTGTTTATGTATGTGTATGTACGATTTTTTGATAAACCAACAGGTTGACTGAAAGAAATTACATTTAGTGATGATGCAGTTCCTTGTATAAGATTGAATTGTTCTGTGTTTGAACTTTTAATGGAATGGAACGTAAAATCTAGTTTAATTAATAACAAATTCAAATTATTATTAGATTAAGAGTTATTATCAGAAGGTTCATTGATCAGTACTACCCCAGGTTGTATTTTGTGGGAAATAACTTGTGGTGTGTTGGGATAATACGATAACATTAGGTGTTGTAATATCCACTCAATTCCTGTTCCATAAAAATACGATACCGGTATAAAATATGATAATTTGAAGTTTCAAAATGTAAAATAACTGTTTAAATAAAGTTTTTTGCGGAAGCTGGACATACCCAGGCAGTCACACTGTTGTTCGTTATGGGGGCGCACGGGAAGCCCATACATAAGACACTGTGGTCACGCCTTAAGATGTGACAGGTGTGTCTGTTTTTATGTGGCTGGACATGGATGTATTGACCCATGGTTATAGGCCAACACACCGCGCTTTCCAAATCGATTAATTGTTCTGATTTAGATTTGCAGGAATCACTCACAATCAATCACACTCCTTGGTATCGGATTTTGCTGTTTATTTGTTAGGTTTAAGAATTATTTCTTTTTAACGTTATCAGAAAGAGTTGGCTGGCGTGAAAAGTCAGTTCGACGAGGCGATGGCGCTTAAGCAGGCCGTGCTCGACGACGCGGCCAAGTGCCAGCAGAAGATGGACGCGGCGTCCGCGCTCATCAACGGGCTGAGCGGCGAGCGCGTCCGCTGGACCGAGCAGTCGGCGCTCTTCAAGTCTGAGATCGAGCGGCTGGTCGGCGATATTCTGCTGCTCACGGGGTATCTTTCATCGGCACTGTCTACGCATATACAGGATGTTAATAACTCAATTAACCACTCAACCACCTTGAAACTAGATTCCTAAGCTTATTTGTAGCATAAGAAAAATGTATCCTGTTAATTAACAAAGTTTGGTTAGTGTGAAAACACTTTACAGGCAATATCAGGCGTGGCATTGTCGACCGCTCCACTCTCCCGGCCAGCGAGCTCGAAAGGATGGCATGAAACTCATTCGTATGACGGCAGCATTTCCACGAGTAGTGAAAAGCGTCTAACTGTAGTTAGTTCGCTTACAAATTCGGGACCCGAACATCGAATGTTCGTTGCACTAAATTCTCCTGTGAAATTCTTACGTGTTGTTGGAATATGAGAAAATAAGCACAAAGCGAACGCTCTTGTTGGTGCTGCTGCACTGCCACTTATGAGTTTCGGTTGCTTCTCCCATCCTTCCATGCTCGCAGCTCCAGTGATTAATTAACACCATGCTGTCTTTCGTTGTTCATGACACAAATAAAGATTGAGTTTCATGTAGCAATGAGCTCCCTAAATCCTGACGTAATCACACAATTACTTTGAGATGAAAACTTTATCTATAGATGTGTGCCATAGTCGTTATGACACCTTTATTGCAATATTATTACCTTTCACAGTTTCTTATCATACTCTGGGCCATTCAACCAAGAGTTCCGAACGATGCTCATCAGCAACTGGGTGACTGAATTGATTCGCCGCAAGATACCAGTAACTATGAACCTTAACGTCACGGACAATCTCACCGATTCTGCGACGGTTAGACATCTAAATATGCTATGAGATTTTAAAATATACGTAAGGTCCTTCAAAAAGAGACTTGATAAGTAAAGCAATAAGGTTTTCATGTATGGATCAGTACACACTCGAATAATGCATTGTGATAGGAATATTATATACAAAAACCTAAATTTAGGTTATATAATTTTGTGTATGTATAATGTAAAATTGCTTAACTTTGATATTTTCGAATCAACATGTTGTGCCAATATTTTTGTTGTAATTCGTAGGCCAAAAGCTTCTAAGCCACTTGAAAGCTTTTTAGGGTTCCGTACCCAAAAGGGTGAAAACGGAACGCTATTACTAAGCCTTCGCTGTCCGTCCGTCCGTCCGTCCGTCCGTCCGTCCGTCCGTCCGTCCGTCCGTCCGTCCGTCACAGGTCTGTATCTCATGAGCCGTAATAGGTAGGCAGCTGAAGCTGAATTTTTAATAAAAATTAAAGGCGGACCCTATACAAAAAACGTGATTTTTTTTGTTGTAAATTTTGTACGATGGTACGGGACCCTTCGAGTGCGAGTCCGACTCGCATTTGGCCGGATTTTGTAAACCTGTGATTCATTTGCACTCTTTTCTTCTCAGATTGGTGAGTGGAATCTCAATGGGTTGCCCAATGACGAGTTGTCCATTCAGAATGGAATAATTGTTACAAAAGCATCGAGGTTCCCACTGCTTATTGATCCTCAGACTCAGGGGAAGATTTGGATAAAGAACATGGAGAAACATAATGAATTGATCCTTACTACTCTAAACCACAAATATTTCAGGTACTTTGTACATTTCTTAACCTGTCCTCCATGATTTTATATAGGCTGAGAATAGAAAGAATAGAAAGAAAAATGGCCTTATTGCAAAGGGTGAGTGTTTGACGAAAGAAAATACCTAATAGGGTTGAAGTTTTTTTTAAAACTGCTATGTTAAAGATAATCAATCTTTAAATTGAAATTTTCAGAAATCATATAGAAGATTGCGTCTCTTTAGGAAGGCCATTACTAATCGAGGATGTGGGTGAAGAGTTAGATCCCGCACTTGACAACATTTTGGAAAAGAGTTACATTAAAATTGGATCCTCATACAAGGTATTTCTTTTTTCTTATATGCATACATTTTTTTGAGCAACTTAAACTAGATTAAAACTCATTATTTCGTTTATTTGTTTACTTTCCCCCATTTGGTGTTTTATTGTTGGAGTGATTATTCCAGGTGAAATTGGGTGACAAGGAGATAGACGTGATGGACGGACACAAGATCTACATCACGACGAAGCTGCCGAACCCCGCCTACACTCCCGAGGTGTCCGCCCGGACGTCCATCATCGACTTTACAGTCACCATGTCAGGTGAGGTGCAATGCAAAAAAATTTTTATCCCCATGTCGCAAAGAGATATACTTAACGTATTGTTCTGACTTATATCCTTTTTTAATATAACTTTTGTACTAACTACACCATTTTCAGTCACAGCCTTAAATAGACAATGACTATTCTTCTATGGGCAAGGAAATCGGTGCGGACTTTATTAATATTAAATGGTAAAATTAATGCAGTTCTGTTTTAGACGTAAGACATTTTTTAATCAATACGATTTAAAAAAATAATGCAGAACTCTGTAGATAAATAGATTTTTAAAAATTACTTTTAATAAACGAATCTGGAAAATTGGCCTCATTGGGATCAGTTAATAAAAACATTCTAAAATTATATTAAGTAACATTATAGAATCCCCGCCGTAAATAATCATCAGCCTGTCGGTAATGTGTGCCATCTTGTGCTTGCCCCAATCAGAAATCTAAATTATAATCAGGAAAAATCTTCTCTCTTTATGGAAAACCAAATTTCATTGAGCTCCTATCATGATTTATATCAGATTTTTTTAATTATTTAAAAATTTGGACGATTGTGTTGTTGTATCTAGATCCTTTATCTATGGGGTTGTGTAAGTTTGAAAAGCCGCATCATTAATTATATACAAACAACAACAACAAGCAAACATGTGTTGCAGAAATATTGGTTCGAAAGGGAACATTTAATGACGGTATTATCAGTCATAACCGTAACAAAACAAGTTTGGTCATTTCAGGTTTGGAAGATCAACTGTTGGGTCGTGTGATTCTGACCGAGAAGAATGAACTCGAGACGGAGCGAACTCAGCTCATCACCGACGTGACCGCGAACAAGCGCAAGATGCAGGAGTTGGAGGCGAATTTGCTGCACAAACTGACCACAATCCAGGGCTCTTTGGTAGAGGATGTGTCGCTCATACAAGTGCTCAACATCACTAAGATCACCGCCACTGAGGTACCAAGTGATGAAAAACTATTTTCGAATGATATTGCCCTGAAAAGATATGTTGCAAATTTCATTGGCATGCAAATATGATTATCCATAACAACTCTTAAAGAGAGTGTTGCTCTACTTCCTCGCATGCAACATGTTGCTCACATACTGTTACTGAATGCACCTGTTTTTCTTATGCCCATGTTATGTACTTAGTTCTGAAAGGAGAAGCTAGACATTGCAACACATAACGAGATGAAGAGCAATGTGGCGCGAGAGTAGCTCTGCGAAATGGCGACGCGCGGCTGTTCTACTTCCTCGTGTGCAACACGTCGTTCATGTTCAAATGCTACCGTTTTTCTTATGTATATTATTCTTTTTTAAGGTAAAAGAGAAGCTAGATATTGCGAGAGATACCGAGATAAAGATCAATGCGGCGCGTGAGGAGTTCCGCGGCGTGGCGACGCGTGGCTCGGTGCTCTACTTCCTCGTATGCAACATGTCGCTCGTGTGCCCCATGTACCAGACATCGCTGGCACAGTTTCTGGAGAGATTCGATATATCCATGGCGAGGTCTGACAAGAGTCCCATCACCCATCGACGCATTGGTTTTATTATTGAATACCTGGTTAGTGATCATTATTTCTGGGTAAAATAAAATCAAGTGAAGTAAGCTTTTTAATAAAAAAAAATCGTGTACAAATCAATATAAGCGTTTAACTGAGCCCATGAGTCCATTATTACAAAGAATAGGCTGCGACCCTGTTCAAGCAGTAGGCATGCTAAAAGTTGCAGGTTCGAATCCTGCGTTGGCTGAAAGTTCAGACAGACAGAAGTTCCTCATAACAGTTAAAATAAAATAATTGTTACATAAAATTTTATCAGGTTTTTAAAATAATATATTTTCCATGTCTTATTCTTTTTTCAGTGGGTAGGTTACTATCCTAGAATTCGGAAAAAATCCACTATTATTATAAATTAATCTAATCGAAACAAATTGTATTTAAGGTGGCCCATCCCGCTCATCTCCCCATACAAAAGGGGAAAGAAGATCACGCCCATATTTCTTGTCAGAGATCCAAAGTGTTGCTCAAAATAGCTTTATTTGATCGAACTAGATGTCTGATGACCATTGGCATTGTAAAATTGTGTTTGGTTTCTAAGTTATAAGGTCCGAAAGTTCGAATTTTGCGCGCGTTTTATACAATAATTTTGGAGGTGGATTACGCAATGATAAAGTAAGAACATCGTAAAAAGATTAGTCATCAGACATAGCTTATTTAATCAAGATTTATTATCTATTTGGTTTTTGTTAGATTTTTGACTACAGCGGTCGTGGTTTACTTTTAGCTATAAGTCGTTTTGAAATTAAAATTTTCGTAAATCTTACCAAATCATAAACTATGCACATTGTCTTTTTTGTGGACATGTTGCATCTTCCTCATCACGGAGCCTGTCTTATTCTTTGAAACAGTGAAGGTCCCAGAGCGCAACAGCACGGTTTTGTATCGTGCCCGCGCATTAGTTAGGCCCGCCGGGTTGGGCCACCTTAAGTTAGAAGAACAAGATTCGATTTTAAGACAGACCTTTGTGCTGATTTGCTTGTATTTTAATAAATACTAATGAAATAAGAGTAAATCTAAATACACCTTCGTGCACATACCTTTTAGATTTACATTTTTTTGTTGAAGTCGGAGCAAGATAAGTAACTGCATAGTATCTCTATAGTTTCTTTAATTCGCAGACTTTCGATGTATTCAAGTTCATAAGCAGAGGATTCTATGAGAAGCATAAATACTTATTCACGATCATGATGACACTAAAGATTGATATTCAAAAAGAGTTCATTACATTTGAGGAATTCCAAAACTTCATCAAAGGTTTGTATCTATTTGTATAACTCGTTATTTAAAATTTACATTTGTACGTATTACATAATTAGATAGTTGATACTTGCCTGTGAAGCTGCATTTCCGAAGCAACTAATAGCCATTCCAGGACTTGGTAGGGTTAATCTGCCCAAGTTGGGCATGGCGTTGAATTAACATTGGTTACCAGTGGCAATAATTATTGTCCGTGTTTTCCATCAAGGTCAATGTAGACGCACAATATAAGAAAAGTTCTTATGTTGTGTGTCATCCAGTCACCCATGTCCAGTAAAAAACAACTCAAACAAAATATGTCAATAGTAGTGTATGCTTCTTAGTGTGCGTGCGGTTGTTTTTGCTCGTATGAATCGTGCCTTTTGTCTTGTGATTTCTGCGTGGAGCCCTTAGGACTAATCCGCAGGACCATTCTTCTTAGTATAATTTTGATTTTGCAAAAACTTTAATGCGAATTTGGTCGTGTGGGATTGAAGTACATTTTATTGACTTGGTCTATCGATAATTTCCAGATACATTTTGTCATCCTTGGCCGCAAATGTTTCCGTATCAGTGTTCACCTGGCTAGCAGTTGAGCGAGTTTGAAAATGAAAATGATATTAAAATGAAAAAATACTTTATTTGCAGCCATACGGTACAAAAAAGGCGGAAATTAATGCCATAAGGCATTCTCTACCATTCAACCTTAGAGATGTAGGAGAGGTGCAGTGAGGCGGGCAAAAAAATAAACGTAAAACAAAATGAATTAGAGAAAATATTAACTGACCTAAAAATATGGATTTATATATTAAAATAAATTACATATAAGTATGTACACACACATACACTTAGGAATATTAATAGACATAAGATACACATACACATATGTTATTATAGAACATATAAACAGATTTACACACACATAAATACATATATATATTTGATAAATAGAGGTAAAAAAAAATTCTTGATTTTTGAGAACAATGTGACAAGAAACAATGAGGAAGTAAGGAAATGACATTTAAGACGCGAAAATGGCACCATGCTTTCCCTTTATGTAAACATCCATTAAACCTAACATCGCAATACAATATACTCCTACCATAACTGAACAATCATCACGTTCCGTTCTTTGCAGGCGGCGCGGCGCTAGATCTGAACGCGTGCCCCGCCAAGCCGTACAAGTGGATAACCGATATCTCGTGGCTCAACCTGGTGCAGCTGTCCGAGCTGCGCCAGTTCAGCAACATGCTCTCGCAGCTCACCAACAACGAGAAGGGCTGGAAGACCTGGTGAGATGTTGTCAAGTTCCCCCGCCAACGCTGCCTTATGGAATCGTACTGAAGCCGTAAGAATTCTAGAACCCGTTAAAACATTAAAGAGGACATTTTATAACATTTTCATTATGATGTTTGAACTTCAACCTCAGAAGTATGTAGCCATCTTACAGAATTAACAGTACAACAAAACAAAAAATACATGTAAGTTGATTTGTATTTTTCATGAGCTTGTTCTCCCCAACATGTTATGGTAAGTTTGGAAGTAGTATTTAGGCCTAAATGTGTAAGGAGAAAAATCATCTATAAATCAGTGAAGTTTCTTTCAGGAGGTCTTTTTCACTGAGTTAATCGAGTCTGCGGATTAACAGTTTGTGATGTTACTTCGTGTGGTTTGACTACCAGATATTTAAATAAATTAATATTGTTGTTCTGTATCATCATTGTAAACTAGTTTGTAAGTACCTATCATAGAAAAAGAAATACCGACTAATTGTTGCTCACATGCTATGCAGGACCGTATGTTTTACCCCAGGCGAACAGTTTCAATTCGATTACTCGGGGCACCTAAATTTACTATTAGACAATATTTCTTTTATAGATTTTTTGACCTTACAATGATGCTTCCTAATTTTTTTATTTGATCCAACCAATCCTGTAAATATTTTTTCTTAATATTTTATACAAATTTATGAAGATCTAGATATCCCACAAGTTAGAGATGAAATACAGAAACATACAACAAGATACAAGGAACGTATTGAAAACCATCCAAATAAAACTGCAAAGGATCTAATGGGATCGGCCAGCATACAATTCTCGAGACTGAAAAGACATAGTATACCCAGTCTACTAACAAGATTTAATTAACCTGCAAATGGAGCCACACGAAGAGGAAAGAGACTGCTGAGTCTCTCTCGGCCTATGATGAGGAAAAAAAAAACAGCATAAGGCATACAAATGAGATGATTATTGCAGTCAACACTGCAGATGGCATCTGTACAGAACTAACAAAGAAGAAAATAATAGTTTAAATAATGTTACGTAATGTATGCAGGTTCGACAAGGAAGCGCCCGAGGAGGAGCCCATCCCCGATGGATACAACAGCCTGGACGTGTTCCGCAAGCTGCTGATAGTGCGCGCGTGGTGCCCCGACCGCACCCTAGCGCAGAGCCAGTCAGTACACCATTCATGTGCTCCTTTTGTGATTGCGATCACATTTCGAGGGTTGTTTTGGACTCTGCAGTGAGTTGCTGATAGTTTGGTGGATTCAGGCTTGTGGATTCAGTGGTTTGTGTTAATGAGTTCTTACCCGGGTGCCTCTCTCTTTCTTAGTCGATTTTTAAATTATTTTGCCCTGAATTGTATCATACCATGTATTTTTCATCTAGATTTTTAAAAGAAAGTTGTGTTCTTCTATTTCAGGAAATATGTTGCTTCCTCGATGGGAGCTAGATTCTCCGAAGCTGTAATAGTGAATTATGAGGTCAGTTTTAAATAAGAAACCAAGAAAACTTTTAGGTGAAGGTCATGGAACCTCGATAATGATTTGATTTAATTAGACCTGAGGAAAATTACCAATTTTGCATGCAAAAGGTTAGGTATGCCACTCAACTAAATTAGACACCTGGTTTACTCGTAGCCCTTTAGAAAAAACATACCGGGTAATTTAAACTTGAATATGTGACATGTTTAAATGTGATGGTGTGTCGCAGCAAATGTTACTGGAGTCGCGTCCGCTGGTGCCGCTGATCGGGTTCTTGGCGATGGGCTCCGACCCCACGCCCTCCATTGAGATGACGGCCAAGCGCATGGAGTGCGTTTGCTCCTCTGTATCTATGGGGCAGGGTCAGGAAGTCCATGCGCGCAAACTCATCCTCAAGGCCATTGTTGAGGTAATTTCCCTCTCCTGTGTCTCTCGCATGCGCATTGATGACCTGACTAGCTGTTACTGTACCTGGATTAAATATAACTGTGATTAATGTGCCTTTTAGCCAGCATATTACCAGTATTTTATCCACTTTATTTTTTCTTCATACTTCATGTACAGGCGAATCTCAAACCTCGAGATACCCCCGAATCTGAATTAGGAAAATAAAGTTATGTGCTTCATAATTAAAATGGTTTTTTTTTAACACTAATGAACTAGAAAAGTAATGTAGAATCCGTAATTGTAGAGAAATATTAAAAGAGAGGGCCCGAAAAAAGAATGCGGCAATCAAACCGTATGGGGCTATATAATGGTGGTGGCAATGCACGGTGCACATTTGTCAAATTACTTGACCATTCATCGGAACCCTTATTTGCAGGGCATGTGGGTCCTGCTGCAAAATTGTCACTTGGGACTAGATTATATGAACGAAATTCTCGATCAGTTTATGGAGTTGGACAAAGAACCAGAAAAAGTACACGAAACATTTCGGTAAGTGAGTGGTGCTGCTGAAAGCAATTCGAAGACGCAACCTACGAGTGATTTACGTCCAAACTAACCTTCCTTTTCTTATATCCCTCGTCAAATACTGCTGGCTCGTTTTCATTGAAAGTAAAATTTCATCCTCTAGATACCCCAGGTTCTAGAATAAAACACAACCGCCGTATGCAATCATACTTTTTAGGGTTCCGTACCCAAAGGGTGAAAACGGAACCCTATTACTAAGCCTCCGCTGTCCGTCCGTCCGTCCGTCCGTCCGTCCGTCCGTCTGTCACAGGGCTGTATCTCAGTAACCTTAACAGATAGACAGCTGAAATTTTCACAGAGTGTGTATTTATTTTGCCGCTATAACAACAAATAGGTAAAATTAAAAAATAAAATTATTTTTTTGTACGATGGTACGGAACCCTTTGTGTGCGAATCCGACTCGCACTTGGCCGGTTTTATAAAGTTTAGTCAAACTCATAGTTTAACATCTATTTTACTCGTTTACTAAGTTTTACTCGTTAACTTTTTTTAAGATTTTCCATGTAAAGGTTATAAGAATAGAAAATTCATACAATATTTTAACAGATGTTATTACTTAAAGCAATACCTTTCTGATCAAAGAATAGATTTTGAGTAGGATAGTGTCGCACTGGAATCAGACAGCTGAACTCAGACGGAAAGGAATACGAGTATGCAGCTGGAGCGGACTGTAGCGCTAGCAAAAATAAAAAGGCTTGGCAACTTCAAGCGAGCAAATTAATTCTTTCAGACGTAACAAACATAAAAAATACTCATCAGGCCGGATGAACGGCGTCATATTCCTTGAAATTAAATGTGACAGTACTAGTGAAAATTTTAATTTTGAGGCTATGATGAAAGTGCGGTTATTATTATAGAGTTGGGTGGTGTGACGAAAGAGCTGTGAAGGAAGGATGTAACGAAATGGACAAGAAAACAATTGAAACATACCATCACCACGTCCAACAGTAAGAATGCCCTAGTATAAACCAATTGATTTGTTCAAGGTTGTGGATCACCACTGAAGTGCATCCCGAATTCAACATATCTCTGCTGCAGCTGGCTATCAAGTATACCGATGAACCACCTTCCGGTAATCCTTTATATTTTACATAATTTCTATCCATGAACATGGCTAATATTCTCTGTCTTTTACACAAATGGATTGTATTGTGTGGCAGGTGTGAAAGCTGGGCTGATGAGGACGTACGATTCCATGAATCAAGATTTCCTTGATTACAGTGATCTCCCATTCTATTTGCCGCTCATATATGCGATTTCATTTTTACACACAGTTGTACAAGTAAGTAAATACATATCTCACATTATTACATTAAGTTTAACAGCCATTTCTCTTTAAAGTCGCATGCTCTAGCGTCTTTATCATTCCTTCCTCGGAATCATAACCCTGTGTATAGAAAATCATTAACCCCTTAATTATTGGTTTGAAAAGTTTTTAATAGTGTTTTTGTAACATTTTTATTTGATGTACTTATTTATTTTAGACAGGCAACTTCCGCTCATGTTCATTAATATTTATTGGTTTTTCTGTTGGATTTAATATAATATGTCTTTTAGGAAAGAAGAAAGTTCGGCCCACTGGGCTGGAACATTCCGTACGAATTCAACTCGTCGGACTGGCTCTCCTGTTGTATGTTCGTGCAAAACCACCTCGACGATCTGGAGCCAGGCCGCGGCATCAGCTGGACCACCGTGCGGTGAGTCTGCCGCGAATATAGCTGCGGTTATTTCTGGTGCTTCTCATAAAACTTTGTACCAGAGAACTGCATATTATAAAGCTGTATATTTTTCATGCACACATGAATACATTTTGTTGCTAGGGGGTACCTCTCTGGGTACTGCGATTAATTTATCCTTCTAGGAAATGTCCCTTCGCCTCGGCAACCTAGTTGGCTTACCGTGTCCAAAAACTAGAAAATTGCAACCATAATAAATGGGCTTAAATCTTTTTGTTAGTATTTCCTCATTACAAATGCAAAGATTTTAGCAATACACACTCACGCATAACTTACCTTTTTTATGCGGAGTGTCATTTCTGTGGCTTGGATTAGACAGTATAACAAAGGGTCTTTTCCTTTAGTAATAATAATGAGTAAACCACCAGCAAAAAGTTTGTCTCGACCACTAAAGTACTTTTACTAAACACAACTTCTTAGATTGTAACGTTGTAACTGTAAAATATGGAGTGACGCTTCCATGTTTTCACGCACAGGTACATGATATCGGAGGTGCAATACGGCGGTCGAGTGACAGATGACTACGACAAGCGACTGCTGGTGACGTTCGCGCGCGTCTGGTTCTCCGACTCTCTGTTCATGGACGACTGGCAGTTCTACAAGGGCTATGGGGTGATGCACTACAAGAACATATCCGAATACCTGGAAGCGTTGGACAAGATGAAGACGATGGACCCGCCGCAGGCGTATGGCTTGCACACCAATGCTGACATCACGTATGTGGTGCATTATCTGAATTCGTCACCTAGATTTAGCTTTTTTTGATTGTTTGGTTTTGTTAGCTAACTGTCCATAACATCGCTACATAATTTGAAGCAAAAATCGTGTAACAGATTAAATTAGTCGATCAGATTAGACTTCTAAAATAGTTTTTTTTTTTTTTTTTTTTTTATTATTTGAAACTGCAATCTGTCAGTTTATAGACATTTATCAGTTTTTTTGTTAGGAATAGTTGTCTTGAGTGTGGCAAATGTCCAATGACATTTCCACAAAAAGTACACAGCTTATAAGACTGTTATTAGATCTTGGGGTGCCCTTCTCTTCAGTCTAGTGAAGACCCTCCTCGGTTTCATCAAGTTTGAAGCTAATTTATTTGGGTGTTCATCGAGTCTTGATTTGTATGCTGCTGTTTTTGTTTTAGCTTCCTCCTTTACTGATGGGATTTGGAGTTCCAGATGGAGCCTGTTGTTCGTAACATACCATGGTGCGTTGACAATCATGCGCAGAATCTTTGATTGAAATCTTTGGAGGATTTCTAGGTTGGAGTTAGCGGTTGTGCCCCATAGTTGGATTCCGTAGGACCAGATAGGTTTGAGAATAGTTTTGTATAGGAGGAGTTTGTTTTTGGAATGAAGTTGTGATTTGGGACCTATAAGCCAGTAAATGTTTCGCAGTCTTTGACTAAGCGCTTTTCTTTTGGTAAAGATGTGTTTTTTCCATGTAAGGCGTCTGTCCAGGTAGACACCTAGATATTTAGCTTCGTTGGCCTGAGGTACTGGACAGCCATTAAGCGTAACTGGAGGACAGGTTTCTCGTCTAAGTGTGTAAGTTACCTGGACTGATTTTGTTTCGTTAGCCTTTATACGCCACTCTTTCAACCATGAGGATATTTTATCAAGGCTTTTCTGTAGATTGGCTGATGCTTTTAAGTGATTTTCATTAATGGCCAGGGCAGCTGTGTCATCTGCGAAGGTACCCATTACTACTCCTTCGGATAGAGGTAAATCTGCTGTAAACAGTAGATACAAGGTAGGGCCCAGAACACTTCCTTGGGGCACCCCAGCATGGATTTCGTGGAGATTTGTCACCTCTTCGCCATGCTTTACAAAGTAATGTCTGGATTTCAAGTAGGATTTCAGAAAGATGAAGTAATTTATGGGAAGCATTTTTTTAATTTTGTAAAGTAGTCCATCATGCCAGACTCGATCAAAAGCCTGGGATATGTCAAGGAAAGCGGCTGCGCAGTACTTTTTATGTTCAAATGTGTAGTTTATATTATCTACAAGCCTATGTATTTGTTCAATAGTGCTGTGCTTTTGCCTAAATCCAAATTGATGGTCAGGAATCAGCTTGCTTTTCTTTACTATAGGTAATAATCGATTTAAAAATAGTGTTTCCATTACTTTGGAGGGGACTGGAAGCAGACTTATTGGGCGGTAGGATGACACTTCCTCAGGACGTTTGCCAGGTTTCAACACCATGATTATCTGTGCTACTTTCCACTGGGGAGGCATAAACCCTGCTCTCAGTACTGAGTTGAATAACTGCGTTAGGAAGAGTAGGCCATTGTCAGGTAGTTCTTTTAATACCTTTGCGGTTATTAAGTCATAGCCTGGGGATTTGTGCGGTTGCAGTTTTTTTATGACCGAAGATACTTCAGTTTTTGTGAACTTAGTAATGGGCAAGTCTAATTGATATGTTTCGTTTAGTATTGATAAAGCTTCTTCTTCAACATGAGCCGGGCCTTCGTTTGGATTTGGGATGAATACTGTAGTCAGGTGTTTAGCAAAAGCTTCAGCTTTGTTGATGTCACTCTTTGCCCACGTGTTGTCAACATTGCGAATTGGAGGTTTAAAAGTAATGGGACGTGTGAGGCTCTTTGTAGCTTTCCAGAGTGAGTAATTTGTTTCAGCTGTTGGGTCTAGGTGAGTGAGATATTTCTCGACCCTCTGATTTTTCTCCCTGCTAAGTAGCTTCTTAAGTTGAGCAGTTTGAAAATTAAGTTTTCTCTTATCCGCTGGGAAACGTGATTGCTGCCAGTTTCCTAGCTTGACGTTTCTCTGCTATCTTATCCCTTATGGTTTTGGAGCATTGGGGTCTGCTAGGGCTGGTTAGGTAGGATGGAGATGCAATCCAGGCGGACTGCTGGACACAGTTATTAAAGTGCTCTACTGCATATTCAATGTCGTCATCTGTCTTTAGTGGTAAGTTTGGATTGAGCTTGGATGACACCAACATCCGGAACAAATCCCAGTCAGTTTTTAGATTATGCAATGTGCATGGTCTCACTTCTTGGCTGACTTCGCTGTTTATTGTTACCAGGACTGGAGAGTGATCAGACGATAATTCCAGCATTGCTTCAGCTTTTATGTAGGCGTTGGCGATCCCTTTTGTTACACAAAAGTCTATCAGGTCTGGCGTTTTTGCAGTGTCTGTTGGCCAGTAAGTCGGGTTACCACAGGAAACAGCGTTTAGTTTAAGAGCTTGCATAGCGAGCAGAAGTTGGCGTCCTTTGGTGGTTGTTAATCGCGATCCCCAATTTGTATGTTTGGCATTATAGTCTCCGCCAGCTATGAAGCGTTCACCTAACGTGCTAAAGAATGCCTTATATTCCTCTTTGCTTATCTTGTGTTTAGGTGGGCTATATAGAGCAGATATGGTGAGGCATCCCAACCAGTCTTCAACTTCGATGCTTGTGGCTTGAATCTTAGTTTCGCAATAGGCTCTTAATTCATGATGCTTAATGTTCTGTTTTATGAGTATTGCTGAGCCACCATGAGCAGAGCCATCGGGGTGCATTGTGTGGTATAATTGGTAATTTGGTGTTTTAAAATGGCTTTTTGAGGTAAAATGGGTTTCCGAAATTAGCAAAATATCAATTTGGAAAAGATTTAAGAATGTTTCCACCTCTAGGATATGATTTGACAGCCCGTTGGCATTCCAATGAACAATTTTTAGTCGCGCGAATTTTGTGACATTTTGGCTGTGAGAGTTATGAGCATGTTTGTCATAATTGCCATTTGTTGCATCATCTGGTTTATCATGCCCATGAGCTCGCGCATATTAGTGTGATCACTAGGACACTGGTTTGGATTTAGGTTATTTTCTGGTGGAGGCTTTGGGTTTGATGAGCTATTTTGGTTATTCTGAGGCATATCTGGTTTCGTCTTGTTGCCTACCGATTGAGCAAAGGTCATATTGGGCATTATTGTGTTATTCTTGTTGTAGTCATAGAAAACTTTTGGGACTTCCTTGCTTCGCAGGGGGGGATACTTTATTTTCTGTAGTTCACGGTAGACTGAGCAGCCTTTATAATTGGCAGGATGATTGCCGGCACACAAAATACATTTTACATCATCCGACTTACCTTTTCTTTCGCAATTTGCGGAGGTGTGGTCACCAGCACACTTAATACACTTTGGCTTGCGACGGCAGTATGATTTAGTGTGCCCATATTGCTGACAGTTTGAGCATTGAGGAATTTCTCTTTTAGGGCGCGGGGGCTCGAAGATGATACGGCAGTGCAGCAGACTTTTAATGTCATAAATATCTTTATTATTTCCTTTTGGTGACATTTCAATCATAAATATTGGTAGAGGTATTTTAGTTCTACGCTGTCTGACAATCCAAATGTTAGCGACGCTGTGCCCGAGATCACTCAGTGCTGTTTTGATTTCCTCTGTGTCGCAGGAGGGGTGCATGTTTTTGAGCACTACTTTAAAGTTTCCATCGTGCTTGGGCTTATATGTGTAAAATTCAGTGTTTTTTGCTTCTAGTTGTTTGACGATAGTTGAGTATGCTCCTGGCGTTAGTGGCTGGATTTTCACCTGTTCGTTACGTAGGACTTTGATTTCATAGTCCCCTGCAGCATGTATGTTGAGTAGGTTAAGCAGAGGTTGAATGTTGCCTACTTTATCTACGAAGGTGGGTGGGGGCTTTGCTGTTTTTTCTTCCAATGGATCCTAAATTGGTGTTTTCAAATGTATGGAGAAATTGAAGAGCGCGCGCAGTGGGCGTTAAGTGAACTAACATTTGCGAGTCCGAGTTTGATTTGACGACTTATTCACCGTCACCGTAAATACGTTGACGTTGCTGTTTACGCCGACTTCGTGTTGTCATACAAATTGGAAGTCTGAATTTGACTTTGACAGTTTGAATAGTAAAACCACAGAATATCTATTAAAAACTTGTATGGAGTTTGACGTTTTTACGTAACTTCGAAGTTCCGTAAACGCCAATTTAGGTGAGAATTCGGACTGAGCACACAGATAAGAAATTTGATTTATATTCCATAGAGGCTGAAATGATTGGGAGTTTTTTGGTGTTGTCCTTATTTCCAAAGGAATGTCTTGGCATATCACCTAGTTCCCTTGTGTATTAGGTTAATATAATGACTGACAGTTATTACCCATGCATGGATGCCCAGTTGAAAAAAGCCACTTGTAATCTCTCATTTAGTACACCTGGTGTCCAAGAGAAAGATATAGATAGCTACAGCGATATGTGCATAATTGTACAGCTACCAGCGCAACACGGCGCAGGAGGTGCTCGACACGATCCTGTCGATCCAGCCAAAGGAGGCGAGCGCGAGCGGCGGCGGCGAGACCCGCGAGATGTCAGTCGCGCGGCAGGCCAAGGAGATGCTGGATAAGGTGCCGCCCAACTTCGACCCGCACGAAGTCAAAGAGAGGTCAGTTCCTAACTGCTCGACAGCGTTTTGCCGGTTCAGCCGCAGTGGTCTGGTCTCGACATAAGAATCACTATATTCTCATGCTGGAGAAAGTTCTAGAGGTTTTTGCGCTTTTTCCCTGCTCAAATGAATAGGGGGAGAGAAGATGGTTACTCCATTTACATATGGTCATAATCAGATTACATACGTCGATTATGTTTTTGTCTATCCGCCTATCACATTAAATCTGATATTTTCAGTTATTAATTGGTTATGGAAAATAATCAGAAACATTTTTGGGCTTGACATTTGTTTGAAGCATTCGAAGACATATCTGCTAGAACCACTATCCAGTCAACGAATGTTTTGCTCATATTGATTAAGAAGGTTATTAAAATGATTATTTGCAATGAAAAAAAAAATTTTTTTTTTCTTTACAGGCTGAAAACTATGGGATCTCTTAACTCTATGGTGATATTCCTGAGACAAGAAATTGATCGAATGCAGAAAGTAATTGGTTTAGTGCGAACCACATTGAAAGATTTGTTGCTCGCTATTGAAGGGACCATCATTATGAATGAAGTGAGTTGTAACATCAGATACTCTCATCGTGTCCACGAATTAGAATTCATCGAGATTTGCATTCGAGTTCTCGATTTTTTTTAAGATTCTTGCCTGGCTAATCAATTTTAAGTATGAGTAATTGTGCAGTATGTAAATAGTTTTGATAATGTTTATTTGAATTTAGTATATTTACATAATATTATATTTGTTTCAACAGGCACTGAAGGACTCTCTTGATAATATCTACGATGCCAGAGTGCCTAAAATTTGGATGAAAAGTTCATGGGCATCGTCTACACTTGGATTCTGGTACACAGAGTTTTTGGAACGGAATACGCAATTTTCGTCCTGGTGTTTCCAAGCAAGGCCAGTATCCTTTTGGATGACTGGGTTCTTCAATCCTCAAGGTAGGAATTTTTCACGCATTTGCGATATTCCTATATTTAATGGCATTAAGTAGCAGTTCCTCAAGAATGGCAAAGGTGAAGGAAAATAGTAATATAAGCCTTATTCAATATGCTTTTGAGTGAAATTATATTTCATAAACTGCCGCGTGCCGCGTGAAAAGCCGTAACATTTTTCAAACATGTCTAACGACCGCGGTAATCTCAAAAGTATCATGAGCTGTTCGTAGCTCAGGTCGTAGGGCACTGCTTTTCATGCGAGAGGTCATGCGTTCGATCCTTGACCTGTTGATGCACCGCTTTCTTTCTCTTTCCGAGCTGGAGCATTTCGTGACGAATGATTTAGATTCTATGTAAATCTGTAGGCACCTTCCCTGCTATATGGAAGAGTTAAGCCCGCCCGGGTCTGAACCATCGCATTGGATGAAGAGATGGCCGTAGCAGTAATTAAATACTGTCCGTGTTTTACATCTAGTTCAATGCAGCCCTCACCATAAGGGGAAGGTGCTGGCATAGCTCCTAATTCCTTCGGGAATGCGATGTGTTGAGCTATCATCACAGTAAGTGATGTCCAGTTGTCCAAAACGAAACAAACAATGATGTTTATGTTGAAATCTTTTGAAGTGATTTTGTAAATTCACTGCTTCAGGTTTCTTGACTGCCATGAGGCAAGAAGTGACCCGCGCTCACAAGGGCTGGGCACTGGACATGGTTTCAGTGCAGAATGATGTCACCAAGTGGAGCCTCGAGGAGATCAAGGTGCCGCCTGCCGTGAGTCCTTCTTACTTACCTACTTTACAAAGTGTTTCATATTATATTGCGTTGTCCCGTGCAAACATTGCAAATCTGCCATTACTGTAGGAAAAATGATGAAATAATTTCTAATAATCCACGTTCCAACGACTCCAATCTTCCTGTGATTTTAGGAAGGGGTATTTATCCACGGCTTGTTCCTGGACGGTGCTGGCTGGGACCGACGCAACTCGAGGCTGTGCGAGGCCACACTCAAGGTGCTGTTTACGGCGATCCCTGTGGTTCACGTGTACGCAATCAACTCTACCGCCCCCAAAGATCCAAAGTTATACACGGTTAGTTCTTACAAACTTGTTCCCGGATGCTGTGGGTTGGTCCTGATGCGTTTGTGTGAGGCAACACTCAAGGGGTGTGTACTCCCATGAATCGTTGACGTCAATTCCAGCTAAATCAGGGTGGCACACACAACAGGTGTGGAGTGTGAGCGCCTTAAACTAAAGAACAAGCAATAAGCTAGAAGAGCAGATAAAGCAGTGGGCGAAATGGGGCATTTTAAACATAAACAATGAATTAAACATAAAGCAGAGCTGTGAGCAATCACTGAGTATGAACAGTGGAACTATGAGCAAGTACGTATGTGGGTTTTTCACTAGTTAGTACTGCGGTGTGTGAAGGTGTAGTCCCAAGGAAAGCTTCTGAAGAAGTGGGCGAGCCAAGACGCTCACCGTATAAACAAATTTCAACACCATTCTTTGGGTATGATGGGAATGCATAGGTATGCTAAATACCACTAGACTTGCCGTTTACCCGTTTGTGCCACAGATTTTTTTTTTTTTATGTTACTGTACATGGATGGCTAATACCACAAGTTCTGTCATGGTATTAGCCCAACACACCACATGGGAACTAGGTGCCATGCCAGGACCTTTCTTATATTGCACGGCTACATTGAACTGGATGGAAAACACGGACAATTTTCATTGCCGCTTCGAACATCGTTCATCCAATGCGATGGTACCAACCCGGGCGGGATAAACCCTACCACCTAGTAAGTAAGGAAAGGGACCTACAGCTTAATGTGGAATCCGAACCACGGCCAGCCTCTCTCAACGGTCGAATGGTCACCCATCCAAAACCAGACCGGACCCAGCGTTGCTTAACTTTGGAGAGCGATCGCCGAAGTTAAGTCGCTCCACTGGGCCACTGAGGCTGACAAAAGATTAAGGAAGGTGGTTGGATTGGTCTTGGCCAAGGAGCAATGAAAATTAGTGGCTAGCGCAAAAATCCACTACGTGACAATGGGGCTACTTCCAATAGCTTCTACCGCACCAGTAATTGTGTCGTATTCAAAGAGGCTTATTCGCAGTGTCATAAATCAATGATAGTAGGGAAAGGTTGCTAACGTCATAGAGTTTTGTATGTTGTATGACGTTAGCAGTCTTTGTCTATGGCCATGTGAAGTTGCGACGAGTATGTGGTGTATGTGCATAGTGCCCGGTGTACAAGAAGCCGGTGCGCACCGGCCTCACGTTCATCACGCCGCTGTGGCTGCCCACCGCCAAGCCGCCCGACCACTGGGTTCTACGAGGCGTCGCCATGCTTTGCGACGTGAAGTGAAAAGCCTGCCTACCAACTGTGTGTCATTAAGTATTTCCATGCTTAGGTGTTCCTTTTGTTTTTATTATAATAAATATTTGGAATTTTCTCCGGCTATTGGGTTAGGTTAATCATTGAATAATGCAGGACTAAATTTGTGTCATACAATGATCAAGCCAATAAGAGTATGCATATGTTCACAACACCTAAAGCATAATTTTCTCATATCTTTGAACAACTGTTTGTAGCTGTTTAGTGTGACTTCAGTCCAAACTAACAATGCATATACATTCACGCCGTTTCCTAGGAGCGGTAGTCAGAGATATATAGATCGCCGTATGGTACGATCACAGTATAATTCTTTCGCTTTCTCTTTGGACATTCATCTTTCCATACGTGCTCTACAGTAATGGGCGATAAGTTTCATTTCATGAAAATATCGTGTCATTAAATCAAGTGAAATTTGTAAAAAAATACTTATTAAATTGGTGCTATATAAGTTTGCTAAAAGTTCCTTAGATAATTCCTCTATGTTCTACTTTAATATTTACCTTGACCTGGTCTAATTTTTAAAATGCCAGTAGGAGCTGTTGAAATAAACATACCCATACTGCTCGGGGAAGATCTTGGCTTACGGCTTGCGTAGCGCCAGCGGCTGCGCAAAAACGAAATCAGAAATAGTTTTGGTTTTGCGCAGCCGTTTGGAGGTCATGGTCATGGAGGTGACCGGCCAACATCCATTCCGCCAAATATTCAAAACATATTTTTTATAAACGAGAATAGTTTCTTTCAGGGTAGGCATTGAAACAATACAGTTCTCAATCAACCACCATTTTATTGAATCGTGCTAGCAAGCACTGGTATCAGTCTAGATCAAAGTAATAAAGTAGGGAGTAAAAAAGGCGGATTCTAATGACAGTCCCAAAACAAAACAATATACGTAGAGGTACATAGTAGAAACATGTTTCAGAACTTATCCAATAGATAACATTTTATATTATTTTCACAGACATACAGGGCGCAATGAAGGGCTGTAATGTATAGGCACAAGAGGTAAGAGGTACGTGCCGCTTTCAACACAAACCTCCCTCATGTCACTATCCACATGAAAGCATGTTGAGGTTCAATATGGTTTTTCATTTCAGTATATTTATAGTGAATAGAATTGTATGAATTACTTTTGCGACGGTTTTCGATATCGAATTCGTGACTTACTCAAAGCATAAGGCTAGTAAGGTGGGAATAGAGGGTGACAGTTATTCATCATTGGGTCTCTGCAATAATGTGAAAATTAGATTGGACGAGAACATTCAGCTAAAACATACCTATTAAAAAGATCACAGTCGGACCTAGGACCACATATTTTCATGTTTGTCATATCGGAAGTAGACACATTCGATATCCCTTTATCATATCAACATCCACTTTTAAATAAAAAGGTCGTAATAATGATTTCTCTTTCCAATGTCCCGACATGTAAATAAGTGATTTACTAATGTGTTATAATTGCACTGGCGACGAGTTGAAGTAGTTATGGAATATAATATATTAAAATAATTTCAGAAACATTTTTTTTTTCCAAAAGTACCGAGGTAACAAAGCGTATGTTAACAACATTACTACAAGAACTAAACTAATTCATCCTTATCAATTAATAGCAAGGTACTTACAACGTTTGGTGTTACAAATTGCTTATATTTAATTAAAGACATATACTTACAAAATCGGCTTTTGATATTCCCACAGTCTTAACTTTCCGGGTAGGCAAGTAGTCATAGATCTTTATATCGTTTCAACGGAAATAAAGACCGATTCGAGATCCCTTTCTGTCATATTGACGTCGACCTTAAGGCTGTTCCGACCCATATAAAGTTGTTTGCACACATAACGCAAAAAGTATTGCACTTTAAGCCACGAATTAACAATTAAAGTTGAATATAGTCATATTACTTGCAGCGAAAACAATTTCACAATTTCAGGATTATTGGTTTTGTTACAATTTATTTAAATACTATTTTTATTTAACAGCGCCATCTAACGGTGTAAAACTTCTAATCGGCAATTACAACAAAACCATTAAACCTGAAATCGTGAATATTTTTTCGCTGCAACTACTATGGGCTATATTTAATATTTTTGACGAATTCGTGCCACGTCGTGGACGAAGTCCAATACTTTTTGCGTTCTGTGTAAAAAAAACATTGTATTGGTCGGAACATCCTTAAGGGACTTTCAATGTAACAATATAAAATTTACGACTGTACCTATAGTTGTGCACATTTAAGCGTTTTATATTTTACTTACTACAATATCTTAAGAATATAGTGGAAGTCTGTCAATTAGAGGGTAAAAACAAGTTTTCTTTATTTTTCATCTAACATGCTGCAGTTAATGATGTATATGTGATGTGCAGAATATATTCAGATTCTAAATGTAATGGATGGATGAATGGACGGACAAAGGTGTAACTCATCTTTCCAAAATGTTTCAACGCACAGAATAATCAATGTTTGGTTATTTGAGAGTTAAATGCTGCGGAATCATACCAATACTCCATCGGCAAGCCAATCATTGTTTTGGATGTTACAAAATCGCATCTTAGATCTACAAAAGTTAAGTCTAAAAAACATGAACAGTTGAACAAATATGTAGGCTTGTCTGTCAATAAATCCAGATATAAATACTTTATAGGTAGAGATTAATTACTAGGTAGGTACATAACATTATAATACATATGAATATACGCATTTACAAATTCGTTGGACGCCAGAGGGTGCGGAGCGGCGCGGGACGGCGCGGGACGATGCGGGGTTTGAAGCCATGTTGGTGCAATACTCGTTTAGTCCCCCTTGTTTCCGTGTAGCCGGAAATTCGCGAGGGGTTCCACAGATCTCGATCGTGGTGCTCTGTAAGTAAAATTAGTTTTTCAGTTTGAATTTGATTTCATTCTCTGTTAATTTATCGAGGTAGGAGGGGTCCGGGCTGTTCGGTTGCAAGGAAAGGAAACTGGAGGAATAATCTACTACTTTACGTGTAATATATTTACTTATCATTTTGTGATGTCTTGGCGAGACATTCTGGAGAATACTATATTTGACACCTTGGTTGCTGAAGAAAAATAAATAAAAAGTAAATATATAAAATTTTTATTTATTTCTCTTAGATCTTGATGGCAATAATTCCAGAAATCATGGGAAAATGTTTCCGTTTGCTAGGCAATAGTCACAATAATTTCAAGAAAACAGCATTCCTTCCGTCGTTCGAGAAAAGAAAGATAAAAAAATTATAATCACCTTCGTCTTGAAAGCGTCAGTTCAATCTTTCCTTCCTTCACTTGCTTAAAAAGTGATATTGCACCAGCGTGGCTGAGGCCGCGCGTCGGAACGCCGTTCACGGACAGAATCTCGTCGCCCTCGAGCACGGCGGCCGTGTCCGCCGCCTGCCCGCTCGGGAACACCGTCTTCACGAAGATGCCCATCTGGCCCTTCGGCGAGTCCGTGCCGCCGACGATGCTGAACCCGAGGCTCTTGTGCGCCGCGCCCTTGTCGAACTGCGCCCGGTGCAGGGAGCAGTGCGGCGCCGCCTCGCCCCACACCGGCTCCACGTAGCCGCGCCGCGACACCGGCCCGCCGCCCTGCATCGCCGACCGCTGCGACCCGATCCGATTGAAGAATCTACTTCGACTGCTGCTTCGAATCTGTTCAGGGATGCTCTCGAACGACCTGTTCTGGGGCATTCTCGGAATGTAGCGCCCGTCCTGCGGGCAGTTCTCGAGGAGCTCGTTGCCGACGTTGTCGGTGCAGGAGTTCCGCTCGGGAGGCCTCGGGCGCGGCGAGCGGTAGGTCCGGTAGCCGGGGTCGGGCGGCGGCCGCGAGGTCACCTCGACGTTGGTGATGTTCTGCGGCGCAGTCGGCCGTTCGATGCAGTGCCGCTCGAGCAACTTCTCGTCGTCGCTCTTGTGGTGGGTTCGGATGTGTTCGTCGATCACTTGAACTCCGATCGCGCACTTTTGATTGCGGTCCGAGCTGTTGTAAGCGGAATAGTACTGCGACGCGTCGGCGAAGGAGTTGTCTTGCGAGGGCGCGTCGGCCGGGAAATGCGTCTCGATGATCACCTGGTTGGAGGCGCTCGGCCGCTGGATTGTCTGCGAGATAATGTCCGGCTGAGCCGGCGGAAGTACGATGGGAATGTGTTCGATTACCGACGTCGATACGATGCGACTAAGCGTGTGAGAAACCGGGGTGTACTCATCGTGCGCCATGATCAGATCCACCTGGTACCTTTGAAACAGAGGGCTCTCCTGTTCGAGCGCATGGGTCGAACACAGGTTAACGATCTGCTGCACTTCCTGAAGCGAGGCTAAACCGCGAAGTACTTTCCCATTGACGTTCACTATCTCGTCTCCTAGCCTTAGTCGGCCATCCCTGTGAGCTATTCCGTCCATATCTAATTTTACTACTATGTATCTAATTTCGTAATTTGTGCCCATGGAGTCTAATGGAAGTTTATGTTGTCCCAAGTACACCCCGAGGCTTTCTTCTAAATGAGATTTAATCAAACGGATTCTTCGAAATCTTTTCGTGCACGGTCCTCTCCCGAAGATGTCTGGATCTGGTGTTGGAAGAACGGTCAACTGACTTTCGATGGTTTTTAATTCGGTCTCATTTTTTTCACTAGGAACATTTTCAACTGTTACTAATTGAGAGTGCAAGAATTTAATCTTTCTAGTCTGAACGCGTTCGTCGAGCGTAATAGTTTTGTAGGCGTAGGGTGCATTTTCTGCGTTAGTTCTATTCGGTGCTAGTGGACTATTGGTGGAATCGGTCGGTATTTGTTGCAAATGTTTGTGCCTTGTGACATCTTCTCTTTGGTTATCGTATAAATAATTAGTGGTGGGTGGTTTAATCGTGCTATTTTCGCAATACTTATATTGGTTATTTGAATCATCCACAGGAAGGAGAGCGCAAGGGGTAGAACTCCTCCTGCTCGGCAGTTGAACCCGCGTAACGTTCGTTTTGTTGTTGAAACTCATCTGTCTCATGAAATTAGTCGTCGGGCTCGGCGAGTACGCGTGCTGAGCGTCAGGAGCACGCAGACGGTCCGGCGCGCGAGTAGCGTGGTGCGCGAGTAGCGACGCGCGCTCGGGCGGTGAGTGGTTGCTGTGCTCGTCGGTGGGCCGGCCGTCACTGTCGTAGCCAGACTCGTTGGAACTCACGTAATTGCTCAATCGATGGCCGACGGCCGCATCCGTGGAATCGATACCATTGTTCAAGCTGTAATTCGATAGCGCCAAATCGTTGGTCATTCCATTGCGCAGTACAAACTTCGAGCTATAGTCGGACACGGGCAAGCTGTTTCTATTCCTTGGCACCATCATGGGGTCGTATTCATACGGCGGATTGTGGGCAATTAATGATGATCTTCGGGAAACGTGATCATTATTTTTGCAGTAGCCATTTATTCCATTATTATTTCTGAGGCCCGAAGCGCGGATCGACGATCTGCTAAAGTCGAAGCGGTCCGTGTCAGCGGTCGGACTGAACATCATGTCCTCGTGCACCGACACGCTGTCACCGCGATGGAATTGTTCCTCCGACGCAGATCGAATCCGGTACATACTGTCCGAATTGTGCATCAGCTTCGGAGATCTTCTGTCAAACTTTTCGGAGAAGCTTTGCCGCACTCGATGGTGCAAAACTTGGTTTGTGCCGTTTTCTTCCGGCAGCACTGACAGTTTTGATCGCAAAAATGCGTACGGAAAATTTGGCTTTTTCGATCCATTTGCCATGTTGCCGTCCAAGCTGGGTATGTTGTCGCAGCTGATCGCCTTGGCGGAAGCTCCGACGAACCGTTCTTCGGTCGTCTTGTTCAGGGATTTCGCCGGCGAGGTGCGGGGCGACTGTCCGTTTTGCAAGTCGATGCCATCGGACGGATCGTCGGCCTTGATGTAGGTGGAGAGATGCGAGGTGGAGCAGCTGCGGTATAGCGGCGGAGGTGGCGGCGGACCGCCCGCGGCGAGCTTGTCCGGAGACTTGCGGGCCCCGAGCGATTGTGAGCGAGACGAGTTGAGCATGCCCGTAGAGCCCATGCGATGAAACAGCGTCTTGAAGGGACTCGGAGATCTATCTCGCGAGCTGCTTCGGATCGAGTCGCTGTCGCCGTCTCGCTTGAACGAATTGGACTCGGAGCTACTCCTTCCCATTTTCCAGTTCTGCTTCTTCTTGTATGTCCCTACGCTGCTCGGTGACGCTGTCTCGGTGGTATTACAGTTGCCGGGGGGCGGCAGTGCCACGAGTGGCTCCTTGCACTCGGGGCGTTTGAGGATATCCAACTTCTTTCCCATTCGACGCCCCCATGTCGCAAACACTGCAAAAAGTAAAAAAAAAATGAGGAAACAGGTTACATTTCTAAAAGTTCACGCATTAGTCTGATGAAAAACGGTCGAGTTTCCCCGAATTCTCTCACGTATTTAATCCCACTGCTCACCTCTCAGGTAATGCAGCGTTGGAAAATGTAAGCTATACATCAACAAAAATGGCATCAAAATTAGCTATGTGAAATTATATATAATCTATTATATACTATAGCAAATTATAAGTGAGCAGACTAGCGTTGTGTTTTACGAGTTATCGTCCATTACATAATAGGTTGGAAAGTTCTTAAAACAGCATTTGTTTGTTAAAAACCGGCCACACGAAGGGTTCCGTACCATCGCACAAGATTTACCAACAAAAAAACACGTTTTTTGTATGGGGCCCCCCCTTTAATTATTAATTTTATAATGTTACCTATTTGTTGTTATAGCGGCAAAATTAATACATAATCTGTGAAAATTTCAGCTTCCTACCTGTTACGGTTCATGAGATACAGCCCTGTGACAGACGGACGGACGGACGGACGGACGGACAGCGGAGGCTTAGTAATAGGGTTCCGTTTTCACCCTTTGGGTACGAAACCCTAAAAATGCAACATATTTTTTTTGGGCAACCAAATCTATTGTGGATTTATTCTATTCTTTAATGAATTTAGGGGACTTTTCTATCGGAATTTTCTCCCTGCAAATCATTACTACTGTAAAGGAAAGTGCCTTTAGTATGTAGATACAATAATGAAGATAGCAAAATCTTTTTTTTTTGTATCGGGAATCGAACCAACCAACGAATTATGAGTAATTCTCGGCTCAGGCGAGCTACTTTTCAAAAATACGTGAATACAGTTACATTTTTTTTTTCTAAATAGAGAAATGTTTCCTTCGAGTAAAAGTTCCTGTCTTCAATATTGAGGGTTACTTCCCTCCAGGCGGCGCGACGGGGGTGTCCGAACTATCCAACCTGTACAGGACGCATGAAACTTACCCTTCTTCATTTCCTTCACGTTCTCCTCCTCCATGACCATGGCGGGCAGCGCCGTGACGAGGTGGTAGTCCACGCTCTTACTCTTGAGATGGTCGGCGTCGCGGCGCACCGGGGGTTGGTCGACGCCGACGCCGACGCCGCCTACGTCGAGCGAGGCGCGCCGGCCGGCCGCCGCCCCGCGCGCCTCACGCGCGACGTCTCGCTCCGGAGACGCCGCGGTGCCGGCGGTGGGCGCTACCACTTCGCTGTGCCGGCGGCTCCGGAAGAGGCGCATCGCTCCGCCGACGCCACCGCCGCGGGCGCGTGCGTTCTACGCGCGCGTGACGGCGGTGATAGTTGTCTGAAACAAGTACATAGAGATAATTTTACTAAATTTACTTTACTTTCTTATCGTGCGTATACCTACTTTTAACATGCCCTACACCACTGGTGATCCCCAACAAGAAATTCTAAAATAAAATAAAAGTAACTGGCTATGAGCACCGATATTCCGTCTCATGGTAACTAGGTATCAGTTCACTAAAGTCCACCTCGTTTTGAAATGTTCAAGTACCTATAATCATGGAGGTGCTGTGATAAGTTGAATATGTCAATTTGGCAATTTTTTTTTGTTTAACAACCGATATAGCTTATGCGAAATTGAACGTCGATATGAACATTATGATTGATTGAACATTATTTATTACGCTACGAAATATCAATTTACAACAGAAAGTACAGTGCAATAACAACGTGGGGCTCAAAGGCGGGATTGCAAAGCTTGTTGCAGACGATGACATGCCTCATGCCTAAAAAGCATCCTTCATAGCAATTTGACGTACATTATTCCAGTGTCAGATTTAGCCGAAAAAAGATGTCTCAATATATGTATATCCGGCGAAGTCGACTCCACAGAAACCGAAAGTGCAAACGGCTCTATAAATCAAACACGGCTCGAGTCATAATGTTACCATCAAAAGCAGTGGACTAAATAAAGCGGTTGTCGGAATGCGCGGGCATCCTGCACGCACGGACTTCGCTTCGGAGAGAAATATTTACACTTATTATTTCCATATCGAAGCATTTTCCGGATCCTTACTCAATTAAACACAGGAAGCCAAATATTAATATCCGATAAACTCAAACCATCATGCCTTCAATTCCTTTAATTGGCGCAGGTATAATAATAATGTAGCGTACTATTATGTAAGTAAAATTCAATAGATTAGTTTCAGAACCCTAAAATCAACATCTGCAGACAGAATCGTTATTAGTTTATCCACGCTGTTTGGGCCCATGGCGCGAGCTGAAGACAACAAATAAGGAAGGACGGGACGTATTAGTATAGCGGCATCGTAGCCACTTTGTAAATGCTGATATTAGGTCTCCCAGTATTACGTGTGTACTTTAAATAGAAATAATCCGAAAAAGGGGCCAAATCATGAATCATTTATTCTATGGGTCAAAAATATGGGTGTTTTCCCAGATGAATCTTTGGGTGTTTATTGTTATTACTTAAAATTTTATCATTTTGGGACCATTTTTCACGAACGCAGAATTCTGCGGCGCGATCGCTAATATTCAAGATGGGACTGCTATTTTGCTACGTAATGTTTATGCTACTACTCTTGCATTATGAAATACATAGGTCTCCAATAGATAGTCCGAGCGTATTAAAATTCAATTACTTAATTCAGAGATCCATCCAAGAGTCGTTTTAGATGCGGGACGTTTCTTGACTCGACTAACTTGATATGCCGGAAACGTCAAAGTAAATGATTACCTACCGAAGACAAGGTTGTCCCGTCAGTTCCCGGCCATGTCTATAAGACGAGTCGTGCTTATGTCGGGACTGCGCTGTGGATGCTGGCTGTACCTGCGGCTGTGCGACGCACCGCCATCTCACGCAATGTGCGACACAGGAGCTCGATAAACTAGTCTCGTGCAGTGACGACACGGCGGAGACGTTTACTTGGCGACTCTTTATTCTGCATCTAAAAAGATGCATAATAAAGATAACTATGCAGACGAGGGTCTTTGCCTTGACCTGAGTCTGTTTTTTATTTTTAAGAAAAAAATTAGCGCACGCGATCAGGATATTAGATAACAAGTCATATGTATATTGAAATGGTGGTTTTCAAATTATTAGTAAACTATTTTTGTATGTGAGGCGTAATTTACTAATGCTTATGTGTACCTTTAATTTAATGTTTGTGGTTGCATTCGGGCCATATATTGGATTAAACTGTGATTGACAGTTTTACCGAAAGTCTTCTAAAGTTCCAGCTTTGCTGTTCGACTGACTTCGCACTTCTTATGACAAATTTACATTTCGGTAAACAACAATAGAAATACTCAGATATTAACACGGACTTACCTAGCCAGTCTACTTTTCCTCTTGTCTCAATTTACACTTGAAAATGCCTCGTTAGCTTCAGGATATCCTAATTAGTTAACGAAGCACATAACCAAAAGGTTTTATCCCTTTAGAAATAGCCGTATGATTTTAGATTCATCTTCAATAAGGAATACCAAATCAATCGAGAATTTTTCATCGAATCGTATAAAAGGATCAGCAAAACGAACAAGTGTTATTCCAGATAGTAACAATAATTTTGCGTGCAGGAGGCAGTCCGACGAGTTAAAGCGCAGATTTGAGTAATGCAGTGCCTTATGGTAACAAACTGGAACTATTAAAGTAAATTACACAGTAATGCAGTTGCAGCGTCGCAGCGAAGGCGGCAGCAGCGTGGCTGTGGTGCCGCTCGGCTCTGAGGATATCTGATGCCTTGACGAGTGGCAACATTCTAGTGTGGCAATTATTTCGCCAACCGGTTTAGGAGTGGATATGAAAGAAACGATTTGCATCGCTCGACCGCCGCCGGTGTCTTTGATTTCAATTAAAGGTCGGTGTCCACAGTCGCTACCTTCCACCAACCATCTGGCAACTAAGATGTTGCAGCCGAAGCGAAATTCCAAGAAAATATTTTGATTGTTCTAAACATAAATTCTGCCTAGATGGCGATATAATATTCCGGTCCGTAGCATTTTAAAGGCGTAATTCATCTTATACTTGGAAATTCTATCTATTCTGCCTTGCTAATAAACATGTATCCGTTGCTAGCACTGCGGTAGTTCTTCCAATCCTTCCAGTACTTCTAGCTAGTAATACCGGAGTAATCGTTTATTAGTAAGGAACATTTTGTCTATGCCCATGTGGATCCTCTTGTCCAGGTCCACTGCGTTCGATACCAAGGGTTGACCTTCTCTCATCCAGAATTTAATCACTACTCGAATGTAAAACTGTGGTTCCCTACCCAATTACTAGTTGTTAGGGATAAACCCGGGATAATTCTTCTTTGCCATTCTTTCGCACTACTTATGTAGGTACCAACTTGGTACCTCCTGAAAAAGATTGTCTGTTTTTTGTCGACAGTTATGTAGCTAAATCTCCTAATTTGTTTTATCTAAATGAACATAATAGCTAATATCATATTATTAGCCACATAGAAACAAGGGCTTTTTTTGTAATAATTGAAATTGATTGATAGAAAACACGGAACACTGTCATTGCCGCTACGACCATCTCTTTTCAAATGCGACGGCACCCCCCCCCCCCCACCCCTAAAAATGGAAGATTTAAAAAAATATCACCATAGGTCACTAAGTTTCCTTATGTTCATGACGTTTCACTAGAAAAAGAAACAGTTCCTAAGTCCTCTTTTACGTCAATTGATAGAAAGGGACCTCGAATGTGTCTCATTTCCGGTGTAACGACGATATTAACATCTAGTATACCTACTTCATACTTGCACGCATGTATACGACGACGTCACAGTCGTTCTTGTCACAATCCATGGCTCAGCAAGTCCAAGATGAGTCATTCGAGTCCATCGACGGCTAAATAAATGTGTAATAAGTGTCGGTGTAATAAGTAGTGCGAGAAGCGGCGCGGCGCATGCGCAGCGGGAGAGGAACCCGTCCGCCGAGTCGCCGCGGATGTGGCGCCTGCTCTGTCTCATTATCTGCGGAGATAAGTGAGCGGGTGCCACCTCCCCGCGCCGCTCCGCACCGCACCAGAGCGTCGTCGCCGCTCCGTCACACGAACCCTCCGCCGCCCGCAGTGCCGTTGATACCAGCGGCAAAGATTCTGAGAGCAGACGCGATTAGGACGCCATAGCTTGTGAACCGCCCCATATTCGTTCCATGATTACTTCATCGCTTGGGCTGCGACAACAGCCTCAAAATTTAACTTTGTATCAACTGTACCACATTCATTGATGTTTGAGGATGCGTTTGTGTTGCGGAAATATTCACAACATGAAAATTTATTTTGTTTTACAAATCGTTAATCCATTATTTAAAACCAAACAATGCACGAAATATTTAGTGGTTACTGAGACACAGTCTGGCTTACTAATAAACATTTGGACCATAGCTATTACTCCGTTATTTCTAGCCAGAAGTACCGGACATCGAGAAATACCGAAGCAATAGCAATGGTCTGAAAACATGAAAAACAAAATACGACTGCTTAAGGTGGCCCAACCCGCTCATCTCCCCATACAAACGGGGAAAGAAGATCACGCCCATATTTCTTATCAGAGATCCCGAATTTTGCTCAAAAGAGCTTTATTTGATCGAACTAGATGTCTGATGACCGTTAGCATTGTAAAATTGTGTTTGGTTTCTAAGTTATAAGGTCCGAAAATTCGATTTTTTCGCGCGTTTTATACAATAACTTTGGTGGTTTATTACGCAATGATAAAGTAAGAAAATCTTAAAAAGATTAGTCATCAGACATAGCTTATTTAATCAAGATTTATAATCGATTTGGTTTTTGTTATATTTTTGACTATAGCGGTCGTGGTTTACTTTTAGCTATAAGTCGTTTTGAAATCAAAATTTTCGTAAATCTTACCAAATCATACACTATGCACATTATCTTTTATGTGGACATGTTGCATCTTCCTCATCACGGAGCCTGTCTTTTTCGTTGAAAACCGAGAAGGTCCCATAACGCAACAGCACGGTTTTGTAGCGTGCCCGCGAATGAGTTCGTCCCGCCGGGTTGGGCCACCTTAAAAGCTATCTATAAAGATTTATAAATGGTCATTTTTAACAAATATACTTTGAGACACAAGGTGAATCCAAAAATTCATTCGATGAGGAGGATGAACCGTCGTCGCCACCAGGTGGGAGTACGAGGAATCTGGTGGAAGTCCGAGGAATCTGAAACGCTTAGGTAATCTCCGAGTAATCCTAGGGAATCTCAAGGTAATCATTGCTTATCCTATTAAATTCATGTAAATCTCGGGTAACATTAGGCGGGAGTCCGCGGAATCTGAAAATATTAGGCAGTCCATAACACCAGATTTTTTAAAATTATTATTATGTTCTTAAAACAAAAAGTACCTAAATCGGCCGCGTGAGTAGTCTCTATAGGAATCTTACGAATTCAGTGAATATTTGGTAATACTTAAGGAATCTATAGTAGTCCTTTCAGAATCTTGGAAATCGCCAGGAATCTTTGTTAGTCCTTGGGAAACCTTGGGTATCTGGAAATCACAACGTAATCCTGGTAATCTTGAATACGGGTAATCTTGTGTACACTTTGCTCTAGTGACTAACCCCTCGCTCCCATATGAGCACCTCGCAGTCTTGGGGCACAGGGACTAGATTTCCATGCCAGTCGTCATGGATTGAATACCCGCCCCGTTCATTCCCCACTTTACTTCTCATTCCGAGTTGGATTAGTGCCCTTCATCACGAATGCGAGCTGTTCCATGGTTCAGAATCCATGCAAAACCTACTAGGGTTTGGTACCATAGCGTTCACTGAATTGGAAATCTGTGTTTGTATTGGATGGAAAGGTGGTCAAAGCGGCCACGAAAAGATGTTCGTGTTTTCCATCAAGTTCAATTTCGCCGTGCTTATTTAATTCTGACGCTCTCGCATGCCAACTAAAATGCGCCGTGCCAAGCTAATGTGAAATAATTATAATATTATCGAATCAATCAAACTCTCAAAAACATATAGGATATACCCATTTGAAATATAACTATACTGTAATCTTCCTACGCAATCATTCGCTAAGAAAGCAAGACATGGGAGGCTATCCATCCCCTGTTTGCCGCCCGCAGAAGGCCTTTTTAAACCTGCGCACTTAATTATCATTTAAGTAACGTAAACCTCCACAGTCATTAACATATCACTACACTGTGTATCCGCTGCGCTCCGCATGTTCATGTTGCCCTTCGCGTAACTGGAGCAGATCATTTGCTCTCGGATCTCCGTGCGCTTCAGAGAAACCTTGTGTTTATAAGTCCCAGCAACTTGAATTTCGAATCGCGCGCCATTTTCGACTGTCAATTGTCGAGTCAGCCATATTTGGTTATACATAGACATTTACGAAATATCTGCTCTACAGCTTGGAAGAACCACTACAAAAATGGGGAAAACTCTACTATGACGGCCACATAATATGTAATGCCTGGAAGCTCAAGCGCCGCGCGCCCGCTATCCGTCAAAGCCTAACCACGTAAGCGCTCATTCACATTTCTTTTTTTTGTGGATTTTATGAATAAAGCCCCGCGCAAGCCGGGTCCTTCCTCTTCCAAGCGCCAACGGCTGCGCAGAGACAAAACTGTATCGGATTTGGTTACGGGGCACCGCTGGCGCAGGACTAGGTTCGCGCCGGAGGCTGTACTTATGTATGAAAACTAAAACGTTTTCAACGCTCATTGTTTCCATTGACCTCAACAATCCTAATATGTAAAAGTTCTAACAGTGATTTCTGTAACACCTAGATTATGCAAAATCTTTGGTCACTGGTCGCGCTGCATCGCCGCGCAGCCAGCCACGGTCTATCAGCTGCATGTGTTATTGCGTGATCGCGCGCGGAACGGAGGAGGCGCTGGCGGCGCGGCGCGGCGGCGGGCTTGTTGCGAGCTGTTTCAAGCACTTCCGGTGCCCAATATCCGGCAACTTGTGAAGATCGCTCGGGCTTGCGCGATAACATCGTTGGAAACGGTTGCGTTTATTTCGGTCACATTCCTGCCTAATTGCTTCCCACTCACCCATTCTGAGTTCGGCTGGTATTGAGTAGAGTTAATTAGCATTGCAGTAGCATTTGGGTGCAAGATCAATAAGGTTTGAAAGGAATGGACGCGAGATGTGCATAATTGGTGTCGCAATTATTGGATGAACGATAGTCGAAGCGGCAATGAAAATTGTCCGTGTTTTCCATCCAGTTCAATGTATCCGTGCAATATAAGGAAGGTCCTGGCATGGCACCTAGTTTCCATGTGGTGTGTTGGGCTAATACCATGACAGAACTTGTGGTATTAACCATCCATGTTGTCACATAAAAAAATATACATAATTTATATAGGGAAATACAAAGAAATACCCAAAATCTATTGAAACATTAAAAAAAAAAATTTTGGAATGCCTCCTAATTCTGCTATTCTTGCATGAATATGTACCACAATTCCCGTAGTCGACATTACTGTGGGCTTTTTGCATGGCGTTAACCTCTATAGGCGAACACTAGGCAATGCGATTGCCAAATGATGGGCCATATCACATAGCTGAATCTATTGCACATGTTTATTGTTATTATTCTGCTGGGAACCCTATGACATAATATTTTACCCTAGGGAACCAGAAATCGCACCCTTTTCCCCAACTTCTCTCATAATTAACTCACCTGCTTATCCCTTAGATAAGTTAACGGAATGGTTGTATACGAGCATGCAAAACCGTTAGATTCGGGTAGGAAGTTTTCAACGCTGAAACTTTGGTTTTCAAGACGTTTTTAGGGTTCCATACCCAAAGGGTGAAAACGGAACCCTATTACTAAGCCTCCGCTGTCCGTCCGTCCGTCCGTCCGTCCGTCCGTCCGTCCGTCCGTCCGTCCGTCCGTCCGTCCGTCCGTCCGTCTGTCCGTCTGTCACAGGGCTGTATCTCATGAACCGTAATAGGTAGAGAGCTCAAATTTTCACAGAGTGTGTATTTATTTTGCCGCTACAACAACAAATAGGTAAAATTAAAAAATAATAATAATTAAAAGGGGGCCCCATACAAAAAACGTGATTTTTTTGAGTTAAATCTTTTACGATGGTACGGAACCCTTCGTGTGCGAGTCCGACTCGCACTTGTTATATTTAATTAGGGAACAACTATGTCCTGTTTCTTGCTACATTCATATTTATATGTTTTGAAATGTATCACTGTTGATGAACCTTAATAAAAAAATATATAAAAATTTAAAGGCGAACAGACAGAAAGACATACGCCAGACATAATGTGTTTGATATATTCGTTTTTTTAAATGAGCTAGTTTCAAGCAATGTAGTGTCGATTAAGAAAATTCGTGGAAGACCATTGAATATTTAGCAATCGGCTGGTTGGGCAGGTTGGTGGAGAGAGCGGGTAGCCTTCAAAACAACAATGCATAACTGGGCGGAACTGACGCAGTCGGTGGCGCCAATGGCGGGGCCCGCGACAGCCATTTCCGGCGGCATCTGGGTTACGTGCGAGGGGGAGAGGGGTGAAGGGAGAGGGGAGCGGGGCGCGGGCCGAGGGAAGGGAGGAACGCACGCGCTTTGATAACGGTATGCATCGAAGGCTCCAATGTTTACGAGAATTCGCAAACATCGTGTCATGTGACAGGTGCCAGAGCCGTTGATAATGCATCAGAATGAATGTATGTATGCAGTCGATGAAAGATATGAGGGAGTGCGAAGTAAAATAAATAAATAAAAGCAGATAGGGTTTGAACCAGACAACTAGAGCAAAAAAATACTTGAGACTCTCCAAGTTAGAAGTGAAACGTTTTAGGGTCTGACATTTGTTGACGATCGCACTTTGCATGTATGTAGAGCACAGAGCATTGACGGTCCGGTCGGCTAGCGGGCCGGGTCGCGGAAGTTCATACTCTGTGGTGTAGATTGAGTGACGAAATAATGATAGAAGTACGAATGTGAGTTTTGGAGTTGGGCGGAGTGACTTGGGGGCTCTGGAGTCGGAGAAGGGAAAGCGTTTCACTTTTTTTGTTAAATTTAAAAATAAAAAAAATATATATATAGGTTTTTTTCTACATAATATGTATGGAGGTAGTGATACATTTACACAAGAAAACCAAATGAATGACAAAATTTTGCAGCAAGGGCTGCTGGATTTGACGAATTTGAGGTGCATATTCTTCTTTGAGTGCTTTAGTTGTCTCAGGGTGGTTCGCATAGACCTTAAGTTTTCAAAAACCCCTGAAAAAAGTGTCCAAACGAGTTAAATCGCAATTTCTTGGTGGCCCTTTTGGTTACCAAAACGTGATATGACACGACCTATAAACTCGGTTGGTACAGGTGGCCCCTCCCGCTCATCTCCCCATACAAAAGGGGAAAGAAGATCACGCCTATATTTCTTGTCAGAGATCCAAAATGTTGCTCAAAATAGCTTTATTTGATCGAACTAGATGTCTGATGACCATTGGCATTGTAAAATTGAGTTTGGTTTCTAAGTTATAAGGTCCGAAAGTTCGAATTTTTCGCGCATTTTATGCAATAACTTTGGAGGTGGATTACGCAATGATAAAGTAAGAAAATCTTAAAATGATTAGTCATCAGACATAGCTTATTTAATCAAGATTTATTATCTATTTAGTTTTTTTTAGATTTTTGACTACAGCGGTCGTGGTTTATTAATTAAAATTTTCGTAAATCTTACCAAATCATACACTATGCACATTGTCTCTTTTGTAGACATGTTGCATCTTCCTCATCACGGAGCCTGTCTTATTTTTTGAAACAGAGAAGGTCCCAGAGCGCAACAGCACGGTTTTGTACCGTGCCCGCGAATGAGTTAGGCCCGCCGGGTTAGGCCACCTTAACAAGAGTTCCAAGCTGTAACGCACTATTTTCGTAAATGTGTATGTTTTAATAAAAAAAACAACACCAAATAGGTTAAAAAAAAAACACCAAGGCTGACTAAAAAATTAACAATCGAAAATAGCGCGCGTTTCGAAATTCAAGTTCTTGCTGAGAGACATTTATTTGCAGAAGGTGATGAATTCATAATAAGTAGGGTATAACGAATTTTATTGACGTTTACCCCATCCGAATATTATTAATTTGAGTTTCTGCGACATCTACATTTGAAGAATTATAATCAGATTTTGCAAATAATCTGAAAACGTTATTGGTCGTGACATTCGTCGGAATCAGGATCAAATGTAGATGTCGCTGAAACTCAAATTAATAACTTTAATAAGATAACGGTAATGTCGTATCCATTAAATACATACATTTATCAATCTAATATTATTAGTATGGAGTAAATGTTCAGCTCAACCAAATAATGAACCATACCTATCACGGGTGCCATTTCGGATCCCGAGCACCGATATTCGATCTCAGGGTACCCAGCCGTTGACTAATGTCAACTACTACATACGGTAGGTTGCAGATTGCAGGAAGAGACGTCTGAGTCAATCAATATCTAAACACGTCACTTTTAGTGAACCGCATGGAGTTGACTCACCTCCTTTTCATACCGTTAATAACAAGTGACGTGTTTATGTATACGTTGACATTTAATTTAATTTTGTGTCCATCGTGCACTCGGCCCTAATAAATAACAAAAACATTGCCTTTATTTATGCTACAATAAAGCTTGACATTTAAGATTAGACTACATAGTAAGTTTCTTTATTTGAGTAGTAGTCGCCTCTGCGGCGTGGGCCTCTCCTAATCTCTTTCTCGCGCTCCTCTCATCCATAGGGTCCACATCTCTTGTTAAAGTTGTCTCTCCACCTTTCATTTGGTCTTTCATTTTTCCTTCTTTCTCTTCGTGCCCATTATGTTAGACGTTTTGTCCATTTGTTATTATTTGTCCTGCAAATGTGTCCTGCCTATTGTCACTTGAGCTTTGGTGTTCTTTTCCTTACATCTATTATTTTTGTTGAATCTTGTTTTGTTTGTTTAATCTTATCTGATAGTTTTTCTCCTCCTTCCTCTCCATTTTACGTTGGCAAATAGCAATTCTTTGTTCGTCCTATTTTCTCAGTGACCACGTCTGGCAACCATAAGTCAGGCATGGCAATTTCACTACTTCGTAGAGTGTTTTCTTTATATTTATATTCATATCATTATTTCCTTTCATCCCCAATATTTCCTCCCGGCTATATTTATCCTTATTTTTATCTCTAATTAGGCATCATTCAGTATTTCCGTTTTTGTTTTTCTACCTTACGAATGCAATCTATGTAAATATAAGAATGCGTTTTTGAGTCCCAGCTCTTCGTCTACCTACCTACAGTAACGCGATCCTAACGACTCGGCTCGTACTCGAGAGCAACGTGTAATTCTAGGGGATCATTATAATCTGTTCCCGGTAGCAGCCGATGATCGCAGTTCCATTCCGTGTAAACACACGGTCACCGACCCGACCCATTGACCGTTTAATGAGATAACGACCAAGAATAGGTTTAGTACTTATGTCGTACACAAATGCGATTATGAGCTAATGAATTAATGAAATAAATGAGCCAGCGATAAGGAATCTCAACATGCAATGCCTACCCATCGCATATACATTTATTTGCACCGAAAAATCTTCCACTAACCTACGTGCATTTCGTCATGATGGGAGCTGTTCTATGACTTGGAATCCATGTAAAATTGTAGGGCCCCTTCACCTACTAGGTGGTAGGGCTAAGTCCGCAATGGGTGAAAAGATGGTCGAAACAGCAAAGATCATTTTCTCCTTGTTTTTCGGGTTTCGTACCAAAAAAATGGCAAAGGTGCCATATTACTAAGCCTCCGCTGTCCGTCCGTCCGTCCGTCTGTCACAAGGCTGTAGTATCTCATGAACTTTTTTTGAACGTTTTACTACCAGAAGTTGAATAAATAAATGAAATGAACCGTAACAGGTAGGCAACTGAAAATTTCACAGAGTATTTATTTATTTTGCCGTTATAACAACAAATAGGTGAAATAAAAATGAAAGGAAAAAAAAAATTGCGAGTCCGACTCGCACTTGGCCGGTTTTTCAATCCACTTCAATGTGGCAATGCTCGGTCTTGGCGTGGCACTAAATTTTTCGGGAATAAGGTTTGTTGGGTTATCATTATCAAGACTGTAGGTGTGGAAATTGCTATCCACGTTCAGTTACATAAAAAAGTATAAAAATTTGTTTGACACGGCACCAAAAACACGAACAATTACCTTTTGTTACATTTTCTGGTAGTTTACAAAAAAATAAAATACAAAATGTTTATTTTTCAGTAAGCCATTTTACATAAATAATAAAAATCTTACAAACTACATATCTATTATTATATAACATAAAAAAAATATAAAGCTAAATATAGGCAACAAGAGAAACCATTGTAATGAATAAGTACCTTAAATAATTGGTATAGAATGTAGTTAAAACAACTTTGGCTATTACATATCATTTTTAAATCCTACCCTCTGCACTAGCCAAAGACTGTGAAGCAGATGGCAGGTATAACCCTAGAGCGAAGCGTGGTTAGAGGTGTCTCAGACGTATGTTATAATTGTTTTTTTTTTATTGTTTGGTAGGGTGAAAAACAACTTAATAAAGAGATAAAAAGGAAAAAAAAACATTACTTAAATAAATAAGTTTACTTACTAAGTGTATCCTGCTTTCTAAATATTATAAACTTAACAGAATTAATGTTAATGCCGATAAATGTCTACAGATATCGTTTACCCGCAGTGTGAAGCCAATAATTTTTAAATATGCAATGAACAATGCTCCAATAAATAAAGTAGCTTCAGTTCGTGACCTAGGTGTAATATTAGACGAAAAACTACTTTTTTCTGAAAATTTAGATGCTATTACCGACAAGGCGTATAAAAATCTTGGTTTTATTATGCGCGTAGGAAAACCCTTTAAAAATATTGATTGTTTCAAAACATTGTTTTATGCCTATGTTCGAAGTGTACTAGAATATGGGTCATGCATATGGTCTCCTCAATACCTAACTCACAAAGCTCAAATTGAACGGATCCAGTCAAAATTTATGAAATACGTTAATTTTAAATCAAAGCATAAGTTACATTCCTACTTAGATAGATGTAATCATCATAACTTCTTAACACTTGAAGAGCGCCGGATTTTACTAGACATGTCGTTCCTCTTTGATTTGGTAAATAGTCGAATAGATTGTCCCGAGCTCGTTGGTGAAATCACCTATAATGTACCAATCCGCCGCACACGACACACTCATCTATTTCATACTCAACTACACCGCACAAACTACGCCCAAAATTCTGTTCTTTCACGACTCGTTAATACCTATAACAGTAGTTTTAGTAATGCAGATCTTTTTTCAACCACAAAACGCAATTTTAAAAATATTATTAAAAAACACTTACTAATGCAAAGACAAGAGTAATACAACTAATTGACAACTCATTTATAAACAATCACTTGCAAGCAAACCCTATCACTCCAACGCAAGTAAATAAATATATATACAAATATACACACCCTCACACGCTCTCACCCTCAGCCTCTCTCACAAACCCTCTCACCCTCGCACACCCACACACCCTCGTACACTTTTGTAACTCACCCTACCTACACAAACATGCGCTGGTAATGTAATGTAATGTATACTACAATGTATTTTCACTTGTTCTCCTTTTTTCTCTTTTCACGCATTTTATACTACCTACTTACTTATATTAATCTACAAAATTGTAAAGGTAATTAGAGGAAATCTGTAATTGGCTTTAGTTTAAGGTAATTTTAATTTTTAAAAATTGTACTAGATATGTAAGCTGTTGAATTCCCAAATAAAATAAAATAAAAAAATAGTACTAATACATGATAAGTGTACCCAACTTGCAAGTGTGTAAGAGTGTCGTTTGGCTTTGTGACGTATGAATGTGATGTGTTGTATGTATAATGTAAAGATAGTGTGGGTGAATGAGATTGTTAATAATGAAGGATTTGTACTTATATATTTCTAGGCATCTATATATACAGTTATTAATATTATACGGTGATTGAAAACAATTCTTCAGTCTCTGAATAATCCAAAGCGTTGCGATAAATGCATACAGGTTAAATATACAATGTAGTGGATAGCGGTGTAAAGACATTTGCAATCGAGTGGTCTTCTGACGCACTAAGTGCAAACATTGAATCAAGTTCAAGGAATACAGCAGTAGGTGTGTGTGTTTTTAGGCCTATTCTTGGAATTCCGTGCTCAGGAATCAGAAATATTTCAGTCTAGAAGACGGCTTTTACAGCGATTTTAAAAGCTATTTTCTCGACGGAAATAATTGAATCATTGCAATACTGCGCTCCGGAATATTTCCGCCGGGAGAATATCTTGACAACCGCCAAGAAAGCAGTTTTCTTGACTGGTATATTCCTGATTCCTGAGCACGGAATTCCAAGAATAGGCCCACTGATGAATTACTGTTTACCCTGATGTTTGCGTACTAACACGGAGATACGACGGGTGGCAAGCCTCGAGTCTCCTTCGATATCGTTTCGCTTCCCTGCTCCTCTGGCCGTGTATCTTGCACCCGAGCGAGCCCGGGTACGGCGGCAAGGAGATAAATAACAAGATGAATTCAATCCAACTAAGTTCCGGGACATTAGCCTCCTGGAGAAGAAAGCGAGAAACACAATGGCGCCGCTCTATCTGCGTGCGCTGACCCACTTCCACATCGCCTTTCTGGTGATAGTACTTACTCGGGGATAATATACGAGCGTTTTTTCCGATTTTCCTCGTTTTCCCGCTTCGAGGGTACTATAATATTATTCGGGATGGCCGGCGCGGCCGCGCGGAGCCACGAAAAAGGACCCGACCGCTACAAGATTATGGGAATTTATGAATAAAAACGATACGTTGTTGCTGCTTTATCCATTAAAGCTATTCTTGGGTTATTTTCCCATTTCGTTAGGTATGATCATGCAATAAGCCAATTCATCGGTGAAAGCTGTCTTTAAAATGTATAGATAGGATTGTTTTCGTAATCCATTATATCCATCCATACCATTCTAATATTATAAATGAGATAGTAACTCTGTCCGTCTGTTACGTTTTCACGTCTACGATGAAACCAATTTTGATGAAATTTGGTATAGAGAGAGTCTGGACCTTGGGAAAGGACATAGGCTACTATTTGTGGCGAAAATTTAACTCAAAGTGGGTGAAAAGTGGGACTAAAGTTTGTATGGGGAACTTATATGTATAACATAAAATGTTAGGTACAGTCCCCATCAGTCCGAACGACATTGACCCATAATCAATATTTTGATTATCTGGTGATGACGAAATATACCCACACCCGCGAAAGGACTAACGCGGATAATCGATGACATATATATATGAAACACAAGTTGTAAACGTTGATTCATCTGCTACTCAATACGTGGTAGAGCACACATATTTCCTGGAGATCAATATGAGTAAGTCATAAGAAATTGTAAACAATATGAAACAAAATGAATTGTTGTGCATCATTCCGTAGTTGTATTTCACTTTTTATTTAGAAATGTAAGTAACTCTGCCAGTGTAGGTATCGAACTACATGAGGGCAACGAGATTTCAAAGCGTTTGCGTAAATTTGCGCCTAATCGCCTAAAATAAGTTAATGAGAATGAAATCCCAAACCGCAGACTTAGTCTGGTTTTCACAAAGTGTTTTCTTATTTCAATCATTCCGTAGTTGTATTTCACTTTTTATTTGTGAAGACAAAAAAATCAGAGATTGAAATCCTATCGCGGTTCTCAATACTGAGAATGTATTGCGGAGTTATTGTCACCGAAGAAATTATACGAGGTGACCGCTCATCCGTGACTCAGGTAAGAATGTTAGTTACTTTTATAACCACTATAAAAATCCGGTAAAATGTTCCCCAACCATTCAGAGTACTCTCTGTGACGGCCCACTCGACAATTAGCCACAAAACACTTAGATAATTGCATAAATGCGTACATTCCTCCGCTACTGCTGGCGCTGGCATGCGTGGCGGGGTGACGCACGCGCTGTGCTCCGACTGCCTACTGCCTAGCAATTAACACATAATGGGCTTTAACTTCACTGTTGGCTGAAAATTTAAAAATGTTCCCGGTCTGGCATGGCAGTGCGCAGCGACGTTACAACGATTCCAAAAACATAATTTGTTTACTTAAGGACGTTTCGAACCAAACTCCAACGGCCATCATGTCAATAGATGGCGCTGTATAATATTTATTACAAAATTAATGATATCTCCTAAAGTAGTTAATTGTTTAACATGATACAAAAAAGGCGAGTTCTCAAAGCGGTTAGGATCATAACAAAATAAAATCGAAGTACTTGGAGTGTGAATTACAAAAGTTCTGTATCACAATGACAAAATCTAGCATTCCTCACTCACAGATAAGCGTCACACAGACTGCCCGGTCGCTATCACAATCACATTAGGAAAGTTGTTCCATGTAGGCAATTTCGTAGGGTTCCGACATGTAAGTAAATACAAATGCATTTCGGCCCGTGCATGCAAGGATAGAGTAAGGAATTTGTCTTTCGTGGTTCGTCAAACCTTAACTGGGTCCTGCCCGATATGGCACAATCGCATTGAATGAACGACGGTCGAAGCGGCAATGAAAATTTACCATGTTTTCCATCCAATTCAATCAAAGGAAGATTAGTTCCAATGTAGTGTGCTGGGCTAATAATATACAATAACAATTATATTTACATTTACTGTATACTTGAGTTTTCAAATTACGAGGTCCCAATGGACCAAATATATGTAGGGTGTAAGAGTAATCTCGCAGCTTACATGCAGTTATTGCGTTGCGCCCGAACCCCCTGTGCCCTCGCGGCGCTCGGGCAAAGGCAACGGGCCGGAGCAGAGGGGAGGGGGAGGCACGGAACGTTGCGATACGAAGCATCTGGCAGGTGGCGGCGGCGGAGCGGCGGGGAGGCGGCACGGCGGCGTAGGGCGTAGGTATGTAGGTAGGCAAATTAGCCGCTAGCCGTTGCCACCGCCCTGCCGCACTCGCAACCCTTCTTCACGCCGCTCTGGCCGTCCCTTGTAGACTGAGCGAGCGAAGCGTCTACGTTTCGGGATTGGACAGATTTTCTTTCGTATGTCCAGCGCGGGCGCGGCGCGGTCTGTCCGGCTGTCCGGCTCCTCTACAGGTCGCATTCCTCAACCGATTCGCGTGAAATTTTTTTGAGCAGATTTGATAATAGCATTTTTTTTATCGAGTCAGTTTTTGGAAATTCCTCATAATGGCGGAGCTATGGAACGTCAAGTAAGTCGTTGCTGGATCTCGGCAACGGCGTAAGCTACGCGCGTTGGGTTTGGGTTTCTAGCCAAAGCACCAAGAGCATTTACTTCACACTGAACTTTGAAGGTCTGACGATGACCAGGATTGATGTTGCTGGATCTCAGCAACGGCGTAAGCTAAGCGCTTCGGGGTTGGGTTTCTAGCCAAAGTACCAAGAGCATTTACTTTACACTGAACCTTGAAGGTCTGATGATGACCAGGAATAATGTTGCTAGATCTCAGCAACGGCGTAAGCTACGCGCTTCAGGGTTGGGTTTCTAGCCAAAGCACCAAGAGCATTTACTTCACACTGAACCTTGAAGGTCTGATGTTGACCAGGAATGTTGTTACTGGATCTCAGCAACGGCGAAAGCTACGCGGTTCGGGTTTGGGTTTCAAGCCAATAAACCGAGAGCATTTACTTCACACTGAACTTTGAAGGTCTAATAATGACCAGGAATGATGTTGCTGGATCTCAGCAACGGCGTAAGCTACGCGCTTCGGGTTTGCGTAGCTAGCCAAAGCACCAAGAGCATTTACTTCACACTGAACCTTGAAGTTCTGATTATGACCAGGCATTCTCGCGAGGTCTACAGCTCACAGAGCCACTAGTTATAATTTCGTAATTGATCGAGCGAGCGAAGCTCTTGGTTACGAGATTGGACCGATTGTCTTTCGTATGTCTGTACGGCTGTTCTCCTATACAGGGCGCATTTCTCAACCGAAGCGCTCAGCTTACGCCGTTGATGAGATCCAGCAACAACATTCCTGGTCACCATCAGACCTTCAAGATTCAGTGTGAAGTAAATGCTCTTGGTGCTTTGGCTTAGAAACCCAACCCCGAAGCGCGTAGCTTACGCCGTTGCTGAGATCCAGCAACATACATCCTGGTCTTTGTCAGACCTTCAAAGTTCAGTGTGAAGTAAATTCACTCGGTTTATTGGCTAGAAACCCAAACAGTGACAATGGCGGAGGCATATTCACTGACTGCAAGCACAGAATAACTAATAGTGCTACGCACAGAAATTGCACTCGGCGAGTGCTAATTACGCTATTTATATGGGAATTTGTTGCCATTCCATATATTGCGCGGCTACCCAGATCTTGTCTGGTCTGTTATCATCTTATCTGATTCAACCGCCATCTCTCCTGAAGATGAAGGCTCATCGCGGAACGCTCGCCTGTATCGGTTCCGGTAAGAGCCGTCGCAGCAGCAGATACCTGTAGCAACACTCTTGAGGGGGCATATATAACGCATAAGCCTTAGGCTTGAGCTTGGGCATAGGCTTGAGCTTGGGCATAGGCTTGAGCTTGGGCATAGGCTTGAGCTTGGGCATAGGCTTAGCTTGGCTTGGCATCGGCATCCAATTTTCCAGTTCAGCAAACCCGTTTTTTTTTTCATGGAAATGCGATCACGACGCCATCTACCTGGTCAAATTTTCAAATCATCCAGGGACCCACTCAAATTCAAATATAAACACAAAAGTTTCACTACTTACCTTACCTTTTACTATTTATTCGAACTTCAAGTTAGAAAGAGCTGTAGGTGAATATCTCAGTAGGTATTTGGGAGTGACGGATGCGAGCTACAAGTACGAAATTTTGGGCACTAGGCTAGGACATTCCGCCATCTTCCATCGTAGTGCTGGAGTCAGCCACTGCCAGCGAGCATGGAAAGATGGGAGTAGCGATCGAAACTAATTCGGAAGTGTGGAAAACGTCTAACTGTACCTAGTTGACGAGCGAGCGATGCGAGCGAAGCCTCTACGTTTCGAGATTGGACAGATTTCGTTTCGTATGTCCGGCGGTCTGTGCGGCTGTCCAGTTGTTCTCTTCTACATGCTACTACTACAGAATATTCAAAAACTGACTTGTCAAAAAAAAACTATAATATTATCGAATCTGCTCACAAAATACATACGAAAGAAAATCTGTCCAATCTCAAAACGTAGAGGCTTCGCTCGCATCGCTTGCTCGGTCAACTAGGTACAGTTAGACGTTTTGCACACTTCCGAATTAGTTTAGATCGCTACTCCCATCTTTCCATACTCGCTGGCAGTGGCTGACTCCAGCACTACGATGGAAGATGGCGGAGTGTCCTAGCCTAGTGCCCAAAATTTCGTACTTGCAGCTCGCATCCGTCACTCCCAAATACCTACTGAGATATTCACCTACAGCTCTTTCTAACTTGAAGTTCGAATAAATAGTAAAAGGAAAGGTAAGTAGTGAAACTTTTGTGTATATATTTGAATTTGAGTGGGTCCCTGAATGATTTGAAAATTTGACCGGGTAGATGGCGTCGTGATCGCATTTCCATGAAAAAAAAAAACGGGTTAGCTGAACCGGAAAATTGGATGCCGATGCCAAGCCAAGCTAAGCCTATGCCCAAGCTCAAGCATAAGGGAAAGGGAAGGGGTTGGGAGAGGGATGAGGATTGGGAAGGGGAAACATAATTTTGGACATTGTACATATTTTGGAATGATTGTATTGTAGTTTCATTGCCCACTTGAGTACATGATTAATGTCTAATAATCTTCAATAAAAATAATTAAATTAAAAATAATTTTCAACACTTTCTGTTTCGAGCTCATGATATTGCACACATTCTTGCGGCCACGAGATTTCTAACTGCTTTTCTTTGACTTCATGAATATGAAGATCGATAAATCTCGTTGGCATCTGTGGAGCCTCCAATCTCATTTTTTGGCGTGCGTGAGTAGTCCCGAGATTTTGGAGTGGATGAATTGTCATCTGATGTCAATTTCCTGTGACATGCAAAACACGACAATGTTATTATTGTTATTATTAACAGTCAATAACTTTTTCACAATTCTAGGTTACTTAGCAAAATATTAGAAAGATATAATGAAACCTAAAACTGAACAGAACCATAGGGAGGTCCCTCCTAAGACAAATCCTATAAGGCCCTTCAGAGATACAAAAAACTCCGAAAGATTCTCGTATTAGAGAGTAAAACCGCTTTCTGCATCTGGAGCCCATTGTCGAACATCTATTTTTTCTAAATGTTTGCTGAATTTTTTATTATTATTACTAACTGACGTACTTACTTACCTACGTACTGACGTACCTACGTACTGACTGACTGATGTTCTGACGGACTGACGTACTGACTGACGTACTTTTTTTATGCGACCTGACATGGATGGCTTATACTACACAACTACCGTCATGATATGAGCCCAATACACCACATTCCCGAAGGAATTAGGTGCCATGCCAGGACCTTCCCTTTAAGAGCACGGCTACAATGAACTGGATGGAAAACCCGGACAATTTTTCATTGCCGCATCGATCACCTTTTCATCCAATGCGATGGTACTAACCCGGGCGGGCTGAGACCCTACCACCTACAGTTTTACATGGATTCCGAACCATGGAGCAGCTCGCATTCGTGACGAAATGCACTCGGAAAGAGAAATAAAGTGGTGCTCGTCGAAATTGAACCCAGACTTCTGGTACGCTAGGCCAGTCCCCGCGCCACTAGGCTACGAGCCGCTAAAATGATGACGGACTTATGTATGACGTACTGGCTGACTGACGTACTGGCGGTCGTGACGAACGGACTGAAGTAGGGACGTACGGACGTACCGATGGACGGACAGAATTCTACGTGCATTCTGAATTACGAACGACGAATCCATTAGTCGCCCTTTACGACATGCACATGAATAAATACAGTTGGCCCATTTACATTTTTAGGGTTCCGTACCCAAAGAGTGAAAACGGAACCCTATTACTAAGCCTCCGCTGTCCGTCCGTCCGTCCTTCCGTCTGTCACAGGGCTGTCTCTCATGAACCGTAATAGGTAGGCAGCTGAAATTTTCACAGAGTGTGTATTTATTTTGCCGCTATAACATCAAATAGGTAAAATACAAAAATAATAATAATAAAAGGACTTAAAAAAATGCACCACTGTCTTTCTCTTTCCGAGTTCGATAAATGCATTTTGTCACGAATGCGAGCTGCTCCATGATTCGGAATCCATGTAAAACTGTAGGTCCCCTTCCCCTACTAGGTGGTAGGCCCGCCCGGGTTGATACCATCGCATTGGATGAAAAGATGGTCGAAGCGGCAATGAAAAATTGTTCGTGTTTTCCATCCAGTTCAATGTAGCCGTGCTCATAAAGGGAAGGTCCTGGCATGGCACCTAATTCCTTTGGGTATGTGGTGTATTGGGCTAATATCATAACGATAGTTGTGTGGTGGACCTTCCCTTTTATGAGCACGGCTACATTGAACTGGTTCCATGTCAACAGTTTACCTACTTGTTTCCCTTTTACTATGGCTTTACAGCAATCGCCTTGGAATGTGCTACTGGACTTATGTCGTCGATGGTACCCATGCACGCAATGGTAAGTGCACACCTACGAATTCATAATTTCGTCGTCAGCGCGGAGACGACGACAGCGGAGGCGGCAGCGCGGAGGCTGCGGCGGCTTCTAACGGAGCGAGGTGCACACCGCACGTACCTCGCTCCGCTCGCGCGCAGCGCTACATACTCGTACTACCGGCGCGCGGCGCCGCGTCTTTGCGTTCGCGGCGCGAACTTTTTATTGGGGTAAACATGAATACGTAATTTTTTTGAGAAAAACATCATTATAACTCAGTCAAAAAAAATTAATTCCCAATGTACCAACGCTAATAGGTTCACTATAACACATTGATTCAACCTTCAACAAATAACCTTATGGGGTTGATTCAGTATCTGATATGGAACAACTTTTGCTAAGAATGTAGTATGTATTTTTTTTGTTCCATTTGATTTTTTGAGAAATTTAACCAGTACGTTCTTCCCAGTATTGTAACAACTTTTGCGAAGAAACTATGCATCTATCGGTAATGGTTTCCAAGAAAAGTGCACCAACTCTTCAACTGCCTAAATAATAGAGGTCAAACACGGGCATTTACCTTACTGTGACCCACTGACGCAAGACACAATTTACCGCCGCGCGCGCCGCGTGCGCTGACAGGGTACAGCTCCCTGCTGCCTCTCTCACTGAAGGACGTTTGTTTTCGTTGTGAAAGCAATATTAGTAGTAGCAGCTCTAGGTCAGTGGTGCGCATCGGACCTATTCATCGGACGCGAGTGCCGATCGGGCGGAAAAGGACGCAAACATGCTTAGGTACACCGACTAAGTATAGAGAAGCTCGATATGTACATACCTACCTACATTACAGCTGCGCCTCTACCTCTTTGGATTATTTGTTCGGCGCGGGTCGTAAAAACGGGAACGAAACAGTTCGCGCGCTTTGATTATATTTAATCATTTCTTGGAAACCATTACCGATAGGTGCATAGTTTCTTGGCAAAAGTTTTTCTTTATCAGATACTGAATCAACCCTAAAAGGCTTGTAGATTATTACAAAATCACCTTATATGCAGCAGAATATGTCATTGCTCTGAATACCAGCGGTTGGTAATTGTTAGTTCATGCAAACCAAACTAAATAGGAATATCTATTTAGTTATTACCTATCAACAGTTACCTACCTAGTTACCTACATTTTACATTATCAATGCATAGTGCTGAGTTGGAGCGCGCGCCGCGCCGCCGCCGTCACCACCGGGTGGTGGCGGCGGCGCGTCGTCGTCTTTTGACCCCAAGTATCCCAAGACCCCAATGTAATCCTACCCATTTTAGGGTCCCGTACCCAAAGGGTGCCAACGGAACCCTATTACTAAGCTTCCGCTGTTCGTCCGTCCGTCCGTCCGTCTGTCACAGGGCTGTATCTCATGAACCGTAATAGGTAGGCAGTTAAAACTTTTACAGAATGTGTATTTATTTTGCCGCTATACCTAGAAGAAAAATAAATTAAATAAAAAAAAAGGGGGCCCTTTTACAAAAAAAAACCGGCCAAGTTCCAGCCCTGTGACAGACGGACGGACGGACGGACGGACAGCGGAGGTTTAGTAATAGGGTTCCGTTTTCACCTTTTGGGTACGGAACCCTAACAACGTGATTTTTTTAGGCTTATTCGATGGCACGGAGCCCTTCTTTGTAAGTATACATGCTAGAAAGCAGTGCAAGTTGCTCCTAAAACGCCATGAGATATAATTTATGCAAGGTACCTTGCGCCGTTTTAGAGTAGGTAGGTAGCTACATACATATAGGTACATACGATTCATCCGTCGAGTCCGTTGGTGGAAGGATCCTTGAAGTGGTTTCTTGATCTGGATGTTCGGAGAGTGCATTCTCAGTCGTTTTTGGGTCTCTCCAAGCGTTATATCGGCTGTACGATACAAATATTTCATGTAGGTAGGTAGCTATACATCCGTAAATCTACAGATATACCAGTATTTCTGTAAATCTACAAATGTATTGCTCGAACTATGTAGAAAAGTTGTAATGTAGGTAGGTATCTAACCCAAATATCGATTTGAAGTAAAAATGTAGGTATTTACGGTGTAAAGTATAACTGGCTGAATATTTAGTAGGGTTGATTTGTTATATACCTACCTACCAAATCGTTTGTTTTCATAGTCTGCCTAACTATAGACGCCTTCAACATAATACTTTGGTGTTCACTTACTCTACATAGGTAGGTACTTAGGAAAATTAATTTACCTCTCAACTCCATAATGTCGTCGCATTGCCGTGCGAGAACGTTTGATATTCCTGGGTCCAGAACATTGATTGGTGTTTAGCGTGCAGTCTCTTAATTTTTTTTAAAAAAATCACTTCACGCTAATATAATACGTAATTACGATAAAGTCAGTCGTCCGCTCTTCCCAACTTTCGTGTAAATCACATCAAGCGCAGCGAAACGACTGTAACGCGGCGGCGGGCGGGGGGCGGCCGTGGTGCCTCCTCCCCGCCGCCGCCAACCCTAGCGCTCCGGACCATCACGGGCGCTCCCCGCTACGTGAGGATCGCAACGATCGCGAGGTACCTCAAGGCGAAGATAGAGCCTCTAGACGACTTCTGAGGACTGGCGACGTCGATGTTCAAGCGAGTCGACGCTTCACCGGCCCCCCAGAGACCTACCTGCCTGCAGTAGCAGGCAGCGTATGACACCACGGCCAAGAGGCAAACCGCCAAAAGCCGTTTCCCCCGTCCGCTCACGCGGGCGGAAGAAGACGACGAGATGGCGGCGGCACCGCGGCGGCGGCGGCCCTCCGCCTCTCCGCGGGCAAGGCCGCGGGTCGTTTACGCTCGAATCCTACGACTCCTTAGAGCGATTGGCTTGTCTTTGCATAAAGGTAGAGATCATGGCTGCGAATACGTTACCTACACCTATCTGCCTAAAGATAATCAGAAACGGCTTGATTATATGCAATTATATGTATAACAAATGTATGATGTAATCTTGTTGTTATCAATTCAGTAATTAAATTTTTCGTCAGCAGGTGACATACTTACCATACAGACCGCAATTCGTCAAATTTTTTGAGTTCTATAACTAAGTATTTTCATCGATATATGGATAGCTAAATTGTATTTAGGTAGGTACATCAATGAGTTTTATTTACAGACCTGACCTTCATGAAGAATACAATCCATTCCAAGGAAAATCGAGAAGGAAAATGAAATGTATCCGTAACAATAACTTATTACTTTCTTACAAAAATGTGCCTAGGTATTCAGTGTCCCGTTTTGCTAGTTTTAGCAAAGACAAGATGTGAACTCTAGCTTTGTAAATATGTATATCGAACAATATGACTCAAATGCGCTACCCTAGATAATAGGTACTAATAATTCGTAAGTCAATTTCGGTAGGTACGAGCGCTCCTCACCGCCCCGAATCGCATTCTCCTCCGCCGCCGCCGCCCGCCGACACCAGGTGCGCTACTAAGAGAGTGCGCGTCTGTTTCTGTGAGTGTGTGCGTGTCAATAGAGAGATTTGATGGGTTTTTTTCCCAGACTTTGCGTGATAATACAGGGTCCTCATTAATTTAGCGATTACTTGAGGTTATGATAATATGATATCCGCTTATAGCAACACACTAATACAAAAAAATAAGGAGCTCTGACCTCAAGTAATTTGTATGGGTCGGAACATCCTTAACTGGACATGAATGGGTAATACCTCAGTGGTAATATCCACACACACTACATCGATCGTCGAGATTAGCCCAATACAGCGCATTCTCGTAGGAATTAGTGCCATGCCAGGACCATTCATATATCAGTACGTCTACATTGAACATGATGGAAAACTCCGTCAATTTTTCATTATCGCTTTGACCATTCGACCAATGGGATGGTACCGACCCGGGCAGGCTTAATACATCGCGCTCCTTCCTAACTCCTAGTATGGGTCAAGGAACCTACACTTTTACAAGGATTCCGAAACATGGAACAGCTCGCATTCGTGACGAAATGTACTCATCGTACTTAGTTTCTGTTATGACTATTTATCTCAGGCTGAGATAAATAGTCGTAACCGAAACTAAGGCTAACGAAAAGTAGTACTTTGTGACGTCAATTCGCATTACTTTGAGATTTCGTCCATACAAAATGTGTCTAAGGCTGAGATAAATAGTCGTAACCGAAACTAAGGCTAACGAAAAGTAGTACTTTGTGACGTCAATTCGCATTACTTTGAGATTTCGTCCATACAAAATGTGTCTAAGGCTGAGATAAATAGTCGTAACCGAAACTAAGGCTAACGAAAAGTAGTACTTTGTGACGTCAATTCGCATTACTTTGAGATTTCGTCCATACAAAATGTGTCTAAGGCTGAGATAAATAGTCGTAACCGAACCTAAGGCTAACGAAAAGTAGTACTTTGTGACGTCAATTCGCATTACTTTGAGATTTCGCCCATACAAAATGTGTCTAAGGCTGAGATAAATGGTCGTAACAAAAACTAAGGCTAACGAAAAGTAGTACTTTGAGATGTCACTTTGACACATTTTGTATAGACGAAATCTCAAAGTAATGCAAATTGACGTCACAAAGTACTACTTTTCGTTAGTCTTAGTTTCTGTTATGACTATTTATCTCAGCCAAAGTGACGTCACAAAGTACTACTTTTCCTTAGTCTTAGTTTCTGTTACGACAATTTATCTCAGCCCCAGCCTTAGAATGTAAGCATAGCGCGATCCTGTCTTTGGTTTTTTTTTTTTTTTTTTTTAATTTATTAGAAGGAAAAACAGAAACAGACAATTAAATAGTGAATATATAGAGAGTAGGTTTACATTAAACTAGCCTATTTCCTAACTATTCCTTACGGAAACATTTAAATACATATAAAATTAAAACTAGATGTGCTGTTGAGTCAGAGTGAAAAGCGCTACACTAAGTGAGTAAAAATATAAATATGTAGGCAATCATATAATAATAAATTATGAAATATGTATATAAGACTATCCTGAAGTTAATTGAGATATATTTTTTCTGATTTTGCGTTTAAAAACAAATTTCTCATCGCAAAATATGTCCAAATTTGCAGTCTGTTCGTTATATAGTGAACACATTCTGTGAATAGGATTACGAACCCCCTGCTTTTGTGCGAGTGTTGCTTATATGGAACAGTGCCGTAGAGCGAGTTGGACGTGATGGAACCTTAAGCGGAATCAGATCCAGCAAGGATGAGCAGCATATTCGGTTGTTACATATTTTATGCAATGTCATCAAATCAAATACTGCCCTCCTGTCACACAATTTTTCAATCCCGTAGTCAGAAAGAAGTTGATGATACGATCTACGAGGGATACTTAGTCTAAAGCTTAAGAAACGCATGAACTTCTTTTGTACTCTTTCTATGGAATCACTGTACACATTATAGTAGGGTGTCCAGACAGGAGAGCAGTACTCAATTTGAGACCTTACAAGTGAGTAATACAGTAACAGGTATGTGTCTAGTCTCCTAAAGGGTTTGCTTATTCTTTTGACAAACCCAAGCATTCGAAAAGCTTTGTTAATTATGCAATTAATATGTATTTTAAAGTGAAGTTTTGAGTCTAATTGAATTCCGAGATCTCTGATGTCGTTTACCTTTTCAAGATTGTAGGAACCAATAAAATAATTGTGATCAATAATTTTAATTTTTTTGGTGAAGGTGATAGCTTTGCATTTTTGAAGGCTTAAGGATAATTTATTAATACTGCAGTACGTTTCAAAATTATTAAGATCTTTCTGGATTTGAAGACAATCGTTCGTGCTGCGAATAGTTGAAAAAAATTTTATGTCATCAGCGTATAGGAGAAATCGACAAAAATCAAAACATTGAGAAACATCGTTTATAAACAAAATAAAAAGTAAAGGGCCCAATATAGATCCTATATTTTGACTACAGTTTCCTCAGACCCCTTAAAAGAAAAAGTTATTAATCTTTATACGACTGTAATCTTGTTTCTGTTTGTTGTCATTTTCACACATTTAAATCAGTAATTGTAATTTTTCTATTTTTTCCAAAAAATAGTTTGATTAGTTTCTTTAAAAATCCTTTTAATAGTCGGAACACTGCCTCCATCAATGAATCTATTTTACTGGGTGTCAGGCCTGTGACCCCAGTTTCAGTTTCTTTATTTCGTCCATAAGTTACACACTCGAATTTTTTTTTTTCTCTTAGTCACCACAATATTAAAATTAAATGTATCTCTCTAATCCAACTTAAAATGTTATCCCGTTAAGGGAAATCAAGTAGAAACGAAGACTTCGAGGTTAAGAGTCAGTAATTGCAAGTCGTGAGGTTAAAAATATAAGTAGTCGCACATTTTCATGTGGCCGTGGACCGATGGGATATGCTTGCTGACCCCAGGTTGAGAACTGCTACCCCCAATTAAAGGGTCGAAAGCTACTAAGCTTTCGACCACTTGGTTTGTTAATGTTGTGTCATAGGCCAATGAATGAAGCTAAAATTTGGGGCTTACCAAAGCACTAAATCGTCCGTCCATGAAATCTTCAGAATGTGTACAAATACAGGTTTTAAAAATGAATGACTCAGAATCTAACATTTTTTTTTCCCGGAACTTAGGTATTTTGGCCAAAAACACAAAATATGCGGTATCATTTGCTGCAAAAATGGCCCGCCAAATTTCTTTTCAATGTCTAATAAAATGGGTTAATAGGTATATATTTGTTCAGGAATCCAACAATTTTTTTACACAAAAGCGAGTTTTTTTTAAAAAATACACAGTTTTCGCTCTCATAAACTCGGCAGAATTGGGCAGCCCAATCTGTCGTCACACATTTGTTTTTAATTCTTATCAGATCGATAATTTCAACGAATCCAACAAATTTGTTACTGGCAACACATATATTTTGCTAATGGCCAAATAAAGTAAACGGCATAATTTGCCCGCCCATTTTTTAAATTATAATGATAATAAATGATATAGACGAACATACCTTTAACAGAATCCAACAAAAAATTTACATGCCAGTCAGTTTTGCAGCGTATAACGTAACATTGAATTTCGCGCTAAAATAGCTTGGCGAAAGCGGGTGGTAGGCGGCGCGGTGCGGAGGCAGTGCGGCGCGGTGGCGTGGGAACGGTGGCGGCGGTAAGAAAGGGTTTAGCCTGTGTTAGTGATACCGATTACGAAGTAATTATTAGTATTATCTTTGGTGATACTTATGTATACATAGTTTGTTTTCATGCGTATTACCTGCATAATGGACAAGAGTTTATAAGTGTGATGTGAAATTTAAATTAATTAATTCGCCAATTTGATAAAGGTATTATTCTTTTGTAATTGCTAGTGATCGTCGAATATACACATGTAAATGAGTAAAATACTTTGGTAAAGGTTGAATACAATTTGAGTTATTTTATTTTTATGCAAGATGATTCCGCGAAGATAAATCACTGAAATTAGATAAACTACATATTTATAATTCACAAATTGATTCACGGTGGATTATACATACATTCATGAATGAAGAACGTGATATATCACGTTCTTGGATTCAGTGCCGCACTAGCTTAGTACGAAAAAGTATATTTACTTATTGAATTCAAATGCGAATATCTAGTTAATTACTCATCAGATTTTAGTGAAGTTTCATCAATTCAAATAACACGTTGAAGACTCCATAAGCATAAAAAAAGATCGTCGGTGTATAAAGTACCGGTGAAAATGTCTCAAAACATTTTTTTAAATTTTAAATGTATGAAAATATATATACCGTCCATCTTTTTTGTTTATGGAGTCTCTGGCGTGTTATCTTTAATGGTGAAAATCTCATTTAAATCTGACCATTAATTTCCGAGATATTCGCATGTGAATACTGTCGAAACAGTAAATTTTCCATACATTAAAAACTTAAAACAATTTTTGAAAGGCGTTTTCACAGGTCTAAAAAAAACATGAAAAATGTGGTCTATATCGAAAATAGAAAACGTTAGATTGGTACAAATGCCTTTAAAAATGTTTTAAATGTAAAGGTATTGAAAATTTACTGTTTTGAGTGCATTCAAATGCGAATATCTCGTAAATTAGTCGTCTGATTTTAATGAAGTTTTCATCATTTTAAATAACACGTCAACGACTCCATGAGCATGAAAAACCGGCCATGTGCGAGTCTGACTCGCACACGAAGGGTTCCGTACCCTCGTACAAGACATAACACAAAAAAGTTTTGTGTGTAATTTTGACTATTTTTTTATTCCATATTTTTTGCTAATGGAGTATTTGACGTGCTATCTCTAATGGGGAAAACCTCATTTAAATCTGTATATACGGTACATACATTTGCATCGGTATAAATGCCTCTTTCTTTAAAATTCCTTCAAAAAATTTAGAAAATTTTAAATGTGTTTTTTGTTTGCTCAAGGCGTCTTCAACCTGTTATTTTGAATGGTGAAAACTTTATTTAAATCTGACCATTAATTTCTGAGATATTCGCATGTGAATACTGTCGAAACAGTACATTTTCAATACATTTAAAACTTAAAACAATTTTTAAAAGACGTTTTCACCGGTCTAAAGAAAATGTGTTCTATTACGAAAATAGAAAACGTTGGATCGGTACAAATGGCTTTAACAATGTTTTAAATGTAAAGGTATTGAACATTTACTGTTTTGAGCGCATTCGAAGGCGAATATCTCGTAAATTAGTCGTCAGATTTTAATACAGTTTTGATCATTTAAAGAACACGTGAACGACTTCATGAGCATGAAAAACCGGCCATGTGCGAGTCTGACTCGCACACGAAGGGTTCCGTACCGTCGAACAAGACATAACACAAACAAGTTTTGCATGTAATCTTAACTTTTTTTTAATTCCATATGTTTTTCTTATGGAGTCTTTGACGTGCTATCTCTAATGGGGAAAACGTCATTTCAATCTGTAAATACGGTACATACATTTGCATCGGTATAAATGCCTCTTTCTTTAAAATTAGTTTAAAAACCTTTGAAAATTTTAAATGTGTGAAAATATAAATACCGTTGATCTTTGTTTGCTCATGGAGTCTTCAACCTATTACTTTGAATGGTGAAAACTTTATTTAAATCTGACCATTAATTTCCGAGATATTCGCATATGAATACTGTCGAAACAGTACATTTTCAATACATTTAAAACTTAAAAGATTTTTTAAAAGGCGTTTTCACCGGTCTAAAAAAACATGAAAAATGTGTTCTATTACGAAAATAGAAAACGTTGGATCGGTACAAATGGCTTTAACAATGTTTTAAATGTAAAGGTATTGAAAATTTACTGTTTTGAGCGCATTCGAAGGCGAGTATCTCGTAAATTAGTCGTCAGATTTTAATACAGTTTTGATCATTTAAAATAACACGTGAACGACTCCATGAGCATGAAAAACCGGCCATGTGCAAGTCTGACTCGCACACGAAGGGTTCCGTACCGTCGAACAAGACATAACACAAACAAGTTTTGCATGTAATCTTAACTATTTTTTAATTCCATATGTTTTTCTTATGGAGTCTTTGACGTGCTATCTCTAATGGTGAAAACGTCATTTAAATCTGTAAATACGGTACATACATTTGCATCGGTATAAATGCCTCTTTCTTTAAAATTCGTTTAAAAACCTTTGAAAATTTTAAATGTGTGAAAATATAAATACCGTTGATCTTTGTTTGCTCATGGAGTCTTCAACCTATTACTTTGAATGGTGAAAACTTTATTTAAATCTGACCATTAATTTCCGAGATATTCGCATGTGAATACTGTCGAAACAGTACATTTTCAATACATTTAAAACTTAAAAGAATTTTTAAAAGGCGTTTTCACCGGTCTAAAAAAAAACATGAAAAATGTGTTCTATTACGAAAATAGAAAACGTTGGATCGGTACAAATGGCTTTAACAATGTTGTAAACGTAAAGGTATTGAAAATTTACTGTTTTGAGCGCATTCGAATGCGAATATCTCGTAAATTAGTCGTCAGATTTTAATACAGTTTTGATCATTTAAAATAACACGTGAACGACTCCATGAGCATGAAAAACCAGCCATGTGCGAGTCTGACTCGCACACGAAGGGTTCCGTACCGTCGAACAAGACATAACACAAACAAGTTTTGCATGTAATCTTAACTATTTTTTAATTCCATATGTTTTTCTTATGGAGTCTTTGACGTGCTATCTCTAACGGTGAAAACGTCATTTAAATCTGTAAATACGGTACATACATTTGCATCTGTATAAATGCCTCTTTCTTTAAAATTCGTTTAAAAACCTTTGAAAATTTTAAATGTGTGAAAATATAAATACCGTTGATCTTTGTTTGCTCATGGAGTCTTCAACCTATTACTTTGAATGGTGAAAACTTTATTTAAATCTGACCATTAATATCTGAGATATTCGCATGTGAATATTGTCGAAACAGTACATTTTCCATACATTTAAAATTTGAAACAATTTTTGAAATGAATTTTCACCGATCTAAAAAAACATGAAAAATGTGTTCTATATCGAATATAGATAACGTTGGATTGGTGAAAGTGCCCTTAACAATGTTTTAAATTTAAAAGTATTGAAAATTTACTGTTTTGAGAGCATTCGAATGCGAATATCTCGTAAATTAGTCGTCAGATTTTAATACAGTTTTCATCATTTTAAATAACACGTGAACGACTCCATGAGCATGAAAAACCGGCCATGTGCGAGTCTGACTCGCACACGAAGGGTTCCGTACCGTCATACAAGACATAACACAAAAGAGTGTTGTATGTAATTTTGACTATTTTTAATTCCATATTTTTTGCTTATAGAGTCTTTGACGTGCTATCTCTAATGGTGAAAACCTCATTGAAATCAGTATATACGGTACACACATTTGTATCGGTATAAATACCTCTTTCTTTAAAATTCCTTCAAAATTTTTTTAAAATTTTAAATATGTTATTTGTTTGCTCATGGCCTCTTCAACCTGTTATTTTGAATGGTGAAAACTTTATTTAAATCTGACCATTAATTTCTGAGATATTCGCATGTGAATAATGTCGAAACAGTACATTTTCAATACATTTAAAACTTAAAACAATTTTTGAAAGGCGTTTTCACAGGTCTAAAAAAAACATGAAAAATGTGTTCTATATCGAAAATAGAAAACGTTAGATTGGTACAAATGCCTTTAACAATGTTTTAAATGTTAAGGTATTGAAAATTTACTGTTTTGAGCTCATTCAAATGCGAATATATCATAAATTAGTCGTCAGATTTTAATGAAGTTTTCATCATTTTAAATAACACTTCAACGACTCCATGAGCATGAAAAACCGGCCATGTGCGAGTCTGACTCGCACACGAAGGGTTCCGTGCCGTCTTACAAGGCATAACACAAAAAAGTTTTGTACGTAATTTTGACAATTTTTAAATTCCATATTTTTTGCTTATGGAGTATTTGACGTGCTATCTCTAATGGGGAAAACCTTATTCAAATCTGTATATATGGTACATACATTTGCATCGGTATAAATGCCTCTTTCTTTAAAATTCGTTTAAAAACCTTTGAAAATTTTAAATGTGTGAAAATATAAATACCGTTGATCTTTGTTTGCTCATGGAGTCTTCAACCTATTACTTTGAATGGTGAAAACTTTATTAAAATCTGACTATTAATTTCCGAGATATTCGATGTGAATACTGTCGAAACAGTACATTTTCCATACATTTAAAACTTAAAACAATTTTAAAGAGGCTTGTTCACCGGTCTGATAAAAACATGAAAAATGTGTTCTATATCAAAAATAGATAACGTTGGATCGGTGAAAATGCCTTTAACAATGTTTTAAATATAAAGGTACTGAAAATTTACTGTTTTGAGCGTATTAAAATGCGAATATCTCGTAAATTAGTCGTCAGATTTTAATGAAGTTTTCATCATTTAAAATAACACGTCAACGACTCCATGGGCATGAAAAACCGGCCATGTGCGAGTCTGACTCGCACACGAAGGGTTCCATACCATCGTACAAGATATAACACAAAAAAGTGTTGTATGTAATTTTCATAATTTTTGGTTCCATATTTTTTGCTAATGGAGTCTTTGCCGAGCTATCTCTAATGGTGAAAACCTCATTTAAATCTGTGTATACGGTATAAACATTTGTATCGGTATAAATGCCTCTTTCTTTAAAATTCCTTTAAAATAATTTGAAAATTTGAAATGTGTGAAAATATGAATACCGTTCATCTTTGTTTGCTAATGTAGTCTTCAACCTGTTATTTTAAATGATGAAAACTTAATTAAAATCTGACGACTCATTTACGAGATATTCGCATTTGAATACACTCAAAACAGTAAATTTTCCATACTTTTAAATTTAAAACATTGTTTAAGGCATTTTCACCTATTGAAGGTTGCCTATTTTCGATATTGAACATATTTTCATGTTTTTTTTTAAATCGGTAAAAATTCCTTTTAATTATATTTTTGAAATTTTACTGTACAATTTTGACAGTATTGACATGCGAATATATCGGAAATTAATGGTCAGATTGAAATGAGGTTTTCACCATTAAAGATAGCAAGTCAAAGACTCCATAAGCGAAAAAAGATGGACGGTATTTTTATTTCCATACATTTAAAATTTAAAACATTGTTAAGACGCATTTTCACCGATACTTTATACACCGACGATCTTTTTCATGCTAATGGAGTGAATATACTGATAAGTTGAATACATTATCAATTTTCTCTAGCCACATAAAAGTCAATATGAAGGAAACATAAAATGCACTTATTTTTTTAATTCAAAGAAAAATCCGGTGGGTATAACATTTTATTTACTTTTTTAATCATATAACAACATATTAAAAACCGGCCAAGTGCGAGTCGGACTCGCACACGAAGGGTTCCGTACCATCGTTGAAAAAAAAAACACGTTTTTTGTATGGGAGCCCCCTTTAATTTTAATTATTTTTTAATCTTACCTATTTGTTGTTATAGCGGCAAAATAAATACACACTCTGTGAAAATTTCAGCTGTCTACCTGTTACGGTTACTGAGATACAGCCCTGTGACAGACGGACAGACGGACGGACGGACTGACGGACGGACGGATGGACGGACGGACGGACGGACGGACAGCGGAGGCTTATTAAATCCGTTTTCACCCTTTGGGTACGGAACCCTAAAAAGTAATAAATAAATAAAATACATCCATACTCTGTGAAAATTTCACCTTCCTACTTATTACGGTTCATAAGATAGAGCCCTGTGACAGACGGACGGATGGACGGACGGAGAGCGGAGGTTTAGTAATAGGGTTCCGTTGGCATCCTTTGGGTACGGAACCCTAAAAAAGTAGTATTCAGAGTGGGCGGTCTAACTTGACGACCCGGATTATGTCCGTCCTATGTATTATTTTGCATGTTTAGTCCAGTGATAATCCGTATAAAATGATTACAGTTCACTCTAAATACAACTGCTAGAATCTACGAGTCGAGCCGGTTATAAAGATGTGTCACTTGCCATAGAAAACATACACGAGTTATGCACGTACATGACCAATTTATTTACCAAAATCATCCGAAATGCTCGCCAGCTCCCAACTACGCGCTCGCTTTAGGTACATTCGATTATGCACCACCAAAGTAATTATTAGTATTATCTTTGCCACCACACTCCAAAGCCCCGCGCCTCGAGCGTTTCGTTGCCTCTAGCAAAGGTCGGCGCACACGCACACTTACGCAATCACACATATTGAAACACGTGCCTCAGCCGCCGCTGCCGTCCCGCTTCGGCCTGCCTCAGCCTACCACCCGCGCTCATCTTGCCGTTTCAGCGCGAAATTCAAAGTTGCGTTAAACGCTGCAAAACTGACGGTCGTGTAACTTTTTTGTTGGATTCTGTTAAAAGTATCTTCGATTATATCTTTTATTGTCATTATATTTCAAAAAGTGCGCGGGCCAATTATGCTGTTCACTTTATTTGGGCATTTGCAAAATATATGTGTTGCCAGTAACAATTTTGTTGGATTCTTTGAAATTATCGATCTAATTAGAATTAAAAAACAATGTGTGACGACAGATTGGGCTGGCCAATTTTGCCGATTTTATGAGAGCGAAAACTGTGTATTTTTTAAAAAAAACTCGCTTTTGTGTAAAAAAATTGTTGGATTCCTGAACACATATATACCTATTAACCCATTTTATTAGACATTGAAAAGAAATTTGGCGGGCCATTTTTGCAGCAAATGATACCGCATATTTTGTGTTTTTTGCCAAAATACCTAAGTTCCGGGAAAAAAAAATGTTGGATTCTGAGTCATTCATTTTTAAAACCTGTATTTGTACACATTCTGAAGATTTCATGGACGGGCGAATTCATGCATGTCTCAAATGCCCCATTCAACGGAGTATCAAGACATTTCACAACTTTTTTGTTCCGGGGCCAAATATCGAAAACATAAACATAAATAATAGAAAAGTAAACGGTAGCATTTTATATCCTCTATAAAACGAAAAAAACGTCTATGGAAAGTATTTTATAAGTAAGTCAATTCTTAAGAAGAATTTAATGTTTGCAATACACCTCTTATCCAAACATAAACGATGCGAAACTCAGGTGTGAAAGTCCGACACCGACTTGCCCGGTTTTTTATTACTAGCCTCTAATGGCTCTTATCTCATCCACTAACACGATATTATTAGCTAATCACACCGCTAAAATAAAACAATGTATTAATAACCACTAAATAATGTGTAATGACTACTATATGACTATATCAGCGTATAGCTGATTTTTTTTTCAAGTTTTTTTCTTCAAAATTATGTACAGTCGAACAAAGAGTTTAGGATACAAATCCGGTTGAATGAAAAGATGATCAGTCGAAATATTTTGACTTTTGGAAACAATTATAGGGTTAAGTTTAAATTCAAACATAGTTGAGGATGTCTACTAGCTACTGAGCAAACAAAATCCTACAAAATTGAATCGGAGGTTGTATTTAAACACCATTCATTTTTACGTTTAACCGGAAGTGTATGATTTAACCTTTGGTTGACTGTACCAGTTAGTAAGGGATATTATTTTTTGAAATGAATGGTTTCGTCTAGTGTAATTTGATGTGATGTAACCGTGTATAAGACGGACTTGGCAGCGTAGCACTATTAGTTATTCTTTGATGGAAACTAGATCCCACTAGGCTCGTCAGGCTAATGCACTGATCGGCTAATGTCATGACAGTAGGTGTTATATAAGCAATCCATGTCCAGTTAGATACAACCTTCCCACGTTCTTACGGAACATTCGATTCTTTTAAGACTAAATTAATGAATTGCTTTGTATGGAAAGTCTAACTTTTTATTTAGAGGATATTCAGAAAATAATTATTAAACGTTTTTTCTTTATTTCAATCCCAATAATCATTTCCCAAATTATATGCAGTGGCTATTGCAACATCCTCTATACGTAGGCAATTAGATTATTTTATCCGTGGCAATCACTGCCATTTTTTTTATTCACTATGAAGCAATCTCGCTTTTAAATCTCCAAAGGTTTTTTTTAGAAAGTTAAAAGAAAAAATGGTTATTACAGCGTTGATGAATATTTAGATGTTAATGAGTATTAATTGTTTCGTTTCTATTATGAGAGTAATTAAAGCATTAGTCTTATTTATTTTTAATGATTACGTATTATTTGTTATTGCTAATGCATAATATTTTGCATAATCTTATAAGAATTATCTTAGCATGATATTAATATATGATTTAAAAAACCGGCCAAGTGCGATTCGGACTCACGCACGAAGGGTTCCGTACCATCGTACAAGATTTAAAACAAAAAAAACATGTTTTTTGCATGGGGCCCATTTAACTATATTTTTTTTTTATGTTACCGATTTGTTATTACAGCGGCAAAATAAATACACACTCTGTGAAAATTTCCGCTGCCTACCTGTTACGGCTCATGAGATACAGCCCTGTGACAGACAGACGGACGGACGGACGGACGGACGGACGTACGGACGGACAGCGGAGGCTTAGTAATAGGGTTCTGTTGACACCCTTTGGGTGTCCCCTAAAAAACCCTAAAAAATTAATCGAATAAGAACCAAACAAACTCATTTAATAATTATTATTCAATAAAAATGTTATTGTTGTCAAATAAATAATGTAAATTCTAAAACGTGAATTAGATTTATCTGAAGAATGGTTGCGTGTGCGAAAATGTCTCCTGCTATACGACGTGACCTTGGATTTTTTTATTCTGATTTTATAATGTATTTTTCTAAGCTACGTCATAATCAATTATATTACGCCATAATTACAAATTATTTCTTAATAGGAACCTTGATTTAAAGATGTTTTAAACATTTAGAAGTCAACGGTATCAATAACAGAACGCAGAACCCTCCCCCCTTCCCCGTAGCCATCGACATTTATATCGATGCCCGTAGCCTGGCGGCGGGGGGGCAGGCAGTATGGCGGCGGCGGCGGATGCGCGGAGGCAGCGGCGCGACGAGTGAGGGGTCGCAGCAGGTGCATGTAGTGTTCAAGATAATTGCATCGTCACGCTTCTTCTGAGCTCTCTTCGTCGCTGCCTCCTCCGCCGCACCGCCTCCGCGCTGCCGCTACGACCGTCCGCAGCGTGCGGCACATTGTCAAATATTCGTCTTATCCCTGATGAATGGTGAATATATTTACTAGGGAAGTATATTAAATGATTTTATATCTGCGCAAGTTTCAAATTAAAATTAAAATTAAGTCGTCTGTCATCTAACAGTTTTTGTATGTATGTAACTACTGACTTGTTAAGTATTTACGAAATTATTATTACGCGAATTAGCTAGACTATTGTACTATTTACCAACACTTCTTTATAATTACAAACACAGCTTACGTTCTGTGAAATGAAGAGTGTAACCCATGGGGGAAAGAGAATAGCACAGGGGATTTCCTAGATCGAACGCAGCATAGATTCATTGGGAGATTTGTTGTGATCTGATTGGTCGCTCGCGGGGAGGGGAGGGGATGGAGGAATGATGTTTGATTGTTTGATGTATTGGATAGTAGTAGTAATCCTACTAAGCTTTTCCAAACAGATTTCACAAGAGTTTGTGATCTCACAGCATCAGTGTGTGGGGTATCATTAAGAACAGTGGACAACATAAACAAGGAAATTTCTACAAAGGTAAGTTAATACTCGTATCCAGTATAAATGTTAATGTAAACTTGAGTTGAGTGGTTATTGCGTATTTGATACATAAAAATACCACGTTTTTACTAATTTTGCTCATTGTAAACAGCTTTTCAGTTTTTTGTATATGATAAATAAAAATACCACATTATGAACATGAACAGTTTTAAGAGGTTATTTGGTGTAACGGACATGTTAAATCCCACGTATACGATGTGACTGAACATTAAACTTGTATTTTTCATAGTTACTTATAAGCAGTACAGCTTTTATAATAAACGATTTAATATTTTTTTATTTTAAGATTATCGAGTTTGTTTTCGTGAATCATACATAAAAATACCACATGACGGGCGAGATATATACCACGTGTTGGTTACTTTTGCATATTTTATATGATTTTTGTACTGCTTTCATAAGTTTTTTTTTAATATTAACCTTTGCATAAATAAAAAACCTGTTAGATGACAGACGATTTAATTTTTATTTTTATTTGAAAATTGCGCAAACATAAAAAATGTTAAATATACTTTCCTAGTAAATATACTCACCATCCATCAGGGATAAGACGAATATTTGACAATGTATCTTGTTCATGAAATCATGAAATATCTATCGACGCTATCGATAATCGCGGATCCACAACTGGGCTTCACTAGCTCATAAACTTTTATGGCCCCGACTGCACGTTTGGTTTGAAGGGAGCATAGCACCCACTCACCTACGCACACGCGGACGGACGAGATAACACCGCCGCTTCCGTTAGATAAACGACAACATCCGGATCGTGTGAAGCCACTGCTTCAATGGATGGCGATGTTCTGATACATTTAATTAATACGTAACGTAAGTCATTGATTAATACGCTTTTTATTTTTTCACAGTAGTGGTCTGCGCCACAGAATAAGTAACCAGTGCTACGCACTGCGCATCATATGAATACGAGGAAACGCGGTGCGGGCGATTCGGCAGGACCTACGGCCGCGTTCCGCCGCATGCCAGGCAGCGATATGTGTACAATCTCCGGTTAGTATTATAGTTAAGGTAATTAAAGAGCTCTCTTCTATCTTCTTCAGGTCAAAAATATGGACGGATATATTGAAAAATTTCATTAATTTCATTTAATTTTTAGGGTTCCGTACCCAAAGGGTGAAAACGGAACCCTATTACTAAGCCTCCGCTGTCCGTCCGTCCGTCCGTCACAGGGCTGCATCTCATGAACCGTAATAGGTAGGCAGCTGAAATTTTCACAGAGTGTGTATTTATTTTGCCGCTATAACAACAAATAGGTAAAATTAAAAAATAATAAAAATTAAAGGGAGGCCCCATACAAAAAACCTGATTTTTTTGTGTTAGATCTTGTACGATGGTACGGAACCCTTCGTGTGCGAGTCCGACTCGCACTTGGCCGGTTTTATGTTCCAAAAATCTGCCATCGCCGTCAAATTTTCCAATGAAACACACCTTGATCACATACATCACTAAATAACTATTTTTACAGCGCATAGTGCAGCAACTGATAAAAAAAAATGTCACCTCATAACAGCGAAGGTTCGCATGAGTGGTCGGCGTTGAGGCGTGTCGGTAGTATGCGTCGAGCAGTTGCAAAGATGGAGCGAGAAATCTGAAAACAATAAAAAATAAATTGTTAAACAAAAAAAAATTCGCGCTTTAAGCATACTTATGCACATAGGTACTCTACGTTATCTAACTAAGACGTGCTAAATACTTAAAAAAATCCAAATAGTTAAGTAGACAACTGTATTGCATGATTTACATACACAGTTCATGACAGAAAAATATATATAAAACTAAATAGAACAAAGTTTTCAAAACTTTTTCATGTTGCCACTGAAGTAGTGCACCTGCGGTGACGCTGGGTTCGGGTCTCCTCTTTCCCTAAAATATGGTTGAAATCTGCGATGACTGTGCCTGGCGTGATGCTCGTAAACGGGTGCTGTTTGTGCGGACTGGCTTGCCCCAATTGGCAACATGTTAGATGGCGGACATGGTCTTTACAAATAAACCGATATTTGTCATGAACTGTTGCATACGACATGAATTGTTGATTCTCGTCAATAATAATTTATTTAGTGTTTTCACCTGTGATTTAAAATACTTTTGTAAACTAAAAATAAGTGGAAGTTGAAAACCAAACCAGCGGAGTTTCTTCTTCGCTCGGATTTCCGAACTGGCTAATGATAAAATATGGCTAATGAAAAAATCCGAGTGCAGTGTACTACTGTCTTTGGATGATGAAAAACAATAAACTTATTTTACGATTAATATTTACGGTATTTTAAGCCTCCTTTTGGGATTACGTCCGTAAATGACAGTACATGTACCTAAGTGTTACATTTCATACATTGAAATACAACTTCCGATTCCGATTTCCTTGTTTATTAATTATTAAAAAAAAATACTGAATCAACACAGGAATAATGGGCAGGCTCTTTTATAAGACCGTATATGCATAGAGTACATTCTACATAATACTCGTATGATGTAGGTATACGACTCTAGGTTTGCACAGGTGGTACATCCTGAAATCGCGTCAAAGGCGCACGCTCCAATTTACATCTGCACGGACTTAGGGCAGTTTACCTTACATACATAATCTATCCTTCGTAATAAAACAAAGAGAAGCAAGATTGCAACAATACCTAGGATATGAACGGTGTTACTCACTGAGCTCCGGGCCCCATGTAACTATGAATAAGCATGCGTGCAAGAATGTCGACAAGAAAGTGCGTGAACATTTATAGACGCAATATTTTACGCGCTTACATAATGTTATTGGCTCCGTAGAAGTCATAAAAGAACCCACATTAATACAGAATATATTAAACAAATGATATGAAACCGCAGCCCGGAAGCTCGATCGACATAAAATCTAAGAGCAAAAACGTTCTCACGCAATTTATCTAATACATTAAGCAGATACCTGACATAACCTCTAGTCGCTGATAACCTTGACTAGACATGTATCGACGTTGATTTAATTAGTACCAGCAACCAAACCGCTCTTATTTACATACATACATACATACATACATGCACACGTGCTTACAATCTCGCTTCGAAACGCTCTATAAAATTGGATTCGCAGCGGCAGCAGCAGCGTTTTCAACGAATTGTTTAAAAAAATCCCCTGCGGCATGATATCACATTCCTGTACAATATTTAAAACTGATGAGATACGGGTATTGTTAACGAATTGTTTAAAACGACCAACGAAACGACGAAGTGGGATCTCGCTTGCTATGCTGAGGCCCGTAAGCCAGTATGCTCCCCATTGAAAACGTAGTTAACTAAACATTTTAAAACCACTGCTCCATTTTTTCATTCATATTTAATATCTAATATCAGGCAAAAATAATTGTCTGTTTTAAAAAAGAATCTAAACCGAATCAAAAGAAAGCAAAAAGAAAATCTTCATACATGCTTCATACACATTTTGTGTATACCCAAAGTCGTTATTTTTACAGGGATCTTTCTTTAATTAATGTGTCCTTGCTTCACGGTCGATTATACATGCATACATGTCACATTCCTTGCAATAATTTTACCTGATTCAAGATACCAATACAAGACATCTGAAAATATGAAAAAACCAGCCAAGTGCGAGTCGGACTCGCACACGAAGGGTTCCGTACCATCGTATAAGATTTAACGCAAAAAAATCGCACTTCAATTTTCATATTTTTTTATTTTTCCTATATGTTGTTATAGCGGCAAAATAAATACCCACTCTGTGGAAAATCGCCTACCTATTACGGTTTATGAGATACAGCCCCGTGACAGACAGACGGACGGACGGACAGTGCAGGTTTAGTAATAGGGTTCCGTTGGCACCCTTTGAGTACGGAACCCTAAAAATAGGATTTTTGGCTACGAGGGCCACATACCACGGTAACTACAACACGGGCGATTTAACATGATACCTGGCTCTGACAGTGGAGTGCTAGGTCCCTAGAGCCCACAGTTCTAGGGGGGCCCTTTGATTATCGGTCGGTCCGTCAAGAAAATCCGGGTTGAAAGAGGTGTGACTTTCGCACAGTCGAGTTCGTTGGGTAGGATCAAGAGGGTTAGTCAATCAGCCAGTGTGTGTACGTTCACTGCTGGACATATGCCGTCCAGTCTTCCCGGCCCTCAGCGGTACGGAACCACTGCTCTCCGCCGATGCACTTGATTTCGTCGTCCCAGCTGGCGGGTGGTCTTTCTCACATTCAGTTTTCCTGTCCACAGCCGCCAGTGACCAGCCCACTACCACTAGAGCTTAGCCACCCGGTGTCCAATATCAAGAGGGTAGGATCGTTCAAATAAAACAAAATGTTCTTAAAACTCCTCTTAGACGCAATTAGCTAAGTAGTCCTCTTAACAAAAAAATACATCGAACGGCACACTAGCATTACTAGGTATAGTACCTTTTATAAAAACCATATCTAAGGGCAAGACAGCTGGTTACTACCACTAATCCAATTCAGTCGGCTCCGGGACGAATTTACGAAAGAGGTGACTGCCTATTCGTCGAAGTTTAGCAGAGAGTGGGTGACGGGGGCCAAATTTTCTCGTACCATAACCTTTAAAAGACGTGTCATTCGGTCAAGTGAACAGAAATTGACCAAACAGCATGGTACGAAATGCAACTAAACGTCAGAGTTTATCACCACTTGCCTATTCACCGGAGAGTTACTTTACTATGGTAAGCCCCCTGCAGTACGCGCGTCGACGGCGATCAACAGGCCAAGTAATGAGTGAACGCGCGTTTCCAGGAACGAGTGCGGTCGCAGTGCAGGAAGTACTCAATCCACGACAGCAATGCTTATACAAAGAACGGCCGAGGAGCGGGCTCTAGTCTCGCTGTGGTAATTATGCACAACTGTTGACTTTGGAAATGAGAGAATGATTGCGCGTGGCGAGCGGCCGAGCGCTGTGTTGTGGAGAGGTGGAGGGAGGCGGGCGGCCGGACGGTGCTGGCGGTGGCTGAGCGGAATCGCAATGAGCGGGACATACAGACACGTCCGTCGGAGGAGACTCCGTGCGTCGCGGCGTCGCAGTGTGCATGCCGACCGGCCGCGCGCGACTCCGCCCATCCATAGCGTGACATGTCTTCGGAGAGCCCGTTAACTATTGCAGAAATTACGGAGCAAAAAGCTTTCAAAAGCTGGCGGCGCACGCTCTTTCGGTCACTGCTGATTCATGAACAGTGAATAGAGATAATGTTTAATTACATGATAATGACGGGCCATATTAAGTTAATAGTCAATTGCGAGATGACATTAATCGTATTGGATTTCCATGGGCGACCACACGATGCCATATAGGTACCTAGTACCTACATGCCGAGTTTTTATTTATAGCATCGATATAATCTAATCTTAATCTAATCTTGCTTTGGTACGTCGATGTTTTATAGGTATTTTGCGGGATGAATACATATAGTCCAACCCCCTCAAGCGCCTACGGCAGCGCAGAACTAAAACTAGGATATCGGATTTGGTGTCTGAGCAGCCGCTGCAGGCGCAGGCAGGCACGGCACGGCAGGCTTTTATCCGTTCCGGGCAGTACCTACCTATACACATCTACCGACTGCGCTGGCAACAACTAGTATAGGTAGTAAGCATCTTTCACATTTTGCCTCGCAATAGAGGTATCAAGGTTCCATCTGCATTGATATCCGTGTATATTTACAGTGCAGATTGCATAATGCGGATTCTGCGTCCGACTTCATAGACCAGAATGTAAACATCAACACGGGAAAAGCACCGCTAGTAGTCAGCGAATAAAGTAATCATACATATTGGCAATTTGTCGACGTGCACGCCTACATACAATGATGTGTCCCCCGCCCCGCGTACAATATTGGCGTTATCGCCCACGTCCCACGTGGTCGTTCGCACGCAGCCATCGCAGACCGCTCCGCGCCTCCGCTCGCCACAGCGGCCGCGCGTAGGCGAATATTGTGAAACACGTCGATGTGTGAAACCTAATGCATTGCTGGACCATCAGTGAAACTTGCCATAAAATGCCATCGAGTCGAGGGTCGGAGTAAATGACTTCTTTTTTGTGCAATTGGGAAGCCTAATATGAGAAACGCCAGCCGCCACCCGTTGGTATTAAGCTTGCTTCAACAAGCGCACTACGGTCGCATTAGAGCACCGAAATTGTATTGATGTTGTCTCAACCAAAGCTGGACTTATCGCATGATTGAGAGAAACGTCACTAATAAAATTCGTTGCGACGATTTCCGTAGGTACTAGGGGGGCATCTAGGGCGGCCATTTCGACACGGAGCTTTTTTTTCTGGCAGGAACTGTCGAACCACATGTCATTCGGCCACAAGTTAGCATGGTACGAAAAGCAACTAAACGTCAGATTTAATCATTCACTTGCCTGATCATCCGGCGAGTCAATGGTAACCCTCGAGGGCAGTTACATATTTTCTGGGACAATGGCTTCCTCCACTAACAACCTACTGCTTCGATACCAAATATATTTCACTAGTATTACAGTATTCAGTATAAAATCTGCCCAAGCAAAGGAATATTGTAAAATTCAAATTTGTCAAATTTTGCATCATTTCAATAACATTTTTATTTTTACTACAACGCTTACTGCAAGCGCTTGAAACGTTTGTAAAATATTTTATTCCTAAAATCCATTAGTAAAACTGTAAATAATAACCTGAATTAAAAACTTTCCTGATATTATAATTTTACTAATAATATTAGAATTTTCCTAATTTTACAATATTCCTGCGACAATTCATCACAGGTTCGACCGTTTTGTTCCGCCAAAATTTAGTTTTATTTTTACCTCTTTGGCGAAAGTTAAATACCGATTGGAAATTGTCTCTGAAACTTCAATGTTGTTTTCAAAAATAAATGATAAAATAATAAAGTGATATCGTCAGCGTTCACCTCACGGCACGCATGCGCCCCGAGCTTCGCCCACAGCAGGCGGCCACACGCACAGCACAGTGCACACAGCTTTTATGCACGGGTCACTGCGCGTGTTTGCCTTCAGGTTGCTGTGTGGCTCTCGAATTAGCGGACTAATGAAAATTAAAAGGCCTTTCTTTGTTCACAGTTTAGGAAGAAGCAGCGAAAGAGGATGGTCGCGTTATGCGCGTGCGCGGACAATTAAAGGGCTCTTCACACGATCTATACTGACTACACTATCTATTTAACTACTACTAGCAGCCCGTCCCGGCTTTGCACGGGCATAACATCATTTAAAAAAATATTATTTTGACACAATGATGCACAAATAAACCCTTTTTACGTAGAGTTCCTACATTTAAATAAAAAAAAAACTTACATATTATTATTAGATGAATATTAGATATTAGAAAGCTCCGATAATAAACGCGTCTCCGACGCACTATTTACAGGCAGGCTCCCGTCGCCCCGGACGGCCGGTACCGCCGCACCCGCAATTTTTAAATCTGTAATATACTCGAAAATATTCATTTAAATCACATGCTTTAAAGGGCCATATAGATCTATATTAAATCAATAATGTATTTAAGGTATTTAATTGGATAAGGATTAATGCTGTATTGGTTAAAAGCGCTTCGAAAATTTGCCATTATTTGTCGTAAAAAGTCAATGACATAACAATGTTATTGTGGGATATCCATAAGAGATAGAAATATACCATCGCGGAGTTTTCTGTAGACCTTTTCAATTTGTACAATACTTAGTACATTATTTTGATAAATCTCGTAGGGTTCAGCCTGCGTTTGCAATATAAGCGGGAAAAAATGTAATTTTTTACGACATCACATTGGAAACCTCAAAAATAACAGTATTTCTCCACTATTTAATGGATGTTATTATGCATATAAACCTTCCTCTTCAATCACTCTATCTATTAAAAAAAACCGCATCAAAATCCGTTGCGTAGTTTTAAAGATTTAAGCGTACATAGGGATATAGTGATATAGGGACAGAGAAAGCGACTTTGTTTTATACTATGTAGTGAAGATAATAATTTTGACAAAAAAATCTTATGTAGCAATAAATTGTTTATTACGTAACTATGATTTAAATATACTACATTCGAAGCTGCGTTCAAAATATTTTTCCGTGCAAAATTCTTGAACATAACACCGAAACCGACACACAGAGTTTTTTAATGTAAAGCGCGACGTATGGGCACGTTTCTAGGGAGCTGAGAAAACGACGTCATGCCGGCCTTCTTCACAAAATGTGTGAAGGACCCCGCTCCTATGTATTCTTCAAACTCGCCATTTTGATAGTATCATGAGTTTGACTTTCAATTACAAATTTAATTTATTATTATTTCACTGCGCTGTCTCAAAGTTACAAGAATATTGACTGAAGCCGGTCCAAGAATTCTCATAATCATTTATATACCTACATTGTTGCGCCCAATGATTATTAAACATTTATTCCAGGCATCGATCAATCCAACAAACAAAAAATAACGAGGTAGAGGTAGTAAACAGGTAGGTTAATATAGATTGTTTTCATTCAAACAAATACTAAGAAAAATATCGTGATTACGGGTGCCATTTCTGGCTCCCAAGCATAGAGATTCGCTCTCAGGGGTAACCATCGGATGAGTAATATCAACCGCGTTTCACTCCACTGCTTTTAGACGAATAAGGCGAGCCCATTGCTTGCCACTAGCATGCACGGAGAATGACGATGCGTGCTAGCATCTGACAGGAAACAAACTGTGTCTTCTTTCACCGTAAGCATAGCATTAGTATAACAAAGTACTGAAGAAGCTCCATGCAAAATGCATGGAAAATAGTAACTAACGTCAAATCTTACGAACATCATATTCGTCCTGTCACAGTTACAACGATAACTACGAAACTAAAAATCCAATATAACAGTTCACAATATTTTCTCCTTTCTATCTCACTGATGAATTTGAATATTTAAATGTTCCAATAAAATATTAAAAGCGCTCGTGTTAAGAGTTCTTCATTTCCATCTGTGAAATTGGTAATTCGTCCCGAACAAGATTGGGTATCGATTTCGTAATATTTGATGGAAATTTGAACAATTTCAGCACCTCGCTCATAAATAAATGACGTAGGCGCAATTGGAATTGGAAAAAAAGACGACCGATTCGGATGTCGTAACTTGGTCGTAATACGATGCGTGGGTAGGTACGTAGTTAATTAGTTTGTAGGCAATCGTAATCTTCGACAGTACTAAAACTATTAGTGGCACGGGGCCGAAGAAACTAAAGCCTAGCGTCGACTAGAGGCGCTCCGATCGAGTCGCAGCGATTCAAAAAGTGTCTCCTACCTACTTCAATATGGCTTAGATTAATAGTCGCAACTGGAACTAACCATAACCGATAGTAATACTAACTATTATCAAAAGTTACATTTTGTTCTAGCCAAAGTGACTTAAGAAATTATTAGTTGTCGTTAGATTGTTACGACTATTTATTTCAACATATGAAACTGCGTCCAATTGCGCCGCGACGAGCAGAGTCGAATAAAATCGGCGGTGCATGGCTCGTCGAGCAATTTTTGCGGCGATGCGACTCGACTCGATTCGGCGCGCCTCTAGTCGACGCCAAGCTTAAGGATTCTGGTACTTGGATTTGAAGCTATGGAAACAGAGACAATCGTTTTTCCTCGAAGATAAATGATCAGGACTCGTGTTTATTTATTTTTTCTTTCTTAATTTCTTTTTTATTTGTTCGTGTGGGTGTTTTTTTCAGCGATTCATTAAAAAATAATAGTGCGACATTGTATTCAGCACTGATGAGAAATCTCAAAGAACACGAGGACTGAAATATCCAACTACAATACGTATTTTTTCATTAGATGTAAACATATTCCAAAATGTGATATAGTAAGCGTTTTATACAGTATGTCGCTCTTGCTAAAACTTTGAAACGAAAAATTGATGACGACTGAATCAACTTAAAAACGTAGATGAAAAAGGAATGTTTCCAGATTTATTTAACCCAAAGCGACATTACGAAATTTGTGTTGAACACTGACGTTTACGAGAATAAAAGCTTTGTTCTCTACATATTTGACAAAAATTGCGCCCTGTTGCTTAGAATAATGAGACGCCTTCGTGGGACACAATAGGACACGTCCATCACCAAAACAAGATTATTTTGTATTGTTATGTAGAGTTCCTGTAATAAAATATTAACTTCGATCGTTGTTTTGTGCTCCAAGATAAAGCATAAGGCACGAACATGTCTGTACCGAATTAAGTACCATTTATTATCCACGGAATTCTAAAGCTGGTATTTGACTATGTCGTTTCGTTGACCGTTTATAACAATTCTTTAAAAATACCTGTGTGATATGACACTTCTTGTCAATACTAAAAACGAATGTGACTAACGATTTCGGCTAAACTAACGACGAGATGGCTCGCGCTCTTCAAATCTCCATACATTTGAAAACGCTAGTCGATCGGTTTGGCGTTAACGCCAATTTAGGTGAGAAATCGGACTAAGGGCTCTGATCGTTTTTCCGATTGGTTATGAAATGCAGGCTCCAGAATTATGTAACTTACGGAATAAACGTCCAATTCCAATGGGTCACTTTCGAGGCACATCGCAAGAGCTTGTAAGTACAAGTCGGAAAGTTTTATGATGGCTTTCACCACAAGTCGTCTTTGTGACAGTTGCGGTGGGCGATTGCTAATAGAATTCGACATTACGAGCATCTTCAGTAATCCGACGTGTGAGTGAAAGCACCACCACAATTTATTACCCAACGGCCGAGAGCTCTCTTCACACAAAAACTTGCTTATCGAATACGATGCCGTCAAAGTAAGTTATGGCCGATTAATTTATTGGAATCGATAAATTACGTACAAACGTTGACGTAACGCTTAGAGGTTACCTTTCTAACGTCTGACAGGGTGGATGTCCTGGTAAAGATGCATCAAGACGCATGTCCAATGCACGAATGCGTACTGTTAGAAGTCCATAATGCAGGAATAAGTCGCGGTCGATATAAATGTATCCATTGGACATGTTTATTTCAATGTGCACTGAACATATCCCGTTAAAACACTGTCTTGCAATTCCTTCTGTATGTAGCACGGCTATTGGTAGTGTAGACCTATATTGATGAACTGTGGTAATAGATTTAATTACAAAAAATATATGAAGTGAAAATATCCCGGGCTGATCCTGGGTGCCATGTCCGGCTCCCGGGACCTGAATATTTTCTTTCGCGGTACCTACCTAAATTCGAGCAATGTCGAGTCGTTTCAATCAATGATGTTCTACGTACACATGACGGATTTCCCTGTGGGTCACAATGGTTTTGTTTACCGTAAGCGTTCGTGTTGCATAAATGCATTTATTGCTCATAAAGGTAAGGTCATGCCACCTAATGCCTGCGGGAATGCGATGTGTGGGCTAATATCATGACATAAGATCATGGCGGTGGGTGTGGTAGTTCGCAATCAATGCCCAGTTAAATATTTTTTTTAATTTGAAAGAAATTTAACTACGTAGTCCTCAGCCTCGGTAGCCAGTGGCGCGACCCCTTGCGGCACGATAAGCTGAGTCAAATAACTCTGAGCGCGGTAGAGAACGAGATGGGTGACAGTTTTCAACCGTTGAGGCTGGCCGTGGCTCGGGTTCCACGTAAAACTGTACGTCCTCTTTCTTACTTGCTAGGTAGGGTTAATCCCGCCCGGGTTGGTACCATCGCATTGAGTGAACGATGATCGAAGCGGCAATCAAAATTATCCGTGTTTTCCATCCAGTTCAATGTAGCAGAGCAATATAAGGGGGAAGATGCTGGCATGGCACCTACCGTTTTAAATGTTTAGTTTTTTTAATAAGCATTTTTATGAAAACATGCGGTTATCGGAAAAACTTACCATGGAACAATTTTATCATTTTGGTTTTAGTCAAACTAATAAAATTCGGGCGCTGAAATGAAAAATTTATGCGCGATAACTCTTTTTTTTAAATTTAATTAATTACTAGCAGCCCGTCCCGGCTTTGGACGGGCATAATATAAGTTAAAAAAATATTATTTTGACACAATGATACACAAATAAACCCTTTTTACGTAGAGTTACTAAAAAAAGGGCATATGCCTACACTGAAATATTTGAAATAAAAAAAAAACCTAGAAATAATTTCAGCGGGAATGAGCCGCGCGGCTAGTTTATTTTGTGGCCTTGACTCCCCTCCCGTACCCCTGAGTGACGCCTACAAACTCTAAGGCTGAGATAAATAGTCGTAACAGAAACTAAGACTAACGAAAAGTAGTACTTTGTGACGTCAATTCGCATTACTTTGAGATTTCGTCCATACAAAATGTGTCAAAGTGACGTCACAAAGTACTTCTTTCCGTTAGTCTTAGTTTCTGATGCGACTATTTATCTCAACCTAAAACGCATAGCTAAGCTAGCCGAGAGGAGTTTTTTCTAATTTTTAAACTCGTGATATCTTTCGAATGGAATGTCCGAATCGAATAATTCAAAAAATAATGAAGTCTTAAATAATAATAAATTTTGATAAAGATTAATACCTAGGTACAAATAAAGAGCCTTTTCTAGCGGCGGTATTTAAATTTTTATTTTAAAATAAGTGCACACTTATTGTGACATAATATAATAGTTAGATGTATGCTGTCGGGACATTTTTTGTAGATAATGATGTATTCTATAAAATTGTAATACATCATTTTGTTCTATCGTGAATAGTTTTAGCAGCGCTCGCGATGTAAGGAACATTCTTGGTATTTTTTTCTACCTTGGGTTACGTTATCGGAATAATAAAGCCTATGTTACTCGGATAAACTGTAGCTTTCCAACGGTGAAAGAATTTTTCAAATCCGTTCAGTAGTTTCGGAGCCTATTCAGTTCAAATACACAAAAAATCAAACCTTTCCTCTTTATATAATGGTATAGATAGATTGGAAGTAAATAATTTTCTAGTGTCGCGCTACTAGCTGAAAAACCATGCCAAGCATGCTTATCTTCACAATAGGTTTATACTTTGGGGCAGAGGTGCACTCTCTTAGAGATAAATTATCTTAATGATCTACAGGATCGGTTGATTGTAATAGGAGGAATGTGGACAGTGTATGGGTTCATTTCCTGTCTGTCTGTGCGTTCAGCGATTAGTGAAGTATACTCATTTCTCTTCTGACGCTGATATCGGTTGTTAGTCCCAGTCAGGCGAGACTGGCCTATAGTTACGTAAAACCATAGAAATAGGCGTATGTCGAGGCGTATGTATGCTAGGTCTATGCGTAAAATCGTGAGATTGTCTTTTTTCTATTTACGAGATTTTTTTTATTTGAGTAATTTAACTTTTTATACTTGATGCTTGACTTTGCTCCAGTAGAATTCTCTCATTCTAAAGAAATCGCAACACTGTGGGTAATACCTACTTACTGATCTGCTCGGCGTTGTTCTTAGAGCATCTGTGAGCTGTGATCTATGTAAGTTTGCAGAACTATTCGCTCGATTTCTATTCGTGTCCGAGAATAGGTAAATAAAGATGCAATACAATTTAACGGGTATATGTCGGTACTAAAATACATGAGTATGAAATGCGAAGCATGTCAGAGTGACTGCAGGATGAGCCATGCAGTCAATTTTAGCGCGTCGGCGGCGCAGGCGCAGACTGCGTCGCGCGTCTCGTGCGGGGGAGCGGGTGCAGCGGGCGCCGGGCGGGGGGGAGAGGGAGGAAAGACTCGAGCACTTCTCAGGATATTAACATGTGCTCGACGTGGCGAATGGTCGCCGGATCAGTTGGTCAGGCGATCGTGAGATTGATAGCGATCTGATCGTAGACTGAATAATTAAGAATTAGAGTGAAGTGGCAGTGTCATATCTAATATTTGGTCCTGCTAGTACGATCTACGAAACGCCGAAGCGATGCAGTGGATATTGTATTGTACATTAAAATATTAAGGTTCCTATTTAATGATAGTGGTCAGAACAAGTAGTACCATGATTGTATAGTTAACAAGGCATCAAATAATCTTTTCGCGAATTTGCAAGCGGGAAAATGAAAAAAATATTAATGGAATCATTCTTTAAACCTTCGTTTTTCTGAGAAAAAATCATCGATATTAAGGATAAATTAATAATGTCGAATATACACAATTTGTTAATATTTAAATCATAAAATAAAATAAACACAAAGAGGGAATCATTAATGTATTGCAAGTATGGGTCAAACATTGCAAAACTAATAATATTGATTATTCTTGAATTGTCCATGTTTGCATTTCATGCATTTAAAAATTTCGTTCAATGCGTTTTATATGCTAAAAAATAGTCCAAATAATAGTCAGTACAGTGTTATGTAAAACCTGTTGATGATTATTGCCGTTCGCGTAAATGTGTGATGGTATTTTGATAAACCACTAAGTTATTTTTTTCAATTTCCTTCAAATAGGTTCAGTATATTACGCTTTTGTCCTTGGCTTTAATCCCCGGATTTGTTTTATATATATGATAAAGTTTTACATTTACATATTTTTCGATAATAGCCCTAAGTAGATGGAGTCTATGATTAAATGTAGCAGGTTGAAGAAATGAGGTACTCATTCAATGACAAAAGGACAATTGAGCCAAGAAACGACTTGAGAATTTTAATCTTTATGGAAACGAGCTGTCTGTCACATGTAAAATGTTGACCATTTTCAAGGATGTACCATTTTATCACAGCCTCAGAACTAAGACATATTATACAAACATCCTAAACAACATTATAAAAATAATAAACAGTACGTAGACTATTGTTTTGTGGCAGCCCTACTTGTTTTTAAAATAAAATTTAGTTCAATATATAATACTGAAATGAAAACAAAAATAAAAATAGAACCAATAATTTAAGTTTGCTTGTGCCAACCCTGTTTGCGCCTTTACAACACATAAAAGGTTTCAGGTCAACTAAACTAAAAATATACTGAATATGCTTGTACTTACACATGGAATGTGATTCCATTGCTCTTGTTGTCCTTATTAGTGTTATTTCGACTTTTGTCAACCACACAAGACATTTTGAAGGCATTTTGTTGATATTTTGAAATCTTGCCCAACTGACGCGCATGGATTGACGTTTGACACCGACTGAGATCAGATTTTGTAAAAATCTGCTCCGGGGCATGGAGGGTACCTACATCAAGGATCCCATATGGAGCCCCTTGAAACACCTTCGTTTTCAATTAATGCATGTTGAGCAGTGGTTCTCAAACTTATTTTGCCTACGGCCCACTATAAGAATACGCTATTTTCCAGCGCTCCCAAAATGTTTAGCGTTATCCGATGGCGTTATCCCATCTTATATGTATATTAAAATCGATCTTATTACTTTAATAGATTTTATTTCATTATATATGTATTTATAACGTGCCACATGAGTTTACTATTTTATCTTGTTTCTGAGTTCTAATGAGGGCAATTTAAGGAAAGTTTATAAAATTTTACTTTAGGAAAAATTGCAGGTTTCATTTTAGTGTAAAGTAGGTACCTACTATAGAATATTAGGAAAACACGAATCAGCCATCGCCCCCCTAAACAACTTCAACGCCCCCCAATTTCCTCTGAGCCCTTTACCGCCCCACAAGGGGGCGTTATCGCCCACTTTGAGAAAGACTGATGTAAAGTATTGAGTGAAAGATCAGTCCTGGAGGAGCAAATTGTGGAGATATCTTACTGAAACACATATGTATACGACCACACTACGCTTTGACTGACCACTGAAGAGATTTAATCGCGGTTTTGACGGTGTGCTGACAGATCGCGCGATCGATCTGTCAACCCATCTCGACACCGGTTGTCCCGCCGGAGACGAGGAATGTCCAGTAGTTGCGAGCGACTTCTTTTAATTACCAACGCCGCTACCGCCGCCGCCTAAGACCGGCCTGCGCTGAGCGACTTGATTAATTCTTCAGATTAATTCATAATGAACGACATGCTCTATCTCGTCCTCTTGTAGGCTGCGGCGCGGCGAGGCTGGCTTCGGGCCCGCACAGTGGGCCCGCAGATGCTGTCTACGTGCTCTATCGACCCACGTAACAATACTTTACTGATTTATTCAGTAATATGTGGATTTAATATGCTAAAACACGATGCAACAATAGTAGGTACTTTGCTTGTGGACTCGTAATTTATAGCAAAAAGTAAATAGAGCTTTTTCGATTTATGATATTTTGTAGTTTTTTTTAAATAAAAGATAATTATCCAACACAAGGATTCAAGCTAGAAAATCTGTTTAACTCTTCAATTACCGTATATTTAACTGTATTTTTATTGTAATTATCACATATACTCTTCTTAAAATATCTGTGGTTAATTATCATGGAAGGTTTGATCCAGGATGACCCCATATCTACCTATTACGTAAATGAGTTTGGAAATTTATACTTTCAATTATTGTACCTATTTAGGTAATGTTGTTGATTTCGATTTTATTTTCGATCTTATTTCATTTCATGGAAGGCAATGTATTTTAAAATTAAGAATTTGTTACATAATTGTTTTGTTTGTGACATAATTTCGTTTTTAAATTTTATCTGATGTAGTAGAGGTCTAAAAAACTAATTAAACTAAATGGTTTTAGTACGATTCCAGAGAAATAAAAGTGCGGAATCCGGCACAGAATCGTTTCATGAACCTAGATTAATTTTTCAATATTTTTGAAATGAAGAATTTATCCGTTAATAACATAAAACTATACTTACTTGCACATATATTACTTCAGTGGATACCTAGTAATAAATTCCAAACAGAGTCTAATTTGATAAATCTACAAATCATACCTTTTAATCCGTTTCGGTTTCAGTTTCGCTCCAGTCGAATACAAAACTCATCCACAGAACTTATGCACAAGGTCCTCAAAATACATTTAAATCGAAACATTTATATTTAAAAATACACTTATTAGAAGCACTAGCGATAACAAGTCACAATCACAAATTAAATTTCTTTACATGGGAGCGTAATATTTTGAAAAAATCGCAACGAGATCGAACGTCGACGTTGCCGCAAACAAAACCGACGAACACGTGCGACCACCGCTAGCGCCGACACAGACTGGCGGCGGCGCGCGTTTGGCGGGCGACGACGACCGACACGACACGCTACGACTACGACGACGTAGAATAACGACGGCACGGACGGCGGAGGACGCGCACTGCGCCCGCCACGCTTTGGTGCGACAGGGCACGGGTGGTGAAGACGGGACGTTGCCGGGAGACGGGAATCGGGAGGACACCGCGCTTGAGCCCTCGACTTCAACACTCCAAATGAGTAGAGAGTGAAGGAAAGCCCGAAACCTATGTAGAGACGAATTCGTGATCTCCGATTTGTTTTGTTTGGGACCCGAAAACTTGCAGTTAGATGGTGCGCAACGCTCTGGGCCGAGGCGTCATCGGGACCGCTTCGGTGGGCTGGATCGTATGTTTGCAAATAAATATGTTAGTAGTGCAACGATGTAGGTACACCTGAGAACTTAATAATCTTTATTTTAGAGTAAGTCATTAGCTTTACATCTGATTAAACTTGACTTTTAATGTTTAAATGTTCAGCCGATAGACTCAATATTAAAATATATTCCAATAGGTATATAATGCAAGCTCCGAAGTATTTGAAAATATTGTATCCTTAGATAATAATGCGAAAGTGAGTTGGTTACGTTTTCATCATAGGTACATCCTGTGAGGGGTATAGAAAAGGACATAGGTAGGCTACTCTTCATACAGAAAAATGAGAAAAATCACTGTCATCGGCGAGTGGACAAGTACATTATGAAATGGACTCGTCTCATACGTATACTCATTACGGCGAATGCTTGTAATTCAAATGTCCTGTTAAAAACGAATCCGTGATATTGAAAGAAATGATTGACTACCTCTATACATACTTCAGTGAAATTACAATTTCATTAGTGACATTACAATATTACGCCTTTACATGTACGGTGACATATTGTCATGCCAGGCCATGCACATAAAAATAAAATAGAATAGTTTAAAAAAAATGACAGTTCCGTGTTCGAAGAGAGACTAGAAAAAGCGGATCGGAGAGAGTTTTGTTTTTAGAAAATAATTTTGCCAAATAAAGTTCTGGTTCCCGATGATCTGGATTTTCACTGAGCTACGCCACCCCCGAGCACGCCAAGACGTGACATTGGTGGAGGCGCCTAGATCGCCTAGATCGTCGGAGGAGTCGAAGTTTAGGCCGTAGAAGGCCTGCGCTGCTTCGCGTACCACTGCTGCTCGGGCTACCGCTGCTGCACGTGTAGCGCACGGTGCGAAGGAGACGACGCCCAGAAACGTCGGGTGTTAGTATATAAAGGGTTGGGAATATGGACTTTCCTTGGTGAGTATTTCTTCTTGAACATTGTGAACTCATGTGTGTATTCTCATCTTGAACATTAATTGGTGTGGTGCTATTTTTCCTATGTAGGGTTTGATTAGGGTTCTATTCTGAAAAATGGAGAGAATTATGTCTCAATTTGGGGGCGATGGCCAGGACAATGTGGAAGAGTTTCTATATTCCTTTGAAAACATAGCTGCAAGATATGCTTGGTCAGAGGAAATAAAAAAGGGAGCACTCCCCGCCTACCTAAAGGGAGCGGCAGCTTATTTTTATGCGGGTATTAAGGATCGTACGTACCAGGAAATAAAAAATAGTCTGACCGAGGAGTTTCCATCGAAAATAGATTATTTTCTTCTACTGACCACGACGAAACAAAGGGATGAAGGCTTAGTTACCTTCACCTATAAAATGTTGAACTTCGCTACAAAAGCAAAGCTTGACGACGAAGAGAAAATATGTAAATACGTTATATCTGCGCTTCAACCATATGCGGCCCATAAATTGATAGGAAGGAACATTATTAAAATCTCTGAATTGAAAGCAGCAATTCAAGATATACAATACTACGAAAACAATAATGCCGAGGACGTTACATACGAGTTACCTATCCATACGTCTTCGAACAATTTGCAACAACAGATGGTAGCAACACCTCAACCGTGGTACCCAGACAATTGTTTTGTGAACCCAGAGGCAGCTAGCGTAGCAGACCGGCATCTGGCGGCGTCGTCACGTCAAAGGCCTGTCCCGGGACGTTACGACTTCAGGACACGTCCTAACGAAGGCCATGCGGGCGCCCCTGGGACGTACGGTCACCATTCCGGTGCACCAGTACACCCAAACGGGAAAGGGCGACAGTACTAGTAAGGACTGAGACACGTGTAATGTCGCCCGTGATAAAGGAAGGTACGATACTCGATTTACCCATGTACTCATGTGATTTTTGCAAGGAAATTGCGGGTTTGGTTGACACGGGAGCAGTGAAAAGCTGCATAAACTATGAAGTGGTTAAAGGGAGACATTTGTTTGAAATACCAGAAAACTTTACATTAAAAAGTGCTTCGAATAATTCATTGAACATTGCTGGATTTACTACCATTAATTTGCTCATCCAGAATTTAAACTTTATATTAGAAGTGATTGTGATAAAGGACCTTCCAACAGAACTTATTTTAGGGGTAGACTTTCTCAAAGAAACAGGGGCCATGGTCGATTACTCAGGACAGGAGATAATCCTACACAGACTAAATAAAACATTTTCTTTTAGTGAGTGTACTTTGAAGGAAGTGAATATCCCAATCGATAATAAAACCAGAAACTATTTCATTAATGCGAAACCATCGGTGGGGTATGTGTTTACCACGAGCTCAAGGAAGCCTAACACTACGTACGAAATAGGACAGAATTTAAATAAAACACAGAAGACTATATTAAATGAGTTATTATATGAATATCGAGATAGGTTTGCGTACTCCAACGGAGACATCGGGAAAACAACCCACCATGAAGTAAAAATAAATACGGGAGATACCCTACCCATTCACAGACCACCATATAGAGTGTCAATGGCGCAAAGGGATATTATAAATACTCAGGTAGAAGAAATGTTAGGTAATAATATAATTCGACACTCAAAGAGTGCATATTCGTCGGGGGTAGTTCTGGTAAAGAAGGGTGACGGAACCTGGCGATTTTGCGTCGATTACCGTCCTTTAAATAAGTTGATTAAGAATGACTGTTATCCGATGCCCCGTATTGATGATTTATTGTCGTGTCTGCAGGGTGCCACTTATTTCGCATCGCTAGATTTATTAGCCGGTTATTGGCAAATACCAATCGCCGAGCAGGATAGGGAAAAGACTGCGTTCTGCACGTCTTCGGGTCTGTATGAATTTAACGTACTACCTTTTGGATTGAAAACGAGTCCATCATTTTTTCAAAGGTTGATGGATAGGGTATTAGGGGAATTAAAATATCACGGTGCGATCGTCTACTTAGACGACATCCTTGTATATGGTAAGTCATATGAGATATTTTTAAATAATCTCTGTAACGTCTTAAATAAATTAAGGTTAGCGGGGCTAACATTAAAACCAAATAAATGTTCGTTTGGTGTCAGGGAAGTAGCTATATTAGGGCATCAGGTAAGCGCAGTAGGGATATCCCCAGCGAAAAAGAATATAGAGAAGATAGTAAACTTTCCCACTCCGAAAACAGCAAAACAGGTAAGGTCGTTCATAGGGTTAGCGTCATTCTTTAGAAAATTTATACCAAACTTTTCCAAGAAGAGTTTAGTGTTGACCGCGTTAACGCATAATAATGTTCAGTTTAGATGGGGTGAAGAAGAACAGACAGCTTTCCAGTGGCTAAAACAAGAGTTGGTGAAACCACCTTGTTTGAGTCATTTTTCCGAGGATGAAGGGGAGATTATAAGGATTGCTGTCGATGCCAGTAATGAGAGCCTTGGTGCACATGTTATGCAGGGATCAAAGCAGAATAAACCATCAGAATTTAAAACAATAGCTTTCGCGTCAAGAGGTTTAAGTTCATTAGAAAAGAAATATAACACTACAGAGAAGGAATGTTTAGCGATTATCTGGGCTTTCGATTATTTTAAACATTTTACGTGGGGTAGGAAAATTCAGGTGGTCACAGACCATAGAGCTTTGTGTTGGTTGCAGTCGTGTAAGGATATGAATAGACGGTTAGCTGGTTGGTCTCTTAAATTACAAGATGTGGAAATGGAAATTATCCATCGTCCAGGGAAGGAAAACCTCGTAGCGGACGCCTTATCTAGAATCCAATATACGGAGGAGGAACAAGAGGTAGGAAACGTGGAGATTCCAACTTACTTTATAAAACCTCAAGGAAAACCACATCAGGATAGCTATATATTACGTAATCATTCCTTATCCGTAGATCAATTAAATGATCATTTCTGTGCCGCCATAATAAAGAAAGTACAGGACCATCATAGCAACGCATTCAAGGGTTACTTTATGGATCAGGGTATTTTAAAGAAAAGGGTCAAAGTAACCAGCGGGGAACACATTTTAATAGTGCTTCCACAAATAAGGGTAAACAATATTCTGAAAGAGGCTCATGATGAAGCCTTAACAGGAGGTCATTTAGGGTTAGCTAAATCCTTAGGAAAGATTAGCTCAAAATATTATTTCCCAGGTTTAGCAAAACAGGTAGAGTCCTACGTCAAGACGTGCAAAATATGTCAGGAGAAGAAACATCGTTCAGGCAAACCATTCGGTGAACTGATTAACATACCAGTGGCCGGAATTTTCGATAAAATAGGTATCGACATAATAGGGCCTCTGCCGAAATCAAATACGGGAAATAGGTATATAATTACCGCGATCGACTATTTATCAAAATGGGCTGAGACGAAACCCTTAGAGAAAGCGACAGCAGAATCGGTAGCTAACTTCTTGATAGAAAATATATTTTGTAGGCATGGAGTAGTAAAGGAGATAATATCAGATAGAGGCTCCGTTTTCACTTCAAAGTTAGTCAAGAACGTACTCGAATTGTTGAATTCGCATTCTATTCTGACTACGGCTTTCCATCCACAAGGAAATGGCCTTTGCGAGCGTTTTAATGGTACCCTGGTACAGGCACTCTCGATGTATGTAAGACAGGATCAGCGAGACTGGGATATATATGTACCTTTGGTAACGTTTGCCTACAATACAGCTGATCAATCTTCAACACATATTTCCCCTTTCTTGCTCGTCTATGGTCGTCAACCCCTATTCCCATCTGATTTTTCGAGTAATGCTACAAAATTAACATTAACAGAGAAAATTGAATTCATCGAAAAGTTAAAACAACAAGCTAAAGCAAATATCACAAAAAGTCAGAAGGCACAGAAGAAAACCTTTGATAGGAAAAGACAGTCGATGCTTTTCGAACCGGGACAATTGGTCTTAGTTCAGAACCCATGTAAAATCATTGGGAAAAAGACCAAACTGGCACGCATGTACGAAGGTCTTTATAGAATCACAGCTCGATTATCTCCAGTGAATTACAAAATAAAAAGTCTAAATGATAAGCTGAAATTCGAACAAAATATTCACATGAATAGAATGAAACCTTTTTACATTCGTGCGTAACTGATACCAATAATCCTTTTTTTTTACCATGTCTTGATTCTAATAATATGTCATGTGCATATATTAGTAGTTAGATCTTTATTTTGTTGTACAATCACCGCACTCGTAGTATGTACTTATGTTATTTTACTTTAGTATAATAGGGTAGGGTCAAGTAAAGAGCCATTCCCAAAATTCAAAAATATCCATTTGGTCTTAACCGTGACATATTTGGAATAATTCTGAATGCGAATAAATCTAGGCTAGTAATTATTTTGAATCTGTTCCTGTTAGGAATATATTATAATTTTATTTGATTGCCTATTATTTTTACTGATTAAGTTTGTGTGTACGATAAGGGTCTCAAGTATATAAGTTTGTAGAATTGTTGAATTATTTTAATTTCATGGTCTACTCAGAGCATTTTATTCTTGGAGTAAATAACGATGGGGTCGATGTGCGGTAACTTCCGGTTAGAATTTGCAACGTACTAGGGTCTATTTTATCTAATTTCATCTGACTGAAATGTATAGACATATTGATTCGATTATGTTCATATTCATATTTAGTTTTCTCTGAAGAAAACATAGATAACTTCGGTAGCACACCCAGGTGTAGGCGAAAACCTTCGTATCCAATAATATTGCATTCAGAATGTTCGAAATGAAAGGTATCATCTCATTTATTAAATATCTTTTTCACTCTTTGTATTACCTTTCTTTAGCATAATATTATCCTAATTTGGTTGTCATCCATGGATGATTTTTGTACTTAAAATAATTATGTTTGTACCATAGCTATAATCATACATATTTTTTAATTATAACTCTAGTAATAACTCTAGATAACATAACATAAGTATGTTTTCCTTTGATTTCATCCGTAACTTTAAATAATATTCTAGTGAAATAGACCAAATTTTATTTAATTCAATATTATTAATTGATTTATTTGTAATATTTTGGCTTATGTGCCATCGTCCATACCTGATTAGGTTTATCATATTAGTTAAATAAATAGAATAATTTTACGTAAGTACATGTATTCTATTAAGTAGTATCATCTTAGTAAATAGACAAAGGACTCGTAAGACTTAGTCTAATATGTTGTTGTGTGATGCCATCGAGTTTGGAACGCGCTACCCTCCGATGCTGGGTGCTGAGCTTCAAAAGCACGCTGGTCCTCGGCGTTCGCTCGGTCGTCTTCGAGTCGGCGGCTGGGAGCGTCTTCAGGCTGGAGTCATGCACTCATCAACCAACCGGAAAAAAATCGGGACGAAGCAAACAGGACGAAGCAAATATTTAAGGAGCCCGTATGGCTCTAGCTTTCTATCTCAGGCCTATAAAAGATTATGTTTAACTATGTAGAATAATTTATGTTGTGGGTTGTGAAGTTTAAAATAATTCATGTTACAAAGTGACGTATGACAACCTGTCAAACGTCTAGTCTGTCCGGCCAGCGGCCAGTCTCAGAAGACAGCATACAATGATCCATAGAGTTTCAAGTCTTCTGTCACAGAGTTGATAGTAAGTAACGGCCACACAAGGCAATTACTTCATAGGTCTGTAAGGAGTCATAGAGTATAGAGTATATATTATAAATTGTTACTAGCTTCTTGCGAGCAGATCTAGTGATCGTTTTCTATAAATATAAATGTCTGTCTGCTCGACTGTCAGGTCAAGGATTCTGACTCGAGATTTTGACGAGGTTTTACTCGGTCAAACTGTGTTCACAAATGAATATGGGACACAGGGCCCCACTCGGGCAGTTCTTGAAATTAGTTAGCAAATACTCCTCGAAGTTTTGGGACCTCAGAACTAAACTTGGTGGAACATAAACTAATTTGTAAAGATAGGGAAGGGTGTCATGCCAGGCCATGCACATAAAAATAAAATAGAATAGTTTAAAAAAAATGACAGTTCCGTGTTCGAAGAGAGACTAGAAAAAGCGGATCGGAGAGAGTTTTGTTTTTAGAAAATAATTTTGCCAAATAAAGTTCTGGTTCCCGATGATCTGGATTTTCACTGAGCTACGCCACCCCCGAGCACGCCAAGACGTGACACATATCTACCTACGTATCCCGAGCACGTCTGCCTGCCTGCGGGCTGAGGTTGGAGTATGAAGACCTACACAAATAAAGCGATAGCATGTGGCTGTATCGCGTTTCCGGGTGCTGTAGCAGAATTCACGCTGCCAATCAGCTGTCAACTTACGTACAGAAATAAAAGCATTTTCTTTTGGTTCCGTGAGCCACATTTTTGCGTTCACTGTTGTGAGAAAGAGAAGGAAATAAGGATTTGTGATAAAGCGAAAAAGTATAATCCAGAAATTGGTACAAAAAGTCTAGTTACTTTCTCAAATCACAGTTGGAATAATAGTTGGTCCAAGGAAGAGTGTGAGTCCGTATGTTCTGAACATTTATACGAAAGTATTTGCATGTGAAAACGTCTTACCGGAAGCTACCTTGACGGCCTGGCTTTCAAGTAAATATTGCCACGTTTTCAACGTTTTAATACAGTCCTAGGTAAATTTACAATGTTAAGAGTAGAATATATTTTTCGGCCCCTAGATACATGTATAAACTCTATCACTACATAGTATAAAACAAAGTCGCTTTCTCTGTCCCTATATCACTATATCCCTATGTACGCTTAAATCTTAAAACTACGCAACGGATTTTGATGCGGTTTTTTTAATAGATAGAGTGATTCAAGAGGAAGGTTTATATGTATAATAACATCCATTAAATATTGGAGAAATACTGTTAATTTTGAGGTTTCCAATGTGATGTCGTAAAAAAAATATTCTTTTTTCCGCTTACATTGCAAACGCAGGCTGAACCCTATGAGATTTATCAAAATAATGTACTAAGTATTGTATACATTGAAAAGGTCTACAGAAAACTCCGCGATGGTATATATCTATCTCTTATGGATATCCCACGATAAAAAAAAATCTCATTTACTTTTTACGACAAATAATGGCTAATTTTCGAAGCGATTTTAACCAATACAGCATTAATCCTTATCCAATTAAATACCTTAAATATATTGTTGATTTAATATAGATCTATACGGCCCTTTACAGCATATGATTTAAATGAATATTTTCGAAGATATTATAGATTTGAAAATTGCGGGATGTAGTGTTTGCGGCGGTACCGGCGGGCCGGGGCGGCGGGAGCGTGCCTCGGAGGCCGCGGTTCTCCCTATAGCACTTTGAATTTATTATTTCTCTAATATCTAATAATCATGTAATAATAATATCTAAGTTTTTTTAATTTCAAATATCTCAATGTAGGAACTCTCTTATGTCATGGACAGATTCGGCATCCATTGAACTGGATGGAAAATCGCGGACAATTTTGCATTACCACTTCCAGGCCACTTCGCTCTTTCCCCCTACTCCATTTACCATTCATGCCTACCACCTAGTAAGTCAAGGGGACTTACAGGTTTACATGGAATCCGATGTATGGAGCATATCGCCTTAGTGTTAAAAATGCACTTAACCAACTAGGAAAGACAAAAGACAGTTGTGCATAACCGTTCGCAGTAAGCTGCGAGCCGCTCGATTGAAGTACATACAATATTTTATTATTTAATTTTCACCATTTGATCAGTCATTCGTTAGTCCGTACATTGGAAAAGATTTGGTCACTGCCACAGAAATCAGAATTTAGTATATTCCGATTTCTGTGGTCACTGCACTGCTTCGACTAACGTCCTCGGTATGTCAAAGCGCTCTCCGCTTGCTTATTCCTATCGAATGGCGGTTGGGACTCTTTTATTCATGTTCACAGGAGAGTTTTTATGAACTACGTGAATGGCTACCATAACCCTCGTCATGACATTAGCCCAATACACCGCATTCCCGAAACAATTTGGTGCCATGCCAGCGGGTTTACTCATGGAAGCGAACACGAAAAAATCTCGCGTGAGAAGCTGTCCAACTCTACGTAGAATAAAGTAGCCATCTTTTTTCTAAATATATTGATAGCTACGAATCCGAGAATTTCAGGCCTATTCCTGGAATTCCGTAATCAGGAATCCAGAGTCCAGAAAAAAGCGATTTTCCTGACGAAAAGATTCCGAAGCACAGTATTTAAATTTATTGAAGGTTTTCTGTCGAAAAAATCGCTTTGTAAACTGCTATAAAAGCGGTTGTCTAGACTCAGGAATCATGATTACGGAATTCTAAGAATAGGCTGAGTAGACCCGCAGGGCCTTCCCTTTCTGAGCACGGCTACTTTGTTGTAGCCATCAAAGCCCCGAAAAGCATTTGTAAAATTTCCGAAGAGTCAGCAACATATTACAAAAACAGGTGGCTATAGATATTTATACCCTGATTATACCCCTCATACTACGCAATTCGATTTTAAATTAAAATTGCGAGGATTTTTCACTCGTGGCCGTCGAAAGAAAGTAATGCACTTACGTTTACATATACCTATATTGAATATTGAACATGCGCCGTTACGTTTGCAAGTCTTGATCGAAATATAATGCAAGTACCTATGCAAGCTCCAATCTTCTCGCGCCCGAATCGGAGAAAGTTTGTATCACGAGAAAATAATGTTGGCTTGTGTATATTTCAATGTTACATTGTATGTAATGTGTAAAGTTGGGAAAGTGACCAAAGCGGTCCGAGAGTATTTCGAAAGATAGAGTGAAACGTGCTGACGAATTCAACAACTTATTTGGTTTACCAAAAAGTGAAAACTTATCCGGAAAAATCAGCATCTACAGTTCTTTCGCTATTATTTTGACTTTAGACACGGAGAAAAATAAAGCATTACCATTAAAAATAACAATTCTGTGTGAAGTTAATAGCACAGATTACTCATATGTTAATAGCACCGAACCACAGAAATCAGAATTATTAACTAGAACGGTCAAGAAGTCAGCTTAGTATGGAAACCGAGCGTGTCAAGCTTGGCACCCACACAACCACATATAATACACAGATGTCGCCCGACGCGCGGCGAAACCAATCATGTGGGGCGCATCCACCTGCGTCAAACACATACATCGAAGTGTCGGTGCGCGGGTAGCGCACTACCACCTTCTTAGGTCACCCGTCGGCGAACGCGTCGCGCTGGGGATTGACGAGTATCGATAATTGTTATTTTGACTATCGATACAATTGAGTTCTCATAGAAATAGATAGGTACATCTTTTATTTCGTTTTCTGCGTTGTTAGGAAGTAAAATTACCAGCGCAATATTTTAATTATGTCACGGTGCATTGAACTGTTTTAATTCATACCATATGCTAGGAAAATTAGCGGAAAAAACGTTTTTTTTTTTCTATTTTAACTAAAACTTAAATTTAATCGTATTAACTTGCCATATAGCTGTATTAAATTAGCATTAAGTACACTTGAGATTCGCTGGGCTTTTCTACAACTAAAGAACTAAATATACAAACAGGATGTTAACGGAGTTATGGCCCAAACGTTAACCAGGTTTCCCTGTTGTTTCCTTGTTTTTATGGCGGCAAAATAAATACATACTCGGTGAAAATACAGCCCTGTGACAGACGGACGGACGGACGGACAGCGGAGGCTTAGTAATAGGGTTCCATTTTCACCCTTTGGGTACGGAACCCTAAAAAGCGGCCCAGAGGGTGATCATTCGGGAAGAAAATATACCATATCTCGAAATATATACGACATATATTATTTATACCAGTTTTTCTTTACATGGTGTGCGGATTTTGTTTTCCAAATTGTATCTCGAAGTATATATTGTTACTCTGTAGCCTAGCGATAAAAGCGACCGCCTCTTTTTACTGGACAATATGCAAGTAATGAAAAGTTTTTCTTAACTAAAACATAACTGTAATAATAGAAACATCGATAACGCTAATTCTTGGTACCATCACTACCCACTACCCAAATAAGCAAAATAAACGGTCAAACGCACTCAAATTTCATATCGAAATAACCATAACACTAAGAAATAAAATCGATAGCACTAATTATTTGTCACATCACTACCCAACGCGACTGCGTTAGCGGAGAAATAATTTCGAAAAATGATTTAAATATACAAATAACTGTTTTAGAATTGGCTTACCTATGAAATGTGATGCCATTGTTTTTGTAGGACACGTTCTCGTTTCGGTTTTTGCAGATTCGCACTGAACAATTAGGCATTTCGACAATAATCTGGACAAACGCGCACGCGCCGCGACCGGGTACGAACTGAGCGGCCGGCGTGACGTCACGTTTGATTATAACCAATTTTGGGTATAAGGCCGCCACGGAAATCGCGCGCGTCGCCCGTTCTAGTTTAGTATATTCCGATTTCTGTGCACCGAACCAGCGGCGGACTTACGCATTTGCCGCCAGTAGGCTATCCAAATTTTGCCGCCCCTACAGACCTCTACAATTCGATACCCTAGTTCAAAATCATATTAATTCTTTAATTAAATTAAATCTTTTAATTTTTTTATTTTTGCACTATCGTTCTAATTACACAACCTTTTTCCTCTAATAAATATGATTGTAAACTAGGAGATCGATGAGTCAGTTCCTAGAATATTTTTACAACCCAATGACTTGTGGTGTGCGTTAAGATTCCACAAGAAATAGTTTTTGGGTAAATTTCTAAGCTAATAATGCTCAAATACTAATGCATAGAAATAAAAATGCGCAAATACTACTTACACAATTATATTTCATTCGGTAAACGTAATAAAACATTTTCTTTATTGCGCTTCTTCCAACATAACAATGTGCATTTAATTAACAAATGCATTTTGCGCGATTTTTTAGGGTTCCGTACCCAAAGGGTGAAAACGGAACCCTATTACTAAGCCTCCGCTGTCCGTCCGTCCGTCCATCCGTCCGTCCGTCCGTCCGTCCGTCCGTCTGTCACAGGGCTGTATCTCAGTAACCGTAACAGGTAGACAGCTGAAATTTTCACAGAGTGTGTATTTATTTTGCCGTTATAACAACAAATAGGTAAGATTAAAAAATAATTAAAATTAAAGGGGGCTCCCATACAACAAACGAGATCTCTTTGTATTTTGTGGTTACGATGGTACGGAACCCTTCGTGTGCGAGTCCGACTCGCACTTGGCCGGTTTTTATATTGTCATTAGTTCTGACTCTATCCATAAAAGAGCTAAAGGTTTTAGCTTTTCTTGGCTTAAGGTAGATCTTTGATAATTGTTCACGCGTTTTAAGCTTCTCATACCCGAAAAAAATTTAGCTGGTGTACATAGAGTCATGTAAACCGCTTTTTTCAAGTTCGAATATTTTTTTTTCCAAATTCTGTTTTTGCAGGAACAAAGATAGACTATTCAGTGTTCCAGAATCTAGTTTTACCAATTTCTTTCAGAAGAAAGGTAGCATTGAAAACTAAGACAGTCTCTAAATTAGTAGGAAGATTTTTTTCTAATAAAAGAGCTGTTTCCGGAAGGTTTGATGATGAAAATGCACTCATTTTGGTCGGTAATTAAAAAATTTATTGAAACTGTTGAAGGCCTCCTGCCATTTTTATAATTCGCATGAAGGTCTATCTATGAGGACGAGAAATGTGTTAACCTTGAAATTATCACTTTCATTCATTCTCATTTCTTCATCGGGTGTTTCATCTTATAATTTTTCCTTTCTCGGAAATATAATGCCATATAAATATAATCCTTCGACATTCTTAATTCAATAGCCTTTTCTTTTAAATACTCATTTTTTCACGTCCAGCTGCACAACACTTACAGACAGATAGATTCGTAAATATTGGCAACAGTGATCAAATATACGATAAAAGCATGAATTTAAATTTTCATTTTGTTTATTTATTTTAAAAAAATCACAAAATAGCAATTACCACTGTTCTCAGTTTTTCTAAATTTAAAAGTATATCTGGGCTTCGTTTTGGGTTAGAGATTTTTCGGTACAATCATCCTTGATTTATTCCAAAGTTTTAACGACTTGGTGCCAATAATCTCTCATACTTCTGTATGCGTCCTCTCTAGTTGACCAACGTTACAAATGTACTCTCTTTAGCTTGCCAGATTTGAGTCAAAAAATGTTTTCCCGTTGTGTCGAACTTACAAAAAAAAACCTAGTTTATTTTTACGCAACATGAAGCGTGCACTGTGCATGATTCAGCGGCCGCAGATACTACTAGAGCAAAGATCGAAAAAAGCAAAAGAGGCTTGACTTTGTAATTATAGCCTGTAAGCCATTATACTTACCAGACATTTTCGCGGCATTATCATATGATGGTCCACGACAGTCTTAAATATTTATGCTCAGTGTTTGAGCTCCGAAATAATGGCAGAAAACATTTCTTCAGTTTTAGCACCCACTGAGAGGAATCACAACCTTGAGACAAACCACAAACTTGAGAATTTTATCACACGGTTCACCTGTTTCTTATCCGGTTCACGGTTTACCCGTATCTTATTTTGTGCTATATTTGGTGTTGAATCGATTATCAAAGATTTTGGCCCTTCTATTCTCCAATCTCATCATAAGAACAAACTCATCGCAAACGGTATTCGATAAGTAGTAACTGGTACTTCCACATCCTTGATTCCTCATATAACTCAGCTAAAAGTTCCTAAATCATACAATAATTTCTTCAACTGACTCCCGCAGCGGCCGCTCATTCATTAAGTTCAGCCAGACGCACTTAGCGATCATATCATTCTTTCTCGCGCCGCAAACAAACGCGACTACAAAAAATGTAGAAAAAATATTCAAGTGGTGAAATTACATATTAATTTGTTTAAATAATAATATGCATTACGCACATATCAAGACGTCAAAACAGTACTATCGGGCCACAAAAATCTGAAAGTCGATCAAAAGGCGCTGTGACTATGCAGGCCACAAAAGTTCCGGCGGCCGGAATGGTACTTTAGGGGAAATATAAAAAAATCGGCCCAAAATTTGCCGCCCCTAAAATCTGCCGCCCTAGGCTCCAGCCTACTCAGCCTGCTGGTAAGTCCGCCACTGCACCGAACGCAAAGCCGTTAAACATTTCATAATTTCGAGCAAGCGTCTCATTGAATATCAAAGTCATGATCGTTAAACCCATTGCAGTCACAGAGGATGCGCGCCTTATTGAGCGTCTCGTGCAGAAGTGCTCGAATTGCTCTACATTCTGCGCCGCGTCAAGCATATTTGCGGTGCTACGCTGTGCTCCCCATGAAGCATACAAATGTAGAAATAAATACACAATCAGGTACCGCATCGTATGGTAAATATATATTCGACGGTGGGCCACTGACAATGAGGCAATGACTTGAAGACTTTCACCTCACAATGTCATAAGGATGTTTTGCAGAAGTATCTTTCACAGGATATCACTGAATAATCCTTGGGGATTGGAATCCGCCGCTCCTGAGATTTCCGATAGTTACAATTCCGATTTACGATAGTTAAAATTTCGGAAATGTTGCGAGATCGGCAACTTATTCCATCGCGGCCAGACAGCAGCCGTTTGTAACCCTTTTAAAAAATGGAATGTTCGGGAATTTATTTTAGAAGAATAACGACAATGAGTGGTGGATGGATGTAGTTCCAGCTTGGTGCCTGGCATGGGTATCTCAAATGGAACACGCAGGTGAAGGTATTATGAGTACCGTGAACACACGTAATTTAGTTTGCAACACCCATGTAAACAAAGTTTGTTTTTTCAAATTGCATGAAATATAGGTGATATCTTACATGTCGCAGGCAAGCCAACATCCACGTGAGACGGGACTGGTGCCAGGATAAAGATTTTTGGGTTGCAACGGGGGTGTGAATTGCTCTGCGCACGGGGGTGGGGCATCGATAAAGAATCCTTCTTTGTTGGCTGCGCGCTTTCTTTATTCATGGGATCAACATCAGTGGAATAAACCTTTACTTTCCTCTCAAGAATTGTTTATATTTCTTAGCGCAGCAGAAATAGAGCGTTGGCCATTTCTCTCCGCTGACCACCGGAGCGTCGACGTACCCGCTATAATTAACAGAGCATCGTACTTCCGAGCGGGTACCTAAATATGATTTCAGCAAGCATTTCGTCTCTCTGCTTATCTAACTTCCGTTATTTCGTGCGTCACGCTTTGTATGACCACGAACGGACAATGTGGCGCGCCACGAATGCTCGTAGGTAGTTACTTTATTATGTTTTTAATTAAATATACAATGTTTTACCTTAAATGGACTATGATGTTTTCTGTTTGCTTTGACTGAACGTCTAAAAAATAGCTAAACATTCAAAAAACCTCGATAAAGGTTTAATTGTGTCATTGTTTTGTAGATGAGTGGCTGTCTCTACTTATGTCTGCGGTTTGATGGTGCTTGTTATAGCTCAACCGCAAAATTCCAAAGCGCGTCAATGGGACAGAGTTTAAAATTTTTAAATAACCATACGAGTACGTTGTTGTTGTGTTGTGTCTCAAAGGACTTTACTTCACAAACGAAAACAAACGTCACGAAAAGAAATGTCAATGTGCCGTGCCATGCAACCTTGCCTCCTGAATTGCAAACGGGGTAAACCTCTGCGTACATTGCGGTGACTCTTATTACCTTTTTCGAACAAGCTCTTGTTAATGTACCTATTGAATCAAGTTATAATAATTTAAAAGAGTCCCGGAAAATGTTACCATTCATCAAAACATTTGTTGAAATAACTCGCACTTGAAATTATACACTGTTTTTATAGACGTGTCTATCTGGCAAGTAGAACAAGGTTAACATTCAAATAAATTTAAAAGACACATACAATTATATGGACGCCATCGATTATGGACGACTGCTAATGATAACATTACAGGTGACAATGATTAGCTCGAAACGTCGGAGAATGTCTCTTCCTGCCGCGTGAAAAGCAGTAAACATTTTTCAAACTTGTCTAACGACCGCGGTAATCTCAAAAGGACGTATAGGTTCTTGGTTCGCGTCCAGCCTGGCAATGCCTCTTTCTTTCTTTCTTTATGCCCTTGTTTCAAGGTCAACTCTATCTGTAGGCATATTATATTTTATTTATAAAAAGCAACGCGTCTCCTATGGCTTAGCATGAAAACGTCAAAACGCATGACTTCCGAAAAAGGTTAATGATTAGTGTCGATAAATTATTTTTTTCAGTTTACTGTTCTAACCTACACATCTACATGGTGTTTGCATGCGCAGGTACAGAATTACGATAAAACCGGTGATTTCCACAAGCCACAAGGTGGTACCATTTACTGGAATTCCTTCGAAATCGACACAATGCCTTCATTTCTATTTAATCAGTTGGCAATAATCGAATATTGGTAATGCGATGTCGGTGCGTGGTACACGAACTTCTTTGTGTTGCTAAACAGTAGCCTGTCATACAATTACGACAGAACATGTGCATACGTACCATGCGTAGACGAGAGAAAAGTATAGAGAAAGTACCTACTTAGGATATGTATCTTGTCCAGTAACTATACCTATCTAGAAATATGTGCAGAGAAGACAACCTAGGTTAAATAGTTGAGTCTCGATTATTCCAGGTTTTAAAATCGTATACGTAAGTAGGTCGTTAATGTTAGCAATAAAATAAAGTGGTCAGATAAGTAATTAAAAAGGGACAACAGTACGGATTCCAGTTGGTCTCAGATGCAGGTGCGCACGGCAGTTGAGTAGGTAGAGTGGAGGGCACAAAGATATAAAAGCGCGGAAATCTATCTATAGAACTCATCCATGTACTCGTACCACTATGACTGCTTTACACGATGCGAGTTTACTCGCGAGAATAATTCCCTTTGAGCCTTCGAAAGAATTTACGTACAGTTGTGAAAGAGATCAAGTTGAGATCTCTTTCTGTCATACCGACTTCAACCATAGAGTAAAAGGGACTTAGGAATTCCTTCTCTTTCCGGTGTATACATTTGATAGGAAACGACTGTACACGCTAACGTAAAGTGGTGCTTGCTCGATTGATGTTCGCACAAGTTGACGTCGGAGAATATTTTAGCGCAGTTGAATATAAATAAATTTTAGCATCATAGCGATATGGAACTATGTACAAATGTCAAAATGTATTATTTAAATGAAGAAAACCATTATTTGTGGAAGGCTGACTCCATTGAATAATAAAACCGAAGTATGCGGAATAGAAACCTGGAGAATATTGTGGGTGAGGTGAAAATTGCAAACTTTTTATTTTATTTTATTTATTTATTTAGGAGAAAACACAGAGAGAAATACAGAAAACATAAAATATAACATTATTAATAACAAGTAATCTCCCTCCACTACGTTTCCCTCTGGAACATAAAATAGTATAGATGCACTTGATGCTACACAAGAGTAAACATGAACACAAATGAATTAATCTTAACAGAAACATTTTTGTAATAGAAAAACAGTACAAGTAAAAAAAAAAACTTCTAAAGTTATAAAGTTTCCTGCAGGTGACTCAAAATTCAAAATTGTGCACACGTTTTTTTAAATTGAGAAAATATAAAGGCTATTAAAATTTTAAGAGGTTATAAATTAGAATTATTAATATTAAGTATTAGGTATGATAATTGAGTTAGTATAAGATTAGGTAAGTGGTGAAGATTATATTATCTTAAAGATTTGTTATTAGATGAAATTTTATAATACCAATCCTAAAGATCCTTCAAGCAGATTGCGAACGGTTCGTTTGTAGGTGAAGGCTGAGCTATTAAAAATATCTATAGATAATAGTTTTTTATTGTAGGTATCGCATATACGTCGTATAGGTGCACGGACACCCGCAATGGTCCGGGTTTTGCCCGTGTGAAAAAGGATCGTTAAGCGTGTTCTTCTGCAAGGTGCATGTAAGCCTATTAAATTAAGAAGCAGATCAGGCAGTTGTATGCACCTATACAAATTTGACGAAGCACGGAAGCATCCAGCAATTCACGCCGGATAAGCAAAGTAGGTAATTTATAAGTTTCAAGAAGGTCCACATATGATTGCTTAGTCGAAGTCAACCGATAGTGCAGAGCACGTAGGATTTTTTTTTTGTATAATTTCAATACGGTCAGAATATGTTGCGAAGTATGGGTTCCAAACCACGGATACATATTCCAGCTGTGATCGAACTAGGGCCTGATACAATGTTAAATGTTTTAGCGTTTTTGAATTTTTTCGTTGACCTTAGTATGAAACCAAGCATTTGGATTGCCTTTGTAGTGATATGATCTACGTGAGCGTCAAAATGAAGTTTCTCATCGAGGATGATGCCAAGATCACGAATGCTGCTTACCCTACCGAGATCACGTCCGCCGATGTTGTATGTGTGTAAGTATTTATTTATGTTTTTAGTGAACGTGATTTGCTTGCACTTTTCATAACTCAGATACATATTATTTTCGGTACAGTAAGCAGAGAAGCGATCTAAGGGCCGAGTGCACGAAAGAACAAAAAATCAAAATCAACGTCAAAGTATGATCAAACATGTCACTTTGTGTGGACAGTATGGAAGGAATTCTATGCGGATCACTAAAAGTGACGTGTTTGAACATTGATTAACATGGCAATCTCTTCGTGCAACCGGGGCTTAGTCTTCCTGTAGTAGTCTGCAATCGTTCTGGGTCCTTATAATTTTAAATATTTTTAAGTCATCTGCAAATAGAAGTATAGAAGAGTGGTTAAAACAATGTATTATGTCATTAATAAACAAGATAAAAAGCAAAGGTCCTAATATTGAACCTTGCGGAACCCCAGAACTTATATTTATACTATTGGAAGTGTGACCATTCATAACTACGATCTGACTTCGATTCGATAAGTATGAAGCAAACCGCCTCAGTAGATTGCCCTTGATTCCATTAAATGCTAATTTTCTAAGAAGAATGACATGGTCTACTTTGTCGAACGCTTTCCTGAAGTCAGTATAAATTGTGTTGATTTGTAATCTTTTATCCATGCAATCAAACAAACAGTTGGAAAAGAGCAAGAGATTTGTTACCGTAGATCTGTTTTTGACAAATCCATGCTGTTCTTGTATTATATTGTTTTCAATGACAGCATATACATCGTCCTTTACTTGCTTTTCGAAAACTTTTGGAATACATGATAGAATGGAAATGGGCCGGTAGTTTTCTGTTTCGAACCACTTTTATGAATAGGTGTGCGAGTTTCCAAAATTTAGGAAAGATACCATTGCGTAGACAGATGTTAAATAATTTTGAAAGGGGTTTAGAAATTACACTGTGAGTATATTTAAGAAAAAAGGGACATATTTTATCTGGGCCCGGACCTTTGTTTTCATCTAAGTCTCGAAGTAGTTTGGACACAGATTCGACGTCAAATTCCACATTGGATAAGTGTGGTGAGTAAGGATTGGATATGTTGTCATATGAAGTGACACCAGTTATGCTACCAGACGAGGGCTCGAACGCCGCCTTAAAATTAGAAGAAAACATTTCGCAAATTTCATTTGGATCATCCGATGAGTGGCATTTTAGAGGGGTAACCTGAGGTATTTTTTTTAAGATTTTTTGTGTATTGCCCGAAGTATTTAATGTTATTAGTCGTAGAATGTTCAACGTTTTCTCTGTAAGAATTTTCACACTGTATAAGTAACAACTTTACCTTTCTACGCAGATACGAGAATTGACTATTGTTAGCAGTACCCCCGTAAATTTTCCATCTACACCAAGCTTTTTCTTTACTACGGAATTTTCTAATGAGGGCTGGTGAAAACCAAATTGGAAACCTTTGTGATCGTGTTTTTATTAGAGGAATTAGGGAGTCAATTATACTGTAGATAATTTCGTAAAATCTGGATACAGCAATTTCAGCCTCGAGATGGTCGAGCTCGGTATCCCAGTCAATAGCTTCTATCGCCATACATACTTCTTCATAATTAGCTTTACGGAAGTTGTGTCTGGGAATCTCCATTGCTAACATTGAAGGTAAAGGGATGGTTCATATGTTGAATTCTAGGGCAGGGTGGTGCCTGTCTAATGGCAACAAGGGAATGTCTGGCCTGACCACCTCACAGTTCGTACTACACAGGATTAGGTCATTGTGTTAATTAGATGATTTTGTATTTCCCCAGAAGCGTTAACGGGATCAAGCCATATATTGTCGTTAGCACGGGACCATGTCAACTCACCTATATTGTTGTTGAATAACTTGAGAATTTAAGAATAAAATCCGAGCGCAAACATAAAAAAAACTATGATTGGAATTATTTGCGAATGAAACAAGTTAATAACAAGGAATGACCCTGCTGGCCGAAACTTTATTCGTGATTCGTCACTCAATGTCAAAATGCAAAATCACGTCGTCAATGCTTTACGAACGTTCATGTTCTTCACGAACATTCCCGGAGGTCTTCGCGTACTTCAGGTACTCGATGCCACGTTACGTGTAAACAGGCATATTACATTTACTTATAGGAATTTAATGTCTCTTAATATCTTGACTTGCAACTTCATGGATATTGCGATGGATCCGAACATAGTTCCCTCTGCCTAAAACTGTACTAAATAAAGCCTCCATCTACCTTCTTACATATATGAAAGATGACAAGCAGCAACTCACTCGTCGGCGTTTCCGGTGGGGATCAACTGTATTTCCATGCAACCTAAATCGCACCCAAAACAGCAAGGGGGAAATAAGTGTGACCAAGTGCGCAAAATCGGATTAATGCTAGTTTGGTTACAATAAGAAAAAAATTGGGTGCACTTTTCTATGAGCACATAAGTAAATATGTATTTGTGTGCTACGAGACAGTCGGATACTTTAATCTAATAATAATAATAATAAAGCCTTATATTTACTCAGTTTACAGTTTCGTTCCTTATATGTATGTTATGTTATTTCTGTTGTAACAAGTAGTTTACTGAGTTCCCCATTGCAGGGCATAGGCTCACATTACACAATTAAAAGCTTCATCTATCGGACTTTCATTTGCTGCTGAAAATCAAGATGTACCAAAATAAAGTTTTCAATCGCATTCTTTATTTATGGACAAAAATCACTTGCCGATCAGTCCATATTTGCTGCCAGGGTAGTTTTCGCCCTTCCGCGTGTATGTCCGCTTCGTCGTCCCAGTTTTGATAGGAGTCAGCGGAACCACCTTTAAAACAAAAACTAGTTCAAATATAAACCGGAAGCCACTATTCTCAGCACCAAAGAACGATTTTTTTTATGTAACTGGACATGGATGGCTACTACCAAATTGACTGTCAGATGCCTAACACACCACATGGGAACTAGTGTAACATACGTTACTTTACTATTTTCATTTTTAGGCAATATCAATATCTGTATGTCATATATTTCTTGAACTACACTTACGGTGCCCTTCATAACAATGTCGGTGCCTATGCATACTCACAATGGACATTTATAGTTATCTACATAATGGAAAATTAGACGTTTCAAGGAACCAACGGTCAAAATTCTTCTAGAAACAAAACAACAAACCACGAACATTAGTACCGTCTCTTTCTACCACTCAGCAATTCAGGGATGCTGTCTCCCTCATGCGCCTAGCGAACGTCAGGCGATCCTACAGAGCCAATGGAAGAGAACCACGACGGCAGCCATCTTGTTGTTCGCCTGCCACGGCGCAAGGATATCTCGCCGCCACAGACTGCCGACCGCCGCGAGTAACACCTGTCGCGTCCCGGGGTCTCTCCGTCGCCGCTTTCGGGCTGGTGGAGCACAACCGCACCCTCCGTCTCTTCGGCGCCCACCCCGTGCTCCTTGGAGTGGGCTCCGCCAACCGCTGAGGAGACACCGAGCCGCTCGAGCTTCGCTTCGCGGGGACAGGCGACATTCGCCGCCCGACCACGTGCTCCGGGCGCTCCATCACACCTGAGTCCAAGTGGGGTCCTCCATCGACTCGCTGTGTGGTGCGGTGCGTCCAAAGTTGAGGGGACCCAGCCGCTCGGACTTCGCCGCGCGGGGAGCAGGCGCCATCCGCCGCCCAACCACGTGCCCCAGGCTCATCACCACTAGGTACCGTACCGAACCTTGTTTTTTGCCGGCTTTAGAGTCAGTGCGCGTAACCCTTCTTAGTGTCGTCGTTCGTCTTAATTTCATCAACTTGATCAAAACTATTTGGGGCTCTATATGATACATATTTCAGGAATTTGTTTTGAATATTTTCAATGTTTTTGATATAAGTATCATATTGAGGGTTCCAAACAGTTGATGCGCATTCAAGATGACTTCTTACATACGCAACATACAGAGATTTAAACGTATTTATAGATTTAAAGGAGCTACTAGTGCGCAGTAGGAAACCAAACATTTTATAAGCTTTCAGTTTTTGCTGCAATATTATAAGGAAAACCAGCTCAAACAGCAATCGTGTTAAGCGAAACGAATGTAGTTAGACATCATATTTTCAACATGCTTTTCATGTTTTCGATAATCACACACACACACCCACACACACACCCTCACGACAATCGAGTGGTGATCGATCCTCGCTTTATGAAAGGTCTCAGCTAATAAAACTGAAGGGTGCGGCTGAAGCCTTGGAGTCGTCGTATTACCAGAGTCCCTAGTCCCAGTGGTCACTTAAATTGGGGTTTACGCCAAACCGGTCGACTGGCGTTTTCAAATCTATGGAGAAATTGAAGTGCAGCGCAGTGGGCGTTCAGTAAACCAACATTTGTGAGTCCGAGTTTGATTTGGCAGCTAACTCATTACACCGTAAATATGTTGGCGTTACCGTTTACGCCGACTTCAAGTTTTCATACAAATCGGAAGTCCGAGTTTGACTTTGACAGCTTGAAGAAGTAAAACCACAGAATAGGTATCTAGTAAAAACTTGTATAGAGTTTGAAGTTTTTACGTAACTTCGAAGTTCCGTGAACGCTAATTTAGGTGAGAACTCGGATTGACCACTATGTATTACCTCGAGCGAATTCAATTATTGTAGTAAATCGCCTTAGAAGTTAACCTTACCCTGTCTATGCTATATTATGGCTGTGTACTACATTAGGTTGCTGTCAATTAATTTCGCAATGAGTACTAAATTAATCAGATTGTAGCGTAAGCTAAATTATGTGTAGCCTGACTGCTGCGTCGTCAGCTATGTTTCTTTACGTGCGCCGCGCGCGCACACCAATACTTCATTTAGTGAATATACGATCATCAAGCAGAACACACGTGTTTCACTCCGGCCTAGCGACCCGTCATTTCATCTTCGCTAAATTGGTGACCCCGACTGAAGCAACACGAGAGCCTTCCATCGCCGCCGCCGCAAGACGTCGCGTCTGGCGAGCGGCGGCGCCGCCGCAGATTCGCACCATCACTCCAGCATCACAGGCACGCAACCCGCATCAGTCAGGCTACACATAATGTAGCTTACGCTACAAGATCAAATGTATTATTATGTAACTAAACCAATTTTACTCTTGTTGTTCGTTAATGTTACATGGAATTTAAATAATTTATAAATTCAAATTCATTTTCATTGGATAAACTTAGACTAAGCGGACCTTGATTTTTAAACGAAGTTTGTTTCCAGTTCTTCCCTTGTGTTTGTTGAACTGAATTTAGGGGCAGGAAACCGTTTTGGCCTGGAAGACAATTTCGTTAGTTTAATTCGCAGTTGGCCTGCAAAATTGTGCCCTGCCTAGGAAAAAGAAATAATTTCTTGAAATTTTCAAATCTCAGAGCCCCGCTACCTTTACGACAGTCGCGTGATGTAAAGAACCGGGCATACCTGATTGACGCTGATGTGTGACGGCCAAGGCCGCGCGGCAGGTCGCGAGCGCAGCAGTGGTGGAGGCGGCTCGTTGGCGGCTCCATGACTTGCACGCGAAGGGAACCAGCAGATCCATAGTTAATTTGTATTTAGTAATAATATCCGCACTCAAAATTATGTCATGTGCCTTTAATGGTTTCGTTCTTACCCGTTACTATTAATTTCAGGTTAAACATCTAGAGCAATTTTTTAAATGAGCGGTATTATTTCTGATAAAATTCCCCCACCCCCCAACTTTATTTACGTCAAATATTACTTAGCACTACTAGATTAGATTTTTTAAATTTAAACTGAGTCTGTTGGATTTCTCTGGGGGATGAAATGGAATCGGCGGCGATTGCGGCGGCGCGGCGGGGGCGCGGTGGCAGGGCGTCTATCTGGCTGTCGATGACTCTTCATGACTCCACGACAGCGGTTTAGATAACGCCGATTCATTCATCTGGAAGGCAGTTATTAGACTCGGAAAGCTTTGAGGAAATGTGCACAAAACTCTTAGCCTGAATGTCAAATGTATTAGTTCAAATGAGCTTATTTAAACAAAGATGACAAAGGATTAATTTATTGGACAATGGTGTCAAATGAACACAAGAGATCTGCCCCGCTATTTCAATGGCTTTGTTAGAATTTGTATTTATTTTTTATATAATTCATTATTATTTTCAAGGCGGAATGACGCCTCTTCTGCCGTGCCGCTCGCGCCCCGCGGCAAACAATAAGTAAGGAATTTCAAATATTTATTACTATAATACTGTAAATAATTGATTGATCTAGAGCATTAAACAAAAAAAAAACAAAAAGTTTCCGTAGTAACGTGTACCACAAAACATTGTTCCTTCTTGATCTTGCATGAAAATGATAATTTGAAGGTTTCATAGTTTTCTGGGTTTTTGGTCACTAACAAACAGCACAAAGGAATCGGCTTGGATTCAGCTCAGACTAGCGCAATCTGATTGGGTTGTGCTTATGCCGAGGCTTAGACTTTTGTAATCTGCTTAGGTTGTGCTTAGATTAGAGCGATGTGCTTGGGTTGTGCTAGGACTAGCGCAATTTTCTTGGGATGTATGATCAATAGCGCAATCTGGTTGAGATGTGCTTGTGATTTTATTTGTGATTGGACTAGCGCAATCTGCTTAGTTTGTGCTTGGACTAGCGCAATCTTCTTGGGTTATTCTTAGCCTTGCGCAATATGCTTAGGTTATAGTGGGCTTGTGCTAAGATTGTGTATATAGATGGTGCAAACAGTTTGTGCATGCGAATTGATGAAAAGTTTGCGCTAGCTTGCGCTGCAAGCTGAGCCGAGCGCGCCGCCGCGGCCGCCGGCTTGCGAACACAAGAACACGATCATCAACGCTCAACACCATCAAGGAGCGACGTTGACAGATCGCGCTGAACACACGAAGTGAAGTGACAACGTGCCATCAGCACGCTTTCATTGCACTCATGTCGTTAGTGATTTGCATTTATACATTCCGTCATATACCTACATAATAAACTCATGGAGGACCATTCAACATTAAATCAGCTATAGACGAGCACGCCTCGCCGGTAATAAAATACGATGATGTTCGGTTGCATGTGGGAATGTTATGTCGTTGCCTTGGGAATAAACTGGCAAGAGTGCATGGAGGTACTAGTTTCGATAATAATATCTATACACTTAAACATTATTAAGAACCAACAATGTTCTGAATGCTCTAGTTGCCTGAAGTGTGCGGGCTGAAAAAAAATTTAGAGTCAGTCTTTGCTCATCTCATAGGAAATACATAAGTTTTCTTTAATGTTCTTGCACTAAATGTAACGTTTATCTACAAACATTTTAACTGAACTTACCTAATTTTTGTTGGACAAACCTGCTTTTTCCTACAAATGGCTCCGTAGTTCTTACTTTACGTACCAATATCTTACACCACATACCTAGGTACATTTATTTGGCATTTCCCGTACTGATAAACGGTCCGTTTACGTAGACAACTGAATTTCAAAGTGTTTTACTTTCCGAGCATCGAAACATTTTCTACTGGTTATTTTTCGGAAATCAAAATGTTTTTGTCAAAATTATTTCTAGAAATTAAGGCACAAACACATTTTTGTTTCTACAGCGATTTAAAAAAGCCTGCCCTTCGATTTCTTCGTTTCATCTGCGACGTTCGCCTATTGCGACTTACCTACTCGTGGAAAACAATTCGAAGAATTACCTAATACATTTACCAATAAGAGAGGCTTCCATTGCTTTTATCGAATGGCCTTGATGCGAAACGACCCTTGATTCCCGCTCCCCGTCCCCCGACCGCCGTCCTCGCCCGCACCCGAACCGGGATATTATTACGCGCGCGATGAGGTTCGCGTTTTTGTCGGCGACATATTGCGGAGCTACTCGTGATGCAGAAGAAAGAGCCGGCAATATTAGATACATTTACATTCCCGGGAATGGGTGACGGGGGAACGACCCATCACGTCACGTACATTATCCGCGAGATTGTGGGGATTGTGGTCGGTTGTTTATGAAGGCATGTGTGTTTGCGATTTGTTTGTTTCATTTTAGAGTTCCCTAAAGCCTCCGCTGTCCGTCCGTCCGTCCGTCCGTCCGTCCGTCCGTCCGTCCGTCCGTCCGTCCGTCCGTCCGTCCGTCCGTCCGTCCGTCCGTTCGTCCGTCTGCCACAGGGCTGTATCTCGTGAACCGTAATAGGTAGGCAGCTGACATTTTCACAGAGTGTGTATTTATTTTGCCGCTATAACAAAAAATAGGTAAAATAAAAAAAATATAAAAATCAAAGGGGGGGGGGGGGGCATACAAAAAACGTAATTTTTTTATGTTGATGGTACGGAACCCTTTGTGTGCGAGTCCGACTCACACTTGGCCGGTTTTTTATATTCTTTCTAGCAGCAGCACGCAGTAATAAAGGTGTGACCATATTTGGAAAATACTATTTTGAGCGTTTCCTCTCTCTTGTTTCCGACTTGCTCCACCCACGCCGAGGTCATAGCCTTGCCGATAGAATCCAATGATGATTCAATAATCATATTCATTTAATAATGCCGGCACATAACGTACGAGGTAACTAAATACCCGATTCCTGTCATACATGATGATGTGTGGTCACACGGACAAAATTAAATAAGAACGTGATTTACCTACGTGAACGTATTGTCTCTGACTGGTGTGGAAGAAGCCTATAGAAAACAGGCTTCGTTTAAAAAACCCAGATTTTCATGCAATATTTTACGGTTAGTGACACATTCCAAAATTGTAAACGTTTTAAGTTAAATGTTGTTCATTCAAGCGATTAATAAAGCCATTGTATAGTAGAATGCTGCATTGTGTTTGACACCAATGAATAGACATTGTCTTAAAGACTAAAATTTTTACTTATTTGCTCATCCTCGATTGAATGAAAATCTAAATGAGAATGGTTGTAACACATAATACCTACTTTTTGTATCGAATTCGTCTGTTCCGCGAAATAATAGGCTTGGTGAATAACATAATCGCTTCTCTTTTTCTAGCATTTTTTAGGGTTCCGTACCCAAAGGGTGAAAACGGAACCCTATTACTAAGCCTCCGCTGTCCGTCCGTCCGTCGGTCTGTCACTGGGCTGTATCTTGTGAACCGTAATAGGTTGGCAGCTGAAATGTTCAGAGAGTGTGTATGTATTTTGCCGCTATAACAACAAATAGGTAAAATAAAAAAATAATAAAAATTAAAGGGGGCCTCATACAAAAAACGTGTTTTTTTAAATTAAATCTTGCACGCAACCCTTCGTGCGCGAGTCCGACTCGCACTTGGCCGGTTATTTTTCTTTTATTCTCATGAAGGCTTCGCGCGACATTCTAAGTAATAAGAATCATTTCTTTATTTACAGATGACCTGCCGGAATATTCCTGGAATTCCGTAATCAGGAATCAGGAATCCTGAGTCTAGAAAACCGTTTTTATAGCGATTTTCAAACCGAGTTTTTCGACAGAAAACCTCAATTGTTTAAAAAAACTATGCGCCGGATTGGTTTTATAGACCCAGTTTTCCTGATCCAGATTACGGAATTCCAGGAATAGGTCTGTTTTCTAAAGCACCCAACTATAATAATGTGGATATATTTGTTGTTTGTATTATCAGATATTTTCTGCCAAATAACATTATTTTACCAACTTCATTACAGACAAAAAAACGCATATTCCTCACTCTCAACTCCTTACAGATCTGTACAGGTTTTCACATAAATAAAGGTGTGATTTTTGTAAATTTGTGAATTCCTTTGCATGAATATGTTGTCTATCTTTTTTATGAGATACGGTTTAAAAAAAACCATTTACGGATGTAAAATATTTAGATATTTTCGTTGCATCTATAGGGAAATTGAGTTGCATAATGAAGATGTCGAGTTTGAGGTCGCGATGATCGCATGGATGCCTTTATGTCCAGACACGGACCGCGCGCGTCCTACACAAACACCGGAGATCCCAAGAAGGAGCGCGCAGGCGCAGGAAGGAAGGACGAATGACTCAATACACGCGCGTGAGCGAAATGCTGACGGCTCCGACGACGCACGTGAAATTAACCTACCAGTAAGTTAATCATATTTGACACGTTCGTAACGTTACCTGTATAAAGGCTCACCTCTCTAAAATTAGCAGCACCGTTGCTCATCTTTATCGCTGTTATCGCTAAACGGATTCGGTCTTATGGTTTCATATATTTGTATGTTACTGGATATGAACGGCTAATATCAGAACTACTGTCATGATATTCCACACCACAAAGCAATAAGGTTTCGTGCTAGGAGGCTCTCATGGCTACAGGTTAAGATGAGATGAACGAATCATTAGGTAAACGGTGGGTCGCGAAGTCATCTCCTTGAATCACCAATATGGGCCAAAGAAAAAAAAAATAAGGGCGATTAGCAAATTTAAATTAATCTTGTGTTTTTTCTATCATCGGAAGTGAAATATTTTTTCCATCTCGTTCTATTGGCCGTACTTACTAAAAATATAAATATCACAAGCAAAAAATGTAAAGGTCGAGCCAGCTTTTTGCAAGACGCGGCATATGGCAGGGTTACGCCGATAACTGTGGCAGCTACCGGTGCTCATAAAATGTTATTTTAAGTACGTGTCGGTGCATTTTGTGAGTTTTATGATCAACTTTAAAAATACAAAAAAACAGTTTAACTGTAGAGGTATTAATAATTATTTTTGTTGCGTGTATCTTTCGTTTCATTGGATAAATAGTCGATCAGCAACATTGTTGTTATTTTTTCCGGGTCATTCAACGAACCATTTCGCTCGGAATTTCTGTGAGGGATAAGATTATAAAAGAGGTGATCCGTCAGAGAATGAAAGTGACCGTATATAGTTCACTGACTTCACAACCCTCAGCTACCTGACATCTTAAAGCATCTTATAGTATATTTAAATGTTGTCACCGTAAGATAACTTTGGGATTTTTGTAGCTGGAGGTGGTGAAAGCGAGCGAAGCGAACTAATTGGCGTGGCAAGTGGCTGGCCACTTGACTGGAGCAGTCGAGTTCGGAGTTCGGAGCGGTTCGGGGGTGGCCGGGTGAGCAGGGCTTGTGCGAAACTTTGGAGGAAGCCTGCGTTCAGCCTCGCGTTCAGCAGTGATGATGAAATGAAAATCATCGTTTCACTGACAATAACATTTTCCGTGTTGAGACAACATTTTAAAAAGGGCGATAGGATAGGGGTATAGATAGGATGGCAGGAAACTAATATTTACTCCTTTATGGACACTACTTTTACGGTCTTTATATAGAAGCTCCATCTTTGAACTAATGTCAGTCATTGTTTAAAAATGCATATCAAAGAAAAATATAGCATATGACATAAATCATAAAATAAAATGCCAAAAAAGCAAGACTATTTCTTTTTGGGTAAATGACACACACCGAACCACACCAAATGGTAGCTAAGTGCCATGCCAGGGCGTTTCTTATTCTGCTACATTGAATTGGATGGAAACACGGACCATTTTCATTGCCTCTTCGACCATCGTTCATTCAATGTGGTGATACTTATCGGGGTGGAGTCCGAACAACGACTGATAAATCGCTTAGTTGCCTCTTAAACATGCACGAGAAAAAGTACAATGAGAACACTTATTCTTAAGGTGGCCCAACCCGGCTGGCCTAACTCATTCGCAGGCACGGTACAAAACCGTGCTGTTGCGCTCTAGTACCTTCTCTGTTTCAAAGAATAAGACAGGCTCCGTGATGAGGAAGATGCAACATGTCCACAAAAAAGACAATTTGCATAGTGTATGATTTGGTAAGATTTACGAAAATTTTAATTTAAAAACGACTTATAGCTAAAAGTAAACCACGACCGCTGTAGTAAAAAATCGAACAAAAACCAAATAGATTATAAATATTGATTAAATAAGCTATGTCTGATGACTAATCTTTTTAGATGTTCTTACTTTATCATTGCGTAATCCACCTCCAAAGTTATTGTATAAAACGCGCGAAAAATGCGAACTTTCGGACCTTATAACTTAGAAACCAAACACAATTTTACAATGCCAATAGTCATCAGACATCTAGTTCGATCAAATAAAGCTATTTGAAGCAAAATTATGGATCTCTGACAAGAAATATGGGCGTGATCTTCTTTCCCCTTTTGTATGGGGAGATGAGCGGGATGGGCCACCTTAACTGCCGGAACCGACAAAGTACATACGCAGACCAAGACCGTTATCAAAATAAAATAAAATTGATCTTTGTTATCATATCAGCAGCAGGCATACAGGAGATACGGAGTGGCGACCGATATTCATTCGCAGACTGCTATAGCGTAGCCACTTTTTAGTGATAATATACTGACGGCAGCGCCGGCCAGTCAGTTCGCTTACGAACTGGCATGCTCCTAATGTTCTCGAATTTCAACGACACGTAAGAACTGCACATGATGCGATTTAGTGCAAAGGGCATTACCTATAAGGACCAGTTTTTCTCTTTCGTTTTCTTGCTCGATGACTATACAACGAGTCTGTGAACGCGTCGCGTTGCGTCACGTTGCGTCACGTCGCGTCGGATGCAAGCGCAGCAAGTGTCGTTACCTCGACATTGTCCATTGACACGTGAGCGTTGAATATTGACGAGCCGCTCGAAATCAACTTTCTACGGCGGCCCATTATGTTCTCTCCAATTAGCGGAATAATGGAGCGATCATCTCGGGGTATCGCTCTGCGCACGCGCGCCTCCCACTCCCCACCACCAGCGCCAAGCCCCGCGCGGCGTATATCACGCTCGCGTCTTCTAGAATCAACGGTCGCTTACGAACATTTCTGATGTACCCACAGAAGACAAATAGTAGAAGTGTTACTCGCCATTCTGCCCTATGGAAATTGTGCAAGGGATTAATGAGCTCACGGAATGGCACACACAAGCCACTCACAAACATAGCCGCCGGGAGCGCATGGCTCTCGAAATGCGTTCGGCAAGTCAGTTCCCCCAGCCATGTTCAAAATGTTTGAGACTATGAAATGTATTATGGATTTTTTAAACGGTCGTAACTTTTAAATAAAATATATGAGAACGTCTTTTTTTGGCTGCTATTTTCCAGGCGGTTTCTCTCAAAAAACATTCATTTCTTAGCGCTGCAAATAACGCTTCTACGAAACCCTATCACAAAAGTCCCAACAAACATGATATGTTATTATTATGATATCTGGTTTTTTCTCGTTTCCATGATTAGACAATTTTGTACATTTGTTTTCTACGACAATGCGAGGTTTTGCTTTATCATTATTTTATTGGTACGAAAAAAGCTATGGGTCTGGCTCTAGTCTCAAACGCGCCCTTTGGCCTCAATTGAACTCATATTAACGGTTGTTTAAACATTCGGAAAAAAATAACTAATGAAGTTATACTCATGTGGTAGTGAAACAATCAATTACTTCTGCTCAAAACTGATTTCTGAAGCGCTCATTTTATATCCTTTACGCTTGACCTGGTTTTTTTACAGCAACTCACTAAGAACATAGATTAAAGTACTCAGAAGCGTTTAAATATATACAAAAACTAAAATAAACATTGTAATGAAATAATCAAAGGCATTTAAATAGTTACAAAAAACTAAGATTAACTTTGTAATGGCGGAAGTTCTGCCTCAAATGGCCGATAGAGATGAACATTCATGGCCACAGGATAAAGTTGTAAGTCATGAAATCTTCAATCCCAATGAAGACGTGGCTCCGTCAGAGTTTACATATATAAATCAAACATAATAAAACTCCCGCTTTTGTAGTCGAGGCTCAGTCGTCGATCAAGTGGACAATAACAGATGTGGTCGTTACAGCCTCGGCGACCGCCACAATTAGGGATAAAAGAGTTTCTCTAAAGGATATCTCGGCTCCGGCTTTGATGGATGGCGATCCGACGGCCGGGAGCGCACTGGTGGCGGCAGAGACGGCCTGGTGTGGAAGAAAATAAAAAGTTTTTGCAAATGCAGACGTATGCATGATTATGATTCTTTTAAAAACGTGGGTTTTTGAAATCTGTGTTTTTTTACGTCTGTATTGTAACAGGCCGTCCGCCTTTACAGATTACAGATTGCAGAAAGAAAGCATTGTTTAGCAACGGTAAATAAACCAAGTACAATAAAAAAGTATTGTTTGATCAAAAGTAATTGTTTTCATAACAGTATACTGCATGGAGGTGCCATGGTATACTGCCTGTATCAGCTTTATGCTCAATTAATGTTCATATAATCGACCGTGAAGCAAGAACACATTAATTCAAGAAAGAGTCCTGTAAAATTGACTACTTTACGAACTTAGGTGAAAAATAATTTATTTTTATCTAAGTTTACGAATACCTTATATTGCATTGATTACGGGAGGACAAACTGTGTGTTCAATTGTTACAAATTTTAGTCCAACAAACCAAACGGTCGCTAGGTGCCTTGCCAGGACCTTCCGTGGAAATCCTGGTTCCCGAAACCCTCTTCATAAATTACTTGCAACTTTATGCTACCCCTTTGGCGAATGTAGGTATCCCTTCACATCTCTACGATTCTTGCTATGTCTCACCATGCATTAGAATCTGTAATTATGTAAGGGACAATACGACGAGTACATGCCCGCCCGACCCCGGGCCCGGAAGGTTTGGGACCATTGTTGCGACTGACAGGACCGCTAAGTTTATGGTCCTATCATTATCCTCACCAGGCGTAGTCGCCGGTGAGGGATCCCAACGCCATATTTAGAAATAAATAACAACAGCGTGCATTTTCGAGCTGAGAATGCTTTAAAATGTCATCGTAATAATTCGTATAAATATCTCATGATTAATGAATCGTATAAATATTGCTAAGGACACACGCCTGTGATACACGCAATCTGCCCGAACCATTTAGAGATCAACATACTATTCTGAGGGATTAGCGTTCTGAGGGAGAACTCAACATCGGGTTTTTATAAAGACGACCCAAGGCTGCTTATAAACTGTTTCCAGAACCAACTTAATGCACACTTTAATATTATTAGTAATGTCAATACATATCTCTATACTCAATGTATTTGTCCGAGGAATTCGATAGCTCATGATTCATTGTAACAGATCTCCGGGTAGCCATGACTCGTGCAAGATGTAAATAGCGGAAGTATTCGTCTCGGGCCGATCGGAAATAGCTGATTATTTAGACTCAGATCGGAGATATAACTCATAAATTCAATTTAATCGCGTGCATTTCGAGAAAACCTGATGAGGAAATGATGAAATGGCGTGTTAATGTAAAATGGTCCAGCAACAAGGCTTCGTCGCTGAGTTTATTGCGTAAGTAAAGGCCCCATTAGAAAGGGATGCGTATTTACTGGAGTGCTTGCGAAGATATACTAAAGCTTTACTGACAAAATGGCTCCAGAATGTCGAGTTAACTGACGTCTCAGAATTTAATGTTATCATAGCCGGTCGTGAAGATAAGTTTCAGTTTTTCAATAATTCCATACTGGGACGGAACAGCAGAATATCCAAAAAAACGTTTAAAAAAATACCGACTTCAATCACTAAGAGCGTAATATTCTTTCATAAAAATATAAAAGGACCACCCCTGAGATATACCCTAATAATGAGAAGAATAATTATTCAAATCGGTTGACGATTTGCGGAGATATCTAGTAACATACATACAAAAAAACGCACAGACGAATTGAGAACCTTATTTTTTAAAGTCAGTTAAAAAGGAATGTTATGCTTTCTTCTTCGTAATCACATGCATCCCGACGATTCGTTTTTTAAAAAATGGTGCTGATTTCCAACGCTGGAAAAACTTCTAGTATTCAGTTCATCCAGTTGTAGATTCTCCAAGTAAACTCCTAAGTTTATCAACTGAAGTAACTGTTATACTCGTCTCGTTCACGTAACCTATCGTGCCAGACGAATCAGTACAATAAAATAGAAAACATGTAAAGAGCAATTCAGCGGCTCGAAACTGAGTGGCTGTAATTTGGCTAGGTGCGAGAGAACAAGTTCCCTTTCTATGGGCAGCGGAGCGAGCAGGGTTGGCCCACAATGCGCACGTACTCGGCAGACTTTAATGTGGACAATGCATTAGTACAAGCATCGGTAGAGAGTGACGCAGCCTTGGCAAGGTTGGACCTGGTCATGTGATGGTTGCAACACAACATTGTAGGTCGATAATAAGGTCGATTTGTCTGGTGGTTGTCTCGCGAGCACGTAATTGTTTATCTGACCAAAACGATTATATTAACTATCCAAACCATACCCTTGTACAGCTCGTGGTGTCGGGGCTAGAGACTTGCCTTGAGAGGTTATAGGGTTAACCTATGGATGAAGCGGAAATGAAAATTTGTCCCAGTTTTATATCCAGGTCAGTGTAGCCGTGCTCATATAGGGAAGGTCCTGGCATGACACCTAATTAATAATATCATGGGCTAATATAATGCCGGTATTTGTGTGGTACGACGAAAGGAAATTTACAATATGATGACCAAATATGATCATGTACGGTTAATCACCTTTAACTTTCTGTATATAAAATTAATGAGTAAACTGGCTCATTTCATTTATTTAAACTTTTGTAGTAGTCAAACTTCACTAAGTTATTTAAAAAACGGAATGCTCCGCGGATTCTATCGACTCTGTAAAGAAGAATCCGCAAAGAAACGCTAAAGAAAGTCTACAGCAACGAAATGATCTAAATTCGGGTCTCACTATCAGTCGATGTATTAACTCGTCCAAGATATTATTAGACATTACATATCTAGCTACCTCCATTGTGTATTTGTTTTTCTCATATTAATACTACATACTTACTCCACTAACTTTTTGTTAACGGAATGCAACGGCTTATTCGCAAAATGTTAGCAAATAAAAAGAGGTGATCGGCGCAGGAGCGGCCTTCCGCGAAGTGGTTAGAGGTTTCGACAGAGCGAGTTGTAGGTGCACGGCGGCGGCGGCGGCGGCGGCGTGCTCCACGCAGCTTAGCAATGCGGATGTCGACAACGTGCGCGTTGCCGCGCGCCGCCTCTTCTCTGACGCCCGCGCCGTGTGCCTCCGCGCCGTGTGCCGCCCCGCTCCGTGCCGTCTCCGCCCGCCCCCGTGCAGCAGCGAAATAACCGGCGAAATTTTTCGATTTCCAACCGAGCGGCCTCCCGTCAAAATGCAATTGCCTAAGTGAGCATCTCTCAACGGATGCTCGCATTGATAATTAAATGTATAAATTAATAAATTCGGTATCAGGGAAAAAACATTTCTCTTCATGAAAAAAAAAAACATTTATTTTCAAAATTACAAACGATAAAATTAATTGTCCCTTCTTATTAGAAAAAGTATCGTTTAAATTCCCCAGACGTGGTGCAAGAGCAACTAATTTTATTCCTCTTAAAATTAATAAATTTAGAGCAAATCTCGGTTTTCATTCGTCTCTTTCAAAAATATTTTTTTCCAATTTCAACGCAATATCAAAAATTAAAGATTTTGATTTTGATTTGAATGTGTGTTCTGGAATGGCAATGGAGGGAAAAATTAAGAAAAATCTCAGAAAGGTGGTAACTGTTTATCCATATATGTAACATGTAATATTCGTTTTAAATTTTTTTTTTCTTTTATCTTCTTGTTCTATTATTGTGTTTTGCTTGTTATGTGCTAGTGTCATTTGAAATTTTAGCTCGAATTGTGCTAGGTTACGTATTAATTTGTAGTGAATGTTGTGTTCGTCTATAATTAAGAATACGCTCAGTCTTTTATCCTCTATCTGTATTTTCTATGTATGTTTGAGTGGTGTTCTTGTTGATGAACCAAAAAAAATAAATAAAAAAAAAGCAGCAGTGTCGAGCATTATACCCTACATATATCTCTTCAGCTTATGCAGTTTACAACATCGAGGTTGTCGGCGAGAAAATACTCTACACAAGACATGTTCTGTGCCCAGCAGCATTTTCTGGTCCGGCGTAAAATATTGACTTACATTTTAGGATTTCCCGCTTTTTTTAAGCGAGCATGTTTTTTCCTCGATATGGCGTAGAATGTTCAGGCCATCCGTCAGGTCAACACCGAGAATCCTGATATGGCCGTTGATATTCAGACTTGTACCCTGGAACGTCGGAACTGTATTGAACGGTGTTCACTCTACACCGGCATGCATGTGTCTTGCTCGAGTTATACTCAATGAGGCTCCCGCGTCCCGAAACTTTATCAAGGGTAACTTCGAGGCTAATTACGATATCCGCCTCCACGTCAGCTCGGCTAACGGTCATTTGACCGGTGTACCTGGCTAGCACCGTGTTATCATCAGTAGAGATTTTTTTTGCAGCAGAAAAAAGATTGTTGACAGCACGGAGCCCTACGGTAACATGGCATTGGAATAACAACCGTCAACCAAGACTTTTAAAAGAAAAAAAAAGCTTGGAAAGCGGGCCTTGTGCCGGACCCGGTAAAATGCTTTCGCGGTGTCCAGCGCGATATGATTTGAGCTTCGCCAAGATTTTCGTACTCTACCAATGATCAATGTGTCGGCACTCAAATTGTCACCGGTCTCCTTTGCTTGATTTGAACATACCGCCTTTGAACCATCGAAGTTATCTTTCGGTGTTTAAGTGACGTATCTGACCTAAATACCTGGAACAAAATTAATTCCAAGCTCGAGTCAAATACTAACCAAAATGTGTTTCTACAGTTGATAGAAATTCATAAGTTTAACCACGTGCACAGCAGACTCGTACTGTTGTACTAATATTTACGTACGTGTTCCGACGAATGCACGTTCAAACAAACAGAAAATTATGAAATACTGAAACTGGCGCGTGGCGCACAACGCAAAGTAGACTAAACATTCAACCGCTGCTAGCTGATTTTCTTGGTAATGAAGATTACTATAGTATATTTCAGATAAGCGCGATGCACCGCGCACCCCTCCAGTTTTACGAGAACAAAAGGCTTGCTTGTGATTAGTGCGTTACCTTCGACGGCGTCGGTTATCCGGCCTATTCCACACGTGCTTCTTTTAGTTGTGAATCGGACTTTGTACGATACGGACGTGTTTACCACACATATACTGTACGAGTAACCATTCATGGCCATTCTTTAAATTGTAAGATGTCGCATTTCTGTGCCAACTGGGAATAAAAAAAAACACATGTATATAATCACAAATGTATTCATATATAATTGAATTATTTAAAAAATATGATACTTAGTCAAAAGTTGCAAAGGATTTATTTTATGACAGGTATTTTTATGAATACACAAAAAGGGAAGGGACATTCCAAAAGAAAACATTTGGTCCAGATTGGGGACGTCTTTAAAATAATATGAGCAATGTATGAAAAAATCTTATTTTTTTATATGTTAAATTTGAATATTTAAAGCTTAGTAGTGTTATCAATACTAACCTATAATCATAAAATAAAAATATGGTTTGTTAACACAACTTTTACAAAAAATACGGGTAAATTCTTTATCTTAATTTTTTTTTAAATGCGTGCGTGTAAAACAGGCCGCCCGCACATTTCGAATATTTGAACGTGATTTGGTGTAAGGGTTGCCGCCCACTTGTGTTCTCTCCTTTTCTGTTATACGCAGTACATAGAGTGAGAGGGGCTTATGCATCGCGGTTAACTGAATTAGAGTATATCTGAAAATTAAGTACCATTGTTTTCTGTTAACTTTTCAACAATTCAATTTATTATAATTGGAGTTTCTTTCTTTTAAGCAGTTCTTCAAAACGAGAATGAGGTTTTTTTAAGAATGTTAATTTTGGAACTGGAATCTCCTTCCATTCATTGTGGCATGAAAACTTTCGACGATGTTTCAGCCAGTCATGAATCCAGGATTTCGCCTGTGAAGCTTCAATTTCCGGGGACCCAAGATAGGTCTTACGAGGATTTAAAAGTCTGTCCGAGGAATTAGCTTGCGAAGGACAAAAACGTGTCTTAACATGCTCTAAATAAAGTGCTTCAGTCATGATCAAGGGGGGGGGGGGGGCTATGCACCAATTGCCCCCTTCTTCATCTAGTAAAATAGTTTTAAGTTTCCATAAGTATAGTTATTATACCTTTTAATACAGGGAATATAAATATTACTGCCTATAACTATTGTAAGTGCAGGTTCTATTTTTTACCATCAGCAAGCGGAGAGCATCATCGGAGCGTGGACAATCTCTCTGAGAACTTCGCGTACGCATCGAGATGAACGTCACGTCCAACAAATAGACTTATAAAGGGATAATGGCCGGTGCAGGACACGAAATTATACCTAACAATAACAGCGAAATTATCATCTCATAGCAATTTGTAGCGCCATATAGGCTCCACCGTGGGAGATAGAATGTCTAAAGAATGGCAATAGCTCATAACGGTTTGAAAATATGTTTTTTTTAATAGTAGGCATAGATTAAAATGTTCATTATGGTTGAGAATCCGGACCCTGTGAATTCTACTTCCCTACTTATAAGGCGGTAAACCCGCCTGGGGTTGGTCCCATCGCAGAAGTCCCATGGAAGGAAGAATTTCAATATTTGTGGTCTTATGGAAGAAAGGTTTTGGAACGGGACTTTTTTCTTTGGAAATGCGGTGTGTCTTATATTTTTGGATTTATTTATTTATTTCAAACACATATTGTTGTTACATTGAGTCTTAAATAGCAAATTTAAAGTTTACAGTGGTGTATAGAATTCAAAGTAAATAATTGAATGTCCACATGGACGTAAAATGCCTTCGAGCCAGGTTCTCCCACAAAGTTCGAAATCCCTCTGTATTGGACTAAATCAAGATATCACGAGGAGCGCGAACCGAAACAAAAGACACTGACGCGCACTACCTGCCAGGCGCGCTACCTGTCCCCTCCCCCGCACGCCTTTCACAATTATCTGCCTCGCCTACGACCGATACCCACGAAAAGCCCTATGATATTATTATGACTGCTTGCACCGAGATATAGATTGCCTTACTCACACATTATGCCCCGAAATATGTTCATTTGTATTATGTTGTAAATATACGATACTTAGATAATGTGTGTTTAGGACTGTAAGATAAATAACGTGTACAGCTCAGTTAAGTAACCTCAGGCGAGGCCACGATATGTTTTTTGATAATTGTGTTAGCTATAAGTCCTTTTAGAATAATATTGTAAATAAAGTATATGAGTCTTGTTGTAAATAAATGTATATACGTGCCGCATGACTCCACGAACAATATTATAATATTTTAGAAGCTATATGGTCTTAGTGTTTTATAACCTATGTAAAGCCACACGGAAGAAATATATGTTTTTGTTATTTTGAGAATATATCATATACGAGATATTATGTAAATTTACGAAAAGTCCATTTTAAAATAAAAGCAGCGGACGCGCTCTGCGCGCCGCGGACGAATTTAGCACAACGACGCGCGCGCCCTCTTGGCGGCCGAACGAGGCAACTCGAAAAATGTACCATGTAAAATATCTTTGAAAGCAAGAAATTGTATTAAATCTTAAAGTTACGAATTTATTTGTACATGTATGGAAAGAGCGAAAAAAGTACCTATCGAATGATGTACCCAACACGAAAGTCTAGCATGTGTACCACGAATGGGGTTGAGGCAAAGTTATATTTATGCAAGAAATTGTAATGGGAGACAACAATATTGAGCCTATTTTACGAGTCTCCACAAAAGGCCAATATACCTTATACTATTTGGATAGATCTCAGCGAGATCTATCCGCACATATGTTTAGATTTTAAGTCCAACATGTACAACCAAAGATATAAGGCTAGAGCAGTACATTTTGTAAAACGAAATAGGAATCAAAGTACGGAGAGGCTCTAGTGGCCGTCTATTTTATTACTTTTCAAGGTAGTTAAGGAAATTAAATTTCAATATACGTTACGTTCGCTACAACATTACGGTGTTTTATTCTGATCGAAATACTACGCTTCGGTTCCGGCACCACGACCCCTGACCTACGAGATCTCCGGATCGACATCGAGTCCTGCAGGGAGGCACCCCGTCGGCTGGAACTGGAGGTAGCGGACGTCGCTACGATCGAGCTATCGGAGACCCTGTACCCCGCCGCCTCCGCCCGCCGTCCACGTACTACAGTCCACTGAGCTTCGGGGGGTGGCGGATACATCTGGTCCACTTCGAGCCGGATCCAGTCCCTGCGACCTGGATCACGACAACATCATGCCGATCACGAGAAGCCGGAAGAACGCGGAACGACCTGCGGCTGCAACAAGAACTCCGTCGGAACAAGCCACGACCGCGGCCATCTCCACGACGCCAGAGGCCGCGACCAACCCCACGACGTCCGGCCCCCCTGCGCCACCCGAGGGAGGGACCGACTCACCGAAGCAGCCGTCCGGGACGCCGCCGACAGAACGAGCCGAGAGGACCGCCACGCCTTCCACACGTCCACGTGCCACCGCGACGGAGACCAACACGTGGTCTCATGGCACCACGACGGCGGACACGCACGACACCGTGCGACCACGACCAGACAACGGACCTCCGGCACCGGCACGCAGCGGACGAGCGGCATCTACGACCAGCACGGCCAGATCCAGACAGCGACGTCAGGCCGAGATGGAGCTGGCCAAGCGGAAGCTGGAAGAAGCCCAAGCAGCGACGCAGCTAGCCCAGGCGCGGCTAATCTGCCTAGAAGAAGAATCATCGTGCGGCGGCGACGACCTCGACGAGCCGAACCGGGAGGAGCTGACCCGAAAATGGCTGCAGCAACAAGAGGACGCGAGACTGCTGCCAGCCGAACGAGCCCCGCACGTGAACGAGCCTGTGTGCAAAGTGACAGTACCTGTGCCCGAAGTGACGATACCTGTGCGCGAAGTGACGATACCTGTGCGCGAAGTGACTGCTCCTGCCCACCGAGTGACCGACCCAGTGCCTGCGAGGGAGCGAGCCTGGAACGCCGACGCCGCAGCCGCCGCATCGCCGGCCACCGCGGACCATGTGAGTAAGGCTATTTTATATCTTGGTGCAAAGCAGTCACTTAACGATCTCCCTAATTTTGATGGTTCCATTGGGCAATGGTATATTTATGCGGACACGTTAAATTCACTTTTAAATAATAAAAGTTTGTCCGATCGCGATGTTTTTGCAAAAGTTCAAAAGTCACTGCAAGGAGAGGCGCGCCGTACGGTTTCAGTACTTTTGAATCACCCGTCAAATCTGAAAAGAATTTTTAACCGGCTAGAAGATAAATACGGGTCCCCTTCTATTGTTGTGTCTCAAATGTTAACTTCGATAAAATCATTTCCGAGAATTCGCGACTCAACAAGCCGAGAAAGTTTGTGCGATCTGGCTACACTTATTGGAGGTCTCATGTCTGTTGTGTATTCGGACTCCGTGTCTTATTTTAATAATTCCGACCGCGCAGCAAACTACCGAGCTCGCGTTGAAGATACCGATTTGCTTAATAGTATCGAAGATAAGTTACCGGAGCATCTACGTCATATGTGGTGGCTTCACGCGCAGAACGATCAGTCGAAACAACCTCCAATTTGTATATTTGAGCGATGGTTAGACCAAATCGCACACAACATCCCGAGACGTTTTGATTTAGCAACACCCGCAGTAGCGTCAAGTGGCGCGCCTCAGCCAATCAGGGAGCCGCGCAACCTCCCACGCGCTACGTACGCCCGACCCCCACTCCCGCCGCATCCACGAGTGTTCGCTGCTACCGCGAGCGAGAATTTTAAAAGCAGCGACGCTAAATTTGTAAGAAAATGCGAGTTGTGCGAGCAAGACGGACATGAATATAATTATTGTTCAAAATTCATGGGTATGTCGGTTGACGATAGATTTTTAACGGTTCAGAGATTAAATGGATGTTACCGTTGCTTAAAGGTAGGGCATCGCGGCAACTATTGCCTTAAGAGTAAGTCACGAAAAACTCACCCACTGTTGAGGAGGTCCAACGAACAAAAACATAATCCGACCTCTGAAACAGAAGATAAACGCGAAGTTGACGTAGGCTGCGTAAGTTGCTCCAGCAAAGTTCTATTGAAAATATTGCCTGTGATTTTACGCGGACCTAACGGAAGTATTAAAACGTCAGCTTTCCTTGATGACGGGTCAGCTATCACGTTAATGAACGAGGACCTCGCTACGAAATTAGGGCTACCGGGGCCAACGAGTGAGCTGACCCTACGCGGCATAGCCGGAACTACGACCGACGCGTCTCGTCACGTAGGATTGCACATTAAGGGCGCGGACAGTAAAGCCAAAGAATTTTTTATTAATGCCAAAACGATGAAAACGCTTCATTTGCCGGCCGCGTCGTCGATACCGACGGCGACGTTACGGGCCTTCAGCCATTTGAAAGGAATTAAGCTAAATTTAGAAAATCCTTCGCCCGTAGGTATTTTGATAGGTCAGGACAACTGGCACCTTATTGTGGGCCGGCAGATAAGAAACGGTGCACCTAACGAGCCGGCAGCCTCATTTACTCACCTCGGATGGTGCATTCACGGGCACTTGAACGGCCACAGAAATGAGAATAACGTAAATTACGTGATGCACGTTAATACCGACGTATCTGAGTTAATTCGACGGCACGTAGGAGCCGAGGAAATGGGAGTCGAGCCCAAACAACGCATTACGCCGAGCCTTAGGCAAGCTCACAGTATTCTGGAAAGTACAACAAAAAAGATCGACGGACCACGTTGGGAAACCGGACTCCTATGGAAGGACAGCGATACCAGTTTCCCGCCCAGCAGACGTCACGCGGAAAAGCGGCTACGTTCCATCGAAATCAAAATGGAAAAAGATACGGATTTCGCCGAACGATACGCAGATAAAATTAATCGTTACATCGAACAGGGTTATGCACGGAAGTTAACGTCTGCCGAGGCAGGAAACATCAGCCCACGTACATTTTACCTGCCACATTTTGCTGTGTATAACCCGAATAAGCCTAACAAGATCCGCGTGGTTTTTGACGCCGCCGCACGGAGCGCTAGTGTAGCGCTCAATGACAAGCTGCTCAGCGGACCGGACCTGTTGAACTCGTTATTAGGCTGCATATTCAGATTTCGGCAAGGAGCAGTCGGATTCACCGCCGACATAGAAGAAATGTTTTTAAGAATAAAAATAATCGCCGCGGACCAAGACTCACAACGCTTTCTGTGGCGAAGCGACCGAAATCAGCCGAAGGCCGACGAATACGTGATGACGTCACTTCTGTTCGGAGCTACCAGCTCGCCGTGCTCAGCCCAATACGTAAAAAATGTCAATGCAACCAACGACACGGAAGCCAGCGATCGAGTCAAGCACGCGATAATCCGAAACCATTATGTTGATGACATGTTGGACAGCACTAACAGCCTGGAGGAAGCGCGAGAAATCATCAACGGCGTACGAAAAACGCACAGAAAAGGAGGTTTTTTTTTCATAACCTCCTGGGCAGCATCGAACGAAAAGGCATTAAGCGATGTACCGCCCGAACACCGAGCCAGCGGAACGGTCACACTAGCTCAACAGGAAGCACCGAACCTACGAACGTTGGGCCTGCACTGGAACCCAAGAGAAGATGTCCTCGCATTCGACTTATCTATGAAAAAACTTAAGACTACGATCGTCACCGGCGAGCAACGACCTACGAAACGAGAGGTGCTGAAGTTAGTTATGACGGTATTTGACCCCGTTGGCATACTGAGCCCAATAACAGTAAAATCCAAAATACTTTTACAAAATATTTGGAAGTCCGAAGTAGGCTGGGACGAGAAGATCTGTGAAAATGATTACGAGAATTGGAAAGTATGGTTGGCCGAACTCGAAACTGCAAAGGAAGTACATGTACCTAGACACTATTTCAACGGAACCACGGAGTCACCAGTACGACGCGAGTTACATATTTTCGCAGATGCAAGTTCCCACGCGTACGCCGCCGTTGCCTACTTCCGGACCACGCAACGTAACTTAAACGTGACGTTAAGTTTCATTTCGTCTAAGACTCGCGTGGCCTCGCGAAAGGTCACATCGATACCACGTTTGGAGCTTTCTGGTGCCTTATTAGCAGCCCGATTGGCTGACACGATAAAACGAGAACACGACATCGACATACATGCCACGACAATGTGGTCGGACAGCCAAACTGTGCTCGGCTGGATAGCATCCGATAAATCATCATATAAAGCCTACGTATCGCACCGACTGGCCGAGCTCGACGAGCTGACTGATATTTCAGAATGGCGCTATTGTCCGACCGATTTGAATGTGGCCGACGAAGCCACCAGAAACTCACAGCGCGCCGATCTTACGCCTCAGAGCCGCTGGATAGCGGGACCAGCCTTTTTACTTGGCGCACCGGGGACATGGCCACCGCAAATCAAGCCAGACGTTCCGAACGAAGAAAAAATTCAGACCGCGCACCTCGTCGAACCCATTTCAGATGCCGGTCTGCCAGATATTAGCCGTTTCTCAAAATATTCTCGACTGATAAATACAACAGCATACGTCCGAATGTTTATAGAAAAATGTCGCAAAAATCCAGCTCAGCTAACGACAACGGAATATCAGCAAGCAGAGCTAAGCTGGATAAAGCACGCGCAAAACGAAAGTTTCAGTACCGAAATAAAGTTATTACGTGAAAACAAGCCGCTTCCGTATAAAAATCGACTAATTCCGCTAAGTCCCTACTTAGATTCGGAGGGAGTGCTCCGCGCCGAAGGTAGAGTGAAAACAAACTTTATAGAATACGACATTAAGAACCCTACAATTCTTGATGGCAGGCACCGATTCACTTTGCTCCTTATTTTTGATACGCACGACCGACTACGACACGAAGGAACGGACAAACAGATTAACGTTTTACGCACACAATATTTTATTTTCGGACTACGAGCGGCATTGAAGAAAATCCAATTTTCCTGCAATACATGTAAGAAAAATAAGGCGAAACCTCAGAACCCTAAAATGGGCAATCTACCAGACGAACGCGTCGCTCACCTCGCAAGGCCCTTCACCATGACGGGAATGGATTATTTTGGACCGCTAGAGGTCTCCATCGGTCGACGTCGTGAAAAGCGTTGGGGCGTGATTTTCACGTGCCTGACAACGAGAGCCATCCACCTCGAGATTGCAGCGAGCTTGAGTGCAGACTCGTGCATTCAAGCTATCCGAAGGTTTATGTGCCGCCGCGGCACGCCTAAAGTTATCTGGTCCGATAATGGGACGAATATGGTTGGCGCAGATCGCGAGTTACAGAAATGTATTTCGGAGTTGGAAACCGACGCAATAAATAATTTTTCCAAACTTCGGAAAATCGAGTTCAAATTTAACCCACCGGTCGCACCGTGGGCCGGCGGGGCCTGGGAACGTTTGATAAAGTCAGTCAAAATAGCTCTGAGCGCAACCATGTGTAGCAGGGCGCCACACCCGGAGACGCTAGCGACGCTCTTCGCAGAAGCGGAATTTCTTGTCAACACACGGCCGCTTACGCATGTTTCGCTCGATCACGGAGACGACGAGAGCCTCACGCCAAACCATTTTTTGATAGGCTCAAGTACCGGGGAGTATCACGTACCAGGGAAATTTGACGCAAACGAATTACGTAAACAGTGGAGAATAGCGCAAGCACTCACCAACCATTTTTGGAAGCGCTGGCTTAAAGAATATTTACCTACGTTGGTACCGCGCCAAAAGTGGCACACGACCGGTAGAGCGATTACAATAGGTGATGTAGTCCTCGTAACCGACCCGAACCAACCTCGAGCCACCTGGCCAAAGGGCGTGGTCAGCGCAGTCTACCCTGGAAAAGACGGCATAATCAGAATGGTAGACATCCGGACCCAGACGGGGTCACTTCGACGTCCAGTAGGGCGACTCGCCGTCATATTCGAAAATAAGTTATAAACGTAAGTTCACCGATAAGTTAGTTACTAAACCGTATACGTAAGTCATATTTTTATCACGGTCCTAAGGACACTACGAATTTAGTCCCGCGTAGGGTTAAATTAGGAATTTTACCGAGGGGGGTGACTAAATCAAGATATCACGAGGAGCGCGAACCGAAACAAAAGACACTGACGCGCACTACCTGCCAGGCGCGCTACCTGTCCCCTCCCCCGCACGCCTTTCACAATTATCTGCCTCGCCTACGACCGATACCCACGAAAAGCCCTATGATATTATTATGACTGCTTGCACCGAGATATAGATTGCCTTACTCACACATTATGCCCCGAAATATGTTCATTTGTATTATGTTGTAAATATACGATACTTAGATAATGTGTGTTTAGGACTGTAAGATAAATAACGTGTACAGCTCAGTTAAGTAACCTCAGGCGAGGCCACGATATGTTTTTTGATAATTGTGTTAGCTATAAGTCCTTTTAGAATAATATTGTAAATAAAGTATATGAGTCTTGTTGTAAATAAATGTATATACGTGCCGCATGACTCCACGAACAATATTATAATATTTTAGAAGCTATATGGTCTTAGTGTTTTATAACCTATGTAAAGCCACACGGAAGAAATATATGTTTTTGTTATTTTGAGAATATATCATATACGAGATATTATGTAAATTTACGAAAAGTCCATTTTAAAATAAAAGCAGCGGACGCGCTCTGCGCGCCGCGGACGAATTTAGCACAACGACGCGCGCGCCCTCTTGGCGGCCGAACGAGGCAACTCGAAAAATGTACCATGTAAAATATCTTTGAAAGCAAGAAATTGTATTAAATCTTAAAGTTACGAATTTATTTGTACATGTATGGAAAGAGCGAAAAAAGTACCTATCGAATGATGTACCCAACACGAAAGTCTAGCATGTGTACCACGAATGGGGTTGAGGCAAATTTATATTTATGCAAGAAATTGTAATGGGAGACAACAATATTGAGCCTATTTTACGAGTCTCCACAAAAGGCCAATATACCTTATACTATTTGGATAGATCTCAGCGAGATCTATCCGCACATATGTTTAGATTTTAAGTCCAACATGTACAACCAAAGATATAAGGCTAGAGCAGTACATTTTGTAAAACGAAATAGGAATCAAAGTACGGAGAGGCTCTAGTGGCCGTCTATTTTATTACTTTTCAAGGTAGTTAAGGAAATTAAATTTCAATATACGTTACGTTCGCTACAACATTACGGTGTTTTATTCTGATCGAAATACTACGCTTCGGTTCCGGCACCACGACCCCTGACCTACGAGATCTCCGGATCGACATCGAGTCCTGCAGGGAGGCACCCCGTCGGCTGGAACTGGAGGTAGCGGACGTCGCTACGATCGAGCTATCGGAGACCCTGTACCCCGCCGCCTCCGCCCGCCGTCCACGTACTACAGTCCACTGAGCTTCGGGGGGTGGCGGATACACCCTCAAATAAATTTGTTGGAGAGAATTGAGAGAAGTGGGAAGCTACAAACAGCACTGTGGTGAAATGGCCATGGAGATCGCCGGAAATGTTAACGATATTACTCATTAGCTAGCATTCGCTCTGCCACATGGATCCAGGGCTAATTCCCACAGACGCATATGACCGGCTGCCCTATTTTTGAAACGATCGCTAACAAATTGCTGCAGCAATTGGCGATTCTGATCGCTAAAAACGCAGTTTCGTATTTTTGAATGACGTTTGGATGGCAGCGCCCGGCGGCCATTGGCTGTTGTCGAGCGTTGACGATCGCATTGCTAATCGCTGGCTACAAGCGTTTGCAAAGAATTTCAAAAATAGCACGGCCGGGCCTCATCTTCACGCCAGAGAAGACAAAATCTGCTGAGTGCTAAGCCGGGCGCTGCTATTCAAACGTCATTCAAAAATACGAAACTGCGTTTTTAGCGATCAGAATCGCAAATTGCTGCAGCAATTCGGTAGCGATCGTTTCAAAAACAGGACGGCCGGACGGAATTTTGTACTGAATTTTACCTTCGCCAATAGCGCTCCCAATGACCAAAGTGAGGTTATACGCAAATCTCGCCTGAGAACGTCTTTCCAGTGTGTTCCATAGACCCAGTAGGTCTTGGGTAGGTCTTGCCGCTTCTAAACTAACTAAAAAGTTTTGGACTTATTAGTATAAAATATGTATTATTAAATCTCATACAACGCTTACAAAATTGCTCACTTCACTTCGGAGTCAGTACGTCATAAATATGGCGGCGGGCGTCGCGCTTAAGGCGGCCCAACCCGGCGGGCCTAACTTATTCGCGGGCACGGTACAAAACCGTGCTGTTGCGCTCTGGGACCTTCTCTGTTTCAAAGAATAAGACAGGCCCCGTGATGAGGAAGATGCAACATGTACACAAAAAAGACAATGTGCATAGTGTATGATTTGGTAAGATAAACGAAAATTTTAATTACAAAACGACTTATAGCTAAAAGTAAACCACGACCGCTGTAGTCAAAAATCTAACAAAAACCAAATAGATCATAAACCTTGATTAAATAAGCTATGTCTGATGACTAATCTTTTTACGATGTTCTTACTTTATCATTGCGTAATCCACCTCCAAAGTTATTGTATAAAACGCGCGAAAAATTCGAACTTTCGTACCTTATGACTTGGAAACCAAACACAATTTTACAATGCCAATAGTCATCAGACATCTAGTTCGATCGAATAAAGCTATTTTGAGCAAAATTTTGGATCTCTGACAAGAAATATGGGCGTGATCTTCTTTCCCCTTTTGTATGGGGAGATGAGCGGGTTGGGCCACCTTAATATTATAGATTAGATGAAGAGCTTTCAGAGTAAAAGGGCGCCCTTAATTTCATCGAAATACATTTTCTACAAGTAGCAATACCTTGAGATGAAACGCCATTATAAAGTAATCATTAAAGTAAGACGGTAGCCAATGTCATTAGAGTCACATTAATGTACTTCTGTGAGGCACCGACGCCATTTCTGTCTTGAGTGATACGAGAGACATAACTACCGGTTGTCCTTTTTTGTAACGAACAATCAGGTTTTATCTTTTGCCTATATTTTATTCTTATACCTACATCAATTGCTATCATACAATTGTATTGCATCAAATTGTTCCTTAAACTGGGTTTTACGCGAAACGTTTTGAACGATACAAGTGTATCCTGATATGGACGACGGGAATTGTTTTTGTTTCCTTTCGTATCAAACTTCCTAATTCCTTTACTTCCTTGTTGTGTAGCAGCAGGCAGCTCATACATGTAAATACATATTTAAGGTCCAGAAGACGTTTGGATTTTTTAGATTAAGGTTAGCAATAATTCTCAGATTAATCAGAAATGTGACCAGGCAAAATTCCTCGTTTGTCCAGGAGGCCAATTATCGTGCCAATTTGTTTTCATACGGAAACTCATTTTGTGGTGTGCTGGAATCGATTACCAAAATACCAAAGTGAATTCCTCTCCTGAGAACACTCCTGATTCACCAACTCGAAATTCCTAGAATTTGCCTACTGTTACGTCCAGGCGGTGCGCAGGCGCGGAGGCCATGCGCGGACGGCCGGCTCCATTGCCGTGCGCACGACACGACGCGATGTTAGCGATTCGTTCCGTATTGTTTTTGCTCCGAGACCACTTCCCGTTAATGGAGACTAGACCTCTCCCGGTTACGCAGGAATTTTATAATTTACCTAGCTATGTGCTCACTGCGCCTGCGCCTGCGCCGGCAGCTAATGAGCTTGGCGATTTTTAACTGGCAGAAAACCAGAATGAAGGTTTACAATGTTGTTTTTTATACCAGGTTTGCGCCTTATCGATTATGGTGACAATTTGCAAAATGGACTCGCAATGGTTGGTATTAACAAAAAAAACCTTTAACTTACCATGGTATCCCACTAGGTGGCCAGAGGCGCAAATGCAATGGGATGTGAGAAGCACAAAATCGAGAACCCGGAAGTGATTCTGAATATTGATTCTCGGATGCTAAAAAGTAGTAATATTTCCTTCGTAGCGTAGTAGTGTTCGCAACCTTAAGTCGCAACCTTGGTAAAAAGTGGTTTCAAAAGCCCTGAGAGCCACGTGGGTGCAAGAGCGACTAAAACAGCAGGTTGTCTCTGCAACAAAAACAGAATCAAAAACACTTTTTGGGTAACGTTAATATTATTGTTGAGATAGGTCCCCTTCCTTACTTACTAGGTGGTAGGGTTAATCCCGCCCAGGTTGAGACCATCGCATTGGATGAACGATGGTCGAAGCGGCAATGAAAATTGTCCGTGTTTTCCATCCAGTTCAATGTAGCCGTGCAATATAAGGAAGGTCCTGGCATGGCACCTAGTTCCCATGTGGTGTGTTGGGCTAATACCATGACAGAACTTGTGGTATTAGCCATCCATGTCCAGTCACATAAAAAAAAAGTTACATTACAAACATTAGTCTTACTTCCTACTGTCAACTCTGATATCCCTCATTCAACCTATGTGCGGAGCACCCGCCGCAGAGAATCAGACCCTGTGATTGACACCTAGGATTTTGAGAACGAACCGTTTCTCAAACTCACTTTGTTTGCCGGTGCGGTAATATGAGCTTCCTGTCGGCGCCGCGATAGCGCAACGATAGTCCGTAAATCCGCTGGTATGGTGCCTCGCTATTGGTAGTCTCGCGAGGTGTGGGCTATTGTACAGCTACCCATACCGGGTTTTAAAGAAAAAATATATATACAGGTTGTATTCGACCGCCGATCCTTTTTTTAAGCTAAGGATAAGTTATGATTACTTATAAAGATGTTTATGGAAGGGTGATAATAGGCACTAAGACAAAAACGAGCAATGTCTAAGCATTTCAACATGAGCCAATCATGAACCTTCCGCCCTTAGAAGGCTTTTAAAAGGCTTTCTAGGTGGCTTCGAAGTATGATTAGGGCGTTGCCTCCGTGCAGACGCGGCAATTACGCACGCCAGGAGGAGATATGAAGTACCATTAGTCGTACACATAAGAATGATGTGGCAACTATCAGTTCCATGACAATAAGAAGATATAGAGATCGGGCAAAGAAATATAACCCTCTGATACATTTCGAAGGAATACCAATCTTCTACAATAAATAACTTAGATCTGTATTCCACAATCATACCTGTCAACCACTATGGTATTACGAAAAAGGTCAAAATATCTGCTGTGTTAAGTTTCATAGGATGTAATTATTATTATTTTCGAAACATCAGTCTCTTCTGTCTCTTTCTGTCATGTTTATGGTGTAAATATAAACTAAAAATAATTTTTAATCATCATCCTTTGCATAAAATATAAATACAAACGGTCTATATTGTCCACGTTCTATAAATAAGTAAGTACGTTGTCCCCGTACCGTACTGTCAACTCTAGGCTCATTCTTAGAGTTGACAGAAGCTGCTAGAAGACATATTTTTATTAGACTTGTAACTAATTACACAATAACGACTTATATTTTTCGATTATTATCAGCAGTCACTACACATTTGAAGATAAATAATTATGTATGTAGCTGTCTTTGTTTTTAGGGTTCCGTACCCAAAGGGTGAAAACGGAACCCTATTACTAAGCCTCCGCTGTCCGTACGTCCGTCCGTCCGTCCGTCCGTCCGTCCGTCAGTCCGTCCGTCTGTCCGTCTGTCCGTCTGTCACAGGGCTGTATCTCAGTAACCGTAACAGGTAGACAGCTGAAATTTTCACAGAGTGTGTATTTATTTTGCCGCTATAACAACAAATAAGTAAGATTAAAAAATAATTAAAATTCAAGGGGGCTCCCATACAAAAAAACGTGATTTTTTTGTTTTTTTTTTCTACGATGTTACGGAACCCTTCGTGTGCGAGTCCGACTCGCACTTGGCCGGTTTTTCTGAATGTTTGTTAACTGTTGGTCCTGAAATTCCAGTGTGAAGAAAGGTGATAATTAAATTCGGGTATAACTAGTGAATTAACAACAAAAGCCCGAGGAAAGTTGGTTGCAGTGAACTTGGCTGCGTCGAGTTTACCATCATGGCACAGAATAAATAATAGTACTAAGTAGGTACTCACAGGTTTGAACTATTAGGTCAGACGGGAGTGAAAAAGGCATGGCACGAAAAGCCTTCCTGTGCATTCTATGCTTCTGTGAAAACTGCGTTATAACCGGCCACCATTGATAACACCAGGTATGGAAAACGGTAGCGGAAAAACAGTTTATTTATAAAGCCTGTGAGATTGGCAAAGAAAACAATGTGTATGTTTAATTTTGTAATTGTTCTAAATTGTGTGCTGGGAAAAATAAACGGATTTTCTTTCTTTTCTTTCAATGTGTAAAAAGTGTGTCTAGGCAACACCTAAAGTGTTTTAAATAAAATTATCTCGAGAATCGTTCATCGTTTTGGTATGACACGAATGCAAGAGTATCTATTGATTTTTAGACGAATACCATTTTGTTTTTATTTTATTTCATGTTTCGCAGCGCGGAAAGTAATAAAACAACCATTTTTCGTTCATTCAGGGGCTTCCACCACTGGACTCTAATTTACTAGTCTAATTTTAGTTCCTGAGTCTTCTTCCCGCCATAAACCTGAAACTAATTGCGCTTTGCTTGTTCATACAACTGCATAATATATTACTTAAATAACGCATGGCATTATTTCAGTTAAAAATAAATAATGCGAACTTAATGTCATCGGGCGGATGTCGGTGCTTTTGTCGCCTGGCATTTAATATAATTTAATGTTGTGATAATTGCAATTAATTGAAAGCTTACGTTGTGTGTGGTGTATAGTTTAAACAGGAATCGTTTTTTGTTTATGTAATTAGACATTTTATAAAAAAAACCGGTAAGGGTGGATGTGCTGAGAAACCAAAGATCAAGACCAAATCCACCTTGTCTCGCGAAATCTCGCTCAGCTAGGCGCCGTACCAGCGGATTTGCGGAATTGCGAGGAGTCATGGATGGCTAATACCACTCCCACAGCCATGATATTAGGCCAACACACCACGTTCCCGAAGGAAATATGTGCCATGCCAGGACCTTCCCTTTAAAACGGCACGGCTTACATTGCATATTGAACTGCACATTGTACTAAATGGAAACCACGTTTTTTCATCCAATGCGATGGTACCAACGCGAGCGGGGTCAACCCTATCAAGTAGTAATAGGGGAAGGGTTACCATTTTAAACTTTAGTTGTAAGAATGTTTGTAACCGCACAACACAACAAAATGTACTTATCTCTATAAGCGAATGTAATAACGTTCTATGAGATGAATAAAGATTCTATAAACTGAAACTGAAACTGTAGTTAAGGAATATACCCTACTAACTAGGTGCTAAGGAAGCAAGCCCGGGTTAGGATCATCGCATTAAATAAAATATAGTCGAAGTGGTAATGAACAACTCTTATGTTCAATGTGGCCAAAGGTTTTCCAAAATCTTTAAATGTAGCCGTACTCAGTGGCGTAGCATAGGTCACTAGCACCCGGTGCGGATCCCAAATTTGCCGCCCTCTTATTTTAGCGATTGATTATAAAATATGCCTTTTTACCCGCATTTTTTTTCGACACCTGTGAAATTCCGGCCCCGTCAAAGTACCGCGCGGTGCGGACCGCACCCTCCGCCCCCCCCCCCCATGTTATGCCACTGGCCGTACTCAATTAAAGGAAAATTCCTGGCATGGCACATAAGTGGTTCCTCGAAAATGTGTTGCAATGGGCTAACATAATGGCAGTGTTAGGCAGATATATAAACCATACTTTTCCAGTCATACGAAAACAAAAATAAGCTGGAATTTATCTCTAGTAATTTGCTAATTGACTACAGCTTCAAAACCGGCCAACTGTCAAGCCTCTTTTGAATAAACTCTGTCTGGGAAGTTAATTTTAAAGTTTATTTTTTCGTTAAGAGGCCAATTGTTGTGTTGCACAGGGACCCGCGGCGTGACATCCTGCTCAGGAGATCGGCGAACTCGAACGGACACGCCGCGCCGCCTCCGCAGCGCCTCCCCGTGACGGGCGCAGGGTGCAGTGCCGCTGCACCGCAACCAAATACGAAATCAACAACACCTTTTATTATGTAGGTACCTACATCAATCTCACAAAACATATATATATATATATATATATATATATATATATATATATATATATATGTATCCATGGAGGCTGGCTTGGAGGCAAAGCACTGCCTTTCTAAGCGAGAGAGAAGGTTTTACAACCTGGATTTAGTTTTCTAACAAAGATTTAGATGTGCGTTTTATATAAATATGAGTCGCCCCAGAAATCGCCCAGCGTAGAAAGAAAATGGAGGAATATTGTGCAGGATCTCTGATTGTAGGGGTAGGTATTTTACATTTCCAATAAGACCGTTTGGAAACGTTCCTAACCAACTCAAAATTACTCAAAAATACCTAAAACATGCGTGATTAATGATTCGAAAACCTCCAGAGACGTACGGTAAACATAACCTCAACATAATAGTCTTGGCACAGTTTTATGAGGTGCCATCTACGCCAAGCTTTGCGCAGTGCATCCCATTGTTTAGCATTTCGCCTGCCTTTGACCTGATACTTCTGATATGTTCGTGCAGATGAATGCTCATGAAATGGTGTCCTGTTATCTCTCGGTGCGGTTGCGTGGGGTCGGATGGCAACTCCTGTCAGCTTTCATCGGAGCGTCGCCATCGCGTGGCCGTCGTCGGTTTATCGCTCAACCACAATGTCCGATCAGGTAAATAATTCAGTAGAAATTGACTCTACCGCAAGGTCATAACAGGTCACACATAAATATGGGAAAAATACCAGCAATAGATCTTCGAAAACGTTGTAAGCCTTCTTGTGTATCCATAAATAAAGCTTTATTTTTGTTTATATGACTGTGCATGGATGGCTAATAATAATACAGTAGATATGGTATTAGTCATACCACATCTACTGTCAAGATATTAGCCGAACACACCGGGTGTCATGTTGGGACCTTCCTTGTATTGCACAGCTACATTGAACAGGATGGAAAAACACGGACAACTTTCATTACTGTTTTGACCATCGTACCAACCTGGGCGGGATTAACCGTACCACCTTGTAAGTAAGGAAAGGGACCCACAGTTTAACGTGGAAACGAAACCACTTACGACGAACGCATTTCGGGAGCACATTCGCGCGGGCGGCTCTATATGGACTTTGATTTCATTTATTGAAACTTTTTATTAGTCAAACTACACTAAGGCTGAGATAAATAGTCGTAACAGAAACTAAGACTAACGAAAAGTAGTACTTTGTGACGTCAATTTGCATTGCTTTGAGATTTCGTCCATACAAAATGTTTCAAAGTGACGTCACAAAGTACTATTTTTCGTTAGTCTTAGTTTTTGATTCGTCTATTTATCTCAATCTAAGGCTGAAATAAATAGTCGTAACAGAAACTAAGACTAACGAAAAGTAGTACTTTGTGACGTCACTTTGACACATTTTGTATGGACGGAATCTCAATGTGATGCAAATTGACGTCACAAAGTACTACTTTTGGTTAGTCTTAGTTTCTGTTACGTGTTTAAGATTATACGTACATACATTGAATTAACGCTTCATCTGCGTTGCAGACATTGACTGCAAAGATTGAACAATCAAACATATTGCCGTCATCACCAAAATCGTATTTGGCATCAGACGCTAGAGCCAGTCCTAGGTTGACTTAAGTAAATATACTTTTTCGTACTAAGCAGGTACGTCTTTTCCGTTACGTCTATTTATCTCTGCCTAAGTTACGTCACAAAGATCCGCGAATTCGATCAATCCAGTAAATAAGAACCGGCGAGGAAACTTCACGGGCTTACAAAATATATTTTTTTCATCCACAATTATAAAATACACACTTAGTTCTAAATTCTACTGCCAAACAATTCCTTGGTAGAACACATTAAGGCAACGAACAAAGAACAATACCCCTCAGTTTAAATTACTTCTAAATATGCCACAATATGTTCGCAGGATTGTCGTCGGCTGCTCTATTTTTGAAACGATCGCTACCAAATTGCTGCAGCAATTTGCGATTCTGATCACTAAAAACGCAGTTTCGTATCTTTGAATGACGTTTGGATAGCAGCGCCCGGCGGCCATTGGCTGTTGTCGAGCGTTTACGATTGCATTGCTAATCGCTGGCTGCAAGCGATTGCAGAGAGTTTCAAAAATAGCACTGCGGGTCGAATATGAACTGGTGTGGCGTGGCACACGATGCGCGACCGACTTCCAATATGTCCATACGGGCGACCCAGCTAACGCCCTGAAGCCCGATTCTGCTATTTGTCCAATTTCAAACCATTCCGTATTAGTTATGTTTCCGTCAAACATAACACGCTAAGTTTCGAGTGCGGTTTTCAAAAATCGGTATTCAGCTAATTCAAACACGCGTCTTCCTTTTCTCTTCTGTGTTTTTTTCTGACGCGTACGTCGCACTAAGTAGAGCAATTAGCGGTGAGATGTGCTCCGACGCTGAGGGGCGAGGCTCAGGCGTGTGGCGCGCGGTACTGAGGGCCAGCGCACGACATACGCTCAGCGCTAAGCTCTCGGGTTACATCTGACCGTCTGCTGATATCGGGTTAGCGGGCAGTTCTGCACGAGCCGGTACCTGGCGCACTGGTGTGCACTGCAGACCAGCACAGGTAAATACAGGTTGAATCCGCATCGAATACTTACATTAATTTCAGATGTAATTTTGGAGGCTAAAATTATAAACTTTTATTTTTTCTTAATCTCACATTGTTACTTACCATTGTAAATTACCTCGTCGGATGAACAGGCATTTTATACCGTGCTAACTGGCAAATTTTAGTTCACTTGGCCGAATAACACGTCGTTTGACAGTTAGTAGGTACTTATGGTACGAAATGAAATAAAACATCAGATTAACGCCCGTTTCCACCACCCCCAGCTATAAAAATCCCAAAGTTACCTTTCGGCTGCACCATATAAATATCCCATTTAACCAAAAGTTAGTTATCGGGTTTCAGGTAACTGGAGGTGGTGAAATCAGGGGTATGAATTTGCCATGGTAACCCCTTCTTGCGGCTTTTCAAAATTCTAAAATGGCAAAACTTGCGATTTCCCTAATTTAACAGTAGTCACGATTCACTAGTGCACTCACTGCAATCCTTACGATACATTTCATTAAATTAGATGATCAACAATTTGCAGTTTCAAATAAGGTTTAATTTAAAAAAAACCGGCCAAGTGCGAGTCGGACTCGCGCATGAAGGGTTCCGTACCATCAACACCAAAAAAACACGTTTTTTGTATGGGGCCCCCCTATAATTTTTATTATTTTTTAATTTTACCTATTTGTTGTTATAGCGGCAAAATAAATACAGACTCTGTGAAAAATTCAGGTGCCTACCTATTACGGTTCATGAGATACAGCCCTGTGACAGACGGACGGACGGACGGACGGACGGACGGACGGACGGACGGACGGACGGACGGACGGACAGCGAAGGCTTAGTAATAGAGTTCCGTTTTCACCCTTTGGGTACGGAACCCTAAAAATGAAGTTACATCTTACTAGACCTACATGTATTTAAGTTCTAAACAATGATTGGACAATGCTCTCCCCCTAGCAAATACCAATGAGTGTTAGATGGAATGGAAACACAGGCCATTAGTGTTAACATCTCTCCTTGATGGCGAACTGAAAGTACTATTCGTGAACGTGCCGAATGGCGCATCGCATCGGACGCTGCAACCAAGGACGGGAGCGGCGACAGAAACTCATGTATTTATTTATTTCAAATTCGTCTTTAACACCTTTAACACACAGGTATGACGATCCAGTTACAATTTCATTTCATTTCTTTAAACTTTTTGGTAGTCAAAATACACCAAGTTACGTCAAAAACTGAATGATCCGCGGATTCGATCAATTCAGTGAAGAAGAATCCGCAAAGAAACTATGAGTTTTCCGTCCACAATAATGAAATGCATACTTGGATCTAAATGCTACGGCCAAATATTTTTTAGTAGAACAGTTTAAGGCAAAGAACAAAAATAAAAGAAACAGTCACCCTAAGCGCAAATGGATTAGAAATATAACTTATTTAACTAACACAATACCATGATTTCCATACACTGATTGCATATAATTGTATGATATTTTTATAATAATTATTATTTTTAAAAAAAAAATTCCAGGACCACCGGATGGGAAACGGTAGTTTAGCAGATTTGAAAAAATGATTGTGGTTTCCCAAGAAGTCATCCACCCAAGTTACCAAAAATACTATATAATCATAACTTACCTATTATTCCACCTACGTGTAGTTAATTTGGCTGTAGTGTGTAAGACTGAATAGTGCAGATAGTTGAAATAACATTGCGCCTGCAGTTTTGGCGCGGCGCCAGTACTGCGTGCAAGCTGGGTCATACAGTTGAACGAACTCATGAATCGTACTGTATCAAAAACTGAGAGAATATTGAAATCTACAGGAATATCGGTAAGATCTAGAAACGTCCTCCGAAAGGACGGACGGAAAGCCTCCGCTGTCCGTCCGTCTGTCACAGGGCTGTATCTCATGTACCGTAATAGGAAAATAGGTGATATAATTCTCTGGTAAGGATTTTCTGTCCTTAGACACACTTCAATAGGCTGATAGTATACATGAGCCTATTAAGTACTATCAGGGGAATGAATTGTCATTCTCAATGCGCCGGAAGATCATGGGGCCATGAGTTCTGTAGATTTGTTCTGATGTTGACAAAGAATATTAACTTATTTCATATTTGGAATCCATGTAAAACTGTAGGTTTCCTTTCACTACAAGTTAAGCCCGCCCGGATTGGTACCATCGCATTAGATGAAAATATGGTTAACGCGCGATGAAAAATTATTACTGCTTATACATGCTGATGCATGCACTTCTATTTATGCACTTGCACTTTTGGTTTTAAGCACTTGCACTTATTTATTTACTTTATTGTCTATTAATTATTTGATTTTCGTGTAGTTCAATAAGCCGTGGTCAGAAGCAAGGTCTTGGCATGGCATCAGCCGAAGCTTCGCAATTCCTTAAATCTTATACAATGGTACGGGACGCTTCGTGTGTGAGTCCGACTCGCAGTTGGCCGGATTTTTGCTGACCGACCTACGTTTTATGGTTGTGGATCATGCTCGGAATTAGTCCACAAGTTCAAATGTTTCGGCAAATGTCTGCCGTGTTTTTGTGCATGCCTTAATCGTACTTTAGATATGCGGAAAAGTTTATTTTTGCGTCCGCATCACTGTGCATGAAATTGGTCGGTTAACGTTTGGTACTATTATAATATTTGGTAATTTCTTATATGCTAACAGTTAAAAAAAGCAGATAGTTTCTCGGCATGCGGCCCACAGTACACGCAATCTGCACTAGATGCTAGATACAACTCGGGCGAGTTAACATGATTCCTGGCTCAGATAGAGACTTTTAAGAGACTTTTTAAGTGGCCCAACCCGCTCAACTCCTCATACAAACGGGGAAAGAAGATAACGCCCATATTTCTTATCAGAGATCCCAAATATTGCTCATAAGAGCTTTATTTGATCGAACTAGATGTCTGATGACCATTGGCATTGTAAAATTGTGTTTGGTTTCTAAGTTATAAGGTCCGAAAGTACGATTTTTTCGCGCATTTTATACAATAACTTTGGTGGTTTATTACGCAATAATATAGTAAGAAAATCTTAAAAAGATTAGTCATCAGACATAGCTTATTTAATCAAGATTTATAATCTATTTGGTTTTTATTAGATTTTTGACTACAGCGGTCGTGGTTTACTTTTAGCTATAAGTCGTTTTGAAATCAAAATTTTCGTAAATCTTACCAAATCAAACACTATGCACATTGTCTTTTTTGTGGACATGTTGCATTTTCCTCATCACGGAGCCTGTCTTTTTCCTTGAACCAGAGAAGGTCCCAGAGCGCAACAGCACGGTTTTGTACAGTGCCCGCGAATGAGTTAGTCCCGCCGGGTAGGGCCACCTTAACAAAGAACCTCGGATAGCTCGGAAGACATTTTTAAACGCATAAACACGTGATGCTATCGTTAAAAGAGTCGTTTTCCTATTAATTCCCCATACTAGTGGCGATAACTGTTTACATGCTCTTCATGTTTTACTTGGGCTTTGACATTTTGTATTCTAAAATATATCGTCAAAATCTACGTCTGTATTTTTTAATATACCTTGAAGATTGGTAAATATTGGCTAGTAAACATTGGAAAAAAGTTTTTAGGTTAATTTTATATTTATTTTTTACTGAAAAATACAGCTCACGACCAAGAATAAAAGTTCTTGCTGACGACAGTGGGGCTCCGCTCGGGGCAGCGGTAGGATAATCGAGCCAGGTGCCAAGTTAACTTGTACGTTACTACGTTCTGCGACGGTCGGCCGCGGACTTGACATTACTCTTCGCAGCAGTTCTAAATTGCATTCGGTAGCATCGACGCAAGCTGTTGCGTAACGCGAGGGACGAAATTTATTGGAGGGACAAGGATTGGTCGATGGTGAGAAATATTTTCACTCCCTGAGGGTGCACAACTTTGTAGATGTATTGTTAATGAGTTGGCAGTCTCAGGGAAAACCCTGGTTTTTATTTGAATATAACGTATGATTTCTGGTGTCATCTATAGCGGCTATGACAATAAGTATGTCGGCCAAAATGTGGTCTATAAATCGAGATTCTGTAATCATATTACATTTTTTGTAATAACTATTTCAACATAAGTCCAGCTACAGTAAGTATTACATGTATATATTTATCAATTCCGTGCATCGTAGATGAGATATGATTTTTAGAATTATAATCAGGAATGTATGAGGGCACTCTTGTTTATTTTAACTTCAACAAAGTGTTACCAGAGAGGTTCTTGACGGCGCCCAACGTCTTATGAACTTTCACAGGGGCTGCTAGAGCACCAATATTTCTCCTCTAGCGTGTAATACTGGCGGACCCTAGTGTCGACTCTCAGATTTTTTGAGGCGAGCTTGACTTTATCTTCAAATTAAAACAAGCGACGCAGGTACTTGCTTAGTACGAAAAAGTAAATATTACTAAACTCTTATCTCTGTTTTATATGATACAAAGATTACGCAACCCCGTGCACGTGTTGTCTTAGTTTTAGTCAGGCTCTCCGACCAACTAGGTACTGCTAGTCAAGTTCCTATATCAGCGCTAGCAAAGTTCATCATGGGCACAGAAAAACTTATAAGTAGTTCATAGACGCGGGCGCGGAGGTGGCGGCTGGATGTTGCACGTGCGCAGGACTTACCGGAATTATCTGCATTTATATTTCACAGATGTCCTACGCTGCCGCATACTGTGTATAATTAAAAAAATAATAAAACTAACGAGCATCGTTGCCTTTAATGCCGTTTTTTTATAAGGCGGTTTTCAAATCACTCATTATCGGAAGGGGAGGACTGTTTTTCCACCGATTGATTTCTTATAGCCTTTTTAGGCTAATGTCGTGACAGTAACTGTTTGTTTCTTGGTTTTATATTAGCTATCCAAGTCCAGTCACATAAAAGAAAATACATATAATAATAATAGATATAAATTATAGATGTTTTACAGGGCTAGGAAATACAGAAAAGTATAATTCCTTCGTTCGGGTGTGAGATGAGATCAGCAAATTTTCTGTCTCAGTCGCTCCCGTTTCCTAACAGCGGCACCGTGTTGAGTAGATAAGCCATATCTCGATTCTGTGATTGCGGTCTCCTCACACAAGCTTGCGCAACTTGGTCGGGATGCGCTTGCACAGTGCGGCGCTGCTCCTGCCCCGCGCTCCCTTCCCTGTGTTTATCGGGAGCGAGGTGATAAACCTCCTACAATCAGCCAGCAGCCAGCAGCCAACAGCCTCGCTCGGGGACGCGAGCAGTTGACGCAACGGCATAGTTTTAATTTACAGCCGTGCCTACGTAGTTTACACAACACACGGGACGAGTAAAAAACGGGGTCGGTACAATATCCACGCAGACCGCCATAGCGAACGCATTGTAGATATGAAAATTGATGGCTCGCAAAGTCTACATGCATCCCCACAATGTGTCCGTAACGGTTTTTTTTACCAATGCTACACTGTAGATAAGTATGTGAAGAAGATTATCAACTGACATTTGCACAAAAGACGTGTTGATATCAGTGTATATGATCTACCGAGAAATGAATTTCTCCCAGACAGCTGTCAACATCATATTAGTGCGGACAAAATCCAGATATAATTAATTGGTTTAAATAAAAATCTTGCTAAGCCATGGAGGTCACCTCCATGCTAGGAGCCATATAGCTTGCACTTCCTTATTTTTCTATGCCTACAGATAATTCGTGTCGTCCAGAGATTTACTGGATAATTATCCCTAAGTATTCGTTGATATTCATGAGCTTCTATCAAAGATATATCTGATCGAAACTATATCGAAACCATGAACACTTAAAAATCGTCAATCGACAAGCGGGCACACGGAATACTTTAATTATATTATCGTGTGGATATGGCAGGAGTCGTGCGGCAGATGTTATTTGGGGCAACCCGCGATGTGCGTGGTATAGTGGTGTAGCTTCGTATGGTGTTAACTCATACCTAAACACAAGTTGAGTAAACACACGGCCCTTGTGTTTGCCGAGTCCTGTGTTTATGCTCCATACATCATTGTTTATCTGCTCTCTCACATCGGACTATCACCCGACATTGTTTCTTACAAGAAAAAATATATCTTTCAATACAACTAAAGCCTGTTTGGGCATTTCAGCCTAATAATGCATTCGTGAGCCTGATCCGATTCGCAAAACGAGTGCACCGCAGCTGCTGGCAAAAAGCCGAATAGCTCTGGCGTAAGTATTTTAACATTTCGTCGGGCCGTGGAGAGCATTCTTTCGGAGTCCTCGCATTCTGCGGCGCTACATTTTAAATTGGTTTCCGTCTGTTTGCTGACAATTTGCCCTATTTCATGTTTTGATAGGCCATTTGTTCTTGTCTCGATGCCGAGGTGTTTGCCTCGTTTCGCGCAATTTGATGTATTTTTTTTCACTTTCCGGAGGACATTGACTATGAATTTGTAGCCAACTAAAGTAATGTTCACATCCATTTAAAGTAATTGTACGAGCATTTCCTGATGTGGTTAGGGAGCTATGATGGTACTAAGATATGCAATCGTTATTTGCATCAATTCCTGTACACCACTTGTTACCGTGATTCTGAACCGTGACGTTAATGATTGATAACTAATTGCGTAGCTTTATGACTGATATCCCAAGTAGGTGACAGGGTGTGGCTTTCGACCGTGATCGACCGTTTGTTGAATAAATAAGGCGCGAATGCAAATATGTATATTCAAATGCTTAGTTTCATATGAATGTAGCTATGTCTGAATATTAGTTCACTTTAATTAATCCAGGAGCCAAAAAAAACAAAAGTGTTCAACTTTACTATTTCCCAAATTATTTTACTTAAGTACATTCACAGTACAAAGTACAGTTATATTCTGGTCACAAAGCTGGTTCTTAGGCATTGATTTGTTAAAGTAACTTTTAAGTGATTCAAAGCGACGAGTAGGTACCTGACGTGTGTCGCATCGTAATTGAAGTTCATTTCTTTAATGCGACCCTTTTTATTATTCATATGTTTCAAACGTGAAGGAGCGAGGTAATGAATGAGTTGTGAATGAGCAAGCAGATTGGACAGCGGGCAGCTTTATTGTATACAATCGGCTTGAGTATTGAGCCCTGAAGCACGCCGTCAACCATTATGGGTTTATGCATTCAATACCTTGAAACTGGTAACCTGTCAGCATGTGTGGACCGAATGCTAATGTAAGATGAAAGCATGAGTTAAAGTTTGTTTCAAGACCAGGTAGACTTGTCGAATTGACATTGTCAACGATAAACTGACGACATAATATGTCGTAATTTTTCAATTTCATTTGAACGATAAGTTAAGACAGGTTATTTGGGTTTAAAATTGTTTTGGAAATTTCCCCTGATTAGACACCTTGCGACTTTTACCTTTGGGGTCATATGAAGGAGTTGGTGTACTCCAAGCCTGTAATAATAATAAATGTATTTACATTTAGTGTTTTTTTTTCATAACTTGTGATTTATTACCTTTTATTTCTGCGATTACGGATATGAGGGCACATATTTTTTTGAGTAGTCTCTCATTCGTCACCTATTAAAAAAATTGCTGATTAAGTAGCCCGAGCGCAGTAGTTATTTTATAATTATAATTTTTTGGTAACAAGTCGGAACATTAAAAAACCTAAATAACTCAAAAACTTTTGATTTTGGACCCCCAGTTTCTTTGGACAAATTTGTTGCAAATTCGCTCTAGAATTACCCCTTAGAAGGAATGTATTGAATTACCAAACACCCATTAGTTGATCCCGGACTGTTCACACTCCCGGCGAGAACTCGTCGCAGCGACAAGAGCTATTACCGCTGCTCGCTTGCTCGCTTGGCAGTCACACGGAGCACTCGCGGTCATATTACTCTGTAGTGCGAATAATCACAGTGGGGCGAGTAATCGGCCGTCGTAGTCGCACACTCGCTTATACCCCAGCGACCAAACTATCGGAACTACACACAAGCTTCTCGCTGCTCGCCAACTGTCTCCAGTGTCTAGCTCTACTCGCTTCTCGTTCATCGTCGGTGGTAGAACAAGTGCCTTCAGGCCTAGATTCGTTTTTGAAAGCCCTCTTGTGTCGCATCATTGAGGCAACATCCGTACGCCCCCCCCCCCCCCCCTGCAGCGCCTCGCCTGCACCCGTCGCACCCCCGTTCTATCTAAGTGTACGTCGCCGGCTGAATGCACAAGCAGCCTCGTGGATTTGGCTATACCATAAAACATCGCGAAAACGAGGGATAGGAAAAGGAACAAGGCTGGCATGGTTTATGGGTTAAAAGGGTCCACTCTGTTGATAATATAATAACCAAGGTAGCCAAAATTTCATCAATTCAAATTATATTATGGGCTAAGGCTAGTAAGTGGTGTAATCATTTTTTTAAATCGCGGTGCTGGTCAGTCTGAAATTAATAGACTTTGACGACGTTTGCCGGAACACCATGAAAGTTTGTACATATACCTAAGTGTGTATGTTTTGTGGAGGTTTTTATGCTGTCCACTTTATTGTTACTTACCACCAGATGGCGCTGCAGGATATTAACTTCTATACCGTTCAACGGATCGCCACGAAAATAGGTATATATATGGATATTTTAGCACGAATCCTAACACGCCCGCCCATTTATATATACATATATATAGATAATAAGTCAATGCACCCCTCATAGTTTCTGGGCGTGTATTCTTGGCATTCAGTCATTGCGGATTCAGTAGAGTTAACAGTAATGTCAAAGTAAATTCTTCTTGTGTTAACTCTACTGAATCCGCAATGACTGAATGCCAAGAATACACGTCCAGATCACATTTTACCGCGTTACATTCTGGTTTTAGCATATTGTAAGGCCCTTTTTCCCTGGTAATGTAATAAACAACCATAAATCTCAAACCCGCCTAAAAACATTGGCACACAAGTACCTATAACATGGCATAGGTAATCGGGCAATACATGCTCCGGTCAAAAACTGTCCATATGGTGTTCGGCACGCAGTGATAGTAAAAGTGTCGGTAGAAAGTTATCAAAGTAGGCTTTAAGTGTGCCTTCTGCAGTGTACCATGTGGTGAGCACGCTTGCACAAGTAAACCTCTCAAATAAGTACGGGCTGCAACCTGCACAGTGGTTGCGGTTATACACAAATCGTCCAAGAAAAACATCTCAAGGTTAACCGTTTAGGTGGAGGCTAAGCGATCATTTACGAGAAATGAAACCGGACAAGGCAAATTGACTAGCGAATTGTGATTTTATAGAAACGATGTATGTAGATAGTGTACAACGGAACACATTAAAAGATTTTCGGATGCTTGTTTGCCTTGCTTGCTTGTTGAAGCAATTATTGCCAGGTCGGCCTAAAGTGAGCGTTTAGATTTATTTAAAGGTGTCAAAATATTCGGCATAAATGGCCATGTTTTTAGATCGCGTTGACTTACGCCCGTTTCCACCACCTCCAGCTACAAACATTCCAAAGTTACCTTACGGTTACGCCATGTAAATATGGCATGTAACCGAAAATATTTACAGCCAACAGTACCATAGAACATGCTTTTCTAAAAAAAAAAATATCTTCAAACTCAAAATCTTTATTGGTTCATACAACATAACTTACTATATTAACATATTTATTTAAATGAAGATTTGTCAACAGTGTGGATAGTACGTCGTGTTGTATGCCAAATGGCGCTAGCTCAGCTTGCCTTGCTAGTCGAACTAGGTATACAGGCTGCTGTTTTTCAGCTAGGACCTATGTGTGAAGTGGTGGGAGGGTGTGTGAGGGTGTGAGAGCGTGTGTGATGGTGTGTGAGGATGTGTGTATGCTGTAATATAGTGCTTATAATAAATGCTATAAAATGTTTATTTTATGTTTGGCGATAATATTATCTTGACCGCTAGACAACGAAGTGATCCTATAAAGTTTATTCTTTTTATGATATAAGTATATAAAAGGATCCTTTTGCTTTTTGAGGAACGGAACCTCGAAACAATGATACAATTTAAGGGCACCACATTTTTTATTTAAAAATATACATGTATTAACATAAAGTATGTACATTACAACATTTTACGCAGGTACATTTTAACAGGAGCTCAAATACCCAAATTCGAGAGCAACGATAGCGTCTTTGCTATCGTTACCGCGAACCTTCCGCGGGCAGGTTCGCAAGGCTGTTTTGGTTTTGTAAACAAGTCCGTCGGCCGCGGGTACTCCTTCAGTTTTCCTCCTTCTGAAATAAAAAAAGATTTTCTTAGTAAACAACTTCCTCTCCAACTGACTTTAAACATAATATTTACGTTTTTAATGGAAATGTTTCTACAGAGTCTAAATACGGCCAAGAGCTGAATATATTGTTATTGATTACTTTCGAAATATATCCCCTCATTCAAACAGCTAGTTGCGCAGAAAATAAATTAAACCGATAAGATATTTCGACAGTCATCTCGAAGACACGGGTGGATACAGATTTCAACCTCCCATTGGCTCTGGCAACGGTTCGAATGGGAGTGCAGACTTACTCGAAGTATGTATTTTAAAACGTCAATAAAATTAACGAGGAACATTCTGCGCTCCGAAAATGACTCGACAGTACCCGAGCCGTACGCGAGAGCATGCGAACACTCCACTGCGCCGATGATACCACGAAATTCAATATTAATAAATGTTATTATTGAATATCGAATTATTGTGGGCATTACGCGTCGCTTCTTTGCGTAAATGTCTCAAGGAGATAGTGCGGTAATGCAACGACTATGGTATCGATGAATATAAATTCTGCACAATATATTTAAAAAAATCAACAATCGCTTAACCTAACAAGTCCTTTATCGCTTGTATAATATTTAACTTACAATATTTTACAATTAGTAATTTTTGTTTATGTATTAAATTTGTAGTTCAGATATTTTACTGATAGTAGATTTATCTTATTTAGGTATATTAGAACAGTAGATTAGAAGGTTTGGATATTTTGACGGCACCGATTTCGATAAAATTTTGAAGAAAGATAAATTAGATAGTAGTGATACATAACCTACTTTTAATATATATTTGAATATTATATATATACTATCGCTTGTATGAATTTTAATATCTGCTAAAATATTTTTATCATTACTGGCCCATTAAAAATGCGATTTAGCCACTAATTTATGGAATATATACGCGCTTATAATGTAGATCGCTGTTTTTAATGGCGCGAATTGAAAGTCATTTAGGAACCGCAATTCAACCTACTGCAACCGGACCAGTAGTATGGGTTTTGCTCCAAGTACAAGTCCTACTCTGTCCGAATTCGGCCATCGTGGGAAGTAATTGGGATGAAATAGAAAAGAGAATACAAAGCAGGAGTAGAGAGAGGGGATTTTGAATTACAATGGTAAGAATAATACAATCCCTACCACCTAAACTGGCCCACAGGCTGTATTGTAGGTGGTAACTTATTAGTACATATTTACTTGCACCTGCATACTTGATATCTATAGCTTCTAACACGGAACGTACAGTCAACCAAAGGTTAAAGGATACACTTCCGGTTAAACGTAAAAATGAATGGTGTTTAAATACAACCTCCGTTTAAATGTTCTAAGGGTTTTGTTTGCTAAGTAGCTAGTAGACATCCTCAACTATGTTGGAATCTATAATCAACTCTATAATTGTTTCCAAAAGTCAAAGTATTTCGACTGTTCATCTTTTCATTCAACCGGATGTGTATCCTAAACTCTTTGTTCGACTGTACAGTTAAACATTTTAGTTGTACCTTCAGTTTTGTGCCTCAATCGCTGCCGAAACATAGATGTCAAAGAATACATTATACTTACAATACACAACAAGATACAAGACACGTTTTTGTTGTATTTTGAACTTATGATGCGTGCATGAATATTTTGTAGTTCTATATTGGCATGCAGTAAGAGAACGTAAAATAAACAGAATAAAAAGACATGGCTTCGAAAGATAACAAGACAGAAAATAATCAAACATATTCCAGAACCGGGTGCCATAGCATTCCGTAAATTACAAGAAGAGGTGAAGTGGAGCAATATTCAACATCGAACTCGAATTCAGCCGAAATGAACTAACTTAACTATGCCACGATACATGTTATATCGGCCACCACCCTCCTTACCGCGGGAACATGTTGAATCATATCCGCCGAAGTAATGAGTGCGAATCTTATCAAGGTTTTTTTGCTCCAAGATGCTGAGCGGCCGAGATTGTGAGCGGTAACATCGCGGCTACAGGTTGTGTTCCCATGGGAACTGGATCCTCGGAGGGTGACAAAACCAATGCAATCTTTTGCATATTTGTACCGAAAAATAAAAAAAGTAGCTTACTCAATCCATACTAATATTATAAATGTGAAAGTAACTCTGTCCGTCTGTTGCGTTTTTACGCCTTTTTTTATGCAACCTAACATGGATGGCTAATACCACACAACTACCGTAATTAAATTACCCCAATACACCACATTCTCGAAGGAATTAGGTGCCATCCCAGGACCTTCCCTTCATGAGTACGGCTACATTGGACTGGATGGAAAACACGGACAATGTTTTTATTGTCGCTTCGACCATATTTCCATGCGATGGTACAACCCTACCACCTAGTAGGTAGGTAGGGACCTACAGTTTTACATGGGTACCATGGAGCAGCTCGCATTCGTGACGAAATGAACTTATCCCACACAGAATGAGAAATAAAGTGGTGCATACGAGGATTACATGTGACTACACGGTCCGTGATTACTTTTAGCTATACGTCTTTGTTGTTATTTTTTTGTAAATCTAACCAAATCAAACACAACGCGCATTGTTTGCTTTATCGACGTGATGAATCCCCCTTATCACGAAGACTGTCTTTTTCTTTAGACAGTGCAACATAACGATATTGTGCTGTGCCCGCGAATGAGTTAGTACCGTCGGAAATTCGGCTCAAGGTGGCCCACCTTAAGCCGAATTTGAGTGTCGAATAGGAGCGACACAAATTGCCACAAGAGCCTTAACGGATCACAAAGAGCGTCGTCGTAAATATCGCGACGACAATATCGCGGAAGTCAATAGCCGTGCCGGGTTAGCGGGGAGGGAAAGTGGGCGATAAGAAAAACCGGCCAAGTGCGAGTCGGACTCGCACACGAAGGGTTCCGTACCATCGTAAACATTTATTACAAAAAATCACGTTTTTTGTATGGGAGCCCCCTTTAGTTTTAATTATTTTTCACTTTTACCTTGTTGTTATAGCGGCAAAATAAATACACACTCTGTCAAAATTTCAGCTGTCTATCTGTTACGGTTACTGAGATATAGCCCTGTGACAGACGGACGGACGGACGGACGGACGGACCGACGGACGGACAGACGGATGGACGGACAGACGGACGGACGGACGGACGGACCGACGGACGTACGGACGGACAGCGGAGGCTTAGTAATAGGGTTCCGTTGGCACCCTTTGGGTACGGAACCCTAAAAACTCTGTTCTCCGGTAGCGAATAAAGTGGAGACTGTGTTTCAGTGCAGGTGTCGACGACCCGAACGCGACCGTTCACTTCTATACATGTGTATATCCACATACATGCTAGCATGATAAGCGAGGAGATGCATTGTCTTAGCTCTATTATTGGAATGTGGTTCCATCTGCAACGAGAGAAATATAATACACGATTTTGGTCAAATATTAAGTTTTTTGTAAAATAAAAACTGAGCGTCTTTGAAAGAGCTGAAGTTTTATCTGAAGCTGAACCGTTTTATGAGAAAGAATAAAAAAATAATAAAAATACAGTAAAGTAATACTATACACATAGAAACATAACTAAACTGTTTCAGAAGGATGTTTTTTTCCAAACTATAATACATATATACCAAAACACTTAATTGTCTATTAAATAAAAAATAATTGCCTATTTATATTTTATAAGTCTACGGGAAACATCGAAATGGATTTTTAAAAAGTTACTTTCTTTGGATGTGTGGACTCATTGGTAGCATGTGTGTCTTCATAACATTCACAAACTAACTTTTTACGGAATTATGGGGTCGATTTTGATAATGAATAAAACTGATTTATTAGATTTTTTAAACATTTCGAACAATTTGATCAATAAAGGCACCTAATATGTATTCATATTGTATTGTATTGTATTGTTTATTCATCATCCATAGACAGTACACTGCACTCGGATTTGTCATATTTTAGCATTGGCCAGTTCAGCAAAACAAAACACAGCGAAGAAGAACTGGAAAGAAACTCCGCTGTTTTTTTTTTCAACGTCCACTTAGTCTAAGTTTACAAAAGTGTTTGTCAATTATTTTAACAAAAACATAGGTAAAACACTAAATTCACATGAATACACAAAAATTTACAATCCATGCCGTATGCAACAGTTCATGACAAATATCATTTTATTTGCAAAGACAATCCCCTCCAACTAATATGTTGCCAATTGGAGCAGGCCAGTCCCCACAAACAGCACCCGTTCACGAGCATCACGCCGGGCACAGCCATTACCTCTTTCAACCATATTTTAGGGAAAGAGATAACCTGAGCCAAGCGTCACCGTAAGCAAGGACCTTTAAGCGATGCACTGCTCCAGTGGCGACACAACACTGTGAAACACTTGCACATTAGGTTTTAATACTATGAGTTTTGTCATAAACTACTACTGTCAGCTGATCACATAGTTACATATCCCTTTAAATGCTACCACCTACACGGTGTTACGGTTTTTAACAAACTGATTTATATATTAAAAAATATAAATCAGTTTGTTAAAAACCGTCCCAGTGCGAGTCGGACCTCGCACTGGGCCGAATACAGTTAAGGTGGCCCAACCCGGCGGCACTAACTCATTCGCGGGCACGTTACAAAACCGTGCTGTCGCGCTCTGGGACCTTCTATGTTTCAAAGAATAAGACAGACTCCGTGATGAGGAAGATGCTAAATGTCCACAAAAAAGACAATGTGCATAGTGTATGATTTGGTAAGATTTACGAAAATTTTAATTACAAAACGACTTATAGCTAAAAGTAAGCCACGACCGCTTTAGTCCAAAATCTATATATTGTTGGTGTTATATATAAACACCAAATATATTATAAATCTTAATTAAATAAGCTATGTTTGATGACTAATCTTTTTAAGATGTTCTTACTTTATCATAGCGTAATCTGCCTCCAAAGTTATTGGATAAAACGCGCGAAAAAATCGAATTTTCGAACCTTATAACTTAGAAACCAAACACAATTTTACAATGCCAATGGTCATCAGACATCTATTTCGATCAAATAAAGCTATTTTGAGCAAACTTTTGGATCTCTGACAAGAAATATGGGCGTGATCTTCTTTCCCCTTTTGTATAGGGCGATGAGCGGGATGGGCCACCTTAATGCTAATTGATTATATTGCTCGATATTAAATAACAAAGAGCTGCGTATTGAACAACCCCGCGCCGCCCGATCGATGTGCGTGGGGGCGGCGGGTGTGGTGCGGGCGTGGTGGGGTTGCGCGCGGGGCTGCCGACCTCCGCCGCAGCCGCCAACGCCCCCGCTCACGCGTGCCGGCACGCTTACCGAATACAAATGGCACGCGGGGACCCGCAGATTGGTCCCGGGATGATACTTGTGTCAAAAGTCGACGAAGTTAAAGGGTAATCAGTTATTTATTGATCTTCGAACCATTCATCTTTTAGTAGAAACCATCGCGATACTTTAGTAGCAACATTTATTATGCATAATATATCATACAACACGAAGGGTGAATGGGCGTATATTTATAATAAAAGTAATAAGTAATTACATAATCATCCCAAAATAAAGTTCAATCCATACTAATGTTATAAATGAGAACCGCCTCTTAACATATATATACTTTTGTACGTAAAAACTTAAAACAGCGCGCAGTGCATTCACTGATTGACTGTGGCTTACTGCTGCATTCCTTGAATTACGCCTGAGTCTTCGCTTCTAAAAACCGAGATAAAACCCCCATAGTTTCCTTTCCCTAACTACTACAGGTGGGACCGCATCGTAAAGTCCAAGTTCAAAAAACCCTCAGAATCCAAAACTCCTATTAATATTAGTTAATTACAAAATTCGCATTTGTTCATAAGATCCATAAAGCATAGGGTCCAATTGGACTTATTGCTTTTTGGATCTTATGAAGGGTAAAATCCCGCATTGATTGAAATATGGTCAAAGCAGCAATTCTGTCAATGTCAAAGCTATTTATTTGTTTATTGTTTTTTCTCCATACATGGCAGAACTAACATTTGCAGCTATAATAGCAAAGAAGAACTGGTAAGATACATCGTCGACATTTTTTTCAACGTTCACTTGACTGGGTCTACGCTTATATTATTATTGGTACATGTTCGTGTAAATATTTTCTTTATTTCCTTGTAATTTACTTACTTTTACCATTGATGATAGGAGGAAAACACCTAAATTAAATGATTTCTGGTCAATTAATAGTATGAAAGTGTTAGTTTATTTTGCAAAGACTTCCCGTCATCTGAAATTTTGCCAATTGGAGCAGGCCAGTCTCCACAAACAGCCCCCGTTCACGATGAATGCAGTTTCTTGACCCAAGACATTTTTTTCTGTGGTTTGACCCAGGATATGTATATCTTTATGACAAATACTTGAACAACTGGTATCACAAAAAAAACAAGTAAATCGGAGTTATGGTTTTAAAATGATATCCAAATTAGTAACGGTAACTAAGCTAGTGCTTACCTTAACTCCATTAACATGACAAAAGCTCAATAGCTCCAAGCTCAACATATCTACAAACAACTCGACAAAAACAAACAGATCCTCGGAGTTTAGGAGGTCTCTAGAATATTTCGTGAAATTATAAGATTCGTCGTCTTTACTAATAAATTCCGGCCTTTGTGGATCGTCTCGCGTCCTTTTATCTTCAAGGAGACTGTCTAGGGTGCAGACAGGTCGATATCGTTGGTATTATCCTTCACAGAGAGCTCACCAAACAAACAAAGCGACCTTATTATTATTGTTTTGTGTTAATGGATCTAAGAGTTAGGGTCAAGCAGGTATATCACGAATCTATTGAAGACAATATTTTCTAACATCCAATACCATTTAATGTTTTGAATGGTATTGGGCATGAAGGTGAGGAAATCACCTCCATGGTATTGGGTGGATTTCCCAAAACGTGATTTTTTTAATGGTTATGACATGATAATATGAAATGATACGATGTCGGCATGACAATCCCGTGTAATTAAAAAAAATGCACAATAATTTTTGGTATAACACAAATTTGTAAAACATTTATGAATTTGCAGTTGAGGATAGTTGTTTGAGCTGCATTATGCATTTGCTTTATTCCCTTCGCATTTCATAATATGGCAAAGATTTTAAAGTACGTGTAATCAACGAAGTCAGTCAAAATCGTATTCAGTTGTTGGACTTTAGTATTGTCATAGCCACATTTTTTTCTCGCTCTACAAGCCAGGAAATAAGTAAGCTATAGAAGACAAAAACCCCATCGTCTTGTACACACGAGTCTGTTACAACTGTATGTATAACGAGTTAATTTTTTTTTTTATTTGAATTGCTTCTGGTTTTGTGGGACAATGTGTGGATCACAGAGACTTACTCTATTGTATGATGTTTTTTCTCTAAAAGGGCAGATACAGGCTATTTAATTAATTATTTTTGTTCAACGGCTTGTCAGTAACTTTTCGCAAAGATTGTTGACTGATCCGTCAGACTGATTCTATACTTGGTTGCATGAGTGAAAGTTAGGGGTAACTCTTACGTCGGTACAGGTTTACGGTTCGGTTTCTCCTTCATTATATCGAGACTGATACTTTTTCCGCTGAATGTGTCTCGAGCTGTTCTGCTCCGTTTTTATTGCCACCAATGGCGTTAATTCTGGGACCTCCTGCAGATTCATTGGAAACAACCCCAGGCAGATAATATGGTGAGTACTAGAAACTCGCAGTAGTCCTACCCTACCACAAAATCTCCTGTTCTCCTGGCGAAGTGGTTGCAACAGTATTTGTTTTCTCTATAACAGTCTTTCGATCTTCATGGTTCAGGACGAAAATTACGAAATCGCGTTTGCTATGTAGATGTAAACATGTAAAATCTTGTTTTAATTTGTTCTGGCAACAGAAAATATGCTGGCCTGGGTAAATATAGACAAAAGAGCCATAATCTGTTTTATATTAAAACAATTATCAGGAAAAGCGTAATATATGTTATGTAGGTTACGTTATAATATGATGTTAAAGTATAACGAGCACATCACATATGTCAGCCTCAGTGGTCCAGTGGCGCGACACTTCAGCGATCGCTCTCCGGAGTTAAGCATCGCTGGGTCCGGTCTGGTCTTGGATGGGTGACCATTCGACCGTTGAGATCCGTGGTTCGGATTCCACGTTAAACTGTAGGTCCCCTTCCTTACTTACTAGTTGGTAGGGTTAATCCCGCCCGGGTTGGTACCATCGCATTGGATGAACGATGGTCGAAGCGGCAATGAAAATTGGCCGTGTTTTCCATCCAGTTCAATGTAGCCGGGCAATATAAGGAAGGTCCTGGCATGGCACCTAGTTCCCATGTGGTGTGTTGGGCTAATACTATGACAGAAGGTGTGGTATTAGCCATCCATGTCCAGTCACATAAAAAAAAACACATCACCAACTTTAAAAAAATCTGCGAAATTGGTGATCTCGGCCGACGTGCCTGTCTGGGAAGTTTCCCGAAGACGCGAGCGACGACGACGACTGGCGAAGTAACAACGTCGTCGCAATACTTGGGTATTTACAAAATAATCTGCGAGGTTTAAGGTGTATTCCGGGAGGTCACGACATTTTTGGTCACGATAAGGTAAATGGCTGAATCTGGGTTCACATGTTAGAGACCAACCCTCTGTTGCTAAATATGTCGGTCTGCCTGTGCCAAGTGGTTGCGTTATCTAGATTGGCTATATAAAATAGATGTTGGTATATACCTGCTGATGAATATACAGATTTTTTAGAAACATTGATACCTATTAATTATGCAACAATAACCAGTCGGTTTTTTATTTAATACTTAAATATACCTAAAGTTATATCTGTAACCTAAATCGACTATAACTACGAAATGCAACCAAAAATATGTTCAGTTTTTGTATTGCTAACCAAGTATATACTGATACTTTCATGCTTCGTCATTTGCATCCATTTATCTTATCATATATTTTTTTTGTCACCATAACTACTTTTTCAGGCGCCTTATCTACGTAACGCAACCACGTGGAACAGGCAGACTAACACATTAAGCTTCAGAGGGTTGATCTTTATCCCGTGAAAACAGTTTCAGCCATTTACGTTATCGTTACCATTTTTGTCGCGACCTCCTAGTCTAGTGGCCCATCCCGCTCATCGCCCTATACAAAAGGGGAAAGAAGATCACGCCCATATTTCTTGTCAGAGATCCAAAAGTTTGCTCAAAATAGCTTTATTTGATCGAAATAGATGTCTGATGACCATTGGCATTGTAAAATTGTGTTTGGTTTTAAGTTATAAGGTTCGAAAATTTGATTTTTACGCGCGTTTTATACAATAACTTTGGAGGCAGATTACGCTATGATAATGTAAGAACATCCTAAAAAGATTAGTCATCAAACATAGCTTATTTCATTAAGATTTATAATCTATTTGGTGTTTGTTAGATTTTGAACTACAGCGGTCGTGGTTTACTTTTAGCTATAAGTCGTTTTGTAATTAAAATTTTCGTAAATCTTACCAATTCATACACTATGCACATTGTCTTTTTTGTGGACATTTAGCATCTTCCTCATCACGGAGTCTGTCTTATTCTTTGAAACATAGAAGGTCCCAGAGCGCGACAGCACGGTTTTGTAACGTGCCCGCAAATGAGTTAGTCCCGCCGGGTTGGGCCACCTTAAGGATATCTTACTATTTCCACATATGCGAACAATGCTTTACGCTTTTTAGAGTAGCAGTTTTTTGTTAGCAGCTCAGATCAAAAAGGATAAGGAAGCATGCCAACTAGCGCGCCTAGTATGAGATCCGCCGTTTCCAGTTTTCTAAAACTACCCAATCAACTTAACGTACATGCCATACGCAAACATTATCGCAGGCGTATGGTATGGTTTCTGTGGTTGTGAACTACTGATTTGGGGAACGCATTTCTGGAACATATTTACGCGCTGTGGCGATATTTGGTATGTGTGGCCTGCTTCCCATACGATTATGCACATTTTGCCGTGCGCATGCCACTTACCCTTTCTTTTCTCTTCAGTGTCCCGGATTCAAATAATGACGCGCCCTGTTTAGGACTCCCAGTTTTTTTGAGGTGAGCTTGCCTCGATTTGGCTTCCGAAGTTCAGGTCATGCATCCCATAGTCTTTATGTGGTCTTGAACAAGCAGAGTTGTAACCTTCCAGGGTACACTGAACGGAGTCCGTATCTTGCTTGCGAGACGAGATTCTAGCGACCCCATTCGAAAACTTGTTCTAGGGTCACTTCAAGTCGCACAAACAGTTATACTTTAATCCCGGGATATCAGAAGGATGCAATCTTTTTACAGATGAAGGCAACATACCTAAGTGGTAAATTTGGTTATGGAATCCGCTCCAATCCTTGGGTGAAATCTATGCCAACCAGCGTATTCGTATTGATAGTAAAAAAAAAATGAATTGTGTGACGATCAATTTCAACATTGTTTGTTATGCCAAGACGTTCTTGGATCATGCAATTTCTCTATGGATGATAATAGCAAGTCGCTCGTCGCCGGCCTAGATTAAAGAGGACGGTATAGATAGCTTACGTCATACAAAACACAAAACTCGCCGAGCACTGATTTTCGATGGTACATTTCTAACTTGTCCCATCTCTCGTCAGTACCAGAACTAGTTACACCGTCATTAAACAAAGCTTGATTCCAAATTTTGCCAAGACATTTGAACTATAAATTAAGTATTAAATTACATCGGAAATAAAAAATATCATTGATATTCATTGGTTTATATTTCATGTATTCTGAAATGTGAATTGCAACCCCACCTGTGGACTTTTATTATTCAACACTGGTATGAAGTTAGCAATCTATCCCTTCCTCTTTATATGTCGCCGGTAAGTACATAAGTAATTGTGGCGCGTCTGTGAGGTCGTTGTCGTGAGGCGGCGCTCTTTGCGGGCATCTCGTGATCGCAATAATTATTAAATTCCAGCGAGCGTGCGATAAAGGATCATAATTTCTAATAACATCACTTCATCTGGAACTGTTCTCGATGCGGAATACTAATATTTACTTATCATAAATGATGTATCGACTTTATCTGCGGTGTATTCTACTATACATGCAATTCTTAACTTATTAAATATTGGTGAACTGTTGAGATTTTAAGTTAATTTTAATTATTACGGTAGAGCACCAACCGTAAGTTCGCGTTTGATTAACTTCAGTAGGCTTTTTTTATAATCAGGATTTTTAATTCGAAAAAAAAAAACGCTTTTTATAGCAGTCGTCAAACCGATTTTCTCGACTAAAAACCATAAATTATCGAAATACCGTGGTCCGAAATATTTTCTCCGAGAAATTCTTTTTAACAACTGATATTATGTAAAAGCGGTTTTCTGGATTGAAATATTCTTGATTTCCAAGAATCCCAATTCTAGAATGCCAACAGTGCTGTAGGCCTATTCCTGGAATTCCGTAATCGGGAATCAGGAATCCTGACGCTGAGATTCATAGAGCTTACTCGCCCTTGGCTTAGCCAAAGAATAGCTTGCGACTGTCAAATTTGACATTAGTTCCATACATTTTATGTCAAAAATGATAGTCGGAAGGCATACTTAGGCTTAGCCAAGTACACGCAAGCTTTATGAATCTCAGCATGAGTCTACAAAATCGCTTTTATAGCGGTTTTCAAAGCGCTTTTTTTGACGAAAATACCTTGATTACATTGAAATACCGGAGCATACTCCGGAATTTTTTCGTCAAAAAAAAATTGCGTTGAAAACCGCTATAAAAGCGGTATTCTAGACTCAGTATTCCTGTGTCATGATTACGGAATTCCAGGAATAGTCATGTTGAACCACGAATCCCGTTCGGTCACATAACTTCATTCATCTATACTAATAATAAATCTGTAAAGGATTAAGTTGCTTTGTTGTCTTAAACTTCGTTTGTAGACTTTATGTCGACGCAAAACTTACCTACGTTACACGTTACTTACTTGCTAGGTAAGCAATGTAACAGTGCAAGTGCAGAAAGATTCTGGCGGCAAATGCTTTTTTTTTAAATAGCCACCAAATGTCAACGAAGCTCTAAATGGGAAATATTGAATGTTTCTCATTAAATCATGCTATTTCGGCTCAAACGATCTTGATTAAATTTGGAAGATGGATACATTGTTCTGGACCAGTTTGACCCTATTTTGGGCCAGCCATGTGGGCTACTTTTGGTCCATGAAATAATTTAGCCTACACTAACCCGAGCGGAGCCGGGTACCGCAGCTAGTACTAAATAAAGTCGGAAGCACCGTTAGATATGTCATTTTAAAAATAATAAAAACTAAGTACTACATGTAATAGAGGACCAAGCATTAGCTAGCTAGCGTCTATGCAAAGAGTATTTCTGCGTTCGGGTATGAAATAACGAAAGCGACCTGTATTTGGTTTTTTTTCTCTGACTATATTTTTCTAACAAATAAATGCTTTACATAGTGAACGAGTGTACCTGTATCACACTAGCGGTACACTGTCCTAGTCCTAGAAGTACGACGGCCGCCGCTGCCGCGGCGCCGACGCGACGACGACCTTTCACGATTTTGTACAGATGCGTCCTACGCGTACATAAACATGGTGCATGTCAGTATTTATTGTATATTATTTGGTGTATGTATACAAGTAAGCATAGAAAAAAGAATACCCTGACGGATACACGTAAGAGGTCCAATTAGCGCTAAATCGAATTAAATGAAATAAGATTTGTTTATTTCCGATTTTATCATTCTTTTCAACGTCGATTTCGCATGACTCAGATGAACGTATTTTTTAAGGACTTTCTTGTGCATGTAGGCATGTATGTTATTAAAAGACGTACACTTAAAAAAATTCAATTGTTCTCTGTTATAGCACAGTTAAATTTCAGTCATTTATGGTAATGTATTTCTATTAACGATTTAATGTAATACGTTAAGTATCTATAAATGAGCCAACATCACTACATAGTATAAAACAAAGTCGCTTTCTCTGTCCCTATATCCCTGTGTCCCTATATCCCTATATCCCTATGTATGCTTAAAACTTTAAAACTACGCAACGGATTTTGATGCGGTTTTTTTAATAGATAGAGTGATTGAAGGGGAAGGTTTATTTGTACAATAACATCCATTAAATAGCGGAAAAATACTGTTATTTTTGAGGTTTCCAATGTGATGTCGTAAAAAAATTTTTTTCCGCTTACATTGCAAACGCAGGCTGAACCCTACGAGATTTATCAATATAATGTACTAAGTATTTTATACATTGAAAAGGTCTACAGAAAACTCCGCGATGTTATATGTCTATATCTTATGGATATCCCACAATAACATTTTTTTGTCATTTACTTTTTACGACAAATAATGGCTAATTTTCGAAGCGATTTTAACCAATACAGCATTAATCCCTATCCAATTAAATACCTTAAATATATTGTTGATTTAATATAGATCTATATGGCCCTTTACAGCATATGATTTAAATGAATATTTTCGAAGATATTACAGGTTTAAAAATTGCGGGACGTAGCGTTTGCGGCGGTACCGGCCGGCCGGGGCGGCGGAAACGTGCCTATAAATAGTGCGTGGAGGCCGCGGTTCTCCCTATAGCACCTTGAATTTATTATTTCTCTAATATCTAATAATCATGTAAAAATAATATCTAAGTTTTTTTTTATTTCAAATATTTCAGTGAAGGAACTCTTCGTAAAAAGGGTTTATTTGTGTATCATTGTGTCAAAATAATATTTTTTTAAATGATATTATGCCCGTGCAAAGCCGGGACGGGCTGCTAGTAGTTAATATAAAACAGTTATTTTAACCAATTGAGGAGTATATCCAGTATACCGGTTGGTGAAAATAAAGTTATGTATACCATGCATTATGTATGGAAGCGAGATTTGAGTATGGCAGAAGAGACACGAATGTAGAATAAATGCTGTAGAAACGATTTACTGAGGAAAGTTTGCGGAGTGAGTTTACCGAACAATTGGTATACAATTAGTAAATTATGTCACTGAGTGAACAGGAAGGTGAGTGATTAAATCTGACGTTAAGTTGCATTAAGTATCATGCTAACTGTTAAAAAATCGGCCAAGAAAACGGAAATTTACCAGTTGGCATGGAACGAAATGCGACTAAACGAGAGATTTAATCACTATTTTGCCTGTTTACCTGCTATTCACCTGGAAAGTTATTAACCATGGTAACCCTCAGGCCCCAGAGCCTCAAAAATCATTAAAACGACAAGTAGACCCGCCGCAGAGGAGAACTATGCAGAAGTGGTACGCAGGCGATGGCGTGCGGGCGGCCGCAAGGTGCTCGCGACCGCTCGTATTAATAGCGGAGACGAAAATAAACAAACCAACTGCGTGAAGTTCAACTCAGACGATGCACCGGCTTTGTCACATTCTCCGACGCCGCGGTAACTGCGTATTGCAGATCATTACCAACGCGAACGGTGACAATAGACATGAATGCCTCAATCATTCCGATTTATGTGGCCTCGATCGACATGCCAAATTAAAACGACCGTACCTACCTAGAGAGGATATGCTGAATGAATTGGACGTCTCCAGAGGAGGATATTGCCACTTACGTAACTTTAATCAGCTCGTTTGCTTTATACCAATACGATCCTGTGAAATAACGAGTATAATGTATTTAAGCAATGTGTTGATAATATAGAAAACGAAAAAATATTAATTAATAAGCGGGCAAATTTAAATAGAATAACAGCAACACTTGGAAAGGTATTACGGAAATTTGAACTCGTATAGAGATAATCTAATTATGTGACCGAAAACCCCGGCATTTTATGCATTGTGAAATGTTCTGTCTAAGAGCAGCCATGACTTTCTGGGTATCGAACCCACACTTCAGATTTAAATATTATGTCAGTCGTTCCTGCCGAGCCAGCCAGATTGTATGGCTTGTTCCATTTCGCGCGGATTAATAGAACATTTCATTTATTTATTCAACTTCTGGAAGTTATACTAAACTAAGTCATGTCACAATTCGATTGATCCGCTAAGAAGAACCTGCAAAGAAATTTCACGCACAAGTGTCCTTACGCATATTTTTCGAAGGTTGCAATATAGGATACTTCAAAAGGAGCGCGAAAAGGCTCCCGTGAATCCATGGGCAGCGTGGCGGTGCGATATGTCAAGCTTAATATAAAAACAACTTTAGCCGTATATTTCGAAGACATTAACTAATAAATTCCAGGAAGATCAAGTCAGAATGAACTGAATAGGAGTTTAGGATCATTTAGAAACAAATTAGAAGTTTAATTGGTTTTTAAAGTTCAGAATTACTGATCGGATCTATTTGCGATCGGTTTTTGTTCGGTGACTTCAAGCACTTCTGTCCGTGGATAAAGTTTATCTCTTGAGTCTCCACAAATTGAAATATCTGGCTAATCGAATATTGGAATTCGGGCATTGAATGAAATCTTAGGTAGGTACATAAATACCAATTTTAAATAAAAGTATGATTGACACACACTCAGTGCTTCTTTATGTTTATTTAATACAGACATAATTATGTGTTTATTCAATAGGACCTAGTAACAATATGTGAACAGGGGAACAACGAGACAAGGGTATATTAAAATTAATACAGGATTGAACAAATCGCGTTGTTTAACAAAATCCTTGAAAATACGTGATTGTTCACGGACTACCCACGTAAGCCACGATATGTTATACAATCAAACTGGGCAGGAATAAGAACGAAATAAACGTTGTAGTGTAGAAGGTAACTTTTCATTTTAGTTTAAAGTACTTTGAAAAATTATTAAAGCACAAATCAGCCATCGCTCTCCTCACCGCCCCCCTGTAGGCCTCTAGCGCCCCCAAGAGGGCGTTATCGCCCATTTTAGAAATACTGCTCTACTAGATGGAAGCGTTAAAGGCCGCTCTGGCTGGTACCATCGCATTAAATGAAAAGATGGTCGAAGTGGCAATTAAACAATTGTCTGTATCACTCCAATTCAATGTAGCCGTGCTCATAAAGGAACGGTCCTGGCATGGCAATGAATTCCATCGGGAATGCGATGTGTTAAGATTACATATGATGGTGGGTGTGGTATTTAAGCATCCATTACCGGTTACATACAAATACCAGTCAACACCGATTTATATTGTTCGAAGTAAAAATTATACTGTATTGCAGATGCAGGAAATCAGAGTTTGGTCGAAAGGGCAGCGAGCGAGCCACGAGCCGTGATGTAGAAGCGATTACCCTTAAGGTTACCTACTCCGAGCATTCAACTAGAAGACCCCACTAATAGCACTTTCTCCTTCAAGCACGAGGCGCGGGATAGAGACCAACGCAGCACTCGCTTCAAAACCATATCAACTGGTGCCTGGAGTAGAAGATAAGCGGCCGGTGGTTTCGTAAGCAACCTGGCATTTGGGGGAGTTAACTTGTCGAAATGTATTCCGCATTCTTGCAGAAATTGCTGGACAGCTACCAGCAGAATGAATGATAGAGCGTCTCAGTGGTGCTTGGTTATAAAGTAATCATATTTGGGTATCAATGTGCCATTTAACCCTCTATCTTTATAGAATTGGAAAAACTTGACAACTTTGTATTGTATTATTTATTTAGCCTAAAACTTTCATGATACGGGAAATATACGTGTAGCTATCTACAGTAGTGGCTCTCTGAGGTAGACCTAGAGAGTATGTCTTTGCATAGCTTAAAACATGCTCGAAACCGAATAAATGTTCACCGCTCACCTTAAAACCAAACCCTATTATTTTTCTCGTTTTTTCTCACTTGGTACTTACCTCACGCCTAAGTCTTGTCACATTTACTGACTACAAAAATGTTACAAAAAATGTGTTTTTCTATCGCATCGCCACACGAAATGAAAAATTTCTATGTGTCCGAATTCAGCGCTAAAGAATAATTACACATCCATGTAACCCATGCACCAGAATAGGTCGAAAGTCATTTACTGATTCAGTGAGTAATGAGTAAAATTCTTGGCTTCGTAAAAGCTGCCTACCGCGGAAAATTGTCTTCAGCTGTAGGACCTACAATCGACAACAAAATAATAACATAACAATTTCATCCGGAACTATTTAACATATCATTATTATCAATGACGGATTTGTCTGAACGATCATGGACAAATTAACATTTATTTAGCATAAATAATACGTTTAAAAGAAATATGTGTGTCGAAAGTTCCTATTTTAAAAAAAAACTTTGGGTGACTAGCTAATAATCAGTATTCATACAGAACCATAACGAAAAAATAAACAAATTACACACAGACACTAGCGAAAAAAAATGTATATGCGGTCGTTACTTGATTGTTGTAGAGGATTCATTCATTATTTAGCATTGCATTAGTAACACGTTTTGTGAATGGATAAAAAAATCTGCACACGTTGAAGACACGTTACTTTTCATGTACAATAATGTCTACGCCAGTTATTATTTTGCTAAGTTTGTATGGCAAGATGACTCGTCGGAGCGGGGAGGAAAGTAAACGAGTCGCAAGCGATAAAAGTAATAAAGGAGTATTCGTATTGTTTCTCCGCACACCGGAAGGCGATAATCGCAGGGACCGTGGGAACGAAGGCGGATATAGATTTCCCACACGCCCACACAATCGCGCATTAGCACTATCCGATGCCTTGCCTCGCCATGCGCTAACCGATCGCACACTTTCTATCTCGCCGCGCGGGAAAGAAAACTTTGTGGAAATGTCATACCGAGCGAGGGAAAAACACATTGAGATATAGATACTTTCATTTCGTTTATTTAAGGTGGCCCAACCCGGAGGGACTAACTCATTCGCGGGCACGGTACAAAACCGTGCTGTTGCGCTCTGGGACCTTTTCTGTTTCAAAGAAAAAGACAGGCTCCGTGATGAGGAAGATGCAACATGTTTACAAAAAAGATAATGTGCATAGTGTGCGATTTACGAAAATTCTAATTACAAAACGACTTATAGCTAAAAGTAAACCACGACCGCTGTAGTCAAAAACCTAACAAAAACCAAATAGATTATAAATCTTCATTAAATAAGCTATGTCTGATGACTAACCTTTTTTAAGATGTTATTACTTTATTAACTCACCTCACCTCCAAAGTTATTGCATAAAACGCGCGAAAAATTCGAACTTTCGGACCTTATAACTTAGAAACCAAACACAATTTTACAATGCCAACGGTCATCAGACATCTAGTTCGTTCAAATAAAGCTATTTCTTGCAAAATTTGGAATCTCTGACAAGAAATATGGGCGTGATCTTCTTTTCCCGTTTGTATGGGGAGTTGAGCGGGATGGCCCACCTTAAACTCTGGCAGTCGTATTCAGAGAGCACTTGTCAAAACTTAGTACGAGATTAACACCGGACTAACCATACAAAATCCGGTTTAGTCCAGTCGGCCCACTCTGAATATAGCTGTGGGTAGTCAAACGACACTAAGGCTGAGATAAATAGTCGTAACAGAAACTAAGCCTAACGAAAAGTAGTACTTTGTGACGTCACTTTGACACATTTTGTATGGACGAAATCTCGAAGTGATGCAAATTGACTTCACAAAGTACTACTTTACGTTAGCCTTAGTTTCGGTTACGACTATTTATCTCAGCCTAAGTTGCCTAGGTCACAAACTGATAAAACCCATATAAGCGTGATCTCTCTCGTGAAGATCGTGAAGCGTCTCACTGTGTAATTGATTTCATTGGAGATTTTTTTTTAATATTTTTCAATTCACTTTTTACCGTAAGTAATGTAAGTAATGGGGCTGGGTTTTTCTTAACTGATATACCTACCTATCGTAGGTCGTAGCCTATTTATACTTGCTTTTTTAGTTGATTAGTTGATTTATTGAAAATTGTTTAACAAGCCACAAAAAACAATTTACAAAAGAAAGTACAGTGCAATAACAACAAAAGTTCCCTCGAGGACATTTCTTCCAGTCGGTCTTTGTTATTGGCTTTGGCACTTTCTCGAGGGCTGAGAAAACCATTTCGCCCAGCGTAGTGCTTTTTCACGTAAGGAATTTTCTAGATTTCATCAATGATTTTGACTTTGATAAAGATTGGGCACAATCGTTTGTATTATTTTGTAAAAAACTAAATCAGCAACCCATGCCTCGTATTTTTGACTGTGGTTAAGTCATGTAAAAATGGCGGACCTGATGGCATATAGGTACCCGCGGGGAACTTGCAGTGACGGGTTAGTAACATGGGATGAAACATGTATTTCAGACTATATAGCACCAGCTGGTATGTAATTGCTTCATCACCGCCAGTAATTTACTGCTTCAGCCATAATCAAACGATCTAACCTCATTTGTTTAGGAAATTGCCCGCCGCATTTCGCGCAAAAAACATCGAAACACGGCGCGAGCGCGCGTGCGAAAGAATGCACGTGGTCGCGCGCCACCGAGCGCGTTGCGCTTGCGCGCGGCACGCGTGCGTCCGTCTGCAACGCGTCGGCCCCCTCCCACCTTCCCGCCCCGCACCGGCCGGAGTTATTACACCGTAATTTCATGTTAACTGAGGATGTCTTCTTTCACATTGCAATAGGTTGGTACTCCAACTCAGTCAAAACTCCTCGTCATTTTCATAGTGTAGCCAACAAGTTGTCACATTATTTCGGTGCTAGCGGTGTTCAAGTGCGAAATTGTTTGCACGGAACTGCCCTTTAACAAAGAGGGTGGCCATTTCTTAGGTGATCAGCTCGAGGCGTGGTAGTTTCGCTAAAAAGTAGAGAAGAACATTTAGGGTCAGTATGGCAGCCACCTCCCATCTGCTATAATTAGTCTGCCTTTGACTATACTGAGACACTCCTGAAAATCAGGTGAGTTCCATGTGTTGTAAACCCTCGCTACCCGGCCGCTGTGGAGTCTATAGTTTCGCCCAGCAGCCTGGGAGCGAGGACACGGCTACGAGGAGACGGCGCTATACCGCCCACGCCGGTGCGCCGGACTCCAGGTGGTCCCGATCCTTGACCAGATGTCCTTGAAATCCATCATCTAAATTTCTCGTTAAAAGTCATTAAAACGACTGGAGGTCATTGCGTTTTCATTGAATAACCGGAAGGCTGAGTCCGCTAATAGATAACTCCACTTTCGGGCGTTAGAGCTATGAGATAACTCCGGAATCACACAAAATTGTACCAAATTTTGTGTTATCTAATAACGCAAACGCTCGATAGTGGAGTTATCTATTAGCAGACTTTGGATTTTGGTCTGCAAAATCACGAGTGAGGCACGTTACAAAGTGTAATAATTTATTTGTTACTCAAAAAAATGACAGCAGTAAAAAAAATTAAAAATAAAAAATTATAAAGGGGATTCCCATACAAAAAACGTGTTTTCTGTGTTAAATCTTGTACGATGGTACGGGACCCTTCGTGTGCGAGTCTGCGACTCGCACTTGGCCGGTTTTTTTATATTTATGTCATGTTTTGTATTCGTACAGTAACTAGTTTTCACAATATAAAAAAAGGCCAAGTGCGAGTCGGACTCGCACACGAAGGGTTCCGTATTATCGTACAAGATTTAACACAAGAAATCACGTTTTTTGTATGGGCCCCCCCTTTATATATATTTTTTTTATTTTACCTATTTGATGTTATAGCGGCAAAATAAATACACACTCTGTGAAAATATCAGCTGCCTACCTATTACGGTTCATGAAATACAGCCCTGTGACAGACGGACGGACGGACGGACGGACGGCGAAGGCTTAGTAATAGGGTTCCGTTTTTACCCTTCGGTTACGGAACCCTAAAAATTCAAAATTAAGGATAGTTATTTTTTTTAAAGCGAATAGTAAAATAAGTAGTGTAAGGTATAGGTAGGTAGGGTGTATGTGGTAGAGGTTGGGTAGGGTGTGTGTGTGAATTTGAATGGTCGGGTGGTATTCAAAATGTCTATGGTTAATAATTAAAACATAAAGAATCATATTAATGATCAATCAATTTTATAATACAACTATACTTGAAAGTCCATTAACATTAGCGTTTGTATTTATAGTATACTTACTTACCTATTTAGCGTTGAGAAAACCTCGGTTAAAGTTGAATTACTAGTGTCTGTATCAAATTTGCATTTTCAGTTCGGCTTGTTGGGACAGTTGCCAGAAAACTGCAATAACTTTGATTGCGCTCGCTTGAACAAATGAAATAGTTCTAACGTGAGTGCGCTTTTTTTCGCTCTTTTATGTTACTGGAAAATGATGGCTTATACTATGCTACACACACGCTATAGCAACAAATATTGGTATTTTCATGTTCATTTGACCACTACCTTGGCGATTTAATCCGATATTACATTTCGCTGAATGTTTTTTTCGCGCTAGGTAAAAAATTTTATTTCACGATTTAGAAATGTACATCGGGAAATCAATATTATTATCATGACAGTTTTGTTATAAGAATGTTAAATTTTCCATGTTCTTAGGTATGGTTCTTAAGATTTGCTGAGAGGAATACAATTTCTTTCGTAGGCAGCTCGGTTGACGACCAGGGGGTCCATTCAGAGCAAGAGTGAGTTCGAGTTCGGGAGTGAGTTAACCTAAAAATAGCTGGGAAATATATTATTATTTAAATAACGGAACCGTTATTTATACTTCCAACGTATTTACGGGACAGACCAGATTTTTACCTAACTGTAATGATGTTCAAGAAGTGTGGGAACATTGACTATTTAAAAAAGTGAGTTGATATTTAGTGACGAATTCGAACTCACTCTTGCCCTGAATGGACCCCCTGACGTTGATTTGGCCAGCAGCGGAAGGGCGGTGCCGCAACACGAGAACAGCCGAGCGAGCGATGCGACGGCATCAGTATGCGTGCGCCAGCCGATGTGCGGCGCATGCGCGCCTAACTAGTTAATTATTATCAGTTGCGTGCTAGTTGCCGATGAGAAGATGACAAAAGAAATTTCAACGTAATATGTGGCGCAACTCTGATGCGTTACCTATGGCTGCAGCCAATGAACTTACCTCGCGGTGAATTCCGCAGGTATGAGAAACTGTGATGAAAAAATATACTTACTTGTTAGGGTTTCGTACACAAAGGGTACCAAACGGAATCCTATTACTAAGCATCCGCTGTCCGTCCGTCCATCCGTTCGTCTATCACAGGGCTGTATCTCATGAACCGTATAATAGGTACACAGCTGAAACTTTCAGTACAGTCATAAGTGAGTTTCGATTTCTACCTGGGGGTCCATTCAGGGCAAGAGTGAGTTCGGGTTCGGGAGTGAGTTAACCTAAAAATAGCTGGGAAATATATTATTATTTAAATACCGGAACTGTTATTTATACTTCTAACGTATTTACGGGACAAACTAGATTTTTACCTAACTGTAATGATATTCAAGAAGTGTAGAAATATTAACTATTTAATAAAGTGAGTTGATATTTAGTGACGAATTCGAACTCACTCTTGCCCTGAATGGATCCCCTGGAAGTCCATTCAGGTAAAGTGAGTTCGAGTTCGGGAGTGAGTTAACCTAAAAATAGCTGGGAAATATTTTATTATTTAAATAACGGAACCGTTATTTATACTTCCAACGTATTTACGAGACAGACCAGATTTTTACCTAACTGTAATGATGTTCAAGAAGTGTGGAAACATTAACTATTTATAAAAGTGAGTTGATATTTAGTGACGAATTCGAACTCACTCTTGCTCTGAATGGACCCCATGCCCTTTCATCCGCGCTGGCCACAGGGGGACATTCGCTTCGGCTTGGTCTTTTGCAGTCTCATTGTGGAAGAAATATTTATTTCACTATGGGACGTGTTATTTTAATTGTTACCGATATTTTTTCACATTTAATAGTTACGGTTTATTATTTTCGGTACGAAGTAAGTGTCGGTAAAAGTAACATTTATGGATTTAGGATATAAATTTAATTATGGATATAAAATAGGTTTCATAATTATCATTTCATCATTCGTGCACGGTCAGATGTTGAACGTAGATGTTGAAAAGTAGGCAAAACGATCAAGAGACTGACAAGGTGTAGCACTATTTACTTATTCTGTGCTATTGCTTATTCTGTGCCCTGAGTTAGTGAATTACTTTCGCAACAATAATGGTATCGTCACCGGCGGGAAATCAGAGAATGAATGTACAGGCTGTTTCGGAACACGCTGCGGGAACTTTGACATTGGAAATGCTGAAAATAAAGTCATCACGCAAATTGACTCTATATTTCACCGTTCCGATTCATCATTGCATTGACTGATTTCGGAAAGGAATGAACGATCGAAAAGCATACCGTCAACACCCGTTAATATTGCCCCGCATATTGATGGTATATGAATGCAGCGAAAATGTGTGTATTGCAGTTCAACTTTTGAAACAAAAAAAATATTTAAATGCTGGGGATCCAGGTTTCTCTGAAGGGGCAAAAGCATTGAGCTGCTAAAATTTTAGAGGACACACAAAAGGTTTGCGGGGATTTTAAGTTTTCGCAAGGAATTAGTTTCCATCTCAAAACGGAGGAAATTGCTTACCTTGCTTTGAAATTGGTGAAAATAAAGATACTGAGATATTAAAGAAAATGCATAAAGAAATATCTTCGAACTGGTGGTTTTCATCTTTTTAGTTATCTTCTAGGCTCGTTATCGGGTTTGTAATGAAACATATTTTTGTTCAAATCCGCAGCCTATTCCGAAACACCATGTCTAGTATTGGTTATCTACAAATTCGCATAGGCCGAGTGAACGTGTGGGCGTGTCTGCGGCCGTGATACGGCGGTATCCTCCGTCCACCGGCCGTCCGCGACCATCGCCCAGGGCAATTAACCTGCTTCCCTATCATCCCCGACCAGCAATATGCTAAAAGCCTTGAGCCTAACGAGCGACCGATCCATTTGGACAAAGGGATTGAGTTGATTTTCGCGAGTCACGAAACCCTAACATTTGTTCGAGCGAAGGTCGATCGCTCTAGAACTCTGGCCACGAAATAAGTAATCGTTCTGGCATTCTTTTTCACCAAGATAACGCGCCCGCTCACACAGCTGCTAGAACAATCAATTTATTGACAACCCAACCTCCGTACAGTCAGTACAGCCCAGGTTTTGCTCCATGCAGTTTATTTTTATTTCTTACAGTAGGCTAGGCCGCAGAAAAATTTCAGCGGATATTTTTAGACCTTCCGCAATATATACTTATCTTTTGATATGTTCTGAAAGCTGAATGCATAAGTGCATTATAGGGGTTATAGTTCTCAATCTCGTATTTAACTTTAAATTTTCAGGCAATGTTCATATTAGCCCTCCTAACATCAATTGGAAATTAATGCCCTTGAGAACGAAGATGGTCGGTCTCCGTTTTGAAACCTTCTTTTATCAGCATGCTGCCATCGATGATCATAATTTATTTATTTATTTATTTAGAAAACCAACAGCGATTACAAGTTACATTTTGATACAAGATAATATAAGTTGAAGCTAAGGCTTAAAAGGCTAAAATAATTAATTAGTGTTGTCAAATAAATGGTAAAACGTGGTCCGCGGCTCGTCGCAAAAATGTTTGGAATTATTGGAGGTCTACGCTGATGTTTTGAAATGTGAGTGATTGCGAAAAAAGCGTTTTTTTTCTCAAATCTTACTCGTTTATATTTTTTTTCTGAAAAAGTTTATTACTGTGTTTGTATTCTGTGCATCGCAAGTAGCAATATTTCGGTGGTCGCCGTAACGACTGACCTTTAAAAAACACGTTTGCGTGTGTCTCCTGTGTTTTTAGGGTTCCGTACCCAATGTTTGAAAACGAAACCCTATTACTAAGCCTCCGCTGTTCACGTCCGTCCGTCCGTCTGTCACAGGGTTGTATCTCATGAACCGTAATAGGTGGGCAGGTGAAATTTTCACAGAGTATAACAACAAATAAGTAAAATAAAAAAAATAAAAATAAAGGGGGGTCCCGTACAAAAAACGTGTTTTTTTTTGTGTTAAATCTTTTACGATGGTACGGAACTCTTCGTGTGCGAGTCCGACTCACACTTGGCCGGTTTTTGAACAACAATTTCTGAAACAATCTTCATCCGTGGCTGGCCCAAGTGTCGGAGTAATTTTCGACATTAACACATATTAGTTCGTATAGTCCCTGTAGAAAAGCACATGGCCAAAATGTTAGCACTTGAGACCACGTGTTGGATGTCGTTTCATGTGTTTACGCGCACGCGCGTACGACACGAGACTGCATGTGCGGAGCGACCCGGGTGCGAGAGGGGAATGACACCGCTCTGCCACGTTCTCTACCACATGGGTAACCGGCGTAAGAGGTGAGAAAAGATGTGAGAGAATTCGAACAATTTTGAACCAGCCAGAAGCGTTGTTGTCATACCTTCTGGGCTCTTATTGGCTAGAATATTTTACATTCACTTTTGATTGGTGCAGAATTGATCTAATTCCCTCACATATTTTCTCACATGTTACGCCGGTTCAGCCCCTCCTCTTTGCACAGTCTACAGGGCGGGGAGAGCGAGATTTTATGGATCTTGCCGCATTTTGGAAATTGGTGTCGGTTATTAATTTTAGGCGAAGAAGATATGCCAAATCCTTAGTAGAGCTAGAGTTCTATTTAGAGAATCCAAACACATTAGTTATAATTATCTATAATTATTTATAATGTTCTTAGCGATTTAAGGTCCGGTTTTTTTTTTATTAGAAATAACCCGAATACTATAATTACAGAGTTTTGACGCTTCCCTGGTGAGGTTTATTATTTCGTTGTCTGAGACTTTACCGAAGGGTAAGGCAGGCATAGAGCGTCATGTGCAGCGTTGGACTTGTCAATAGGCCGTAAGACCGCAGCCTAGGGGCGGAAGCAGTGGCCAAGGCCGGCGAAAAACCATTTGGCGAGTTTTTTTTCATCAGTCGCGCCCTCTTTTCCGAGCATTCTACTGAAACTGACTGGATGAGTACTTTTTCCGTACTCAAAGGGTACCAAAGGAACCCTATTACTAAGCCTCCGCTGTCCGTCCGTCGGTCCGTCCGTCTGTCACAGGGCTGTATCTCATGAACCGTAATATGTGTATTTATTTTGCCGTTACAACAACAAATAGGTAAAATTTAAAAATAATACAAATTAGAGAGGCCCCATACAAAATCCTTCATTTTTAAATCTTGTGCGATGGTACGAAATACTTCGTGTACGAGTCCGACTCACACTTGGCCGGTTTGTTTGCTCATAAAAGAAAATATTTTTATTTTATTTGATTTCCCAATTATATTCTAGATTCGATCTCGATTGCTTGCGGGTATCCTTAAACTATCCCGTATAGTAACCATTCCGGATTGTTGCGGGATCTTGGCGTGTTTTCGAAGCATCATTGAACCATCATTCCGAAGGTAATTCCGGACTTGTGAAGTAGGAATGGAAATGCATTCTTTGGCAGCCAGCTTCCGCCGTCACGACCCCCCTCGCTCCCTGCACCCCCGAATGCCCCCACCTCGACACGCTCCCACCCGTCACAGCCACAATCCATGATATCGCCCGCCCTTCCTTTGCACTCATGAAGCGAACGCGAGAAGTTCTCACACGGGTAGCTTTGATTTTTCGATATGAAGGTGGGCACGATTTCAGCGCAGCGAATGCTTTAAATATAAACATTCCATGTATTCATTCATACAATGTTCGAAGAACACCTTACACCGTTATTAGGACATTTTAGGCTTCTGGGATGGTTAAGTAATTGTCTACGATAGCACATACGCTTATGATAGCGCATAATTTCTTGTATTTTACCCTAAAAGAGGTCTCATGAAAAAAAAATTATGACGTTTCGCCCAATTTCTCTTATATAAAATACAGTTAATTTAACGTGTTGATAAGTAGCCCTTTATTCATGTGAAGAATCAACTTATACGTGTATACAAACCGCACTGGATTCATTATGAGCAGACAGATAAAGAAACAGAGAGGGCCAGACGCAGGCTTCTAAAAAAAATTGATTATTTCCTGTAACAATTTAGTCTATTCATGATGACCGGTTGAATCCATTGAAAATTGTTAAATATTTTTTCCTAAGGTCAACGAACCGACCCGCACGTGTGATATCACACTTTCTTTTGTATAAACAGATTGGTGTGAACAATATTGTGTTTGTCACCAGATGCAACCTTCCGTCCCAGATCGCGAACAATGATCGAAGCCGTGTCGTGTCGCAACGTGAGACAATGCACCGACTCGAGCACGGTGACGTTATTATTATGTTGTAAAACGTTGATAGCAAGTAACATGGACAGTTCTTGCAAAAAAAATTTTTTTTACTTAACGTATAATCAGAAAAAAATAGATAATCGTTGAAATAAAGCTATTACAACAACGTTACTTCAGATTAACATCACTAGAAACAAGTTAAACATTCAATGTATGCATTACGGTTCAAGCCCGAAATTGGTTAAAGTTCGTTTTTTAGGGTTCCGTACCCAAAGGGTGAAAGCGGAACCCTATTACTAAGCCTCCGTTGTCCGTCCGTCCGTCTGTCACAGGGCTGTATCCCATGAACCAGCTGAAATTTACACAGAGTGTGTATTTATTTTGCCGTTTAACAACAAATTGGCAAAATAAAAAACGTGATTTTTTTGTGTTAAATCTTGTACGATGGTACGGAACCCCTCGTGTGCGAGTCCGACTCGCACTTGGCCGGTTTTTTTCCTTTAAGTTTATTGAATTTCTGCACTTGTACCCATGTTGAGTGCACTAGAGTCGGTTGATGAATAGATATTAGAAATTACTTACTATATTAGATATAGAAAGCAGATAATGCGCATATTATTTGGTTTGGTAATATTTACGTAAAATATTATTACAAAACGACTCATAGCTAAAAGTAAACCATGCCCGCTGGTAATCATAAATCTAACCAAAACCAAATTGATTATAAATCTTCATGAAACAATCTATGTCTGATGACTAATCTTTTGATGATGTTTTTATTCTATCGTTGAGTAATCCACCTCCAAATTTATTGTGTAAAACGCGAGAAAAATTCGAGCTTTCGGACTTTTTAACTTAGAAACCAAATACAATTTGACAATGCCAACAGTCATCAGACATCTAGTTTGATCAATTAAAGCTATTTTGGATGGTAAGCTATAAATGTTGGATCTCTGACAAGAAATGGCAAGAAATCTCTGAAAACGCATGATCTTCTTTTTGCGTTTGTGTGGCGAGTCGAGCGGCAAGGCCCACGTTAAGTAATGCATAAATATCTCTGTGTTAGGTGTGCATTAATCTTTTATTTGCATCCTCTATGTAGCAGCTCAATATGCTATCTATACCGAACCCACCTGACAGCAATTTGTTCGAGGGACAAGTTACTCGTCCTCCACACTAATAACTGGCCATTATCATCTCCGAGAGCCCCCATTCAGACGTCAGTCGCTCGCTCCTACTATGCAGCGCTGTAGCTCTGCGTGTTATGTGGATCGCATCGGAAGTGTAAATTGCTATTGTCTATGATCAGTGAAAGTATCAAGTGTATCAAACGCTCTAGATAATGAAATTGTAAAAAGTAAAACAATTTCCGCTCGAATACTGTTATCAATGAATACATAGATCTATGACTGAATAGCGAGTTAGGCTTAGATTTATAAATTTTGAATTTACTGAAGTTTGGTCATGAGGTCAGGTCACATACTCTCGCGCACTAGTCGGTACAATAAATGATTTCAAGTCAAGTCGCCACTAAATAGGGCCTGAGAGGAACGGGCACGAACACTGAAGAAGGCCAGGGTAGGGCGAGGTAAGGAAGGAGGTGAGAGATGGCAAAGGATGGAAAAAAAAGTAAGCTCCTACATTAAAATGTTACGTACAGGTTTAATAGTGAAGTACTACTTCTTGGGTTTTCTCGGCCACTTTCTAAGATGCGTAGGGGGGGGGGGGGTGTGCCCTCCCCTGCTTCCGTTGGCTACGCTTATCTCGGATTGATTAGGAAGCCATCGATATGGTCTGCCTCAGATTGCCAGGCTACGGAACACTAGCTGTGTTGGTTTTCCGATTCACGACGTTCCTGCGTTATTGACGTCCAGCATCTGCTCAGATCGACTTTATTTGGCTTTCTGTAAAATCACAAAAAAATGCGTCTTACATTACCTAGCATCTCATATTCTTTATTTCTCTTGACTAAAACTTAACATGGTCGTAATAAGAGTTATATCTTTGTACCTTTACAGGTTTCTCTCTTAGCTATAGCAATCGTCATCATTATAATATTATAATGTTCTCACCGTAGAGGTTACATTTAAACCGTTGCGGTAGACCGGAAGACCCCCAGTTTTCAAAACAATATGAACAGCAACGCAGTTAATCTAAAAACATTATAAAGATGATTGCGCCTACAACAAAAATATGAGGTACATATCCGTTTAGATGGCGCTGCATTATTGAACATTTGCATAACAACGCACACAATTGTGGAGTAATTGCTTCCATTACTGTAGTTATCAATGCGTAACGGAGATTGCACTGTTTGGTGTTTTGATGAACAACTTCGTCAATAATCTATTTAATATGTTTGAAAAATGTTACGACGGTTTCACGCGGCGGGAGGAGACATTCTCCGACGTTTCGAGCTGATCGTTAGTACGCAGCAGCCGCAGCGATCATATTGCATCCTATGTCATGAAAATAGGCGCAAGGATAGCATATCATTCAAATAGTTAGTTGTTTGAAGTAGATACCTATGCTATTAATAATTTAGCCTCGTCTTGTATTCAAGTTCAAGGCGTGTATTCTTGGCATTCAGTCATTGCGGATTCAGTAGAGTTAACAGTAATGTCAAAGTAAATCCTTCTTCTGTTAACTCTACTGAATCCGCAATGACTGAATGCCAAGAATACACGTCCTGGTCATTGTTTACTGTTATTTCATGGTTTTATGTAACATAAGACATGTTTTATTATATATTAAAAAAATAATTTTCGAATTTACACAGAGAAAATTGATGTAACCGGCGCATGACTGAAGAAAAGCGAGCATGGAAGGACGGGGGTAGCGATTGAAACTCATTCTTATGACGATAAAACGTCAAACCCCATTTACTCACCATCGCTGCAAATACGTCGACGTTGCCGTTTAGGCCGACTCGCGTTTTCTTACACATCGGAAGTCCGAGTTTGATTTTGACAGTTTAAAGAAGTAAAACTAAGCAGTAAAAACTTGTATGGGGTTTGACGTTTTTAGGTAACTTCGATGTTCCGTAAACGCCAATTTAGGTGAGAACTCGGACTGAACAATCAGGACTAGAGAGTTAACGAGCTTCGTCACGGCAGTGTATATATTCTTCGGTGAAGGTCCAATTCGTAGCTATCGTGAAGGCACGAAACATCTTTTGAAGAAACAAGAGTATGATGTGGTCGTACCGCATCACACTCTTTTATCCCTGCATAACCTTCCAGAAAACGGCTTGATGTCGTACATATATATTTATATGGTAAATTATATAAAATATGCAACTAACTGGGATTACTGTTCTGTACCCTATAGTCATGCATCACGTGTATTGCGTAGCCGTGACCTGAAAACTTTGGCCCTGTGGCAGGTCGCGCGTCCCGGTCCGGAAGCGGGAGCTTTTGGGGCGTGAAAGGGTTTGGTCATATTCGGGTTTCCTGCGCCAAGTTGCGCGTATGATGAGAGGGTCGACGCGTTGAGCTTTAGAGGGAGCGGAGATATTGGGGCGGAAATAGGGCTAAATTGAAATTTAACTGTGTACTTTAAAATATGGGATCGAGCTTTTAAACGTCACGCTCTTGCAGAATTATCCAACATGCATGCAAATAGACATTTTAGGTTTCTAATCCTCAATACATCTTTTATCAATTATAAATATCGAAAGTGTAAGACTGTACTTGTACTGGGAAAAACAAACTCTTCCGTCATGAGATATCGTCGTCCCACTTGGCGGGTGGTCTTCCCACACTCCGTTTTCCTGTCCACGGTTCCCGGTCCAAGTTCAAATATATGAAATTGAAATATGAGCACGGCTACATTGTACTGGGTGGAAAGCACGGACAATTTGTCATTATGCGACCATATTCTCATCCATTGGGATGATATCAACAATTTCTAGGGAAGAAGACAAGTTTTATATGGATCTGAACCATCGAACCGCTCGCAATCGTAACGAATTGCACTTATCTAACTCAGAAAGAGAAATAATGCGGCGCATGAACGGGGTGGGAATTTGAACCCATGACCTCTGGTCTTGAAGGCAAGTCCACGCGCGCCTGAAAGCCGTGGAAATGACACTATTACGAACTATAGTGGTCAAGGACAACGGAGACGGCTTCGTGACTTCGTCGCCATCGCGTCCACCTTCGTCACCTGCCATCCTCGGCAATGATTGATGTTTCCTGGACTCGCTTTGTTAGGGTAAAGGGAGGCCATTTAATGTCAGGGCCCTATTCCAAAGGGCGCAGAGGTCGCTTCGCAGGTTTAATATGATGGCAGAAGTCTCTGTATTTATTGGGAACATCTTAAGGCGGGAACAGGAGTCAAAAGGTGAAAGCGATTTGAAAAAATCTTCAAAAAAATGCGAGTCGGACTCGCACATGAACGGTTCCGTACCATCGTACAAGATTTAACGCCACAAAATCAGGTTTTCTTTAGGGGGTACTCCTTAAATTTTTATTACTTATATATTTTATCTATTTGTTGTTATAGCGGCAAAATAAATACACACTATGTGTTTATTCAGCTGCCTACCTATAACGGTTCATGAGATAGAGCCCTGTGACAGACGGACGGACAGACGGACAGACGGACGGACGGAAGGATGTACGGACAGCAGTGGCTTAGTAATAGGGTTCCGTTGGCACCCTTTGGTTACGGAACCCTAAAAACATACGACGTAATTCACTAATATGAAGCCTACAAATATGTTCGTTTGGATTTTCACGTTTACGGATGCACGTGTACAAGCTTAGCTTACTTCTTTCTGTGTTTCGAGGTTCGCGCCGCGACCACGAACGGTGGTGGACGAAAATTCGGAAAGAAGTTGCAAAAGAAAAAAGCTTGAACACTGTGTATCCGTAAAATTGAAGTATTATTAAAACTACAAATGTAGCTTTAGGCTGTTCCGACCCATATAAAGTTGTTTGCACACATAACGCAAAAAGTATTGCACTTTAAGCCACGAATTAATAATAAAAGTTTAATATAGTCATATTACTTGCAGCGAAAACAATTTCACAATTTCAGGATTATTGGTTTTGTTACAATTTATTTAAATACGATTTTTATTTAACAGCGCCATCTAACGGTGTAAAACTTCTAATCGGCAATTAGAACGAAACCATTAAACCTGAAATTGTGAATATGTTTTTGCTGCAACTACATACTATGGCTATATTTAATATTTTTGACGAGTTCGTGCCTTAAAGTGCAATACTTTTTGCGTTCTGTGTAAAAAAAACATTGTATGGGTCGGAACATCCTTAATGTTTTTTAGGACCCCGTAGCAAAAAGCGAAAAAAGATACTTATTAACCTTATGGTATGGAAATAAGTATTTTAAGAGACCCGGTAACGACTCCAAAAGAGCCGCCCTCGACTGCACTACCTGGTGTTCAACCATATTCTGAGCTGGAGTGGTGCGTCTGCAAAACCAGAGTGGGCAGTCTGAGTTCTCACCGAAATTGGCGTTTACGGCAAACCGATCGACTGGCGTTTTCTCCAAACTCCATACAAGTTTTTACTAGATATTCTGTGGTTTTACTTCTTCACGGTGTCAAAGTCAAACGCGGACTTCCGATTTGTATGAAAACGCGGAGTGGACGTAAACGGCAACGTCGACGTATTTACGGCAACGTTGAGTAAGCTGTCAAATCAAGCTCGGACTCGCAAATGTTAGTTCGCTTAACGCCCGCTGCGCGCGCTCATCAATTTCTCCATACATTTGAAAACGCCAGTCGATCGGTTTGCCGTAACGCCAATTTAGGTGACAACTTAGACTACCGGCTCTGTACCTCAATAAATGGCATGGCAAGTGTACAAACGTAGACATAGATAATATAGTGTGTTAACGGAGTTATCGTCCAAACCAATGTCCAAACGGCATATTTGAAAGAAAAAAGGTACGAGTAGATAACATTGTGTTACACGATTTATAAAAAAATCGTCCTCAGTTTTGTAAATACCTACACACACCAGCGGCAGTTGTGTGGTATTAGCCATCCATACCAGGTTGCATAAAAACCTAGTTAAAAGACCACCAATCATCCTTATCCACGAATCTGACAGAAAATATGGTTTGCTTTATATTATTTGTATGCCTATTTTAATAGTAGATCAAAATAAGTATAAGGGTATGATATATCTAACGGACATTTCATCATCATAAAGTATTGCTGTTATTGTGCTCTACGTAGACACCCGTAGAAGGACGTCGCACTGACCCGCTTGGCCACACTTCCGACGCCTCCATTGTTGGCCAATTTGTGCAAACGGTCCTCCGTGCTGCCATTGTGCCCGACTGTTGCCAGCTGAAGGCGAACAAGTTGATGACGCAAATGTCAAAGTCGAAAATATGAGCGCACCTAAAAGACCACTTTGATAATTTGGTAATTTCCTTTTGTACCGTAGAGAATAAATTTGATACATTGAAGATTCTGTAGAATAATACTTTCAGACCCACCACCTCGGTCGGTGTGATTTCTTTTAAACCGTCTCTTTAAAAATATGTGCCAGATTGAGAAAATTCTTCGGTAAGTAAAGTTGTTTTCAGTTTTCTACAATGCGCGATCAGCTTTAACTTGTCCTTTCAATAACTGTTAAAAGTTAATTGCTGGAATACGCCAAAATTCTTGGTTATATCGGGGTCTCATTACGTAAAATCGAATTCACCCTAGACGCCACACATTGGACTTTGACCCACATATGTTTCCTTGCAAATGCCAATACCTACTGTGGCACCGAGGGTGATGCGCTCCGTACTGATATATCCCAGGGCTTCTACTATTTGAGATGGCCATGGACTGGCTCTGAACCAACCGCCGTGCTCTGTACGAAACAATTTACCAGCGGGATGAACCTTACATGAATGTCCAGAGTTCATACAGGAAGCGCTAAGCATGATAAGTTTCTAAAACTACATAATTTTTTCGTATCACAAATATCCTTTTGTGATACTAAACGTATAACTATTAATGCTTTTCTCATAGTCACGGATTATGATGCTATGCATTAGCTGCAGAGACGCCCCTCTCATTTCGCTTCAGAAGAATCCGCCTCGAAACCTGGTCGTCGCCAGAGGCAGCGCTTCCTCGAAGCCAGTGCCATCCAATGCGTCTAATGGTCTCCGTGAGTGATTCGTAAGATAAGTGCAACGTTGCACACGTTCGGTCAACTTACAAGAGCATCGACATCGAGTTATTCTCGGTTCTGCAAGTCAATTTATTTGGCAGATCATTCCTAAACAAAAAAATCTGAGTAAAACTAAAACTGCATGTTTTTTATCGGTACGTGATATGGGTAATACCATTACCCATCGTCATGATATTGGCCAAGCCGGAATGGTATTACCAAAGGAATTAGGTGCCACGCCAGGACCTTCTCTTTATGAATGCCGGAGGAGCCGTGCTCGTGGCTGTGGTTATGGAATAAGCCATTCATGTCCAGTTAAAAAAAAACAAGGCTACATTAAATTTAACGAAAAACACGGCTTTTTGCCGCTTCGACCAGATTTTAAACCTACCACCTAGTAGTCTACAGTTTTGCATGGATTCCGAGCCATGAAACAGCTTGTATTCGTAACGAAATGCACCTATCCAACTCAGAAAGAGAAATAAAGTTGCGCATGAACTGGGCGGGGAACCCCACGACATTTGGCATATACGGTAAGTTCGCATTTTTTGTTGAGTGTCAACCGGCTTTTCCGTCGATCTACCGTCGACCTATCGACGAGGTATGTGCGATGGCAAGAAAACGGCAGCAGCGTGTCCCTCGGAGCGGCGACGTGACGTGACCATGAGCGACGGCCGGCGGTGCGGAGCGAGGGGAGGGGGGGGGGGACGACACGCAAAAAGCTAAGCAGCTCCGCGGTGCGCCTTTGACGCGGCACGGGTGATTAGGAATCTCCCGCTCCTAGATGGTCAGGGTAGACCTGTGTGCAGGGTAACTCTGCACACCGGTGCTGCGGAGGGTGATTGAGGCTAACATTATATCGTTTGCGGTAACTCGAAACAAAGTCTTCATAAAATTTGGAGCTGACAAATTTAAAAGTTTTCATGGAGTTTTTTTTTTTTCGATCATACGGCTCAGATCTTTGATATATTTTTGTTCACTTCAGTGGACGGGCGACCATCACAAAATTCGTCACTGAGATGGTCACGACCCCGCTTGAAGTCTGCAAACCAGCTATAAATAGTGGTCTTTCATAGTGCTTCCTCTTTAAAAGCAGTTTGAAGCCCAGCGAGAGCGATTAATTTGATATTCTGGTATTCGATAGCAGCGCCACACAGAATGAGTGTAACGAAATAAAACATTTCTAAGTGTGTTTGAATTCAGTGCTCAAGAAAAACTAGATATCCATTTCCATAGTGATCCGTAAATACGACAGAAAAGTTCGGAAGTTAAGTATTTACTGATTCAGTCTGGTTTCAACTTAGTTTGAAGTGTATATTCCGTATTTAAACTAATTACCGCAAAAATTGGTCTCCTGCAGAGCCGTCAAATTACCCTTATAATGAAAAAAAAATATTTACGAATGTTTTCACAAGACCCATGTAGAAGACACGCAATTTTTTAAAATGATGTCATAATGTGCCACAAGTAACAGTTAAAAGAAACAATCTGAATTTTAAGGCAAAGTATTTTATTTTCAAACATAGTAATGCAAGTAAGTAATCATATAGTGTGCCCTATGTGATAGTGTGAAATGCACACTATTTTAGTAAGTAAGTATGTTATTATACTATTAAACGATATCCCGGCAAGATTATTTGAGTAGGTAATTATTTATATAACTAAATGATCTAAAACGATGCTACATGCCGCCCACTTTCTTTCGGCAATTTTACAACTTTTTACTATCGCTACACATGCAACAGGCTGGGAATGCACCTATCCACTGTCGACACTTCGAAAATAAGAATCGATCGATCCTGTAGATTATTTTTCTATTGGGTCGGTAAACTGTGGAATGCACTTTATTTTCGTGTTCATATAGTGTTCTTCAAACATTGTGTGGAAAAGTCTCTGGATGGCCGGGATTAGCTCATGAAGCAGCAGGGACGGTCCTGGCCAGCACCTAGTTACCATTGGGTTTCCCCTGTAGCAGGCCTGCCCTGTTGGAATAATATCATGTCAGTAGGTGTAGCCATCTTTGTCTAGTTACATAAAAAAACCGGTTAAGTGCGAGACGAGCTCGCACGTGAAGGGCATGCCATCCAACACGCCAAAAAACAAAAATTCTTGTTATTTTTATATATACTATTTATTGGTTACAGCGGCAATAGAAATAGACACTCTGTGAAAATTAAAACTGTCACAGGCGGGCGGATGGACCGACGGACAGGGGAGGCTAATAGGGTTCTGTAGACACCCTTTGGGTACGGAACCCTAATAAGTGTATCCTATGTCCGCACAGTCCCAAGAAAATGTGCATTATGCCCACACCCAAACATGTTAATAATTTGGTGTGTAATGTACAAATGAAACTTCAGAAGTCATGCTGAGATAATCCATTTTATTATTTCAAGATATTTAGGACCATCTGCCCTCTAACGATGATATGTTTAAACAATTGTTTCATATATTCCGATAATAAAATAAGTACAACATTGTCTAGAAAATATTAATCTACATTTAAATGAAGACGAAATCATCTGAAAATAAGTATTTACATAAATATCTACATAACCATTCTAAACTTAACTAGGTAAGTATCAGATAACACTTTAAATTTACAGTAATAAAAGATAAACTTCAAGAAATAGCCAATATTCATGCTGAGATAGTCATCCACGCTTTACCGTGCTTGCAAAGAGCACAGGTTTTCTTACTTTTGGAGTTGCCGATGTTAGGTGACCGAATAGATATTGGTCGTACGTGAGGTCTGCAATGCCAAGACTGCTAAAATATGTTAAGAGTTTGATGTATAACAATATAAGAATCTATGGAATCTGGAATCATAACGTTTTCAAATGAGAATTAACCAAATAGATTAAATAGTAAGTACAGATGGAGTGTAAGGCTGTCCACGCTGCCTGCCGTGAGTGTGGAATCCGATCATCTGCGTGGACCGTTCGGGTGTCGGTTAGCCTCAGACTCTATTCTAACTATCCGATCGTTCTGGAATTACTGAAGTTTTGTTCATATACTGCATACTCTACTAACAATGTTGGGTGATCACTGGCACACTTCTTGTAACAGAGGAAAATTAACTGCTCATTTAGCTTCATTGTTTACAATGTTTCTGGGCCGATTTTTCAATCCTCAGATAGTAGTTAACAGTCTTTAACAGTCTTTAACAGTCTTGCTAAAATACTGAATGTGAAGTCACTACTGAATGATTATATCTCCTGTCAATGTCCTATAGCTTAATGTAATTTTGCTAATCAAAATATGGACTTACTACAATGGTGCAGCGGCGTAAAATAGTTATCTGACTGATTATCAGACTATTGAAAAATCGGCCCTAAAGGAATAAAAAACCTAAAGTCATTGATCTTTGTTTAAATATTTCCATTAACATTTTTCCAAATTAAGCATTTCAGAATCCAAAAAATTATTGGTGACTGATTTTTACCTCACAACATTGATTGTGCAAGAGATCACATAAGAGTAATTGAATGAAGAAGTAATTGGTAGTGCCACTAAACTTGTATAGAGACAAAGTTTAAATAAGTCCTACTTGAATAGTTTGCATACATACCTTCATGCCGCTTTCCCTGAGAGGTAGGCAGAGATGATAGAGCACCATACGGTACGATCACAGGACACCTCTTTCGCTTCATTTACAGACATACATCTTTTCATACATGCTTTACGATTACGGGGGTAACAAACCTTTATGAAGAATAACATCTATTTGATCGTGGTACGTTCTTCTAGGCCGCCCGAGCAAGACACTTCCGCTCACTTCTGCTCTGAAAATTCGTTTCGTCATCTTTCGTCAACGATTTATTCCAATAGTTAAAATTTCCCGAACAAACCTTCTTCATTATTATAATACCTAATACGCCTGGTCTCGAAAATATCCAGTGCCTAATAAGAAATTAGCATCGAATGCGCCTATTTCGGTATTGTTAAAACTATCAGTCGTAAGGTCTGATTAGAAGTTATTAATGTTGCTATGGAAACACGCTATTTTAGCGTGAGCGTTCGATCACATCAGGAATATGACAGCTGAGTTCCTACTGTGAACGAAATGTGAACTGTGAAAAAAAACGAACAGATACACAAATGAAAGATAAAATTTACTTACCTAAGGATTAAAATCCTTAACATTAATAAATATACGAAGGCAAACGAGATGTAACTATGGTGTAGTAACAACAATTCAGTATTATGTAAATACCTTTAATTTGACACAGCAATAATATCTGATTTGTAATCAATTCAAATCAACGTCTGACAAAAAGGGGTCTCAAAAGTCTTCGTTTCCATTACAGCTGACGGCGACATAGGATCAAACTAAGACAATTATACTGGACACAGAAGAAAATCGGATGGCACGTTTATGTAAAATGCAAACAATTATTCTATTCTGGATTGGCCAAGTAAAATAAATCGAGTATTCGTTGAAGAGCAAGCGATTTAAAAAGGATTAATAAAGTTACACTATCAATGTGTAGATCTAAGCCTGTGATTAAATCAAGAACTATTCAAAGTAACGAAAAGATAATGGGAATTACCCGGTTATGGAATTAAATAACATGATGGCTACAATGAAAGAAAACCAGATTCAAGAATCAGAGTGAAACCCAAGAATCTGGGGAGATTATTCAGATTACTAAATGTCCCATGTTTTCCCCAAGTTTTTGCTGCAGATCAGGATACATAACTTACTGTATTTCTTACCGAGCATGTCGTGATAGGTGACTAAGGGATTCGTTGTTCATATTTTGGATTCCATGTTAAGCTGTAGAATCCTTCCTTACATACTAGGTAGTAGGATTAATTCTGTCCAGGTTGCCATCACATTGAATGAACAATCAAAGTGGCAGTGAAAATTGTATTCCCTCCAGTGTAGACATGGAATAAATAACATTATAGATATAATAGACAGTGTAGGTGAGTGAATTTAGGAATTTAGAATTCATCCTAGAATTGATTTTAAGATAGGTCAGATGAAATCTAAAGCCTTTAAACTGTACCGCATTACACACCTTTGAGCTCTGCAAATTGTCATCAGTTTCTAGGTAAATACATGATTGGTTTATTTTAACGATCTTTCTTAACCTTACAAATAAATTGATAGCATCTATTCTAAACATTGTGCATATTTTGGCTAATTCAGTATAGACTAGGTCATCTTAACAGTCTGAAACAATTGAAGGCAGTTAACAATACATTAGTCCCAATTTTACTTACCAACTAAGGACGTGAAGTATTTTGAGATTTAACACTACCGTCGTATACGCCGCACATTCATCAAGGATCTACAAACTTGTTTGAGTGTACGAGGACGGGTTGAAGGAAGTAAGAATGCAGCCACGTCACCGTGAAGGCTCTTAAATAATTAAAACTAATATGCCACGGAGTTGGGTCCAAGTGATGATCCTATTTGTTGTTCACTCTTCGTCGTTGAGTAGATCTGTGCACGATTTCGTCTTTGTTGCTCTGAAACGACACACAAAAGATTAGTGGGTATTGGTTTGTTTGATATAGCAGCTTAATTTCACTTATGTCCTGCTATATATGGAGAACCTTTGCTACGATTTGGAGACCTTGTGAAAATATTAGCACGGTCGGAAAAACAGATGGAGAATGCCCATTCTTCTAAGGGAATGAAAAGCCGTGTCGACTTAATGTTATTTGATAAAAGAAACGCAACTCTGGTTCATATAATATGAGACGACCCTTCCCATATGTATGTTCAAACGTTTTTAATTTTTTTTTTCCAAAAAGTCTTCTTTAAAATGATTAAACCTAATCCGAGTATTAAAGTATATTATAATCATCGGTAAAGTAACATATTCACTAAGAATTCTTATTGAAAACGTGGACACATATTTAGGAGCCTATCCTAAAAAAATTGTTTAAGTACTTAAGTCAATACCTATTGACACATAATTGTATGCAATATTACCATGCCTTTTATTATATAAATTATAGCTTTAACTTTTTTACAAATTTGTCAAGCCAGTCACATTGCGCTACATTGCAGATGATCTACAATAAAAACATGGTTAATTTCACATTTTTTTTATTTGATGTTACTCAAACATACATTAAATACTATATTTCTACCCAAATGCTAAGTTATACACGTTCTGCATTGGCAACCTCACTAGCTTGTTTCCTAAACGGTTGTCAAAGTACAGGCACTAATAGACAAATTGTTTTGATTATTTTGTTAATATGAAAAAAAAAACATTGTAGGAAGACTACTGAAAATTTGCCTCCATAAATGAAACTGGACAGGCCATTGTTTAAGAAACAAACGAGTATGTGAGGTCTCATGGGACACCCAAAAGAAGCGAGGCTTTTACAAACTTCATTTGAGTATGAGGTCCGAAAGATTTGACACAATCAAAGGACATTGCCGAAATGGAAACCGTTTAAAGAGTACATTGATCTAGCTAAATCAAGAGCAATAAATGAAACATATTTCTAATAGAATATTTTTTCTTCATGCTTCTAACATCGCTTTGGTCCATATAGACCTATCATGTGTCCTATCAAGACGAACAGAGTGTGGGAGTGAGAGTCCATTTCAAATATCACTACCGTGAGTTAGAGGGAGATGGAACATAAAGGCCCGATGAGACCACTTTCAAATCGTTAGAAGAACTTTGTATATAAAATCTTAAAATGTCAAAGCTTTTTTTGAAATATCTTGAACATTTCCATAGTTTTCCTGAAAAAAACCAGTGTTGAAGCCATCGTGACCTGGGACTTTGCGGATTGTGAGGTGAACAAGTGCCATAACCGAGAGAAATACACTTTTCACAGGTAAATACGAAATATCAACCTAACCCATTTTCTTGTAATATAAGCCAAAATTCTGCAAATAAAGTAACTGTAATTGTAAATTATGCTTCCTTTTCTTAGTATTTATGTAATTTATAACATTTCCTGCATATGTTTAGGATATTTTAAATACGTGAGAGAATCTTACTTACGCTAGGGCATTACAATGACCTTTGTTTGACTATCGATATTTTTTGACAGATCACCACGCTATTCAGACGCCGTGCGGCTCGGTTGCCACTGCTATCACGGGATAATCATTCTCTACGTTAGTACTCTGCTAGATGAGTTTTATGCAATTGAGCACATTATTAAGAGTTCACGTCACGTAAAATGTTATAGTACTAACGGCTCCTTGGGTCTGGCCCGCCTGCAGACGTGCAGTGCTATGGGTCCGCTGCGCACCGCCTTGAACATGGTGAGAGCCTCGCTGTGCGCCAGGTCGTGGCACACCACCCCGTTCACCGCGAGCACCTCGTCTCCTGGAAAGTAAAAAGTAAAAAACATTGTTAAGTTAGTTATGGTGCTGTCTCTGCAACAAACACAAAAAATAACAGTTGTTATTAATATTATTTCTGCCTACAGAATGAATATCATAAATAATTCTGTAGGCAGAAATAACATTGTTAAGTTATATATTTGAGATACTGATTCAGTCAGTCAGGGTGTTTGGTGTCCACTGCTGGACATACGCCTTGGAGCTTTTGTCCAGTTCTCCCGGCCCTCAGCGGTACGGAACCACTGCTTTCCACCGACGCACTTGATGTCGTCCCACCTGGCAGGTGTTCTTCCCATACTCCGTTTTCCTGTCCACGGCCGCCAGTACAGGACACGTTTACTCCAACGGTCATTGTCTCTTCGGCTGACGTGACCAGCCCACTGCCATTTGAGCTTAGCCACCCGGTATCCAATATCGACTACTTTGGTAGGTTGGCGGATTGCCTCGTTATACACCATATCCCGTAGCGATATTCCCAGCATGGCTCGCTCCATTTGCTTGCTGGGCAACTTTCAACTGCGAATGCATCGACAGATGCGATGCTGGATACTGATGATTTCTCAATTATCAAGTGGTACAAATATAGTCAGTGTCTGGATATTAAGGCTATCGTGAAATCGCGGGAAATTTAAGATTTAAAAATAAAAAATGAATTTATGTCCATTAGCCAAGGCACGATTTTGCTCAGCGACTGCCAATAAACTAGCGAAATCGTCTTGCCTACGCCTAAAATTTGTCAGTTTTTAATCAAATTTTTTTTTTCACTTGAGAAAGGTTCATTATATGTTCGTATTTTTTATTTTTATTGTAAATATCTGTATTTTTAACCGACTTCAAAAAAGGAGGAGGTTATCAATTCGTCTGCATGTTTTTTTTTTATGTTTGTTACCTCATAACTTTTGCCTGGGTGACCCGATTTTGATGATTATTTTTTTAAATGATAGCTAGTGCTTCCCAAGTGGTCCCATTTTAATTTGGTTAAGTTCTGACAATGATATCCATGAGAAAAACATAAAAGTCTTAAATTTGTATTAAGATGTGCCCGACAAATGGACGAATAACTCAATATAACGCCAACCGATTTCGGTGATTCTTTTTTTATTGGAAAGGACGTGTAGAAATTAGTAAGTGTACTTCAGATTCACTAAAAATAAACAAATTAAAAAAAAAATTAACAAAAAAAATAACCAACTTCAAAGAAAAAGCACTAAAAAGTAAAAAATAATTTCCATTTTTGTAGTTACGATTTCTGTTATTTTTTGAGTCGGTGTCAGCCAAGGTTAGGTTAGGTTAGGTTCTCTTGATTGGCGCAGCGCGTGCCCGGCTGACGCCGACTCAAAAAATAACAGAAATCGTAACTACAAAAATGGAAATAATTTTTTACTTTTTAGTGCTTTTTCTTTGAAGTCGGTTATTTTTTTTGTAAATTTTTTTTTTCAGTAAATAAATTTCGAAAATGAACGTAAGAAGACAACTTATTATTTCAATGTTTACTAGCTCATATTTTCCAACCTAAAATTTAATAGTTAATTTATCTAATGTACAAAACTTGAGAAAAATATTACTCAATTCGACTGTGGAAACAGGCACAAGCCATTTTATGCAGCTGGATCACCTCATTATCCTCTTAATAGCTAGCATTGCACAAATGTATGCGGGACATGACTTGTGTCTTATGAGTTCCTTATTACGCTGGCTTTTATTGTTTTATTGACACCATTTATAATTAGATTTGAACAGAGAACAATGTGAGTACACTATCCTTATCAGGATCTTGGAATGCTCGCCAGGCTCATTATCTATTTCGTACCTATCAATTATAACCTTGTTGTTCCCGAGTTCGGTTTACTGAAGACTAAAATAAAATGTGTACTAACCAGCTTTGAGTCTCCCGTCGTCGACCGCCTGGCCGGTGGGCAGGATGCTCTTGACGAAGATGCCGAGCGGGCCGCGCGGCGAGTCGCGCCCGCCGACTATCGTGAAGCCGAGCGGCTTCCTGCCGGCTCCCTTCTCGAACACGACCGTGTGGAAGCTCTGCGCGGCGGAGCGCGGCCGTCGCGGCAGCGTGCAGAAGTTCGCCGCGCTTGGCTGGCTCGGCTGCCTCGGCTCGCGGCCCGCCTCCGCCGCGCACGCCCCGTCCGGCGTGTCGATGTCGAGCGCGACGCCCGCGCAGCTCAGGCTCAGCCCCTCGCTCTTGCTCGCGCCGCCGTAGCTGACCACCTGCCGCCGCAGCATCTTGTTGTTCATGCTGCTATAGTTGACGCTGTTGTTCTTCTGGAAATGCGCGCGGGCGGGCGCGGGCGGGGCCGGGGGGAGCGGCGCGGCCGGACACTCGTCCTCCGCCGATAGCGACGCGCGATTGTCGCGAGCTGCGCGCGCGCACTCCTCGCCGCGCCTTATCGCGGCGTTACACTCGCTACCGCGCTTTTCCTTCCCGAGAATGGACGCGTTCTCGTAATCGACGGAGCTCTCGCGCATAGCGAGAGTGCGCCGGTTCTTGGCCTTGTTGGAGATCTTTCTCTGGAGCTTCGGGCTGATCTTCTCGTGGTGCCGGCAGACCACGATGTCGATCTCTGCGGCTCCCGCTTTCAGTGCCTCCTTGGCTTCGGTCATGGTGAGTCCTCGTAGACGCCTGCCGTTGACGTTCAACAGTTCGTCGCCGATGCGCAGTGTCCCTTCCCTGAAATTTATAGAAACGCACATCAGTCAATTATTCCAGAAACAGAGTACGCAATTGACATATGAATAGGGTGAGTTTATCTGCTTTTACAACACTCAACCGGATTGAAAAATAGCATCAGAAAATTAACCTCCTCATTGAAACGTACTTTATTAATAATTTGAAACCACTGTTTACTTGGTATATACGTAATATCAGGCAACAAATATCTGTGTCGGCAAGTTTTTGTTTTTCGAAAAAAAAAATCCGGTTTCAAACCACAGACATAAAAAAAAGTATGAAGGTGTTATTTTTTCTGTCATTTGAGCCATTGTCCGTGATTATTGACCAACATTAAGGGGAATATCCTCATCTTCAAAAAAGGTTAATTAAAAGTTTTCATGTCAAATATTAAAAAGGTGATAACATACATTTAATCATATTTCGATAGTTAAAATCGATGAGAGCAACATGGCAGCCTTTCGCGGAAATGCAATGTTAGGTAGGTAGGTAACTGATACTCACTTTTCAGCAAGACCTCCGGGAACAACGTGCGCCACCAGATAGCCCACGTTTCCCTGCTCCGACAGCTTTGTTTTCGCGATAAAAATGCCCAATTCGTCGGTTGGATTTCTTCGTTGAATCCGCACTACTTTGAATTCCGACTGGATCTTATCCGATTTTCCTCCCTTGTTAGGCCGCCGGTGAGGAGGAATAGGAGGTATTCCTGTATCGGCCATGTTTACATCCCTCTGTCGCATTCTTTGTTTCTCGGTTAGTTGAAGGAACTGCGTTTCTGGAGAATCCGTTCTGCTTTGTGGCATACGTCTCAGTATTTCCTTGCGGTCTAATGACAGCGCTCTATTTGTAGGCCGAGGCTTTGGTCTAGGAAAGTCAACCCGTTCGCGACTTTTTCTGCTGGATGTTCGGATCCTCGCAAATCCTTGATCTCCAGAAACGCTTCTCCCGTGACAGGGCACGAGTCCGGTAGACGCAGAGCTCTCGCACCTCGACGATAACCGATCGCTATCGAATATTGAAGAATTAGCCGATTCGTTCACGAGAATGCCAGAATCCGCATCCTCCGTATCTGGAATGAGGGCGTCTTCTTCGTCATATGGTGGGTGAAGGTCTTCATCACGGAATATGGCATCGTGGCTCTTTTGAAACTCATCGAGGCCTGGAAGAGCACCATAGGAAAAACTGCGTAATTTTGCTCTCACGCCGTGTCTCTTTTTTCGCGATTTTCCAGTAGGGGTCATCGCATCGACATTGTCACCGCTTCCGCTGACTTCATGGTCGTCATCGGTGCTATGGCGATATAGTTTTGCTAAAAATTTGTTAGTAGAAGATTTCAGGTATCTGTCCGACATAGCCTTTAACTTAGCAGCTAAACAAGAACTAGGGCCTATGGTGTCTTTGTATTCTTTCAACTTATCTTTATCAGCCTTTCTGTGAGATTTCAGGTTTATTCTGTCGTTCGGGTCGTCGTCCCCGCCGTAATCATCGTGAAATATGTGATCGCTGGACTTCGAGAGCTTCGTGTATACCTTGGGTATGGCGTGGGGGGTGTCGCGGTCGGAGCTCGTGCTGAAGCACCGACCGTCTCGAACGTCGTCGGTCCGCGTATCGCACGCCGCGTGCCCGCCGCCATGGTTGCCGTACCCACCGCGCCCGGCCGGACTGACGACGTGCTTCACCGCAAAGACGTCGTCGTCGCCGAGCTTGTAGTCGAAATGCGTCGTCCTGCTCTTCACCCAGGGCGTGCGGTTCTCGAACTCGAGACGGTCGTCGGGGAAGTTTCCGCATGGCGGACCGAAGCCGCTGCAGTCGCTGCCGGAGGTGGAGGCGGCATCCTCCGCCTGCCGCAGCGCGCCTCCGGATCGAAAGCAAGAGAGGCGCGTGTGCTTCACCTTGTCCAGGAGGGGGTTCCTCTTCTCGCGGCCGCTCACGTACTCCTTCTCGAGGGAGCCGCCGCGACCGCGCCGGATCGCGGCGCACGCCTCTTGCTGGGCGGCTGTTCCACCTTGGTAGGACGTGCGGCGGCCGGACGGTATATCGCCGCGGAGGAACCGTTGGGGAGACTTCTCCACTATTACGATTTGATCGTTCAAATTATAGAAGTTGGTCTCCATGGAACTGCCGCTGCTCTTGCGCTCTACCCACCGGACTGGGGACATATCTGCAAACGTAGAAATTAAATTAATTTTCTTCGATATTGTTAGCTGAATGTAAAATGGATTAAGACTAACCCAACCGCAGCTCATAAGCACTAAAGTATGGTTAGCACGAGTAAAGCCAATCTGGAATGCTTGATTCGGATCATGGAGCGGCGTCTACCAGGAGGCATACCTCGACTGGATACTGGATCGTTGCGCCGCTACGCCCCCAGTAGCCAATTTGCTATTCATTTGCATGCAAATTCGAATGTCACGGGAAATGACGGAACGAATTTATTTGAAGACAAGCGTGTGTGTTGCGAATCTTGGGGTAATTTACACACAATATTTGTTTCATAGGCCGATTTTTCAATCCTTAACAATTTCATAACAAAATTTACTGTAGCCAAAAGATGGTTAGTCGCTACGAGGTGATTATATCTATATAGGAGTCCTATCAGTATTATCTTAATGTAGTTTTGCTAATAAAAACATGGGTTCACTATAACGGATGAATAAGGAGCGGCGTAGATAAATTCATCGAATAGTTATCTGACTGATTGACAGACTGTTGAAAAATCGGCTCTATAATCGGCAATATAAACTGGCAGCTGCATTCGTTTTTTTTTCAGATATGTTTATTTTTTTATATTTTAAGCACCACCGAACAAAAATATGCAATGTACCCAGGTCAAAAAATACGAAATAAAAAGGGCGCGGGGTCGTGCTCCGATGCGATTAGGTTTAATCCCCGCCCGATCACGCATCACTTTCGGTCTCTTCCTAAGTTGGAAGTTTATTTTGTCAAGAATGAGCTGTTTCCATGTGAAACAATAGGTTCCATTCCTCTTCTGGAACACCGCCCTGTTTGGTACGATCGAATTGGATGAAAATATGGAATTAGGCCCGCCCGACTTGGTACCATCGCATTGGATGATAATATGGTCGAAGCGGTATTGAAAACTGTCTGTGTTTTCCGACTATCTCAATGTAGCAGTGCTCATAAAGTGAAGGTCTTGGCATGGCACCAAATTGGGCTAATATCATTTCAGTAGGTCTGGTATCCCTGTCTAATTCCATAAAAAAAAAGTCTTAAGACAGTCGCAAACGGATAGGATTGCGTCTGACTTTTGTGGTTGTATGCATACGTACACTATCTGCGAGCGGATTTAACCCATATAATCGTTTGAGAAGCCTCATAACTTACGGCAATTTACGGAGACTAAGATTACAGCCCTCGCATGACATGCGGCCGGCGGGCCGGGCGGGCGGCGGCGGAGGGGGGAGAGCCGAGAGGGCAGCGAGACCTCACACGAAAGCCTGGAGGATATTAATTACGAGAACAGAGGCTTCGCTACCGCCATACTCGACAACGCATGCATCCCCGCCGTGTATATGCTACCGTTACGCGTCAGCTAATATCCATTCAATCGGTTCTATTAATGGTAATTTATAGTGAAGTAACTGGTAAAGTAAGATCGATTTCCTTTATTGTTTAATGATTTTGCACTCGATTGAGCAATGGATCGTTTAGTTTTTTAATGAAGGTGTATAGTGGCAACTACCTTAGCTCGTGTGAAAATTGGATAGGAACAACAAAATATATATAAGTAGGCTTCTCTTAATTTCTTTGAATGCAACGGTTTTTAAGTGGTCTTATGCGTAAATAGTTAGTAAGAATTGCAGACTGCGTGGTCCATATTAAACTATTTTTTTCACGACTAGTTTCAAACTAGGACGGCGCAATTTGATTTAATTAAGTAGTTATTCACCTTGGCACAAATGATTGCATGGCAGACCTCTGAATATGCATGCATAGCCTAGGGCCAGACAAGACGAAGCGAACGACCGACGTAACAGAAAAGGTTCGATTGGTTGCACAACACCAAGCAGACCGCAGAGACTCAAGATATTCCGGCGCGTGGAGGTTGCGCAAGTCGCGGGAGTTATTCTGTGGCGCGGTACCGGGTGTCACAGAGCAATATGGATCGTACCACTATTACTTATTCTGTGGCTGCGCTGCCATTATGAAAACATCATCGTTGACTGAATCGAAAAATGAGTTCTTTTCCCGTCCATGATTGTTTAAAACAAGCCAAGTGAGAACTTAGTGTGGCAGATTGCTTACATTTTCGGTAGAAAATGTTTAAATTATGGTACATACAACTCTCCATAGCCTACATTTTACATTAAAGGAACCAAATATTTACTTGAAGATGTAATTAGTTTGATTAACCAGAAGATTTAACGCATGTATCGCTTGGTTGGAGCAACGGAACTTGTTACCCGCTGGTCGCAGGTTCGAATCCTGCTTCAGATGATCGTTAGGACAAATAAATGTTTGTAATATTTTTTTCAAAATTTGGGTGACCATGTTCAATGCAGGTGAACGCTGTTTGGCCTCAAATTTTATGGAAAATGGTCATGGAATCAGGGTAGGTAAGGTAGTAAAAGGTTGAATGACGTTGTCCATTATTCGGCCTGCAAGAGTAGAGATGCGATATATTTTATCATCATCCGAGACATCATCGATCTTTTATAACTCCGCGAAAGTATTTAGCTTCTTTTCCAAAATCTAACATGTTATTAATGAATTAAATACTTACTCAATGTTTTGCTGACAAATACTCTTTATGACATTGACTTATGATTTGACTTGTGCCCAACCCTTTAAATTATAAGGCTGCCCCTAGTACAGCCATAAAATTCACAGGAAATATATTTTCATTGGAAATTAGCTTAATTTTATTTTAAATGAATTTGGTGGTCGAAGTAGTTGAAATATATACCATTTCACATTATGGGGGCAATGACATGGTGGTACCGCAACACGAGTAAATGTACTCGTGCCGTGATACTGAAACTGGTATTCAATTCAAACACTTATGAGTCTATTTGTTTTCTCAAAATTCGGATATTAATATCTAGTGAAGTGAATTTAAGCACGGATTTAAAAAAAGCGGCGGCTTCGCCATTCGGAGGTATCGAACGTAATTAAGAATTTGGTATGAGCATACTATTCTTGCAGCTAAATATAAGTACGCTAACAAATTTCTAAAACAAATGCAAACTTGAAATAACAAGCGATTACGACTTAAGAACGGCCCGTAAGCTATGCTCGCCATATAAACGTAGTTTACTAATCATTTGAAAACCGCTATTCCAATTAAATTGATATTTAATATCTAATATCAGGTAACAAATATCTGTGTCTACATGCTTTTGTTTTTTTGAAAAATCCAAACCGAATGAAATGAAAGCAAAAAGTAAATCTTCATACGAATTTTGTTTTCTCTGTGGTTTGACCCAGAATACATTTTCCGAAAAAACAAAGACATGCAGACACAGATATTTGTGGCCTAATATTAGATACCAAATATCAAGTAAGTTGGAACAGTGGTTTTGAAATTATTAGTAAACTACGTTTGTATGGGAGGCGAAATTTTGCGATGCTTACGGGCCGACCTTAATATTTGATAACGACTTATGACCTTGACAATGGCACTGTACACAGGAAATGTGCAATACGTCATGTTGCTTGTCGAATTTGTTATTAAAACTTATTTCTTTCTTTAAAACAATTGTCTTTTCTTCACCACCGATCGCAAAACCACATGATTTTGGGATGTTTTCAAGAATCGCAGCCTCTAAATGTCCGGCTTCGACGCAGAGGTCTCTGACCGGCGGACAATGCGCGAAGATTTCACTCCGCCCCGCCGCCGCCGCCGCCGCCGCCGCCGCCGCCAGCGACTCCGTCGCTCGGTCTGAGCGGTCGTTGAGCAAGCGGCGCGGCGCGCAGGTGTCAAGGTTGTCAGGTGCCGAGAGACCGACGGACGGACGGACGCACTGCCGACCGCCTGCTCTTCGTGACTCCATTAGCGATTGTGCAAGCGAGCCCTCGCGCCGCAATGAGGAAACCGACGACTGCCCGCTTGATATACGAGCCGTTCGTTCGGGTCATCGCCAGAGTATTGCCTGTGCGATATGGATAATGTGACGTTGACGTTGCGAATTGAGTCCGTAATGTAGATCGAATGGCATCAGCGAGCTTAATACAATAACTAGACATTGGATTATATGCACTATCAAAATGCCAAAATATGCATGCAATATGCACTAAAAAAAGGGCGAAATATGCACAAAATATGCACTATCAAAAAACCATTTATTATTGGAATGTATTAATGGAATTACGCCTAACACGTAAAACTACCGAATTATGCACTATCGAAGAAAAAGTACCAAAATATGCAATATCGCATATTTAGTATACTTATATGCATTTGCATATCTGATGTCTAACAATAACATCGAGACAACGCACGGTTACTTACTCTTACCCACAGACCTAGGATGAGCGCTGACTTATATTCTAATTCTAACTCTTGTGAAATATTGTGAATATTGAACAATTTGTTTAGGAATAGGCTCACTCCTCATTTCCCCGAGTTCCGTGAGAGTCGTGTGTTTTCAGTTTTTGTAATCAGACTTGGCCGCCCAGGGCGTTACGATGGTAAATTAACTAGTCTTGTGAACAGACAAATGAGTAATTCAATCTGACGCATAGTGATATTTTTTACGTAGAAATTTTCGGCCGAATAATACGTCGTTTTGCAGTTAGCATGGTACGAAATGCTTTTTAAAGTCTAAGGTTTATTTTCATTTCATTTCATTTCATTTATTTAAACTTTTTGGTAGTCAAACTACACCAAGTTACGTCACAAAGATCCGCGGATTCGATCAACCCAGTAAAGAAGAACCCGCAAAGAAACTTCACGGGTTTACATAAGATATTTTTCCGTCCACAATTATGAAATACATACTTAGATCTAAATGCTACTGCCAAACAATTCCTTGGCAGAACAGATTAAGGCAAAGAACAAAGAACGATAGAAACAGCAACCCTCAGTTTAAGTCACTTACAACTAATAAAGCTACTATTCCAACAAGCCAACGACAACCCACGCTTTGAAACAGTAAATTTCGTACTGTATAAATGGAATTCAGCCACATTTACAAAGCGGTTACGGAAAATATCGTGAAAACAGTGGGTATGTGTCAGTGAATCCGTGGAGACCATTTAACAAATGTTAAACATAACCCTGTGACTGTATTTTGAAATCAATAAAACATTTTGTAACTTAAACTATGGTTTCTATCAGAATTATTTCTTGCATGTATTTTGGGACACCCTTCAGATCCAAATAACTAGAATAAAATAGTGAGCAGGTAGGTAGGTACCGATGCGCGAGCGCCGCGACGCCACCGCGGTGGCTGCAGGCTCCCCGGCCGGCGGCAGCGGCGGAGCGAGCGCCACGAGCCGCGGGGGCTCGCCGCCCCTCCTGAACCAGCGCATCTCGACACGGCCGCCCTTCTCCGCCGAAGCGGACGCGCACCGTCACTGCATCATCCCGCCCTCTCCCCCGCGCGCCGCCACAATCTGTCGACAACATTATTGAATTTGTATTATGGGAATAACTGTAGTTCGATTAGAACGGACTGTAAGATCCTCGCGGGCACGGTACAAAACCGTGCTGTTGCGCTCTGGGACCTTCTCTGTTTAAAAAAAAAAGACAGGCTCTGTGATGAGGAAGATGCAACATGTCCACAAAAAAGACAATGTGCATAGTGTATGATTTGATAAGATTTACGAAAATTTTAATTACAAAACGACTTATAGCTAAAAGTAAACCACGACCGCTGTGGTCAAAAATCTAACAAAAACCAAATAGATTATAAATCTTGATTGAATAAGCTATGTCTGATGACTGATCTTTTTAAGATGTTCTTACTTTATCATTGCGTAATCTACCTCCAAAGTTATTGTATAAAACGCGCGAAAAATCCGAACTTTCGGACCTTATAACTTAGAAACCAAACACAATTTTACAATGCCAACGGTCATCAGACATCTAGTTCGATCAAATAAAGCTATTTTGATCAAAACTTGGGATCTGTGACAAGAAATATGGGCGTGATCTTCTTTCCCCGTTTGTATGGGGAGTTGAGCGGGATGGGCCACCTTAAATAATAGAAATACAAAAAAAAGAATATGATGTACGTATGTATGTATAATCGACCGAAAAACAATAACACATTACATATTCTGTGTAAAGGACTGTTCAATTAATGTGTCCTTGCTTCACGGTCGATTATATATACATACATGTCACATTCCTTGAAAAGAAGTGACGTATATGCTCAGTGCGAAAAAGTATATTTACTTACAACATTATTTACAAAATTATGTACTTGGCTTAAAAAAGCGGCCCGGAAAAACATCCGGCATGCCATCAGTTTGAGAACAGAATCGGGGTAGCTTTAAAAACTTTTATAAAATTAATCGGATCTTAGCTCAGGGGCATGTCGACTTACCTTCCATGCCAGAGGACGTAGGTTCACAACCCGGCCCCGTTAATCCACCATTTTCTTTCTCTTTCTGCGATGGATAAGGGCATAGCGTTACAAATGCTAACTGTTCCAAGGTTCGGAATACATGTAAACCTTTAGGTCCCATTTTCCTATTACATAACAGGGTTAGGGCCCGCTCGGGTCGGCACCATTGCATTGGATGAAGGTCGAAACCGAATTCCTTCGCGAATGAGGTGTGTTGGACTATATTATGACGGTCGTCGCAGTATAAGCCATCTATGTCCAATTACATAAAACAACTATAGTATGTCACATGCGTCACGCGGCTCGTTTTAAATCGTCCTAGTCTAGATGGTAACACCAAAGATCGATTTAGATCTCTGGGTAACACATTTCATACGATAAAATCATCACTATACATATATTGCAGCGAATAGTGATATAAGCTTCAATGTTTGCTCGATTCTGTCAAAGTACAGCACTTTCTGCCGTAAACTCGATTATCGTTCGCCCTCGCCCATTCCTTCAGCATTTCCTTATGGGCCTTTAAAATGCGCTATAAACACGTGGGCATGCGTGCGCGCTCGAACAAACCTCACCAGCCAGCGAGCATGGATGGACAGGAGTTGCGATCGAAACTCATTCGTATGGCGGGAGCGTAGCCACGAGTTAGTGGAAAACGCCTAACTGCAGTTAAGAGAGTCGTTACCCTATCAATTCTGCGGGGGATAACTGTTTCCACGTTCTTAATGTTTTACTAGGTTTTTGAAAATTTGGATTCTCAAATATATTGTAGAAATCTATGTCTGTATGTTTACATTTTCTTAAAATACCTTCTAGATTGGAAAATATTGACTATTGGAAAAAAAAAATATTTTTTGCGTTCATTTTCGAATTTATTTTACTGAAAAATATAGATATTTACAAAAAAACCAAAACATAACGATATAGAATGAAGCTTTCTATAGTTATTAAAATTTTTGATTAAAGTCTGACAACGTTTAGGGGCAGGGAAACGTTAGGGTCTGGAAGACGATTTCGCAATCGTCGTTCAAAATTGTGATTTGGCCAATGGACAAAGAATGCATTTCTTAAAATTGTCAAATCTTAGATTTCCTGTGACTACACGACAGCCTTAATCGCTTAAGAATTCAATCCGCGCAACATCGAAAGTTCTTTGCACTAAATAGAGTACTGTGAAGTTCTTACGTGTTCTTACCTGTCGTTGGAACTCGAGAAAAACAGTAGCGGCGAATTTGTAAGCGAACTGATTCGCCGGAGCTAGCGATATTGTATGTAAAAGTGGCCAATGCAGACGAGCTTCGGTTGATTATCCCGTCCTTCCGAGCTCGCTGTCATTTAAAACTTGAAGAGTGACTTGAACTGTTCGCGGAGGCGTGAACAGCGACAGTTGTATGCATAGGTGTCGGTGGTAGCGCATTGAGAACTGATTGAGGACACTTCTCCATGGATTCTCAAGAGCTTTGCCTTCACTATGACGCGATGATATAATTTACCTCTCCTTATTAACAAGTGTTAATAACTTGGCTTGTTCAGGTAATGGTTGCATCTTCTCAGCGACTAAAATACAAGAAAGAAAACTATAAAAAAAAAATACTACCATAGTAAATAACCGGCCGGACTCGAATCAGCAAGCCAACCTTTCGCGAGCAGTAGGAGTGCCAATTTCACCACCAGGTCTGTTCCACAAAACTTAAACATTTCCTACAGTCTCTCCGCCAGTGACTACGCCCCCGGTCCGTCGGTGAGTGATTAACGTCTCCAAAGAGCACATCATGTATCCACAACTATAACTGATTCTCATAAAACACCCTGAACGCTCCTTTCCTACCCGTAGTGCTCATCCTCTCTCCTACCACATTTTTTTTTAATAAACTAGTATGGGCTAGGTTAGGTTAGGTTAGCTCAATAAGAGGAGCTCGGACAGACAAATACATTGCACCTCGCGAAACCACGCTCAGCGAGGCACAATGCCAGCCGTTTTGCGGACAATTTCAGAGCTATCAAGCTTGATAACATTTGGAAATCTTTCCCAGGTTGAAGGAACAAGGTAAGGCACGGCCGTGATATCAAAGTAAGCTAATTTTAAAATTTTCTGTGAGAAATAAAAATATATTCATCACATTTTAAGAGATTAAACGGCTTTCTACTCAAGGCATTGTTTGTGCGGACCAAAACATTTGGCCCATCTTCAGGTGAGCACCCGTGTCCAGCGGGACCTGAAAATGTGCCAAATGTTTGGCTCGAAACGTCGTGCTCCGCACAAATAATGCCGTGAATAGAAAGCAGTTTAATCTTTTAAAATGAACAGTAACCACGCCAATCTAAAAACTTACATATTTTTCACAGTTCATGTTAAAATCAGCTTGATATCACAACTTTTTTTAATAACACCAATGTCCGAAAATTGGAGGAAATTATTCCAACCGGTAGAAATGAGCTTAAGTGATACATTTTTGGAGGAAATGTTGATTTGGGGGATAAGATTAACAGTAATTTGAAACAAAAAAGATACGTCAAAAATAAGAAGTTTTCGATCTGAATGTGTGCGGGGAGTGAATTCCCTGATTAGTTTAATAACGATATAAATATCCAAACGAAGATTTGCACACATTCTTTAGCTATAAAGCGATGCTGAGAAGGCTATATAACATAAAGTATTTAAAATGTATTACTTCGATAAATTATCCTTGTACTTGATTAATCATCGTAAAACGGACGGTAATCTCTTAATCATCTTAAGTAAACGGCCTGCAAGGTTGTTTAGGCTGTTTTTAACAAGAGGGCGTATGCAAATTACGTAACGCAAAATACAGACACACATAAAATAATTTTCAACCCCTCTCCACTCGTAACAAAACTCGCCGCCAATGTGTGAAACAGGAACTGTGTGGAACGTTTTGGAAGTATATTCTGGAAAGGAGGATTATTTATTTCCCAATCATAATTCCTTTAGAAAAAATAATGTCTCATAAAAAAATGTTGTTGTCAATATTAAAGTGTGCTCTCATATTACAAGCGAGAATCTTTTGACAAGACGATATTCCATTACGCTGGCACATAACCTATATTATCGTCTATGACATGTTTTTTGTTTTTCACGCAATTCCGAGACAAATCAGATAAGAATCGTAATGGACATCGGCGGCGGTCACATATTTTGTAACTTATACCTTTGTATCTTCTGCTACCCACTCCACCGCATTTCTGGAAGTTCTAAAATCGTGACGTAACACAAACCTCTACTGCCCCTCCCCCACGTACCCAAAGGGCATGCATCGAATGCTTGCGACGCAAATAGGCCAGTTTTACTTACGAATTTTACATTTTGTGAACTTTTTCAGAAATAATCGGAGGCACCGGAGATTAGATAATAAAACCATAATACCAAAGAAATTAACTATGATTTTTTATTGAGCGTAAATCGTGAGAAAACAATGAACTCGGTTTGTTACACATATTGGCTCGCTATCACCCACATTACTAATGGTGAGTCAACACGTTTTTAGCATGAGCGCATAATTGTGCCTAGGGCTTCCATCTAATTGCAACGCCTAGCAAGTTTGAGTGAAGATACACCACTAAAATTGCGAAGTTTTGGGTGCTCGGGCTTCAGGACCGTAACGCCTAGCTAGACCGCCTCTCCCCCAATTGCGCTAGGTAATTTGCGTACGCCCCCCAATTTAAAATATTGAGATTTATGAAAAGTATGAATTAATAATGACTGCTAAACCATTCCAGATCCTAGAGTGAGCTCTTACCCAACCGGTCTTTTAAACTTTAATTATGTATTTTTTTCTAATTGATGGAAGCGACAATTAAAACTATGGGTAAGGTTCTAAAACAGAGAAGATCTAACAAATAAATAATAACCAAAGTTTACCCTGTATTTTTTACATGCAAGAGGTAGCATACAATTGTAATTGTTTTTACGTTACCTACATAATTCACCGCAGTTGCACAAAAAAACAAAAAAATAATATTTGAGACTTACATAAATAATATTTGAGACTTACAATTACAACAAAAAAAAAAGATTGAATACAAATAGAAAAAAAATATAATACATACAATTAACACAAACCGCACAACAAATAATCTATAAGAAAAATATACAAAACAATATTTGAACTTAAGCAAAGAAAAATGGAAAGCTGATATCTGCCCTTAAATCTTTAGGCGGTAATATAGATTTTATATTAAAAAACCGGTCAAGCGTGAACGTGTTCACAAGCCCAGGGTCCCGTCCCTGCTGGCCATGGGGCCTCAGGACGGACGATGATTATTTGGAAAATTCATACAAAATTAGGGCTTCGGAAATATAGCTTTTTCTCAAAAAGTGTGACGATTTGAAAATATTGGGAAGTTTTTTCAGATTTTTCCAACGCCAAAAAAGAGCCAGAGAGATTTTTTCGGTTTTTTCGACGGAACGCTAAAATGGTTTCGTATAGAATAGCACAAATCATTGCCATCGTTTATTTAATGATCAATACTCGCTCAGAACGGACAAGAAACGAGTTTAAGTCTATGGTGACCAGCCAATAAAAGTGATCATAATAACTAATTAATTCTTATTGTGATTCTACTAAATGTCACCTGATGACATTGCATTGAAATAGCTGCTCATCTCGTTGTGGAATGATTATGTCGTTAACATAAGAAACTATATTCGAATTAAGCGAACATAAAGTAACCTTCTAACCAGTCATATCTGGTATGGTTTTAAATTGTTAGATGCTATGGAGACGTCGAATTCAATAACATCGCGGTTGTCTAAAAATAAAATATGTAAACTAGCCGTAAGTCACGACGCATGAGGAAAAACATACAAACATAAGCTGACAAGAAATCGATTTTTTATATATTTTTAATCATTCAGCTGTACAAGTAATATTCACGCCCACCAAAAAAAATCAAGTAATATTCGTTTGTTAGCGTCATTTTGTTAGCAAATGAAATCCTGCGAAGTTTGTTTGCGACTTCTAAGCCGACGGATTTTATTGAATACCACGTACATTATTAAGATTGATACTTGAAGTGTTCAAAATCAATAAATCTCATTTTAACTGCGACTTATCATCTGAATAAATTATTGAGAACGGTATCCATCCAGTAGACACGCACTAATACGATATTTTTTCCGTTATAAAATCATGCAAACAATTTAAAAATGTGTGCCGACGATGCGATGTCAGCCGTGGGTGGACTTGTGCATGTAAACAACACCCGAAGCAGTTGTAAGCCTCCACACACGAATACGTTGGTACACAAATTGTATAACCACCTGATTCAAGCAATAACATGCTGTTACAATGTTGCTAATGGCCGAAGTCTCCGAACCCCATTTACATACTGAATATATGAGGCCGTTTGCGGTCTCGATAAGTTTTGATCACGCTTTTCGAGCTGTAATTATAGTAGCTTCGTTCGGTATCCTGGCGAAAATTGCGCAAAATCCGTTACTTATGTACGACGACGTATTTTCATAACTGAATACCGGAAAGATAAAGAAATCATAGGCCCCTTTTACTCTGAGGTAAACAAAAGAATGTCAAATGCCCGTCCGCATGATCTAGTTAATACGCTAAAATATCTGTGTAGTTTTAACATTTTTTCTGTATCGTGCAAACGATGGTTTTTTGCACACAAAAACCAATTTCGTGTCGGTTTCATCTATGGATCGAACCCTATCATTAAACTTAGTTTTATTTTGCAATATAAAACACTAAAATGTCCAATTCAGAAGAATCTAAACACTTTTTAGCAGGATATATTTACGAAATTATGAAAACTGGATTTTTAGGAAATAAAAAAAAGGAAATAAAAGACGCCCACACATCTTACTCTATTATAGTGTAAAATATTTCGGACTGAAAGTTTAGTAAATACCAGGGCTATCGAAAATTGCGATTTGGCATCAGTCAGATTTTATAATTGTCTTATTATTCACGGCTACCAAACGTTAACAAATATTGCGATTCTGCCAATTTTATTCGAGAACGAGTAAGTTTAGCGATGAAAATGTTTTTGTTCTAACTGGTAATCCTAAGGCGGATCATTAGTGGTATACATTAACTAATTGCCACAATAGTTGATACATACATTTCACATACCGTTATCCAACACTCCAGGAGCTTTTGAATCTATTTACAGGAAATATTTTGGAGTTTACACTATTTTAAACTCGGAGAACGGGCGATCCACACATCCAACCTAGATGGAATCATCCAGGGACGAATGCTCCAGTGGAAGCGGAAATTGTGATTTCAAAATAACCGGATTTCGGGGAAATGGAAACATTCCAGAGTGGAAGTAAATTGGGACTGATCGAATGACTGTAAAATCCACGGATGTCGACGAATTGAGTAAACTGGAACACGACTTGTTGGTTTCTTTAGACACCAGTAATTCCTCACCTTCAGAAATAATTACACTTACTGCAAAATCACCACTGCGAAATGTAAAATAATGATACAAAGTTTTACTGAAAGTCAATATAGAAATCTCCATTGGAGCGTGGATTACAAAAATACGGAGGCCATTCTCAGTGTGCAAAGACAATTTAGGTGCAGGAACAAAAAACGCAGACACTGGTAAAGCAGAAACTTATTTTATGTAAGGCTGTAATGAATTTTATGAAGGACAAAAACAGTAAGGCCGCACGAAACTTGGCATCCTAATAAATTCATTTATGTAAACTTTTGGTAGTCAAGTTATGACTCTATCCACGACTTCGATGACTAATCGATCCACGGATTCGATTAACTCAATAAAGAAGAACCCGCAAATAAACTTCGCTGGATAGACTTATCCAGCGGCAGATGAATACATTAGGACCTCTGAGATTAGGACCAACTAGTACGTTTTGGGAACCAGTGTGATCGAATAGCGTCGAATATGATTGCTGACGTCAGGATACAAAATGGTGACGTGACAAATTAGGACCAGGATAACCCTCGGTAGCTCAGTGGTTCGACGCCTCGACGCCTGCCTGTGCCGGTCGGCGCCGCTAAACGCCGGTAGGTCGGCGCCGTCTGCCTGCTTTCTACGTTTCTACGTGAATACGCCCTTAGCCGATCAGCGCGTGAACAAATACTCAGCGACGCGGTTGCCAGGCGTTTCTCGAGTCCATTCCATCCTTGGGTTGTGGCAAGAACGTCGATCACGTATCCAGCCAAATATATCTGCAACTGCAAATTACATATAAATATATCTGCAACGGCGCGCGTGCGCCGCCAGCACCCGCACCGCCCGAAGCCACTCGTGCGCGGAGCCACCGGAATGCGACAGAGTTTTTATTGCGATTCGATTTGAGTAAACGCGAAGAAAGATTGATTTGTTTCGACCCGGCATGGGTGGCCTTGGTGCCGAACAATCGAATCGTACGATTTCTGACGTTTTTTTCGAGCGCGTGAACGTCGAAAGCGAAATGACGTACCTACTTTTCACGGTGTATTACGATAATTTGGTGCACGACGGACTGTGTAAGGTGAATGTTTCTTTTTATGCGGCGAATGAAAGACGGTTTAACGGTACAGGCGCCGGCAAATGCCTTGGATCCTAGCGCGGCGTCCGCACCCGCGATGCGACGCAAAAATCTACTTCTGAGAAGTTTATCTAGCAAGCTGTCGTAACATGTAACAATATTTCAATTTTTATACGTTTAGTCAAAGCATAGATAAATGGTAGTAGGAAAATATTACTAACGTAATACATTTTGTTTTGAGAAGTTTTTTTTGACAAAGTGCATAACACAATTTAATCGAAAACAATATTTCATAACAAAAATTAAAATAACTATAACTAAACTAAATTAAAATATTCCTCTGCAACGTCTTTTTAGGGTTCCGTACCCAAAGGGTGAAAACGGAACCCTATTACTAAGCCTCCGCTGTCCGTCCGTCCGTCTGTCCGTCTGTCACAGGGCTGTATCTCAGTAACCGTAACAGGTAGACAGCTGAAATTTTCACAGAGTGTGTATTTATTTTGCCGCTACAACAACAAATAGGTAAGATTAAAAAATAATTAAAATTAAAGGGGGCTCCCAAAGTCTCCAAAGTGATGAGTGTCTATAATGACCACGTTTACAGCCCCTTGATGTACTCTCGTTATGACCTTCGGATATGATATTTCTGCTTATCAAGCTCTTTCCGCTTAGCCTGAAACTAGCGTGTCGTAGCCACCGCCGCCGCCGGCGTCATTGTCACGACACGTCACTGTGCTTCTGGCAGTATTTTGACGCATTTTACACGCGCCAAGCAACCCCCAGGTGGAGTCACTCACCGACTCGTCACACATAATTACGTTGTCCGGCATTGCAGTAGTGAGTGGGAAAATGCAAGTTTCGTAAGACTATATCGAAATAAATTTTTCATTTACTTTAGTTTAGGTTTTACTTCAATTTCTCCTTGGTTTAGCTGCTGCACTATCTTCCGCAAAGACAAAAATGAGTATGTAACAATTTGATGCGACACGACATAGCCTCGTTTGAATTAATATTCATAGTTACGCACACAAGATATTTATTGACACTAAATCAAGACGGCGACGCGTACGTAAGTTTATTCAACTTGTCGCAATGAAGGATCGTCGCTCTTATAATGGCGCCGGGCGGAGTGTTTTCACAACATCGCATGCCCTTGTGGGGGCTAGCTGGCCACACCGGTAACGACAGGTGGTGATCATGCCATATCTAGGTGCGTCCCGGCATCGACGGGCACTATGCACGCGATGCGATTACTTGGTTTTATAGACGCGTCTTAGCCCCGATTAAAAAAAAAAACAAGTCAACTTTTGTCTGAATATTTCCGTCAGTCGGTCAGCCGACGACTACGCAGGGCAGGTGAGTCGGGAGACGCCGCGTTTACGTTCATGCGAATATATCAGAAATTACTTAGGGCCGAGTGCACGAAAGGACAAAAAGTCAAAATAAACAAGGAGATGTAAGGACAGTATGGAAGAAACTCCTTGCTGATCACTAAAAGTGACGTGTTTGAAAATTGATTAACTTGGCCGTCGTGCAATCGGGGCAGATATAGAGAGGACAAAGATTAAGAAGAAATAAGAAAGAATATTTTTTCTGTAAATCAGTGCAAAACAACAAGTATCAAGCAATGATTGTACACATTCTCGACATTAATGTCAAATTAATGTAATCATATAAAAATATAATAATGCAGTAATTTTTGACCATGTAAGTAGAGAGCAGGAATTAGATTCCTAAATTCTATTGTACCTATTTGCAAAATAAATGAATTTGAATTTGAAATGTGACACCGCTCCCTGTGTCCAAATATCCAAGGACATAAAACGGTGTGATTATTTTACTACTTAGTAGGAGGTTAACGAGAGCGAACTTATCATAGTCATAATGTGTATCAATGAATACGAAGAATATTTTGTTAACACAGTGTGTGCTAGACGCGCAGAATTTGTGGCGGGGGCGTATGCCTCAAGTGTTTGCAGCAACTTCTCTACATATTTTTTATTGCAAATGGATCTAAGCTTGGCTCCGAAATCTAACGATTAGATGCATAGTCATATTGGAACATTCAGTCTTGAAAACGATAACTAAAAGCACCTCAAAAGCACCCACAAGCATAGAGGATGGATATACGAGCATCCATTTGTGTATCCATCCGTGGTAGTATTTGCGCAAGAGGAAATTCACATTAATGTTACTCTTTAAACCTGAGCCTTCACGAGCCATTCTGCAAAATTGAACAGCCTTGGCCTTTGTGAATCTTGAAACGAAAAAGAAAAATCTAGAATTTAATGAGATACTTGGAAAGTATCAAAGTATCAATTTTGCTTCAGGCATAAAATCGTAAGATTTAAGCTTACAATTCTTAGATGGTTCAAGGTAACGACTGTCAATCTAATCAAACATAAAGATACTATATTTCCATTAATTCGTTCTACGAAATACACCGCAACAGCGATTTTTTTTCAATTGAGATCTATTGAATCTACTCACCTGTAGAAACATTATTTCATACCAGGCCAACGGGCGCTGAGAAGACGGAAGCAAACATACACGAAATCTGTACAGAGAAGTAGACGTTATCCTTCTCACCTAAATTGGCGTTTACGGAACTTCGAAGTTACGTAAAAACGTCAAATCCCATACGAGTTTTACTACTTATTTTGTGGTTTTACTTATTCCGCCTGTAAAAATTAAAATCGGGCCACAAAATTTGTACGAAGTCAACGTATTTACGGCGACGATGAGTAAGCTGTCAAATCAAACTCGGACTCCAAAAACTACGCGCGATCTTAAATTTCTCCAACCTGTGAACCTCCAGACCCCCCCTTTAAATAGACTCCTAGCCTACATTAGCTTATACATATCTAACCTAAGTTATGTACCTTATATTTCCCTTGGATACATCCTACATTAATTACCTATTTACCATGTATCCACTCGTCCCATTTGTTCTCCCCATTGGCTCGTGATCGTCCTATATGCTTTCATTATTTACATTACATAACCATTCGTCTAATATATTCCCATTTACTGTTTCCTGATTTGCTCACGTTAAATCTAGTTATTTGACTACATTACTTGCTTAGGTAACATGTATTCTCCTGAATATTGTTGTCAAATCCTCATTGGTGCTACGCCCTCCTTCTGTACCTAGCTGTCTGTCTCTTTCGATTCTTCTAATCAGTTCCTTTCTCTCTATCCTAACCTAATACATAATTTCGCTCTCTCTCACACACGCGCTCTCACATACAAACACAAATCTGAATTGATTGGAATAGAGCATTTTAGCATGCCCAGAACTTCAAAAAATTTTTACCCCATGGGGTAATGGTGACGCCCCTCACAGTCCAAGGTCCATCCATGGCACTGTTATCCCGCGTCCCCACATGATCGCCTTCCTGCCTTCAGGCTGTATATGCGACCTCTGCTTCAAAAAGCGGCGGCCAACCATCCTGAATATGGCCTCTGAACACCAAGGCTCAATTCCCGTGTAGGGAAATATGAGTTTATGTGGTTCATTATATACCAATTGGGGTATTGGATTTACAACATGACCACTATATATTTTGAGTGTCCACTGACGACGTCAAGTACGACACATTAGGTATCACAAGAATGTTCGTTTTGTCAGCCGATCAAACGGTGACGGAAAACTACGGCGGGTGACCATAGTTACGAATCTGTCTTGTACCAGCCCACATGAATGTAGGACATACCTCAGACCTTCCCATCTGCCATTACTAATGCATGGACTTAAGGGTAGTTTCGTGGACTGCCTCGGATGCACCAAAGCGTAGCCACATTAAAGATTTTTGCGACAGGTGACATCACCCACACACGTTGCCAAGCCTTTCCTGGACTCAGGGTAGGTCATGAGAGTGTCTCCACATTTTCACGGTTCCGGCACTTGGCAGATCGTGGTAAAGCCAATAAAGGCTTTCAGAAGAGCTGATAGAAACAGCAGTTCAAGATAAGCGGTTATCCGCAGTCATGACTAACCCTCAAGGTTGTCGATTAATTTAAGCAGGGAAACAGAAAGTTGCCTGCGAAATGTACACTGAGGTCAATCCAAAATGGATATGCCTTCAGATTTTGTATTTATTAAAATAGTCAACCTGGTCGCCGGTTGTCAGCGAACCAGGGTATGGCCTCCGCCTTCCTCTCAAGCGAGGTGAAATTTAATATTGGAACATGACTCCTAGGTCCAAATGCCAAAAATTTAAATTACGGTGTCATAGTGTCATTTATGTTCAGAGAGATTTTTTGGTATGTATTGTATTATCGTAGTGTAGTTTTGTGCGATAATGTCAATACTATATTTTTCTTTCATGGTTCTCTAGAGTTTGACTGAGTATGAAAGTCTTAATGGGTTCCGGCTCCTTTCAGTATAAAGGGGTACCGCCCAATCTAACTTGAGGCTCAAATTCAGGATCCGCAGCTTCTCGGAATGTTCGTTAGTGATGCTACATTTACGTTTAAGGTACAATCAATCTGGCATGGAGCCTCATAGAGATCCCAGACCCGACCGATGTCCCGTAATGCCTCGTTTTCTGGCTGCACTGCAAACAAAAATCCACATAGCGTGCACAAATATGTGGATTAAACATGCTTCCCACAACTCAACATCCATCGCCTTAACATTTCTGTGAAGAATATATCGTTTCATTCTTTTGTAGCTAGCTAGATAGATTTTGTCTAGAAAAGCGAAATGGTGCTCGTGGCTGTTCCGTCGACCACACTACGGACTCCCAGTCCTACTATTCAACACTGTTCCTAGGAAATTGATATCTTTCTGGTTCAGCGTGCGCTGACGCACTTCCTCATTCCACCCACACACATACATTATTTCTCATGATTCTGGGGTAAGAACCCACTGACAGGAACACCCTCCTTGTCCCCCTCACACGACCGCACGTGTTCATTAATTATCCTTCATTCTTCGTTTTCGCCCCTCGTTAATGTCAGATCGGCTCTCAAAAAAATTAGTAGTTTCCGACTGATTCGTGAGCTTCCGTCACGAAGCACTCATTTCAGCCTGGGTTTCCCCTCCATTCTGCTGATATATTAATCCTCAACTATTTCATCGATTCCCCGTCTTTAGACCAATCAGAGAGAGAAAGAAAGTGAGTTCTTGCCTCTATACCGGGTCCAGCATCCTCCTTAGTTATTTCCCAATATTGCTTTAGCTATTTCCTCAGTCCTGAAGGGTTCTAATGTCTCCTCTTCTTCCCTTTCGACGGACAGGTCAAGTCGAGCCGCAATGCAAGAGTATATAATGTTACCCCCTTTTTTTTTAAACCCATTCAGTTCCAGTGCTACTCTTCTTCATGCCACATTCTTCCCTTCACAAGTCAACATTCACCACGTTACACATCCTAAAATCCTGGGGCCTTCACGGGCCCTCTCTTATTCTATCCCCAGGCTAGTACATTCTTCCTTGTCTTAGACTAACTACCTGGACTGGAAGCTGAATGGCGTAATATATATTTTTGTACCCCCTTTTTTTGTTACTTAGTTATCAAACTCGCAGCCCAAGCTATCGAATGAGCTCCCAGCTCTAAGCGTGCAAGGATAACTGGCTCGGCTTGACTCACCCCTCGCTAACAACATTTTTCTTGGCAGAGCCGTAGCAAAATCTACTTAAAACTAACTACTTTCGATTCTCTGGCAGCTTGGAGTCTAATACATCCACTTCGATGCGCACCTACTGGCGCGAGGCTGTCCCTGGAAAAAAATATCTAAAATATTTTTTTTTTTTTTTTTTTTTTTTTTTTACCATCACCATCCTATTCGTGCCGGACGTACGTCAAAACGTATGTCTTTTGGCCCTAACATGACAAGACAGCCTGCTCTAATGCTTAGATCGGACCAAGAGCTCTCTGCCCCCAGTCTTTTGAAATAAGCCTCTTTCATTCCCTAATTCACTAATCTTTTGTCATATGTACGCAGAAGTTCGTGTATCCATTTTTTGACTCCAAGTACCTCCTGAGCAGAGTGTTGTCGTTTACACAAAGACCACGGTGGAGTCACCCCTACGGGAATCGAGTATTTACTTCGTCTGATGGACTCTACGTTTTGTTAAGGTTTCGCACTGTGATTCCACGTATTGGGATGAAGTCCAACGTCTCTCTTGGAAAGGGTAACTTAATTAGGGGATAGCTCAGACATGTTCCTGACGTAACCGCCGAGCTGGACAGATTGCTTCTTCTCGCAATCACACCAGTGTTTGGACCAGGAAAGCCTGAATGATTTCTCGACCCGGCTTATTACTTACACGATTAACAACACAGTTCTCAGGTCGAATCGATCATCTACTTACGATTTAGTACTCTTTCAAACCTACAGCTCTGCCTTTCCTCCTAGTTTTGCCCAAATATCGAGAACTCCATCTTAGTACTAACATAATCCATCGCCCCCACTCCTGGTCTCCACTTGTGTTCTCAATGATAGTGAAAGAATTAGTCTTAGCCTCACTGATCCACTGGTTTCCACCTCAATTGTCCCCGTCCGCCTAAAATATTAAGTGAGTTTTCTGTAGGCAACTCTCTCTCTCTCCCTCCGGGTAACCTGCCATCCTATAGAGTTAAATACTAGCCCCTTTCCCGTTATTGGACCTATTTCGTAACCACACAAGGTTTTCCTAGGATTCAACATGAGTCCCCTTTGGTACGAAAGTCTCCTCTCCTCCATCTCTTCCTCCTATCTCTCTTATCTCGTCTACCTTTTAACTTCCCATACACTCCCATTCCTTCCTGAATATAATCCACATCTATCTACACAGCAAACCCTCCTTGCTGTAAGGTGAGACTTGATTCCACATAAAACTTAACACAGAACTCTCATTTATGTCATCGCTCCATCAATACACACATAAATACACTCTCTAAATATATAGTAATCATTAATCATACACAGTAGCCTTTCCCACTGTAAAGCGAGATCTCATTTCGCATACAACTCATCCTGTACCCTCAACCGAGCCGCCGCACTATCAATTTGCACGTAAGATCCTTCCTGAATATCCTACAAATTATTTAAACACATAAGAACTCTTTCCACTGTAAATCAAGATTTTATTTCACATAAAACTTTGCCTGTGACTCTCATCCGATCCGTCGGACCATCAATTTGCACGTAAGATCCTTCCTAAACATAGTACAAATTATTCGAGCACAAAAGAACCCTCCCCACTGTATCCAGAGATTTTATTCCACGTAAAACTTTACCTAGAACTTTGCAAAATCTCCCTCCATATTATTCGAAATTCTAAATGCAGCACACTCGCATATTTAATCGTTCATCCAATGCGCTTGCGCATCTTCCATGCCGCGCGATCAATACAATACATATGCCGTCGGCTCACCCACACGGCGTAAATGTTAGTACAAAATATAATCCTAAATATAAGTGTCCCGTGCTAGGAATACCTTCCCGCGGCTTCCTACCGCTTCTCGTCCTTAAAATATGTACAGACTTACCAAGGTCCAGAGCCGTATCCACCTCACTCTATTTAAAATTTCAAAAAAACCCGCTTGCGAATCTACCTATTCTGTAAGAAAATAAAGATTATTTAGCTAACTCATCTCGTTCCTAAATTTGCACTTTTGCTACTCTCTCAAACCCAATGACCCGTTTCAATGCCCCCAAACCAGAATCTAAACGAGGGAAAAGGACTTTGCCAAAGCAAATTCCATAGAAAAAACACTCGCGTATTCAAACCTCGCGCCGAATTCTTTCAAATAGAGGCACCCACCGCTCTCCAGGTACCGCCGACGCCAACTGCCGAGGGACGCGCGCGCCTTTTCTGTTCTAGGCTCTGATCCCCCTCCCCGCTCTTCTTTCCTCCCGGCTCCCCTCTGTTAGAATCCCGCCATTTTTCGGGTGGTCATGCGCACTCTCCCCTCTCCCCGCTCCTCCTTCTGTCTGCCAACACCCGCTCCTCTGTACCCGCTCTCCACCCCCTCGTCTCCACTTGGCCTTGGGCGCGTGAGTCGTGTTCTTACTATTTTATTATTATTTACCTGTCGCTAAGCAGAGCATTATTCGAGTACTTTCGAACGTTGTACCTGCGCGGTCGCTCAGGGTCATACCTCAGACCCTCCCGTCGCCCCTCAGCCTGCGATGACCTTGATTTTATGTTTAGTCAGATGTGCGTAAAACAAAAGTATTATTTTTACTTGTCGCTAAGCGGCATCGCGACGCAACTTTCATATGCCTATAGGATGCTACTTTGTTGTATTTATATATCATGTTTTGAGTGTGGAGGCTGGCCGTCCACAGCCGCCCCCAATTAACTGTGACTGCACATGGCACACGATGCCACACGCAGGGAAGCAGTTAATTCAATAAGGTAAGGACAATTGTTACAACATAAAATAAAATAATGTCTTTATTCCATATTAAGGAAACCTCAACCACGCCCCCATCTCAAAATTACCTTCAACATCCTTCCACCTACTGCGAACTTCCCATATGGAAAAATTTTTTTGTTTAGTTTTGTTTTTGTTTGTTTGTTTGTTTGTTTGTTAGTTTGTTTGTTGTTGCTGCACCTAACCTCCTTCAAAGTAATTTAACTTATGTTAACCTAACCTACATCCACAATTTATCCTAATCTTACCTAGCCTAACCTAATCTAATCCAACTGTAATCACCCACAGCCTAAACCTAACCTAGCCTACCTATACCTATCTACCAATAAAGACTAATAATAATAATAATAATGACTAATAAAGGCACGTGTTCGTCTAGTATTATTAATCTAATTTTAATCCAATCATTTATACTTAACCTCAAATAGAGTTTCCTAAGTATTCAACTAAAATATTACTCACCCATACTATATTGTATATATTCTTCTCTTATTCTTTAACTAAGAAAATATCAAATATTTCAGCAGAAGTTATTATATTGCTGCTCAATAAACTTCGATAAAAACAAATAAAATGAAAATTCGCGGAAATTTAAAAGAATTATAAAATTTAAGACGATTTCGAGCTAGGCCCCAATAGTAGAGCCCCATTGAAAATTTACAAATGTTCTCCTCCTCTCAACCAAGTGAAAACCTGCCTAAATATTCGAATCGCTTTCTCCTCTTTGTTGTTACAAATTTTGAAGAAATTTCCATGCTCAAAATTTAGCAAAGTATAAAGAGATCCAATTCACTGATCTCTACTTTACATCTGCCAACAGGGAGGTCAAGCTTATGATATGATCAAATAACTTGATTGAATCTATTTGCATACCAACCATGAAGGTTGGATGTTACTGCATGAATGACATGGTCATTTTCGGATTAGTGTTGTACATAGAGCATACCAACTATGAAGGGTTGGATTTTACTGCCATCTCAGCGTCACGCAGTAGCGTGCTAAACCCTGCAAATGCCTGTACTCGCCATTAATAAATAGGTGTGGTTCTGGCATTTTTCCTCTGACATTGGGCTGATTTAGTGAACACAGTCATTATATGGTCACAATGCCCTAATATGGAATGGTTCAGGAAGTTGTTTAATGTATTCAAGCAATTCAAACTTTATAGTCTGAAATACACAATGACCGAACCTCAAATTCGCATTGAAATTGTATGGTGTTTTCAGTTGTTCTCTGGGAACAATATGAACAATGTTTACCCTATGTATTCATGGTCAATTCACTAGTAGTACTCGTCAACGTTGCACTCCGGGTGAGTGTGTGGTTTTGAAGGTTAACCAATACTTCCCACGTTGCAGTATGCAAGTTCCCATCTTGACAACTGATCCATCGGTGGAAGTCACCCGCTATTCAGCTAAGGATCTTCTTCATAAACGACTTTCCAGAACTAGTTAAACCATGAACACAAAAGGCACTCATATCTCCATAATTGGCCATCGGACAACACGGTCAACTAGCAATGTGGATGAACTCTATTTGTTTTGTTATTTTATTGAGACCTCCACAGAATCCATGTCATTTTATTTTAATCAAGACAGGTATTCCACAATTCAGTTCAATTGAATCGTAGCCGACCTCATAATCAATACCAAGAATTAATTTAAAGTTGGTAAAACCACCAACATAAAATGCAGGAAGTATAGATCGTTAATAACTCAAACGTTTGGATAACGTCTGTGAAAATTGTCTCACATATATCGTGATCGAAGACAACTCAAACGAGTAGTGGATATATTGAACAAAAGATGTTCTGAAAATATCGGTTGAAACACATCAAAGCCTTTCCTATTCAAAATCTACATGATTTGAAATTTACTGATTTGAAGCTTAAAGTAATAAAATAAAAATATATTTAATTTCTTGAACCACAATTTATTAAGTGCATTTGTATGTAGTTCATTGTATATTTACCATCAGCAGATTATTTAGTTTCAACTTTGGCAACTTGCTGAAACCATCAAAATATCAAGGTAATTATTTGATGTTGTCCTTGAATATTTTGTAATAAAACATCACAGAGAAATCATCAATACAAATCAAATTTAATAATTTACAATCTAAAACAAAGTCTAATAAATGAATGATTTAATCAAATAATCCAGAGAACCTTGTTCAAGCTTCATATCTACGGTAACAAAGACTAAGTAATTCATATTTACGATATTTCAATTATTGCACAGCAAAGGAAGCCTAATCAAACATACCTATCATGCATACTTTCCTCAATATTCTTTTAATATAGTAGTTCACACATAATATCAAATTAGCCTATGCCATTGAATCCACTCAAACGTACTCTTACACTACTCCCCCCTTTTTTTCAAACCCCCCCCCCCCATTCTAAACACCTCTACCCTTAACTTACCGAAACACTATTATCCTTCTAGCCCCCCTCCCCCCCCATTCTAAACACCTCTACCCTTAACTTACCGAAACCCCCATTATCCTTCTACCCCCCCCCCCCCCATCTGATAACCATTTTATCATAAATATATGTAGCCGATTACGATCGCCCCCACGCCCTCCTAGTCTCTGATCCCCCCCTCAGCCATAGCGGAAATATCACTTCCACCTTTTCCCCAATTCCGTGGTCCCGCGAAACACCGCCGCATACCCGTAGACTGATTCTTTGGTCATAGTACGTCACCAATATTGGAGCAACTGTCACTTCTAACCTATTTTCCAATTCCGTGGTCACACTGAACTAAGTATTCGAAATTTCCCGCGTAATCTTCCAACAACGTTTGCTCAAGTTCAAATTTAAGTTCACTTCCCTACTTGCTAAAACCAATCGCTATTTTTCTGTCTACTTCTGAAAAAAAATTTTTTTTTTTTTTTTTTTTAGATATCCCGTCGTCACCTCACAATAAGACCGTTTCAATGCTCCCATTCACTAAGTCTATCCACACTTTTAATACTATTTCACTTACACTAAAGTTGAACTCTAGGGAAAGAGACACGCTAAAATTAGCCTATGCCATCATCACTCGTAATCCCCCCCTCCCCCAGAATGTAACCCTATCTTCTTACGCAATTTTTTTTTTTTTTTTTTTTTTTTTAACCTGACTCCTAAAATCAAACACATATTTAACGATAACCTTGATTCTATTGATCCCAATTGGAATGAAACAACGATTTCAAATGCCACTCCTTGATAAATAAACAATACCTTCATTCACTTAATACCATACGTATATGTATATATATATATATATATATATATATATTTATTTATACCGCAACGCGTTCCCCTTCTCCAGTTTGCCTTTATTTTTTTTTTCAAAACCCTACCACTAGCATGATACACCTGCTCGAACTACGTTACAATAATACTCAAAACGCAAGCCAAAATACTTGGCCGTCAATATTATGTCAATCTAAATAAATTCAGATTTGTGTCCGAATAATCTCAAAATACGAAAATAGTATTCACCGAATTGTATTAAATTTAAAATACCCGTCAACATTATTGTTAAGAGAAATCAATAAAAATTGTTAAATAAATTATTATTATATCTTTCTCCAAAAGGTAATACACCATCGCCCACTATCAACACGGTCAGCAACGGGATCCCCTATATACAGTAACCGACCCATCCCTAAGTTATCAAAAATAAATATTTCCCATTCCACACCTCTCGCTCTCGTATACGATGATGACGTCAACCTTCTTGTGGCTAAACCACATGCAAACATCACCCCGACTAACATCCAAACATCATGATATCGCATCATAGCACAAAGTTCGCCCCCACCTTCATACAATAAAATATCCACAACTCGTTATCGCGAAGCCACCCACACATCACATTATCCTCCCTAAGTCCAACACTCGTACTATTACGCACCTGCGACCCGAACATTCAGATCTCAGATTTCATCGGAATAGACTGTCACAACAAATTCACCCCTTTTTTTTCAATCTCTACGGAACCCTAACTCTAGTTTATCTCGCCCTCACATAAACTCACAGTCATTACTAATTCTCGTTCCGTTCTCGAACTTCCTCACTCACCCAAGGCTACTTGCACTTCAATGTTGTAAATATGTCTAAGTAATTGCACTATAACCCGTAAAATTGTAATCACTTATTCCTAATATTTTTCCCCTATCAAATAACACCAACTTAAAACTCAAAGTAAAACAACAAAACCCCGATGGAATATCGTAACCTTCAAGGAGTCTGTCTTCTTCAATATCTAACATCCATAACCATTCCTTCATTCATAATTAATCAATCTATCTTTAAATAAACCCCAACGCAATCTCTAGAATAATGGTAATGAGCGCGCGTGGTTCCGTTATTCAATAATAATATCATTCTTGACGCTCCTACCGCGACCCTAGACACAAGACGCACGAACCACGTGACCCGCCGCTCGCGCCACCAATCCATGTGACTGTATAGGTATGTACACCCGCTGTTCAGCGCGCGAGTTCACCCCGCCCCGAGTCGGCACCACCGCACTGAACGAATGACGGTTGGAGCGGCAAGGAACGTCCCGCGCCCCATCCAAATCAATGTTACCTCGCAATACTATAATAACCCCACAAAATATGTAATAATGTAATAAAAATAACAAATTATAATAATTATTATTTCCTTCCTTGCTTTCACAAAAGTTTTAACCAATATTTAAGTTACGTGATGGTTTACAACCTAAGTTCCCATGTTTTTCTACTCACTCCATTCTAGTACCAATATTATACCTACTCTCACACTTCGTCTTCGTTACGGACCCCATGCGACAACCAAAATATTATATATCAACTAAATGTTATTCAACTAAGTTCAACTTGGTTCATACCTCATTTTAAAATATTCCTCTCCGCACAACGACTTATTTACACTACCACTCTTTACCTTTGTTTCTATTAATATATTACATATAACCAGTGCACTTTATCAATACTTTCCCGTGACCAATGGTCAACACAAATATTACGCACACGATACTTCTACAATCTCCGCCACGTGTTCGACTCATGATCTCTCTAATACTCAGCGGAGGATCAGACGCCCCGGCTCGTTAAGCCCGTCGCCCCCATAATTTCGACAGGGTACGAATATTTAATAAATGTTTTAACGGAATAATTCAAAGTAAAACGGTAAATCTACAGCAAGCGTAGTCAATAATAGTAATTAAAACATAATTTCATTAGGATTGGTCGCCCCCACAACATTGCCGCCATCCCTCTGACCCCAATCGGCCCCCCATATAATCGGTCCTGACTGTAGCCAATCCTTTCGTCTAGTAATCTGTAATTTTCCTATAGTAAAATAGAAATCTATGTTCATATAAATACTAAGACAACATTCGCCTTGAGGAGACATTATTCAGTTCTATCCGCTCAACGGAACCAACCGATCCTAAATGCAAATCTTCCTTTGACCGATTTTCGTTCGTGGGAAATTGGTTCTCTATTTAAAGAAACCTAAAAGATATCACTTCCTTGATTGTTTACCGTAGTGAGACGTAAATTAGTTAGGTCTTATTATTTTTATTTCTGCCGACTTTAACGTGCGTGTGTAATTATAATTATTAAAATTTTAATGGTACGAGAGTAACACATGCAGGTAAGATGGAGTTCACCATAATGGTGGGTTATTGATGAATGGCACAGAGCTAAATTCAAGCTGAAATTCATAACACTGTTTAGTACCCAATTCATTAGCACAACCAATTTTATACCGACTTACCTGCGGATAAAACATTTCAGAACACATAATTAACAATTTCCTAAGGTACTAACCTTTGTACTACTTTTTTAAAGTAATTCTGAACCCATGAGCAATAGTTTTCACACATTCTAAACTGTAGTCAAACAGTTTACCTGGTAGGTACCTCTGAGCATTCCCAGAGGTAGACGTTCGGCGTCGCGCTCGCGCGATCAACGCGTCTCTCATAACGCATCCAATGCGCTAGTGGCGCGATCACACAACGCATTCAATGCGCTGGTGGCGTAATCACACAACCGCTCTCGTGCTGTTGAAACATCCTATACTCCCTAATCTCTTTCCATAGTTTCATAATATACATTAATAAATTACAACAACAATGTAATATGTTAAGAATTGTTTACAAACATGATTTTATTTTTCCGTGAACTGACTAACCGCGTTTAACTATTCCCTGCTGACAATTTTACGTCTTATTACTTTTATATATTTTTATTCTTTTGCTTCAAGTATTTTCTTAGTTATTTTTCGTGAACAAATACGAATAATATGACTACGCTATTTGACCCATTTTCTTTGTTGTGTCCTTTAGTAACCTTGGTTCTTTTTAATTGTAGGATTTGCTTAAAGATATAACCAAGTCCTTGTCAACAAATCATCCTGGTCACGGCACCAGCTGTGAACCTCCAGACCCCCCCTTTAAATAGACTCCTAGCCTACATTAGCTTATACATATCTAACCTAAGTTATGTACCTTATATTTCCCTTGGATACATCCTACATTAATTACCTATTTACCATGTATCCACTCGTCCCATTTGTTCTCCCCATTGGCTCGTGATCGTCCTATATGCTTTCATTATTTACATTACATAACCATTCGTCTAATATATTCCCATTTACTGTTTCCTGATTTGCTCACGTTAAATCTAGTTATTTGACTACATTACTTGCTTAGGTAACATGTATTCTCCTGAATATTGTTGTCAAATCCTCATTGGTGCTACGCCCTCCTTCTGTACCTAGCTGTCTGTCTCTTTCGATTCTTCTAATCAGTTCCTTTCTCTCTATCCTAACCTAATACATAATTTCGCTCTCTCTCACACACGCGCTCTCACATACAAACACAAATCTGAATTGATTGGAATAGAGCATTTTAGCATGCCCAGAACTTCAAAAAATTTTTACCCCATGGGGTAATGGTGACGCCCCTCACAGTCCAAGGTCCATCCATGGCACTGTTATCCCGCGTCCCCACATGATCGCCTTCCTGCCTTCAGGCTGTATATGCGACCTCTGCTTCAAAAAGCGGCGGCCAACCATCCTGAATATGGCCTCTGAACACCAAGGCTCAATTCCCGTGTAGGGAAATATGAGTTTATGTGGTTCATTATATACCAATTGGGGTATTGGATTTACAACATGACCACTATATATTTTGAGTGTCCACTGACGACGTCAAGTACGACACATTAGGTATCACAAGAATGTTCGTTTTGTCAGCCGATCAAACGGTGACGGAAAACTACGGCGGGTGACCATAGTTACGAATCTGTCTTGTACCAGCCCACATGAATGTAGGACATACCTCAGACCTTCCCATCTGCCATTACTAATGCATGGACTTAAGGGTAGTTTCGTGGACTGCCTCGGATGCACCAAAGCGTAGCCACATTAAAGATTTTTGCGACAGGTGACATCACCCACACACGTTGCCAAGCCTTTCCTGGACTCAGGGTAGGTCATGAGAGTGTCTCCACATTTTCACGGTTCCGGCACTTGGCAGATCGTGGTAAAGCCAATAAAGGCTTTCAGAAGAGCTGATAGAAACAGCAGTTCAAGATAAGCGGTTATCCGCAGTCATGACTAACCCTCAAGGTTGTCGATTAATTTAAGCAGGGAAACAGAAAGTTGCCTGCGAAATGTACACTGAGGTCAATCCAAAATGGATATGCCTTCAGATTTTGTATTTATTAAAATAGTCAACCTGGTCGCCGGTTGTCAGCGAACCAGGGTATGGCCTCCGCCTTCCTCTCAAGCGAGGTGAAATTTAATATTGGAACATGACTCCTAGGTCCAAATGCCAAAAATTTAAATTACGGTGTCATAGTGTCATTTATGTTCAGAGAGATTTTTTGGTATGTATTGTATTATCGTAGTGTAGTTTTGTGCGATAATGTCAATACTATATTTTTCTTTCATGGTTCTCTAGAGTTTGACTGAGTATGAAAGTCTTAATGGGTTCCGGCTCCTTTCAGTATAAAGGGGTACCGCCCAATCTAACTTGAGGCTCAAATTCAGGATCCGCAGCTTCTCGGAATGTTCGTTAGTGATGCTACATTTACGTTTAAGGTACAATCAATCTGGCATGGAGCCTCATAGAGATCCCAGACCCGACCGATGTCCCGTAATGCCTCGTTTTCTGGCTGCACTGCAAACAAAAATCCACATAGCGTGCACAAATATGTGGATTAAACATGCTTCCCACAACTCAACATCCATCGCCTTAACATTTCTGTGAAGAATATATCGTTTCATTCTTTTGTAGCTAGCTAGATAGATTTTGTCTAGAAAAGCGAAATGGTGCTCGTGGCTGTTCCGTCGACCACACTACGGACTCCCAGTCCTACTATTCAACACTGTTCCTAGGAAATTGATATCTTTCTGGTTCAGCGTGCGCTGACGCACTTCCTCATTCCACCCACACACATACATTATTTCTCATGATTCTGGGGTAAGAACCCACTGACAGGAACACCCTCCTTGTCCCCCTCACACGACCGCACGTGTTCATTAATTATCCTTCATTCTTCGTTTTCGCCCCTCGTTAATGTCAGATCGGCTCTCAAAAAAATTAGTAGTTTCCGACTGATTCGTGAGCTTCCGTCACGAAGCACTCATTTCAGCCTGGGTTTCCCCTCCATTCTGCTGATATATTAATCCTCAACTATTTCATCGATTCCCCGTCTTTAGACCAATCAGAGAGAGAAAGAAAGTGAGTTCTTGCCTCTATACCGGGTCCAGCATCCTCCTTAGTTATTTCCCAATATTGCTTTAGCTATTTCCTCAGTCCTGAAGGGTTCTAATGTCTCCTCTTCTTCCCTTTCGACGGACAGGTCAAGTCGAGCCGCAATGCAAGAGTATATAATGTTACCCCCTTTTTTTTTAAACCCATTCAGTTCCAGTGCTACTCTTCTTCATGCCACATTCTTCCCTTCACAAGTCAACATTCACCACGTTACACATCCTAAAATCCTGGGGCCTTCACGGGCCCTCTCTTATTCTATCCCCAGGCTAGTACATTCTTCCTTGTCTTAGACTAACTACCTGGACTGGAAGCTGAATGGCGTAATATATATTTTTGTACCCCCTTTTTTTGTTACTTAGTTATCAAACTCGCAGCCCAAGCTATCGAATGAGCTCCCAGCTCTAAGCGTGCAAGGATAACTGGCTCGGCTTGACTCACCCCTCGCTAACAACATTTTTCTTGGCAGAGCCGTAGCAAAATCTACTTAAAACTAACTACTTTCGATTCTCTGGCAGCTTGGAGTCTAATACATCCACTTCGATGCGCACCTACTGGCGCGAGGCTGTCCCTGGAAAAAAATATCTAAAATATTTTTTTTTTTTTTTTTTTTTTTTTTTTTTTACCATCACCATCCTATTCGTGCCGGACGTACGTCAAAACGTATGTCTTTTGGCCCTAACATGACAAGACAGCCTGCTCTAATGCTTAGATCGGACCAAGAGCTCTCTGCCCCCAGTCTTTTGAAATAAGCCTCTTTCATTCCCTAATTCACTAATCTTTTGTCATATGTACGCAGAAGTTCGTGTATCCATTTTTTGACTCCAAGTACCTCCTGAGCAGAGTGTTGTCGTTTACACAAAGACCACGGTGGAGTCACCCCTACGGGAATCGAGTATTTACTTCGTCTGATGGACTCTACGTTTTGTTAAGGTTTCGCACTGTGATTCCACGTATTGGGATGAAGTCCAACGTCTCTCTTGGAAAGGGTAACTTAATTAGGGGATAGCTCAGACATGTTCCTGACGTAACCGCCGAGCTGGACAGATTGCTTCTTCTCGCAATCACACCAGTGTTTGGACCAGGAAAGCCTGAATGATTTCTCGACCCGGCTTATTACTTACACGATTAACAACACAGTTCTCAGGTCGAATCGATCATCTACTTACGATTTAGTACTCTTTCAAACCTACAGCTCTGCCTTTCCTCCTAGTTTTGCCCAAATATCGAGAACTCCATCTTAGTACTAACATAATCCATCGCCCCCACTCCTGGTCTCCACTTGTGTTCTCAATGATAGTGAAAGAATTAGTCTTAGCCTCACTGATCCACTGGTTTCCACCTCAATTGTCCCCGTCCGCCTAAAATATTAAGTGAGTTTTCTGTAGGCAACTCTCTCTCTCTCCCTCCGGGTAACCTGCCATCCTATAGAGTTAAATACTAGCCCCTTTCCCGTTATTGGACCTATTTCGTAACCACACAAGGTTTTCCTAGGATTCAACATGAGTCCCCTTTGGTACGAAAGTCTCCTCTCCTCCATCTCTTCCTCCTATCTCTCTTATCTCGTCTACCTTTTAACTTCCCATACACTCCCATTCCTTCCTGAATATAATCCACATCTATCTACACAGCAAACCCTCCTTGCTGTAAGGTGAGACTTGATTCCACATAAAACTTAACACAGAACTCTCATTTATGTCATCGCTCCATCAATACACACATAAATACACTCTCTAAATATATAGTAATCATTAATCATACACAGTAGCCTTTCCCACTGTAAAGCGAGATCTCATTTCGCATACAACTCATCCTGTACCCTCAACCGAGCCGCCGCACTATCAATTTGCACGTAAGATCCTTCCTGAATATCCTACAAATTATTTAAACACATAAGAACTCTTTCCACTGTAAATCAAGATTTTATTTCACATAAAACTTTGCCTGTGACTCTCATCCGATCCGTCGGACCATCAATTTGCACGTAAGATCCTTCCTAAACATAGTACAAATTATTCGAGCACAAAAGAACCCTCCCCACTGTATCCAGAGATTTTATTCCACGTAAAACTTTACCTAGAACTTTGCAAAATCTCCCTCCATATTATTCGAAATTCTAAATGCAGCACACTCGCATATTTAATCGTTCATCCAATGCGCTTGCGCATCTTCCATGCCGCGCGATCAATACAATACATATGCCGTCGGCTCACCCACACGGCGTAAATGTTAGTACAAAATATAATCCTAAATATAAGTGTCCCGTGCTAGGAATACCTTCCCGCGGCTTCCTACCGCTTCTCGTCCTTAAAATATGTACAGACTTACCAAGGTCCAGAGCCGTATCCACCTCACTCTATTTAAAATTTCAAAAAAACCCGCTTGCGAATCTACCTATTCTGTAAGAAAATAAAGATTATTTAGCTAACTCATCTCGTTCCTAAATTTGCACTTTTGCTACTCTCTCAAACCCAATGACCCGTTTCAATGCCCCCAAACCAGAATCTAAACGAGGGAAAAGGACTTTGCCAAAGCAAATTCCATAGAAAAAACACTCGCGTATTCAAACCTCGCGCCGAATTCTTTCAAATAGAGGCACCCACCGCTCTCCAGGTACCGCCGACGCCAACTGCCGAGGGACGCGCGCGCCTTTTCTGTTCTAGGCTCTGATCCCCCTCCCCGCTCTTCTTTCCTCCCGGCTCCCCTCTGTTAGAATCCCGCCATTTTTCGGGTGGTCATGCGCACTCTCCCCTCTCCCCGCTCCTCCTTCTGTCTGCCAACACCCGCTCCTCTGTACCCGCTCTCCACCCCCTCGTCTCCACTTGGCCTTGGGCGCGTGAGTCGTGTTCTTACTATTTTATTATTATTTACCTGTCGCTAAGCAGAGCATTATTCGAGTACTTTCGAACGTTGTACCTGCGCGGTCGCTCAGGGTCATACCTCAGACCCTCCCGTCGCCCCTCAGCCTGCGATGACCTTGATTTTATGTTTAGTCAGATGTGCGTAAAACAAAAGTATTATTTTTACTTGTCGCTAAGCGGCATCGCGACGCAACTTTCATATGCCTATAGGATGCTACTTTGTTGTATTTATATATCATGTTTTGAGTGTGGAGGCTGGCCGTCCACAAACCATTTAAAAACGTTAGTCTATCGGTTTGGCGTAAACGCCAATTTAGGTGACAAGTGGGACTAGAAGCTCTGAGCACGTTTTAGCACAACATATGTCTTGTCTACTATAATTACCCGCACGACCACACGAAAAGTGATTAATATAATACTTCGATTTCGACATATTCTGATATTCGACGATTCTGTTAAAAACAATAAATCAGTATTTTTATACATATTTAGTAATTAGTGGATGATAAACTCAACAGGAATTCCAAAAAAATATTTGTCAGAAAGGATTTTTTGAAAGGTTACCCATAATTTTTAGGGCCTAAACGCTCAACAAATGAGCTACTATAAAACCAATTTTCTAAACAGTCAGTATTTTGAGTACGTATACTTCTAACGGGAACCAAGTCAGCTGAAGGCGGTTAACTAACACAATACTAATGTGGATTTAATTTTAAACGTGTTCTAATAATGGTTCGTTTTTTCGAAACCTCTGATGGGTAACGGTGATTCAGAACGAGGCGTTGTCGAGACGAGCCGAGAATAACTTTGACTCATGACGTCTATGTCAATAACTCAAATTTTATATGTACACGCGGGATAAAGCACATATTACCTATGTGTATTTTATATATTTACCATGTATATTTATGTTGTAAAATGGTTCACTTTAATGATTATTCGATAGTTTCTTTTATTGAAAGTACTTATTTGTTATAAACACAGAACACATACAAATACACACAAGAAACGAACACATATGAAAGAAAACATGATAAAGACAATGCAACCTAACAAACAGCAATCATAAATAAAAAAAATCAAAGTCAGCCGAAGCTGCTATGATCGCTAAGACACTTATTGCATTGCCCCTTTGGATCTCTAGGCTAATGCGGCGAATAAAGAAAGTTTTTAGGCGTAAGTCATCTGAAGCCTCTGCCAACTGTTTGCAGTCTGTGCAAATTTCAAAGCTTCCTTTGATCATGCCCCAAATAAAAAAACACAATTGAACAAATCAAATTAAAAAAAAATGCCGTAGAAACTTAACAGCAATTTTTTTTATTTGTTTATTGTGACCACCTGTACTGTTGATATTTGATTTTTTATTTTAACGCTCAATGTTTAATTTTTTTTAATGAAAATATTGACAAGTAATTTAAACGGACACCATATACCTTAAATGTTTCATTATATGCGTGTATTTAATGTTATACTCAATAAATACAATATAAGCGTGGTAAAGACCGAAGGCGCCGTGGTGGAGCGGTAAAGCTTCCATGGAATGCCGGAGATGTGGGTTCAAGTAACTGCCCGCTCGCCAGGTCGGTAGAAGTTCTCCGCTCGCCCCGGGACCTCCTGGCGACTTCAATGAATGGCGCTGAATTGTCGGCTCCACGATGTCATTTCGCGTTGGCGCATACCGACATTCCTGCCCCGAGCGGGAATGTCATTTGGATTTATGCCTCGAAACGAGAACAAAAAACAATTTAAGTGAAATGGCAAGGGTTCCGTCGTTGTTACCTAAGCCAAAAGGCGGCCAGATATATCTTATGTATGAAAAAAAAACGGATTTGTTCCATTCTTATAAAACATATATGGATTTGTATTATTCTTTATATTCCAGCGACTCCCTGAGGTGTAGACCTCGCAAGTCTGTCTTTTTAAACAATTGTAAGTTATGATCATTCTTCAAAATTTCGATTTTTGTTTTCAAAAATAAAAAAAATCATAAAAAAATCGAAGCTGCTCACAAAATTTTACGAGAACAGATTAAGAAATGCGACCTGCAGAGGAGAACAGCCGGATGTACTAAAGCATTTTTTCCCAATCTGAAACGGATACGCAACGCTCGAGCTTAGCTCTTCATTTTATTTCATGTTTTTAACCTTTTTGGTAGTCAATCTACACGAAGTAACGTCACAAGATTCGCTCGCTCAATTAGAAATAAATTATCATATGTATTTTTTCCCATTTTGATGTAATATAATTTGTTGGCACGAGCAGATGGGAACAGGAATAAAGTGACTTCTCAAAAACACTAAACTTATTATATTGGAGATACATTCTTTTTCAAACAATTAGACTACACTTCCTACGATACCCATTTTTTCACAATTTTCGAATAGGGCGTTGAAAAGACTACGCCGGATATGGTGAATACCTTTTATCGATTTTTAACTCAAACATTTGCTCTGGCAAGGGTTAGGGTTTTTCCGATATCTTACCGATCAGAACCATCGAATTATTGGTTCCCGAGATATCTGCTTGACTGTCGTACGTCTGCCCGTACGACAGATACATCACAAAGGTGACGATTTCTTAAATTCTTGCGACGGGACCCTAAAAAACGTGGCCACCATCCGGATCTTAATTGAGTCCAAATGTTCTGATACAAGAGGTGTTTGCGCAATGGGTATTCGTCGTTCATTCAAAGCATTTTGAAGATGTATGTTGCATAGTTAATAAGTAGTTTAGACTAATGTAAGGAAATCGAGAACTGCTTCCCCAATTTCTTGATTTTATACGGCTTCTATGTTTAGTTACCACCAACGATCAAGTTAGTAGTGTCAACGAATACACTTAAATGTATGAGATAAATAAACAAAAATATAGAAACTGGCAGCTATTCAAATATGGCAAACAGCTAAATTTAAATTCTAAAAATTACTACCGCTAATAACCATTTAAATAAACAAAATCAAGCACGGAAACTACTACGTTTCGGTGAGTGGCTCCCGCTAAGATCCCGCACTTTTATCACACAATAAGTAATGCTTTTATTTATTCCGTGCCACTGTGGCAGAAGGCAGAAAAGAAAAATGTCAATCTCCATTACGAGTTTCCGGCGACACGGCACGGCTGCGGAGCTCTACCGGAACGCGGCCGGACCGGATGCGACGCGGGCTTTTTCTGGATGGCAAATGCTCGTCCCATTAGCTGGACATTACGGCCGAAAGCAAGCCTGCTATCGAGGTATTGGTTAAATTTCTGTTTTGGTCAGAAAACAAGCATCAGTATTTTTGGTCATGTCATAGAGAACGGAAGGACGGGAGGTGCGATCGAAACTCATTTGTATGGCGGCAGCGTAGCCACGAGTTAGTCCAAAACTTCCAGCTGTAATTAGTTAGTTCGCTCACTTTGGGAGGCGCGACATGGAATTTTTGTTGCACTAAGCGCCAAGTGAAGTTCTTAAGTGTCGTTGGAGCTCGAGAAAATCATTAGTAAGCGAATTTTTAACCGAACGCTTCAGTTTTTTTTTTGTATGTGAAAGTGGCTAGGCTACCCGATATGGACGGATTTCGGTTGCTACACCCGTCCTTCCATTTTGTATGGTCAGAGTAGAGAATGAATTGCTGAAACCGCATGCCACATGGATTCATGTTTATCTGAAGCAATTTCAAAAGTAGAAAGGGTTTGTTTTTTCATCTTCACTGACGGACCAAGAAAAAAGTTTGTTGCAGAGACAGCACTATAACATTATCAACAAAAAAAAAACAAAATATTTTAATCCCTTTAACCCGCTCTCGCCGCGCCGCTCTACATTAATATTCTGGGACATTACTACCCGAGGTCACGATTATGGCCAGTCCTTGAGATACGGGGAAGAGAGGGAGGGAAGAACGCGAGGGGGGAATTGATAGACGTACGACACGTGACCGACCTCGTATTGTCTCTCATAACTCTAACATTGTGCGTGAATAGAAACGTACATAATCAAATAACTTAATGAACTGGGGCAGGAATAGCAGATTTGTGTCGTAAACTTTCCTACGAGTGTACGAACATAATCAAATTAAAAAAACATAAAAATGTAATAAAAAATTAAGCTCAAAGCAAAAGCTCATTAAATGTCATTGGTTAAAAACTATTATGTAATATCGATTAGAATTTAAATATTGCTAATACACACATAAAAAAAACATCGATAGTAAAACATATAATTTATATATATTGTTTAGTTGCATCTCCATTTCTATTGCTTAACTAACATGATTGAGATGATTATTTTCGGGTTTGGCGAGGGCGTTGTCTAGTGGCGCTCGAACATTATCTCAAAGAATCCGTCAGTTTTAGGCTCGACACCGCCGCTGTCAGTATGCTGTCATCACTCCTGTCGTTCGTCGTGGGCGGGCTCTTGTCGATCCTCAAGTTTTCGGCTTGTTTCACTAATGACATGATCTAATATAACACGCCAGAAGTCAATATTGGTATTTCTTGGTGTATGGCCTCAATCGCTGTTCGTGTTACGTAATGCACATGGGAATAAGTAGGTAGTCGACGATAACTTAGGTGGGGCACCTTTTCATTGATAGAAACAAGTTACTTCAAATCAATCTTGTTTGATTTAAATATAACACATCCAAACCAAATATCGATGATATTAGTAACAAAAGTCGATAATTATGCTCGATTTTACAACATCGTCCCAGCCCTAGGCTTGTCACTCTACTTTTCGGACTGTAATATCCAAACAAGCGCACCCCCCAACGCGTCCTCCACGTATAATGCTGAGATTTAAAGACAGATCTTGGGTCTTGGAAGGAATCTAGAATCTTCCGACTGTCACTTTTGAAATCAAATGTAAGGAAGTAATGTCAACTTTGGCAGTCGGAAGACTTGAGAATCGTTTCAAGACTGTATTTAAATCTCAGCATTAGTATTGTACTGTTGTACTTGAAACTGTTTATCTATGAATTTACAGTTTCAAGTACAACAGTCAATACGCCTATTGATCCGTTTAAATTAAATGCACATATTTTTTTCCAGTGGACACTTACTAACTAATAAGTAATTGTACGCTTGCAATGAAAATGTCGCGTATTATATTCTGGTGGACATTTTTATTAAACTAATTTTATAAATCAATAATATTTTTATGTTATAAATGCAAATCAATATATTTGTAACACAAAAAATTCAATGCGCATGTTTTCGGTGCGGATCGTCTCAGGAATCAGAATCTGACGATTCTGACTATTCTGACTCCTGGTCGTTTCGCTCGATCTTTCTAATGTAAAAATATTTAGTAAGATTCATAATAAAAAATAATGGGTGCATAAGCAATAAGTAGCTAAGCCCCATATATGAAAAACGAAAATACTTCATGTTTGTCCTGTAATTTTCCGATGACCGCACCCTGCAGTTAATTCACTTATTCCATTGCCACCCTATTTAGCGTGAGTAAAGCTAATATATCAATTCATGACGGGGGTATTGAGGTGTCTTCCAGCCGACCTTGTCTGGCGAAGAAACAATATGGCCGGGTCACCCACGCCCACTCGACACGGGTAACATTCAGAAATTTCGTGTTTGCATTCTACCCCCGCGCCTCGCCGGGCGCGTGGGTGGTAAACTGAAACCGTGCTCCCCAAATGTCAAGGTTGCAGGATAATCAAGCTTTCAGACTAAGTAAGTTTGAACGCCGGAAAACCCTACTGTTTTTGGGCAGTACATTCATATACGTATATGTGTATGAATGACAGTTGGAGATAATTTTACACTAACCGGGGTATGTTATGGGTATAGGTGGCATCTATTATATTTCAGAAGATATATATAATTTGTTCCTCCATACAAATTTGAAATTATATTGCTGTGAGCATCAAAAAAACTTCCATGCAATAAATGAATCCCCTTAGGAGACCACAAAAGTCTATGGCCCATCCCTAGTTGTTAGTTGTGCCGTCATAAAACCTGGATGATCTCTTTTATATATAATATATATTATATAATTTACAACTAACGTGTATACCAGCTGGTCTATACAATGGTCAATTTACTGCGTCGAAGTTTTGTTCGTGTAATTTACAAGTTAATTTTCGGGTGACATGATTAATTCTAGGGTGTAATTGTTTTTCTAGTTGTGGTTTCAAGAGGATTACCGAACGACTAACAAAAGTGTAGCTTACCATTACAGATAACCACGAAGATCGACATGCTAAGAACCTACTTTGGTTATCTACTGGTTTAGCGTCACTGCATAAGTGTTCGGTTCATGCCCATAAAATATTTTACATCATTGGGGGCTATACAGAAAAATGCAACTGAATCCAATGTATATCTGGAAACGCAAATAAAACGTTGATGCCATGAACGAACATATAAAACTACATATAATGCGGACAATATTGCAACACTCGATTGCATTTTGCAGTAGAATTAAGTAAAAAAAGAATGAAGTCAGTGGTAGGGACACTTATTAGCGATAATAACACGGTCTGTACAGATAAATACAGGATACCACACGATCTTACTGAAATAATATACCCCACCAGCCAGGCTTCTTGCAACTGGTTCACCACTATGACACCGGTCTGGCAACACCATTCAAGGTTGCCGTCTTATAAAAATCTTGTTTTAAGTGTATGAGCATTCTTTAATTGAGTTTATTCCGTGTGTCTGCCTGCCCTTATTGGTGTCGATGTTTCGTCGTTGTGGGTTGTACATATGTTTCGCAGTGATACTGTAAAGTAGTTATATTATACTCTTACTAGTGACATTACACATTTCCAGGTCCTTGTCAACCAGAATAACGTTAAATAGGAATGGACGAGAGACAGGTTCAGTAAGCGCGTTGCCGATTTTATGCCTGAAGAGCAAAATACCATACTTACAACGAGCTGATAGTAATGTCGACTACGCGAGCGACTCTATAAAATGGAAGTGTTTTGTATGTATAAATGCAAAAACAAATGAAGTTTGGAAAGGATAAAGTACTTTAAAGCTTTCTTATCATCTGTGAATATTTCAATCAACTATTTTTGGTAAAGCCCATAAAAACTATTAGGGCGACATTTTATTGATAGCTACTAAGCATACGTCATCATCGTTTATTCCTTTTTAACGTTCTTGGTCAACCGTCACCATATTTATGGAGTGTTGTAGGTAAAATAAGGTTAGCTTTATTTTACGAAAACGACGATTAAACATTATCAGTAAATTGATATGGCACTAGTGAGAGTATAATATCACGGCTTCAACAGACAACGTTCCGGCAACAAAAGGATCTGGATGGATCAAGATATTTTAGAGAAGAACATCGATATGCGACTACAAGAAGTTGCTGATTGTTATTATAACTAATGTCTCAAAACAATAGTAAATTCAATAATATACACCGGCTCCCCAAGACAGTAACATAAAAGTGAACATTTTAACGACCCATGTGAGGTCATCGCGGTTGTTTAATATCTTGCACTTGCATCACTTCGAATATTTTGCCGTGCCTAGTAGCAAGCTACTCTTAGTACCGTGTATCGATCCTTTCCCTCTATACACTTACTAGCATACTTCCGTTCTAAATGAAACCCTATTCAAAACAACGACGGTTTTTAGACGATGTTCACAGGGACTCGCGGGAATTGTGGAATTTTCGATGCAGACGAAAATAGCACATTCACAATTTTCTTAGTAGTTTCAGTAGTCATTCGTGTATAAAAATCCACGGAGTAGTTCGTCAATTAACTGTGGGATTTTTATGGAAGCATGATAGTGTGTAGATAAATCTTGCAAAGCGTAAGTATGATGAGAAAACTCAAGTGGAAATGATGGAAACGAATCAAATCAAATCAAATCAAATCAAATCAAAAATAATTTATTCTTCATATACATACACAGTAAGATTTACAACATAAAAGCAGCACAATGAGTAAGCAAGTAGTAATGAAGAAAAGGGGCCATCTCAGCATAAGTTGCTTTTCACTCGGTGAGCAGCAACGCTGATTTACGTCTGGTCCCTAAAGAAATAAAATAAAAAAACAAATCCTTGTAAATATCATATCTGACGAAACGTATTTAAAAAAAAAAAAGAGGGAAATAAATAAATAAGCAACACAATACAAAAAAAGAGAAAACCAAATATCAAAGAGTAAAACATAAATCACATTGGAAGAAAAAGGAAGCAACATTTGCAAACTAGCTAAACAATCTACATTGTCGCTCAAGCACTAACTTTGAGGGTGCTTTGCTGACTTTTAAGAAGCCACGCTTTGCAAGAGCGCTTAAAACCTAAAATGGAAACGTTTTGACGGATTAGTGGTGGAATATTATTCCAACATTTTGTGGCATTATACTTAAAGCAGCCCTCAAACCCAGTACTTACATGCTGCGGCACAATTAGAAGATATGTACTAGCTCGAGTTGGGTACTTATGTCTATCTTGAGAAAAACACAACTTCTCAAATAAATATTTAGGTTCTTTGAAATTTATAATTTTGTGTAGTTGACATGCAAAATGCAATTCGCGTCTTGATTTCATTTTTAAGATTCCGTTTGCGTTGAATACTGGAGTAATATGTGAGTGTCGAGGAATGGAAAAACAAAATCTAGCACAAGCATTTTGAACCCTTTGAACAGCCTTTTCGGTTTTTGCTAATAAACGTGGCCCGTAAACTGTGTCGCAGTAATTAAAAGGGGCCAACACAAGTGTTTCTGTGAGCAGAACTCTAACTTTTTCTGTAAGGTATTTTCTTATTCCATATAAAATCCTAAGTCTATAAAAGGCAGTTCGTATTTTTAGATTCAAATGTTCTTGAAACCGCAGTTTTTCATCTAAGACAAGCCCTAAATTACGAGATGACTCTACACACTTTATGGGTAAACCTTTCAAAAGTACTTGAGGTGTAAACGATTTTATGCTGCTAACTTGATGTTTGGTTCCTAATATCATAAAGTTTGATTTCAGAGGGTTTAACACCAAGGTATTGCTATTGGACCAGTCTGAAATTCTCTGTAAGTCTTCGTTTAATCGGCTCACCATATATTGTGTGTCCTTTGGATGGGATGAAATGTAGACCTGAGTATCGTCGGCATATAAATGGCATTTGCAGTTCTTTATAACTTGACATAAGTCTGCCGTATAAATAATAAAGAGCAGTGGGCTGAGAATCGCCCCCTGTGGAACACCTCGGGATATCTGTTGGGGCCTTGAATAATTAATTGTACCATCTTCTCTATCACATCCCACTACTTGCTGCCTACCTGTAAGAAAACTGCTGAACCATTTAGTACAATGTTCAGAAACGCCATAGTAAGACAATTTTGCAATTAAGAGTGGAATGTTCAGGCAATCAAAGGCCCGGGAATAATCCAGTAGCACAAGCATGGTTCCCATTTGTTTGTCAGATGCTGTTATGGAATCATCCAAAACATTCAACAGGGCTGTGTTTGTACTGTGGGCGCTACGAAAGCCGGACTGAACAGAAGGGATTACGCCTTGATCCTCCATATAAGCAACCAGCTGTTTCTGAACGACTCTTTCTATTAATTTGGACAGAACAGGCAGAATACTAATAGGTCTAAGATCTTTTAAATCCGATGCTGTATTTTTTTTCGGTATTGGCTTCACCAAGGCCGTCTTCCAAGAATCAGGAAATATGCCATCAAATAAGGACTTATTTATTATTTCAGTAATAATAGGAAGGGAGTAAGGTAGCGTTAGATTTATCATGTCGGTTGATATTTCATCTGTCCCGACTGCTCGCGTAGAGATATTATTTAACATTTTAAGAACCTCTGTTTCACTAACTGGTATATAATTAAATATTCGTTCGTTGAAGGAGTTAGAGAGAAAATAGTTTAGTAAAGCCGGGTCAGCCTGTTCATTACCAGGGATTTGGAGAAAATGATTGTTTATAGCTTCGGGATTTTTTAGGTAGTAGGGTATATCCGTATATCTTGTATCGGTCACTGTGGTCGTGTGTTTAATGTGGTTCCATAGCTTTTTTTGGTTATTGAAATTATTGTTGACATAATGTGTAAAATATGCAGTCTTTTCATTCCGAATAGCTGTAATAACAAGATTTTTTAGATCTTTGTAATATCGCTTGTGAGTGTCTTTTTTGGTTCGGTTCGACCGGATTTGAGCTTGATCTCGAAGAGACATAATTTTACGTATTGTATAGGTAATCCAAGGATGTGGTTTAGTTTTTATAATTGATCTGCGTATTGGTGCATGGTTATCAAAAAGAGCTGTAACACATGAATAAAAATCCTGCACCATATTGTTTACATTGTTATTACCAATCAATAAAACGGAAACAAGCTCAGGAAGTGGCCATAGTAATACGAGTCAGACTCGAGTAGCACAAGAAGTTGAATGCACAGAAAATACCTGTGATTTTTTTTCTCGCTTCAGAAATAAGATTACAAAAAACATTAAGATCTTTATTATTTACATTCGTTTTATATCAATCTGGTTCTAAAAAAAAATTTTTTTCGTATGTAAATGACGATGTTTGGACTTTTCTTTCATACCTCTTTGGAATAGTTACCAAAATATAAAGCTAGATTTGTAGTTTTAAGATCCGAGCATGACATAATTTTTTTCAGATGTTTTGACTTTATGAATAATCCTGAATTATTTTACATGGTCTTAAATGGACGGCTTTTTACCTTTTGAGACCTATTACCGCCTTTCGCATCGATCCACTAACCGAACAGATACATATAGCGTTGCAACATAAATGCCCGAAAGCCTACGAAATTAAGTCCCCTTCTATTCAATTATGAACTCGAAACGACTGGAAGTAAATTAAATCCATTAAAATGCAAGGCTCGGGTCTTTATCCTAATTTGTGTCGGAGCTTCGCCTGATATTAAAATATCCAAATATAAAAATAAATTCCTTTAGTAACGGTCGGCTTATCCGAAAATAAGCCGACATTCACTTAGCTCCGAGCTATCAAAATATCCATTAAGCCCCGATAGGATATTTAATACGACCGTATTGCATTAACTCGACCGTAACGTGATTAAGTTTTGAATAAAATGTTTGTTTAACATTGTTTAGTCAGCCTCAGCATTCGATAGTCGAGGCTAAGCAACTCTGAGCGCGGTAATGGTTACTGGATGGATGACGGATCCGAATTCCGCGTAAAACTGTCGATTTCCTCTTGTTTGCTTACCTAATGAGAGGGTTAATCCCACCCGGATATATCACCCGGATAACCATACATTTTCAGTTCCAAAAAAGAAAAGATGCATTTTCTATTTGTTAGTTCGTCTTCTAAAATGTATAAAATCTTATCTTTATGCGAGGATCGAAATATCAAGATTGGTCTTAGAATTAAATGTTTCTCTAAAACGTGTAAATTCTATATATATGTTTTTTTTTTTGTTGCGCTAGGTCGGCCACCTACTAAAGAACAAAACTCCAATGACATTTTGAATCCTCCCAAGCCAGGACTCGGACCGACGACTTCACATCGGACCGAAATGGAGATTTCGTCAAGGTAGCTATAAAAAGTATTTAACGGAATCGATGACTTAACATTCACAACAGGTGGGAGCCGGGACGGGAGCGACCGAACAATGCGGCACAGTGGAGCATGTACGAGTCTTGGCCAGTCGTTGTATCCGATGCGATTGCGGGATTAAAATACGCGCAAGTCCATTAAGAGAGCCGTTACCCTATCAATCCTCATAACGTGGAAAAAAGTACTACGTTCAATTTAAGATGTTTTTACTAAAAAATATAGATATTTACAAAAAAAAAAAACATACGAATATAAGCATTCTCATGTAATTAAAAAAAATATTATTAAAATCTGACAGCTTTTAGGGATAGGGAACCGATAAGGGCCTGGAAGACGATTTCGCTAGTTTAATGGTAGGCACCGTGAACAATTGTGCCTTGTCAAATGGACAAAGAATGCATTTCTTAAAATTCTCATATTTGCTACTTTCAAGACATCCCGCGCATAAAGCATTAATTGAATTCTTACAAAGCAAGCTGTCATGTATCGTTATCCTAGGGGTCGTCACTCAGGGAATCTGCTGTACAACTGTTCAGTGATCTCAAGTGCGAGTCCGGGGAATCTGGTGTGAGTCCGAGGAATCTATGGAAATTTTAAGTAACCTTAGGGAATCTGGAAAACTTAGGAATCTGGTATGAAATTATTATTTTACGTTTACGGATAAACAGTGTTCAGCTTACTTACTTAGCTCGACGTTTCGTCCACCACGCTGTGGACATCATCAGGATTCGCGACGCGACCTGGAGGACCTCTGACGCTTCGTCCAGTCAGATGTCAACTGCAGGTCGTCGGCTGCGCAGATTGTAGCTGTGGGTAGGTTCAGCCGCAGATGAGGGTAGTGACGAAGAATTCCGTTCGGCAATGAAGTCATCCATGCAAACTATGCTAATGGTGTCACTTTGCATCAGGGTTGGCAGCTGAACTCTTGTGTTGCCATATTTCGCCAGTAACGGAGACCAATACGCTGACAGCTTCATACTATGTAACTCCGTGAAGTAAGTAAGCTGAACACTGTTTATCCGTAAACGTAAAATAATATGTCGAACAACAGTGAAAATCTAAACAAACATAGTATAATATTGTTTAGTAATCTCAGTAATTTTAGGCGGGAGTTGCGGGAATTCTGGTGGAAGTCCGAGGAATCACTGGGAATCTGGAGTCATTTTAAGGAATCTGAGAATCTTAAGGAAATAATTGGCAATCTAACACACGAATTGCTAATTTGAGTAATGTTAGTCCGATGACCTTTTTTTTCTAAATATTTATTCTAAATATTTTTTATAGTATTCCAGTGAAATTGGAAGATAAAGTTTCATTTTGGGAGAGCTCTCTAACCGATGCTGGCTTCAATTAGTCTATAAAATAGGTTCTCGAAAAAAAAGTTAAGTTTCATGCAGATAATTTCTGCTCTGACTACTTGTTTCTGTGTATGATATAAATGGATACATAAAAAATATACCTGACACAGAAAGCAAACATAATACAAATGTACACGTAACGTTACCTATAATGGCCGTCGTTGGGTCGACTGAAGCCGACGCTCTTCGCCTTTGTGACGACCTGCAAAAAAGAAAAGAAAGTTAATCGGTATGCTAACGGAATTATCAAACAGCGCCCCTTGTCCACTTTGTCACTGGCCGGGTATTGTACCATCGGTACCACACGTGCGGCGCTCTTACACCGTTACATTGTCTCGCTGGGTTTGCATTTTTGGTATGTCGTTGGCGTAAATGACACAGGAGCTATGTGGGTTTTGAGATTACATTTATTTGTTTTTTTTTTTTTATGTGACTGGACATGGATGGCTAATACCACAAGTTCTGTCATGATATTAGCCCAACACACCACATGGGAACTAGGTGCCATGCCAGGACCTTCCTTATATTGCACGGCTACATTGAACTGGATGGAAAACACGGACAATTTTCATTGCCGCTTCGACCATCGTTCATCCAATGCGATGGTACCAACCCGGGCGGGATAAACCCTACCACCTAGTAAGTAAGGAAGGGGACCTACAGCTTAACGTGGAATCCGAACCACGGCCAGCCTCTCTCAACGGTCGAATGGTCACCCATCCAAGACCAGACCGGACCCAGCGTTGCTTAACTTCGGAGAGCGATCGCCGAAGTGTCGCGCCACTGGGCCACTGAGGCTGACATTGTACGTGAGAGGTTAGTTACAATTCAGTCTTAGCAGACGTGTACACTAAACGTCTCATTTTTGTATCACCTCACAACTATGGAGGTGAAGAATGCACCTCCATGCTCACAACAGATTGAAAACTAGGATAAGGACAATGATCGTTATCTAGTGATTTTTATAAACATCTTCTAAGTGTATACCCTAAAACAGAGAATAAAAAATACTCTTGAGCACGGATAACGAATCCATTTCGAACATTCGGATCTCGCTAATAACGCTAAGGCCCATCTCCATGACGAAGGCGACATATGTATGGAAGGTTAAAAACTTTAGAACTAAATTCCTTTGGTGGTTTGGTACAAATCTATTCTTAGAATTTAATGTTGTGCCGTAATAATTTGATAGCTGAATTAATATTGTGTAAAATGAGCATCATAAGAAAGAATATTATTGTCAGGGCTATCTACTGTGCCGATCCCTCGGTAACAGCTCGTCGATATCGGATACAGTCCGTTAAGAGTGCTGGAAATGTTAATTTAAGATAGTACGGACTTTCGTATTGCTCTCGTATTAACTAATTTGTGTTACCCGGCAATTTCTTTGGTCGAGTGTTTGCCTAAAGAGGCAAATGGCATGGAACAGTAATGTCGACTACGCGCGCATTTCATTGTGATGTAGTTTGAAAGATTGATTGAACATGCAATTCCACAGACATTTGGATAATTGTAATTACAAAACTATCTTATTCGTCAATGTTTCAATCAATTATTGCATGGAGGTCACCTCCATGAATTATTATCGGTATTTCTTTGTCAAACCCATAAAACCGTTCACGTGCATTACTTTTAATATTCGTGGTACCTTCAACAGGTTGGCAAGAGTAAATGAACAGCCACAGACGTATTTTGTAATCTTCCTGCAAGAATGTTTGCGGCAATAAATTCTCAAAGTTCAAGCTCAGACTCTTGCAGCGAGACTTACCGTTTTTACGCACTTAGTTTGTGGCTTACACTACACTGCATCATACATGGATATTATTATCTCCAACGCAACAATACTTATATTGATGCCGATAACTTTGGTCGATAATACAAGGTATAATAATAGACGATGTTTAGTCGAAAAATAAATATATTTTATGTCAAAGTTATCAGAGATTACCATTTGTTGTTGGGTCAATGGCCATCAATGCATTGCATCCTATCTACATGGAATAGGCCGCAGTAAGTAATATTAGATTTGCAATTGAGAAGGTGTTGAGAGTTGCATCGCTGCCGAAAACGAATACCAATACGGTGACAGGTTCAGCGACTGTTTCGTCGACTTGATTGCGCAAACGGTAGGTAACAGAATGGTTCAGGTATGCGTGATTAACTGATAATGACTTGCCCGCGGAAGACCTTGTCACACAACTCGATTCTTTTGTAATGGTTAGGGAGTCATTTGCACATGTTTCATGTTGATAAGGATTGAAGCTCGCATTCCATTCGGGGTGTCTCTAAGTTTTTGAGTTACACTGTAATACACTAGATTTTAAAATTGAAACGCCAATTATTTACGACAAAGATGTTGCGCAGCTACCCTCAGGAAAAACTTGTTTTCTACATCAAAACATGTCCCATTTAATTTTTGTTTTTATGGAACATATTTTTAAATGCTACCAGTTAGTCTCCTATGGTATCAAATTAGTATTTTTTCGTAAATTACTGAGTTAAAAGCTGTTTTATTTTGAATACTTTTGTAAAAAATATCATAGTAAGCATTTAATATTCCAGCAAATAAAAAATTTCGATACAATTTTAAAAAGACTACGTACTGGCTAGATGATGATGTTGGCATATATTAAACCAAATATGTTTAGAAATGGAGTAGGAAATAGAATTCCCTTTTTAGGGTTCCGTACCCAAAGGGTGAAAACGGAACCCTATTACTAAGCCTCCGCTGTCCGTCCGTCCGTCCGTCTGTCACAGGGCTGTATCTCATGAACCGTAATAGGTAGGCAGCTGAAATGATGAGAGAATGTGAGATTGTGTATTTATTTTGCCGCTATAACAACAAATAGGTAAAATTAAAAAATAATAAAGATGGAGGGCCCCCATACAAAAAGCTTGATTTTTTTGTGTTAAATATTGTACGATAGTACGGAACGGTGTTTTTTTAATTTTTTTTTTACGATGGTACGGAACCCTTCGTGTGCGAGTCCGACTCGCACTTGGCCGGTTTTTTTTGTTTGGGCCGACACGAAAAGTGTACCCTCTTAGTGTTTGCCATCTGGCTACAAACAGGAGAAGACAAGTAGGCACCATAAATTGCTGCACATCGACCACTTGGTAACACGATATTTTCTAAGAAGACGATGTCGGCAAACAGAGGATCCGACCTGTCAAGTGGTCAGCAGAAACCACTCGAGTGACTCGGCCTCTACAATGAATAAACTGTTCATAATTTGACAGCTCACGCAAAAACTGCTAACGAATTCTTGAATATTTTAGCAGGCGCAGAGGCCCCCGCTGCGTGCTGGGTGTCTTGCGTCCACAGATAATGAATCTATGATGCAAGTTGGATTAAAAACAACACTACGCAATTGAATATTTGATGCCTTTATTTAGAATGACATCTCGAAGCAGATGACAAACGAAACCTGCTATCGCAGGCATCGTCCAGCATTGATATGAATATTAATTTGCGACAAAGACGAAATCAATATCAGAACTACATAAAGAGTGTATGCGACGGGTCTGGCTGGTTAGTGATAATTTAAAAATTAAAATCTATCCATATCCATAACTAAAATACTAACCAGAGATTGGGCACTCCAGATTTACATAAATGAAGACAAGATGAAATCTGAACTCATCTTCAAATCAACCCAAGTCATTAGGTTGTTCAGGATCATTTCAGGACGGAAACGTTAAGTAAATAACACCTCATTGAAAAATAACACATAATTATCTTTTTCTTCGTGGGTAAGAAATTTTGCTGAAGTGAGGTGGGAATTCCAAAAAAAAAAAAACTTATTTTTAATTTTTGTGATTGGGAATTTACGTTAAGTACTTTCTTAAAAGTTTCAGTGGCCTATCTCGTAAAAATCTACATACACATTTGCTTATAAAAGAGCCAATTGATGTAACAATATTGTGGTGGATGGATTGTGAGGAAAAACCACGATAAAATCAATCAACAAAACAGGCAAAGAAAAGATGCACAGTGCCTTTTCTCTCACACACGATCACACAGTGAGCGCCTCACTTCCAAAGCATTTTCACAATATGTTCATCTTTTTATAGCAGGGGTACATAAATACAAGGTAATTATATCATGACAGAAGCGGAACCAGAAGGGGTACCACTCTGGAGCGGAAGATAACGGTTACTGCTAGCTGCAAGCCTAGTTCAAACTAAACTTGTCATCTTGGTCATGTCGCTAATTGTGTTGGAAATATAACAGTGCCAATTAGACCGTATGTGGATGCAGGAGCCGCTCCGCTTGTCAACTGTATCGACTGGTGGATCTTGCTAAGATCTGCATTTAAGGTGTATTGTTTATTCATCATCCATATCAATACACTGCACTCGGATTTGTCATATTTTATCATTCGCCAGTTCAGCAATTACAGCGAAGAAGAATGGTAAGATCCGCTGGACATTTTTTCAATGTCTAATTACTTAGTCTATGTTTACGAAAGTGTTTGCCACTGCTTGCAGGTGAACGAGTTTTTGTACATACATGTCATTGCTTCTAACACGATTAGTAAGTTTTGTATGAATTCACCATTATCAACTATTAATGCCGTATGTAACAGTTGATGAAAAATATGAGTTTATTTTGCAAATATTATCCCCGTCATCTAACATGTTCCAAAATGGAGTGGGCCAGTCTCAAAAAACAGCACTCGTTCACGAGCATCACGCCGGGGTCCAGCCATCGCCTCTCTGAACCAAATTTTAGGGAAAGAGGTGACCCGAACCAAGTGTCCGTGACCTTGAACCGATGCACTCCAGGTTGGTGTCTAATGCATTTGAAAGCGTGGAATTAGATTTTTTTTCTAAGTGGGCAATACAGTAATAAATAAAACGTGACACAGCTTAAAAATGTCCACACATAGCTAAAAGTAAATCCCCACTGCGTAAACAACAACTTATAACGGTCCCAGCACCTCCCAGCAGGCCGAGGGCTTCGTTGTATTCCGAGACGCGGAGATCGAACAGACGTGAAGATATCGGTCTCTATCACGCGCAATGCGTTCGATAGAGAGCGCAGATGCATCTTTCACTTGCCCGCAAGCTCCCACCAATTCTTTGGACCGTAATCTCGGAGTGACGAGCGCAAGCACGCGCCTGTCCCGAGAGTGCAGGAAGTTGCAAAAAAACTGGCAACACGCGAGGCGGCAACCGTTTGAAAGGACGAGAAGGGCATACAATCGGGTGGTTTTACCTGACGGACACTAACCAGTCATTATAACGAAAATACTATGTTTCGAGAAGATGAGAATATGAACTGATGCACAATTTAGCATAATGAGCAGGAAGTGGAAATGAATTATAAATTAGGTCCTAGAAATTCGTTTCCGGCTCCGCTCGTGTCAATTTTAAAATAAAAATAAAAACGTAACACCCGAACAGAGCTCGGTAAAATGCCTCTCTCCTCGCCCGCCCGTGCTCTTATTTCGGTTTAGCTCAGCGTTTCTTCTGACTTTTATTTTTGCTTCGTTCCTGAGAGGCGTGATGAATAATGTCCTCCAAAAATTGGGCTTTCAAATGCAAAAATGCAAAAATTGCTTTTCTAATCCGACAGGCAGTTCCAAAAATTGGCGCGTTCGAACAAAAAAAAATTTTTTTTTTGTTTACATACGCCCCGTTCCACCACCTCCAGTTACAAAAATCCCAAAGTTATCTTTCGGTTACATCATACAAAAATGCAATGTAACTGAAAGTTAACTATCGGATTTCAGGTAGCTGGAGGTGGTGAAATCAGAGGATAGAGAAGCAAAAATCAGTAATTTTCTGGCCGCCACGTGTAAAAACCGTGTGACCCGAAGATGCACTTATTAGATAAGGAATTAATTTGTTACCTAAGCGAACAAAAAGATGCTATGAAATTGGATATTTAAATGATACTTAACGGAGCGTGGCTATAACGAGCGCTCCGGCCCCCCAGGGCGATCCCTGCGTGCACGCATACTTACGTCCGATTGTACAAGTGGGATATCATATTGTACAAACTTTAGGGCAAACCGATCGGCCCGAGAACGTTACAAAGGAACGGACGCGAGATGTTCTCAGTTCGTTGTCCGAAAATAAACATTTATTGAAACGATCTCAGGTGATAATATAGTTTTGTAATGATTCCGTTTTTTTTAGTTTTTGTTTTTAAGATTCTCTACATTTTATATATATTGTAATGATGTAATTTTAAATATTCTAATTGTAGCCGTATGCATCAACAACATTTTATCAATTTCACATCATGATTCATGTTTGTACAATACTTCGCATTAACATACAAAGGGTTTTGAAGGTCAATATAAACTATTTAGAGCCCGGTAGATAACGTCATTTACAACCTATGCTGAAGACAGCGGAAATAGAAAAATTGTAACTTGAGAAAGCTTCATTCTATGTCCGTATGTTTTTTTTTCGTATTTTTCAGTAAAAAAACATTTTAGAATATATTTCAGAATCCAACATTACAGCGAGTCGAAATGTTTGCATTAACTTACTCCGTCGTCCATCATTAGAATTTGGTCAAGAAACTCATTCAATATAGGATGTTATCGGCTTTCGCCTAGTGACCACAGGCTGTGCCACAGATTGCAGATCATATCTCTAGTGGAATCCCGTACAAAGGAACAAAACCGTTATGACAAAGGTAAAGAGCGCGCTTGCAGAGCACGATGCTCAATAAGTAATCGATCTAGAGATTGTTTCTGCTCTATTTAACGGAAATGCGCACGCGCAGCTAGACTACACCGCACGACATCTTTGCTAAAGCAAGTATACATATAATAATTTATATATAATACAAATAACCAGGAACGGTCATACTTTCAGAACAGAAACAGGATATTTTTGAAAAACTTAAAAATAATATTTTTTTACTAATAGACATTATTTAATTAATTTATTGGCTTCCGCCATAAAAATATTGATATCGTCTACGCAAACGGAACCGCGGTAAAAGCTAGTAATATAATGCATACCCTAATAAATCAAGATAGCAAAAATATCTTCTGTGGAGCAACCATTTTAGAAGTCGTGTATAAGTCTAGAGATTGTCGTGATATGCGCTAAACTCAACTTCTACTTGATAACTTTTTGTATGTTTCTTAATGTTGTATTTCATTTAAATAAACAAAAATATACAAACAGCAAAACAATCGCAGAACATACGAGTACCTGAAGAATCAGTTTTATTATTAGTTACCCCTATTTTTTTAATGAACATAGTCTAATACAACACCTCCTGTCATACTATTAGCCCAACACTAAATAGGAACTAGATGCCATGCTAGGGTCTACCTAGTTTCCATCATCGTTCATTAAATGCGATAAAACCAACCTGAGACGGGATTGACCCTACCCCTAGCAAGAAAGTTAACATAGTGAAGTCCGGACTACGAACGAAGAATCCCTAAGTCGCCTCTTACTACATGCACGGTAAGAAATGCAGTGGGACAAATTGAATTATTATTACCTGCCGGAACCCACACAGCGCAATATATAGCAAGCTCAGCAATCTAGCTGAGCCTATTGATCTCGTAATGAGCATTCATGACTGCCCAGAATACGCCTGCCGGTGGATGTAAACTACCTATGATAAATATAAATTTTACAAATATTGTAATGGATCTTGACATTGTGGCTGACACAACACAGGCAGAAGATTGAGCAATCGAGAGTCGAGGCGGCAAATTGAAGGGAGAAAACCAATCCGCCGATTAACCACGGCTCGCCGACGCCAACTCATTATGCCGGGACGCACGTTTAATAGCACCGTCATCTCGGGTAATTAGAATGATAAAATTGAGAAATTAAATATTTGAGAATTATCAAGCGGCTCGTGGCTCAGGAGTGGGCGGATTGACTTCCATTCCAGAGGTCTCAAAAGGGTTCAAATTCCAGCCCCGGTCATGCACCAGTTTCTTTCTCTTTCTGAGTTGGATAAGTGATTTTTCGTTACGAATGCGAGCTGTACCATGATTCGGAACCCATGTAAAACTGTAGGTCCCCTTCCTCTGCTAGGTGATAGGGTTAAGCCCGCCCGGGTTGGTACCACCGCATTGGACAAAACTATGGCCGAGCGGCAATAAAAAATTGTAAGTGTTTTCCATCCATTTCAATGTAGCCGTTCTCATAAAGTGAAGGTCCTGGCATGGCACCTAATTTCTTCGGGAATGTGGTATATTGGGCTAATTTCATAACGGTAGTCCATGTCTGTAAAGATATCGTGTTGCGAGGAAAATATGTGTACTAAAATAAAATTTACTATCTACGCGGTAGTAAAAACTTTAACACCACATTGTAAACTAATCTCACGCCTGCTCGTAAAACTATATTCTAATTGGAAGCGCTTCACATGCATTTACGATAAATTACACATGTTAGTCGCAACATAAATAGAATGCCGAGGTAATTATACATTTCTCCAGTAGTACAACCACGGAGATCGGGTACAACGGACATGTTTTTATTTTGATATTTTTATTTTAAATGTTATATAATATATTATGTGATTATATGACTGCCTTTATTTTATATTTTGCAAACTTTTGTTATAACGTGCTTAAAATTTTCTTTTTTAAAATTTTATTTCTGTGTTGAAATACTTAAATATTTTTTATTAAATACTATTTACTAAGTATATGGCAAAGTAAAAGTAAATAAAGGATTAATTTGATTCGATGTATACTATAATCGCATTGATAAGTATTGACGAATATTACGCGGTTTTTTTATTCGACCGGTGATAGATTGCGAATATCACATTCAGTGGACATCACTCAAAATTTTCGAAGTTTTCTAACTACATTTTACCGGACTCAGGTGAATGTCCAAAATGATATTGACCCGAGTAGAGCCGGGTATTTTAGCTAGTTTACAATTGATGAGGGAGGGAACGCTACTACTAGGTGGTACCTGAAATTCAGTAAAGTACTCTGTGTAAAGTAAAGCACTCAGCTTGACAAAATGTACATTGGATATGGATTACGTATAATTCTAGATGCATGATATCGAAGATTTTGAAGATTTCATCTCAGGAATTGCAGTCCCTTCTCAACTTCAAGCCATCGACTGTGTTTAACACACTGTAAATTTATAAAACGTAAAATCTCATAGTTTGGGTACTATACAGTGGGTCGTGTATACGCCTAAGGAAGTTTGTGGGCTAAACACTCGAGATCTACTCAATCAATTAATATAGAGTTTTCATTATAAGGATAATATATCTTAGCGTACTTTACGGTTGAAGTTTCTGTGATCGTATTCTGTACATCGCAAGTAGCAATATGTCGGTGCCCGCCCTGCCGGACGAGTACGTCAATCAGCTTGGCTGGCAAGGATGCAGGTGGCAGACGTTACTTCCACCCCCAGGGTAATCAACCCCTCGTTTTCTCGTGGTAATTAGTGTACATCCGGAATCCGACGCCTACCGCGCGCCAGCCGCCACCTGCTTCACAACCGTCTCATACCCACGTTCGCGTTCATAGCTAACTTTCAGAAAAACTGATACAAATGGAGAATCAAACTTTTCATATTTTGTTTAAAATGCATTCTTTTATAATGGTCTCTTTTATCTATGACCATTGTCGCCCTTTTCTGTAGAAAAATAAAAACAGACAACACAACAAACACAAAAAATCAACAATCGTTGTTATTACGTTCTGTTTACCGCCGTAGAGAATGGCATCATCCCTTGTGTTGACATTAAGCTTTTGAGAACGAACCGTTTCTCAAACTAATTTATCTGCCGCACAACCAGAATATGGAACTGTCTGCCGGCTGGTGCCTTTTTACTCGTACCTATAACCTGGGAGTCTTCAAGCGTAATTTGAACAAACTATATAGCTCAGGGACAGTCCGCGAATCCGCTGGCATGTTGCTTCGCTGAGCGTGGTTTCGCGAGGCGAGATGTTTGGCTTTTCTGAGATACGTCTGTACGTTTGAATTGTTTTGATAACTTAACTAATATCCATGATACGAGTATATATATATTTGTTATTATCAAAAGGTACCGACGTCGCACTCAGTTGATTTATGTAATGTACAATATTTCAGGAGAAGGAAACACGCACGAGCCATTGTATGGAACTCGATCATGGCTCCTTTTCTTATCTGTTGCATACCATTGAGACTCCCAATATACAGTTTGCACAGCCATCGAATAAAGTTTGATCACGTATACTATTACGTAGGAGGAATATTTATGTAAATACTCGCACGCAACGAAAATTTCATTAACGAAACAAACAATCATTATCACCGCGATATTGTGCAGTGTTGACTGATCGCCGATCGTGTGAGAACGCGCGCCTCTGCCCACGCTCTACTTATCGGACGATCGGCTCTCCGATTGCACTGAATCAGTCAACAATAGCGAAGCGATCGACGTGCTAAATTCTGCTAAATTGTTGGGATTATAGTCTACTAGCTGAGGTACCCGGCTCCGTTCGGGTCAATTTCAATTTGGGCTGATTAATATGATTATATCCTGGATATTATACGAGTTCCCCATACAAACATTCACCCTCTATTTCAGCCCCTTCGAGTTTTTGCCCAAGCTGAAACGGATACAAGCTCGCGCTTCGCTCGGTCAAATATCACATTAATTTATTATATCGTCAATATGAGAGGACACATAACATACGAATAAATAGAAAGGCAATCAAAATGTTTAGTATTTAAATTGTGTATGTATTTATTGGTATCTCATTAAGTTGAGGTTATACAGGGTGTTAACGGAGTTATGGTCCAAACGTTAACCTTGTGTTCCTTGGCATATTTGGAGCAAAAAAGGTAGATGACATTTTTTTTTTCGACTGAAAAAAAAATCGTCCTCCCCATACATTTTGTTTGTAGGTATTTATTTACAAAAATGTATGGGGATGACAATTTTTTTTTCAGTCGTACAAAAAATTGTTATCTACCTTTTTTGCTCCAAATATGCCAAGGAACACGTGGTTAACGTTTGGACCATAACTTCGTCAACATCCTGTATAACAACTATATTTACATCGAAGTAGGCCAGACCAAACATTTTCCTAATTATTTAAAAAAATGGATTTAAGTAAAACTTTAAATAAATGTATTGCATTAATTTATAAATAAACCTATACACATTCAATCAAAAATCCGAATGTTTTACCCACGTTCTGGAAACCCAGTTCAAAACTACCCATGTCATGCCAGTTTTTGGGGACATGGTGGATTATTTGGTAGTAAACATGTAACTTGAAGTGCCAAATGAAAATAACTGTTTACGCTTACAAACCTACCCGACTGCTTTCAACATATTATTCTGGCTGTGCTGGTGTACCCGTCATCTGAGTATTTATATTTATCATTGAAGCATGTGGCAATAATATGCTAATTGTAGCTGGGCGTGGATGTCAGACGTTTTCAATGCAGACTCAAGGCCAATGGCAACTTCACTTGCGTAACTTCGGTATGTCGCATTGGAAAATAATAAGACTAGGCGTTGCATCATTCATTAATTGATTGTATTATTTATTGACATCTTCAATATGAATAAAAATGATATTTCCACTAATCGTTACTGAAGATTGGTCCGTAAACATCGGAATATTAGGCATCTCGCATACAAACGTTGCCTGCTAATCATTTGAAAACTATTGTATATATGGTGCGTAACGAGGCAATCCGCCGACGCACCAAAGTAGCCGATATTGTACACCGGGTGGCTAAACTCAAGTGGCAGTGGGCTGATCACGTCAGCCGAAGAGACGTCGACCGTTGGAGTAACCGTGTCCTACACTGGCGGCCGTGGACAGGAAAACGGAGTGTGGAAAGACCACCCGCCAGGTGGGACGACGACAGTGCGTCGGCGGAAAACAGTGGTTCCGTACCACTGAGGGCCGGGAGGACTGGAGGAAAATTGGAGAGGCGTATGTCCAGCAGTGGACGCAAATATGATGATTGACTAAATATAAAATTGTGGCAAAGCAGAGCAAAGGAAAACCTTCAATACGCATTCTCTTTTCTCCGTTTTTTTGGCACAGGATATATTTTTCGATAATAGAAAAGCGCGCGGACACAGTTTGTTGCCCGATATTAGATATACGAAACACCAAGTGAATTAGAACTTGTAAAAAAAAGAAAAAGAAAATGTATTGGAAGCATATGACATAGAATCTCAAACGAAAGGTGCCAGTCGACGCCCGTGGCCTTCATAACTTTTTGTGAACGGCGAAAACCATGCCGGCTGGCCAGGAACTTCTTCCGAGGAACCCAAACAGGCAATGCTTTCGAAAGTAGGTGTATTAATATTTATTTATTTTAGAAAATGATTATTTCATTCCCTGTGGCAGGTCAAACAAGTTAATTGTAGCTTCAATAAGAATTTAGCTTCGGCGGCGGGAAAGCAGTTTTGGGGTCTGTACATGATTCTAAAACGTAAGTAAAAACAGATTGCTCCTACCCACATGAATCAACGATTTTCCGCGACGATTTTCGCGTATAATGTCGCGTGAAACCCTCATTAATTTTTCATTATGCCGCGCCGGCGCCCGAGCTACGTGACCGACATTCGACACAGCGGAGGTGGAATCTTCAGGAAGGAATAACTAATGAAAATAGTATCTTTTCAGAGTTCCGTGAGTATGGCCGGAAACTTTACAAGGTTGGCTGAAATGTCTATTCGCCCAACTTGTTTGTCCGGACTGAACGCTAAAACTGTATTTGTTAAAATAATGTTTAAGTATTTTTTTTTCTTTGGGTTATTTGCGTAGTCTTAAAAAATATGAACACGATCACCTAAAAACGAGGGTAAAAATAAAGTGAGTGACCATGCTATGCTCTGAGCATCTATTACGAGTTACAAATCACTTATCGATAAATCGCTAAGATCATCGATTTCGAAGGCTTATACCATTGAATACATAGTGCATTTGAGGGATACACGAAATCGCCCGTCCATGGACTTTTATATCTGTGTAAATACATATTTTCAATACATTTTTATTATTTCATATTTCTACAAATATATAAAAATCCATAAACGGGCGATTTACTATATCCCTCAAATGCTCTATCCGATGGTGTAAACCTGCGAAATCGATGATTTTAGTCATTTATCAATAAGTGATTTATCATTCGTAATGAAAATGAAAATGTTTATTATTGATAATGCTTAGTGCATACTTACTAATATAATATACTTAGATAAAGCATTAATTATATGCTATACTAATTAATGAATATAAGTAACAAAAATTAAATTATGTAATATAACGAAATAACCATGAAATTCACGAATAACTATTAAGCTGCTAATTATAAAAAAATAGCTAAAATAAGATAAGCCTGGATACCATCACGCAAATGTTTGTCACGTACGCATGTTTGTCGCGTATCAAATACACGAATTCATTATTGTGAAGGACGAAAGTGAAAATGAACAAGTAAAAAAACATTAGTCAGGTATTTTCACCAAATCGAGCCAAAAGCAACACAGTGGCGATGTACATTCTTTGTCACCTCAGACTCGTAATGCTTAGCTCAGTCAGTCAGTCAGCGTGTTTACGTCCACTGCTGGACATACGCCTCTCCAATTTTCCTCCAGTCCTCCCGGCCCTCAGCGGTACGGAACCACTGCTTTCCGCTGACGTACTCGATGTCGTCGTCCCACCTGGCGGGTGGTCTTCCCACACTCCGTTTTCCTGTCCACGATACGGTTCCTGATACGGTTACTCCAACGGTCGTCGCCTCTTCGGTTGACTTGACCAGCCCACTGCCACTTGAGCTTAGCCACCCGGTGTTCAATATCGACTACCTTGGTAAGTCGGCGGATTAGATCACTTAAAAAAATAGCAGGTTATCAATTCGACCTGTATTAGGTATGTGTATTTCGGCTTCGTTTATGCATAACTATCTATTGACTCAATGATTTAAATGATTCTATTTTTATTTCATTTAACATGTCTATCTGGTGGTCCGATATGAAAATAGTACGGATCAGAAAGTAGACTCCGGAGGTGTACCGTTCAGGACCCCAAAAGTTTGGCTATATGATATCGGAGTGCAGCGAAAATTGGTGTATTTTAGTTTTAGTATATATACACTTAGGCGCATATTAAAGTTTTTGGAATTGGAACGTGTTTATAATAAAGTCTGTTCAACTTTAAAAAAAAACTTAGGAAAGTCAATCCGAAAAATCCATGTCATTTTGATAAATCGAGTGAGAATAATTTCACATTCCATGCTCCACTACCAGGCGTTACGTCTGACACAATTACGCCATAGCAAATTTAATAATACCCTGCAAAGAATCTCACACATTAGGTACTCAAACTACATACCCACACAATGGGCAGAGGCTTTGTTTTGAGAAAGCGGTGCGTTAATTTGACCGTTGGGTAATAGACAATTGAGTTTCACTTTCATGAAACGGCTCCCTAAAGTGCGTTTTCATTCTCGCAAATTGCGAAAATAAAACGAGTAATGGTCGTCTGCGATCTTTATTACATTTTACGTCGTTTTCTGCATTATTCTGCAGCAAGTGTAATCTGAAGACAATCAGAGCAAGTGAAATCGGAAGACAATATCAACGTTACATATTTGACCAATAAATTATTCACATCGAGGAAAATGGTACTTAGGCTGCTTTTAGTAATTTACGCAAATCTTTTGATAAGAATCCTTATCGTAAAATCCCGATACAAACGTAGTTTATTAATAATTTAAAAATCAATGCTCCAATTTATTGGATACTAGTTTATTTTATATTTGGCATCATAATTGGTATCTAATATCAGTTAAAGTTAACTTTCGCGTGGTAAATGGCATACGCCAGGACCTCTTTAGGTGCCCGACGACGCCCATGGGTTTTCAAACTTACGAGGGGGGGGGGGGTCGCTGCGACAAAGGGGAAGGCGAGGGGTTAGTCACTCGAGCAAAAAGTGTACACCAGATTCCCAGTAGTCAAGATTTCCTTGGGATTTCTAGATTCCTAAAGATTTCCAAAGACTACCAAAGATTCTTAGAGATTCCTAAAGATTTCCAAAGATTCCTGGAGATTCCTAAAGATTTCCAAAGACTACCAAAGATTCTTAGAGATTCCTAAAGATTTCCAAAGATTCCTGGAGATTCCTAAAGATTTCCAAAGACTACCAAAGATTCTTGGAGATTTCAAATATACTGGGATTTCGTAAGATTTCTGAGGACTACCAAAGATTCCTAGAGACTACCAAAGATTACCTGGATTTTTAAGGACTATCAACACATTTTTGGTACATTCCAATGATTTCGGGATTTCTAAAGATTCTTAGTGACCACCAACGATTCATAGAGACTTATAATTGCGCGTTGCGCGCAGCACGTGTCCGTGACGTCATCGCAGACAGGCGGGCGGCGCGGCCGGCGGCGCGGCGGGGGTCGGCACGGGCGCGGCGTCCGCGCGAGGCGGCAACAGCGCGGGCACGGGCGGCGGGGGCGAGCGGCGCCCGCAGGAGACGGCAACGGCGCGGCGGGCGGGGAGCCCCCGCGCCGTGGCCGTGCGATATTCGTTTTGGACATATTTACCCAGGCGGAATCCGGTTAAATTAGATCCCATATTATCTCAGCGATCTTTAGATCAGCGCTGATTTTTTCTTTCCCTGAGGCATTATACGATACCATTTTTGAATCCACAGTACATATTTCACATACTAAATTTCAAGATGAGGTACTCCGCTCTTTCGAAATCTCTTAGAATCTCAGCCATCATTAGGTCAGGGTTGATTTTTTTTTTGCCTGGGTCATTATAAAAGGCTATATTTGAAACCTTAGCAAATATTTCACGTAGAAAACTTCGCGATTAGGTAGGTACTCTTCTTTTTCGAAATCCCTTGCAGTCGTATTCACTGTGAACCTGTAAAAACTTGGTACGAGATTAGCACCGGACTAACCATACAAAAACCGGTTTACTTCGACCTTAATACGCGTAGTAAAGTTAGTCCGCCCCGAGCTCGGTTCACAACATACCTACAATCATCTAATTATTTAATCAAAATACATACAATAAACACAGTAAACAAACCGGCCAAGTGCGAGTCGGACTCGCACACAAAGGGTTCCGTACCATCGTAAATGATTTAACACCAAAAAATCATATTATTTGTATTTTTTTATTATCTTTAAATTTTACTTATTTGTTGTTATAGCGGCAAATTAAATACTCACTCTGTGAAAATTTCAGCTACGTACTTGAGTGACACCTTTGTGACAGACGGACGGACGGACGGACAGCTGAGGCTTAGTAATAGGGTTCCGTTTTCACCCTTTCGGTACGGAACCCTAAAAAGTAGTATACGCATGATAACCTTCTATTCGCTTAGTACGCGTATTAAGGTCGGACTAAACCGGTTTTTGTTTGGTTAATCCGGTGCTTATCCCGTACTAAATTTTGACAGGTTTACTCTGAATACGGCTGAATATGTTTTGGAATTGTGTCGTCGGGCACACGCGGGGTGCGCGCTGCGCACACTCGTGCGCACACGTGTGCGTGATTTCTTCGCAAACTGGCGGCCGCGCCCACGGCCGCGCTATCATTGTTAGATTAGATCCCGTATTATCTCAGCGATCATTAGGTCAGCCCTGTTTTTTTTTTGCCTGATGCATTATGCAATACCATTTTTGAAGCCATAATACATATTTGACATACTCAACTTCACGATGAGGTACTCCGATCTTTCGAAATCCCTTAGTATCTCAACCATCATTAGGTCAAAGTTGATTATTTCTTTGCCTGGGCCGTTATAAAAGTCTATATTTAAAAACCTAGTAAATATTTCACGTACTCGAGATAAGGTACTCTTATTTTAAAAACCTTTACAGTCTTATTCAGAACTAACCTGTCAAAACTTACGTACTGTACTAGAATTGCACCGGCCTGTTGTATGGTTTAGTCCGACCCCGACAAGATTATCTGAGATTACAAAGACTTTGATCGGATTGCCAATGATTCGCTTAGGATTCCTACACTCCCTGGGAGTACTCGAGACTACCCAAGATTTTCCTATTCCTCGGACTCCCGCCCAGGATTACTCGAGATTTCCATTAATTTGAAAGGATTCCCAATGATTTCCTTGGTATTCTCAGATTCCTTAGGATTACTCGGGATTACATAAGATTTCCAGATTCCTCGGACTCCCATCGGATTCCTCGGACTCCGCCTAAGATTACCCGAGATTTCCATGAATTTGATAGGATTCCCAATGATTTCCTTGGGATTTCCAGATTCTTTAGGATTACTCGGGATTACATAAGATTTCCGAGATTCTCCGGACTCCCACCAGATTCCTCGGACTCCCACCTAAGATTCTTGAGATTCCCAAACGATTGTACACCAGATTCCTTGAGTGAGTGACCCCTCGGGGGAAGGCGGGACAGCGTTATGCAGCCCCATTGTAAAAACAATAGAACACAGAGACAGGGATGAAGGATCAGAAGGGATGCAGGTAAGGGTCTCCAAATTTAAGGATACCTCGGGATCGCCGCCAAGACGAAGGACCCTACGCTATATCGAGCGAATATCCTGTGTCTGCACATTTTAGTTTTTTCGAAAAATCTGTCGTGCGTGCAACCAGAGAAAAGAAAATATGAATGAACATTTTCTTTTAGCTGTCGTTTGACTCGATTCATGTACTCATGAAAAATGCACGTCTGTGAAGAATTTTGTGAACATAATTTTTTCGTATTTAAATATTTAATAACAACAACTTATAAGTCAGACGATCACTTGGTTTTCTGAAAAGGATTGAGTTAACGCTATATTGTTTGTAGATTCATTATGGGTGTCATCAGTATACGGTCGGAAAACTTAACACAAAAACAGATATTAGTTATGCGCATTTTCTACATAAATTATAGCCTTGGATGCGGGGCCTTGTCCGCGCCAACAAAAGGTGTGAATATTCAGAAGCGACTAATGTTTAAGGATGCCTTCTCAATTTATTTTTGTTGTTAACTTATGGTGGATATTACTTAGACTTAAATGATAGACCAAAGAACCTATAAGATTGCCTAACCGAAGATCGCATAAATTCAGCTTACTGTTTTATTACCAAGAAATATCCTTTAACTGCATATTTTTTACTTCAAATGAGACTTCGACGTAACCGACCATCTCGGTACCACACCACCTGCATCGCTTATCAGTGGTAATATACTTACTTAATCATATTAATTTGCAAACCTGCGGTCTCCCGGGGCGCGTTGTCGCTCTGGGGAGTTACCATGGTAAATAACTCGCAACGAGAATACAGGTAAACAGGCAGAGTAATTAAATCTGACGTTTAGCTGCATTTCTTACCATTCCATTAGGTAAATTTCAGTTCACTTGGCCGAACAACCCGTCCTTTGACAGTTAGCATGGTGGTTCGTGCAACTAAACGTCAGATTTAATCACGCACCTGCCTGTTCACCGGCTATTCACCCGGCAAGTTAACTTCCCATGGTAACCCCCGTGTGCACACATCCACCGATATTCGCTGCCGACATCTCACTAGATGACATTTAATTCCGAAAGTAAATTACATGATGCCTTCGTGCCAGACATAAACCACACTGAGACTACATATTATATTCCATTCAGTGTAATTATAAAGCAGCACGTAATTATAGAAAACAGAGGAGAAAGAATCTCCACCTGGGTTTCGATTCCAAGAACTGCCGGGCGGAATCCGCAGCCGACCAATGGAGCTTCGGGCCGCTTCCTAAAGACTTCCAAGTGCCCCCACGTCGGCATTGTTTCCTGGCAGTCGCGTGCACGGCGCAGCTGGGCGGCTATCGAGTAACGCATAGTCGCGCTGCCGACACACGGAACTAGCTCCAGAATATGAAACAAGCTAGAAGTGCGACGTAGCGTGCGTGAACTCTGTTTTCTAAGTTTGGCAATGTTGGGAATCACCCTTCCCACAGCCCCTGGGGGCTGAAGAATAGGGAATGAGTTAGAAATTCCCATCCCATGCTCCGCGTTTGTCGCCGCCATATTGTATTCAAACTACATGCAAGCTACTCTATGGTCTGGTAGGGTTTAAGAAACTGAGGGTTTACCAAAACTGTAGGTCCCCTTTCCCTATAAGGTGGTAGGGTGCAAGTCCGCCTGGGTTGGTACCATGGCATTGGATGAAAAGATGGTCGAAGGGTTAATGAAAAGTTGTCTGTGTTTTCCATCAAGTCCGAAGCTAATTCCTTTGGTAATGTGGTGTATTGGGCTAATATCATAACGGTAGTTTTGTGGTATTAGCCATCCATTTCAGGTTGCATAAAAAAAACATACAAATGGAGTAGTGTCGACGGTCGCACGCCCCCAAGTAAATAATAGATTAGCGGGTGCACGCGCATCGAGACAATTTTTGACAGAATGGCGACTTTAGTTCTACTCATAATAGAGGTTCTTGAAAATATTGAAGTAACTATGGCAACATTAAGATAAAGGAGTAATATAGCCCAAAGGGTATGTGACATCACTGGGTGGAATACTTGACATCCACTTTTGATTGCCGCAGTCACTGAGCAAACAACCTGTGGGTGCAGAATTGATCCAATTCTCTAACTTATTTTCTAAAATGTTACGCCGGTTCAGTCTCTGCAGTGTCACGAGAGGATAGGCTAACTAGCCTACCTGATTCTTAATTCTGTGGCGCAGACCGCACGATTGCTCAAGGCCAAGCGTTTGGAAAGCGACACATCGGTTGCGGTACAAAAGAAAGCGTCACGCTTCTAGCTTGTTTTCTGTTCTTAGGCACTAGCGATGGCTGAATGAGCGGAACCGTGGCGCGCAGGAAACCTGAGCAAAGTTCAGTGCACCGCGCTGCACACAAATGCATTTCGTCGAGACACCATCGCTCTTGATAATCTGCATTTTGTTTCTTATACTCACGGCATAGGGTATATATCGGAATGAGTAGATTCTGCAGTGTCTTAGAAATGTTTTCGATCCATTACACGAGTTTGTGCTGTTGATTACACGGTTGTGTCGTTTCAACAGAATATTACACGTGTCGGAAATAAAAAGATTATTGTTAAGATAAAACCTCGCTTTTAAGGTTCCGAATCCGAATAAGTTAGGAAGATTTATGATTTTGTAACTCGTGTACGTTCGGCCAAATATTGCAGCCGTGTTATTCATTCCTATTTTAAATAAGAATTATGCCTTTATTAATAATATAACAATAGGAAAAATAATAAATATTTTTCACGATGAATTGTTCACTTAGCTATAATTATTAGATTTTATTAAATACTATCTGGCTCCGTTCGGGTCAGTTTCGATTTGGGACATTACATTCACACGAGCGGAGCCCGGCAAAGCCAACTACCGGGTGTAACTATAGCTAAGAACATTTCGAGTGACGATAAATTCCAAAACATTCTGTAGTCAAAAAGAAAAATAAATGTATCAAAAATATCTTTTGGATAATTTATGTTAAGTTTTAATTTTTATTTATTATCTGTTACCACTGAGATTAACAGTTTGCATTTCGTACCATGCAAACTGGTAATCTCAGTTATCTTGGCAGAATAACACGTCAATTGACAGCTAGCATGGTATGAAATACAACTAAACGTCAGATTTAATCATATGCATGTTCATTAATTTACCACGGTGACCCCCAGGTTCTCGCTAACATGCATTTGAATCAAAATCGAAGCAGTAGTTTATTCGTTATAACAAGTATGTACCTACATTACATCGTTCACAAGAAATTATTACGAAACTTTATGAAACCTTAAATGCATACGTAGGTAACTTCAAAGCGATCATGTTGACATGAACATTGCCATAATAATGTGGGTAGCGCAAACAATGCTAACTCAGGCTACTCCACTTTTCATAAGCAAATATGCACAGGTGACGTTGCAACACATTCTACGCGCATTTTGTGACACTTGTGCCTACACCGCTCGTCACCGGGGCACCTTTTTTAGGGTTCCGTATCCAAAGGGTAAAAACGGAACCCTATTACTAAGCCTCCGCTGTCCGTCCGTCCGTCCGTCCGTCCGTCTGTCACAGCTGAAATTTTCACAGAGTGTGTATTTAATTTGCCGCTATAACTACAAATAGGAAAGATTAAAAAAATATTACAACTACAACGAAAAACGTGATTTTTTTGTATTTTTTTTGTACGATGGTACGGAACCCTTCGTGTGCGAGTCCGACTGGCACTTGGCCGGTTTTTAGCGTTCCGTACCCAAAGGGTGCCAACGGAGCCCTATTACTAAGCCTCCGCTGTCCGTCCGTCTCTCTTTCACAGGACTGTATCTCATGAACCGTAATAGGTAGACAACTTAAATTTACACTGAGTGTGTATTTATTTTGCCGCTATAACAAAAAATTGTGAAATAAAAAAATAATAAAAATTAAAAGTGGCCCCCATACAAAACACCAGATTTATTGTGTTAAATCTTGTACGATGGTGCGGAACCCTTCGTGGGCGAGTCCGACTCGCACTTGGCCGGTTTTTTGTCTATTTTGGCCTATTGACATATCGAAAAATGATTTCACAGCGAGCATTCTCATCTTAGAAGACCTCTTTTATTACTGGTTGAACCGTATGATATCGAGAAATCCGTTCTTAGCGAGCGTTTTCCGTTCGACACTCAAAAATTTAAATTTTCTATGTTCAGTAGTTTCAGAGATCTCGATATAAGTCAGGAAGTGGTTTTCACTTCAATATAGATAGCTGTCACAGACCATCCGCGAAATAATTAAGTTATTAACTTAACAGAATATTAGTTATTTCAAACCCACTATATATTTTTTCCTAAGCTAATCGGTAAATCATAATAATAAATTCCAGTGTAATAATTTGTAATAAACAATTATAATCGTTGTTGTTATATCCGACGGAATTTATGATCGACCGATATCACTGGTTCATTGAGTAACACGAAACATATACATCTACATATAGTCTTATCAATATTCCGTGATCACATCTACTGTCATGAAATTAGGCCAACACACCTTACTTCACACCATGGTAAGCCCTCTAGTCCCCCATTTAGAAGTCTAACTTGAGCTACGCCACCCCTAAACAAGAGTCCTTCATGACAGCATGTTAGCAACCCGAGGCTGAACCGGCGTAAGAAGTGAGAAAATATGTGAGGGAATTCGATAAATTCTCCACCAATCAGATGTGGATTCCAAACGCGTGGATGTCATAAACGCTTCTGTTGGTGCTGAATTGATCGAATTCCCTCGCATATGTTCTCACATCTTACACCGACGGTTACTCCCCTGGAAAGAATGTTTAGTTAAAACCGTTCCGTGGAGTCCAAGCCAGGAAGTTTACCATGGTAAATGAATTCCAGGTGAACAAACAAGTAATCGTATGGAAGTTTTAAAAGCGATTAAATCTCACGTTTGATTGTATTCCTTCATATAAATGGTAAATTTCAGTCCACTTCGTCGGATTTGTGTTTCAGTTACCATAGCATAAAATGCAACTAAACGTCTGATTTGATTTAATTACTCACTTACAGGCTATGAATTGGTTCGCAATCTCCTCTTTAGAACAAAATAGACATAAAAAGGTTTTGCAGTGACATTTATGTCACTATATAGTGATGTAATACCGCCATCGCTCAATTATAGTACTAAAATGTCACATCCAAAATCTTTATAGAAAGTCTACAACACGGAATAGCGTTATACCTTAGCTCTTTCCCGTTGATATAAATGTCATACAGATGTATTTAAAGAGCACCTGTCAAAACTTAGTACGAGATTAGCCCCGGACTAAACATACAAAAACTGATTTAGTCCGGCGCACTAAAGTTAATCCGCCCACTCTAAATGGGGCTGATAAATACTAAAAGGTGTTTTAGAAACGTTATTTGGACTTCTAAAGACCCAACCCCTCAGGAACGACAAATCCCTTAGTGGCCTCTTACGGAATGCAGTTGAAGATTTTCAGTGGGACCACTTGGAAATGTAGCCTTGAAGGTTATATGTCTGAGCGGTTACCCCCAAGGAAATCCGCTCGATGACTTCACCGATCACGCACCGAGTAGTGAATCACGATCGTGCGCTGAATATTCTTTAGTCGTCTAGACTTGTACTTGAGCACAAATAAAGAAGTGTTTGTCTTTGGAGGTTTTGTAAGTGTATTTGAACTAAATATTTCATAAATAATATAACTATTAAATTAATATCTTTTTAAAAAATAACTGTTTTTGCATGTTTGACCTGTCGCTGGGAAGGGAATTTTATTTATGTATTGCAATGATTATTATTGATTTTAAGGGTTCCGTACCCAAAGGGTGAAAACGGAAGCCTATTACTAAGCCTACGCTGTCCGTCCGTCAACACATCCGTCCGCCTGTCCGTCCGTCAGTCCGTCCCTCTGTTTATTTGTTGTTATAACGGCAAAATTAATACACACTCTGTAAAAATTCCAGCTCAGTCAGCTGACCTACCTATTACGGTTCATGAGATACAGCACTGTGACAGACAGATGGACGGACAGCGGAGGCTTAGTAATAGGGTTTCGTTGGCACCCTTTGGTTACGGAACCCTAAAAGTACTCGGGCGGTTGCGGTCAGACGCGTGGCGAGGGTCCCGGCAGCGCTGCAGCGGCTGCAGCGTGCACTCGAGCACTTTCTACGAGCGGGCGCGGCGACAGAACTCGTCTCCAGTTACCGGATATTGTTTATTGCGGATACGCCATTTAGAAAACGACGCGCGACGCTGGGAACGCAACTCCATATAATGAACTTGGAAAGTTTATTCACTCCGCGTTGCAATGGATATGCGAGGCGAGTCACGTTTTGTCTGTTGTAGGCAGTCCGTTTACGCTTCAGATAGTTTTAATGAGCTATAGATTAGGCCATTAATTGCCTTCAAAAAGTCGCTTGTAAAATGTTCTCTGGATCAACGTTCATTGGGGGATACATTTTTCGAAAAGATTGGATTGTGAAAAAGAATAATTCCCAGTAATCCTCATAGTAACACAGCCAAGGCCAAGAAGAAACACTAAGAACGTGGGTACCGGTATGGCTTCCTCGCGGTCACAAGTTAAACGCTTTGGGGATTTGTCGGCACTGATTCGGACAAACGGCTTTGAAAGTTTCTATGGACTCGATTTTAAGATAGATAGCTCGGTAATATGGTCACATAGATATTGAATCGATTAATCGCATGCATTTTTGAAGGAATAGCAAAGATCAATACAGATGCTCATCAGCTTGAAAAGAAGTGGCACTTTTTACACAAATTAATACAAAGCAACGCACCTATATTTCATCAGAGATACTGTTTGCGACAAACCGTCAAGCTGTCCAACCTGGAGTATGGGAGAAAATTAAAAACTGCAACAAAGCACGAATTTAAGAACTTTGAAAATTATTTCGTTTACTACATGGATATCTAGTTCCAAAAATAAATGATAATATATTTGTTTTATCTTTGAATTGCATAAAGAACTAAATACTGCATAACAGCCCGCAATAACTAGGTGGTATTTATATTTTTTAAGCAAACAGCACTATTCAACCACAGGTAAAATCAATCAATATGGGTGTACCGCGGGGCTATGTTCTAGGTCCATTCTTATTTATGATTTATGTAAATGACACGCTGCATTGCAACATATGTACATCAAATATTCGGAAAACGTGAATGTGAATTAAAACTAGCAATTCCTATTTTCAAAGTATCAATGAATTTATTTGCGCTTTTAAGTTTCGTACACTTCTTTCACATCGTCAAAGTTTTTAAATATGTTTTTAAATATGTAAACATAGATATCTAAAAATTCTTTAAAGAGCCCTTGGTTGCTACATTTAAAGTCTCGTAAATTGAGGAATCCAATCTGGAGTAAACGAATATAAATTGCACTATCGTAATAAATATTGTAATATAAAGACATCAGAGCCGGTAGTCTCAGTTCTCACCTAAATTGGCGTTTAAGTAACTTCGAAGTTCCGTAAAAACGTCAAACTCCATACAAGTTTTTACTAGATATTCTGTGGTTTTACTTCTTCAAGCTGTCAAAGTCAAACCCGGACTTCCGATTTGTATGTAAACGCGGAGTCGACGTAAACGGCAACGTCGACGTATTTACGGCAACGTTGAGTAAGCTGTCAAATCAAAATCGGACTCGCAAATGGTAGTTCGCTTAACGCCCACTGCGCGCGCTCTTCAATTTCTCCATACATTTTAAAACGCCAGTCGATCGGTTTGCCGTAAACGCCAATTTAGGTGACAACTGGGCACTCGGGTACAGACCACCGATATAACAGCCCAAAATGCCGAAACACAGCATTATTTCCACTCACGATAAGATCGCATTTTGCCGCAGTTGTAAAGAATGGCCGGCGGCCCTCAAAGCATCCGGAGCGCTCGAGTTCCCTCGGCGTTCAGCCAGTGTACAAAGGAGGCCTCCACAAAGCCGTGTGGCCGGGCATCTTGCGAAGAAAGCCTACTTGACGCGAAATAAGTGCGTGCAGACTCTCGAGCAACAGGAACTCGTTGTAGCGGCGTAGCCACTTTATCATACAATGGCAGCAGCGCCGGACGACACATAAAAACACATAAGAATTTTACAGGAGTATATTTATTGCAACGAACATTTGATGTTGCCCGTCCCGAATTCTTAAGCAAACTATGTACAATTTTAGACGATTTCCACAAACTCCTGGCCGTACGAACGCGTTTCCATCGCTAGTCCCGTCCTTCCATGCTCGTGTTGGTATAGCGAGATTTAGATCCTTCCTCGTAATACCTAATTAGAATAGAAAACGCTAAGACATAAAGACATACTTCAAGAACTTATAGTTGGAAGGCGATATCTCAACTTGTTTTTTGTTACGAATAACACATTTTTACCCAACATATTTTTCGCGCGATATTTCGTGTGAAAAGTGGCATAAGCTACCTAGTGTTGCACAGTCTAGATGAGAAGAGACTTGTTCATCAATCTGTGAGTGAGCCGATAGGTTATGAGAGGCCAACGCCCAAACTACTTCAGGTCCTGTCCGTGCAAATATTGACCTATTTAATCGTCAAAGATCTGAGTCAGTTGAAAACTAAAACTAAGTAAAATAACATTAAATAAACATTATTTTCTCACACTAAAATGAATAAATATGACTAGTTTATCACGCATGTTCTGTGATTATAAATACTTAATGGAAGAAGAGATTACAACAAGTGCGAGTCGGACTCGCACACTAAGGGTTCCGTACCATCGTAAAAGATTTAACAAAAAGAAATCACGTTTTTTCTATGCCCCCCCCCCTTGAATTTTTTACATTTTGTAATTTTTCCTATTTTTTGTTATAGCGGCAAAATAAATACATACTCTGTGAAAATTTCAGCTGCCTACCTATTACGGTTCATGAGATAAGGTAAACTGGGGTAATTCCGAACGCTTTTTACGATATTTTACTTCGGCGTCAAATTGTGCGTTATCAGTGATACTTTTCTTTGAAGGTTTTTTTTTTTGTAAGGTAAGAATATTTTAATCTTTGTTAATACGTGCGAATAGAGTTATATTCTCAAAGAGCAAAAATAAAATAAATTAAAATGCGCCAGAAAGCAGAACCTTCTAATTCCGAACGTAAAAATCTAATTCCGAATGATGAGTGCCTAATTCCGAACGTACATATTATTTTCATAAAAAATCGAATAATTCTACTTTGGAAAAAAGGAATAGTTACCAAATAAATCTAGACATGTTATAATTCACATAACTGGTCATTTTTACCACGATTTCCATAAGAAAACGATATTTCCTCTCTGTGTTCAAACACCACATTTAAGGCGCCGCTCTCCTAAAATGTAATATATTATAGTAGCATTTTCGGTATTTTTAAATTCACAATGAATCCAATCTGGCTTATCAATCTATTTTATTGTTATATTTTTTTTTACGTAACGCATTTGCTACATCATCTTTAGTATACTGTTTTCTTTGAATCGGTGCCTTGATTAACTAAAAAAAAAAAATTAAATAAAGTTTGTACGATGCTTGCCTATTTGACTTTAACATGCCTTATGGTACCCTGTGCCAATATTTAAGAAAAAAATCAGATTACCTGTTCGTCTCTTTAGATTTTCACTTTTGTTTGACATATTATTTTATTTTTACGGATAAACAGTCCTCAGCTTAATTATTTAGCTCAACGTTTCGAATGGCATCCAAGAGATGGAAAAAGAAACAAAGAACGACAAAGAAAGCGATGGGACGATGATATCGCAAAGACAGCTGGAAAAATATGGACAAGAGCAGCTAAAGACAGAAGAGCATGGATCTCGATGGGGGAGGCCTATGCCCTGCAATGGGGAACTCAGTAAACTACTTCTTACAACATAAATAACATAACATACATATAAGGAACGAAACTGTAAACTGAGTAAATAAAAGGCTTTATTATTATTATTATTATTCGTCTACCACGCTGCGGACATCTTCCGGATTCGCGACTGTCGTCTGCTTTATCCATAGAGCGCTAGGAGTACTATGAGCGAATCCTGAAGATGTCCACGTCGTGGTGGAGCTAAGTAAGCTGAACCGTAAATAAAAAATATTTTGTCAAAAAATAGTGAAAATCTAAAGAGACAAACAGGAGTTATGTAATTTTTTGTCGTTTAGAAGTTTATGTCTTATTCTTTTAATTTTTTTTATTTCAACCCCAATTTTCAAATAAAAAAGCACAATTTGAATTACGCAATATTGATAAAAAAAATCGTAACCAATAAAAAAAAACATGGAATCTTTGATTTGTGGTAAAGCTTACTTCCTTAGGTGTGATACAATTATCATTTATCAATTCGGTTTCAATTTAAATCCGAAGCGCTATTGATTCACTTCAACTCGCTTAAGCCGCGGTTTTGAATTTAAACTGAAACTAAATAGACAAATGAACATTTTTATTTTTACAATAAGCCGAACCACCATTTTATTTTTATTTTTTTATTTAACACTATAAATGCCAAATCTTTAAACAAAAATGTGCCTACATGCCTTAGCATGCACCCGAAAAAACCTTGATGTGAATAAATAAGTAAGTAACTCCCCTTAAGTGAATAGTATCGTTCGGAATTAGGGCATTATATGGCAAACTGTTTAACCCTAATTACGTACGAGAAAAATACTGTGAAATAGTTTTTTTTAAGTAATAATTTTTTTAATAACATTACTTTATTATTTTGAACCGCCAAACTAAGGATGTTTTTAGGATTTTGGCAGAAAAACGTGTTTCTCTGATTATTGAAAATACTTACTTTACCCGAATTCTTTAGTCTTTAAAATGTTAACAATTAACAGGTTGAACGACGGATTTTGGTAAATAGACTTGAAAAGTCTTTATATTTTCTAATAACTAAGCAGAAATTTGCTAAGCAATGTGTTTTCTGTGCAAATGTTATAGTAAATAGGCAATGGAAATACCTAATTGCGAACGTCGTTCGGAATTAGATAGTCCATACAACAAATCATCGTAAATCCGAACTATGATATTTCTACAATTCCAAATAAAAACCTGAAATTTTACTCACTTAAAATCACAGAAAAACTTATCACCTTCCTCACTATATCAAAATAGTCTTGCATGTCACGATGTTTGCCGCCGCTAAATCACTTCTGAGAAGACGTCACCCGCGGGATTCCCGCCAAAGTTGTATGGGCGTACGTGGCAGACGCTCTCCGGCGCGGGACTGAGTGAATTTTAACAAATTTGACTAATATATATTCTAATTATTGTAAGCCATTTTCTTCCTTAATAAATTCTGGATGTCTTTGCTTTTAAATTTTGTGTCAAATAGCACAAAAATAATAGAATACAGACAAAATAAAAGCGTTCGATAATTAGGTGGGATTTTTTAACTCGTTCGGAATTACCCGATTTTACCTTAGAGCCCTTTGACAGACGGACGGACGGACGGACGGACGGACAGCGGAGGCTTAGTAATAATAGGGTTACGTTTTCACCCTTTGGGTACGGAACCCTAAAAAGGGATACCTATTAATAATTAATTAAATATATACTCCTCTAGGACAAATGTTAGCGAGAATGTTAGCAAGCCGAGGTCGAAATACTCTGACCCTGCGCAGGCTCAGCGGAGTAGAAAATCAGGCGTAAAAGGGTTTAGTAAACAAAAGTATGCAGCGACGCGACGACACGGTCTAATGGGACCACGAGGTTGAAACTAAGCGTGTAATTTTACGCACGGTATTATTATTATTATTATCTCATATAATCTTCAGATAATAATCAGGTTATGCGTGTGTTCATAATTATCCTCCTAAACGACTTTACTCATATTATTATACTCGTGCAAAAATCCGGTTATGCGTGTGCTCATAATTCTCCTAAACGACTTTACTCATAGTATTATACTCCTCTCTGGAAATAAAAGCAATACATATGTAAATATATGCACTGACATTATACATTCTAAATTGAGTGTGTCTATTAGCTGCGTCTTCAGGAAATCGATTGTGTTTAGTGCCAGATGGCGGCATTGCAATAATGTCTTCGATTGCAATATTTAGCTTGATATCTCTCCAAAACTAACCGTTTTTATTGCCTTATTTTTTTTCCTCTACTTATCATCACGTCAAATTACCAAAGGGGGGAGCAGTGGGTTTAATATGACGGACGTTGGGAAAACATCTACTGTTTACCATACCCCACATATAACAAACAGACCATTAGAATCGAAGTTCTATCTAGAAAAAAGTATAAACGTCCCATTTATATGAGTTAATGATATAGCTGGTGTGGTATGCATTCTGGATATATATCGAAAAAGTGCGTTTGAAATGCGCCGACGCGTCCCAGCATGGGGCAGTGGTGGCGCCATGAGCACCAATTACGGCTGGATTTAATGACAGGTTGAAAACTAATATTCTTGGTACGTATCACGCGCAGAGATCACTTTGACTTGATACAGTCTTGCGTTGCGACGCACGGTCTGACTCACCTAATACATACTCGTAAATGATCTTTAAATATATGTAGCTATGTGCTGTGTGGGTTCCGGTGTAACAGGCAGGAATGAATCCCCGGTAATTTTGAATCCCTTACAATGGTCGCCATTGATCCCCGGTATTGTTTAATAAACACTGCCATAAAAGTAATGACCCTAACGACTATAAACAAACCACGCTCGCGCCAAACGCTCTCAAGTGGCTAGGAGGACGTAGGCAGCGGACGTAGGTAAATAGTGAATGAAGTGATACTGTTAAATACTTTTAGAGTTCCGTTCCCCAAGATAATAGACTAGGAGGTGGCGATTTGATATTTGAATCATCTTGAGTCCTATAAATAAAAGCTAATCGCTGACAACCTTTTTTACTGGTCGATAGTATCCGCGGATCTATCAGTGTTTGGCGTAACTTAGTGTAGTTCTATTACCAAAAAAGTTTAAACAAATGAAATGAAAAAAAAAGTTTACTAATGAAGCTTAATTTCTGGCAGGTTTTATGACCAAAGTGGGAAAGTAGGAAAAAAATTGAAGTAAGTATACCATTACCTTACATTAAGTATGTACATTAGTAAAGCATAAATGAAGTATCTAACAAGATGTTGCTCTTTGCGGACGATTGCAAGTTTTATAAAATTATTAAAAATAGTCACGACTCAATTCTTTTACAAAACGATATTAATCGAGTCTCTTTGCGGTGATTTAAAAACAAAATGTCCCTAAATTTTCTAAAGTGTGTTCAAATTACATTTACGCGTAAACGAAAACCAGTTTTAACCGAATATTATGTTAACGGCAATACGCTTAAGCAAGTGGATATTATTCGTGACCTAGGTTTGGTATTAGATAAAAAACTTTCATTTAATGCTCATATAGACAACATAATTTCTCGTTCTTTTAAAATGCTAGGTTTCAAACGTAATAGCAAAGTTTTTAAAAATCCTGCGGCAAAAGTTGCATTATTTAACAGTCTTGTAAGAAGCATACTAGAATATGCTAGTCCAGTGTGGAATCCCAGCTACAAATTACATATACTCGTACAACGCATCGAGCGTAGTCAAAAGATGTTTTAAAACTTTTTATCTTTTTTTGACAATAAAGGGAAGTTTCTTCCTAACTACACTGACGGACTGATTTTTTATGGAGTCAATTCTCTTGAAAAGAGTAGATTGCATTCGGATATTATTATTATTTTTACAATTATTAATAATCAAGTATTAAGACCTTTCCTTTTGAGCCAGATAAATTGTAACGTACCAAGACCAAATTCAAGTCCTAAATCATTCTAAAACTAAAAAAACATAAGACTAATCGAGGATCTCTTCAAATTATAATGCATTCGTTCATCATCACGATATTGATATATCGGCCCCATCACTAGAATCACTTAAAAATAAATTCAAAACCTGTATGTAATTATTTCCCCTCCTTTGTTCTTTGTAATAATGTTCACTCACTTTTAAACACGTGTTATTTTAGTTGATATATTTTGTTTTGTAGCGTGTTTATATGCCATGATTTATTTATTTTTATTCTTCTTATTAGAATTATGTTAATGCCCTACCGTTAGACTTAAGGAAATGTTAATAACCATGTTGTGTTTGTCCATTATTGCTGATAGTTTCACTTTTTTTATATCTAAGTTTTGTTATTACCATGTAAGAAATGAGTCACTTTTGACATACCTAATAAAAAAAAAAAAACTCAATCGTCTCGAATATTTTACAGGTTTTTGTAGTTAAATACATAAATCACAATTCGAAATGGCTAATTTTATGTTTTTTTGTAAGTTCTAAGTAGAGTAGTCCTAAGCAAGTGTTAACGTTGCGTTCCGAAATTACAGAGTGGTCTAGTGACTAGAGGACTTGCCTTTCATGCGAGAGGTCTGGGTTCAAATCCTCGCCCCGGCCATGGCATTTGGAAACCGCTATTCCAATTAAATTGATATTTAAAATCTAATATCAAGTAATAAATATCTGTGTCTGCATGCTTTTGTTTTTTTGAAAAATCCAAACCGAATTAAATTAAAGCATGAAGAAAATTTTCATACGAATTTTGTTTTCTCTGTGGTTTGAGCCAGAATACATTTACCGAAAAAACAAAGGCATGCAGACACAGATATTTGTAGCCTAATATTAGATACCAAATATCAAGTAAGTTGGAACAGTTGTTTTCAAATTATTAGTAAACTACGTTTGTATGGGAGGCGAAATTTTCTGATGCTTACGGGCCGACCTTAAGACGTCCTGGCGTACGCCATATGCCGAGCTTAACATAAAGAATGGTTCCATGAAAAAACATCTGTTTGTAGCCTGGGTTTAAAGGTGACCCCAGGACGTATGTATAACTTCAAGTTCATGCACACCGCATAAAAAGCGAAATTTTCGGACTATTCTCGGGTGAAATCTCTTAACATTTATATCCGACATATTATTTTTGCCCTCAAATAATTTCTTGAATAGCACATATTTGTCAGAAATGTGTATTAATATCAATAAAAATATTTTCTTATAAAATTTTGACATGCCGTGACATGCCACGATTTATTTCCATGCATGTCGTAATAGCGGACAAAGTGATTCGTCCCCTTCCTTCTTTCCTAGGCGGTAGGGTTATTCCCACACAGGCTGCTACCATCGCATTGAATGAACCCATACGAGGGAATGCCGCTGGCATTAAGTTGTACCTTTTGCCCGAATGTATAGTGCAATGAACATGTATAAATAAATAAATACATTGGCAATTGTAGAGCTCGTGGTCTAGGGGTTAGAGGACTTGGCTTTCATGCGAGAGGTCAGGGTTCAAATCCTCGCCCGGACATGCACCACTCTCTTTCTCTTTCTAAGTTGGATAAGTGCATTTAGTTACGAATGTGAGCTGTTCCATGGTTTGGAACCCATGTAAAATTGTAGGTCCCCTTCCCCTACGTGGTGGAATTAAGTCCGCCCGGGCTGGGCTAAGTACCACCGCATTGGATGAAACTATGGTTAATGCGGCAATGAAAAGATGTCCGTGTTTTCCAACCAGTTCAATGTAACTGTGCTCATAAAGGGAAGGTCCTGGCATGGCACCTAATTCGTTCGGGGATGTGGCGTATTGGGCTAATATCATAACGGTAGTTGTGTGGTATTAGCCATCCATGTCAGGTTGCATAAAAAAAAAGTGGAAGTTCTCTTGTTCGTACTTTAACAGCAGACAATTCTGTTCTATATCCCTTCATTGTAAATTGGTCGATCATATGATAATATATGATGTTGTCTAAGTTATATTTCTTTGGAATGTATGTCTTCAAGTGGACCGTTAGTTCAAGTGGTTTAACATTGGGCGCGCGGTTGGGATCTGGAAGGGTGACGGTTGATGATGGATGCTCGCTAAGAACGTATTTTTCGAAATTCCTTTGTTAAGGTAAAGGTAAGGGTAAACAAGGACGAAATACACAAGTGACAACCACCTACACACTCATATAGAAGTCTTCGGAACCCATTGATATTTAAACGTGAAATTTACAGTGTGGATTCCCGTTAAGATTACAACACTTATTCGCCGAGTATTATTTATAATTATCTCATCATCATTTTGGCCTCTTTTACCCCTAAAAGAGGCCAAAATGTACAAATCTTCTTTAGGCACTTAACACCTAATTTCAAAAAACATTTCACCTAGGAACGTAAGAGATTTAGAGTGGCTTGCTGAAAAAGGTATTTTAGCTCTTAAGGGGTCAAAGAGACTAAAATGAACGAATTTACATTTTTTTTTCTAAGCGACCTGACATGGATGGCTTATACCACACAACTACCGTTATGATATTAGCCCAATACACCACATTCCCGAAGGAATTTGGTGCCATGCCAGGACCTTCCCTTTAAGAGCACGGCTACATTGAACTGGATGGAAAACACGGACAATTTTTCATTGCCGCTTCGACCATCTTTTCATCCAATGCGATGGTACCAACCTGGGCGGGCTTAAACCCTACCACCTAGTAGGGGAAGGGGACCTACAGCTTTACATGGATTCCGAACCATAGAGCAGCTCACATTCGTGACGAAATGCACTTATCGAACTCGGAAAGAGAAAGACAGTGGTGCATGTCGGTATCAAACCCAGGCCTCTGGTACGCTAGGCCAGTCCCCGCGCCACTAGGCTACGAGCCGCTCATATATAACACCTGAAATCTCTAGAACCATTGAGACTAGAAATGTTAAATTTAAATAGTGGCATTCTGTTAAGATGAGAACACTTAATTGGCAAGGATTATTCAAAATGTAATTGTTAAGGGAGTAAAAGAGGTCAAAATTGACAAATTTTCATATTACATTGTACTAGAAGCGTACGAATTTTAACAGTAGCTTTCTTTTAAGGTGGCCCATCCCGCTCATCTCCCCATACAAAAGGGGAAAGAAGATCACGCCCATATTTCTTGTCAGAGATCCAAAATTTTACCCAAAATAGCTTTATTTGATCTAACTAGATGTCAGATGACCATTGGCATTCTAAAATTGTGTTTGATTTCTAAGTTATAAGGTCTGAAAGTTCGAATTTTTCGCGCGTTTTATACAATAGGTGGATTACGCAATGATAAAGTAAGAACATCGTAAAAAGATTAGTCATCAGACACAGCTTATTTAATCAAGATTTATGATCTATTTGGTTTTTGTTAGATGTTTGACTACAGCGGTCGTGGTTTACTTTTAACTATAAGTCGTTTTGAAATTAAAATTTTCGTAAATCTTACCAAATCATACAATATGCACATTGTCTTTTTTGTGGACATGTTGCATCTTCCTCATCACGGAGCCTGTCTTATTCTTTGAAACAGAGAAGGTCACAGAGCGCAACAGCACGGTTTTGTACCGTGCCCGCGAATGAGTGGCCCAACCCGCCGGGTTGGGCCACCTTAACATCAGAATGCTCGCTAAGAAATATTTTTTTTTGCAATTTAGCTAACTAGTTACCTCTAACTCTTTAACCGAGCCTTAGTTTATTTCGGCCTCTAACTCGAGAGGCCGAAATAAACTAATTTTCAAATAACACACGAAATCTCTAGAACCATTAAACCAAGAAATGTGAACATTTCAGAGTGGCTTAGATGTATGGTAAGCACAGCGCATATATATTTACGAAACTAAAAACGAACTTTCGAAATCCAACTATGGGTAGTAGACAAAAGCAAAACGTACAAACTCTCACATACTACTTAGTGCCTGATTTGAACTAACTCATATTACTCCGTTATGTTAAGCGCGACATATGGCGTAAGCCAGGTCCTGGAAGAGGTGCCCGGCGACGCCCATGAGCTTTCGAACTTTCACGGGGGCTGCGAAAACCATGCCGGCCGACCAGGTGCTTCTTGTCACCATGCTTGGAGGACCCCGGATTCTACTTTAGAGAAAATATATCAGGAAGTCGATTCCATAGTTTACTGACCCTATAGATAGAGGATCAACCGGATCGGTTGGTTCTTATTTTCGGAATGTGGCCAGTAAATTTGATTACCCTACCTGTTTCGCGTTGAACGATTGTAGAAAGAGGACGAAAGGACAGCGTTATGCAGCTCTGACGTGTACTCTCTAGCTGATCAGGTGGTTCTTCACACCATGTTGAAAAAATCGAATTACAACGATGCTATTTAAATGTCGCTATGGAGGCGGCGATATAGGGGATGACAATTTATATGGCTCATCTAATATTGTCGCTACATAATTATACCTGCGTATGGCTCGATTTTTTTCCGCAATTTTAGGGCTACTTTACATCACGCTAAATTACCAGAGAGGTGACCAGTCGTATGAATTGGTTATAACTTAAGAACCAATAACCCGATTTAGATGCGTTTTGTATCGAAGTCTCGCCTAAATCTGCGCATTACTTATAGGCTGCAAAACATCACGCTAACATACCAGGAGAATGAACTGTGAGTGTTAAATATTTCTAATAAAACTGACGGACTGCTCCTCCATGTTCCATGGAAATTGGCAGAATACGTCGCTGTAAATTATGAGAGAGGAGACCGGTCGGGGTAAAAGTTCATAACTTGCGAATTATTCACTCGATTAATATGCGGTTTGTATCTACGTCTGGGATCTATGGGCGCGGTTGGGTTTTGGATGGGTGACCGTTTTCGATGTTGAGGATGGCTGTCGCACGGATCCTAGAGTATAAATGTAGGTCCCCTTTCTAACGTAGGTACTAGGTAGATTTAATCCCGACTGAGTTGGTAATGATGATCGAAGCGGTCATAAAACATGTCCGTGTTTTACATCCATGGTAATGTAGTAGTGCCAGTGCAAGATCGTCCGGGCGGCAAATGCTTTTAAAAAAACTTGGAAGAAATTGGCCCCAATGTTTTACAATTAATTAATGTACATTCCTTCCACTGAATTTATGAATGGCAATAATTTGATGTTATCTTAATCAATCATGCCACATCGGCTCAACCAATTTTGTTCAAATTTCGTAGACAGTAGTGTTAACTAGCCTTTTGGACCAGCCCGCGGGGTTACTATTGAAACAGTATATAATTCAGCCCGATATCAGTCCAAAACGACATTGATGCGAGCGGAGCCGGGTACCTCAGCTGGTTATTAATATAACTTAGTACCTACATAAACATCTAACTTGAATGAAGTAAAAGGAAAACTTAACAATTATTTTGTGTTCTGTGTGATTCTGTTCTTACGTTTATTCGTGTGCATGTCTCAGCATTTTATCCTCAGAAAGGAAAAATGAATAAGAATGGCTTAAACAAGTCGTTCTTTCGAATTTAGTTAAGTGCTGACACAACGTGAAAAAGTGTAGTTGTAGATTGATGCTCATTATATTTTATGCAGAGCTAGTAGTCTGAGTTCTCACCTAAATTGGCGTTTACGGCAAACCGATCGACTGGTGTTTTCTCCAAACTCCATACAAGTTTTAACTAGATATTCTGTGGTTTTACTTCTTCAAGCTGTCAAAGTCAAACGTGGACTTCCGATTTGTATGAAAACGCGGAGTGGACGTAAACGGCAACGTCGACGTATTTACGGCAACGTTGAGTAAGCTGTCAAATCAAGCTCGGACTCGCAAATGTTAGTTCGCTTAACGCCCGCTGCGCGCGCTCTTCAATTTCTCCATTCATTTGAAAACGCCAGTCGATCGGTTTGCCGTAACGCCAATTTAGGTGAGAACTCAGACTACCAGCTCTGAACATCACACATAGTGGCGAAGATAGAGGGCTCAATAACATAATACTTCTGTCGCTTCTACGGGCATGCTCTTCGATTACGGGGTACTATTATGGCTTAATGAAGCCACTCACTTATCATAGTGGTTTATTTTTCATCGTCCAGGCACACCTACCACTTCCACCCACTTGCCACCTCTGAATATTTTTGTCATTCTTTCATTAGGTATTTATTCTGTATACATGTCCAAACCACATTAAACTAACTAGTTGGACATACTAAGTTTCTGATGAATAATTTTAACGTAAGCAATTTATGGAGTGGCTATTATCGCTCAATGCCAGTAAATGCGCTGTGCACTGTACACCTAGGACCCAAAAATCCACATCACTCTCACTACTTTGATGGAAACATTATAGAGACAGTGACAACGCAACATGATCTTGGTGTGACAATTTCAGAAGATCTTAAATGGGAGACACATATCACAGAAGTCGTCAAGAAAGCCAATTCCCTACTATACATGATCAGAAAGGCCTTCTCGTACATAAATACAGAACTATTCCTAAAATTATATAAGGCCTATGTTCGCCCCTTATTGCAACATGCTTTTCTGATTTGGAACCCTTATTTTAGAATGATAATAGACCTTGTGGAGGGCGTTCAAAGACGGGCCACAAAAATGATTGCAACACTTAAGAAGCAAAGTTATGAACATCATCTTAAAGTTATCGGACTCAGCACCCTAGAGGAACGCCGCCAGCGAAGGGACCTCATAGGCTGAGATAAATAGTCGTAACAGAAACTAAGACTAACGAAAAGTAGTACTTTGTGACGTCACTTTGCATTACTTTGACATTTCGTCCATACAAAGTGTGTCGAAATGACGTGACAAAGTACTACTTTTCGTTAGTCATAGTTTCTGTTACGACTATTTATCTCAGTAATAGAAGCATACAAAATCCTCAATGATTATTATAATTTACCAAATCTCAAAGAAATAAAAAAAACTAAACCACTCTGCATCAAATTCTAACCTCAGGAAACACTTCTTGGTGAACAGAGTTGTAGACTTTTGGAACAATCTGCCGGAGGAGGTCATTAGTGCTGAAACTGTAAATGGATTTAAAAACCGACTAGACAAACACTTAAAGACAATAAAAAAACAAATAATCAATAATAATAATAGACAATCAATAATAATAATAGACAATCAATAATCAATAAATAAAATCAAAATAAATACAGAATGTGAATACATTTAATGAGATACACTTAGATGAGAATCCACACTTTGAACAATTTTGGAATTTCATCTCGAACGTATTAAAATAAAAATTTTACTTAAACCTTTTATTAGTATACGATATCACCAAGTTATTAAAATAAACTCAAATATTCGCAGTCAATGCCCAAATTAATTTTTGGTTTTTTAAAACTAACTTTTTATCACGAAGGGAAGTAGAAAAATAATAATAGCATACCATTTATAAATGAATTATAAAACAAAGCAATCTTATCCGGTTTTTTCCGTAACTGCAAGTTTAAGCCAAGTTTAAGCCGCAAGTAGGCATACTTAATGTTGAGCATACTATAGTCAAAACCTTAGTCCTAAACATATGTAACTGTTGTGATCTAAAATTAGGTCGATGGCTAAAAGCCACTGTTATTCTTTAATTTCTCAGACAGTTATTAACTTATCAACCTCAAATTGATTGTTTTATAACTTCAGGTATATGCACACCAAATGAATTATTCTAAGCACGAAAACAGCTGGCAAATGGATAGGTTATCACCTGGTTAACACAAATGGTACTTTTATCCCGGAAAAATGTTGGGTTCAGCCCGAAATGAGTCCAGAGTGGGCAGTCAGAGTTCTCACCTAAATTGGCGTTTACGGCAAACCGATATACTGGCGTTTTCAAATGTATGGAGAAATTAAAGAGCGCGCGCAGTGGGCGTTAAGCGAACTAACATTTGCGAGTCCGAGTTTGATTTGACAGCTTACTCGACGTTGCCGTAAATACTTCGACGTTGCGGTTTACGTCCACTCCGTGTTTTCATACAAATCGGAAGTCCGAGTTTGACTTTGACAGCTTGAAGAAGTAAAACCACCGAATATCTAGGAAAAACTTGTATGGAGTTTGACGTTTTTACGGAACTTCGAAGTTACGTAAACGCCAATTTAGGTGAGAACTGAGACTACCGGCTCAGAACGACATTGAGCAAGCAGAGCGGGTACTTAAGCTAGTGACAAATAAATAGAGACTGATGGATGAGATAAACGTACTGAACCTGAAACTGAAGGAAATCTTGCGTTGCGTTTAATTAGTAGCTAAAATATTTCTATATAATATATTTCTAATAATGAATGGGCCAGGGAATGCGGTAATTGTGTAACCATGTCCTGTTGGAAAATTCATGAGTGGTTGCAGGATGTAGGGTAGGGGCCATGCTTGCTCCCGCTAAAAGGTGCAACAGACAATTCGACAATTTTTAGACGCTTCTACAGCGAGCACATGCGTCACTGGATTCTAGGACTGCAGTTGGGGGCGGGCTACCCGATCAAGCCTTTTATTGCGAGAGTCCTAGTGCACCTGATTGTAGAAAAAGTAAAGCTAGTAATGAACGCCATCTCGCCACGCCATGCGCTGCGAGCCGCACCGTTTCCTATATACAGGGTCCATCACTCGAAGTGTTACCAATTGAAAATTATGTTATTTGGTTAATTAAAGTACGGTTTATTAAAAATTGTATCAAAATGCAAAAAAAAATTGAATTTTAAGACAATCATTGTTATAGTTCGATAGCCTCCTTTGGCACGGATGATAGCACCAAGTCGTCCCGTAAAGGCTTTGCAGGCTGCACTAAGTTTGCGTTATTTCCGACGGAGCGGTGCATTCAGCATATCCACACTTTCATATCTTTTGATTGATACGGCTACCTCCAAAATGGATCATACCGTGAATTCCATTGGAATAAAATCTGGAGAGTAGGCCACTGTTCTGAAAAAATTAACCGAGGAACGTGGTACTGTAATTAAAAATGTGTCAGGCGAGCTTTGTGGGACGGTGCTGAGTCTTGTTGGAACGTCCAGCTGTTCATACCGAATTGCTTACATGCCTATATTATGAGCGCATAATTTAACACCTTTTGCTGGTACACTTGTTGGACATTGACGCCCTTCACGATAAACACGAGTGGAGAGCAAAAGCATTTGCGGTCACTGCAGCCCAGACCATAACAGAAGCAGGCGCTTATTTCTGTTATATTCTGGCACGCAACTCTATCGTATAAATTCTCGTTGGGCTTGCCCTGCAGCCAAACACGATCATTTAGTTTGTTTACATACCGTTGGGCATTAAAAAAAAATTAATCGGAAAAAACAATGTTTTCCAGATTGCCACATTCGTGCAAGACTTTCAGTGCTCGAGCTCTTTGTAGTCGGACTGCCTTTTACACTGAAGTAAGATGATGTACTTTTTGTATCTTGTAGGGTTTCAGTTTCGGTTTTTTTAAGTATGCGCCTAATACTTGAGTCGGATACTTTCAGACTTTATGTCAATTTTGCAGCGATATCGGCTGGCGAGGATTTCTTTGAATTCGAGCCTTTACCTTTCGAACCATGTCACGTGATGTTGCTGTTTTCGGATGACCGCCTCAATTCCGTTTAGTATTGGTCCCGGATTGCTTATAACTTTCGTTTCACTAACATTTTGTTCCGACGTTAAATATCGGAGCTCCCGAACGATGGTTGTGATTTTCCGGCCCATGGCAAAATGATCACATTGTTCGTTTAATATCCATTGCGAAAATTCATTATCAAATTAAAATCTGTTCCCGGGCTTTTCGCCCACTTAAAAACAATAAAACAAACTGACGAATTCGGGGCGCTGTCATTATTGTTTTGAAAATAGAAGCAGTGTGAAGTTAGTAACAGTTCGAGTGCCGGACCCTGTATACCACTAGCTTTTGCCTGCGCTAGAAACCGTTGGTTGATTTCGAAAATTTATATTGTTCCATCATAAATGCTTTTAATCTCCCATTCATCCCCATAAGGTTTTATAAATAACATTTAGCCATTTTACCACTAGCTTTTGCCTGCGCTAGAAACCGTTGGTTGATTTCGAAAATTTATATTGTTCCATCATAAATGCTTTTAATCTCCCATTCATCCCCATAAGGTTTTGTAAATAACATTTAGCCATTTTACCACTAGCTTTTGCATGCGCTAGAAACCGTTGTTGATTTCGAAAATTTATATTGTTCCATCATAAATGCTTTTAATCTCCTATTCATCCCCATAAGGTTTTATAAATAACATTTAGCCATTTCAGATTTTAAAGGAGTTTCCCCTTTTTTAAATCAATTTCCTTAAAATTCTCAACAACTGCACCCATATCGATTTTAGGCTTATTTAACCAAGATTTGAATTGAATTTAAGCCTGACCGACCCGCTAGGTTTCGCAGCCACCCTTAAAGTTCGAAAGCCCATGGGCGTCGTCGGGCACCTTAAGGGGTCCATCGAACAGACGTAAAGAAGCACCTGACCGACTTCGTTTACAAATATAGTGATTTATAAATAAAAACTTTTAAATATTAAAATAAGATATAACTTATGTTAGACAGAAATAATGTAGCTTTCAAATTTTAAAAGAATTTTTAAAATCAGTTCAGTAGTTTTAAAGATTACCCTGTGCAAACTAGCTGAGGTACCCGCCTCCGCATGTCGCTTTGGACTGAAGTCGGTTTGAATTATTTCCTGAATAAAAAATTGTCCAAAGGCCTGGTCTAAAACGCTGTTTCACGACAATGCATCTATCTATAAAATTGTAGCAAAATGTTTTAAGTCGATATATTCCGGGAGGTCACGACATTTTTGGTCACGATAAGGTAAATGGCTGAATATGGGTTCACGTGTTAGAGACCAACCCTCTGATGCTATATATGTCGGTCTGCCTGGGCCAAGTGGTTGCGTTATCTAGATTGGCCATATAAAATAGATGTTGATGTCACCCCTCTTGTAATTTAGAGAGATGTACTCCACCAATTTTCATGGTAGTACATTCAAGAGCAGCTTCATTCTATTTTATTATGAACATTTAACCCAATCTGCTTACCCCTTTGGTAATTAAGCATTAAATCTGGTAATTAAATTCTAAGTAGCCCTAATGTTGGGGAAAAAATCAATCAAGCCTGGTACAATTTAACAGTCTCTCTAGTCTTGCCAAACGCTTAAATATTTAAAATCCTTAACTTGAGGTATTTTTGGTTGCCCATACAATTTTTCATCTCTTATTTCACCACCTTCAAGATTTATTCGTCTGCAATAATATGTATCCCTTAAGGCTCTCGTGAAGAAAGCTGAAATCGAAGATTTGAAATTTTTACGAAATGCATTCTATGTCAATTGGCCAAGGCACAATTTTGCACGGTGACTGCCATTAAAATAGCGAAATCGTCTTCCAGACCTCCCTACCCCTAAAAGTTGTCAGATTTTCTTCCTTATGTCCTTATGTTTTTATCGTTTTGTATATATGTATATCTGTATTTTGAAGTTTTTTTTTAAAAACACACTTTCAAATATGTTTAGCCAATATTTTCCAATCTCATAGGTTTATCAAAAAATTAAAACATAAAGACGTACATTTTGACAACATATTTAAGAATCCTAAATTTCAAAAACCTAATAAAACGTTAAGAGCGTGTATAAAAATATCGCCTGTAGTATGGGGAATTGATAGGGTAGGGGATAAAATTACTCTCTAATTGTATCCGTCGAATGGTCATAGTGACCATATAATTGTATAGGAATCAATAATAGTGGGGTCTTCTGCATCTCATGAGTTGGTGCAGGTGCGGGCCTATAGGGTTGCCCCTTTTGCCCGGGCTTCTTCTCGTCAGGTATGAAGCACTGCCGGTCATTGGTGGCCGCTATCAAGCGGCGCGTCATAAATCATGCAGCCGAAACATCGCCACCGTTTCCAAATATGCTCTAAAAATGTGTTTGTTGAGTCAGTTCCCACCCACACAAACCCTATATTACGAATGTGACTTTGTTTCCATGTGACATGTACTTAGAGTTGGTAGTTTTTGAAAATTGGAGACAGCGGGTCTCATAGCAGGCGCGCTAGATGGCATATCTCCCTGGTAGTTCCTGAGATTAGCGCATTTATACACAACGCCAGTCACGTTGGTGCGCCCCATAGTTTTAATATTGCAAAAACACCGAACATATTAATTATAATTGCATACTTTAAAGGGCAATTATAATGTGCATAAAATGCTTAAGGCAACGAACGTATTTAATTTGGTAAGGATTGTAATAGTATCCCTCAAAATAGCTTTCCAATTACCACAATTTATTTGACCATTTTTTAAAACATTTTTTTTTATAGTAAGCTATCCTTAAAAGATAGACATATTTCATCGCAGACTTATCTGTAGACCGTCGTCGTAACGCCCAGTACATTAAATTTGGGAAATTATTATTGGGATTGAAACAAACAAAAAAGTTTAATAACTTTTTGCTGAATATCCTCTTAATAAAAAGTTAGACTTTCCATGCAAAGTAATTCAATAATTTAGTGTAAAAAGAATCTAATGTTCCGTAAGAACGTGGGAACGTTGTATTTACAGTCGAACAAAGAGTTTAGGATACACATCCGGTTGAATGAAAAGATGAACAGTCGAAATACTTTGACTTTTGGAAACTATTATAGGGTTGAGTATAGATTCAAACATAGTTGAGGATGTCTACTAGCTACTGAGTAAACAAAATCCTAAAAAAATTTAATCAAAGGTTGTATTTAAACACCATTTATTTTTACGTTTAACCGGAAGTGTATCCTTTAACCTTTGGTTGACTGTACAAATGGCTAATATCACACCTACTGTCATGACATTAACTTGATACGCCACGTGGGATCTAGGTTCCATGCCAAGACCTTCCTTATGCATGGTTACAACGTGCGTCAAATTACACTAAACTAAAACATACATTTCAAAAATGTATATCTCGGTAACTAGACACTTTAGAAAAAAATGTAACCTTTTTTGTCTCGGAAAAACATGAGGACTACGCTGGCGAAATTAATGTACTGGCCGTTACGACATCCTGTATAGGAGGAGCAATTCCACCACATATTATTTTGTTATATCTCCAAAGGATTAGGCAGCGTTTTCGATTAAAGTTCCCCAATCAGCTTGATTTTTTCCGATATCTTTAACAATTATCGTCATATTTCAACCAATTTACACAAAAAACTAATGAACTATACACATAAACCTTGATCCCGTGAAAACCGTATGAAAATCCGTTCAGTAGTTTTTAATTTATCGCGTTCAGACAGATAGACAAACAGTTTTTTTTATGCGACCTGACATGGATGGCTCATACCACACAACTACGGTTATGATATTAGCCCAATACACCACATTCCTTAAGGAATTAGGTGCCATGCCTGGACCTTCCCTTTATAAGCACGACTACATTGAACTGGATGTAAAACAAGAACAATTTGAATGTCGAATTTGAATGTTCGTTAGGTTTTTTTATTGTATGTACACTCAAAGTATATTGTCCTATTGTTGTAACTTCCACCACGGGCCTTATGGTCTACAGGAATGGTTTAATCCAAATATTTAAGATACATTGTTTTGTACGTAATGCATGTGTGTTATATTGGATACATAAATAAATAAATGTAAATACATTTTTCATTGCCGCTTCGACCATCTTTTCATCCAATGCGATGGTACCAACCCGGGCGGGTTTAAACCCTACCACCTAGTAGGGGAAGGAGTCCTACAGTTTTACATGGATTCCGAACCATGGAGCAGCTCGCATTCGTGACGAAATCCACTTATCGAACTCGGAAAAAGAAAGACAGTGGTGCATGTCGGTATTGAACCCAGGCCTCTGGTACGCTAGGCCAGTCCCCGCGCCACTAGGCTACGAGCCGCTTATGTTGCGGAGGGGGATTTTGTTTTCTAATATCTAGTGATACCGTACAAATATGATGCTATGGAATTGCTTGCAAAAACCTAATTGCATTGTCACAATTTAACTCCGGAACCCTAATTGTGACCGCAACAAAATTGTTTGATTATTTATGCGTAACATGTCTTATATAAGAATATGCGAGGCACTTTCTAATTATTCATGATGTATACAAAGATTTTTTATACCTTAGTATTTTTCCTTTAGTATTTACCCAAAACGTGTTAACGGAACCTTATTACTAAGCCTCCGCTATCCGTCCGTCCGTCCGTCCGTTACAGGGCCCGTCTCATGAACCGTAATAGGTAGGCAGCTGAAATAATCACAGAGTGTGTATTTATTTTGCCGCTATTAAAACAAATAGGTAAAATTAAATAATAATAAAAATTAAAGCAAATACAAAACACGCGATTTTTTGGTGTTAAATCTTGTACCATGGTACGGAACCCTTTGTGTGCGAGTCCGACTCGCACTTGACCGTTTTTTTTTTCCATTTTAAGCTGGCACGGTTATGGCTAATACGTAAAGTCATCTTGAAATCAGACCAACAAACCGCATCTAGGTGCCATATCAGGACCTTCCTTATATTGCCCATCTACATTGATATGGATGGAAAACACAGGCAGTCGTTCATTATCGCTTCTTCCATATTTTCATCTAATGCGATAGTACCAACCCAGGTGGGCTTACACACCTACCACCTAGTAGGGTAAAGGGACCTAAACTTTTAAATTGATTCCGAACCATGCAAACATTCGAATTCGTGAAGAAATGGACTTATCGAACACATTTGATATTGTTTGTCAGCCTCGGCAGCCCAGTGGCGCGACGCCTTGCGATTCGATAAGCTTGGTCACCTGTGAGCGGGTAAATTTTGGATGGGTGACCATTTTAAAACGTTAAGGCTGGCCGTGGTTCGGATGACACGTAAAGCTGTAGGTCCCTTACTTACTAGGTGGCAAGGTTAACGGTGGTACCATCGCATTGAATGAACGATGGTCGAAGCGGCAATGAAAATTTGCCATGTTTTCCATTCAATTCAATGTAGACGAGCAATATAAGGTAGGTCCTGGCATGGCACATAGTTCCCATGTGGTGTGTTAGGCTAATATCTGACGGTCAATTTAGTATTAACCATCCATGTCCATTTACATACAAAAAACATGAAAAAACATCAAAAAGAGAGTCAGGCATCACCGGTCGAACTCATGAACCTGGCATCAAAAGTAAATCCCTACGCCCGTGAGCTGCGAGTCACTCACTCTATTATCAAGACGTCTTGGAATTTGTTTTTTTATTCGGAATCTTAAATTAAAGAGAAAATCTCGTTTGGAAATGCGTCGCAAAAGGCATTACTAAAAACAAATGTCATAAAAGAGTATGTACCTTCCTACTACAATTATGGCAGTTTGTCAATGGAGCGGCGGTGACGCGTCTCGGTTTTGTTTATACAACTCGAAGCACTCGAATCTACCTCCCATTCACTTTGTCGGCCGCCTTGTTTGGTATTCAACTTGATTTACGATCATAAAACGACATAATTAGTGTCAAATTACTGTAAACAGGGGTTCACTTTTAGAGGGGATTCATTCCTGCCTGGGACACCGGGACTAAAAAAGATCAAAAAGGATCAACTGTATTTTTTCCTGTGCAGGTCGTCAGGGGCAACTAAGGGATTATTGGTCTTGTGGCTCGAATTCCATGTAAGACTTTAGGTTCTCTTCTTTACTAGCTAGGAGGGTCAATCCCGCCCGTCTTGATACCATCGCCTTGAATGGTCATCAAAGTGGGAATTAAAATTGCCCATATCCAGTATGATGCAGCCATGTCCAGCACCTAGTGTGTTGGGCTATTCATGACGTTACATAAAAAAAATTGTTTCGGTACCCGACTCCGCTCGGGAAAATGTCGCTTTAGACTGATGTCTGGTTATTTTTATCTGGATGAATAGTGCCAGATCTGCCTTTTTCGACTTTACGTAGTTAAAAATGAACCGTAATCTGATATAGTTTACAGGTTTTATTAATCACTTGACAAAACCACTGTTCCAATTGACTTGATATTTGACATCTAAGGCAATAATATCTGTGTCTGCATTTTTGAAGATTATAAACTTCCTCTGGCGCGTTTAGAAAACCTGCTTGTAACAAATAATGTTCACACTCAATGCTCAATGCATTATACATATCGTTTAAAGTAATTTAATGTAACCAAATATTAAATTAAGTGGTATTGTTTGTATATGTATGTATGTACCGAATATGTGCTTATTTATAGGATTATTATAATAAGTATACTCAAACTCTCAAACCAAACCAACCGCCACTACTTACGAATATATCCCCATTGAACTTCTCAAACACCCAAAGGTCGGCTGGAAGAAATCTCTTCGAGGGATAAGCCCGCCTTTGCGCCGCACTTATTATGTTGTTATTGCTCTGCACTTTCTTTTGTAAATTGTTTTTTGTGGCGTATTAAAGAATGTTCAATCAATCAATCACGAAAACACGGACAATGATAAATTTACCGTGTTTTCCATCCAGTTCAATGTAGCCGTGCTCATGAAGGGAAGGTCCTGGCATGGCACCTAATTCCTTCGGGAATGTGGTGTATTAGGCTAATGTGATAACGGTAGTTGTATTTTGTTGTGTTGTGTTTATTAGCCCACCATGTCAGGTTGCAAAACAAAAACAATCAATGAACTAAATTTGCGGGCCCACCGGACAAGAAAACATACAGACGGATAAACTTGAACTTATCTTACAAATGAGACACAATATCAATGGATAAAAGGATCTGTTTTATCTCCTCGCATTTTATCATTGGAAATATCAGTCGATGTCGCTTCGATAAGAGCAAAATGAACGTAACTAGCTGCGGTGTTGGGTTCGTGTTCCGAGAAGCACCGGCTCCAGGAAATGGAGTCATTTTGTGGTCAGTCCGGTGCAGCGGTCGCCAGGAAGTCGCTTCGGTTTTGTTATATCATAAAACTTAATAAGGTACAGTTGGTGAGAAACATAATTCGAAACTCTGATACTTCATTTCGTCGGTTATGAGTCAGATATTAACTCTGATATTAATAAATCTGTTACTATAAATCTATTACCAAGCCTCCGCTGTCCGTCCGTCCGTCCGTCCGCCCGTCCGTCCGTTCGTCTGTCACAGGGCCGTATCTCATGAACCGTAATAGGTAGTCAGCTGATTTTTTTACAGATTATGTATTTATATTGCCGCTTTAACAACAAATAGGTAAAATTTAAAAATTAAAGGGGGCCCCCATAAAAAAAACGTGTTTTTTTCAATCTTGTACGATCGTATGGAACCGACTCACACTTGGCCGGTTTTTATAAGGAAACCAAAACTTGGCCTGCCTCAACGCTTGAGCGGTCACCCATCCAGGACCCAATCGCGCTGCTTAACCTCAAGACGCGTCACGCCACGAAATGTGACATGGCTATGGAAAACCATCGTGTTTGAAGAAGATTCAGATCTATACAATACTTATGTAACTCCAAAAAGATAGTAAGGGCATACCTTCGGGCATACCTATCTTTGCTAGGGTTTTGATCGAGGCTTACGTTATTAAAAATAATATGTTTTAAATACCTGACAGCATGCATATATTAAAGACAATAATAATTAACCACCTATGTAGAATTGTGAGAATGGATGATGGCCGGTCCCCCACTCGCAAACGGCTGCGCAGGACGACAAAAATATATCGGATTAGGTCTCTGCGCAGCAGAGAGGGTAGGTCAAAATCCGTGCCGGGCAGACTACATGTAACCGCATTCAAAACCAATTTATATACTCCGAATGACTCTGTCGGATTTGATTATGTTGCCCAGGTTAATTTAAAATTCAAATTCAAAAATATTTCTTTCGTTTCACAAAAATATAAGGATATAGGTATATCGGGACCATACATCCAGTTCATTAGGCGAACCAGTTCTGCAACAGGAACAGGCACGGCCGCTTATGCAATCAGAAGCAGCAGCATGCCTTGACATGTGAGAGCAGCATTCGTAATGAAATCATGCACGCCTATGAAATTAGCTGCACATATCGGTACAATTTAAATGGCGGCGATGGCTTCATCGACTGACAGCGCACGCGCCGACTATAGAAATGGTCTGCCGCCATGTTGTAACTTCGATGACATGGAGCAACCTCGCTGGAATTATCGACCAGAACATTGTCATTGCAACGGATAGGGGTTTTCTCACTTTGGAGCTCCGTGAACTTATACATTTAATAATTATATGCATGCAATTAGTATGTTTCTAATTACGACTTCGTGCATCCGAAAATTATGTACACACTCTAAACTAACGTAATTTGTAATCAATCTGAAAACACTTCACTAATTTACTCTATTTCTTCTATCAGAAAGAGAAAGAAAGTGGTGCATGAACGGGCCGTGTTCTTTTCGTTTTCGTTTTTGCTGTCAATGGACTCGGTTCAGTGTCGGAACTTCAAACTTCCAACTGGAGTACGTTTTGATGAATGGGGTGAAAGAGGGGATGAAAGTTTTGATGGCGAACTCATTATAATATCCAGGAAATAATTCGGTCCGACATCAGTCGAAAACGGCATTGACTCTCAGCTAGTATTCCATACGTTTGAAAACTCTAGTCGTTCGATTTAGCATAAACGCCAATTCATATGACAAGTCGGGACTACAGGCTCGGATTTTTCGAAAATTGTGATTCGATTTCTGACATTCATCGGCTTCAGATGAATGTCAGATAAATGTATTCTTCTAGAAATACATAGGCATTCTTGTGCAACCACATTCGTAGCGAAGATGTTTCAATCCAGGTATGAACGTTAATGTTATCAATATTTTGTTACATGGCCCAACGAAGCGGGAAAAGTATTTCGTTCTTTTGCAGCATCAATACGCTATCCTAGCGCAATATGATTGCTCAATGCATAGTGAGTGTGCAGTACATTTATGGATCACGAGCAGGACGTGATGCCTGGCACTTAGACGGCAGTGGTCTTACGCCAGGCCATGCCATTAGAAACTACAACTATGCAACATGTCCGGATTGAACACTTGTCGGGTGGCATATCGCCGATGTGAAATGCTTCACGCAGAAGGCGCACTTGCGTCAAACTTTTACTGTTACACGAATTGATGACCGTGGTAAATAACTCGCCAGGTAAATAGCAGGTGAACAGAGATCACAGTGATTAAATCTGACGTTTAGTTGCATTTCGTACCATGCCAACTGGTAAATGTTAGTTCACTTTGCCGAATAACACGTCGTTTGACAGTTAGCATGCTACGGAATGCAACGAAATGTCTGTCTCTTGCCTGTTCACCTACTATTCACCCGGCGAGTTAACTTACTATGGTCATCAATCCGTATAATAGTAAAAGTTTGACGCAATTGAAGAAAATGATAACATTCCCGTCGAGCAGCAAAATACTAAAGTCCTGCTTTGTTGCCGAAGTTTGGACGGTAAGCAGACCGTGAATTCGTCTTGGATGCTAAAATCCTGAATATATTTGTTTAATCAATCTAGTCTTCAATTTAAGAGAAACGTCAAATCTGTTTAGGTACAAGGCAAAACAGATTTGTAGGAATTTCGTTTTTTTTTATAAAACCTGACGGTTAGTACCACACAATACTGTTATGATATTAGCCCAAAACACCACGTTCCCAAAGGAATTAGGTTCCAGGACCTTCCCTTCATGATGTTCTCTTTATTTTTGTTAGTTGCGTATTTTTCAACTTTTACTAATAGGCCCGTCCCCGGACGGTTTGAGAAACACATGAAATCCGAAATGAATTTTTTTTTCTCAGAAATATACAATTTCATATTTATATGCTTACATTAAGTTTGCAACATTGAGCGGGGCCCGGAAGATAGAAAAAAAAATTAAAATGTATAAAAAAATATATATCTCCTAAACAAATATTTAGAAATGGTATTATAGAAATGTATTTGTTAACTCTTTTAAGGCGTAATGTAACGGTGAATTTGCAACAATTTACTAATTACGGAAATATATAAAAAAAAATGTTTTTACTAAAAAAAATCTATGCTGAGAACCTTACTTGCTACCTTTCTTTCTAGAATATGTAAACAAAATTATATTCTTTATCCTGTAAAGTTTTTAGAATGTTGCAAGTCTTAGAACAGTATTTTTTTTTAAATCCAAACTTTCTAATGCTATAAACGGTAAACAAAAAATCAGAAATAAGATTTCCGTCATTCAGTGTTAACTTAAATCAATTGTGAACATTTCCCTAATTTTGCAACACCGCAAGTAGTCTGAAACAAGGTAAAAATGAATTAAATCTGCAAGCGTTTTACAGGTGCCGCTCTCACAGGTGTATTTGTTGCGCAGCCATATGCAGACATTTATCAGTTGTAATTGTATGAGTGAGCGAGCAGGCAGCGGCACGGGGAGACGGACGGAGGACGCTATCGCCGGGTGGTGCGGGGCGGGAGTGGCACGTGCGTCCGACAGTTACATGTGTAGGTACTTTCGGGTATTACGTCTTGGAAGACGCAATATACACGAATGGTATTTTAGATGGTTCGGACCCAGCCTAGCAGTATATTCTTACAGTAGTTATTTTACGGGGCTCTTTCTTTATTTCATATGTTCTTGCTTCACGGTCGAATAATAGATATTTATTTTATTTATTTAGCATGAGCGAGCCGTGCACATTTTATAACATAAATTAATGATCTTAGAGTTTATAATAAAAATTAATTATAAATACATTATTAAAATTCACAATACATTTTCAATACATAATCTGGTTCAATAAATGTCAATATTAAATTATTCTAAATTACAATTAAAATTATTGAAAAATTCTTCTTTATTATAAAACGGGTTACTTAACAAATATTCTTTTAAATTAATTAAAAAATGGGTAATTGTTAAAAATTTTTTGATGGAAATAGGTAAATCATTGTAAATTTTTACTCCAGTATAAATCGATGAATTCTTAAACAATAAACATTTTGGGCCTTTTGGTCGAAAACTGTCGTTATTTCTTAAGGTGGCCCATCCGCTCATCTCCCCATACAAAAGGGGAAAGAAGATCACGCCGATATTTATTATTAGAGATCCAAAATTGTGCTCAAAATAGCTTTATTTGATCGAACTAGATGTCTGATGACCATTGGCATTGTAAAATTGTGTTTGGTTTCTAAGTTATAAGGTCCGAAAGTTCGAATTTTTCGCGCGTTTTATACAATAACTTTGGAGGTGGATTACGCAATGATAAAGTAAGAACATCTTAAAAAGGTTAGTCATCAGTCTATTATATCTTATTAGCTTATTTAATCAAGTTTTATAATCTATTTGGTTTTGGTTCGATTTTTTACTACAGCGGTCGTGGTTTACTTTTAGCTATAAGTCGTTTTTAAATTAAAATTTTCGTAAATCTTACCAAATCATACACTATGCACATTGTCTTTTTTGTGGACATGTGGCATCTTCCTCATGACGGAGCCTGTCTTATTCTTTGAAACACAGAAGGTCCCAGAGCGCAACAGCACGGTTTTGTACCGTGCCCGAGAATGAGTTAGGCCCGCCGGGTTGGGCCACCTTAAGTCATATATCTGCAATTCCTTCACTTTATCGAAGTATTAGTTTTTCTTATATACTCCAATGCATATTATATTACAGTCATGATTTTTAGAGTTCCGTACCCAAAGGGTGAAAACGGAACCCTATTACTAAGCCTCCGCTGTCCGTCCGTCCGTCCGTCCGTCCGTCCGTCCGTCCGTCTGTCCGTCTGTCACAGGGCTGTATCTCAGTAACCGTAACAGATAGACAGCTGAAATGTTCACAGAGTGTGTATTTATTTTGCCGCTATAACAACAAATAGGTAAAATTAAGAAATAATTAAAATTAAAGGGGGTCCCCATACAAAAAACTCGATTTTTTTTATACATTTTTTTACGATGGTACGGAACCCTTCGTGTGCGAGTCCGACTCGCACTTGGCCGGTTTTTTATTTTACGAAAAGGGGTCGGCAACTTTCATCATATTTGGCTCCACAAATAATTCGTAAAACTTTCTTTTGAAGGATGAGAATACTTTTTTTTAACATTACAATTGTTTCCCCACACATCTATTCCGTACCTTAAAATCGATTCTATATAGCTAAAATCAATTATTCTTAAAGTTGATATGTGCACAGTGTTTTTTATTGATCTCATCGCATAACATGCACTAGCTATCTTCCATACATATCATAATATAACATACATATCACACTCCTTGGAAAAAGCGACGTACTTGTTTAGCACGAAATATTATCCCTGTTACTAATAAACCTAGATCATCAGCTGAATAGTTATACAATGTTTTGTCCTTTGCATTGACAGGCAGTTTCTAATTCGATAGAAAGGGACAAAACATTGTATACCTATTCAGACGATGATCTGGGATTATTAGTAGCAGGGTTAATGTACATATTTACTGGAACTGCCTGGTTTAATATTTGTTCATAACGATATCTTAATCAAAATTTAAATATTTATACGATCGTTTTTGTTTGAGTCGGTATTGTAATGATTTTTTTAAAGAACTATAAATGGATGGCTAATACCAAACTGAACGTCAGATATTAGCGTAAAACACGACATGGGAACTAGGTGCCATACCAGGACTTTCCTTAAATTGCTCGGCTACATTGAACTGGATGGAAAACACGGTCAATTTTCATTGCCACTTCGATCATCGTTCATTCAATGCAATGGTACCAACCCGGACGGGATAAACCCTACAACATAGTAAGTAAGGAAGGGGACCTACAGTTTTACGTGGAATCCGAACCACGGCCAGCCCTAATGGTCTAAAATGGTCACCCATCCAGAACCCAACCGCGCTCAGAGCTGATTACCCAGCTTATAGAATCTCAAGGTGTCCCACCACTGTGCTACCGAGGCTGACAATGATAAAAATCTCTTTAGGGTGGCGTATTTTGTCTTCGAAAGAGTATTTACTACTTCACGTTTCATGGTAGTTCGGATTAAACATAAAACTGTAGGGGCTGTACTATCGCATTGAATTAACTACGGTCAAAGCGGCAATGAAAATAGACGATATTTTCCTTCCATTATAATGTAGCCATGAAATATAAGAAAGTTCCTGGCATGGCACCTCGTTCCTATATGTTGTTTTGGGCTAATATCATGACACTAGAGGTGATTATAGCTAAAGATGTACACTTTTTTATTTTGTAATTTGCTGATTTTGTAAGATTTAAGTGGGGTTATAGTTTATTTAAAAATCTAGACTTAAGGTGGGCCTTCCCGCTCAACTCCCCATACAAACGTGGAAAGAAGATCATGAACATATTTCTTATCAGAGATCCAAAATAATACTCAAAATAGCTTTATTTGATCGAAATAGATGTCTGATGACTGTCGGGCATTGTAAAATGTTGTTAGGTTTCTAAGGTATAAGGTCCGAAACTTCGAATTTTTTGCGCGTTTTATACAATAATTTTGGAGGTGGATTACTCAGCGATTAACTAAAAAACCTTAAAAAGATTAGTCATCAGACATGGCTTGTTTCATGAAGATTTATAACAAATTTGGTTTTTGTTAGATTTTTGACTACAACGATCGTAGTTTACTTTTAGCTATAAGTCGTTTTGTAATACATTTTTTCGTAAATCTTACCAAATCAAACACTATGCGCATTGTCTGCTTTGCTGACATGTTGCATCTTACTCATCACGGAGCCTGTCTTTTTCTATGTAACAGAGAAGGTCCCAGAGCGCGATAAGTCAGTTTTGTACCGTGCCCGTCAATGAGTTTCACATTCGTAAAGTAAGGCAATGTCTTTGATGTGTCCGTTGATTCTGCATTAATAACACATTTGTTGAACAAAGCGACGTATGTAATTTTAGTACTAAAATTTATATTTTATTAAAATATTTGCTTATCCGTCCTGAAAGAAAATAATAATAATAAAGAGTTTACTTACACCCATATTCACTACCATCAGCTACAAAAATCCCAAAGTTATCTTATGGTTACACCATGCGAATATGCAATCTAACTGAAAGTAAGCTAACGAATTTCAGATAGCTGGAAATAGTGAAATCAGGGGTTAGTGGAGTGGCTGCTCTATAGACGGATACCCTCTTCTTCAGCCACTGGCCGTATTTACTTATTTATTTATTTATTCATACAACAATATACCTAACATTACAGCGTAATGGCCAAGGCGTTAGGCAATTTATAGATAAAGTACACACCTTATTTAAAAATAATACAGCTTCAAAGTAAACAGCAACTGCCTTCTGGAACTCGGCCAGAGTACAAGCATAGATGTCTATTTTGTCAGATATATCATTTAGAGCTGTAAGCGCATGGGTGAGCGGCGCGTGACGCAGCATGTTGGTGCGCGAGGAGGGCAGCGCGAAGCGAGGATGAGAGCGCGCGCGAATGTAATTTTCTGGGGCGAACAGATTAACACTATCTAGCACTGAAATATTTTGCACGTGTCCAATTACTAATTTAAACACATATTTTGTTAACTGCGATTCGGATAAATCGGATAAAAATTATAATTAGTTTTATAAAGGAATCTCAAAAACTTTTTTTGCACTCTTTCAAGCACGGCAGTATATTAAGCCTCATGAGGGTTCCATATCATTGCATTGCATTCTAGCTTGCTTCTCACAAATGTGTTGTACAGGATGTTTACGGCATCTGTACTGCGCAAATGGTACGTTTGTCTCAATACAACACCCAGGGTCCGAAAGGAGCTTTTGCATAGTTTGTCGACGTGATCATGAAAAAAGACAATTTGGTGTCCATGATGACACCTTAATTTTTCTGACTTGTCACTCTCGAAAGCAAGACATCACCAAGTCAATTTTGGTATTGAATAGGCTCTCTGGAGTGACTCAATGTCAATATAGCGCACTTGTCAGTGTTGAAATAGACCTATCGCCAGTTATCGCCCGTAGTATAGGGAATTCTCTCTCGCGAAAACGACATCTTGCGAGATCGGGATTGCATTCTTGGTATTAATCTAATCTAATTAATAATCTTGCTATATCTCGCGGAGTTAGGGTAACCTTAAAACTCAGAAGGGAAAAATAAAATTACTAATATTGAGTCAGCGATTTACGTTTGTTTGTTACGATACGGGGTCATATCAAAACTTCTTGTTATGTTTTTCGCTTATCTGATAATTTTTTCGTCGGTTGAAAACTGTCGTTATTTCTTAAGGTGGCCCATCCGCTCATCTCCCCATACAAAAGGGGAAAGAAGATCACGCCGATATTTATTATTAGAGATCCAAAATTGTGCTCAAAATAGCTTTATTTGATCGAACTAGATGTCTGATGACCATTGGCATTGTAAAATTGTGTTTGGTTTCTAAGTTATAAGGTCCGAAAGTTCGAATTTTTCGCGCGTTTTATACAATAACTTTGGAGGTGGATTACGCAATGATAAAGTAAGAACATCTTAAAAAGGTTAGTCATCAGTCTATTATATCTTATTAGCTTATTTAATCAAGTTTTATAATCTATTTGGTTTTGGTTCGATTTTTTACTACAGCGGTCGTGGTTTACTTTTAGCTATAAGTCGTTTTTAAATTAAAATTTTCGTAAATCTTACCAAATCATACACTATGCACATTGTCTTTTTTGTGGACATGTGGCATCTTCCTCATGACGGAGCCTGTCTTATTCTTTGAAACACAGAAGGTCCCAGAGCGCAACAGCACGGTTTTGTACCGTGCCCGAGAATGAGTTAGGCCCGCCGGGTTGGGCCACCTTAAGTCATATATCTGCAATTCCTTCACTTTATCGAAGTATTAGTTTTTCTTATATACTCCAATGCATATTATATTACAGTCATGATTTTTAGAGTTCCGTACCCAAAGGGTGAAAACGGAACCCTATTACTAAGCCTCCGCTGTCCGTCCGTCCGTCCGTCCGTCCGTCCGTCCGTCCGTCTGTCCGTCTGTCACAGGGCTGTATCTCAGTAACCGTAACAGATAGACAGCTGAAATGTTCACAGAGTGTGTATTTATTTTGCCGCTATAACAACAAATAGGTAAAATTAAGAAATAATTAAAATTAAAGGGGGTCCCCATACAAAAAACTCGATTTTTTTTATACATTTTTTTACGATGGTACGGAACCCTTCGTGTGCGAGTCCGACTCGCACTTGGCCGGTTTTTTATTTTACGAAAAGGGGTCGGCAACTTTCATCATATTTGGCTCCACAAATAATTCGTAAAACTTTCTTTTGAAGGATGAGAATACTTTTTTTTAACATTACAATTGTTTCCCCACACATCTATTCCGTACCTTAAAATCGATTCTATATAGCTAAAATCAATTATTCTTAAAGTTGATATGTGCACAGTGTTTTTTATTGATCTCATCGCATAACATGCACTAGCTATCTTCCATACATATCATAATATAACATACATATCACACTCCTTGGAAAAAGCGACGTACTTGTTTAGCACGAAATATTATCCCTGTTACTAATAAACCTAGATCATCAGCTGAATAGTTATACAATGTTTTGTCCTTTGCATTGACAGGCAGTTTCTAATTCGATAGAAAGGGACAAAACATTGTATACCTATTCAGACGATGATCTGGGATTATTAGTAGCAGGGTTAATGTACATATTTACTGGAACTGCCTGGTTTAATATTTGTTCATAACGATATCTTAATCAAAATTTAAATATTTATACGATCGTTTTTGTTTGAGTCGGTATTGTAATGATTTTTTTAAAGAACTATAAATGGATGGCTAATACCAAACTGAACGTCAGATATTAGCGTAAAACACGACATGGGAACTAGGTGCCATACCAGGACTTTCCTTAAATTGCTCGGCTACATTGAACTGGATGGAAAACACGGTCAATTTTCATTGCCACTTCGATCATCGTTCATTCAATGCAATGGTACCAACCCGGACGGGATAAACCCTACAACATAGTAAGTAAGGAAGGGGACCTACAGTTTTACGTGGAATCCGAACCACGGCCAGCCCTAATGGTCTAAAATGGTCACCCATCCAGAACCCAACCGCGCTCAGAGCTGATTACCCAGCTTATAGAATCTCAAGGTGTCCCACCACTGTGCTACCGAGGCTGACAATGATAAAAATCTCTTTAGGGTGGCGTATTTTGTCTTCGAAAGAGTATTTACTACTTCACGTTTCATGGTAGTTCGGATTAAACATAAAACTGTAGGGGCTGTACTATCGCATTGAATTAACTACGGTCAAAGCGGCAATGAAAATAGACGATATTTTCCTTCCATTATAATGTAGCCATGAAATATAAGAAAGTTCCTGGCATGGCACCTCGTTCCTATATGTTGTTTTGGGCTAATATCATGACACTAGAGGTGATTATAGCTAAAGATGTACACTTTTTTATTTTGTAATTTGCTGATTTTGTAAGATTTAAGTGGGGTTATAGTTTATTTAAAAATCTAGACTTAAGGTGGGCCTTCCCGCTCAACTCCCCATACAAACGTGGAAAGAAGATCATGAACATATTTCTTATCAGAGATCCAAAATAATACTCAAAATAGCTTTATTTGATCGAAATAGATGTCTGATGACTGTCGGGCATTGTAAAATGTTGTTAGGTTTCTAAGGTATAAGGTCCGAAACTTCGAATTTTTTGCGCGTTTTATACAATAATTTTGGAGGTGGATTACTCAGCGATTAACTAAAAAACCTTAAAAAGATTAGTCATCAGACATGGCTTGTTTCATGAAGATTTATAACAAATTTGGTTTTTGTTAGATTTTTGACTACAACGATCGTAGTTTACTTTTAGCTATAAGTCGTTTTGTAATACATTTTTTCGTAAATCTTACCAAATCAAACACTATGCGCATTGTCTGCTTTGCTGACATGTTGCATCTTACTCATCACGGAGCCTGTCTTTTTCTATGTAACAGAGAAGGTCCCAGAGCGCGATAAGTCAGTTTTGTACCGTGCCCGTCAATGAGTTTCACATTCGTAAAGTAAGGCAATGTCTTTGATGTGTCCGTTGATTCTGCATTAATAACACATTTGTTGAACAAAGCGACGTATGTAATTTTAGTACTAAAATTTATATTTTATTAAAATATTTGCTTATCCGTCCTGAAAGAAAATAATAATAATAAAGAGTTTACTTACACCCATATTCACTACCATCAGCTACAAAAATCCCAAAGTTATCTTATGGTTACACCATGCGAATATGCAATCTAACTGAAAGTAAGCTAACGAATTTCAGATAGCTGGAAATAGTGAAATCAGGGGTTAGTGGAGTGGCTGCTCTATAGACGGATACCCTCTTCTTCAGCCACTGGCCGTATTTACTTATTTATTTATTTATTCATACAACAATATACCTAACATTACAGCGTAATGGCCAAGGCGTTAGGCAATTTATAGATAAAGTACACACCTTATTTAAAAATAATACAGCTTCAAAGTAAACAGCAACTGCCTTCTGGAACTCGGCCAGAGTACAAGCATAGATGTCTATTTTGTCAGATATATCATTTAGAGCTGTAAGCGCATGGGTGAGCGGCGCGTGACGCAGCATGTTGGTGCGCGAGGAGGGCAGCGCGAAGCGAGGATGAGAGCGCGCGCGAATGTAATTTTCTGGGGCGAACAGATTAACACTATCTAGCACTGAAATATTTTGCACGTGTCCAATTACTAATTTAAACACATATTTTGTTAACTGCGATTCGGATAAATCGGATAAAAATTATAATTCGTTTTATAAAGGAATCTCAAAAACTTTTTTTGCACTCTTTCAAGCACGGCAGTATATTAAGCCTCATGAGGGTTCCATATCATTGCATTGCATTCTAGCTTGCTTCTCACAAATGTGTTGTACAGGATGTTTACGGCATCTGTACTGCGCAAATGGTACGTTTGTCTCAATACAACACCCAGGGTCCGAAAGGAGCTTTTGCATAGTTTGTCGACGTGATCATGAAAAAAGACAATTTGGTGTCCATGATGACACCTTAATTTTTCTGACTTGTCACTCTCGAAAGCAAGACATCACCAAGTCAATTTTGGTATTGAATAGGCTCTCTGGAGTGACTCAATGTCAATATAGCGCACTTGTCAGTGTTGAAATAGACCTATCGCCAGTTATCGCCCGTAGTATAGGGAATTGATAGAGTAACAACTCTCTTTAGAGGTTTTTATGCTAGTGTGTCGAGATCAATCTCGTTTAAAAAAGGCCGAGAACTCGCGAAAACGACATCTTGCGAGATCGGGATTGCATTCTTGGTATTAATCTAATCTAATTAATAATCTTGCTATATCTCGCGGAGTTAGGGTAACCTTAAAACTCAGAAGGGAAAAATAAAATTACTAATATTGAGTCAGCGATTTACGTTTGTTTGTTACGATACGGGGTCATATCAAAACTTCTTGTTATGTTTTTCGCTTATCTGATAATTTTTTCGTCGGTTGAATTTCTTGAAAAATTTTAAGCCTCCTTGTGAGGCTTAACCTACAGTTTTTCAAGGATTCCGAACCATGGAACCGCTCGCATTAATGACGAAATGCATTTATCCAACTCAGAAAGAGAAAGATAGTGGTGGATGTGCATTTGGGGGATTTGAACCCAGACCTCTGTCGTGTAAGGCAAATCCACCCGACACTGAGCCACGATCGCTCTATCGCAAATGTCCACAGCCATTCTGTATTATCAACAATGTAAATCAATTTACACATGAAAATTGCTCCCGAACGAACACAAAATAAATGCGGCGATGTTTAGGTAGCAAGGCGGGGAGAATCTTTCGAGCCGACCGGCCCCATCCCCCCGCGTCCACCGCAGTCTTCCTAGCTATGTTTACACGCGCTACACTCACACAGAGAAGTGGCTTTACGTCGGTGTACGAGTGAAAACTGGTAATTATAGTAATGTTTTAATTGAACCTAGTTCCGGACGATTTGTATTGTTGCAAAATTGATAGCATATTATTGAAAGATAAAACTACAAAATGAATGATTTAAACCGCATTTCGAATTTTTTGTTTAGCTTATATTCGAATCTAAAAATTATAAATGAAAAAAAATGTGCTTCTAAGTTTTGCAACATTTTAAATTTCTCACAGAATATATAGATTTAGGCCATTTACATATTCCAGAAAATAAAACTGAGTTAGCAGTATTTGCTTTGCAGATATTACGGAAATAGTACAAAAAAAATATATTTACACAGTTCCGTAAATAATAAATTGTTGCAAATTTACAGTTATATTACACTAAAAATTAGTTAACATATTCGATTTTGAAATACCATTTCTAAATATTTGTTTAGGAGATATCATTTCTTAAACATATTTCATATTTTATTTCTATCTTCCGGGCCCCCCAAAATGTTGCAAACTTAATGTACACACGTCCATATGAAATACTACGTTTCTGAGAAAAAAAATTGCATTTCGGATTTAATGTTTTTCTAAGTGCTGATTTAAGTCTAAAGTTCCTGGAGTATAATGACAACATGACTAATGTATTGATGAAAGCTGTTAATTGTTATGCGGATTGAAATTTAAATGACAAAAGATCATGATTTTCTCAAGCCGAGTATGATTTGGAAAGGGTGAAAACGGAACCCTATTACTAAGCCTCCGCTGTCTGTCCGTCCGTCCGTCCGTCCGTCTGTCACAGGGCTGTATCTCATGAACCGTAACAGGTAGGCAGCTGAAATTTTCACTGAGTGTGTATTTATTTTGCCGCTGTAACAACAAATAGGTAAAATAAAAATATAATAAAAATTAAAGGGGGGTCCCATACAAAAAACGTGATTTTTTTGTGTTAAATCTTGTACGATGGTACGGAAGCCATCGTGTGCGAGTCCGACTCGCATTTGGCCGGTTTTTTGACTTGATTATATTTTTCCAGCAATACGTTCTCAACAATAATAATAGGAAATCGTATTTTGAGGGCTACGTCTCGTCGCGGGGACAGCGAGGCGGACAAATCGATAAAGCGCAGACGGAAATAAACGCGTCTAAAGTTATCTGTCCTCGTATGCTGAACAGGTCAAATAAGTTTCTCTGACTTTTATCCGTATTGGTAGCGGTGACCTGCACGGATAAAAGTAGGACACACATAATGACATACATAACTATTAACCTTTTCATAAGGTTTCATTTAATTTGTGCATCAATTCAAAATTATCTGAACGATGCTGGTCGTTGACCTGTCAACTCAGTAATGTTTCGATGACCGCACTATAGCAAAAATATTTCCCGGAATACATTCTCGAAATAACACTGTTCGAAAGCGGCAAGCAATCTTGTAATGGTAAGACATTAGTATTGGCTAGTTTGGACGGGTGTGGATCCAAATGTAACAATACGTTTGCGTAGCCCGACATCGGTAAGAGCATTTTTTTGTACCTTTTTAGGTTGTGTAAGGTTTCAGGTTTTTGCAGTAGTACTTACCCATATTGAGTGTACTAAAGTCAAAATAACCTCGACAAAAAATGTTACCAAAAAATGTTATGTTTAATAACTTAGGTAAGTTATAAATGATTATAGCTGTGTTTTCATTTAATAATATCTTGGCTCATCGTAAAAGAAGAGACGAAACATATTGTATTATAAGCACAATTAAATTAATTACCCCTTTCCTTTAAAAAAAACATCATTTACATTAAAACTAAATAGGTACGGGTCGCTTGAGGGCGTTTAGGTTGATAAAACCACTTGAGAGCGCCAGATATTGAAGGCGTAGTAGGCCCGTAACAAACTGGTTCCGGGGCCGAACAATGTAACACAACCGATCTCATAATGTTTTATTAACAGTTACGCAACGCGCTCTCTTATCTGACCTGAAGCCATTGTTCAGTAACATTGATATCGTGAGAAAGTAGTATACAACGTATGTCTACAAATTATCTGCCTTCTTCGATCAGGACTTGTCACCAGGCGTAGGTGTGAACATTAATAATATTCTCCATGCTTCCTACATAAGCATATGCAAGGTAAAATTTGTTCCGAAACGATCCCACAAACAGTCCGACTCATTTAGCTTCAGAGGGTTGGTCTTTATCCTGTGAACTCAGGTTCAGCCATTTACGTTATCGCTACCATTTTTGTCGCGACCTCCTAGTCTATAACGAGCTAGTTGCATTCTGCATAAGTACCCGGGCCAGCAGTCTATCTGGGCTAACGCCTGGCCCCCTACGACGAACGCTGCCGAGTAAGCGCTATCGAGAACGCGATATCGCCCGTACTCGATAGCGTTCGTAGTAGGGCTCCTGGACAGCAGATTTAGTCCAGACCGGACGATGCTGAGGGGAGAGTTCTGGGGCTACGCAAACTCAGCTCAAATTGCTATGTCTGTTAGCGGGACATCGTTTCATTAGAATTAATGAGCAACATCCATTACCGATGGATTGTGTCCATGCACATAGATCATTAACAGGTGCTTAATATTTGCTAGCAGAGGTCGCGTCATGAATTTGGCTATGCGACAAGGATGGCACAGACCAAGACGATACAAAATATTTAATCAAATGCGATTACACTGTGGAAATGACTAGCTAGACGTGAGATCCTCATTTAAAAAAACAGGACAAGTCCGAGTTTGACTAGCACAATAGCACAACGAGGGTTCCGTATAAATTTGTACGTAGATAGTTTGTCTATCGCGAGATTTTTTTTAATGTAATAACCAAAATAAAGGTTTTCTGACTTGATTGATTCTACTTGCCCAGAATAATTGATACTAGGTCAACAGTATTGCCCTATAGGTTTTGATTTATGTATTGGCATATGTCAAAATATTGGTCGTATTTTTGTATCGCGTTGACTTAAAAGCTATAATTTTTACAGCTCTAAGGAACTATAGAAATCTCTGCTTAACACCTCCACACGTTCTTGACAGAAAGGGTCTTAACAATCATACAGACGGACGCACAACGAAGTGATCTTATAAGGGTCCTTTTCTCGTTTTGAGTAACGAAACCCTAAAAATACGATCTTGCCTGATAGAACAGTCTTCCTGGTATTGTTTCGCTTTGGCGCTTTGGCTATTTCTAGCAAACGTACACGACTTCGATGCCCCGAAGTCGTTCGCCGCTCCGCGTTTCGGTCTAGTTTAGGTAGGGACAAGTCGGGAAGGTGGGCGGTTGGACGCGGTTGAACTGACGCGGCCGGGTTGCGGGGCGTTGCCATGGCCACCCGGGAAACAACAGCCCGTATCCGGGTGGGTCGTGCTCCATTTAAAAACATTCTTCTCCACACTCCCGGAATATGGGTAGTATTTTGTTTTGTTTTATTAGGACATGATACCTACCTACCTTTCTCTTCAGTGATACCTACTTATTACATGCTACATATGGATATGTTAGTATTTGATGCTAATATTATTTGAAGATTATGTAGATTTTATTTTTCAAAAGTTTTGTTGCTTTTAAATGAATTTATAATTATAACTAATTTCCATTTTAGATCACAGCTATGGGCACAAAATAGATAGGTAGAAATATGACACATTTTTTCTTAGTACTTAAATGTGGGCGCGGGCATCTACAAGTTTTACAATAAATGGCAGTCCTAAACAATAAAAAAGCGTTTAATCTGACATATGTAAAATCAAACAGCGCATTCCTCACGCGGGGTTACGCAACCCACAAGTTGCGCGCTAGATAAGATTATCGCCTCTATTCAGACATGCCACTATGACTTTACAGCATGCGCGGACTCGAGCAATAGTAGGTGGGTGTTCGTGTACGGACGGCTATAATAGGAGGCTCGCATTGTGGCTCTACATAGACGAGATTCTGAGGGCATTTACCTTGCGTTATCGGCTTCCGGTGTTGGTCAACTCCGCCCGCCGCCGCGCCGCTCGGAAGAAAGCCGGTTTATCGTGATCGGCGGCGACGCGACGACCCGCGCGGCGGGCACTCATTTGACAGATTGGTAAATAATTTCAAGTGCATTCGGCACTTACCTACATGTGTGTTTTTCTCTTCTAAAGCCCCTGATACATGAACTAAGGCGCGTACCTGCTACGCCAAGTGCAACGTAAGCGTACTCAACGCTAACGCGACGCGATGGCGCGACTAGGTACCTATGACGCGATGCGTTTTTTTAGGTTTTTATGTCTTTCCGTAGAGAGAACACGATAATCCGATAATTACGGTAACGGATACTATTGCAAAATAAGCCTTTTTAAGCTGAGTTCATATAAAATTAGCAAAACACCCAAAATATTATAATATAACGAGCAACAAAATCAAAATCAACGCAACAAATTATCCACCCATTCGCGTTTTGATTGGCAATGGGTACATGTCTAAGTTCATATCTATTATAGTTAGCAAAGCAGCAAAAAAATATTATAATAAAAAGAGCAACCAAATCAAAAATTATCCACCTATTCGCGTTATAATTGGCAACGGGTGCTTTGCTAAGTTCAAATGAAGTTTAAGCACTCAAAAATATAATAAAAACCCACCAACCGTTCCGTACTGTCGTACAAAAAAAAAGAAACCCTTTTTTATGATGAAATAATAACAAATAAAGGGCCTGTAATGGTTATATATATTTTTACCATTTTTAGGGTTCCGTACCCAAAGGGTGAAAACGGAACCCTATTACTAAGCCTCCGCTGTCCGTCCGTCCGTCTGTCACAGGGCTCTATCTCACAATCCGTAATAGGCAGGCAGCTGAAATTTTCAGAGTGTGTATTTATTTTGCCGCTAAACAACAAATAGGTAAAATCAAAAAATAATAAAAATTAAAGGGGGGTCCCATACAAAAACCGTGTTTTTTTGGTGTTGATAGTAGGGAACCCTTCGTGTGCGAGTCCGACTCGCACTTGGCCGGTTTTTTTGTTATAGTGGCAAAATAAATACACACACTGTGAGAGACAGACGGCCCGACGGACGGCCCGACGGACGGACGGACGGACCGACGGACGGACAGACGGACGGACGGACGGACGGACGGACGGACGGACAGCGGAGGCTTAGTAATAGGGTTCTGTTGGCACCCTTTGGGTACGGAACCCTAAAAAGCAACAAAATCAAAATTACCGATTTTTGCTAGCCTCGGTGCGACGCCTTGTGGTTCGATAAGTCTGGTGAAGCAACTCTGAGCGCGGTGGGGTTCTAGATGACAACCGATGGGGCTGGCCGTTGTTCGGATTCCACGAAAAACTGTCTACAGTTTACCACCTAGTAAGGACCTGTAGCAGGCAGCTTAATTCCGACCGGGTTGGTACCATCGCATCAACGAACCATGGTCGAAGCGGCAATTAAAATTGTCCGTGTTTTCAATCCAGTTCATGTAACCGAGCAATATAAGGAAGGTCCTGGCATGTAGGTTTACCTATTTCCCATGTGGTGTGTTTTGCTAATATAGGCAGTTGATATTAGCTATCCATGTCCAATTAGGTACATGAAAATAACACCGTAACTAATTAACAACAAATTATCCACATATTCGCGTTTTCATTGGTAAAACGTGCTTTACACATGATTATAATACACACTTCTTCATGCGACAGGCGACTGGTGCTCCCCTCTACGTGCGTAACGTCAATCTCCATCGGGACCTTGGCCTTCCAACCGTAGCCCAACACTTCAAAGAAGCCTCTACCCGCTACTTTGAAGGGATCCCTTCCCACCCGAATCCGCTGCTCGTGAAGGCGGCAACGTACGCCACCTTCCCGAGCATCCGACCCATCCCACCGCACAGACGTCGCCCTCGTCACGTCCTGGTCGACCCAGACGACGAGACGACCGTCCTCAACGCGGCCCTAGCACCGCCACCATGTCCTTCCCGCTCCCGTCCCCGATTCAGGACGAGCAGGCCCCGCTGTACTTTCAGCAGGTTCCGGCACGTCCCAGGTCGCTTCTCCCCGACACGCCCCGGCGCTTCACGTAACGCCCCTTAGTTGCATCATACACCCACACACATTTTCAGGCTCGTGCGCCTTCTGCGCCCGCCAAACGACCGGCAATCCTTTTTAACGCCAAAAGGCTAAAGGACATTAGGGGGGTGTTTTAGTGGGTAGGTCTGGCCTAAGCTTAGGTTAGACTCGCCAACCAGTCCCACATAACCTGATTCCGGAATCGGGTATGCGTAAAGCATTTCACCTCCCCCAGCCTATTGCAGCTTCCGTTGGGCTACAAGGAGGTTCGAAAAAAAATAGCAACATACGGTGGAGTCGCGATAACGCAACGGACCGCATGTCACTTCTCCTTACTTTTCTTTTCTGTGATCCTTTTCCCATGCTACTGGCGATAACTATTTAGATATTTTACTAGGTTTTTGTTATTTTGGTTTCTAAATTATATTGTCGAAACCAACGTCTGTATGTTTTATTTTTTTTAAATATTTGATCAGATTAATTAGTTCGTTATGATTTTAAAACATCTATTATAATAATAATAATAACGTTTATTGCACGATAAAGTGTACAAAAGGTAGAGCTTAATGCCTAAAGTCATTTTCTACCAGCCTACCTTACAATATTGAGAACAGAAACGGGTAGGCGCAAATAACAAGAGAAAAAAAAACAGAACATCTATACAACACATAAAAATTTTAAGTACTTAATTATAACACATATAAATAGGTAATAATATATATAAACTATTTATATCTATAATAACTACTTATATAATGCAATATATTAAACTTATAAAATGATTACAAATATATACGCATAATACAATCATATTTTACATATTTACATTTATCATATTATTAGAGGTTCTTAAACTTATTTCGTCTACCGCCCACTTTGACAATAAAATGCCCCCCAAAATGCTTAGCCTTACCATACTTTAAAAATCACAATCGCAATCAAAACTTTAATAACTTTTATAGGGATTTATATGTTTTTTTTAAATTTTAAAGTACTTTAAAATATTAGAAAATACAAATTAGCTATCGCCCCCCTGAACCGCTTCAACGCCCCCTAATATATTCTGAGCCCTGTACCTCCCCCTGTAGACCTCTAGCGCCCACAAGGGGGCGTTATCGCCCACTTTGAGAAAGACTGATCTATTACAAGCTTTTATTTTTGTAAATACATATTCCGACTATTTCTTATTTTGAGTCACTTAAAAAGTGGAAGACCAAATAATTACGCCTCATCAAGAATTAAATAATAAATGAATTGTGTTCTTCGATGAAGTGGTAATTCTTAGGAAATTATCTAAACATACCTGCATCTCAAGTAAATTATATTATGCACTTATACTTAATGTAGGTATATCATCGTTACGTACATATTCACGAAGTGAATCATCAGATATCTACATAGAACAAGGTATGCGGGGGAGGGGCGGAGGCGAAGACGGCGGTGTGGCGCGGAGAGGGCACGGCGGCGCACGCGCAGCCTTGGTCAAGGCAGCCGCCGGCAGGGGGGAAGGAGAATCCATTGTGCTCCGAATGTCATCATCAAATATTCCAACGCGAGAAAGGGAGAAATGCTATTCGGAGCATTCCTTCTTGTTGGATTCCGATTAGCTTATGTCGGAGATTCCCACGAGAATTTAGGTACTATATTATTAACCTACCTAAAGAAGCTATTAAGAGTACCTGTGATAATATACCCGGTAGGTATATAAGCATAATTTAAATTGCGATTGTCCAAATTGTGCCCATGGTACTTAGTACCTTACGATCGGTGATAGATGTAGACATGGGGAACCGGGCACGGGGCGGAGATGATGGCAGCGCGTGACGCCACATGAGAACTGGTTTGAAGCAAGCGGTGCTCTTTCGAAGACCGCGGCAAACCTCGATTATCTTTTCGCCATCCGTTGTACCTACCTAGGCATTGTAAATTACACAAAGTAGGTATGAACTGCCAGCCGGCCGGACAATATCTAGTCCGTTCCTTTTTAACGTTCTTGGATGCTAGTAGGTGAGATACGTACCTATTATTAGCATGGAGGTGAAGAGAGGTACTCCTTCACCTCCATGATTATTAGCCGTTAAAAAACACAGGCCGGTACATTGGTCACCCTTTTCCAGTTCTATAAGCCCATTCCGCGGCCTGCAATGCTCATTCAGTTGTTTGTAACATCAATCTGAAGTGTGAGAAGGGCCAGAAAGGGGGATATAATGCTTTTTTTATACATATGTACCTAATTGAAAACGATGTCGTGATCTGCTTACAAAAAATAGACTGCTAGCTACTAAGCAATCACCTACGTAACCATTTTATTTAGAACCTACGACTTTGCAGTGGTTCTCAAAAACAAGAACCACAGGGAAACTCTCGTCCAGACCCTGATTAACCGCCCGTCACGTGCTGCCCGGCAAGTGAAGCCGCAGTTAGGTTATTACAAAAATATAAAACCTTACTTATTACGATTTTTATCGTGTTTGTTTTATTTGACTACAGGAAAACCTGTTCTCAGCATGCCAAGGACTCAGCTAACGGTGAGTTTCTTGATTTATGAATACCAACGTACCCATCTACTCGCCAACGTATATCATTGTGTACCGTACTTTCCTAACCCATCACATGCTAGATTCAGCTCGTCTGTAAGCACATTTGGCCATATTACCATATCACAAGTCCTGTGATTGATAATAAAAAAAAACTGTTTAACTCACCTTTTTTTCGATTTCGCCGGTAACGTCAGGAAATGGAAATATACCCACAAAAATCACACAACACACTCACATTCACCGTAGACTATTAAACCGATAAAACACTTCAGTGCGAAAGAAGCTTTATAAGTCAAAATCCACGTTAGTAAAATGATTCAATGTTTTCGAGGAATTATCACGAAGTGTTAAGAACGGATCAGTATTCATTCACATACAGACACTCGTGCGAACTTTTGCGGCCACACAGCCCGACTCACGACACGAGCGAAACCCCCTAGGTCGCTCGGTTTTTGTCGTCGCGCGAGCGGGCGAGATAGCACTCGGCGAGTGAGGGAGCGCGGGCATCGCTAGTGTTGCAAGCGTAATATTTTTTTATCTTCTTTACCAGCAGCTGCATAATATAATAAAAATAAAACTGACTCAATGTAATAAAGTAAATCTGTATATTCGTATGTCAGAGCCGTCTTTTTACTATTAGCTCTGAAGAACAAAGAAAAATATAGCGAAGCTTTTTTCAACGATGCGCAGTGAAGCATTTTACCCAACAGTTGCACATAAACTGAGTATTTCTCGTATTGGCAATTATTTTTTGATATTGTATAGTGTATACTTTTTTTTTAGTTTTATATTGAGTATTGGAACATTTTTTCTGTTAAAATTGTTTAAACATTTCTCATACTCGTAAGAAAATTAACAGTTTCCTCTCTTACTTTAAGTTTGATAGTTCAAGGTACATTTTTGGGCAGAATGTATTGGTTAAAGCATCATTTTTATTGTACTAAAATGGTGCAACATTATCCTTGAAGTATTGAAAAATAAATCATATTTGGTAGGGCCCAACAATTTAATGGGATGGTAATTTTCTCCTTCTCCTCCTTCCCAACAAAAAATACATGTTATAGATGTTTTACTTAGCACACTTGATAAACTTTTTAAGAGTCAAATTAACGTGAAGAACTTCCCAATGCTTAGTCGACGGTGCAAATAAAGTGTATTGTATAGCAATAATTTTGTATGGGGAACTCATATAACAAAGTGTTAGGTTCAGCCCGACATCAGTCTGAAACGACATTGACCCAAGAGGAGCCGGATACCTCTGCTCGTCTTCCATAAACTAGTCAAGTCCTAATAAAGCTAAGTCGTATCTTGCCAAAATTTCACAAACTTTTTCAGACCAGATTTATATTTGACCTATTTCATGATGCCGGTGACAGTGTAGATAGCGCATTATCTTCATGATAGTACTGATATCAGGCAGGTTATCGGCAAACCGCATTGACCCTATTTTCTCCCTGATATTTACCTACTTACCGCGGCAAAAATAAACAACACTCCCTGTATTCATAATCTCGCCCTAATTTATTTTTTTCTAGTAAATATCATACACGCACTGTAACACAGAAACGGGTACTTAGCCAGACTTAAATTCGGATTATTTTGTAAACTAACTGAATATCTTTGGTTCTTTAAAGAAACGTCAATATTGATATTGACATTTATTTACATATAAAATTACTTTATAGAGCATTTTTGTATGTACATAGGTAAAAGTAGAGGTCCACCCTTGCTTTCAGCTTTTAAGACCGACAGGGGTCGTAAGAAAAGGTCTAGTTAGGATAGGCTGCAATTCCATTACAATAATAAAGCCTATAAGAGACCAAGGTCAGGGCTTGATTCCAATGACCCCCCCCTCGATTGGTCTTTAGCTGAAAGTATTGTTATATAGCTGAATAAATAAAACAACTCATTCATGTAGGTATAGAAGCAGCCATCCAGAGATATATTTTATATTACATATACAATACAAATATTTTTTTTAATTTTAGAACTTATATTAATTTTATCGGCTTGTTTTTCAAATTATTAATGTCATTAGTTTTCAAGGTAATTAGCTACATATTAGCTTATACATGAAAATTTAAATTGTCCTTATTAAATTCGTTTCTTACTATTTGATACTCGGTTGATGCAGTGCCTGACTGCATGTCCCTGAGGCTCATAAGACTGGATGTGTCGCGCATGTTACAAAACACCTCGCCGTTGAAGATCGGCTCGTCGATCACAATCACCGGGCTGCAATTCTGGGACGTAGGAAGCAGTTTGACATGGTCACGGGTGACCGCTAAGGACCATAACGGTGCAGGTCCGGGGGCAAATCTTGTCAGCGGAATAGGTCGATGGATTTTCTCCGTTTCAAATTCGGCTATTTTGGGCGTCTGAAGACTTTTTCTGTAGTCGATAATAGGGAATGATCTTCTGTGCTTCGATAGCACACTCTGAGGAGGCACTTCAACGTTTTCTCCTGCTTTAGTCACTTTGGGAGTCACTTCCGCATGTTCCGGGCTTAGAGGAAGCTTCCTGTATTTTTGTTTTGCCAGAACCGAAGCTAAGTTTGTGAAAGGGGTGAATCTTCTTAGTCTCCCGGTGTCGTTTTCGATTCCGGTGTAGTCCAGGCTGAAGGATCTGCCATTCCGTGCAAGGAATGAACTTTCTTCCGATGACGGAGTTTGAGCAGACATAATATATTACTGAATATTTACTTATTCAGAAAACGCTTTTCAAAGATTTGGTAGCGAATGTCTGGAGGAGTTCATCGGAGAACTTGTGTCGCACTGAACGTTTGATAGGTAATTAATAACCTTATATAAATATAGTAGACTTCGAACTAATTGAGGTGGAATATTGTAGTCACCTCAATATATTTCACAATATAACGTTGCAACCGCATATTAATAGTTTCTCAATTAAGAAGATGGAAAATTATGGACTTACCTATACAGAAATAGACGATGAAATTATAGTTTGTTTACTTACATCTTTAGGTGCATAACGACGTGGGAATTTGTGGCAAAACATTCAAATCTTCTACGATGGTAATCGAAGCTTTTGTATGAATTTACTTCAAAAGTTTATACAGGCATTACATCGGTAACTTTAGTAACTTCCCAACCGAAATATTTGAAGTGCTCTGATGCTCTGATAAAAAGGATTTCATTTTTGTCTTTTCGCTCTTATTAACGAGGTACCAAAATTCAATGTTAATGTATTAATTGACAGCGACCCTTCTGTAACGTCATCCTGGCTCCCTTGTTGGGAAACCATCTCACCTTTCATTCCTGCCATTTTGGACGTTCGCTCACCGCGAGCTCCCTCCTCACTAGAGCACCGCGTCGCCGCCGCCCGCGTGACCGCCGTCAGCCTTTTTTATGCAAGTGAACATGGATAGCCTAATGTAATGTTATGCTATTAGCCTTACACATCACATGGGAATTAGGTGCCATGCCAGGATCTCACTTATATTGCTCAGCTACATTGAACTGGATGGAAATCACGGACAATTTTCATTGCCGCTTCGACCATTGTTCATTCAGAGTGATGGTACCAACCCAGGCGGGATTAATCCTATCACCTAGTAAAGTAAGTGAAGTGGTGGAATCCAAACCACGGTTGAAAACGTTCACCCATCTGAGAAAACAACCGGGCTCAGAGTTTCTTCACCGCCGTCCCCCGACTGGATTGCCGAGCCTGTCTTAACTAATAGGCCTATTAGGTCTAATGACTAGTAGGCCTTACGGCGCAACTGTTCTTTTACGTTTAAGGAATTCGTTTGAATGAAAATAAAAAAAACTGCAGCAAAGTCCTCCTCTGCCCCGCTTCCTGCCAAGACCGCCCGGGTTGGTCGAAGCGGCAATTAAATATTTTACGAGTTTTTCATGCAGTTCAATGTAGTCGTGCTCATAAAGGGAAATTATTGGTGTGTCAAATAATATCTTCGTGAATCCACTGTTATGGCTAATATCATGATCGTGGGTGTGTTATTAGCCATCCATATCCCATCCATGGAAGATTTGGCGCTAGACAAAAGCCACATTACATTAAAAAACTAACTTACTTACAATTTTCAATCTTCTTAAAAACATTCATCTTCTACCACGGCTGCATTCGAGTTTCTGGCTATTGAAAAAAAATGTCATTCAAGAAATCCGATAAAAGTGACAAGAGCTATTATTATTTATTTACAGTAAAAACGTAATGAAGGAACATTAAAAGACAAAAATTGCTTATTATGTAGCCATTTTTGACTAATTCAGGATTTTTCGGCAACGGGCAACATTTGCACGAGAACACTTACGGGCAGCGCCGAAATGTTGGTTGTACACAGGCACAAGCATTTGTCGACACCTAGTGTCGGATCGTGGAATTAATTAAGTTTGCGCCATCTGTTAGTAATATTGTAAAACTCTACTTCTAGTGGACGTCTGATTAGCAATGGATACTTAACTGTTCCGCTAAGTAACAGTAGATGGCAGATGTTAAAAAAAAATTACAGCCCGTGGAGTAGGGGCTAGAGGCCTTTCATGCGAGAGGTTATGGTTTTAAATCCTCGCCCGGTCAGGCTCCACTTTATTTCTTTTTCTGAGTTGGATAAGTGAATTTCGGTACGAATGCGAGCTGTTGCATGGGTCGGAACCCATGTAAAACTGTAGGTTACATTCCCTTAGTAGATGGTAGGGTTAAGCCCGCCCAGGTTGCTACCACCGCATTGGATGAAACTATGGTTGAAACGGCAATGAAAAATTGTCCGTGTTTTCCATCCTATTCAGTGCAGCCGTACCTACTCATTTATGGAAGGACCTGGCTTGACACCTAATTTCTTCGGAAGTGTGGTGTATTGGGCTAATATCATGTTATCGCGGCGCGGCGGATGGCCTCCTCCAATGCGTCGGTGCAGACCGTGGTGGCGGCGCTCTCCTAGACGACGTGAACCAGACTTCGAACGATGGGTGGTGGTACTGGACACGTAGGTCCCCACCATCCTCATCTCGGAGAACCCCGCATCCGCCGAAGTGCTGGGGGCCGGCACGCAGATCACGGTTGCGTGGTGCCTGGTGAAGCGCCTCGATGCTCCGGTGGCGGATGTCATGTGCAGAGCAGCCCGGCGGAGAAGTGAGAGAGCGGGGCCGTGTCGGCTGATTCCCATGGAGCCAAGGTCGTGGGTGGCGCTGTAGTGGTGAGGATCTATGGCGGCGAGATCCAGTAAGACTTGTCACATGTCATTGTTGACGATAACCTTCAGTATTATGAAAATCATTAACAATGATATAATTGTTAATTTTGCAAACATTTTCGCCATCCGTCACATTTGACAGCGGACCATAAATGATGATTATTATTATTATTTATTGAGCTTGCCTTATTTTTGTCTTGCGTTGGTCAAATCTAATAAATTTTAAATTTTACCCCCCTCCTGTTGCCAGTTTAATCTGAAATTTGGTACACACCTTTACTGATGATGATGGCAACACTGTCAACCTGTCAAATATAAAATAATTTCGCTCCACGGAAAATAATGTGACAAATGATAAAATATGACACATCCAAGTGCAGTGTGCTGCCTGTGGATGATGAATAAACAACAACAACAACTTCTGATGACAATAAAATTACTATTTGTTATCACAAAATGGCGGATTACATTTTTTTTTCAACCTCCTTAATATAGTAAAGTTTGAAATGAAAGGGCAAACAATGGACAAGCAAAACCCAGTAGACTCTAAAAAACATTTCCTAATTTAAAATTGCATCCGAAATAATCTATTAAGTACCTGAAAAAACCAAAATTAGTAAAAAAATTAAGTTAAACGGCAAAAATACATACAATGAAGCAGATAAATTACTAAAAGCATCAATAAAAGCTTAATAACATTTCGAAATATTTTTACTTTATTATAATTTACGTATAACCTAGAATAATGTAATAGTATTGGTACGTATAACGGCCAAATCAACCAAGATAATCGGGCGGCGCACGAAGCCGTTCTACTCTACCGGTTCCCTATGATTGATACGCGGTTGAACCGAAATTGGAGGGTTATTTTGTTATAGCAGGCATTCTATGCGTTGTAATTCAACTAATGATAGAATGGAACCTCAGCGTTTTGGAAAATGATGTACAGAGCGTTAAGGAAGGTATGGTCCAAACGATAACCAGGTATTCTAGATATTTTTATACAAATTGGCCCTCCCCATACATTTTGTGTGTAGCGTAATGTATGGGAAACGCCAGCCGGAGCGTCAATATTGGTTTTTTCATAGAACTGATTACCCACTCCCCCGCTTAGCGGGACTGAGCTTTAGTCATCACGTCCATGATACCCTGAATAAAAGGATTTTTTAAATTATAGCAAACTATCTACATACGTACGTAACAACTTATACTGCCATAAAACATACGTGCGCCTACACGTATGCGCCAAAAACTTGTACCAACATCAGCAGGCCTATTCCTGGGATTCCGTAATCAGCAATCAGGAATCCTGAGTCTCCTTAACAGCTTTTATAGGGGATTATTACTGTTCATGAGATACACTCCTGTGACAGACGGACGGACGGACGGACAGCGGAGGCTTAGTAATAGGGTTCCGTTGGCACCCTATGGGTACGGAACCCTAAAAAGCACACTTGCAGGCGATGCATTGATTTCAGCTGCCTACCTATTAAGGTTCGTGAGATATAGCCCTGTGACAGACGGACGGACGGACGGACGGACGGACGGACGGACGGACGGACGGACGGACGGACGGACGGACAGTGGAGGCTTATTAATAGGGTTTCGTTGGCACCATTTGGCACGGAACTTTAAAAAGCACACTTGCAGGCGTTGCGTAGATTTTTTCATTTTACCTATTTGTAGCGGCAAAATACACGCTCTGTAAAAACTTCAGCTGCCTTGTAACATACGTTACCTTATTAATTTAAATGTTTAGGCATTATCAATATAATTGTATGTCATATCGTTATTGAACTACACTTACGGTAGCCTTCAGAACAATGTCAGTGCCTTTGCATACTCGCAATGGACATTTATAGTTATCAACTGTAACAGGCTAACTGTAATGGAAAATTACACGTTTCAAGGAACCAACCGTAAAAAATATTTTAAAAACAAAACTGTAATGTTTATATGTAGGTAGTAGCAACTTTCATCTTGATACTCGAAGCAACTGTCAGTTTGAGTCACTTGGAAATAAACGTCGCATCCGAATAGTCTGACTTTCAATCTGAGTATCCCTGTGTTCCCGAAGTCTATCACAAATATATCTGGCGACGAGGATTAAACATTTAAGGTGGCCCAACCCGGCGGCCTCAACTCATTTGCGTGCACGGTACAAAACCGTGCTGTTGCGCTCTGGAACCTTCTCTGTTTCTAAGAATAAGACAGGCTCCGTGATGAGGAAGATGCAACCTGTCCACAAAAAAGACAATGTGCATAGTGTATAATTTGGTAAGATTTACGAAAATTTTAATTTCAAAACGACTTATAGCTAAAAGTAAACCACGACCGCTGTAGTCAAAAATCTAACAAAAACTAAATAGATTATAAATCTTGATTAAATAAGCTATGTCTGATGACTAATCTTTTTAAGATGTTCTTACTTTATCATTGCGTAATCCACCTCCAAAGTTATTGTATAAAACGCGCGAAAAATCCGAACTTTCGGACGTTATAACTTGGAAACCAAACACAATTTTACAATGCCAATGGTCATCAGACATCCACTTCAATCAAGTAAAGCTATTTTGAGCAAAATATTGGATCTCCGACAAGAAATATGGGCGTGATCTTCTTTCCCCTTTTGTATGGGGAGATGAGCGGGTTGGGCCACCTTAAAACCCAAAAACGCGTGTGCGAAACTGTTACTGGTGAAATTATTACGATCAGCAAAACTCCGTACTTAGCGGTACGAGTGGGCTTGCTAACTATGGCGGCTTTCGGAAAAATTGGTGAGTTTAATGTTAACTCGGATACGTGGGCATTCTACGTGGAAAGATTGGAGCAATTTTTCATTGTTAATTCGGTGAAAGAAGAGATGAAGGTACCAACGCTTATCACGGCCATGGGCGGCGAAGCATACGAACTGCTCGTCAACCTTTGCACGCCTGCCAAACCGGCAAAAAAAGCGTATACGGATCTAGTGGAAATAATGAAGAAACATCTCAACCCACGACCATCTACGTTAGCGGAGAGATACAAATTTAGACAGCGACGACAGGGAGAATCAGAGTCATTGGTGGAGTATGTCGCTGCCCTAAAAAAATTGACGAGGTTTTGTGACTTTGGGGACAGTGGGTTACAAGAAAGCCTACGGGATCAGTTCGTCTGTGGGTTAAATAGCGACGATATCAGACAGCGATTGTTTGCAGAGGAAGACGTTACGTTCGACAAGGCAGTCAAACTAGCGACGACAATCGAAGCAGCGGGAAAACATTCGGCAGAAGTAGCGCAGGGAGGCCGACCGCGCGGTTACAGTGCAGAGGCGGGCGCGGAATGTATGATGTCATCCGCGACATACCGACGCTCGGGCGGCGGCAACAGCGTTCGAGACGGCGGCTGCGGTGCCGGCGGGAACGGAAATCGCGCAAGCAGTAAGGCAGCGAACGCGCATGCGCGTTGGCGGGAACGCGAAACGTCAAAAGTGACAGCAGCGAGTGGCCGCAACTACGCGTGTTGTGGTAGAAGCAATCATAGCGAAGAATCATGTCGTTTCAAAGTGTATGCGTGCAGGGTGTGCAACAAACAAGGGCATCTGAAGAAGATGTGCCCGCGGCTCGGGGCGGTGCACGAGCGCGGCCAGGGGGCACACAACGCGGTGCTAAATTCGGAAGCTACGACGCATAACCTCTTCGTGCATCGAGAAAGCAGCGAAAGTGAGCTTACGGACAGTGACGAGGTAACAGACGTAAAAATTTATTGCATAGATTTTCGCAAATGCCAACCTATAACAATGGATTTAGTGGTAGATAACAGGACGGTAAATTTTCAAGTCGACACGGGTAGTGCAATTAGCATCATAAGTAAAGAATGTTACGATCGCCTTTTTTCCAACCTAAGACTCGAGACGTGTGCAGTTCAGCTCAAATATTACACTGGTGAAACTGTCAAACCGGAAGGAGTAATAAAGACACTAGTCTCTTGCAACAATGTAAGCAAAACCTTAGATCTGTACGTTGTGGAGTGTGGAAAAACATCTTTATTAGGTAGACAGTGGCTTGCGGAATTAAACATAGAAATACCGTCTGTCACGTATTATAGCGATGTAAAACCGGAATCAGTCTTAAGTCAGGGATATTTCAGTTCCAGATTTCCTAATGTGTTCCGAGCGGGGCTTGGACGGTACAGGGGGGGTGCGGTGAGGCTACGCATACGGGAGGATGCGACACCAGTCTACATGCGAGCACGCCCTCTACCGTATGCGCTGAGGAGCATAGTTGAGGCACAGCTGGACGAGCTCGTGCGAGACGGTGTGATAACCCCGCTGGAAACCTCAGACTGGGCCACACCTATCGTCCCCGTCATGAAAAAGGATGGGGGCATCAGAATCTGTGCGGATTACAAAATAACGCTCAATAAGGTATTGGAAACTGACCGCTTTCCTGTCCCACGGGTAGAGGATGTATTGGCTAAGATATCAGGAGGAGAAAAATTTACTAAGCTAGATTTGTCACAGGCGTATGCCCAATTTGAATTAGATGAGAAATCAAAGGGGTTTACCACTATAAATACGCACAAGGGGCTATTCCAATACAACCGCTTAGTCTACGGCCTATCCTCCAGTCCAGGTATATTCCAACGCAAGCTCGAGCAAATGTTTTGCGATCTGGAAAATGTAGGTGTATTCCTCGATGATATTATTATTACTGGTAGAAATCAGGCTGAGCATGTCAATAATGTGAATCTAGTGTTACAAAGGTTGCAGAATAATGGATTGAGAATAAGACAAGAAAAATGCATTTTTTTTTCAGATTCGGTCACTTATTTAGGCTATGTAGTGAGCGCAAAAGGTATTCACACGTCACCAGAGAAAATAGAAGCTATCAATAATACACCGGCCCCCACAAATATATCAGAGTTGCGGGCTTTTTTAGGTTTAGTTATGTATTATGCTAAGTTTGTGGGAAACGTGAGTACGATCTTAGCGCCATTATATGAACTATTAAAAAAAGATGCAGCCTACACTTGGACGGAAAAATGTAAGAAGGCTTTTCATAAAATAAAATTATTGCTCAGCTCCAGTAAAGTTCTCGCCCATTACTCCTTGGAGCAGGATCTTGTACTGACCGCAGATGCGAGTAGTGTAGGGTTTGCCGCAATTTTAAGTCATTTAACACCGCAGGGGGAAAAACCGATTTGTTTCGCTTCCCGTACTTTAAATAAGGCAGAAAGATCATACTCACAAATTGATAAAGAGGCATTGGCTATAGTATTTGGGGTAAGAAAATTCAATCAATATGTTTATGGAAGGAAGTTTATTCTGCGGACTGATCATAAAGCGTTAGTAACATGTATCCCAGTATCCCAGTATCCCAATAATGGCAGCAAGTAGGTTACAAAGATGGACTGTTCTTTTAGCAGGTTATAACTATAAAATTGAATATGTACACACAAAAGCTAACTGTGCCGATGCATTATCGCGTTTACCCGCAGAAAAGACCAAAGAAAAACAAAAAGAAGAAACCTATGTTAACTTGGTAGAAAGCGCTTTACCTCTGCGTCATGAAGATATCAAGAGATCATCAGAAAAAGACAAATTATTGTGTAAAATAATTGGTTATTTGAGATCGGGATGGCCACAAACGTGTTCAGATGAAAATCTTAAACAATTTTTCTATCGACGCTCTGAATTATACCTAGAATCTGGTTGTGTTATGTGGGGATATAGGATGGTTATCCCTGAAGTACAGAGGAAAGATATTTTAAAGGAACTACATTGTGGTCATTTAGGCATAGTTAAGACAAAGAGTGTGGCTCGCAGCTATGTGTGGTGGCCAGGCATCGATAAAGACGTGGAGCGCACATGCAAGGAGTGTGCAGCTTGTAACGCAGAAGCAAAGGCTCCATCACGAGCCGTACCGCAACCTTGGACGTACCCAGCACAAGCTTGGACGCGTCTCCATGCAGATTTTTTTGGACCGTACAAAAACTTACATTTTCTAGTAATAATAGACGCAACCACTAAATGGATTGAAGCATTTACAATGCATAAGACCACAGCAACAAAGGTTATAAATAAATTTAGAGAAACTTTTGCTCGTTTTGGCATATGTCGTGAGGTTGTGTCCGATAATGGTCCACCATTTACAAGCAATGAGTTTAGAAATTTTCTTTCATCCAATGGAATTAAACAGACCTTTTCAGCTGCATATCATCAGTCATCTAATGGCGCTGCTGAAAATGCAGTAAAATTATGCAAAAGGGCAGTTAAGAAAGCTATACGGGAGAATGTAAGCATAGATGTAGCATTGAATAGTTACTTGCTCGCTTACAGAAATGGAGAGCACAGTACAACGGGTGAGACACCAGCTGTGCTGCTGCAGCGACGCTCACTGCGTTGCCGGCTCGACTTGCTGCGGCCGGATTACGGAGATCGTGTGCGAAATGCACAGGCACGGCAGGTCGAGGCGGCAGGCGGAGTGCACCGAGAGGTAGCAGTAGGTGATAAGGTATGGCTTCAGCAACACAAAAAACCGGATAAATGGACTGAAGGAGAGGTTGTAGATAGGCTTGGTTCGCGAAACTACACGGTGAGACAGGAGGGCGGACAGACAGTAAATATATATATATATATATATATATATATATATATATATATATCGATAGACACATCGATCAAATACGTCGCAGAACGACATTTTTTGATTTAAAAGTTCCTGATGCAGCCTTACCAGCATATTCACCGGAGCGCGGTACACCGGGGACCAGGCCGCCTGGCATGAGCTCGCCGCAGGCATGTAGGTTGCCCGTAGTAAATACCGACGAACCTAGCACTAGTCGAATTGGGGAACACGTAAGGAACCACCCAGCACAGCCAGATTCTCCACCCGCAGCTCCCAGGGAGGTTCGTCCGTATCCAAGACCAAAGATAAAGAGATACGGTTTTGATTTTGATTAGAATTAAGTGAATCGCTAAATTGTAAAAACAAAACTATGTGATATATAAGTGTAAGGGTGTAATGTTTATATGTAGGTAGTAGCAACTTTCATCTTGATACTCGAAGCAACTGTCAGTTTGAGTCACTTGGAAATAAACGTCGCATCCGAATAGTCTGACTTTCAATCTGAGTATCCCTGTGTTCCCGAAGTCTATCACAAATATATCTAACAAACCACGAACATTGGTACCGTCTCTTTCTACCATCCAGAAATTCAAGGATGCTGTCTCCCTCAGCGCGCCTAGCGACAGTCAGGTCACACTACAGAGCCAATGGGAGAGGACCACGAAAGGCAGCCATCTTGTTTGCCCGTCACGGCGCGAACGCATCTCACCACCACAGACCGCCGACCGCCGCGAGTAACGCCAGTGGCGTCCTGGGGTCTTGCCGTCGCCGCTTTCGGGCTAGCTCGGTGGAGCACAACCGCACCCTCCTTCTCTTCGGCGCCCACCCCGTGCTCCTTGGAGTGGGCTCAGCCAACGACTCTCCCAGTGGTGCGGTGCGTCCACCGCTGAGGAGACACCGAGCCGCTCGAGCAGCGCCGCGCGGGGGCAGGCGCCATTCGCCACCCGACCACGTGCTCCAGGCACTTCATCACCCCTGAGTCCGAGTGGGCTCCTCTAACGACTCGCCCTGTGGTGCGGTGCGTCCACAGCTGAGGGGACCCAGCCGCTCGAACTTCGCCACGCGGGGGCAGACGCTATTCGCCACCTGACCACGTGCTACTGACTTCATCACCCCTGGGTATCGTACCGAACATTATTTTTTTGCCGGCTTTTTTTATTTTTTATTTATTTGCTCCACAAACAGAGTGATATGTTACACATGATACATTAAAAAATCCCTTAAAAATAGTCAAACATATACTACTAAGCAGTGAACACGACATGCATTATAATAATATACAGAAAGTACACATCTAAAAATCACATCCGCTTTAGAATCAGTGCGCGTTAACACTTCTCAGTGTCGGCGTCCGTGTTAGGGGGCTCAATTAGGAACCTACTCTATTTTTATACCTTCTTGTATATTTGTGTTTATAATATACTTGTTTACTTGTATATATGATATGATATATATAATATATCTGGTTTTGATTTGGTTAGACAGAATTAGTACCCATCTTGTGACGTATCGTTAAGGACCCGGCCACGCTCACCGACTGATATACGCATGGCATTCACTTCTTTACCATACGTTACAACTGGCGTCACAGACAGCGTTGAAATGTCCCTCTGACATTCTTTCTTTAAAATAAAATAATTAAAATACATACCTATTACGGTTTCATGAGATACAGCCATGTGACAGACGGACGGACGAACGGACACCGGAGGCTTAATAATAGGGTTCCGTTGGCTCCATTCGGGTACCTTAACCTAACCCTAAATAGCACACATGCAGGCGTTGCGTGGACGGGGCGGGCCCGCAACAAGGCGCGGCGGCGGCGCTAGGCGGTCGCCCTCGATACCAGATTACAGGCGCGATATCGTATTTTACAGTTTTTCAGACGCCATATTTCTAGCTAGCCTGCGTCGTTACGTGTAATTTAATGGGCTACGAAGCTGTTGCACAATCTTTCATGCGGCCGGCGGACGGTCCTCGGAACTAGTCGCAACGAGGACATGACGTTTTAAAATGTTCTTCTTGACTTCTAGGATAAAGCTTTTTCGTAGCATTCCGGGTATATGCTGCAAGATAGATTTCAATGATTATTCATTCATAACTTTAGTAGAGCAAGGAAAAAATCGTTCCATAGATCCCTGGATCACTTAGGAACTCTATTAAGTTTTGTTTAAAAATTTTCCTAATCGGCGTTTAATATGTAATCTCAGAGCGATCGTTTATGATTTTTATTATATTTTGAGTATGTAATTTTTTTTATCAGCAACCGCGTCCTACATCTACAAAGTAGGCTGAAACTATCACATATAAAAGGCAAACCAAAAAATGTTAAACAGTTAAACTAACGAAACATTGAAATATTTTTAACCCAAGCAGGTATAATCGGTTTTCTATTATAATATGTAAAAAAGGTTGAAATAATAGTTCTTTCTTCTTCTGTTCGTTTTAAGTTAATAACTAAATAACTTTTAGTTTAGCCATACAAAAAAAATGCTAAATATAGTTTAGCTTCACCGGAGATGCCTTTGTATAGGTCGAAGTTGAAAAGTTGGCTGCTTTTTAGAACTCGTTAAAAGTTAGACACAAAATCAGACAAAGCGACTAAAGGACAGCGAAGAATGATGGATTATCTTTTGAATGGTAGCTCAATTTTTCATAATCTAGGCTAACGTAACTGATTCAAGAATAATGTTATGACGCGAAAAATATTAAATCTTCTTAAGATGAAGATGAGTCATTACTTTTATTGAAAATAGATACAACATTTTATCATACTTAGATGTATTTGATATTTTATTATAAAGCGATTGCAGGATTCATGACATTTATAATATTAATAAACCGTCTGCTATTGTAATTTTTAAAGATCATTGACACTTTTGACACATCCTGGCTGGAATGTGCACAAGATTTCCGCGGATTTCGTGACTTATCTCGTAGTTACTTCCCGCCACATATTATCTAGGGTATAATTTAAATTCAATGGATCAATAGAAATACTTACGTGACAGATCTAACCCAGTTCAGCTTCACGGTAACAAAGCAAGAGAATGAATAAAATTCCAAGAGAAAATAAAAGTGCTCATTGTAAAATTTATTACAGATTGCAAGTTGATAGGTTGGATCTTGGATGACGTGTTGAGCGGTACCACTTGGGTTGAGCGGGCTTCTACCGACCCAAAAAGACCCCGGAGAGCGCGATCATTTCCATGGTAGGTATGTAACTTCTGGCGCTGCACACCCTGAAGCTTGGCGAGCAGCTAGCCGTCCGCCCACGGCGGTGCTCGTCAGCTGGGCTGACCACCCAGACCAGAATCCCATGAGAAAATGAAATGAAAACACAACACAACAATCGATGGTGCTCAGAATTTTAACCATGGAACTACCCTAAAACTATTTCGCGCCTGCACTGAGCTAGTATTACTTATTCTGTGACGGAACTAAAAACATTGACAAGTAAGGAAGATCTGCCCCGTCTGGACCAACTGACCATCGACGTATCTCGATCGATAAGTTATACTATTAAATGGTAGAATATTTTATGCAACGTTATCCGGATTCATACAGGGACGCAAAACCATAATTAAGTCATCATAAATAATTCTACACCATGTCAATATTGCCACCAAAGTAATAAGATACACAAACAAAACATGTATTCAATAAATAAGAAGACAACCGGTGAGATTATAATGAGCCATAGTTTCTATCACCTTGTTTTACCAAATACAGTTAGGATGTACTCGAATTCTAAGTACAGAGACACCAGAGACGTGCACTTACTTCTAAAAATATTGGTTTTAAGTTATTTACATTTCAAAATATACAATCCTCATTGCTTGCAACTCAAAGCATCTAGTTGCGGTTGCTAGAGAAACAACCCTGTTGAAACGGAATCGAATTCGGCTGAAGACGTCCGAACTAGTCGCTGGCTGGCACTGTGAATAAGCAATCGACTCTCTCTGTAAACAGTCTGCGGACCGGAGACTCCGAGATAGTCTGCTCTAGAAGGAGCGTGAAAATTGTTCTGCAGTCATCACATGGCATGGGTTTATCATTGAATAATAATTCTGACAAGAGGGATCAGACGTCATCTTTAATCCGATTTAGGTACATCATCACATTTTGTCAAGTGTGTGTTCCGGCACGTATAAAGAATACGATTGGGCCGGCCCATTGCATTTGTTCATGTGCATGTCGTAAGATCCGAGCAAGGGATTCTTCGTTCGTGGTTTAGATTCACGTTAAACCTACCGTTTAACGTGAATCTAAACCACGAACTTCTTTACTTACTAGGTGGTAGGGTTAATCCCGCCCAGGTTGGTACCATCGCGTTGAATACACGTCACGTCACGTTTTGTCAGCTTCGGTAGCTCAGTGTGCGACGCCTTGCGATTCGATAAGCTGGGGAAGCACCGCTGAGCGCGGTTAGGTTCTGAGTTCCCATTTTATACCGTTGAGGCTGCCGGTAGTTCGGATTCCACGTAAAACTCTAGGTCCCCTTCCTTACTTACTAGGTGGTAGGGTTGATCCCGCTGGGTTGGTACCATCGCATTGAATGAACTATGGTCGAAGCGGCAATTAAAATTGTCCGTGTTTTCCATTCAGTTCCTCAAGGGTAATTTGAACAAGCTCAATAGCTTAGCGATAGTCCGCAAATCCGCTGGCATGGTGCCTGGCTGAGCGTGGTTTAGTGAGGCGAGGTATTTTTGGCTTTTCTGAACACCTTTTCATATTATATATTATATATTATAAGTAGTAGAAATTGAATATGTCCGCTGTGATACAAGATTGGCCTGATTGGAGCGGCAATTCTAGAATTATTTTTTCAGCAATTGTAAAAAATTGGTGTTTTTGTCAGAAAGTGCGACGGATGAAACCGTCTGTAGATCTGTTAGTCCCGGGCATCGACGGCATCTAAAAGCATTCGGAAATATGAAAGGAGTGCAACGAGTATCAGGCCGGCTAAACAGGGTATAAACGACCCTCTTAAATACGGAGATCGTCAATTTCAGTACTTAAGACCCCATTTGTAAACTTCGGGGGAAATGGGAATAGTGCTTTCCAAATCTCAGCAAAATGAAAGGGCTTTCCAATCTTTTCTTAAGTAAATCGGCTAGATTTATTGGTTGATTTGTCCCCGGAGGTAGAAAGGGAATAGCGGAATAACGAAAAACTCTTCGGAGCACTATTTATAGAACCGGTTCAGGCAGTCGAAATCCGAGGGTAGAAGTATGGTTGCAGTGCATTTAGGTTCTTGGACACCGCCAGATAATTTCCAATCGCATGATTCGTCTTTGGCACACGCTGTTAATGTGTTTGACTACCTATCCCATAAGTGCGAGCAATGTTTCATGTAGAAACGAAACGGAATGGAATGAAGTTTAATGAAATAGTATGGTGCAATTAGCCCAAAAAACAGCCTAACCTCAACATCCAAAGTAAAAGTATCATTCCTGCTCCAAATTGATATTCATTGTTCTTGGCTCCAAACATCTTCTTGCGAGGGATGATTTAGGATTGATGATGATTTACATTAAAATAAGGTCGCATTTAACATTCGACTCGGATAAGTTTTATTAATTCAAGTGGGTTTCTCCGTACCACAGGTTTATATGGCCTAGGCCTAGGCCTTTTCCCTTAAGAAGTAGCGCCCCTTGAGAGGGTGGTGAGGTTGTCGTTTCTTCAAGGGCTTATCACTAACATACCTGCCGCCACTAAAATCGCAATTTGATTTTAGAAAGCACAACTCTGTATAAAAAAAAAGTTTTCTCGTGATGATGTCATATTTTTCCAAAGATCTGTATAACCGAACAATTGCTACTTTACACCCTCCGTAACTATGGGACCGTTCACTTTAGCAAGATTATGCGACAGACGTTTTTGTGGGAATTGCACCATACTATAACTAACTAACGTATAGATGCCGGAAAATAACTAGAACCCTGGCAGGGCACCTCCACTCTGCGTGTTTCGCTCCACACCACCGCAGACATCCAAAAATCAACTTCTGCGTGTGTTAATTCATCTAGTCACTAGATTCTAGTGATTAATGTGAGCCACTATGTGAGCGAAAGCTTGCAGCTAGCGCACACAGGCTACTCTAGCCGCGCCGCTGCCGCACCCGCACCGCACCGCTACCGCCGTCCTGCCGCCACTCGGAAACTTCGATTTGCTATGCAATTCGAATAGAGGTGACTGGAGCCGCGATCTCAGACACGGAATATCACCGAGTGCTTCTGTCCTGTTCCTCTTCTTTTCAGATTATTGTGACTTATGACTAAAATATTACTTTGATTTCCCGAGTGAATTTTTTAAGTGTGCCTTCATGGTTGAATCTGAAACTATAAAGCTCAAAGGCGAAAAATACTTAAAGGAGACAAGGGGCCGATTTTGATAAAAATTAAAATGCATTATTAGATTTTTGAAATATTTCGAACAATTTGATAGTAAAGGCTTGGGTAATGTACGAATCAATCAACACTTTTATTTCCTTTTGTTTGCCGTATAACATTACTTCACAGAATGTGTTTCTTATAAGCCTAGTGCAACAATACAGGTGCGGTATTTTTCTCAAAATAAACGACTTCGATTCACGGATATAACAATATTACAAAAAAAACGAATTATCCGTTTTAGGTTAAATCAAAATTGGCCCCAAGACTCCTACGAAAGTTTTTCGCTAGCTCTTAGTTTCAGATTTGCCCATGAAGAGACACTTTAAAAAATATCCTTATCCATCCTTATATATCATCATTGATTATTTTTTACTACGTTTGTCTCGAATTGTACTCTTCAGTTTGATTAGTTACAGGGGCGGCTTTAGTCATTGCGAGGGCCCAGGCGAGTAGATATTTGCGAGACCCTTGACGTTTAGGAATGAGTTTTAATGCAAAGTTATGAATAAATAAACATAAAGTATTAAATTGTTGTTTTGGAAATAAACAAATAATAATAAATACATGGATAACAAATTATTATTTATCATGACAAACTAAGGTTCGATTTTGCGGCTTTCTCTGAGACTAAAATCATTAATTAAATCATTATAATTTAAGGAAAGGGCTACGTCATTTTCCTTTGAAATTTTAGCAAGCGCATGTGATGGTTTCCGCGATAACTACCAATATGAGAGCGCGAGTGGTGTGACGTTGGCGTTAGTTTTATATTGCGAGACGTACGGCGCGAAATTCAAATAAACATATTCGTGCCTAATATTTTTCGTTTAAGTTGTTGCGCTAGTGCGCGAGGCCCCTACAAGAGCGAGGCCCCGGGCGGTTGCCCTGCTCGCCACCCCCAAAGGCCGCCACTGAGTTGACTTAGGCCAGGTTACAGAAAGTTATTTCAGACTGAGAGATTTTCATTAGTTAACGGATTTTTTGTAGAATAGAATCCTTGGGCGAAATGCTAATCACAAAAAGTGATTTAATTTTGTCTGATCATACACTACTAGGTGGTAGAGTTTAAGCCCGCCCGGGTTGGTACCATCGCATTGGATGAAAAGATGGTCGAAGCGGCAATGAAAAATTGTCCGTGTTTTCCATCCAGTTCAATGTAGCCGTGCTCATAAAGGGAAGGTCCTGGCATGGCACCTAATTACTTCGGGAATGTGGTGTATTGGGCTAATATCATAACGGTAGTTGTGTGGTATTAGCCATCCATGTCAGGTCGCATAAAAAAAACAATGACTCGCTCTGCAACCGCGTTGTGAATCATAACTGTTGTTTTTACTTGGGGCCGTGTGCACCAAAGGACATCACCGTAATTTCATATTACGGCCACTTTTTCGTAATCACTAGAAGGCGCCTCTTCCCGCACTTTAATAGTAAGAATAAATATAATAATCATTTATTTACGAAATTACACATTCTTACAGGTCACATACAGCTTTGAGGGAAAAAAAAAATAATGGTGGGAAAAAAAAATGAAAATGCGAAAAAAAATAACTTAGAGGTCGTATTCCTAAGTTGGGGCTAATGAGGTCCTTGAGTCATATCTGGGTGGTGTCATACATTTCGGCGTGAAAGAGGTTGAAATGACTTTCAGGGGACGAGTGCGGTTGAGTGGGACGCCGCTCAGTCAGCATACCAATATAGTAATAATACTATTTAGGCTACTTGTGTAATTTGTTTTGAACAAAAATGTAAAATAAATTGTTTGGGGGTTTTTAAGCAAAAATACTACCAGGTATTGCATTAACAGTTCCCACCGGTTTTCTTGGTCATAAATAAATGGTCATTACCCTTTTGCTAAAGCTATTGCCAAGTATTTATAGCGTAGCTTATTTCAGATCGGTTGATAATTGCAAGCCCGCACTGGCTGAAGTGACAGAATATGGCCGGAATTTACGATTCTGAATTCAAGAGTTTGCTTTTAGAATAAACATTTGTTGGCCTAACAATGAAATTGTGATGAAAATTACCGTTGCTAAAGTTCTACAAGTACGAAGCCAGCTCGTATTTTGGGTTCTGCTGGATTTTAGCATTACGCAAACACCGCTGCCGTTATCTGTGGTCAGGGTGCTGATTCTGGGCATTCCGCTCCCAGAAATCAGGACTATTTCAGTCGTGAAAACAGCTTTTATAGCGGTCGTGAAGCGGGTTTCTCGACGGAAACATTCTGGAGCACGGTTTTTCGATGATTCGTGGTTTTCCGCCAAAATATAGGTTTGACAACCGCTATAAAAGCGGTTTTCTCCACTGAACGATTCCTGATTCCGGGTAGGAAATTACAAGAATAGACCTACTGTTATATCAATACATACGAACATTTCATTCGATTTTTCATCTAATGCAAAAACGCAATTTAGGTAATGCATTGCCACCAATATTTATGTCTTCATTAAACGCGTTTGTGGTCTAGCAGTTTGAGTCGCGCTTGTCGACCGGCAGGCGTAGGTTCGCTACCTGGTGGCTGCAACATTTTATTTTACTTACATGTTTAATCATTGCAGTTATTATTCACCAATAGGCGTTAAAACATAAGGTAGATATATAATATAGAACACCATGATTACGGTTTGAGGAACTGTAGACGAAATCCTGGTTAATGATAGTGGCGGGAATAGTAGAGATCAGTGACAATCATAAGAAGTCCAAATTATGTGGCTTGTCTCTCTGTCTGCTTATAACTTGAGAACCACTCAACCGATTTTAATGAGGTTTGTCTATCCATACTTAACTTCTTTACTATCCTTACTAATATCCCAACTAATATGATAAATGCGAAAGTGTGTTTGTTTGTTTGTCCGTCTTTCATACAGCAATAAACAATGGTGAGAAAAGAAAAATGTGGAGGGAAAAGGTTTATGGCTACTTTTTATTTAGAAAATATTCATCTTACCGAATTATTACATTCTTAGAAAAACGTGACCATTGCCACGAATATTATGAGTTATACGAGTGCCGCAGGTTTACATAATTGAATAGAGAAGGATTCACTTAACCGTGGTTTTTTTATATTATCGAAATTATCGGATTTTTACCTCCGTGTAGAAATATAAAATAATAATAATTATATGTAAAAAATGTATCTACACAAATATAAAAATCCGTGGACGGGCGATTTAGTATAACCTTCAAATGCCTGCTCTATTTAATTATGTAAGCCTGCCGCATCTAAGTATGATTTTATTGATTTTCCGATAAGTGATATGAAACTCGTAATAGCGACGTTATCACTTGTTTAACACGAAAAAGTAATTAGTATTAAAAACATTAAATCTGTTGGTAGGAGATTTTATGAGTATAGCCTAAACTGGCACCAAATTCCTTCGGGAATGGTGTTTGTTGGGCTTATATCATGACGGTGCGTGTGGTATGTATGTCCAGTGATATGAAAAAACTGCAAAAACCCAACCAGTCCATTTGCAAGATCGATTTTTTATTTTACACAGGGGATTGTACAAATAATATAGATATATAAGAAATAGATCAGTAGTTTCGCAAAAAAATATTGCATGTTGTTCCGAGCCAGAATTAAAAAATAACACCGTTCCCAGTGTAGAATACATTTGAGCATCACTGACTAGCGCGAGAGAAAAGTTATTGCATAGAAAACTTTTTCATTTGTACATTTTCACTCACTCGTTTCATTGGAGTGCGGCTCGAGCGCTACAAATTGTACCAACAATGAAATACCGATGCACAGTCGCCATTTTAGTCATTTATTTGCTGTCACTTTCTGCAGACAGGGAAGTTTTGGGCTGCCGGCGAGTAACTACATAGGACGGAGACCTATATAGGCATGGTGTGCAGAATATGTTAAGCATTTGGGATTTATTAAATATTCATTTTGAGCGTCTAAATTCAAAAAGTTAACGACATATCTTTTAAACGTGCACTTTCATTATGTGTAAACGGAATTATAGTCCAAATGTTAATCAGTTATTGTTTGCGTAATTGAAGCAAGAAATACATTAAACTGTTTTATGTGATTTCATTAAAAATCGTCCTTCCGATATATTTTTTGTGTTGGTATCAACAAAAATGAAAGGGGAAGACGAATTTTCGAAGCCGTACTTTCCTTACTTACTTTTTAACCGACTTTAAAAAAGGAGGAGGTTATCAATTCGACTGTATGTTTTTTTTTTATGTTTGTTACCTCATAACTTTTGCCTGGGTGAACCGATTTTGATGATTATTTTTTTTAATGAAAGCTAGTGCTTCCCAAGTGGTCCCATTTTAATTTGGTTAAGTTCTGACAATGATATCCATGAGAAAATCATATAAGTCTTAAATTTGCATTAAGATGTGCGCGACAAATGGACGAATAACTCAATATAACGCCAACCGATTTCGGTGATTCTTTTTTTATTGGAAAGGACGTGTACACATTAGTAAGTGTACTTCAGATTCACTAAAAATAAACAAATAAAAAAAAACAACAAAAAATAACCGACTTCAAAGAAAAAGCACTAAAAACTAAAAAATTATTGCCATTTTTGTAGTTACAATTTTTGTTATTTTTTGAGTCGGTGTCAGCCAAGGTTCTCTTGATTGGCGCAGCGCGTACCCGGCCCGAATGAGTAAATAATGAATAAGTATATATTTATTTGCTTTGAAAAATGAATAGGTTAATTTTCTTTTTTCTTACCATCAACTTTAATTTGTGCACTCAACGAGAGCCCTCAATAATTTCAATAATTTTTATTTATTTTATTTTATTTTATTCGGGAAATATACAGTTTTACAAATAAACATAGAAAAGAGCATAAAGAAAATGACATAGAACCAATGAAATTTCCACAAAAAAATAATATCATATAAAGATGGCGTTCAACATAAGACAGTAAAAAATAATAATAATCGAAATTAACAAAAGTTCAAAATAAAACAATTTTCAAAAGAGATTACACAGTTAGGAAACACAAAACATTATATTCATAACAGAAGCTTATACATATTCAAAGCTAAACCTAGTTAAATAGAAACAAAACCCTAAATTATGCATCAAATATGAAAATATATATATTTATAAACAAAGAAGAAAAAAAAAATATCCTTAATCATATGTATAAGCTATGTGTGTACATATTCCATACAAAAATGCACATCGCCCTCAGAATTTGTTCAGATATCATAATATATCAGCAGGTACTCATTGTAAGCACTGGCAATTCAAATACACACATTTCCCCCTTTAGACGTCTTCGGGTTGGTTTAAACTTTATTCTTTTCAGTGCGGAACAGTTAAGCAAAGAGCATAAATTATCAACAACCGGAAGTTAGATTAGAACCTCCGCGGCGCGACTCGTAAATTCCGGACGCGACTTAACAAGCTTAGTTTCCGAGGGCACTTTAGGCACATTTCGTTCGGATCCGTAAATCCTACATCCATACAATCACGCTGCAGCCATGGTGGGTAGAGCGATAGGTTCGGTTGAGGCTCACGAGGGGGAAAATCGCCCACAAAACACGGAATGAAATTAAGATGAGGCGAAAGAGGTGTTCTGTGATCGTACCGTACTTTTTTTTAAACTATATGTTTAAATGTATGTACGTATTTGTATGTCATTTATTTTAATAAATAAATCCTTATTTTTAGGTTAATTAATATTTTCTGTAATTAATTTTGTTTTACGTTTATTTTTTGCCCGCCACACTGCACCTTTCCTACATCTCTAAGGTTGAATTTTAGAGAAGTCCTTATGGCATTCATTTCCGCGTGTTTGTACCGTATGGCTGCAAACAAAATTTTTTTTCAAGCAATAAATGAATACATTTTAATTTCATTTCAAGTATATATCATGATGAACCCTAATCCGAGACGATACGCTGATCAATCATATGTTGGGTACAGTTTCAGCTTAGCCAAATAACTTAAAAGCAAATATGTGTCGTATAATGCGGAGTCTCAGATGTAAAACAGTTTTATAATAGGTTCTTACAAGTCGCTGTCAATGACAGTTCACAAACCTAGAAATCCTTTCGGCAAGGACTTTCCTACCTACCTATCCTACCTACCTACTGCGTCTAGACCTTTTGTTGCTTTTGTTGCACCTTGTTAATTTAATTTAGGCTATATACGAGTATATACATGTAATTTTATTTATATTAATTAAGGTTTTTTCTTCTTTTGTATTAATGTTATAGTTTTAATCAGCTTATTGTGCATAGTTTGTAAATTTTGTCACATGATTTTTCTAGATGCAATAATAAACGTTTCTTATTCTTATTCTTATTCTTATTCTATTGTGCAATTTAGGGGAAATGTAATAATAATGTGTTGTGGGGTTAGGTGGCACTATAGTCAAAATATAAGATTTGGACAAACCCTTCGCAGGCCCAATTTGTTTCATATACATAGTCCCTTAGTAATTATACATTATGTAATATTAAATTTAATCGCATGGATCTTTGTCCAATATCTGATAGAATGTAGTATCATTGAACCGCCTAGAGCCTTTACATGGTTGATCTGATTGGTCAAGTATGTCGTAGACAGTGAAAGTCATTACGTCTATTATTCGCCGGTATTATTCGACCACAGAGATGGAAGGTGGCTTTAAACGATCGGTTCAACACCTATTTGAAGCTAGGATTCCATCCGGACTCGGTGTCGATACGATCAGCAGGTCTATTCCTGGCATTCAGTAATCAGGAATCAGAAATCCGGAGTCTAGAAAACCACTTTAAGGTGGCCCATCCCGCTCATCTCCCCATACAAAAGGGGAAAGAAGATCACGCCCATATTTCTTGTTAGAGATCCAAAATTTTGCTCAAAATAGCTTTATTTGATCGAACTTGATGTCTGATGACCATTGGCATTGTAAAATCGTGTTTGGTTTGTAAGTTATAAGGTCCGAAAGTTCGAATTTTTCGCGCGTTTTATACAATAACTTTGGAGGTGGATTACGCAATGATATTTAAGAACATCTTAAAAAGATTAGTCATCAGACATAGCTTATTTAATCAATATTTTTGTTAGATTTTTGACTACAGCGGTCGTGGTTTACTTTTAGCTATAAATCGTTTTGAAATTAAATTTTTCGTAAATCTTACCAAATCATACAATATGCACATTGTCTTTTATGTGGACATGTTGCATCTTCCTCATCATGGAGCCTGATTATTCTTTGAAACAGAGAAGGTCCCAGAGCGCAACAGCACGGTTTTGTACCGTGCCCGCGAATGAGTTAGGGCCGCCGGGTTGGGCGACCTTAATAGCGATTTTCCAAGCGAATTTTTCGACGGAAAACTTTGTTTAATTAAAAAAAACTATGCTCCGGAATATTTTCGTCAAGAAAATCGCTTTGAAAACCGCTACAAAAGCGGTTTTCTAGACTCAGGATTCCTGATTACTGAATGCTAGGAATAGGCCCGCAGGACATTTGCAAGCTTTGCTAAATTACATGTTTTCATAATTTTGATCTAAAGTCCTGCACTATGTTGACTTTAGGCTATTCATGTAATTCACATGTGACTGTGAATTGATGCTTGTACAAAATTATACTCTTTGTATAATGTTTCTCTGATAACTTTTAATTCACTTATTTGTGTTATAAACCAGTTAAGTACATATCCGAATGGAGCAAAAGAAGTTTGATGTATAGTTACGCTTTAATCTAATCAACGTTCGTGATATGTATGTTTGTATAATCGACCGTGAAGTAAGGACACATTAAATTAAAAAAGAGCCCAGTAAGAACGCTTACGTTACGAATATACTGCATGAATATCCTTGGAATAAGCGACGTACCTGCTTAGTACGAAAAAGTATATTTTTACTCCAATCAACGGTTGTTTGCAAACACCCTAAAACTAGGGCGGCGAGCATTTCAAACATATCTTTTTTAAGGCACTATTGAGCAAAATTGCAGAAACATGGTTCCGAAATCCCTAAAAACAAAATATCGGGAGGTGGGGTCTCGTTACAACTCTCGAATCCAGTAACGAGTTCTTGTAGCGAGCCAGCATTCGAAAAAAGATAAGTTCTTTTTCGTATTTACGTCTGTTTGCTGCGAGCTCTTTCCGTTCGGGGTATTTTTATATAGCTTTAATAATGTTATTATATCCTATAATATAATAGACCTACAATACAGAGGTATATTATACAATACGCAAATATGTAATGAATATAAATAATGATTTTTTAAGTTTTGCCTCCATTGGTCTTTTTGGGAATTATACTTATATAATGGGTATGTTTGCCAGCGTCTCAGTCTAAGAGGCTTTACGTTATAAAGTAGATTAATATAGAAACAATAATTGAAGAGGGAAATAAAAATGTGGTATTAAATGATAAAAGTCATCAACTGGTTTGAATAAAATTAGGTTTTACACGTTACTTGATATAATAAGATAAAATATATTTTATCTTATGAAAAATTTTAAATAACTATAAATATTTTGAAATTATTAGTGGTCAGTATGTTTATGTATTATTATGAATGTTTATTGGAAGATAGATATCGAATTGTTGTAGACGTATCGTTTAAGAAGGGAATGATGGTGGTGATTTGTGATACAGCGGGCATGAGAATGATGTGTGGTCCTAATGGACCCCATGGACCTATTTTTATGATATTTTCATGAAAACTTTGGATTAGTCTAGCGGTTGATGCTGTGAAGTTAGTTAGCGATCGGATCAATAGATTTATTTTCGTTTTTTTTTATTGGCGAGCAAAACACATTCAAATCGCAGGGCGAGCCCGGAACGAATTTGTCTCAGTATCGTCAAATAATACTCAATTCTGAATTATCATCCCATACTTCGGCACTTCGTGCACTACTACGGGATGACAGAACGAATTGCGTTCTTCTGTGGCATATGTCAGTTTTAAATTTCGCGAAATAACCCGTGAGAAGCCGGGGCGGGTCGCTAGTCGCATCCATAAAACGATTATTATAATTGCATCTAAAAAACAAACTTAAAGCACTGCAGATTAAAATGGCCTACGAGAGTCACCATAACACTACGTTACAACTATTTACGGGGTTTGTAAACACACCCACAGACCAATACCTTATTATTTATAGTACTAAAATTGAGATTTGTGAATTTTAGTGGAATTCAGTGGCCTTTCGCCCTTGCACGAAGAAATATATTTATGTACTATCTATTATGTGGGTTAGCCACGTAATAATATCTCAAACAAAGCGTGAGCAAAATGGAGGCGCGCCAATTCATAAGTGAAAGTGACTTCGTACTTTTTTGAAACGGGTGCCCTTTTGTTGAAAATTGCTCGGCACATGTACGGTGACGTCGCCAGTATAACGGTTAGTGGCTCATAAAATAACTTTGAATGAATAATTGTTATACATTCACCTTCCACCAATTTGCCCCCAAAATATCTTCAGTTAAAAACGTTTATATGTGGACACGTTTGAATAGTAACATCAAACATGTGAGAGAAATACCTTTTTAGGGTTCCGTACCCAAAGGGTGCTAACGGAAACCTATTACTTAACCTCCGCTGACCGTCCGTCCATCCGTCTGTCACAGGGCTGTATCTTATGAACCATTATAGGTAGGCAGCTGAAATTTGCACAGAATGTGTATTTATTTTGCCGCTATAACAACAAAAAAAAAATGAAGAATCATACAAAAACGTGTTTTTTTATGGTACGTGGTACGGAACCCTTCGAGTGCAAGTCCGACTCGCTCCTCGGCGGTTCTTTTTTACATTTGGCGCGGAAACGCTCTAGCGCAGAAAAGAACATTTGTAAATTCATGGACGCATTCACGGATTTCTGCATGCTGTTACGCAGTTATGTCGTTGCTCGATTTTCGCCTATCGAGGTTGGTACGGCTGAGCTGAAAGCTACTACAGAAGATCACGAAAGCTTTCAGTGAACGACCCTCGTAGACTAGGAGGTCGCGACAAAAATGGCAACGAGAACGTAAATGGGTAAAGACCAACCTTCTGAAGCAAATTGTGTCAGTCTGCCTGCGCCGAGTGGTTACGTAGATAAGGCGCCTGAAAAAGAAGTTATGGTGACAAAAAATATATATGATAAGGTGCAAATAGCAAAGCATGAAATTATCGGTACATACTTGCATAACAATACCAAAACCAAAAAAATCTCTGGTTGCATTTCCTAGTTATAAGCGATTTAGGTTACAGATATAACTTTAGTATAGATATAATTTAAGTATTTCATTAATAAGTCCACTGTTTATTGTGGTATACATAATAGGTATCAACATTTCTAGATTATCAGTATATTCATTAGCAGGTACATACCAACATCTATTATATATAGCCAATCTAGATAATGCAACCACTTGGCGCAGGCAGACCGACATATTTAGCATCAGAGGGTTGGTCTCTAACGTGTGAACCCATATTCAGCCCTAACCTAATCTAACCTTTTTAGGTTAGGTTAGGTTAACCTTATAGTGACCAAAAGTGTCGTGGCCTCCCGGAATATCGCGAGTGGCGGCTCGAGGTGCATTGTATCTCGAGTGACTGACAGCGCCCTCTGCGCCCGCGGCCGCTCCTGTCGGTGCCAGCCAACGAGTAAAAGGACGGGAGTGACGACCGAACCATTTTTATTTATTCATATAGCCTTCCGTATAGCGGCTGATCCGATGGCAGCGCCGTCCTGTCAGTTCTGTTAAAAAATCGCTCTTGTTTTATGCAACCTGACATGGATTGCTAATACCACGCAATTACCGTTATGAAATTAGCCCAGTACACCACATTTCTGAAAGAATTAGGTGCAATGCCAGGACCATCCCTTTGCGGGCACGGCTACATTGAACTGGATGGAAAACACGGACATTTTTTCATCCAATGCGATGGTACTAATCCGGGCGGGCTTTAACCCTACCTATAGGGGAAGAGGACTTACATTTTTACATTGATTCCGAACCATTGAGCAGCTCACACTTTGTGACGAAATGCTCTTATCTCACTCAGAAAGAGAATGAAAGTGGTGCGTGAACGGGGCGCGGCAGAAGAACGAAGTCAAGTATCGTTTGGTTTTCAAAAGCTTCATTTCAATCACATAAGGGTGCTCTGATACTGTGCGGTGGGTGCTCCGGATATAGGTAGGATGGGCAGGAATAAGGAATACAAACTCCACATAGAAGCGCCATGATACTACTTGTAGAAACAACGAGAGACCATATAAACCATCTGTGGCTCAGAGTGGGCAGTCTGAGTTCTCACCGAAATTGGCGTTTACGGCAAACCGATCGACTGGCGTTTTCTCCAAACTCCATACAAGTTTTTACTAGATATTCTGTGGTTTTACTTCTTCAATCTGTCAAAGTCAAACGCGGACTTCCGATTTGTATGAAAACGCGGAGTGGACGTAAACGGCAACGTCGACGTATTTACGGCAACGTTGAGTAAGCTGTCAAATCAAGCTCGGACTCGCAAATGTTAGTTCGCTTAACGCCCGCTGCGCGCGCTCTCCAATTTCTCCATACATTTGAAAACGCCAGTCGATCGGTTTGCCGTAACGCCAATTTAGGTGACAACTGACTACCGGCTACTACAAGCTAACGGTGAGAGTTCCGTCTGCAACAAGACGTTCGATTTTGATGGCGCTGTTTTAAGTCCAAGGACTCCAACAGGTACTGGGGATGCAATTTTGGCGCAACATTTACAATTTACTTACCTAAATTTAGGTGCCACACATTAGGGAAGTAATGTTAGTAAACACTTGAGGTTGGTACACCCAGGGTGGCACTAAGTACCGCAGATTACGGCAGTAAGAATGGGTGGGAAACACAGGTTTTTTAAGGTTTCGATTAAGGAACTGAGTTGAGAATGAACAATCTCAGATTATATAGTTCGTAATATTGATATGAAATCTTACGAAAGACCATAGGATTTACCGAGTTCATGTGCGTCGGTTTTTGCCATTGGGCGATCGAGTTTGATATTTGCGGCGACAGTAATTATCTGAATTATGTGGTTATCTACGGAACCGTTCACACTCTAGATAATTTATCACAATTCCATTTTTGGAAGTTATCGTATTAATTTTCGGGTTCCGCAGTAAAATCAGGAATACCAAAAATGCGGTTACAGTGTCCGACAGTGTTTCTATCCGATTTATCTAGTAGGAATGTTCATAATAGGCAGCGAACATTCACTGATAACAGGTATAAAGTTTAAATTAACTTCCATAATAACGATTTCTCTCAAAGCGAAATTGTCGTTGCATGTTGGATTTGAGATGTTATTTATTTAATACAAAGATTAGATAAATGGGAGGAAGAAAATTAAATTATAAGGCCATCGATATAATAACTGCGATTTGGCATTGCTTTCTTCTTTATATATGGTACTTCACATATTTTTCCAAACGTTCAGACAATATTACGACATTAAAGTATTCGTAATCGTGTTTGATGTTGCCGGAACCAGAAACTCACTTTACGGAATTGGAAACGGGTAAGTCTTCGTTGCATGTATCACGTTGACGCAGGATGCAAACAGACTAATACAATCTCCTTAACGTATGCTCAGTACTCCTGGCGCGGCGGGTCTACCGGAGGAATAGGAGGGTAGGAAGCCGCCGCCACCGCGGCCGCTTCCTCCTCCCGCCGCCGCGCCGCCTCTGCGCCGCCATGTCGCGAGTGGCCACGTAGAGTGCCGCATGGTGCACAAACTGCATACACTTGGCCTCCGACTTCATCCAATAACATCTGGTGGTGCGTCCACACCAGTCAATCGCGCGAGCAGAATTATATTTTTTTGTTTCAGAATTGCAGCGTGCGGGATTTTTTATCCTAAATGGGATTATTTATCTGTGGCTTTTATGTATGGTTTTACATCGGAATTATTTTGTTGCTCGATGAATTTGAACATTCTTAAGGTACCCGTGCACGAGCAACTAAAGTTGCTCAACTTGCAGCAATGTCTATCTATTTCGTTGTCACGACAACATCCAGCAATCTCCGGCAACATGATTTATGGTCAAGTATGGAACCATTCATGGAGCAATTAATTGCCCCCATGTGGCGAGCAAGTGCACGGATACGTTGCAATTCAATAAACAACTCACCTGCGACACGAAAAGTATGGCGCGATGTGGAGCAATATCGCTTCATATCGCTGGGCCATAGCCTGCTGTATTGTTTTGCGTTTGAGTGTGTGTTACAAGCCGTGAAGTAGAAATTCGGTACGTCGAGTCGTAGGCCTACACGCAGGTAGCTCCGACATTGTACCGGCCCGCCTTTCAGTATGCTTAGTGCCGCCAGCTATGAAGTGCGCTTGATTCGTTCGTTCGTGATTTGACTCAAATGTGTTGATTTGGTTGTTATTATGTAAATAAGTGGTGTTTCTACAAGCAGTGAACCTCTAAAAATCACACACAAGAAAGTTAGTGAAGTGTGTGCGCCAAAATATGTGTGACAGTGACTGGATTTAAATGTTTCCGAGTACCTATAGTCCCATTCTGTTAAATAAAAGAGCTAGTTTAGTTATATATAATTTAGGTGGTTTTATTTTGTTTAAGAATTATTTTGTTTCACACTATATGCATTATTTGATTAAATAAGATTAGATTTATATAATAAAGAAGAGTTTTTAATGTAGAATTCTATATATAATGTCGATATCTATTCTGAAAGTTCAATGTAGCAGCATATTTAAGTGAAAACGTATTTAGACATGGCAACAGATTAAACGATAAAGATATGTATTTTAAAATGACTCCTTCCTGAAGCTTCATATACCTTCGTACATATTAAACATATTGAACTAGACATATTACATTATCATTAGTCAAGCTCAACACAGCAAATAGTATTTAGGAGCTATCCCAGGGCCTGCCTTAATCGCGGAAAATTGTCATTGATAAATATGTAGTAGATATGAATTTCCTTGTGTTTGAGGCAGGTTCTATTACATAAAGAAATTATGCCATTTTTGTAGATATATCTAGCAAATATGATGTCCTCTATATTTTTCTACTAAATAATGTTTACTAATGAAAACATTAATTTAAGTGATGACATGTACAGTTGTATATGTTTGCAGATTATATGTAGTAAATATTATATTTTTTGTGTCTTAGGTAGTTGCGTCAATAATTGAAAATGAATGTTTGAATATCTATCTATGTTTGGAGATATTTGTGCTTAGAAAATAAGAACCAATAAACTAAATATAAATAATACATATATTTTATTTTAGCTCCACTCTGAAAGTAATGCACATTTTTCACAGTAACAAATTAATTATAACGTATTAATAAAATGATTAATTTGTTACATTAATTCCAATCACGAAATAGCAAACAATTTATGATCATTCACTCATAAAAACTATTGCTAAAAGATACAGTTACATTAATTAAGTAAGAAAAGGCTAATTAGTACCTAGAACAAGGCTAGAATCAGCGTCTTTCGATAATATTTTGACCTCAGCTCGATAAGATAGAAAGAGCCTTCATACAAAGCTAAGATATCGGTAGGCCTACCACTACCTGAAAATGGGACGCTGCTAATCCTACTTCACGGCTTGTAACACACACACAAACACAAAACAATACAGCAGGCTATGGCTGGGCTAATCGAAAATGTATTGGGGTTGCTCTGCTCTATAATGCTCGATCTATTCCTCCAGTACGTTGGGAAACAGTTACCCAGCAATTAATTGCCTCAAAAATTGCCCGTAAGAATATCGGGCCAGCAACTTAGATGAACTAAGGCCAGCAATACTACATTTAAAACGCGAGAATTGACATTTTGGTTTCTTGTTTCAGTAGCAGACAACCGTTATATCTGTCTGTGTCTTCACGATTTTGCTTTGTTTTCTTAAATTCTTAAATGAATAAAAAAACACCAATTTGAAAAACATGTTGTTCTTACACATTTTATTTCATATGTTGTTTAAGCCATAAAAAAATGCTGGATTATACAAAAACGTGCGGTCCGAGCTATTCGTTGGTTGTTATTTACCACATTACAAGAAAATTGGAACACTTCTTTTTAAAATGGTAAGTAAACTACGTTTGTATGGGGAGCGTGATTTTCTGGAACTTACAGGCCCACCTTAACTTCTATACAAACGTAATATATATATATATATAATGAAATTAGTTGTTGCATTACCTAACGATTCTCTCGTTTCCTCAGTATGTACAAGTTAGTTTGAAGCAATGCACGCCTGAATGCTTTCTACAGAAGAGATGTAATTCTCATATTGCGACTCGAATTTGTGAGTTTATTTCATAAGCGCAGCTTCTATATTTTATCTGTGGTATGGATAAATATAAGCCAAACATGTTTTAGTCCAGAAGAGGTATGTTTTAAATATTTGCGCAGCGTAATAGCGGGCCAAATTTTATTTTATAAATAAGATATTAAAATGTATTGGTGATGTTGAAAATCGCGTTCGAATCTCGTGTTCACTGGTACATCTCTTTAATTAACTTGTAAAGTCTCAACTGAAACAGCCGTGAGAATCTCTAGAAAAGCTACGGGTCTAGATTTCTTAGGGCAGGAAAAATTCCGTAGAGTTTACGGTAGGCTTTTCTTCCACAGATATATTCTGCTGCTTTCGGGCTGGGGGAGAAGCCCCAGCCCGAAAGCAGCAGGCATCTCCTCCGGCGCTCCTGCACCTGGCCAGAAGGTTTTTTTTCGTCACGATATTAAAACTAACTAAGGATTTTTCACATTCAGATATCCGGCGAACACCATGTACACCGAGCACTATCTCGTTTTATATTTACTCATTTGTACTATGAAAGTAAGTCGCTCTTATAATTGATTGTAACTTATAGGTAGGTTATCTAGAGTCGACATAGAAATGAGAAATAAAACTTTTAAAAAGAACTACTTATATTAAAGTTCATGGTTGGACTGGAACTATACGTATTTTTTACTCCTCGCACTGATCTTAAAAACACGGTCTTAAAAAATTGTAAAAAGCTTGTGGTTTAAAATAATAAATACATTATTTTGTGCATAAAAACTTAAAGATTTTTACTTTAACATACGTTACTTTATTAATTTTTAATTTTCAGGCATTATCAATATTTGTATGTCATATCATTATTGAACTACACTTGCGTTCAGAACAATGTCAGTGCCTATGCATACTCACAATGGACATTTATAGTTGTCTACATAATGGAAAAATACTCGTTTCAAGGAACAAACCGTCAAAATTCTTCTAGAAATAAAACAACAAACCACGAAAATTCGTACCGTCTCTTTCTACCACTCAGCAATTAAATGATGCTGTCTCCCTCATGCGCATGCGCCTAGCGACATTACAGAGCCAATGAGAGAGGACCACGACGGCAGCCATCTTGTTGTTCGCCCGCCACGGTGCGTGGACTTCTCGCCGCGACAGATTGCCGACCGCCACGAATAACGCCAGTTGCGTCCCGGGGTCTCACCGTCGTTGCTTTCGAGCTGGCTCGGTGGAGCACAACCGCACCCTCCGTCTCTTCGGCGCCCACCCCGTGTTCCTTGGAGTGGGCTCCGCCAATGACTCGCCCTTTGGTGCGTCCACCGCTGAGGAGACACCGAGCCGCTCGAGCATCGCCGCGCGGGGGCAGGCGCCATTCGCCGCCGACCACGTGCTCCAGGCGCTTCATCACCACGAGGTACCGTACCGAACCTTGTTTTTTCCGGCTTTAGAGTCAGTGCGCGTAACACTTCTCAGTGTCGTCGTTAGTATTAGCGGCCCCAATTAGGAACCTACTCTATTTCTTTACCTACTTGTATATTTGTTTTTATGCTCGTCCGAGAACATTGGTTGTTGGTTCTGTTTGTATATATTTAATCATTCATAATACATGGTGCATTAATTTAATTTGTCTGGTTTTGATTTGATTAGACAGAATAAGTACCCATCATGTGAGGTATGGTTAAGGACCCGGCCCCGCTCACCGACTGATATCCGCATAGCATTCACTTTTTAACCATACGTAACTGGCGTCACGCACAGCGTTGAAATGTCCCTCAGACATCCTTCCATAAAAAAAACTAATAATTTAAATCCATACCATTACAGTATTTGAAAACCCACTGTACGCTATTTAACTTTGCGCGTCGTCCCCCCGAGCCATCGCAGAAGTTCCGAGGGATTTCCGTGAGCACAGCGCTCGTGCGAGCTGTAATACCAATGTAAACCTTCTGCTCAATTTCTCGTTATGGGGGATCAAGGGTCCTATCCTTCGATCTGCCTGTAGGTAGGAAGTGGGACTGTTTCAAACACTTTTCGATGAGAGAATATATTCATTGACCCGGTGAGCGTAGTCGGTGCACCTATATTAATATAAAATACTTGTTTTATCTTAATGCTCTATTTTTTTCCTACGCTGAAAAAATATCAGTGAATCTAACTGTAATTCCGATGATAATTGCAAAGTAAAAATAGACTTTGTGAAAACAGTTATCCTTAAACATTAAATGTTACTGTGCATTTTAATTGTTTTTTACTTGGTGCCATAACGGTTTTCTCCTACTGATTTCCTAACTGTGTGAAAACGGCATCTAGCTTTAGTATTTTTTCATTCTTACTTCAAAACGTAAGTAAGAATTAAAATACTAAAGCTAATACTAAATTCAGAGAACGGTAAAAAGTCTAATTGTTAAAATGTGTGTACCTCTAGAAACTGGGCAGTTATACACCTTCTTTGTTGTCACACGTAATGTTCAATCAGTTAAGATAACCGTTTAGAAATCATGTAATATATCTCATGGATTATTTTCCATATTGGCTAAAATAACTGATTAATATTAACTGTTCGTGCTAATTTCCAACCGTGATATAATTGTAATGAGAAACAATTTACCATAAATTACTGCATTTTAACTATGCTAAAACAGAGAACAGTTGGGAATGTTTTTTTTTTAGTGTATATACTTAATTTTCCACGATTGGCGTTAACGAATGACGAAGATTAAACGTTTAGATTAAAAGTAAAGATTAAAACGTGTCTATGACCAACAAAAGGTAGCGAAATTACTGGGAAAATTCAGACACATTTTTATGGCCTATTAGACCATTATTAATGTATTAATTATTGCCTAGACTGCACTCGTGTACGGAAAATAACTAAATAAATTATATTACATTACTAAATACGCACCTATAAAATTTTATGCAAATTCAAAAAGGCGTATATCATGGATACAAAAAAATCAAAACGTACGGAATTAGCTCTTAGGTGATTTTATTTAATGTGCAAAATATCATAAAAATATTTCCAACGTGACTGAGGAAACAGGCACGAGCCATTGGATGGAACTTGATCACGTCATTATCCTCTTATGCCTCAGAGTTCTTAGAGTAAGTAACTTAGGAGTAGGCAACGGGAAACAGTAACAATGTCAGGTTATATCCTACTGTTTGCCGGATGTTTTACGATTCGTCAGTATGGCGCTGTCTTCAAAGGAATAGACTACAAATTCAGTAGGATTCAATGTTATACATGCACATGATACAATGTAAATGCAGCAATGTATGTAAGTATGTACATTTTCAATATTGTAACCACGGAGATCGACGATAATGGTGTTGTCTCTACAATAAACAGAAGATACAAAAAATCTTCTTAATAATGTTAAACCCAAGAACTTATTTAACGGTCTTGAACCTAGCAAACTACAAGCATATACAACATTCCTTTTTCGCTTTAAAATTGTAGTACCTGTAGATAATTCATAATAATATATATTTGAGCACAGTTTAAATAAAATCCTAAGTGCATCTATTTCGTTGGTACCCATTAGTCATTCACTTAAATTTGACTTTCGGGGTTGCTACCATTGAGAAATAACAAAACTTTGTCTTTAAATTATCGGCGAGTGCGTAAGTTTCGAAGTGTTTTTCTTCTCTGGCCACTAAGGGTTTTCGGTTATTGAATCTTACATTTTTTGGGCCCTGGTTGAGAGCAGGCCACAGTCAGGTTTATGCGAGTGGCAACGAAATCAAAATTTAAGCTGAATATATATGTGTTTTTAATATTGCAAGAGCAACCGACTTGCTATTGGATTATTTAAATTTTAGATATATTACGCAAGAACGATTTTTTTGCCCTAGAATTATATCTGACTTATGATGAATATTCCTATTTAGTGGCGTTTAGAATGATGTTTAATTACAACTTTAATAAAAGCCACTTTTCTGTGTTTTAACAAGTCATCGTGAAGTCTTTAATTTTTCTTCATCTAGTTTCCATCTTAGACGTCGTATACTATGATACCCACCAATTAGGATTATACCTACAGCACATTCAAAAAACAGGGTGTTGCAATGGGCACTACTTTTTCGTGTTCGTAATCCTCATGTATTTCCAAGACCTAAAAGTTTTTTTTCTGAAGAGGAAGCTACCGAGATATGAATTTATGAAATTTATGTTTTCGTCTAGTGTAATTTAACGCGATGTTCTAACCGTGCATGGGAAGGTCTTGGCATGACACGTGGCCTGTCAGGCTAATGTCACGACAGTAGGTGTGATATTAGCCATCTATGAGCATAATTATATACAACGTTCCCACGTTCTTATGAAGAATCTAATCTTTTATTCATTAATTTTTAATTCATACATTTTTTCATTTTGATTTTACTTTAATTGTGATTAAAATTGTTTTATTGTTTTATAGCTAAAATTATTTTTCTTTTTATAAATTTGTACATATGCAAACTTTATAACCATATGGGTGCAAAATTGTCTGAAATAAACCATTTTATTATTATTATTATTATTATTTATTATTATTATTATTAACACTAAATTAATGAATTATTTTGTATGGAAAGTCAAACTTTTTATTTAGAGAATATTCAGAAGTAAGTTATTAAACTTTTTGTTCATTTCAATCCCATTAATTATTTTCCAACTTTTATGTATTGGCCGTTGCAACATCATGTATAATCTCTTTTAACAGAAATTTTAAACATTCAAACATAAAATGATTCGGTATATCCCTACCTAACCGACCTGCTATTCGCTCCGTATCGAAAATAGTTTTGTACGAGTCAAATATTTTCAACGAGATAAAATATTTTTATCCGTAGAATTTCCATTTGCAGTAGAAAAAATATATCTGTATTCTCGATCTATCTATAAACAAATAAAAATTCACTAGGTTCGTTAGTTTTTGAGGTCCTCGTGCTGTTATCGAATATTCATAACGCCAAGCTTAACGGAACATTGACGAGCATTCAATAGATTTCACTCCCCGTTCATAGTCCGAATTTTTCGTGACAGGCTTCGAAAATATGGAATATTCAGGAAAGAGCCCCGCAATTTGCGCACGGCCGAGAGTTGACTGGCAGAGCTTCGTATTTTTTTGCACGCTTTTATGGTTCCGTGGAAATAATCTATTATAGGATTACCAATTTCTCTGTTAGTATATCCAAATGTACCTGCCGTATTCTATTGTTACATGAAAACTGAATTTTACAGCTAACAAGCTCGCACAAAAGCAAGGACACTATATGAAGGTTGCTTTTCAGGGTTCCGTATACAAAGGGTACAAACATAACCCTATTACTGAGCCTCCGCTGTTCGCTCGCCCGTCCGTCCGTCCGTCCGCCTGTCACAGGGCTTTATCTCATCAACCGTAATAGATAGGCAGCTGAAATTTTCACAGAATGTATATTTATTTTGCCGCTATAGCAACAAATAGGTTAAATAAAAAAAAATCATGTTTTTTTTTGTTATTTTTATTTAATGGCTGGAACCCTTCGTGTGCGAGTTCAACTCGCACTTAGCCGGTTTTTTTATTTTATTATGCAACCTGACATGGATGGCCAATAGCACCATACAACCGTTATGATATTAGTCTAACACACAAAATTCCCAACGGAATTAGGTGCCATGCCAGGATCTTCCCTTTAAGAGCACGCCTACATTGAACCGGATATAAAACACGGACAATTTTTCATTGCCGCTTCAACCATAGTTTAAACTGATGCGGTGGTACCAACCCGGGCGGGCTTAACCCTACCACCTAGTAGGGGAAGGGGACCTACAGTTTTACATGGGTTCCGAATAATGGAACAGCTCGCATTCGTAACGAAATGCACTTATCCAACTCAGAAAGCGAAAGAAAGTGGTGCATGACCGGGCGAGGATTTGAACCCAGACCTTTCGGATGAAAGGCAAGTCCTCTAGGCCCTAGGCCACGAACTGTTAAAACAATTGAATGAGCATACATGTGGATAAAATAATCACATGCCATTTGAAATCGTTCTGAATTCACGGTCGCAGTTGCCATACATTCAAGTCCCGTGACAAAAATGTATTTAATAATAATAATAACATTCATTATTTATTGTACACATTTAACAATGGTTACAAAAGGCCCAAGGGCATTTCTACCTACCAATCTGGTATTTGAATGTCGATTATTTTTTTTTTTCTAAAAACGAGTATGGTGGTTTATGCATTTGAATGTTAGAGTATAACTGTCAATTAAGGTAAAATACAAAAAAATTGGAAGGATGCAGTTCGTCAAAAAAGTTATCTTAAACTAACCAATTTCATACTCATACGATAGAGTCAACAAAAAGCGAGTGTGAGACAAGTTCAAGAAATCTATGGACACATTTATGAAGGATACATATTATAATAACAAAAAATCTTCGCTTTAGTACATCGTATTATGTGAAGTTGAATGCTCACCAGAACTCAAGAATTTAAATTTAAATGTCAGTGGTGTATGCTGTTGACAATAAAGGGTTGTCTTCATTGCACGGTTATGACCAAACCGACTTTCAACAAGAGTGGCTCGGTTGTCAATCGCCGATTGATTTAATGAGAGGCGGGTGTGAGAAAAATACATAAATAAATCCACGGATAATTACCTTCAAGAATTTAAATTATGAGAACCAAAATTCTCGACACTAGGACATTTAAAAGGAGCAGTTAAACTCATACGTTCAGTTATTTGTTGAGTGCACATATTTTCATATTATTTCATTAGCCGCAAATATTATGGGTGACGTATCTACTGCATGTATAATGGCTGGACTCTGGCACCTTTCCTTTAGAAACGAGCTGGAACCCTGCCTCAGGGCCAGTTTCGAAACTATGGCATTCAAAATGGAAGCATCCCAAAACATCAAAACAATCTACATTCGTTGAATTTGTCTCAAATAACCGTATTCCTAATCGAATTCGTCGAAGACGTCGAGCGGCTCGTAGCCTAGTTGAGCGGCTCGTAGCCTAGTGGCGCGGGGACTGGCCTAGCGTACCAGAGACCTGGGTTCAATACCGACATGCACCACTGTCTGTCTCTTTCCGAGTTCGATAAGTGCATTTTCATCACGAATGCGAGCTGCTCCATGGTTCGGAATCCATGTAAAACTGTAGGTCCCCTTCCCCTACTATGTGGTAGGGTTTAAGCCCGCCCGGGTTGGTACCATCGCATTGGATGAAAAGATGGTCGAAGCGGCAATTAAAAATTGTCCGTGTTTTCCATCCAGTTCTTCTTCAGTCTACTTCAGCGAATTGTTTTTTCATCATCCATAGTACACTGAACTCGGATTTGTCATATTTTATCATTATCAGGTTAAGTAATCCCAGCAAAGAAGAACCGGCAAGAAACTCCGCTGGTATTTGTTTTAACGTCTAAATAAGATATTCAAGGTATTGGAAATTGGTACTGTTTTGTGTTATTAACTTTTATGTTTTTTTTAATATTAAAAGTAATTATTTACTTTTCGTTATGTAAGGAAAACACAGGTAAAAAGCATTAAATTAATATGTGGTGCGTATACGTTGATGTGATTTTCTAGTTAGCCGCAGTCTCTTTAACAATATCAATCTTTCGATTTGATGTTGAACAAGGAAGGAAATGCTGGCGCCATACGTAGCCCTGAGTCATTTTGCTTTTGAGACCATCTGGCCGCAAATTTCGTTCGGTAGCTCAGTGGCGTGACGTCTTGCCGTTCTAAAAGCCGGGTGAAGCAACTCTGAGCGCGTTTGGGTTTTAGATGGGTGACAAATTTCGATCGTTGAGGCTAGCCGTGGTTTGGATTCCACGTAAAATCTGTGGGCCCCTTTCCTTACTACCCTATCAGGATTGATCCCGCCCGGGTATGTACCATGTCATTGAATGAACTATGGTCGAAGCGGAAATGAAAATTGTCCGTGTTTTCCATCCAGTTCAATGTAGCCGCCAAACTTAAGGCGCTAGAAATAGTCGACTACTCGCGCCATACGAACGCACCTTTAAACAAATGTAATAATATGTAGTGAAACGCCTCAGCAAGTCCAAATAGAACTCCAGACTGATAATTGATTTTTTTATTCCATCATTTATTTAAATAATAATAATGATAAAAAAGTCGATTTTTCACATTAGAAATCTGAAAGTAATATGATTTCTAGATATAAGCAAAAACAGCATATAATAAACAAGTATTTTATAAACAAATAATTCCATTTGGTTTTAGATTTCTACATGTAGTCAAAAAAGTTCGGTAATAGACACCGTTTCTGCAATGTATTTATATAGAAAAAGGAAACGTACATTAACGAAAATAAATTTAAAAATTAATTGATAGACAAGGAATCATATATTGTAAGAATAAGAGTAAGAATAATCGTCAGACTTAGTTAACTTGGGGTGCCTCGTCTAACTTAGCGATTTGGCCGGGCTTACATAAAACGCTCTTGAGACAAGGGCATACAGTACACGGGCGACCTTTAGAGGCACATTTGAGTTACGTGCGAACTATATTGCGTTACGGACGGACGTTTGACACTGATGCCTATATTCTTTTCATGAAGAAAAAGACAAGCGAAGATAGAGACAGCTAACGGTTTTACCATTTTGGCCGGAAAGTTAAATTGATACTTGTTCCGATATGTCCAATAAGATTATTAAAATTGCATCGCAGTCATTGTCAATATTGCGGTAATTAATTACATTTACAAACAAGAGGGTTATATCAAGTGATTAATATGATTTTAATTAATATTATTAATTAAATAAGCATAGCTAATATAGCTATATTAACAAAGGACTTTCGGAATAATAGAAAATATTAACTAAGATGGTAATGTGAAACGACCCTTGTGACATTCTTTAGCAAATAAATAATTTACGATTTCGGGAAGGTTTTTTTTACATTAAGCGCGGCATATGGCGTACGCTAGAACCTCTTAAGGTGGCCCATCCCGCTCATCTCCCCATACAAAAGGGGAAAGAAGATCACGCCCATATGTCTTGTCAGAGATCCAAAATTTTGCTCAAAATAGCTTTATTTGATCGAACTAGATGTCTGATGACCATTGGCATTGTAAAATTGTGTTTGGTTTCTACGTTATAAGGTCCGAAATTTCGCATTTTTCGCGCGTTTTATACAATAACTTTGGAGGTGGATTACGCAATGGTAAAGTAAGAACATATTAAAAAGATTAGTCATCAGACATAGCTTATTTAATCAAGATTTATAATCTATTTGGTTTTTGTTAGATTTTTCACTACAGCGGTCGTGGTTTACTTTTAACTATAAGTCGTTTTGAAATTAAAAATTTCGCAAATCTTACCAAATCATACACTATGCACATTGTCTTTTTTGTGGACATGTTGCATCTTCCTCATCACGGAGCCTGTCTCATTCTTTGAAACAGAGAAGGTCCCAGAGCGCAACAGCACGGTTTTGTACCGTGCCCGCGAATGAGTTAGGCCCGCCGGGTTGGGCCACCTTAAAGTGCCCGATGACGCCCATGGGGTTTTGAATTGTTAGGGGAGTTGCGAAAACCATGCCGGCCGTCCAGGTGCTTCTTCACACCGTGTTTGAAGGACCCCATTTTTACTTTGGGGGAAATACCTCGGAAGCAGTAAGGTTCAAAGATGATTAATATTAAATCAAACAAAAAAAAACAACAAAACTGTCTCGAATGTTTCGCATGGCAACGCTCGGAAAAGCAGATCAAGAGATATAGAAAAAGCTTCGATTGATTGAAACAGTTCGCAGGCATTGAGCCGCCGGCAGCCACCGACAGCGATGCGGCGCAAAACCTTTTATTCACAAATTCGCAAATTGTTGAAGGCGGCTGAGCCTGCATATTTAATATCGAGGGAAAATGTTTCCGCACAGCGCATTGAATCGCGCCATAATACTTGTGCTTCGAGTTGAAAGCCTTCACAATACATCATAAAAAGCTTTCGGAAAATGGCCCTCAGCAATCGCGCTCGGCGCCCGCCATATTGTATTGTGTCTGGATAAATACGTTATATGTATTTCTAACGCGTTTCTGCAATATCTTTCAAGCACTTTACATACATTTAAATGTTAGAGCTATGCCCAAATCAGGATAACCTACTAAAGTGTAATAGATAATATTGGAAGTGGAATATTTGGAAATTGTTTCGATGAAATGTTAAAATATTTTTTTTTCAAAAGATACATTATAGACTCATCTGCTCTCATATTGGCCGATCGTGAATGAAAGAGGCTCGATAAAAAATTTTAATTAGTAAGATAATTGACTTGTAAATGGCATTATGTATCGCGTTTACAATGAAAGTAGTTTTTGTCCCTCTACCTGAGTGCAACTACATTGACCTTGATGAAAGAACACTAGCATTTTTATTTTATGTTTTAATCAACTCGTTCAAGATGGGGTTTAATAATCGAGGAAACGAGGTTTTTAACCTATGAGACTCCAATCCGATTATTTTGCATGGATTCCAAACAATGGAGTACACCGCCTTTCTAATAAAATTCATAACGAAAGAAAGAGGCGCAAGTCAGTGAGAATAAAAACTAGGACTCCGGCACAGAATTCTGAAACCAAATCAATTCTACAGATGATCCAAAATTCTAACATGCATAAATAAATTAAATCAGCTAAAAAATTTGTAAGAAAGAACCTTGTCCACTATGAGCACAATGGAGACAGACATAGATACAACACGAGGCACAGGAACCGTCTTCGGCCTGTGGAGCATAGGCTGGCCCGCTCGGAGAAATTCCCACATGTAGCTGGTCCAAGGATTTATAATAAGATAGACAATGCAATCCGTATCACAGAGTCTTCGCAAAAATTCGCTAAGCTTCTGAAAGCGCATCTTCTTAATAAGACCTACTACAGTGTAGAGGAATTCCTGGAAGACGATCCCATACCGCTCCATCAATCGTAACTGCAATATGACTGAACTATTTTTAAAACGTAATCTTAATCTATTTATTTCATTATTATTATTCTTATTATTTTCATTACTATCGACTGCTTCTCATTGTTAATCATTTGTGCCATGTACTGTACCTATCTTAAATAATAATACTTGTTCTGAAATTGCTAATTAAAATAATTGTGACTTGCAGAAAAATCTATCAAATAAATGAACTATGAACTATGAACAAAAAACGTAAACGTACAGATGTTACGCTCAGTTGAATTATTTAATGTGCATAATTTTAGAAAAATATTCCTTAATTTGACTGAGGAAAAAGGCACGAGCCATTGTATGGAACTTGATCACCTCATTATCCTCTTAAATGCGCCGTATGTGACTAATGTGTAACGATTGCCACTGTGCAGTGGTGAATTGTCCACTTTGCGTGCCGAAGACGTGGGTTCAAATACAAACCCCACATCTTAATTGACGTTTTTAGCCGATTATATCACTTAGACAAAGTGGCACATGCCCAGTTTTGTTGGGATTAAAATAACGAAATATTACAATGTTTATTCATTGAAATAATGCCTGGATCAAACAGCTATTGGCACTCGTTCTGTTGCCCTTAAAACATCTTTCGCGCAACAAGTATAAATTCTCATTTTTAAAATAATAAAAAATATAGTATTTAGCAATTGGCAAGACATGCTTCGAGCATTATAAATGTTGCGCAGAGTGAAGAGGGGAATGGGGTACCTTATGCGGTCCCTTTTGCTAGAAAGTAATAGCTGCTTCACACCTTCACCTCCGCTGATAAGGCACGTCGTAGTGAGGCGAGGGCGTTAAGCGAAATTAAAAGACATCAAGCTACAGCCACAGAGCATGGCCTCTGTTGTTTGTGCTGCGAACGAGAGAGATAGGCAATTTTCGTTTTGGAATATTTCAAACATGTTTTCTTTGACGAAACCTACAATTCCACGAATGCGCTTGAATTACAGGCGCGATGATTATACCAGTTACAATTTACTTATCTTCATTAGAATACTCGATCGTTTCCCATTCACCTATCGAATACCAGCCTCGGTATATAGGCTGGCGCGTTGTGATGAGTCAGTGTGGGGAAGTCTGAAACCATGAGATAATGTTCAAAGGAACATCGCCGATTTTAGAGATATGAACACTGTATTCATAAATAAAATAAAAACTTATTAAATAAACTGTTATATAACATTAAAGACTTAAATCGGATCGTTAATGAGGGCGCAAAACGATTTGAAAGTCCATATATGATAAAGTTTTAAGAAAATAATTTTATTTAAATTTTTTATTGGTACATATTTTTAATCATCTTAAAAAATCTAATATTACCTTTTACATGTATGGCTGACGTTGCAAAAATATTTCATCCATTCATTTAATTTTTAATTTCGAATTTAATTCGGACCTGGAATTTGTCTACAATTCAATTCCTAGATCAACTTCCAATAAAAAAAACCCTGACTTTTTGACAAACATAAGGAAATCGCCACGTAAATATGTATCCCAAACACTACATTGTTCACCATCACAAACCGCAAAAACAGAAAAGTGACAAATGAGAAATTACGAAAAAGCAGAGAATCAAATGTCAACAGTGTTTGCATTTGCATTCCTAACGAATTGTTTACATTGTCCGACTTCGCTGCCTATATTATCTTATTTTTCTTCACTTATAAGTGTTTCGGTTTTGTGTCTGGAAATTTAATGTCCCACAGATTCTATTTCCACATATACATAGAGGGATGTTAATTAATCTAATGCATTTAATTTGTGACATTGAAAATAGGAAAACATATTGCATACGTTTTTTCAAACTCTTTAAAAACAAATCATTTAAGTGCTAAATCAGGTAAAGTTGAATTGAGCCAAAAAGAAGACAACAATTTCGCAGCAGTTTGAGTCACGCGAAGTATTTATTCACATGCAAACAAAGGTATGAGAAAGTACATAATTGAATCCACAAGTATATGGGTAATTGTTTCCCCGTCAGCACCGCGCGGAGTTCGCGTGAGGTTCGACGATTTAAAATAATTTAAAGGAGTTTTCTGTTTCAGTAAGGAGTGTTGCCTGAAGAGCTAAGATTTTTCGTGACCGCTTTACGTGGTTCGGTACAAGATGTCATTAGAAGAAAAAACAAACTGAAATGTAATCTAACAAGCCTTGCTGAATGTTGAAGGTAAAAGTTGTGTCTTCTTAAAAATGTTTTTCTGCAAAATACTCAACGTTCGTAATTATGGTGTCTCGTTGCTGGCCGTGGGGAGGAACCGGCGCTTCTCCCACAAAATTATGTGTAAAGAAAGGAAACCAACCATTCGACCCATTTTCTATGACTCGAATATGTTATGTGACAAGATCTACACTCATATTTAAGGAATATTTGAAAACCGCTCTCTGATTGGTGAAGAAATGGCCGAGATTATTCCTTTCTTTTGGCGCAGTTATGCCGGTTCCCCCTGCCTTTTGCTGAAAGCATTTTGTATTGTGCTCGTGCGTCTCCCATTTAAAAGCCATTAGGTTATTTCGTCGTGGCTGTCCATCCTTATTTCCACGACCTTGAAACATTATCGAAATTAATAAGACGTTCTTAGTTGAACACGTGTGAAGAAGTGGTTAAATATTGAAGTTATTCAATATTTAATCACTTCTTATTTCACTCTCAAAAAATTACAAATATCGTAACTACAAAAATAGCATTTTTTTAACTTTTTAGTGCACGTTTATTTTTTTGGAATACATTGAAGTCGGTCTTTTTTGTAATTTTTTTTGTTTATTTTTAGTGTATCTGAAGTACACTAACTAATCTGTACGTCCTTTCCAATAAAAAAAGAATCATCGAAATCGGTTGGCGTTATATTGAGTTATTCGTCCTTTTGTCGCGCACATACCTAATGTAAATTAAAGACTTATATGATTTTCTCATAGATGACATTGTCAAAACTAAACCAAATTGGACCAAACCGAAAGCACAAGCTTTCAAATAAAAAAATAATCATCAAAATCGGTGCACCCAGTCGAAAGTTCTGAGGTAACAAACGAATTGAGAAGATCCTCGTTTTTGAAGTCGGTTAAAAACCGGCCAAGTTCGAATCAAACTCATTCACACACAAATGGTTACGTACTATCTGAAGTCCTGCAAGATACAAAAAGTACAGCATCATACTTCAGCGCAGAAGGCAGTCCGACTACAAAGAGCTCGAGCACTGAAAGCTTTTCACGAATGTGGCGATGTGGATAACATTGTTTTTTCTTATGATCTTTTTTTACTGTCCAACAGTATGTAAACAACCAAATGATGAAAAACCTGAAAATCCTACGAGAATTTAGACGATAGAGTTCCGCCTGCTTCTGTTATGGTCTGGGCTGCAGTGACCGCAAATGGTGTCGCTCTCCACACGTGTTTATCGAGAAGGGCGTCAAAGTCAACCAGCAAGTGTACCAGCAAAAGGTGTTAAATGATGCGCTCATACCATGGGCACGTAAGCAATTCAGTATGATCAGCTGGACGTTCCATCAAGACTCAGCACCGTCCACCTATCTTCGTGCAGCCTGCAATACCTTTGCCTCAAGACTTGGAACCATCATCCATGCCAAAGGTTTTTTTTTTAATTTTGATACAGTTTTTAATAAACCGTACTTCAATTAACCAAACAACATCATTTTCAATTGGTTACACTTTCAGTGCGGACTCGTATACCCAAAGCAGCGCAATAGCATGGTCAACGTGGCAACGCTGCCAGCGTTCTCGGCACCATGCCAGCATCGTTTAAAAAAGATGAAAGATTTATTTTATAGGTTTTTGTTTTGTAGCATTTTTTTTTAATTTCGGTTTTTTTAAATCCAGTACACATTTACATTTTTTTTTAACCTTAAATGCTATTTAATAGCTTATTTAACGATTTCCTTGTGTGTTCCCTCTACCAGACTACTTTGAATGAATGTAGCTATTAAATTTTACCTATAAATCGATGCGGTCGGTCCGAGTGCCGTAGCTAATTGACTATTGTCAAATATTCAGGCATTTGACGACTACATTAGTGTTGTGAGCAATCGATCGAGCACAGAGCGTTCTAAATATGTTATCGTGTTAATCGGTTTATATATTTATTCATACCGATACCTTACGATGCCTGTAAGTGCTAATTTATTTTTAGTTTCTCTGCTTGAATCATAAGTCGCATGTTATATTATCCACCGCCACAGCCTTTTACTTCTGTAACATTGTCACCCACCCTGGGTAGGACCTCGTTTAAATTCAGCGCACCAGCAGCAATAAACAGTGGCACTCAGTCGGCTGCATCACTAAATGCTAAATTTCCACCAACACAAAAAACATTAACCAGCTTTAAAAATGTAATGGTTCTTGACAGGAATGGATTAGGAATTAGCTTTATCCATATCATCTTTGTGCCTATTTTTTAAGAATTAGAAATTTTCGAATGATTTTAGCCCAATAAACCATATTCCCGAAATAATTAGGTGGCATGCCAGAACATTACCTTTATGAGCACGGCTACACTGCATGGAAAACATGGAAAAATCAAACATAGTTTCAACCAATGGTCCCTACGCGGGCGGGCTTAACCCTACAACCTAGTAAGTGAAGGAAACCTACATTTTTAAATGAGTTCCAAACCATCGAACAGCTCGCCTTCGTAACGAAATGTACTTAGAAAGATAAAGAAAGTGGTCCATGACCGGGGCGAGGATTCGAACCTGTAACCTCTCGCATGAAAGGTAAGTCCCCCAGCCACTACAGCACGAATAATCTAATAAACTGCCTGAATTCCTGAAAAGCGTGACCTTTTTGGTGTCAACATGTCCTGAGATGTATACCTGTACTAAAGTTTAGCACCTGCCGGGTCTCGAGGAGCCTTTACAGCGAATGCATCACGGAGAAATTACTGGCCCATCTCGCAGTGTTACGTTTCTTCGTCTAATGAAATCCCCGCGTAAATAAGGAAGACGCTCCGAGTTAATCCTTCCGCTATATTGTTAGAAGACGGTTCAGCGAGGGACGAATTTAAGGCGACGTCGCGCTGATATGGCTATGAATTCCTGATGGGTTATTTTTTTGGCACACGAATACGAAAATACTGTCGAAGAATATAAAGGAAGGACAAATATTTGAGGACGAAAGTGTTATGTGCAGGCATTTAATTTTATTTCGTTTCACGGAAGCATTGTTTTTCTATAATATTCAGTGAAGGGACCTTGGTTTTATTTTTATTTTCCATTGTAACAAGAAAATACCTAACTCCCTGCATACCACCTTGAAGTGACGTTAGCATTGTAGGCACATCGTGTCACCATGAATTTTTTTGTTTATGAAATTTATGTAGGTTTATGTAATGATAACTGTAAAATATCATGTGAGATATCCAGTGGCTTCAGCAGCGGGAGCACAAACGAACGATACAGCGATATCGTCCGATAAATATCTAACTTTCTCATTTCCGTTCGCACGAAAAGCGAAATAAAAACACAGTTATCGATCGATACAGCCGTATCGTTGCATTTGTGCTGGAAAACACTAAAGGCACTGGGTCATATGACAAAACTGTTTCTTAATTTAAGCATAATTGTTTTGTTTGTATTGAACAATAATGGAATGACAAATCATTGTCATAGCATTTCCTGCGGTCTTGATAATTGGTTTTCTTTCGAACATTTTTCCTATGATTTTTCTTTGAAGTTAAAAAAAGAATTACCAATAAATCAAAAAGGATTAAGGAGGATCCAAACATGTCTGGCCATACAAATCTTCTTGTTTACAACTTACAAAAAAAGAATACTTGAAGGCATTATTCATAATTTTATATGTAAATTAATTTATACATTTAAACATTATTTATGCATGCATTCATGCATAAATTTACATTTATTATCCATTTATCCATATATTGGTAAATTTTTTCATCCATACTAATATTATAAATGCGAAAGTAACTGTCTGTCTGTTATGTTTTCACGTCTAAACCGCAGAACCATTTTTTAAGAAATGTGGTATAGACAGAGTCTCAACTTGTTGAACCTGTTATGCCGAAAATTTAACTCGAAGGGGGCGAAAAGGGGGATGAAAGTTTGGGAAGCAAGGGGAACTCATATAGCATAAAAAGTTAGGTTCAATCCGACATCGGTCCGAAACCACATAGACCCAAACGGAGCCGGGTACCTCAGCTAGTTATTAATAAAGACTAAAGACCATTTTTTTTGTAAGTTTGTATGGGTACATTTTGTATGGGTCGAAGAGGTTCGGAACCCCGTTAGACTTGCAAAGATCTTGCATTTAAGGTTTTTGAATTTCGCGAAGCGATCATCTATAAATATACCTAGTATTAATATATAATCGTTTAAAAATTCTTACAGGTATTGGATTCCATGAGTGACTCACGTTGAGCGAGTTTTGTTTTGGTTAAAATTTCAGTACAAATTCTTCCCAACGTAACTTTTAAAACAACCGTTTATTTACGATTCCACCCTGGATTTCTGGATGTACTGAACTGAAGATGAAGGCTTAGTTTTGAGCGCTTGTTCAGTTCCGATCCCTGCGACGAGGTAAGCTTCTAGTTGTCAGTAGCTGGATTTAGTCTGACGCAAGTTTTCAATTAAACTCTGTTTCGTTGCGAGCAATAATTCCATTTATTTGACATTTCGAAAATACTTCTCTCAGTTACTGTAATTAATTTCATCTATTTAAACTATTTTGGTAGTCAAACTACACAAAGTTACGTAAAAAATTGATAGATCCGCGGATTCTATCAACTAGTAAAGAAAAATCAGCAGGGAAGCTTTACTGATTTTCCGTCCACAGTAATGAAATACATACTTAGATCTAAATGCTACTCCAAACAATTCTTGGTAGAACAGCCTAAGGCAAAGAACAAAAACAAAATAAACAGCCACCCTCAAATGGATTAGAAATAGATTTTACTTAACTAACAAAGTTGCTTACACAATACTATTGCTTGCTTATATATTGTTGGTAATATTGTTTCTTATGCAAGTATTATCAGTTAATATTTTTCACACCATGATTCTCACGATCATGCTTGCTTGACATGGAGATCGACGATGCTTGAATTTGAACCGAAATTTTAAAACGAATTGTTGCCGAAATCTTGTGACATCCAGCGGGGTGTGCCATTGATTGCACACAATTTAGCGGAATTAAGCTATTGTTTGACTGCCCGCTGTGTGCTTGATCATTATGCATGGTTAACATTTTATTTTTTCAGGACCGCTATTAAACTGTTTGCGCAATTCGTCAATACTAAAGTAAATTAGTAATAAATGATTGGTTATGTACGTGCTGTGGAGTTTCAGTATCTATTGATTTTGCAAACGTTTGTTTGCGTTAATCTGTTCTCAGGTCTGCACCTGTATCCTAAACTTGGAAAAATGAAGCAAAAAATGTATTACATTAAAATCAAATTCGTAACTTCCATAAACTATCTCAACTGACAGTGGTTTAAGCATTCTCAGCAACGGTTTACCATGGAAATATTATGTAGTACTAATGGAATGATTATTTACACGATTAGGTACATATCATTCATATGAATACGTATTATTATCATTTAAAATTAATTCAGGTGGACGGAAAAATCCAGACAGTCGATACGTTTCTGAGCGGGTTATTCTTTACTGAGTTAATCGAATCCACTAATGTATCAGTTTGTAGCGTAATTTGTTTAGTTTGACTACCAAAAGTTTTAGATAAATGAAATGAAAAATAAACAGAGATAGTTAATCTATTTACATTTACACTACATTGGTAGCAGGAGTAAATTTGTCAACTATGTACCTGCGGTTAATAAAAATATTTCTGGAAATGTTAATCTTCAATTAAGGAAAACCAAGTTATTTTTGTTCATGTACCCTAATACTGGTGGAATCGTTCACAAACACATTTGACATTATACTACAAATAAAATCTGACAATTCCCGTCATCGAAATTATCATGCAATTGACGATTGGATTGATTTAATAATGTTTATTTACAAATGTTTACTGATTTGTGAGCTTTTATTACACAATAAGCTCATAAAAGCCACTGAAAATGTTAACATAAGTATATTAAAAAAAGGATTATCACAATTACAAAGAAAAAGTGCCGGTATGCATTTTTTTATCGACACATACAATTCATCACCTGCAGATAAGTACTCGTTAGAAGTAAATTCTGTAAAATGTTGCCTTAAGCTAGGACCCAAAGATATTGACTGTGAAATAATGCAATTAATTGGCGGAAACTTTGGAAATATTCGGGCAAGATCAACAAAAACTCTGATTATGTTGTACCCAACATTGCTACCATTGAACAGACTGGGGTCATGTATGGTGATTTTAAAGTCTACTACAAACGCCACCTACGAATATTTAGAAAACTTTATAGAAATACCTTTTGATACTCAGATATCAAGTTCAAAATCTTTGAAACAAATAAGTGGTTTACTTAGTAAATTCATAGATACCTCGAAATATACTATTTGTGATAATCAGGATAAAGATCCACTAAATAATTGTGAGCCGGTCAACTGTGAAGAGTTTTATGATGGAAAAAGATCTTACTATCATGAAAAAATGAAAAAATGTGTAGATGTTCCAGAATGCAATAATAACTTTAAATCCAATAAATCATTGGTAGCTCTAAGTCCTGCCATTAATAAATGTGTTGACGCGTACAGATTATTGCTACCAGAAGATATAATTGCTTTAAAAAAAACAATCGAGAAAAGACATCACAAAAGTACGCGTGCACAGAATGTAGTAATTATAAATGCAATGAAAAAGAAAAATCTGAGAGATGATAATAAAGATTATTCAAACATATATTTAGATGACACTGTGATAAGTTTTCACGCTAAAACCAAAGAATCAGTTAAAAAACAGCCTCTGAGCATTCCTTGTAAGTTAACTAATGGTATAAGATCTATGGAAAAAGGTATTTTTAATGCATTTAAATGTGTAAACCGTGAAAACGTACAGTGCCACAGCACTGCATTTTCTATGCTTGCCCTTGGCATATCGATTGGCTTACAAATAGCAATTATTATTATAATTCTACTTTCTATTATTAAGTTTTATGAGAAACTGCAAGCCAGAGCAAATAAAATGTTCAGCGATCATGAAGAAAATCTACCAAATCAAAGTAAAGAGTTTCTAAATGATGACAATAAAGAAACAGCGACTAGTTTTCTTCTCAACGAACATTATTTTGACCCAAATGGTCAAATAAGAAGTTATCAGGCTATCAATAAAGAGAAACAATATATATCTTCAGAAAAAAAATACAACACTGTGAATAGAGAATGTTATAACATATCTACTGGAACTCAATGTTCCTCCGAGTTACTTGAAAAAAGGATTGATGTTCATGAGGAAGGATTACAAACCGAATTTAGGAATGATTCTCTGGACACTTTCCTTGCTGCAAAAGAAAACTTAGTTGGTAAAGATTCAGCTCTAAATATTGGAAATATACCTAGTCCACATCTTTCGGACTCCAGTGGAACGTCAAAGAATAATGTTCTCAAAGATAGGATGTCCCATTTAGTACTTAATACATCTAAATATGAATTAATTAAAAATGAAAGTTGCGAGGCGATGAGAAATACGTTCGTACAAGATAAAGGAGAACTAATAGAGACAGACTTAGCCCAAAAATATTTTGCAAAGGAAATATTTGAGAGATTCAGCCGTTCGTCTCGAAATAGACAAGCTCCACATAAATGCGTCGATGTTGAAATGATTCACGTGACTAATGCAGGTGAAATTTCTTCCAGTGTTTATGAAGATTCCGAATATCTCAGAACGATTAAATCTTTGCACGCATCCAGATCTTCAATGTAAATAATTTCTTATATTTATCATGTGTACTTTGTTAATTTTTTTTTTATATTTTAATATATTGCTAATTTTTACAAAGTGTAAAACATTCTCAATAAGTTTATTATTCCCTGCTGAAAAAAATATGAAACATAACACTGGAATTTGAAAACAGGACTACTGTATTGTCCGTTAGGCATGAAAACATTTAAAGTTCTAAAATTTGGTTTGTAACAAAGTAACACGAATATTTTACGATAAGCATTTTCGTAACTAGCTAGAATGGATTTTCCTCTTAGCGCCAGCTTCGGAAACTCATTACGTATGAGTGATAACCCGAGACGTGTACACAATAAGTATAGGCAGTTAATCAATCTGACGATATTAAGTCCTCAGAACGACAGCTGCCGACATCGATCAGAGGTGCTAATATTGTATGACCGACAATTGACTCGGTATACACAGAGTTCCCATTTCAATAGTCAAAAAGTTTACTAAAACTATAATACTAAAACATCCAAAGGTATTTAATGTTTTTATTAATGTATGTGTAAAGCCAAATGTTTTTAAAAATTATGTATGAATGGATATGTCATTAGTTCATTCAGTTTTGTCGCACTAAAGACAGACGGAACTTTTCCGAAGTTTGAATTTTATTCTGTTCAAAATAAAATCGAATTAATTTGAGTTTAAGCGACATCTACATTTGAAGCATTGTAATCAGATTTGAAAATAATCTGAAAAAGTATTGGTCGTGAAATTTGTCAGAAGCAGGATTCTAATCTGTGACCTTTGGATTACATGTCCACTGCTCTAACCAACTGAGCTATCCCGAAAATTACTTAGTTACAGATTATTTTCAAAATCCGATTACAATGCTTCAAATGTAGATGTCGCTGAAACTCAAATTAATAAGGTAACGGCAATGTCGTATCCATTAAACACATACAATTATTAATTGTATTAATGTAATATTTCAAATTTTATAATTGTCGTAGAACGTTGTTCACTCAAAGTATTAAAGGATGAAGTCAACCTTTTTGAACATCGACTTGAATATGATATTGGTAGAGAACTCATCTCTGCTAATATTGCGTTCTCTAATAAATATCAGCCTCCAGTAGAAATATGCGCGTATATACAATATGGTGAAACGAATATACGTTGGAACTTTTCTTACGATCCACATACGACGTGTATGTGGGTCAAGGAGGGGACCGAGGCAGTCATATTAACTAAAGTCTCGCTTGGTTTCCTCGACCATCAGGTGTTCACGGGTCAAGTGGACCGCCGGGATTGATTCCAATTAGGCTGGAGTTTGGGCGGAAACACGTTAGACTGTGCGTTGCCCCCTATACAAGTAACTGCGGTACATTATGTGTATACTTACCTCTACGTCGAGTACTTACCTCTAATCGAGATTTATAAAATATGTTGTGCGGTTTCCGGTACCTATGATATTATTTTCCAATGCCAGTGCACTTTTTTCCGTGCATGTCGCAAGAGGAAACTAACGGATTTGTCGCTTGTGGTTTGGATAGAGGCTGCATCCTATCCAAAAATACCTTCTTTGAAAAGGCCGATAACTGCAACGGTAATTTATTAGGAAACACTAAATGTATATGTTACGGTGGTTAGGAATTTTTTTTTAAGATGTAACCGTGTCGAGTGCCCTAATTTCGAGTATATGGTAGAAAAAATATCCTTAAACTATTTATTTTCCAAAAAAAAAAAAAATTCTATAAAAAAATTTAAAAATGTTTTTTCTTCTTGGCATCGACTCTGATTAAGTACACTCATATTGAGTACACTCATATTGAGTGTACTCAATACGAGTTTATGTGCAGACATCATATAAAATGAAAGGAAAAAATAATTTCGGACTTTAACCAACATCGGGCTTTAACCGTAATAGATACAATTCTTGAAAAACAAGGTTAAAAATATTGACATGTCTTAACTTGCAATGCCAAATTGTAGAGAAAACCAAGACGGCAATAAACGTTGCTTAAATAATTCAAGTGAACGATTGTTGAAGCGGCTACTAAATTCTGTGTTATTCATTAATACTCCAGGAACTTTAGAAAAACATTAAATCCGAAATGCAATTTTTTTCTCATAAACGTAGTATTTCATGTGGACGTGTGTATATTAAGTTTGCAACATTTTGGGGGGTCCGGAAGATAGAAATAAAAAATGAAATATGTTTAAGAAATGATATCTCCTAAACAAATATTTGGAAATGTTATTTAAAATTTTTATATGTTAGCTAATTTTAGGTGTAATATTACTGTGAATTTGCAACAATTTCTTATTTACGGAACTGCGTAAATATATTTTTTTTGTACTATTTTCATAATATCTGCAAAGCAAATAATGAAAATTCTATTTTATTTTCTGAAATTGGAAACTGACCGCGAACTCTATATTCTGTGAAATTTGTAAAATGTTGCAAATATTAGAAGCACATTTTTTTTCATTTATAATTTTAACATTCACACAAAAGCTAAACAAAAAATTCGAAATACGTATAAAATCGTTCGTGGTATAGTTTTTAAAGTATTTAATTTTCTTTTACATATTCTAGAAAGAAATATAGCAATAGCAAGTTAGGTTCGCGGCATAGATTTGTTTTAGTAAAAACATTTTTTTAAAAACATTTCCGTAATTACAAAATTGTTCCAAATTCACAGTTACATTACGCAGCTACGCATTATTATTTTTTTAATACCGTTTCTAAATATTTGTTTAGGAGATATATAATTTTTAATACATTTAAAAAAAAAAACTATTTTCCGGGCCCCGCTAAATGTTGCAATATGAACATGAAATTATACATTTCTGAGAAAAAAAAAATCATTTCGGATTTCATGTGCTTCTCAAATCGTATCTATCCCGGTCTATAAGTTCAATGAAGCTGTGCAATATAACGAAGGTCCTGGCATGGCACCTAGTTCACATTTGGTGTCCTCTGTTAATTATAATGAAATTTGTGATACTTTTGAGGTTACCGCGGTCGTTAGACATGTTTGAAAAATATTACGGCTTTTCACGCGGCAGGTAGAAATATTCTCCGACGTTTCGAGCTAATCATTCAGCCCGTTGTCAAGGAGGCATCCGCCGCGCTCGTGCGCAGCAGACGACTTTTGAAGAAATTGAGAGAAATTTGGTCTGGTATGATCTACCTATGCCCAGTTACAGTAGAATACTAATTACATTATCGTAAATAATGCAGCGGTAAATTTGGTAATTCTGGAAGAGTTGACGTTAAATAAATAAGAAACATTGACATTTCTGAAATCTCTATGGAATAAGCTCTCGTTGAATTGATTAAAAGCCTCTCAACCGCTGTCTAAACGTCATCGTGTCGAGAAGCAAGCTTACGTAACTTGAAGGGGGATCCAAGTTTTCAGCCAATTTTGCGGGGATAACAAGTAAGTGGACCGAATGGCAGAATTCAATGATAACTTTATTTTAGATTCTGCAATCGCCTATCAAGATGTTAACCTAATAAATATTACAAAATTAATTTAAATAATTTTGACATTTAATTACGGAATTCGATAAATATATTCGCTTATGACAAATCAGAGAAGACGACGCGTGCCAAGTGGTTATTAGTTGTATATTAAAAATATTCCAAATAATGCTCCATGTGACTAAAATTATTTGATAGTAAAATTGTCATAAAATTGAATTCTGCACGAACTGATAAAAAAATTCTGTAAAAGGCCGACTATGTTATGATATGGTCATATACAATGCACATTTAAAGTGTTTTTTAAAAGAAACGTTCCGAGAAAACACACCCGTGAGCGACGAGCATATTTCGATATTAAATGCGGTAAGGGATTAGTCATAATCTGACTTATGGCCAGCACACAAAAAGTGCTTGAAACTTTCGTTTAGTAAGAATAAAGTGATGAAATGGTCTTTACTGTTTAAATATGAGATGTTCTTATACCTAAATGTACCTAAGTATCTAAAAGTCATATGATTTTTTTTAAAATGCGTTTGAAAAAGTATCATTAAATGTCACTTTACTATGTATTACTTACTTTACTACTACGACGACCAAAATTCACGCGAATGGTCGAGGGAGCGCAGGGCAAAAACAAATATTTTTTTTTTCGTTACTACATAACTTAATCTAAAATGTGGAGTTATTAAGTATTCATAATAAACCTAAAAACGTGCCTCTTATTATTTATAAATCCAGAGTTAATCTCTGTCTAATTAAAAATGTTATTGCAAACAGAGAGTGAAAAAAAAAACTTTACCTGCGCTCCCTCGAATTTTCGCGTGCCTTCTGGCAGTGGGACCACTGTGTAGTGTTAATGTTCACAACATACATATCATTTCTTCCAGTGTCATCATATTTAATACGGTTAGACAAATCTCTCAAGATAAATAATGTAATATCACAACACCACAGCTTTCCTAAAGTCAATATACAATGAAATAACAAACGACCCCATTCAAGTAAAGTCTTTTACGCAATTGCCTTATTTTTCTCCTCATAGACTTTGGAAATAATTTGTTGAGTCATTAACTAGATTAATAAGAGTCTTGGCTACAAACGAGAGCGAGTTTTATCGGCGTGAATCTTGCGGTCTCCAGACGGCGGCTGCAATATTGAGGCGTCCTATCATAGCCATGAAGTTAATTCCGACATCTCTGCGACATTAATTAATTTCACCCTAATGATATTTATTTTATGGAACTGGACATACATATCATAGCTACTTACCCTGATAATAATATCATCAATCACACCGAAGAACTTAGGTGCTATGCTAGGAGCTTCTCTTTATATGAGCACGGTTACATTAATCTGGATGGAAATAGCAGAATTTTCATTGCAGGTTCGACTATATTTCGTTTATTTCATGATGGGGTTGATACCACCGTGAGTTAAAAATAGAAGGGACATTTTACACGGCAGGCATTTTTAATAATTACGATGTATCCGTTTTTTCTTTTTATTCAATAAATAATGTGCTGGGAAAGTTCACAATCCTTTTCAAACATCGGTACTGTTTTGAAACAGCTCTCTTAAAATGAATTATAACCATAAACTAAATTAAATAATTTATGAACTCGAAGCATGAACGCGAGCGACTAAAGGTAGTGCTAACACAAATATTTTGGGGCTATACGTGCCAGTTTCGTCAACAGATGAAATTAATTTTCGCTCTATTGCTACGCGGAGAACAGCGGTGAACAAACATCACCTTAATTTGGGTGAAAATTCATTACACGTTTGCCGTTTTCTTGTCACACCGAGTGTTAAATTGTGTAAACACGGCTCTAGGCTCGGGGATGCGTGTACCGTGCGCAAGAAAATGTTCCTTCGTAATACGTAACGAGCCCTGAAAGTATACACCTGACGCAAAATGTATGTGGCTGGGGTAGGTACCAACTACATAACTCATCGCTGAGATTCTCTCATGGGAGCATGTGAAGTGAATAGAATAAGTATTGGAGTGAATTAAATAAATAATAACAATTCAGGTGCCATGTGTTAGGTACAAAACTTAAACATAATACTATTGGGGTGGTGCCAATTTCTTTTCGTGGAAGACGCGGTTCGGATTCTACGTAAATCCTCGCCCTTGTGGGTATCATTGCATTTTAATCAACTATGGTCGAATCGGTAATAAAAATTTACTGTGTTTTTCATCCAGTTTAAGGCTGTCTCGAAGTCGCAGAAAATGTAAAATATTAACGTTTTAAGAAATGTAGTCATTGTCCATTGACGAAGGCATAAACTAGCGAAATGTTCCCTACAAAACACAAAAAGTATTTACGAATAATTGATTATCACAAAATTCATTACCTGGCGTCTTTCGGTTGGTGTGTTCGTTTACTTCTTGAATTTTCCCATCAAGCATAGGTTACATACGATAACGCTAAGTAACCTAAGTGGTCAGCATGAAAAGATATAATTCTGGACAAAAACTGACTGTTTTAGTTTGACTTTAACGCGCATGGAGCCGCATCGATTAGTCTCATTTTCAGACGTTGCAAATAAGACACAACGAAATCTGATTAACCATCATTACTCGTGCAAACCACTAATGGGTTATTACAGAATTAATTGTAACGATACGCGAGTTAAATCTTTGTAGGGGTTGGTTCGCGGTCGGGTAATGGGATACACCCGCCGGGACTCACCCGAGCTCTTTTCAAGCAGGCGTTACATCGCCATAATTTGCATTGTATAGTACATATATACAGTATGTTTGGTAATTCGATTCATTCCTTATAAGAGGTCATTCTAGAGCTAATTTGCAACAAATTGGGCCCAGTGAAATGGGGCTGTAAAATCAATAGTTTTTAAGTTTTAAGTTTTTTTTTATGTTCTGTGTTTTAAAAAGTGATGATTGTAAAGTAACTACTACACTCTGGGCATTTTATCAGCGATTTTTTTAATAACTGATAAATGAGCGTTACTTTTAGCATCTTTCATTTCCTATCAAAATAAATTTAAAAAGAGCAGGGGGCCCATTCAGGTAAAAGTGAGTTCGAATTCGGCGCTAAATAGCAACTCACGTTAACTCACATGAAATTCTGGTTTGTCCCATGAATACGATGGAAGGTAAAATAACAGTGCCGTCATTTAAATATTAATTTTGTCAACCAGTTTGCAGTAGCCGATCTCACGAATTATATCCTTTGGATTTATATTAAATAAAAGCAATGGTTTTCAAGAAAAAAACAGTTCTTATATAAAACAAAATGATTCAATAAATAGGTTTTGATGTAAGTTTACGATACATACCAGAACAAAATGTACCCCAGCAAGTGGAGCATATTATTACATCCGCTTTCCACAGGAGTAGGCCGCGCTTGCAAGTAAGCTTATGATCCCTTTAATCCGCATGAGTGAAGGCTTTGACTTGAGCGTGCTGACTTGAAGATAAGAGATAAACTTAGCTTTGAACTGTCTCAATACATCTCGTCTTGTTTAAAGGCTTAAACATTGCGATTGCCTCTGAAGTTAGCAAATGCAACTTTATTTATTTGCCATTCAAACATATGGTTTGAGACAGGTATTTACAATACATACAAGTCCCTAACTGCACCGTTTTATAGCTTACTAGCTGCGGTACCCGGCTCCGCTCGGGTCAATGTCTTGTTGGATTGATTTCGGTCTGAATTATTTCCTGGATAAAAAGTAACCCACCATAAAGCTGGTCCAGGACTATGTATACATGGAACAAATTTAATGAAAATTGTTTCAACCGATATGGCATGATTTAATGAGAAGCATTGACATATTCCCATTAAGAGCTTCGTAAACATTTAGGAGTGAATTTTAAAAGCATGTCCCGTCAGACCCTTACTGCACTGGCACTGCTATAGAAATGCTGCACATAGAAATTGGTACAAAACCAACAAAGGCGGGATTAACCCTACCACCTTCCTTACTTTTACTAAGTTTTATGAGAAATACGCACCACAGCCACCTTCAACATAGAAAACGGTAACCCATCCGGAATCTGACTGCGCCCAGAGTTGCTATAAGTTGATAAAATACGCATATACATCGGGTGAGTGGTTCGAAGTTATCGCTCTACATGATATCGTGGAACTTTCTGTAGGCCTTTTTTTACACCTACAATTTTCAAGTACATAATTTTTATTTTTCTCTTAAGGTTAGTATTAAATATTAAAAAATTACATACGCAATCCTTGCTCGTTGATCTAAAAATCCATTGCGTGGCTTATAAGAAGTAAACGAAGAATCAAAGGCAGATAGCATTACCCCTCCAAGCCACCGCCTCGGGGCATTTCGGTTTGTATGACAGATACATCTTAGCGTAAGCGGAACTCAATTCTATATAGCCTATCCTGTGTCCCGTGTAATTACATATACGTGTAGTAAGTTTCATCGTATTCGGATGATCGGTTTAAGAGTTATGGAGGAACATACACACATACATACATACATACAGAACTGATTTCTAAAAATCGTCAATTTAGTTTAGTATCATACACAAAGCCCACAAACGGAGTATCTTAGAAAACAAAGCAAGTTACTCCATGAACACCCCTTACAGATTTATTATTAGTATAGATAATAGAAATGCAAATGAGCCAGAAAAAAAACATTAAACACGCAAACCAGGCAACAAATGCTATGCCAATATGGCAGAAGCATTTTTACACGATGATGTGTTTAGGCAGAAAACGTAATTCCGATTTTAGGAGCACGAAAACTGAGAAGCAAAAAAATTGTTGTGTATGTAGTCTGTTAGATCGAAGACAATGAATGCAAGCCCTAATATATGTCGAGAGTACATGTGAAGAGGAACGTTATCACATGGAGACATTCATAATGTATCATTCCTTGTGGAGGACATAATACATATGTACCCAGAGAAGCGCGAGTTGTCCCACTACACTACCCAGGGACGCAGTTGTAGTAGGGCAATGTGAATTAAATACAGTTAAAACAAAAAAAACACCGGCCAACTGCGAGTCGGACTCGCACACGAAGGGTTCCGTACCATTGTACAAGTTTCCAACAATCTCAATGTTTTACAAAATCTCGTTTTTTGTATGGATATATATTTTGCCTATTTGTTGTTATAGCGGCAAAATAAATACACACTCTGTGAAAATTTCAGCTGCCTACCTATTACGGTTCATGAGATACAGCCCTGTGACAGACGGACGGACGGACGGACGGACGGACGGACGGACGGACGGACGGACGGACGGACGGACGGACGGACGGACGGACGGACAGACGGACGGACGGACAGCGGAGGCTTAGTAATAAGGGTCCGTTTTAGCCCTTTGGGTACGGAACCCTAAAAAAACCAACAGCGAGATCGTTCTTCTCACTTTAATTCGGTCATGTAACCATTGTATTTTTTTGATTCTGAGAAGATCATAACAATAAAATCGCAACGATTGCATTGGTCGGCACAGAATAAGTAATTGATTTCGGGAAGACTCAGAATTATTCCTCTTTATGTAATTCTATGTTAATTCTAGTTTAGTCATTCGAGTACGTTTGTTTTTTGACAAAACATTTGAAATACAATAAAAACAAGACTTAATTTCGAATTCAAGCAAGTGTAAAGTAGAAAGTAATCTTTTGAAAAAAAAAAACATTAGCCCAAGACATTTCTGTATTGGAGAAATTTCACCAAAATCGGCAACGACGCCGTCATTTCATGATGGACATTCACCCTAGCGGAGCTTCTAAATTTCCAAACACTAATGCGAGCGGAGCTTCAAACTTCCAAACTGGTACAGGCGTTTATGAGTCTATAAGAAACATACATACATACATATATTTTTTATATATGTATAGACAGATAGATTAACTCGATGATTTTAAACATTAATTGACAAAACTGTTTTATTCGTCTCACACGCGCATTAATTGCTTGCCTCAATATAAGTTGCATGCACTTTATCTAGCTAACATAGTCTCCTTGGAATCGATCACGTTTATAAATAGTTTTTTGATAATTTAATGAATTTAATCAATATAAGAAATTGCTTTTTTTTCAAATGAGTCTTACATCAGATTGAATGGATCAAAAAATGACCGACTGTCGAGTACACGCTGTAATTTAAACGTATTGAGTGTTTAAATATGTAAGTAATTTTAGCGACATTCGCGCGACACGCGATATAAATTTGCGTAATGTAAGTTCGGAGCGCTTTTTTAGACCATACTGAAATGGGTGTTGTCCTTTGTTTCCTACAAATGTACGTTCCGCGCTCGACTGATCACCCCCTCCTACCTTTTACCCCTACTAGGGCCTTCGTAAATTGAATCTACACACCATAGTGCCTGTGGTCCCCGCGCCCGCGAGCGCCTCCCTACGACGACGCTCACTTATTGTGACTGATAGATTTCTCATGTTCCGTCTTATTAGATTTTGTTTGAAACTTTGATTTTCCGCCGTGTTGGTTCCGCAAACTTCCTATAAGATATGCCCCGCCACGCTTTCGTACTGCCTAAGCTATCGTATTTTACGTTCTTCCTCTTGATCGGATCAAACTTTGCCCGAAATGCTTTGGAAATAATTTGATGAAATTATCAGGTAAGTAAACCTTGGATAAGTGGGAAAGTTCCGAATTGAACAAACAACTTTTATTCTATCAATCCGAAAAGTTGAGTAAACCCGCGCAGAGTGCTTGCAATATGAACGCTTCTGTACCACAAAAACGTTTTGAGTAAATTTAGTGAAAGGTTATAAAATGTAGTTCGACGTTTAAAAATGTCCTGACGTTTATGTAATGAAACGCGTCGTCGTGTGTTGCCTTGGATTAAGAAGGAAAGTTTTTGTTATGCAACCTGCCAAGCATGGCTAATACCACACAACTGCCATTATGAAATTTGCCCAATGCACAAAATTCCCAATGGAATAAGGTGCCATGCTAGGACCTTGCCTTTATGAGCACGGCTACATTGAGCATAAGCCTGAGTTGATGGAAAACACGGAGAATTTTTCATAGCCGCTTCAATAATAGTTTCATCCAATGCGGTGGTACCAAACGGGTCTGGCTTAACCGTACAACCTAGTAGGGGAAGGGGACCTACAGTTTTGAATGGGTTCCGAACTATGTAATAACTCGCAATCGTAATGAAATGCTAAGTGCAACTCGGAAAGAGAAAGAAAGTGGTTCATGACCGGCAGTGCGATTACGCAAAATTTGAGGATGGTGCCGCGGTACGTGTAGGTGCGCCCCCGTCATTTCTAAAGCGCGATTACGAAGGCGTTTTTCATCCACCTACATCCAGCACGGACCAATTTGTGTCGACAATAGGTCAACTTTTGAGGTACCTGACTAGACGAGCATACGAAATAGGCGTTTACCTCCCCGCATTTGACAGTTCTTTGCCGTTTCGTAACACCGATTCGACGCGAAATGTATGGGGTTGACCTAATTGCTGCGGGTAGCGCTGAGTGCCGCACCATTTGTGAATGCATCGATTTCGTAATCGCAAAAGCTGTCATATTGCTGTAAGTACAGCAACCTACACCCAATTTTGTGCTTCGTAATTGCACTGCCGGGAGAGGATTTTAACCCATAATAACGTTATTGTTTTGTCAGGCTCGGTAGCCCAGTGGCAAAGAATATATACACACCCATTGATGCGACACCTAGCGATTCGATGAGCTGGGTGAAGCACCTCTGTGCGCGGTTGGGTTCTGGATGGGTGACTATTTTCAACCGTTGAGGCTGGCCTTGGTCCGGATTCCCCGTCAAACTGTAGGTCCCCTTCCTTACTTACTAGGCCGGGCGGGATTAACCCTACCAGGGTTAATCCCGCCCGGGTTGGTACCATCGCATTGAATCAACGATGGTCAAAGTGGCAATGAGAATTGTCCGTGTTTTCCATCCAATTCAATGTAGCCGAGCAATATAAGGAAGGTCTTGCCATGGCACCTAGTTCCCATGTGGTCTGTTGGGCTAAAATCTGACGGACTGTTTGGTATTAGCCCTCTATGTCCAGTTACATAAAACATAGTACATAAACAACCTCTATGTAATCTAGCGCACCAAATTTGAGACCGGCTATCGCCTATTTTCTAACCGTACCAACCCAAACGTAAATATAGTCGCAGATGTATTGGAGGGTTTATGTTGATGAAAACCGACTTGTTGATCACCGTTAAGGAAGAACATTCGCGCGTGGCGGCCTCTCATTCAATGATATGGACAATATGTCCTTACGGCGGCTAACAAGGTAACGCTCACATGTCACTTCTCATTCACTTCACTTTTCTCTTCTGTGCACGTCGCCCTAAAGTAGTGAGGGGCGCGGCCGGGCGGTCGTAGTGCGACGCGACGATTTCTCCCGCGCAGTGAGGATAAAAGGAGTGATCGATGGCTGTCCAATTATACAAATACATCAATCAGGAGCTGCTTTGTGATCATGCTGCGAAATTTTGGGCATTCACACGCAGCTGGCGTCGGCGATGGAGGATGGAGTCAATGAAAATGTTATTTTGAATTGCTATCATATTGAGTAAAGTATACTGAGTATACTTCGTGCTAAGCAAGAAGTCACTTTTTTAGGGTTCCGTACCCAAAGGGTGCCAACGGAACCCTATTACTATGCCTCCACTGTCCGTCCGTCCTTCCGTCCGTCCGTCTGTCACAGGGCTGTATCTCATGAACCGTAATAGGTAGGCAGCTGAAATTTTCACAGAGTCTGTATTTATTTTGCCGCTACAAAAAAAATTGGTAAAATAATTAAATAATAATAATTAAAGGGGGGGCTCCATACTAAAAACGTGATTTTCTTAATAAATTTCCTACTATGGTACGGAACCTTTCGTGTGCGAGTTCGACTCGCACTTGGCCGGTTTTTCAATTAACATATCCCTGTTGTTTTGCACATATTTTCTGTTTCGTATTTATCCTACCTTTTGAAGTAATGTTGCTTGGTGTACAATGCATCTACATATTTTCATATCTATTTTTAGATTTTATTATTCGTTTTGCAATACGTCAACTTCTATCAACATTTCGTTGCATTGCACGCATAGCTTCACGCCACTTTCCCGGAGGGGTAGACAGAGATGATAGAGTGCCATACAGTACGATCACAGCACACAAGGATAACAAGGATCACCTGGGTTATAATCAACCACAACTACTGGTACCAATCAATGCATTGGTAGATAGATACTAGAACGTATTTCAGTAATACTAAAATCATCAATCAATCAATCAACCAATAAAACGTAAGCCACATATCTGAAGTAAACATAAAAAAAACAATACATTGTTGGCAGAAAAGCAGAGCTTACAGTAGAGCACCCGGCGTTTGTTGTTACTCTACAAATTGACAGACGCACCCAGCGAGCATTTCACAAAGCTGCGAGAATTTCCCGCACCAACGGGCAATTTGACAGCGCGGAATAATGTTTAACTTGCCGGAAGCAACACCATCACTGTACACATCTGATAATCCATCTATTTTATCGGTCGGATTACATTGTAGAGTTGCACCCACTATAAATTAATTATTTTCTATTCCGAGCATGAATCGTTTTTTGTATTTGAAAGTTACTTAGAGTCACCAATAATATGCTCATAAAAAGCATTCAAGAAATAGTATTGCATATCTGCGTACCTGTGAAACACATTTGTGCATGGAGAGTGAAACGCTGATCCTGATAGTAAGACTAAGATCCTCGCAGGCGGATGAGGGCTAGACGAAAAATTGTGACGACACTTTTGCTATCAAACAGACACCAACTCTTATTGTCTTGAAGAAAGTACCAGGCCTACAGAAATAGTTAGGAGATGTTTTAAAATATTTGAATACCACATACCCTGTGGCTGGGCCCTATCTGTGTCACCACGCAGCTTTTGTTTTATTTTAGGATCAAAATTCAGGGAATTTTAATAATATTGAAATCTCGGCAAAAGTACCAGGGCAGCAGAAAATGTTAGGAATGTATTCTTGTAGCTTCTGTCGAATCAATATAATACCCCAGTTTCCAGTTTCCGTTGCTTTTCAGTTGTAATTTTTGCTCTTCTTTTTCATCTCATTGATATTCGTCACAATTTAACATGTTTTAAATTTTAGTAAAACCGTGATCTGTGGCTGGGCCCTGTCTGTGCTAGTACATAATATATTATATCGCGGAAGGAACTTTGTTCCTACAAAGTGTTCCACAACATATGTCGTAATTTTTTTAAATGCAGTTTAGGATTTAAATATGCCTTAATATGTCATTTACGCGCAAACTTATAAAGATAAATTATTGCAAATCTTTTAAGACATATTACGTCCATTTACCTAGGGAAATTATGCGAAACAATAGAACTTAATAATGTATATCCGTAAATTAACCTCAGCCAAGTTGAGTCAAAAACGGGTTCTTAGAGCTAGCGGTGTTTGGTGAACTCGTCTACATTGGAGTGTCTAAGTGGCCGTCGTTTGATGGCGCTGCTCCGAAGTCACAAAGTTTTAATGCCATAAAACTTGATAAGGCTGCACGAGATATGCATTGTTGCTGTCGCTGCGACACAGAGCGGGACGCTTGCGCCATTCGGTACAACACGCTCGCTTGTAGCGTCAGCATTAACATTTGCGTATACTATGCTTGATACCCATTAACATTTTTATTTTATTTCACCTTTTAAAATGTAAATAACTAAATCGACACATACTTACTGCTGAAAATGAAAAAGGGGTAAGTTTAAGCTGTAAGAATAAAGAAATGTATTCGGTCGTTCTAGAGAACGTTCTAGAGAAAATGTGGACCAATTTGCTCCAAGCTACGCTTCGAATCTACTATTCTATAAATATACGTTAACCTAACGCTTCCATGTCGAGGCAGCAAGTCAGGGACCAAATACAAACTAAATACTATCAAAATACACCAATTATGTTAACAAACATACGAACTACAATTTCACTAATCAGCATGCATTCAATATAATATTTAAAACTGACCTCATGACTATATGAAAGCTTGTTTGTTGCCTATAAAACTGACCTGATTGCTCGTAAATATGTAGAAAATATCTTCTCTTACAAGTTTCCTAAAATGTCTGCAAGTTAACGGATTCCAAATGTATCCTACGACTCATACATTATTATATTATGTTTTTTACATTCCAATAATTTTATTTTGTTAAAAGGTTCATTTTCAAAAACTTGGGATTATTTGAGTATTTTCCAAATATTAAAGCAAGCGCATATATTTCCAGTGCCCATGGTCGTCGACATAGCTAACTTTTATGAATATGCCGATAATAATATAATATAAAACAATTTAAGCCTCAGTAGCGGCATTGAGCAGTTCGTGGCCTAGTGGCGCGGGGACTTGCCTAGTATACCAGAGGTCTGGGTTCAAATCTTCGCCCTTTAGTACTCTACTAGTCTCGAATGCGAGCTGCACCATGGTTCGGAATCCATGTAAAACTGTAGACCCTCTTCCACTAGTAGTAGGTGGCAGGGTTTAAGCCCGCCCGGGTTGGTACCACCGCATTGGATGAAAAGATGGTCGAAGCAGCAATAAAAAATTGTTTTCCATCTAGTTCAGTGTAGCCGTGCTCATAAAGGGAAGGTCCTGGCATACACCACATTCCTTCGGGAATGTGGTGTATTGGGCTAATATCATAACGGTAGGTGTTTTGTCTTGGAAAACGTGGAAAACGTCTAACGTTAACTTATGAATTCGGGACGCCCAACATCGAACGTTCGTTGCACTGATTAGCATCCTGTGAAGTCCTTACGAGTCGTCGGAACTCGGGAACATCAGTACTAAGCGAACTAGTAAGCACACTGACTCGCCGGCGATGCGGTTGCAACTCTCGTCCTTCCATGATCGCTGTGTCAAATTGTGTGGCCAATTCCATTTTTTACCACAAATTGCTGTAAGATAATCGCAGTCTCAAGTAGACCTGCAATTATTTTATCTTATTCTTTTACGGGAAGATTATATGATATGAAAAAAATTAGGTATTCGTAAATTACAAAAAAAAGAAACAAGTAAAATGTAAAGGAGCAATCAATCGTTATAATAATTTGTTTTTGTTGTCGGTACTCATATGAATAGCACGTAGATGCTTCGTGTTAAATAAAGTTAGCGCGAAGCCAGTTTGAACTTGGAGCCGCCCCGCCATGCCAGTGAGACTGAACTGTGTAAACGCCTCGTTTAAACATAATTCAAAGGAAGATGCGTAATGCGATGTGGGATCTAAACTATAACCTTTATGTTCATTGAGAACACATATATTCGAATTCAGAGAGAACCTGTCAAAACTTATTACGAGATTAGCACCGGACTAACCAGACAAAAACCGGTTTAACGCGGCGTATTAAAGTAAGTCCGCCCACTCTGAATACGGCTGTAAATATTTGTTGAGCGCAAAGGTAGTTGTCCGTTTGAGGCCAAAAAAATCTTGAGTAATAATAAAAACAACTTAATAATGTTACCGCCTAAACTTCCGTCAGGAAGAAATATTTATTTTTTTACAATTTTAAATCCATAAAACTAACAGCTAACGATAACGAAACAAAAAAAATATTCAGCATATTTTATGTCATCATATTCAATAGTGTTGCTAAATGCTTTAACAAAATTATTGAATATATTTATCCAAGAAAAATGTTCAAAAGCCTGCAATCTCCATATTTAAATTTTCTCTGAATCCTTGTTCCCCCTTGGATGCCCTCGGGTTTTTTAGCGTTAGATGATTTTTTTTGGTGCAATTAAGTCGGCTCAAAGGTGAGAGTTATCCTTCAAACTACCGACGCCATTTCGGAGCGTTGCTGAGGTGAATTCAGCGAACAAAGCGAACAAACGCCCTCTCCAAATCAAAGAAATGTAAAGAGAGTAGAATTTACGTTCTCAGGGGCCATCGCTAATGGTGGCATGTAGTTTACATTATATTTGATCGAGAACAGGAGAACCTTTGATACCTGGTAATATAAGTGCTCTCCCAATGAAAAATTAAAATAATTTTTCTTATTAGGTTCGTCAACAGTGACTCAATTCTTATGGGGTTAAAACATTGGCTTATCAAAACGAGGCTTATCAAGTTAAAACATTGCGTTCAATGCCTTGACGAAAATCAAAGCACGGCAAAGTGAAATTTAACAGCAGTATCGTATTTTAGAGTATTTTTATAAAATAATCAAATTAATAAAAGTATGCAAAAACGTCATTTTTCGGGGTTAAATCTTGTACGATGGTACAGAACCTTTCGTGTGCGAGTCCGATTTGCACTTGGTTGGTTTTTTTTTTAAATGAGCTAGTGTCTGGATGACCTAATATGCCCTGTGAACTTTGCCCGGAAATAATGAATATGCAAACATAATGTCGTCGTAACTAAACAAATATTGGCAATGGGCTGCAGATTCCAGCGTTGATATTTTTTCGGAGCTCGTATCTAAGCTGGATAGTTGTTTTCTATGCCATTTTTTTATCTCTCTCTCTGATTGGAATATATTTAAAACAGGCGGGTCCACTTTCATTAACAGGGCTAGTTAAGTTAGCCCAGGTTGGTACTATCGCATTGAGTGAAAATATGTTCGAAACGATAGTGAAAAACGATCTGTGTTTTAAATTTCATTTCATTTATTTATTCAACTTCTGGTAGTCAAACTACACGTGTCACAATTTGATAAGTGAAGAAGAATCCGCAAATAAATTTTATTGATCTATAAGGTATTGTTTTTTTTTTCGTCAACATCAATGATATACAACACTTATAAGTGAATGCCTAAATGCTACTGCCAAACTAAAATGTTTGATAGAACGGTCTATGGCAAAGAACTAAGAAATGCGAGGAAACACGGAACCTAAATGGAAACAGTCTTAAAAGCCGTGCGCATAAAGGGAATGTCCTCATATGGCACCTGATTCCTTCGGGAATGCGGTGTGTTGGGTTACTACCGGTGGGTGAGGTATTAGCCATCCATATCCAGGTGCGGAAAAACGATCTTTCTGCCTGTAAATAATGTGTCTATTTCACGCTCAATATGCATATTACATAAATGAAATTATGTCATTAAGAAAATAATTTAATTACAGAGAAATAATTATGGAGCGTGTTAAAGTATTCAAAGCGGTCCAGTCCATTTGCTGCGTAAACATCTCCGCTGGCTTTCTGTTTGATCGGCTCTCCAACCGCGGACGGACGTCGTGGTGGAGGGGGCGGCGGCGGAGGACTGATTACCTCATGTGCGGTGGCGCGCGGCGGTATGACGGAGGCTGTGGCGGAGAGACCCACTTACCGCGGTTGGCTTGTTGCTCCTTGATTTGTGTCCAGATGTGATCTGTACTGTATGCGTGATAACGCAATTAAAATAAAAGCACCCTAAAAAACTCTGAGATTCTTAAAATAATAGACATATTTAAAATGTTGGTATTTACTACAAAATCTATATGTTTTTACTAAACTTGTCTTGGGTGGCTAATATAATTGATGATGTCATAATATTAGAGTAACACCGTGGGAACTAGATGCCAGAATATTCCTTACATTTGACGGCTACACTGGACAGGTTGAAAAATTCGGGAAATTTTCATTGCCGTTTCAACCATAGTTGCGCTTGTACCAACCCGGGCGGGTTTGACACTACCACTTAGTAGTGTGAAACCTACGTTTTACACCTATAAGAAAAATGATCGGTTTAACCGAGTACAAAGCTTGAATGTTGAATGGAAGTTATCATTAGGAATATATCTCGCGCTTCGTGGACTTGATCGACCGAATAGCCTGAACTAGATCAGGCCGCAGTATTTTGGAAGCAGATTGCATTAGCTACATGCCTGTGACGTCACAGCGGACAGAGCGGAGGGATGCGGTGCACCGCAACCTCGCAAGCTCCTACACACAGTCCGATTTAAACTGACACGTGCAACATTAACATTCGATGAAGCTAAATAATGAAGTTAACGAATGAATTCAATAAATTGAATAATCAAGTAGCCGTGTCCTACACTGGCGGCCGTGGACAGGAAAACGCAGCGTGGGAAGACCACCCGCCAGGTGGCGTGGTACGTCGGCGGAAAGCAGTGGTTCCATACCGCTGAGGGCCGGGAGGACTGGAGAAACATTGGAGAGGCGTATGTCCAGCAGTAGACGCAAACACGCTGACTGACTGACTGACTTTTTAAATAGTTTCGGTTGACTACCCCAGCTACCTGAATTCCGATTGTAAACTTTCGATTAGAATGCATATTTATATGGTGGAACCGAAAGGTAACTTTAGGAGATTTGTAGCTGGAGGTAGTGACACCGGGCGTACGTCATGTATTTTGGAGGCAGATTGCATTAACTCAAGTTCGAGTCTTGATGTCGCATTTAAGATTGAATTGTTTGCTGACCATTGCGAAATATTGTTAAAAATGTGCGAAGTTTCAAGGTATTTGCGCACATTTAATTACAGAAAAACCATTATTCATTCCACCGTTTCTTAAATAGAACCTGGGCGGTCTTGAACTAAATAAAAAATAACTATTTTATAAATACTGTTTCCATCATTGATGTTTGTATAGTTCTTGCAATTCACGAAGTCTAGTGGGCTTTACTTGTATTAAACACGTATCTGCATACGTATCAAAGTGTGCGTAACAACGAGCTCGGGTATGAATTACATTACCCGGGCTAACTCTTACGCACATTTTGACATGTATTCAGGCACGTGTTTAATACAAGTAAAGTGTCACGTCCCACTAAACTTCGTGAATTGGTAGAACTATACCATCAAATGGGTGCATGCATTTTGGGATACCCAATAGAACTCAACTATAATACCTCTGAACCTACGAATCTTTAGCTCCGAACTAACATTATTAAAATCAAATATGGTCCGTTCCTTTGCCTGATATTTCAATTACAATACTCAGTACCTGACGACACTGCATATTATACAGCCTCGTATACAATTCTAAACTGAAAATGCCACATTTTATAGAGTTTGTATTCGCAGCGCCGCGGCTGTAAGTGGCAGACGTGTCGCCCTCGGATTTGTATATAGTTGGTTTTCGCTGTTTTATTCTCTCCTGGGCCATTCCGGGAAGAAAAACTATATCTTTTCGAAGGGGTTTAAAACTGTTTTCAGTTATAGAAACGATTTTACAGTAGTCATCTATGTTGATAGGTATTAAGACAAAATGTTTAGACTTTCGTTTCGAAAATTCTGAGGTGAAAAGATCCAATCGGACCAATTTCAATTGTAATCAAGTGGGTCTGTTCATTTTCATAGCTAGCATTCATGACCTTGATCCACAATCTTTTGATAAGAGAAGACCTCACCTGCCATGCCAGGACATTCCTTATATTGCTCGGCTACATAGAACTGGGTGAAAAACACACTTTTCACTACGACTTAAATCTTCGTTGTTCTATGCGATGATACCGACCCGGGCAGGATTATTCCTATCACCTATTATGTAAGGAAGGGCCCCTACAGTACTACGTAGAATCTGAACCACGAACAACAAATCCCTTACGACATGCACGGGAAGATATTCAGTGGTGCAATTGTATTATTTTTAAGTGCCGGAATTACTGTTGCTGGAACGGACCAAAAAAATATTTTGTTAACAAAATCTAAGTTCTGAGCCATATTCGGAGAATCTTTCTCGGAGGGTCTGGGTTTCTTTCTGGGTGTTCTATTTATCATGTTTGCACGCTTTTTAACTTATATAAGCATTTAAGTCTCATTGTAATCGACCTCATTCTTCAATCTTATATGAAATCAATGCGAATTATACCACGGAGGGCCAACCGACTCCCTGGCGCGTGTACATTTAAACATAATCACGCCGCTACTTTTGAGAAGTAGGCAGAAATGATAGAGATTCATTAGCACTCGTAAGAAAATCACCATTCAAGCCATGATTATTCTAGACCACAGGTGCGAAATTTCACATATTTTTGCCAAATTGAATTCGATTGTTACCATTCTTTCGTCACGAACTATCTCTATTATGTATTCAAATCAAATGTTCCCAAGAAGGTGAACTACTGAATTGATCCAATCATACGTAGTTCTAGCGGTCTGGGAGTACAGGAACCGATGTGAAATTTATATAAAGCTTGATTCACACTGAATCGTGAACGTAGAAACAACATCTTACTTTGAAACGAACTGCGACCTCGGAGTCAGCGTCTTCAGAGATGTAGGACATGTAGGACAGGTATGTAGGATGCAGGACACAGAATGCAGCCCCATAGTATTGAACGCTCTCCAGGGACTTGAAGACGTTGCTTTACATACGAATAGAACGTGCCCGGAATCGTAAGCGCCTCCTCTTGTATTACATTAGGCTTTATAAATATTTGCCGCGCAACGCGATCCTTGATCCGATGGCGATTACGCTTGGAGTTGAATTCTGAATTTTCTTTGGTCATTATTCATACACACGTTTAATCAGTTTCAGTTGCAGTCCACAGTTTGAAGTACCGCTTCATAAAGTCCAAAAAACCCAAGATCTCATACCATCCAAAACGCCTTTTAATATTTGTAAAAACGGAGTTTCCGAAGGTTACGTTAAGTTTTCTGCTTTTCATAATATAATAAAAAAAATGTATTCTGGGTTTTGGATCTTGTGCCTTTTTTAACTTTATAAAGGCGACCCAAAGCAAGAATGTTACATTTTAATTTTAGTAAAATTCTAAGAAGAAAGAACATTGCCCATTCTTGTATGGGTGAAAAACCTGTGTCAACTTGAATGTTCCTCCATATTAATTTATTATTAAACAGTTTTTTAAATGGGCGATTTTGTGCAAATTGTACGTGACTAGCTCAATGAGAAACTTTTAAACTTTTTCTTTAACATTATTGTTAAACACATCACATCTTGCACATTTCAATGATCTTAGGGTTCGTAATATTATGTCGCCTGGCAATGTAATCGAGCTGTCAGATCCGGGTGGCATCGAAGATATTACGTGAGAGCGATACGGTGGCTCGTGTCTACGTGGTATGAACAGATTTATATTGGAAAGGATTTTTATGTTTAAATGTACAGAGCGCATCACCCTTGGCGCCACAGTAGAAATTAGCATTTGCAAGGAAAACTTATAAGTCCTATGTGTGGCGTCTAAGTTGATGCCGTTTGTACTTACTCATTCATTATGTTCTTGAGTAAGTAACTATTTAGTACTTTTAAAATATATATTCGTGTAGCATTTTTTAATAACGTAAGATAAAGAAATAACAATTTGTTTTATGCAACCTGACGTGGATGGCTAATACCACACAAGTAACATTATGATACACCCCAATACAGCACATTCTCAAAGGAATTAGGTGCCATGCCAGGACCTTCCCGTTATGAGCACGGCTGCATTGAACTGGATGAAAAACACGGACAACTTTTAATTGCCGCTTCGACCACCTACCGACACCCTACCACCTAGTAGAGGAAGGCGACCTACAGTTTAACATGGATTCCGAACAATGGGGCCACTCGCATTCGTGACGAAAAGCACTTATCCAACTCAGAAAGAGAAAGAAAGTGCTGCATGAATAGGGCGAGGATTTGAACTCAGACCTCTGGTATGCTAGGCAAGTTCCCGCGCCACTAGGCTACGAGCCGCTCAAATTCGTATGTTATCCCTGAATTCTTTGCGTATCAAGTAAATAGTCAAAATGTTCATCTTATTTTATACAGTTGGACTTAAAAGTTCTGACCGTTGATATGGCACCACATTTATTTGATTTGTTTTATTTTCATTGACGCTTTGACTATATTTGATTCAATACGATTGTACCAATTCGGGCCACATTAACCGTACCATGTAATAAAAAAGTTACCTGCAGTTTTACGTGTGATTCGGACCACGAACGATGAATCCCTTAGTCGCCTATTACGATATGCACGGGAAGCGATGCATTGGGAAATGTTGGAAATGTTGCAATGGAAAACGTCCAACTGTAGTTAGTTGCGCAACAGCGAATGTTTGTTGCACTTAATATCGTCCTGTGAAGCTATTTTGTGATCTTAGCTGTCTTCGGAAATCGAGAAAATCAGTAGTAAGCTAAGACTGCAGCGCCGGCGAACTCACTCGCCGGCGCTGCAGTTTATGTTTAAGCGAGATTCGATTGCTACCCGCTAGTCCTTTCATGATCCCTGGCCGGAACCCACAAAACTAAATGTAAAGATTTAATATTAATGCTTAAGTTGTATTTTAGTTGGTTATTAGGTATTCTTGAATAAAATATTAGCATATTTAAATACTTAAAGCTAACTTAACAGCTATTGAACTTATAAAAAATACTGCCATTATCTAACACCAATTATAAATGCCACTTATAAAGTATCTCATTTTGCTTCTAGCTATCTTAATTGAAATGATTTCAGTACTTATACAAATGAATTAGATCAATTGGACAAAAGAAATTAAATAAAAATATTGTAGAGTCCGGTCCCTTAGGTAAATTATCTTTATATTTTTTATGGATCTATGTTGTCTGACTGACTGTTATCTTAGATCTTAGGTTCACACCTTCACTTAAGGAATCCAGTGCGCGAATCTCTCTGGGTTGAACATTTTCATCTATGCAGACGTACGGAAATGATGTGGAGGTGGAACATTAATAATTCTTAAGTGATTGATTGTACTACTTCATGACATATCTTTTCGTAACTGGCTAATTTTGAATAATAACTATTGACAGTTACTTTCGGCGAGCTCTTAAATCACGAATGAACCCTAACTAAGTCAACGCCACGTCAGTGAACGCCAGCTCTCTTGTTCCATAGTTCCATTAACATTATTAATTCACACAACCACCGCACTGATGACATGACTAAGCTACTCGGCCATAATGTAAAATTTTAGTGAAAGCTCGTTGCAATATTTTTTGTCGCTTTGTATCGCAGTTAGTTGACATTGACGCCAAATTTTAATTTTATCTAATATAATAAAATTACATTTTATTAAATGATTATTTGAATTTGGAATAAGGTAAATAAGTAACAAATAATAAAAAAAATCTTTATTCATATAGGTTTAAGTGAATATCATCATGCAGTTTTGAGACTAGTGACTAAAACGAAAGGAAATATTTTTTACAGGAAGAAAAATCTAAAAAAGAAAATAAATCTAGAAAAGGAGACTGTATAAGAAGAGCTGTGATGAGCAAGAATTTATATTAATACGTTTACCAAAGATATGACAGGACTTGAAAAGCTAGGAGCAAGAAGGTTATTTAATGTCAAGAGTAGGTTAAAGACATGGACGTTTCTGTGCTTAGGCAAACCGCAAATCTAGCCGCTGAAAAGGACTGCGGATTTCAGAGATATGATCAAACTTGCGGAAACGGAAGAAATGTATGATCAAGTTAAAAATACAGTCAAGTTTACTGAGCAGATCTTTACCTAAATCAAGGATAGAATATATCCGCATAGTCTGGAGGGCTACTAATAGATATTGTGCTAAGGTTATTTTGTTGGCAGAAGGGGTGAAGGGAGTGACTATTGAGATATTAAAATCAACAGATTTAAAGGCACTGCTAAAGTCAAGCAAAACGAGTAGAGTTAGGTGTCTATAGTTCATAGCATGGCGCATGTCATCGGTTATTTAACTAGTGCTGAAGTAGTACTGACGAAAAGATGAAAAATGTATTGATTAGGACTGAGAATGTAGTTAGAAACGAGAAATGTATACATTTTAGAGTAAACAATGCGTTCTAAAATTTATTTAACAGAGGAAATATGGAAATAACGCGGATTTTCTTAATTCAGTAAAATATGAATCCATACAAAGCAATCATTCATCAACGAGGAATATTAATAACAACACCTTTGTTTGATTACTCAAATATTATAAAATTTCAGTACTGTTTACATGTTTTGAATCGGAATTATTTTTAATTAATACATTAATTCCAAAAATACTTTTTATCGCGTAATGTGCAAAGATGTGTACATACGTGAGTTAACAAATACAACACTTTCGCACGTTTAAATATGGCTCCAATATCCCTACCATATGAAGGGAAGCAAACTATGGCTGGGTCGAAGTACCCGCATACATAAGTAACCAGCAATCAGCGCCCTCGTAATAACTGGCTCTTAGCTCCGCCCCTCGCGCACACTCTACATCATGTTTGATAGAGGTTCCTGAAATTATTAGGTACTTGAACAAAATAAGCCTTGGGCCATAACCCAAGAAAAGCTCGACGGAATACCATAACATGTTTTTCCCTTCTTCAATATTCTTTTTCATATTTCAAGAACAATACAAACATTTGACTTGACGGAGGGCCCTTCTATGAATGTAATAAAACATTTGTCTCTCCATATATTTAGATTCCATTTGTTACACTTACGCCTGGTGGCAGGTTCAGCAACAAAAATCCGAAATTTGCTTTTCGGTTACACCATACAAATATGCCATGTAACCGAAAGTTACTTATCGGATTTCAGGTAACTGGCGGTGGTGAAAACAAGGATTAGTTGTAAACATGCCACTCACACCAATTATATTTAACCAGATCGAGCATTTAGCATAATGTGTTAACGGAGGCATGGGCCTGTGGGGACGACGATACGTCTTCAAAAGATGCCTATAAATATCTGGTTAACGTTTAAACCACCGTTAACACCCGGTACATGAATTAATAGGAAAGATAAAACTTCTTTTGAGAATGATAATTAAATGACGTTTAAGCACGAAAAAATCAATGTGTGACTGAAAAATGCGAATGAGAGATATAAATAATTGAGAGTTAATTGTAAAATAGATTAGGATGGGTCTTCCGAAGTCTGAAATCAGACACATATTATTTCCTCATTGCTGTCCTTGTCTAAACGGACAATGAAATTATTTTTTAGATGCGCTTGTTTTTAGTCTGAATGTTGGTCAAAATTAATGTGGTTTTTTAATTTATTTTGTCTACCTATTTACGCTTATATTGTTGTCTATGTAAGCAAGTTGATGTCGAATCAGGTCTAACAGCTATTTGAGTGATTTTGTCTAACTATTTGCTATGTCTTCATGGACCGAATTTTATTTTATTCTTTTTGAAACCGTTTCCGCTAACGGCTATCGGCATCAGCAATAACAGTTACTAACGTTTTCGAAGACCAGTGGAAACGCCCACGATTAGATACAATGATTAACGAATGAAAACTTAGTGAGCTTAGCGGGTAACGGACGCAGCCAGTCCGTTACCCCGAATCGCCTGCAAGAGACATTGCCATTTTAATAATTTATTTATTACATTCAAAAGACCATAATAGTGTGTCTTCTTAAAATAAAACCGTATTTATATTTTAGTTGCTTTAAAAATAAAAAATATGCAACCGGCCGCGGCGGCTCGAGAACTTGCGGGAGTGATGAGTTCCATCAATTTTACTCGCCCGTGTAGGTATCACCAAAAGCAAATAATATATACACTCCAAAAGCCCGCGATCTCTGGCCGCGTCCTACGTGTGGACTCAACGCAAATGCGCCGCGAAACGGATAAAGCCTCTGTGTTTGTTTTTAATGTTGTCAAAGAAAATCTTTAACTTTATATTGTAAGTGTTGTTTACCTTATATTAATAGTATAGTTATATATATAGTAAAGGTTAGTCTTACGACCGCGGTAATTTCAAAAGTATCATAGAATTATAGTGTTTTCTCGACAAAATAGGTACACAAAAAAACCTAAATTTAGTTCGCGTTGGGATCGCACACGTTGAACACGGCGTATTACCTACGTGATCTACCTTTCAGTATGTAAATGTATAAGGAGCTCTGTCATGTGCGTGGTAAGCGGGGTGCACTGGCGTAAGGCCGAATCGAGAAAAACTAAAGCACGTCCACTGGAACTTTCATACTAATTACCGCTACTAACGGACATTACAACCGCACATAGTTTGTAACGGCCTTTTGTTGTAGCAACGCAAAAGTATTATGGTATTGATAAATAGAATCACATCAACACATCTACAGAGGCAAACTTACGGAAACGGAATTGGTTTGTACCACAATTTTTGGATAGCATTATCAAAACTACTGCGCAAGTATTACCCAATAAACTCCACCACACTAACAGTCTTTCGGATATTCGCAAGTCGTCCTCCCTCCCGATTGAATTGCGCATTGAAATAGAAATAGAGCGAATAGGGAAACAAACATCCAGCTAGAGCCGAGCACAAAGCTTACAACGCTGGACAATAAGTCTATCTCATTCAGCTCAATAGCTCTTTTATTATCTGTTTCTGCAGCGGCGTACGTCTGCGACCGGCTCGTTATGGTCTGAATGCTCTCATGACTAAATCAAGTAAATGTTCTTACGTTTATTGGTATAATTGTTTACATACATTACATATTTATAATTGGGTGTGCCAGAGCGTCCTTAGTTTGAAGACAAGCGACCCTAATGGGTATGGATGGCTAATAACATATCTGCTGTCAGGATACTAGCCCAACACCACATGTGAACTGCCCGGCACCCTTCTTTATATTGCACGGATGCATTGAACTGACAGTTTGCATTGCCGCTAACCCTACTACAAATAGAAAAGAAGAGGATAGTTATTCGTAGAATCAGAACCACGGCCAACATCAAAGGTATCCGACCGTCGGACGGTCCATCGGTTTAATAAAACCCACATATTTTCAACAAACGCTACGAAATATGATTTGTCTACTTTTAGTTTTTTGAATTGCAGTTTTTGGGATTTGTTTTGATTTAAAACAAATGATTTTTCTCTTCCCAAGTATGCATTCTTTTCTAGGTCCCTTGTAATGTAAATTCCACGTTAGGACTTTTTCGAATACTTTTAAATAATGCTCCAAATGAATTTAAAAATACTATAGGTGCAAGTCATCAAACACAAGGTACGAAGCAGGTAGACCGAAGGTACATGGAATGCGACAAAGGCCACTGAGGCACCAATGCACTAATGGATTATCCGCTGGGAAGATACTGACCACTGACAGAGGCGTACAATGTAATGCTGCTATTGATTTCCGACAAGGCTGCCTGTGACTCCAGTGGGTTGCCGATGCATCCTTTAAGAAAGAAAGTTCATAGTTCATAGTTCATAGTTACAGCCTGACTAGCCCAGTGGTCGATAGTCGGGGTTCAGCAACCCAAGGCACGGAAGGTTTCGGAATAGATTACCGTTTTCGATTGATGAGCTTGGTCATGGTAAAGTTAGTACAATCGCATTGAATAAAACAGTAGGAGTGGCATTGTCCGTATTTTATCAACTAGTTCCAGGTCTGGTATGGTGCCTGGACCTGTGTGGCATGATGGCTAATATTATGACAGTCAATGGGGTATTATCCATTGATGACAAGTTCTTTTAATAAAAAACGTGCGCTAATTATTGTTGAGGTCAAAACAAACAAAAAAGTTCAATAACAACACTTTTCTTACCTAAAGGTACGTTTCCTAATTAATTTCACACATCCGAACCCGACGAAAGGTGAGGCGTCAAGGAGCCTTCCTTCGTAAGGGGAAAGACAGTTGCACCCTCAAGTGTTGCGCGTCTAGCTCAATGAGGGACGAGTGGGCGTAAACAAATCCGTTTCCTTGGGAGCTTGCTATTTGAAACAGACTGTTTCGAAACATCTTTCGCAGGTCCTAAACTGTCTTACGGTATGTACCATTTTTTTTATGGAAGCTGAAATGGATAATACCACACAACTACCCCATTCTTGTCCGTCTCACCTTATTGCTGATATCCTTATTTGCCATACATTTTTGTATTTTTTTTTCTTTTATGTTTTTTATTTTTTTTCTTTAGTTTTAGGCTAGGCTGTTTCTAGGCTATTTTCTTAAATTATATACATCGACCAAAAAAGGCATTCAAACCCTGGGAACCCCATAGATTTCTTCCTTGCAAGTCTGGAACATAACCTGCATCCAAGCACCTCCCTCACCCGCCGTATCTCCGCTTTCCACGTGGCCGCTCGTGACGAATTGCGTTCGGTGGATAGCAGTTGATATAATTTCGGCCACGGTCACTGAACTGCGGACGAGAGGCGAGGAGCAGTTGGCTGCGGGGAAGGCAGCGTGCGGTGGCCGGCGTCGCCACGATGGCGCCACCTCCAACAGACACAGTCACTCTGCATTAGCGCCGGATTCGACCACTATTGCTCTAGAATTAACTCCGATTACATCAACGAGAGTTTTAAATAACTTTTTACGTTAATGTCGGAACTCTGGCCGTCTGTCCGTCTGACGACCACTGCAAACTATCGCAGAATTTACTGGACTAATTTAAGTAACATTAAAATCGATTAGTTATATGTAATTAACGAACGACACTAACGAATATTTAAAGAACCGTTCGTTGTTCGATTATGAGCAGAAGAAGAGGCTTTTGTAAGGATAACTTGTTTTACAGACTCTTATTTGCACGTAAGGGTAAACATGGTGCAATCCAGCCAATTTAACATTTCTAAAATATGGTATTTTGAGGATTACAAAATAATAATAGAGCCATGTATAATGTAGCCCTCAATAAAATAAAATCATCAATGAGAAGTTTAACGAGTTCATCCGTGGCTAGCGGATCAATGCAGGGACGAATCTGCTATGTGATTAGTGATGAGCAGAATATTGAGAACACATGTTTGTATGGATGTATACATATGTACACACAGTTGTTATGATGATCGGCTTAATAGCAACATCGGTAAGCTAATTAACTAATGCGGTATCTAGTGTTGCTGACTAACTAATCGTGCTCTTCTTGATTAGCTACAATCGATCGACACTCCCTGGGACGTGGGCAGGTTGCGCTAATAACAAGCAATCATTGCTAATGCCCCTTAGAATTACAGGGCCAACATAAATGCATCATTTTATTAAAATAAAGTTTATATAAGGAATATTTTAGAGTGACAAAAAGGGTATTGTATTGTTCATCATTCATAAACAGTACACTGCGCTCGGATTTGTTATATTTTATCACTTGCCAGTTTATTAATCACAGCGACAAGAGCCAGCAATAAATTTCGCTAGCAATATTATTTTTATCAACGTTCACTTAGTATTGACACTGCTTTCAGACAAACACAGGTAAAACAATAAATGAATGTGCATTGAAGAGAAAAAACAGTTCACGACAAATATCAGTTCATTTGCAAAGACCATGCCCGCCATCTAACATGTTGCCAATCGGAGCAAGCCACTCTCCACAAACAGCACCCGTTCACGAGCATCACGCCGGGTACAGCCATTGCCTCTCTCAACCATATTTTGGGGTAAAAGGCGGGCCCGAACCAAGCGTCACCGCAAGCAAGGGCCTTGAAGCGATGATTCGGTCCCGTAGCAACAAGTTTGAAGCTTTTACCCAGGTGTCAGATCGTTGATCACCGTGTGATCAATATGGCAGTATAGTTGGATCAAATACATAATATAAATAACTGTGTTCGGCGAAAGCAATTTTATTACAGACATAAGATATGGCTGCATGATTTCCTATCTCAATTAACTTAAAAAATATTCGTGTTTTAAATCCAGTTTAATGTAGCATTTAATGCAACGAAAGAGTTAGCATGGCGTCCAGTTCTCATGTGGTGTGTACGACTGATATTATTATAGTAGGGAAGATAGTAATCTATTTCCAGATCTATAAAAAAAACAAAAGTGAATGTAAAGAAACAATTATTTAACCTTATTTGTTACTTAAATTAGACTGGGAGTAATTTTATCAAAACAAAATGTAAATTATTAGCAGTAATTATATGAACAAAGTTAATGAAACCTTTTGCCCTAACCAGTGAAGTGTGACAATGGAGAGCAAACAGAGCTAAATCTACAAAGACAAATGTAACCAAATTTTATGCATTAAAAAGCAGCCATCAAAATAAAGTCAGTAATGTTTTTGGCTTATCTCTTCGCCCACCTTTTGTGCTGCCGCATGGAAGGTAGCATTTTGAGTTTCATGAAAGCATATCATATTCTACTCGATCGGCACGCAATATATATTTACGAACCCAGTAACTAAATTATATTTTAATACTGAATTTCATTTGTTTAATTTAATTTGACATATCAAGGGACATAAATTAAATTATATGATAGACGGAAAAAATATATTTTTATCGAGAGCTGAACATTTTTAATTGATATTATACTTATTGCGGAGGGCACACCGGCTGGTTAAAACTAAATTGGCGATTAAACATGTCGCTTTTTGTGAAAATTATTAAATAAACTTGAAGTTTACTTGATAAGTTTCACAAAGAGTGGCAATTTTGTGCTTTATTTTCAATCAGCGATTGTGCACTCCGGATTCACGTGAAACACGATGTTAACAAATTACAAAAAAAAATATACCCCGAATTTCAAAATAAGTTTGTATCTTCCATTATTTCTTTATTTCTGAAAGATATTTTAAGAGCGATACTCGACGTTTTGTTTTGGCTAACCTGACGGAACATCTTAAAAAATTAATGCATTTTTATGGTATTGGTATTGACACAATGGTATTGTAACCAATAACCAATTGGTTTATTGTAACCAATACCATTGTGTCTTCTGACATACTTTTATCCAGCGGTTTATATATCGCTGCATTTATCGAATTTCTTAGTATCGGCAGATCATTCTTCTAGCTACCAAAACCAGGTACGTCGTTTATTCTAAGGAAATCGTTAATTACAATTTTAACGTCCATCATGCGCTTTATTTCACATATCCTTTAAAACTCGTGTTTAACTTCATTTAATTTATTTGAACTTTTTTGGAAATAAAACTACACTTAGTTACGTAAAAAACGGATAGATCCGCAGATTCGCTCAACTCTCTAAAGAAGAATCCGCAAAAAAACTTACGAGTTATCTACTCGAAGGTTAAAATAGTTAAAACATTTAGAAATATCCAGAATAACCATTTGAAATAAAACGGTATATTAAGCACCAGCGCTCTCTGCGGACAGGTTGAAAATCCTGAGATAAATATACTGTCAGTAATTAGGGCTTGTCAGTGTCTCTCGAGCTGATAGGGAATTAAAGATTTTTTTAAATCTAGTTTCTATTTATGTATGAAACTGTAAAAATCCTTTAAATTATAAAAAGGGATTTTAATGATATCTCATGCAGGAATCAGATTCATACCTTATTGTTGAGGTTGCTCTCAAAATGTTCTGTAGGTATTGGGTAGCATGTAAAGGAATAATGTGATATATTTTCTAGCTCTAAAAGGTTGTAAGGAATAAAAACTTTTTTTTGTGCTCAAATTTACTTAATGCATAATAATTTTCAATATTTTATTATATAATAAATGATTAAACTATAAAACATTTATTTATATAATTCTTCTACATTATACGTGTGGATATCACTGATCTCAACCAAAACGGATGGATCGATTGTGATAAGATTTTTTGTCTATGTTTGAGTAGGCTCCTGGAAGGTCTAGGCTCACAAGGACCCGGTGGGTGGCGCTGTTGTCTAGATCCAGTTTTTTTTAGTCCACAACTAAATTGAGCCGAGCGGAGCCGGGAATCTCATCGAGTTGTTATATTTGTTCTTTCTCCTAAAATACGTCTGCTTAACAAAAGTTTCGCTGCGTCGAGGCCCCTCCGCCGCCGCTAGTCCGTTATTCAAGGCCGCATATGCTTGCGACAAGTTACCAGCCTTCCGAGACAATCGATTAGCAAGTTTGCAGGGTGCTAAATATGTCGCCGACGCGATACGTGTCTGATTTCGCAGTGATATTCCAGGATTTTCCCGATAAATTCGGGATACTTATTAGTCTGATAGTCTTTTTTATGTTACATGGATGGCTAATACCACACTCACCTTCCTGATTTTAGCCCAACACACCGAAGGAATAAGGTGCCACGTCAGGACCTCCTTTGTAAGTTCGTATGTTCTTAACTTTGATTGATTTATTGAACAAGAGAATGTCAAATTGATGCCTATAGTAATTTTATCTCTATCCCTGTCTCTTCTCTACTTCAGATGAAGTCCAATGTCGTCTTATCTGTTCCCCTACACGGTAAAAAATAATTTCTTGGAATAAAGCAAATTGCTTTGATTCAAAGCAATGCGTGATTCACATATTCGGGAACAAAATATTTTCTTAAAATAGAATAATTATATTCTTAAAATTGTTACTTTGTTCCAAGAAATTATATACTTGATATAAGATTTTGCTGGTCTCTTGCTTTAAGTTGTTAAAGTATTTAAATCAAGATTATCGTAACGTTAATTTAAGTTGCCACTTTTCTTAGTTGAAAATGTATTATTCTTGTTACAAGAAAATAAATAGTATATGCAACAAATTAATTACTTAAATTAAACAGCATTGTGTTGCCTCAAGTAAATATTTTCTTGGCCTAACCACTACTTTTCTCGGTGCAATAATATCGTTTCTTCGAACGAAACTATATATTATTAGACTAAGATTTTTTTTTCTTCAATGAAGTAAATATTTTCTTGGCAAATTCTAACACTTTTCTTGGTCTACCAATATCGTTTCTTGTAAGAAAACTATAACATTTTAAGACCAAAACTGTTGTTACTTGAATTAAGAATATGGTTTCTTGGTCAATGTCTATACTTTTCTTGGTGAACGAATATCGTTTCTTGAATTAAAACTATAACATTATTAGTCCAATATATATTTTTTTTCAATGAAGTAAATAATTTCTTAGCCAATGCTAATGTTTTTCTTGGTATAACAATACCGTTTCTTGGATTAAAAGTGTACAATTCTTGGACCAAAACATTTGTTTCTTCAAGGAAGCAAGTAATATCTTGTCTTGACGTAGTACTTTTTTCGGTTTATCAATATCGTTTCTTGAATTTAAACTATACAATTATTATACCAAGACAGTTGTTTCTTGAATTAACAAAAATATTTCTTGGTTAATGCTAATGATTTTCTTGTTGTAATAATATCATTTCTTGGAACAAATCGATTAAATTTTTAGACCAAAATATTTGTTCCTTAAATGAAGGAAATTATTTCTTAGTCAATGCTAATACTTTTCTTGATATACAAATATTGTTTCTTAGAACGAGATTATGAAGGTTTTAAATCAAGATATATATTTCTTCGATTGAAGTAAATGCTCTCTTGGTGTACCAATATCTTTTCTTGGATCCAAATTTTGAAATTCTTAGACCAAGATGTAAGATGTTCATAGCAAGCTGAATGTAATCTTGAAAGAAAACAAAGCTAATACTTTCGGAAACGATGTTAATTAGAAGAAAGAAAAATATTTTTTCCTGACGTCTAATGAACATCACCCTTACATACTTTGTTTTCTTTCAACATACATTCAGCTTCCTGTGAACATTTAACATCTTCTGAATTTCACAATTATTAAAGTAAAATAATAAAATAAGGATTGTATTGTTTTCAATATTTATTATCTAATTAATTTTTAAAAACAAACAATTACGAATCGGTATGTTTTTATCTGATGTAACAACAATAAGTAGCTTCATATGTTCTAAGGATTATACAGTTGCTGGGCCTTTTTTTATGTGTTAATGTGTTTTTCCTTTTGGCTTCGACATCTCCACTATGCTGAAAAAGAGTGAGAAATATGATTAATCATTAATTGTATAGTGATTTGGAGATAATTTTAAACATTGAAAATCCCAAAAATATTACACAGAATGTAATTAATACATTGATCATAAAAATATGTTTTCTTTTCGTAATGACAATCTTTTACATAATGAATTTACACTAAACATTTTAGGAGTGATTATGTTTTTACATGAGCTAAAGTTAGCGACTTGTCGTTGCTCACACCACAAGGGAACTAGGTGCGATGCCAGACTTTCCTTATATTGCTCGGCTTTATTTAACTGAATGGAAAACACGGACAATTTTCATTGTGTTTTCGTTAAATCAATGCGATGGTACCAACCCGGGCGGGATTTCTTAGTTAGTAAGGAGTTAGGTCCCCTATAATTTTACGTGGAATCCGAACCACGACCAGCCTCAACGGTTGAAAACTGTCACCCATCTAGAACCAAACCGCGCTCAGAGGTGCTTCCCCAGCTTATCGAATTGCAAGGCGTCGCACCATTGGGCTACCAAAGTTGACAAAATGTATCCGGCGTCAAATTATAGCAAAAAGAAATGTGGTAGCATTTTTGTAGTTTGTGTCGTAATTTAATGCAGTTATGGTTAAAAAACCTAAGTATGCCAATAAATATCGGCTGCATGGTGTTAAATACCAAAATAACAAGTGAATCTGCAGTGGTTCTAAAATTATTTCCAAAATGTATGGGGAAGATAGCTCAAGCAAACAATTTTACCGTTTTTCATAACAATAATAACGATTATAATCTAAATTTGCGAATCTTAATAAAAACTATATCAAAAACAAGAATTAAATACGTACTAGCTAAAATAAAAACCGTCCAGGAGCAGTCGAGACGGGATTGCAGCAGTGCCGGGGGCCCCCGACAACCCTGGTGCCCGTCAGACGAGATAAAAAATCTCATCCATGGGCACCGAGTGCGGGAAGGCCCCCATAACGCTCGCTGCGTTCCCCCTCTGGACAGCCAGACTGATGCGTTGGAGGAGGAACGACCCGGCTCGGCTGTCCCCAGACGATTCGCGCAGCCTCTTGCCCGCAGCGTAGCTTTTAAATACACCTGGTTTACTCGATTAATTAAAGGTGCTGATTTTTCAGGGAAGATTCGTCAAAATTCTAGTTAATCTGAAAATTATAACACACGTAAATGTAAAATATCGCAATTGATTGTTATGAACCGTATGTTAAATACCGTATTTTTTCACATTATTGTTTCTAGCATATAATTTCTTGTCGTGGTAAGCACACACATACCTAGGTAAAGCAAAGTTTATTTTTAGAATCGAAATATTCATGCGAAGAAAACCTCACTTACAGGGAAGCTTAAAGACAACATTATTCAAAGAATATCCGTTTTTTTGATGCAATATATTGAGTTTTACATGTACGCTAGACATTTTTATTTGAAGAATCGAAATATGTCAAACTAAGAAAGTCATTGTTGAATGAAAACATGAATTTTCATTAAAACTGAGAATATTCGTTGTATTGACAGTTTTACACACACACATTGACAGTTTTACATAAAATCTCGCTGAGTTTAAGGTAAGGATCTAAATATCTTAAATAAAAAAGTCTTGCTTAAGTGGAAACACAAAAAAAATCTTACCAAGATGTCGTTTATCAAATCATTAAGAGCGGGAAATTGTTGCACGAACTTCGTGCACCGTCAGTCCATTTATGTTGATCTCAATGTCAAGCATGATTCCATTTGAAGATTACCGTGTCCCACGGTTCCTTGTTTTTGTTTAGCCAGGTTATGTCTTCTTCAGTCGCTTCTAGAAAAAGAATAATATAATGAGTTGTGTATTTTCTGAGAAAAAATACATCTCTGCTACATTGTTTGGTGCTGGGACAGAGTGTGGAAAAAAGATGTACGAAGGGCCATGCAGAGAAGGCCAGGTAAACATATCTTCATTTCAATACCAATGATAACAAAATACTGTCAACTATCGTTAGTTATTAAAGAACGCTGTGCTTGAAGTGATGGTCGACATGAAAGTACAATAATACGACATTACTCACCAATAAACATTTGGATGTTGTCGGATGGAACGTCCCAGCACTGCAGTAAGCTTTCGATGGTAGTTATGATTGTAGGAATATCGTCAGACATTATTTCTGCTGCACCATAGATGAATAAAGTAAGTTCTCAGCACGTCACCAAATAAAAAAACGAACAACCACCATCACGTACTTCGAGCGGTACGAATCAAGAGTGAATGAGCGAGCGAGCGGATTAGGCGCGCGACGACGCTTGCGTACGCGTGGATACATTTTCGTAATTGGTAAAAAGATACAAGTCCCCATTTTAAATAATTGAAATTGTATTGGTCTATTGTTTACCGCATAACACCGGTCTGCTACCTAAAATAAACATCGGATTACATTACATGAAGATTTTTGGTTTTATGCATAGAAACGTTGTGTTTTTACATAATAATTTGCCAAATTCGTTATATATGAATATACTGTCCTTCCCACTTTTTTTTTAATAAAAAAAAACTTTTTGTAAATAATAGCTTAATGTTTAACGGCTGTTGTTTTTTTGTGCCGAAGATTGTGGGTATCTTTTTTTCCTTTCCGAAATTGTATACTTCGGAACTCAAAAAAGTATCGGCCTTACTTACTAGATAGAAGTGTCAAGATGGCTTACATTGGCACTTATCATTAAATTTTATTTGCTTTAAAATTAGGGTATTTTCTGTCTTATCAATTTTATTCAGGTAAATATTGCCACGCTTATAAATAAGATATTATGACAGTAGGTTTGGTATTAGCCATTGATGTCCATAAAAAAACTGGTTGGAAGCTGCACATAGCACTACCAGTATAGTCGGTCTTGTCGGAGCCAAACCACTACGCATGCCGCACTTTAAGTAAATACCAATTAGTTCACCTAGTTTCGCACCGAAGAATTGGCTTAATTTTTGTTTTGCTTTATCATATTTATCTTGAAATTGTACAGGGGACAAACTAATATGAGAGAGAGGTCTGAGGTCTTTGCCGCTACCGTTAGGATAATTTTATGCTTGAAGAAATAAGAAAATTAAAAATACTAGGTATCTCAAGTACTAGATAAATTTTTACTTTTTTTGTAAAGGAAAGTGATATGTATGTATAACAAGTACACATTCATTAAAAAAGAGTCCTGTAAAAATAACTCCGCAAAATCCATCCTCGAACCAGCAAAATTCCCCCAAATTTGCCACCTTCTGTATACCCATCATTTGAAATTCTCCTACAGTCCCTCCTTCCGTAATCAATGCCTCCTACTAACATAGTGTTTAAGATTATACCTACATATATTTATTTAACGTTTCATCTGCAATACGGATACTGACTGCAAAGATTGAGCTTTCAAACATATTGCCGTAGTCACAAAAATCGTATTTGGTATCAGACGCTAGAGCCGGTATGTAACGTATGTAATACTTTTACGTACTAAGCAGGTACGTCGCTTATACCAAGAAATGTGATATGTATGTGTGTATAATCGATCGTGAAGCAAGGAGACATTAATTAAAGAAAGAGCCCAGTAAAAACAACTTGAACTTAAAGGTTGACTAGAAGAAATCACTTTTAGTGATAAGCCTGCCTTTGTGCAGTTTCGCTCTGTTAGATTTTATTGTTCTGTATTTGTGTTGTATCGTATTCTTGTATTATTTTTAATGTTATTTGCACAATAAATAATTTCTTTCTTTCTTTCTTAAAAATAACTACGACCATACTGCAAGGCTGTAATCGAACCAGCCAAACATACTATTCGTGGGTATTGTGTATACCATTTTTGCCACCTGCTGTATACCCAAAATTTGGAATTATCCCACATTCCCTTCTCCCGTAATCATCCGTCAATAATAATACCATTGGGCCGACTGCATGTTTTTCCTTGCATGAAGCCAATTAAGAGATTCGTCGTTCGTGGTTCTGATTCTACGTTTTACTGTAGGTCTCCTTTAATACTAACACACTAAGATGGTAGAGCTAATCCCACTCAAGTTGGTACCATTGCATTGATTGCACGATGATAGACGCGTCAATGAACGTTGTCCGTGTTTTCCATTCAGTTGAATATAGTTGTGCTATAAAAGGAAAATCCTGCAATGGCACCTAGTTCCCAAGAGTTGTGTTGGGCTAATATCGTGATAGTTGGTATGGGATTAGCTATCCATGACCAGTGAGAAATTAATATTGGCACTGGACACGAAATATCCTGTTTCGATCGTTTAAAATTATTTATTTTGCATTTAGGTCGTTTTGCATTTTACAACAGTCTTTCTACCGTTCCAGTCCTAGCCGTTGATTGGTCGGTTAGGGTGGCGTGACTTGACGAATTCATTATCTTAAATCAAAGTTAGAAGTCTTGAAATAAGAATCTCAATATTTAAAATTAAGAAAGTCAGTCTTGAATGAAAACTTGAAGATTGTTTTATATAAATTGTTTTATTTCAAGACATTCAGTCTTAGAGAAACATTAAAGGAGTTTATTTAAAGAAACTAATTATTTAGAAGGAAGCAAATCTCTCTTGAACGGTAAAACATTATTATTTTCAAAATTGATTCGATCTAAAATATTCAGGCTTACGTAAACATTAGCATAGTTTATGTTAATAGGTAATCTAAATTTGTCCTACCCAACACTTGAACCCTTTTCTTAACCTAATACTTTTAGTTTTGCAGAAACACTATCATAGTTTATTTCAAGAATCTATATATTTCAAATGAAGAAAATCTCTCTTCAATGGAAAATTGATAATGCTTGTTTTTGAGAATATCATTTATCTTAATCTAAGACTTTCAGTTTTACATAAAGACTATCATAATTTATTTGAAGAATCAAAATATTTCAAATGAAGAAATTGTCTGTTAAATTGAGACATGATGATTCTTTTTTCCACATAATCCATTGTCTTAATCTAAGACTTTAGGTTTTGCATTAACACTAGCATAATTTATCTGAAGAATCAAATTATTTCAAATTATGACTGCATTTCTTAAATGGAAAATTTATGATGTTTTTTTTGAGAAGATCAGTTTTCTTAACCCAAGACTTTCAGTTTTGCAGCAACACTTATTTCAAGAATCCAAATATTTCAAATGAAGAAAATCTCTCTTCAATAGAAAATTGATAATGCTTATTTTGAGAATATCCTTTATCTTAATCCTAAGACTTTCAGTTTAACATAAAGACTATCATAATTTATTTGAAGAATCAAAATATTTCAAATGAAGAAATTGTCTGTTCAATTGAGACGTGATGATTCTTTTTTCCACATAATCCATTGTCTTAATCTAAGACTTCAGGTTTTGCATTAACACTAGCATAATTTATCTGAAGAATCAAATTATTTCAAATGAAGACTGCATTTCTTGAATGGAAAATTTATGATATTTGTTTTTGAGAAGATTACTTTTCTCAACCCAAGACTTTCAGTTTTGCAGAAACACTATCATAGTTTATTTCAAGAATCCAAATATTTCAAATGAAGAAAGTGTCTCTTCAATGAAAAATTCATGATTCTTTTTTTGAGAATTGCCCTTATCTTAATCTAAGACTTTCAATTTTACATGAACACTATTATAGTTTGCTTTAAGAATTTGAACATTTTGAACGAAGAAATTCGTGCTTGAATTAAAACTTGAAGAATGTTTTCTAACAACAATTTCCGTTGACTAAATCAGTTTTACATTAACATTTGCAGAGTTCATTTTGAGATTCTTGTCATTTAGAATATCGTTAATGTATGCTTAATGGAAGAAACATGTTGGTTTTAATTTAAGATTTAATTTCTTAAAACATGAATGTCGTTGTTTTACCATAACAATGTTGAATTTTGACATAACATTTAATGATTTACATCAACAATATATTCTTAAAATAAGAATATTAATGACTGTTTAGTTTTAAGACTTACGTGTGCTCAATTTAACATCGAGAATTGTTGCAATAAGAATTTAACATGTCTTGGATTAAGCATACTATCTTGTTTTAATTCGAAGTATTCTCAAGTCTTAGATTAACATAAATTGTCTTCATCCAAGAAATATTTTTGACACTATTAAATTCTTACATTACGAATTTTCATTACTTTAGTTCAAGTTCATAGAGTAAACTTAAGAAATTGTTGTCTTAATCCAAGAATTAAATGCTGACAATATTTATTTTCTTAATTCAAGCAATCTTTTTTTACCGTGTATAACGAAAGAACCACTTGTGCGATTTCGATGCGGTTTATACCTACGTACGGCTTGAATTTTCCCGCAACTTAAAAGTTACTTAGCATCATGCTTTGAGCGGCTCGTAGCCTAGTGGCACGGAGACTGGCCTAGCGTACCAGAGGCCTGGGTTCAATTCCGACATCCACCACTGTCTTACTCTTTCCGAGTTCGATAAGTGCAATTCGTCACGAATGCGATCTGCTCCATGGTTCAGATTCCATGTAAAACTGTAGGTCCCCTTCCCCTACTAGGTGGTAGGGTTTAAGCCCGCCCGGGTTGGTACCATCGCATTGGATGAAAAGATGGTCGAAGCGGCAATGAAAAAATGTCCGTGTTTTCCATCCAGTTCAATGTAGCCGTGCTCATAAAGGGAAGGTCCTGGCATGGCATCTAATTCCTTCGGGAATGTAGTGTATTGGGCTAATATCATAACGGTAGTTGTGTGGTATTAGCCATTCATGCAAGGTCGCATAAAAAAAATGCTAAACTACCTGATGGGTGAGCCAAATGATATTTTTCTATGAAAAAACCGGGTTGCTGTGCTGAGGGTACGAGAGAGAAGGTACTCAGAAAAGCCAAATCCATCTCACCTCTCGAAACCAAGCTCAGCCAGGCAACATACGAGCATATTCGCGAACTATCGCTGAGCTATTAAGCTTGTTTAAATTACGTTCTAAGATTCCCAGGTAAAAGGTTTAAGGAAATACACCTGGAGACAGTACACGTCTAATTGCCTGGGTTGTCACAGAGCTCTTGATGTTTTCTTTCGCCCGCGTGAGCGGGCGGGGGAATGGGCTTTTGGCGGATTGCCTCTTGGCCGTGGTGTTCAACATAAGTATTTGTGACTCCACATTCGGAACCGCCAGCAACAAAATAGTGTAACTTGCTCAAATCTGCGGAAAGCAAGAATTCATCGTTTTTGTAGGCATAATGGTTATGCATTCGGAATCCCTGGCAAATTTATGATGCCGCAGCGGATCCGCCGCCGAGATACGCCTGCGGGATTTTCAGCCACCGCGGGCACATTTTATAGGCGCCGCTTTTGCTTTTTATTCTCAAAATTCTCTTTTATTCGGGTAACCGGGTAAAGAAAGCAAACGCAATGATGTAATCAAGTATTCACCCCGTGGCTGTCGGCGTGACGGCTCCGGCCCGGCTCGGCGGGAGATCGCTCGCTATATATTTGCATTCCAATCGAACTACACAAGCCCACGTGATGGAATTCAAATGAGCATTACATAGCTCAGACGCGCGGGGGCGGAGGGGCGGGGGCGCGGGGCGGGAGGGGCAGGAGGAAGGGGTTGAGATGGATAGATCTTCGCGTTCCTACCTCAAGGTATTCGTTTGAGCTGCGCTTGGAAACTTCGCCGCAATCTGAAAATTATTACGAGAAAATTACTTATGAATAACTACGTAAAACAAGATGATCACATGATAATAATATTTAACAGATGGGTTCATTCCAGTGGTTCATTCACAGATTCTGTAAATCTATGCTTTCTAAATGTTGAAGTTATTTAAAACTTCGTCTTATTTGGGAACCTTTATTTTTACTAGAGTTCCAAATGTGTTCCAATGTTTTTTCTTCTCTGCACGGCATCGCATGATATCCTCCTACATTTGTGTTTTAACAGTTCTCCAACAACAATTTCGCTTAAGGCTGTCGTGAAGTCACAGGAAATATATAGAATATTTGATAATTTTAAGAAATGCATTCTTTGTCTATTGGCCAAGGTACAATTTTGCACGGCGAATGCCAAAATCTTCTTCCAGGCCCTAACGTTTCCCTACCCCTAAACGTTGTCAAATTTTAATCAAATGTTTTATATCACTTAAAAATGCTATATTCTATGTCCGTATGTTTTTTTTTTTTGTAAATATGTGTATTTTTCAGGAAACGAAATTCGAAAATGAATGTAAAAAAAGACAAGTTTTTTGCAATGTTTATTAACCAATATTTTTCAATCTAAAGGGTATTTAAAAAAAATTCAAACATACAGACAGATAATATATTTTAGAAACCAAAAATTCAAAAACCTAGTAAAACATTAAGGGCATGGAAACAGTTATCGCCCGTAGTAACGTAGGGTAACGACTCTGTTAAGAGTGCAGAAAAAAAAGTTGTGGAATCAGGTACTTATAATTGGCCCCCACAACCAGCCGAGTCTTCGTCATCCAAGCGCCAGCGGCTGCTTAGAAACAAAACTATACCGGATTTATTTTGTGGTAGATTCTGGGGGCAGTATTCAATCCCAAGTACGTCCCGAGTCAGGCCCCCTTGTATACCTTGATGTCGAAATATTTTGGCAGAGTAAAACACCGATTCTAATGTCGGGCAAATTTTCGATCCAACATTTCAAAATAATTTTCTCAATATTAAGAAAATTAACTAAAAAAAAAATGTTAATAATGTGATTACTGGCTACAGATTAACACGAGGGTGCATAGAAAACGGGGCCGTTAATTTCGTGACGCGGTTTGCCCCTACACTGAAAAAAAATAGTCAATTCCATCAGTTAATCAAGCTGTAATTCTGATTATAACAACCATCTTGCAACGTTAAAATAGAGCCAATTAAGTACATTTGTTACTCTGAATGATTGAAAACCGTTAGCCCTAAACAATCCATGTTTAGGGCTAACGGTATGTTTTAATTTTATTTTGAACTGTGTGCCATAACATAACTGTTTTCTCTTACCTAACCTAACCTAACCTAACCTAACCTACCTGCGTGAAAACGGTTTCTAGCTTTAGATTTTTTCCATTCTTAAATTACGTCTTATGTTCAGAGAAAAGATACTGTCCAATCTGTTTAAATTACTGTACCCCTTGAAACTGGACAGTTGCACGCATGATTTGTAGTCAGCCGTAATGTCATTTTTAAGCCTTTCAAACCTTTTCAAAATATTATTTTTACCAAGCCGTACTGTACATTCGGTTAAAACAACTGTTAGATATTACCTGTTTTGGCTCATTTATAAATAGTTACCGTAATACATTTATAGTAATCAGAAATACGTTACCATAAATTACTGAATTTTAACCGAGCTTAATTAGTTAACAGTTGCATATAATTTGTTGTCGCCGCAGTCTCTCCGCTTTAATAAAAAAAACTTAAATTAAAACCGAAAAATAATAACAATTTTTAGTATTTTGTTCCACAACTACTCTTGGGCTAAAATTGACCCAGAATGCGTGAGAAACTAACTGGTTTCGGACTAATCAAGCCCAAGAGAAAATTTGTGGATGTTGAGAAAAATAAGAAAATAAAGAGGAAAATTGAAAACAACTTCCTTCGAGTGATCACGAAAAGGAAAATATTTTACATCAAAAGCGTAACTAAACTTAATTAAACTATTTCTAATCTAGACGGAATTACTTATTTTTAATAATGTATGGCCTGCTACAATATTACGCACGTAACGCAATTTTTATGTTTACACTTCCACAAAACTATTTCCAACTTGCCGGGTCCGCGTAACATAAATCATTCGCCACGCTTGTCCGGAACGGCGATGTGGCGTCATGAAAATCGCGACGGCTTACTCGCGAAATATTTCAGTATTAACGAAATGTGCTCGGCGAACGCTCGTTAGCATAGCGGCCGGCGAGTAGCTGTCGTGTGCGATGCACAGTTGAGCGGGGATGCGCAAAAATGCTGCTCATGGCATTTCCTGATGCTCACATGCATCGATGGTTTAGTTAACAACATCCAATAATCCAAAATGGTGATAATACATGAATATCTAGGTGCCCGCGCTTTTTAAATTGTATTAATTTTAATAAACAAATATTTTTTAATTATAAAAAGAAAAGATTATCACCGGTGCTACCTATTTCCGGCTCCCGAGTACCCAGCGCTTGACTATTGACAAGCTCCTTTCGCCCAATGATGATTTTAGTTACACACATTTATTGGCTAGTCCATTCCTTTGCCATCTTAAGAAATATTAACAGCACCGAAATTATCATGGCACTTTAGCTTGCTAAATGATACACAAACAAGTAATTTACTGTAATCGTGCTCAAACAAAAGAAACGCCCTGGTGTAACCCTGTTCTTCAGGAATGTGGGTTGATCGGATAATATCATAACAGTGATGTGATATTACAAATTAAATAACTTTAAAAATATATTGTGGTAATAAAATAACATACTTTATGTATACTATTTTGATTCATGAATCAATTGAATGGGAATTATTTAAGATCACCATTAATATTATTCGGGTCTCAACCGCGACTGTGCAGAAAATATCTAGTCGGATACGAATTATTCTGAAACAAGACAGCATTCTCCAAACATCAATTCAATTTTCAATTGTTTGTGTAAAATAAAAATGAAACTTTTACTTAATTTCAAACTCCGTGCTCCGTGCTGCATTCCCGTTGTGAATGAATCTGAAACGATACATGTATTAACAGTACATGTATAAATAGGCAATTTGGGGACAAATTCTAAAATGTGTAGCATTAGTTATAAAAAAATAAAACGTATTTACAATTTTTAAAGAACACAAAAAAATAACAAAAAAACCGACTTTAAAGAAAAAGTATTCCAAAACCAATTAACATGCAATAAAAAGTAAAAAAAGAATTGCCCTTTTTGTAGTTACGATTGTTGTAATATTTTGAGTCTTCGTCAGCCGGCCACGCGCTGCGCCAGTCAAGAGAACCTTGGCTACCTTGCCTAACACCGACTCAAAAAAATACAATAATCGTAACTACAAAAATGGCAATTCTTTTTTTACTTTTTTGTGCATGTTAATTGGTTTTGGAATTTTTTTTCTTTGAAGTCGGTTTTATTTGTAAATTTTTTGTTTATTTGTTTATTTTTAGTGAATTTGAAGGACGCTTACTAATTTGTACACGTCCTTTCCAACAAAAAAAAAATCGAAATCGGTTGCCGCGATATTGAGCTATTCGTCCATTTGTCGCGCACATACTTAATGCAAATTTAAGACTTATATGATTTTCTCATGGATATCATTGTCAGATCCAAACAAAATTGAAATGTGACCACACGGGAAGCAGCACCTTTCAAAATTTTTTTTTATTTAAATCGGTTCGCCCAGGCGAAAGTTCTGAGGCAACAAACATAAAAAAATACATTCGAATTGAGAACTCCTCCTTTTTTTAAGTCGGTTAAAAATGAAATGCTCGATCTACTAAAAAAAATAGACACCCATACCCAAACCACCCGTAACCAAATCCAACAGTTTTGTCTTTGGCAATTTTTATTCCAGTGATCAGTCACAGGCCGGTTCTCTGAAGTTAATGTAATCGGGCCTCTCGCTCAATAGGCGTCGGCTATTCCGAAACGGAAATTAAAACGGCCCAGATTTGAAGAGAGGAGGAGACGCGGACAAGGGACGATCATCTGTGGACCTGCAGCGGCGGCGGCGGCGGGCGGGCCTTACTCAAATATTAATTAACAGCTCTTCGTGGAAAGGAATTCTCCTTAAAAAAGGGATCCCTTAATAAATAATTCAAATTCGCATCTCCGACGAAATGGAATTAAATCAGGTCTTCATTTTTTCATGATTGAAATCCTTTCATGATCATTTGGCTAGTCTTTGGTTGCTAAACTTTTTTTCCCAAAATTAAGTCTCACGCCGATTGTCATGTGATTTTTTTTCCTTATTTTCAAACAGTCTTCGTATCGTATATGTATACTAATATTATTATGTGAAATTAATTCTGTTCGTCTGTTACGGTTTCAAGCCGAAGATAGTCTGGGGTTAGGAGAAGGATATAAGCTACTTTTTGTGGTGGAAATTATTATGGTGAACTCATATAATATCTAGGATATCAGACCGATATTAACCCATTAAAACAATTGACCCGTTTCGGGTGAGTTTATTATAATTTGAACAATTATTTGGAACACTTTAGAAGTGGCCTGTCTTATTAGGTCTGATGAAGGTTTTTGCCTGACACAAATCACTGATATAACGACACTTGGGAATTGAAAACCTATTATCAGGGCCAATATGTCACGGTTTGCCTCTGAGCATTCAGCTTGTTAATTATACCCGACGTTACCGAGAAAATGAACCCTCCCGGGACTTACTGAAACTACTTCAGTGAGTAAACACAGTGAGACTTTGAAACTTTTCAATCAAATTGACATGCGCCCCACAGTTAGTCAGAACTGACAGAGCTGAAAAGTGTGTTTTAGTGTTACTATAAATCACAGTTGATGCAGAAAATCGATAACAATAAATGTTTTTAATAGAATTCTGACCACAGGATAACAGGGGGAGATGCATAGAATAAGTGATAGCTCAGTTCATTTAGTGAAACTTTCCGCACCTATGTCCCGCGCCGCCGTAACGGCACATCAGGAAATGCTAGCTTTTAACCATCTGAAAAATCTGTTTCAAGGGCGTGTCCTGGTTCCGGATTCTGTGCTCCCCGCACCCTTACAGCTTCAAAGGTGCTAGTCGAGAGACGGTGACGCTGCCCATCGACAGCTTGCCCCATCACACAGGTAACCCATCCACCTAGTATGCAAGCGTTTTTGTTGCACCTCTTACGACATTTACAGGAAGAAATGCAGTGAGACCGAATGCAATACGTCTGTCAACTGATGGAACCCAATAAGCACTAATTTTAAAATTATATGTCTTCTTTATGATGAAAAAAACATCTGAATGAGAAAATTTGGATCCTCTAAACTCAATGTAAGATGTTCAAAGCTAAAAGTTAAAATTAAATTAATTTTGAATGAAATTTCTATCAATAGACCTAAATTAGTTGATGAATCTTGAACTTTGAGTTAGTTAGCTTCGAGCTGTGAACTTTAGATTGAGAATTGTCTATTTCAGTCATAAGATTTAGTCACAGTCACAGTGGCAAGTTATTCTGATTCATTTTGAGGTCTTACAAACATGGATTCAGGTTCGAAAACTTACCATGGATGGGTCCTTCGTAAAGGACGGATAAGCTACACCCGTAATCGTAGAGCAAGTAAGACTAGATGTTTGTCTAAAGGACAAGCTCGTGGTGTAGAGGCTAGAGGACTTGCCTTTCATGCTGGAGGTTATGGATTCAAATCCTCGCCCCGGTCATGTAGCACTTTCGTTCTCTTTTTGAGTTAGATTAGTGAATTTCGTTACGAATGCGAGCTGTTCCATGGTTCGGAACCCATGTAAAACTGTAGGTCCCCTTCACAAATAGGGTAGTAGGTAAGCCCACCCAGGTTTGTACCACTAAATTGGAAGAAATTATGGTTGAAGCAGCAATAAAAAAATGTCCGTGTTTTCCATTCAGTTCAGTGTAGCTGTGCTCATAAAGGTGGCATGGCACCTAATTCCTGCACCTATATACTTGCATATCAATTACTAAGACTAAGTAAATAAAAAGATCAAATCGATTCTGTTTTATTTTGTATGGTATCTGACAGCTTTTGACAGATCTTTTAGATGAGCTCGCTTAGATGCTACCTGTCGTGATAAATAAGCAGTTGTCTTCCCCATTGATCCAGAAATCTCGGTGCGCGAACCAGACAACCACTTATCCGGTATTTTTTCATGATATCACTAACTACCATGATAACGACAGATAATTAACTTTTTATGCTTTAATTTTAATTGTATTTAATTGTAATTGTAAATGTTTGACCATTCCAACTGTTCCCTGCGTACCAAAGGAGGACTAATAAATACAAAAAGAATGCTATTCAAATAAGAATAGGACGGGGTTTGTGACTAATTTCACTCGAATTCTCGAGGAAAAGTACGCGGCAACACCGCGGCAAAGTACTGAAGTTTGTGAAGTGAAGTAATGGTTTTAGCAGATTGACATTCAAAATGGCAGTGATCCTATCATATTCTTATTTGAATCGCATTGTACTATATTTATCCACTAACACACCGACACACCGCGTCTCCATTCCAAATTTAAATGTCGGCGCTCACGGAAGTAACTCCAACTGGAGCGCTTACGTCTTTACAAGCGGCGCCCTCATTGGCGATGCCGGTCCGCGCTCGCTCACAAAGTGGATTACGGGCCCTGCGCCTACGTCGCTCGCGCGTCGACAAAATGAAATGATATTTTATTCTATTTCTCGTAGCTTCTGCTGTAATTCGATGGAGAGATGTACGTGCGTGGAAATAACTCTCTGATTGGTAATCAATCGTTTAGTAAGAGACGGAGGTACATACGGAATTAAGGAGATGTTCCTACATATATATTGAAGATCGTCTATTTGAAGCGGATAAGGCTGAGGAATTGTTGAATATTTCTACGTTATCCAAGGTTGGTTTCTGATTACGCCGTACATCGCAGGTGCTATACGTAACGAATGTAAGTAACCTTAGGGTTTTCAACACCTCTGAGTTGGCGGAATTTTGGGCAAGAACACGTGTAGGTAGTTGCTACTGTGTTACTGTGTCATGACAACTATGTTTTTGATTAGTTAATATACTTTTTCATACTAAGCAAGTACCTCGCTTTTTCCTAGGAATATGTTTTATAGCAATATTTGAAGAATACATTATTTAAAGAAAGATCCCCGTACACTTTATGAATATACTGCAAGGCTGGACCCGAATCAGCGAAACATATGATTCGGGGGTATTGTGTCTCCCATTTTTTTTTCATTTTAATATTAATTTAACATTTTTCTGTTGGGTTGCTAAGCAAAATATTTACCGCCAACGGTTGAGAAATAAAAACACTTCTTGTGTGTGCCATACGGATTTGTAGCCACACTAACGTATCCCATAAGAGTGATTCATCCCTATACATAACCTAGCATAGAACATCACTCTAGATGTAATTTTGGTTTTGATTTTGACACACGGACGGACATGACTGAATTATAAGGATAACTCAGCGACTCGAAACCCAAAAAAGGGTTAGATGGAGAGCCGACCCAGCTGCTCCTGGAGCGAATTCGTTCCAAATCAGCAAGTTTTCGTCTCGCTTTTCGTAGCAGGTAAAAATGTGGCGACAAGCCGAAGGATCTCGAGCGACCAGCAATTTGTCGGCGCCTCGACTCAATGGCCGCTGATTGAGGAAAGCCGTTCGTTCCAATACATTCACTCGATATCCGCTTAGTATTGAAAAATACCTTCACTAGTTCCTTTCATCCAATATGATATCGCTTTTATAAAGTCCAATAAGGTTCCAATCCCAGAACATCCAAAAGTATGTATTTTTTGTGTGTATTATAAAATGCATATGATCGAATCTAACCTTACCTCGAGTTCGATAAGTGTATTTCGTCACGAATGCGAGCTGCTCCATGGTTCGGAGTCCATGTAAAACTGTAGGGGGGACTACTAGTTGGTAGGGTTTAAGCCCGCCCGGGTTGGTACTATCGCATTGGATGAAAAGATGGTCGAAGCGGCATTGAAAAATTGTCCGTGTTTTCCATCCAGTTCAATGTAGCCGTGCTCATAAAGGGAAGATCCTGGCATGGCACCTAATTCGGGAATGTGGTGTATTGGGCTAATATCATAACGGTAGGTGTGCCCATCCATGTCAGGTTGCATAAAAATAATGCAGAAATATTTATTGCAGTCATCCTCCGTTACGTCATAAACGGCTGTTTCGTAGACCCACCGCTTTTTCGCACTTGTTATTTTTTTCTTTTATATCCTCAACAATTGGAAATATAAAATAATCACAGTCATCTCAGTCGGGGCTGTGAGTTGGATCAGTTCATTGGCATTTTTGCCGCTTTTAAATTCGTTAAACAGAATTGCCTAAAGCTGATTTCAAACATTCAAAGCTCTAAATACTTCAATTGTTTTAGGTTTAAATTTAGTTTCTTATTGAATAAATTTGCTACTTATAAATTTAGGATATACATAGATGTATTCCATATTTCTAAACGATTTTTCAGATCTTCATTGAACTCAGAAAGCTTGGAAGAGGAGGAGAGGCGATCGAAACTCATTTATATTATGGCGGAAGCTTAGCGTTATGTTACGAATTTGTGACGAGAAACATCAAATGTTCCTTGCATAAAGTAACGTCCTGTGAAGTTCTTCGTTTCTTAAGCAAATTCGTATGCCGACTACTACGCCGCCGCCGATTTCGGTTGCTATTCCCTTCCTTCCATGCTCGCTGATTTAAAAAAATGAGAAAGGTAAAAATACTGCCAAATCACTCGCCGGCGCTGTCGCCATTGTATGTATATGGTTACGCCGCCTCTGATTTATATTGCTATTCCCTTCCTTCCATGCTCGCTGAATTAAATACTGAGACACGTAAAAATACTTTTTTTATGTAATCCGAAATAGGTAGCTAGAGGTCTGTTGGGATAATATAATGACAGAAGGCTTAAAAAGGTATTAGCTATTTTTATCTAGTTACATTCAAAAAAGTACATAATAGGTAACTATAAATCTACTTCACACAAATCAAAGTTCGTGTTATACGAAGAATAATTTTAGGAAAAACGTATTTCTTTGATAATGGTAGATATTCATGCGATCAGAGATTAAACTTATGTAAGTGCCAATTCCATATCAAATGGATGGATGTTAAACTAAGTTAACTTATTTTACCATTCATTCATTACAACATATTTTTTTTTATTCTTAGGGCAAAAAGGTTGGTTAGTTATTAATTTCTCCAAAAAAGCTAACTGAAGTTTAGTTTCGAGACACTAAGCCCCGGTTGCACGAAGAAACGGCTGAGTTTATCATTGTTCAAACACGTCACTTTTAGTGAATCGCATAGAGTTGCTTCCATACTGTCCACACAAAGTGACGTGTTTAATCATACTTTGACGTTGATTTTGATTTTTTGTCCTTTCGTGCACTCGGCCCTAAAAGTACTCTTACTTTCTGTGTCGCGTTGTTTATATCTTGCATTGTACTTTTAATAAGTAATTACGTGATGGACTTAAATATTGGTCTTAGTTCGTACCTTATAACTTTTTGTATAGCTTTTACAAGTACAACGAAACAACTTTCCTTTACTTTAAAAATATTTTGTTTTAAAGGATATAGTATAATTGCTTGCATCATTTATTTGTATAACATTGAACTGTGGTTGGTTGGTTTTCTGTCGCGGACATGCCAGCTGTTGTAGGGTCGAAATCCCACGTGGTATCAACCAGTCCACAATCCTGTTTGTGGATATAATTTACTGTTCCGCCATATTTTATACCGGAATCCCTATCTCCCCATTTCTTTCAGAGCGATGGAAGCTGCTGGTGTTGAAAAATGAACTTAATGTATGAAGATAAGAGATAAAAAATGTAACCGATTATCGATATAAACAATGAGAAAAAATAAGGATTTGATAGCAGAACGGAATATGTCCAGAGGATGGAGAATGGTTTTATGTTTTTACAATTTATGCTAGTGAGCCCGTTATGTTATAGTAATGCTAGGTAATTTTTATAGAGTAAACGCATTGAAGGTTACTTATTAAAATGTTTAAGTCTTTATGGTAATCAAATAACTTCGATAATTTTGTAGAATATTAACACTCAATTATTTGAATATTAGAATTTATTTATATCGGATTCGCCTGTAATACAGATCATTCTTAGGAACGCAGGTGAATGTTTACTAAATTCTGATTTATAACGAAGTGAGGCCATATTAAGTAAAACTATTTTTAAAATAACAAAAGACTATAGAACGATTACAAATATAACTTTAATACAACCAACGAAAAGATCTGAAATATCGTATTGAAAGTCTGAAGAAGTTCGTGCGCAAATTGAAATTATCGCCTTATTGAAATATTGGACCCGCTGGTTCCGTCACGCCTGTAGCCGCAGACACTTTTATTACTTTCACTGATTTACAATACTATATATTTTCTTCAATTTCATATTACTTTTTTCGAAATTAAAATAATTTTATTAAATTGTCGGATTTATTTCACCACGACGGATATTGGCTTCATAAAAATAGCATTTGGAATGCCCATTAACATATCGTAAAAATATTGGAAAATCATCTATCTAATGACATTTTTTGCAGGTACTGTATGTATAAAAAATAGTTTTATAAGATTGCGTACCCAAAAGGTGCCAACGGAATCCTATTACTAAGCCTTTGCTGTCCGTCAGTCCGTCCGTGCGTCTGTAATATGGCTGTATCTCATAAACCGTAATAGGAAGGCAGTTAAAATGTTCAGAGTGTATATTTATTTTGCCGCATTAACAAAAAAATGGTTAAATAAGAAAATATTAAAAATTAAAGCTAAAAGGAATTTTTTTGTATTAAATGTTATACTATGGGTATGGCTAAAATCTTTTACAGCAGTCCAACTGGTTTTTACTTCACTTATTATTTATGATTATTGGTGATGTATCTTCGATATTAGTGTAACCTTCACGGCTTTTTAAGAAGAAACATAGTGTACTTTGAAGTTTCTTTGACCTCCAGGTTCATTATCAACAAATTAAATTTACTCCCAAACGAATGACCCGCGTAGAATATTGATTGTTTTGTTGAAATATTTCCAAATCCTTATATTTAAATAACAACAGTTTGGACATTGAATTGCTTAAGCGCTGCCTAAGAACAAGACGTTTTGTCAAGTTACATGTGATTAACTGCCATCAACCTAAATACAAACTTTAAGTCCCCTCAGAAATAACATTTCTAAAAAGTGTTAATCTTCTAAAAGATGTTTCAGTAAGAACTTGATTTTTTAAAATCTAAAAATATATAAATTTAATGTTTTATCCACATTTTTTCCACTTATGTATGGAGGTAGTGATGAGATTTAAACATGAAATAAAATTGGCCACCGTTGACCTGTTGATGTATGTGCACTCTTTTGACGAAATTGTGCAGGACATTTCTGCGGTAAGGACTGCTAAATTTGATGAATTTGGCGTGAAATTTGTTCTTAGATTTCCTTAGTTCCTCAGACAGGTTGATTTACACAGACCTTAGTTATCAAAGAAATTGTTTCGTATCATTTTCGATGTCAGGCCGCGATTATGCACATAGAAATGATCACGTAACTAGTGAATCATCCCGATAAAATTTCCAAATTTTTATAATGGATTTTCACTATTAACAAAAAATCTTCCAAGCCGTAACATACCAATTTCGTAAAGGTCTTGTTTTAATGAAACCAACACCAAATATGCAACAACAATCAGTGACAGTAGAAAATGGTGCGCGATTCGAAATTCAAGTTCCTGCTGAGGCATCCATTTTATTCGTGGTATTTCACGATATCTTCGAATAGCCGTCAAGTTTGAGTTCCTGCATAGATAAGTGATAGTAGGGAAAGATTGCTAACGTCATACAAGTGTTGAATAGAGATAATAAAAGTTAACAAATGGCGTGTGTTGCAAGTCACATTCCAGAATACATTTAATAAAAACTAATCAATACAAATGATATTTTGTAATTACAATTATAGATACTGAATTTATAGTTAATATGCAATGATTTCATCACGCATATCTAGGCAAAATTTGGAATTAAGGTCAGTTTAATGACGGTGTAACTAGTTCTGGCAGTGACGGGAGATGGCGCTGGTTAGAAATGGCGTAGTACCAGCGAAAAAATAAGAAGTTTTCAGCGAGTTTTGTACGTTGTATGACGTTAGCTGTATATCTCTACTATCCTTTGTCTATGGTTCCGGTAAGTGGATGCCTTGATCTAGGCTAGATGTTGTTCACGCACACCCGTCGCGTCGGGGGCCCGTCGACATTGTGGCTCTTCTAAGCCAATATGCTCTGTGTCTACACGTTGCTCTGTTAGGTGGAGACATACTGAATGGGCTAGAACTCCGGCGACATATTGAAAGAAAATACGACTAAGAATTTGACCGTTGGAAATATTTGGAAAAAAGGATACGACGGTAATTGGAAACAGTTTGCTAAAATAATTACATAGTAAGAAGAACGCGGTGATCAAAACATGATTTTTATGAACAGAAAAGGTGATAGTTCATTATGAATAGTGTTAAAATGGATTTTATGTTATTATTTTGTGTAAGGCTCGTAATATTATATTTAAAAGGACTCTGATTTATTTTAGTATTGTAAAATAGCTTTAAATTGCAACATTTATGCTGGCTAACCTTGTGAAATTTAGTTTCGAAAATATTGGAGTCAAAGCTATATCTGGATATTAGTTAGGATTTTTTTATGAATAAGAGCGATGGTATTAGTGACCATTATCAGTTTAGGTTTCTATGAGTATTTATGCTTTCTTAAATAAATGTGTATTTCCAGATTACAGAGGTTGTGCATCGTTGGGTAGGTGTAAAAATAGTAAAGCAAACTTCATAGTCAAATTTCTAAAACTGTGGAATTTTAGATCTCATTCTCAAATATGGTGGAAGTTTCCGCCCAAATTGGAACGGTAGCATTGTATAGAATATGTAAGCCGACTTGTTTTATCAAAACAGCTTGCATCAGAAAAAGCGTCTAGCAAATTTGGGAACCTAGCAGTACTCATACCTAAAAGATGAAAATATTTTTCACACAAATCGAAATCCTAATGCTTAATGATAAATGAGGTGGAAATTACGGGACGGAAAAAAATCTCAATAAGATTTGAGTGATTTTCTTTTCTTTTCTAACGAGATATTTCTAAAGTTTCTATAGCATCTCTATCCCTAGTAATGTTATAAATTCTAAACCTCAACATATTTGTTTATCCTTCTTTCACGCAGCAATGAGCAACGGATCGACGTGATTCTTTAAAAATAAATATTGTACGGCCGAATGAGATATTTCTTATTCCGAAAAAAATCTATACCATCCCAAGAAGAGTCGGGTACCGCAGCAAAAATGGTTCAAATCGCCTGCTACGCCGCTGGTCTAGCCGCCGTGTGTCGCCTGCGAGCCCACAATGAGCCCGTCGCACGTGCTGGTGTGTGCACAGCACGCCACGGTGCCGGCCGCAACAGCTACACGCGCGGCGACACCTCGCCTCGCCTTTGCGACGGCCGTTGCGGGCCGGGCACGCGTCAAAGAGGATTTTCTGAAAGGGCTCAACTAAACGGACAGCGATAATGTGCGGCGCGGTGCACGAGCGGCCTTCAGTGGGTGGAACGCTATCGAACGCGAAACGTGACATGGCCGGAAGTCTGCAAAATAGTAGATAATTTATCTGTGCAAAAAACTTTTTTTTTATGTGACTGGACATGGATGGCTAATACCACAAGTTCTGTCATGGTATTAGCCCAACACACCACATGGGAACTAGGTGCCATGCCAGGACCTTCCTTATATTGCACGGCTACATTGAACTGTATGGAAAACACGTACAATTTTCATTTCCGCTTCGACCATCGTTCATCCAATGCGATGGTACCAACCCGGGCGGGATAAACCCTACCACCTAGTAAGTAAGGTAGGGGACCTACAGCTTAACGTGGAATCCGAACCACGGCCAGCCTCTCTCAACGGTCGAATGGTCACCCATCCAAGACCAGACCGGACCCAGCGTTGCTTAACTTCGGAGAGCGATCGCCGAAGTGTCGCGCCACTGGGCCACTGAGGCTGACAAAAACTATCGCATTATACTGGCTATTCATAGTACATTAGGCTGAGTCTGTATCTTAGTAAAACTTATGTCAAAAACAGATTATCTACGCAAGAAAGCGAAAACGAGTTAGTCACAGATGAAAGTGAAACGCTGTCGCCTGACGTCATCAAACATAAACTGTCATGTATGGCATCGCACTCTAATTTGAATAATTAGAAAGGGACAACAATAGGGTGATTCGTGGCTGTCATTTTATGAGTACGAATGCGTTGTGACCCACGGGTGAGTCTCGGTGACACACAGGTGAGAATCTCATCAGTAGATCCCCAGGTCAAAAGCGGCTCGAGGCTCAGGGGCGCGCGGCCTTGCTATTCATTGGTCATGGGTAAATCCCTGCCACTAAGTAAGGAAGAGGGCCTTCAGTTTTATATGTAGTCGCCCCTAACGACACGAAAGGCTAAGAATACATTGAGACTAATTGCAATCTTTTTTGTACATCCATTTTGTCCAAATTTCAACGAACTTATCAAATTGTATTGTAATTTTGCAAATATTATGTCTGCAGTTAAGTCCAAAAGTCACTAACATTTTAAAAATCCAGCGTGTGACATCTGACTGTCTGTCATTCGGTCTTTTTTCCTGCTAATAACTTGAGAAAAAGTAATCCGATTTGTTCATCTACTTACAAAAACATAAAACGCGTAGCATTTTTTAAGATACGGTTTGGTTTATGATGACATATGGAACACATCCTTTGGTGCTTCATCCCACAGTCTCTGCAATTTAAAAAAAAAACCTAACTCATGACTACATTAATAACCAAGCAATCCAATTTTTTTCAGATGTTTCAGCACATGTAGATCAAAATAGTTGTTCATAAGGTAAGTAAATATTGCTGCAACGATTACATTGCCCGAACGGAAGCAGGAACATTTCGGTCGTACCCGTAAAGTATTACGAGGATTCGTACCTGTGCAAAGTTTATTTCCTCTGCTTTCGTACGTTTATTTATTTACGGTCCACTTAAAAGATAAATCTGGCCATCGGAAAACGACTGGCATGAAAGGACATTTTTCATTTTCGAAGGCAATTTATAGATCTAATAATTCTACGTTAATACGCGCGGGAGTCCCGTCGGACGTCCGTGAGTTATTGGTTAAGAAATGAATTGCTCGCGGGACCGGCTTCGAGGATGTTTTTGTTATACTTGCCTCTATTTTAAAGCTTCTATTATACGAACAGATACAATCATTGATAGGTATATTACATTGCTTTTTAAGGGTTCCGTACCCAAAGGGTGCCATCGGAACCCTATTCCACTGTCCGTCCGTCTGTTACAGGGCAGCGGAAATTTTCCCAGAATGTGTATATATTTTGCTTATATAACAACAAATAGGTAAATAAAAAAAAATAAAAAATTAAAGTAATTTTTTTGTGGTACATTCTTGTACGGTGGTACGGAACCCTTCCTGTGCGAGTCCTTACTCGCACTTGGCCGGTATTTAGACGCAAGCAAGCCCTGAAGCACAAAATAAGTAATACGTTGCTTATTATTTTTTTAAGTAAGCTTTAACTATTTTATGAAAAACCGTTATGGGTGGCTGTGCTAAAAAAGGTACGCAGAAAAGTTATATACTCCTCACCTGGCGAAGCCACGCTCAGCGAGGCCCCATACCAGCGGATTTGCGGACTATCGCTGAGTTATCGAGCTTGTTAGAAAGACTGAAGGTACCCGCTTAGCTAGTTTACTTTTTTTATTTTCATTATCATTTATTATCCCTGCGTTACACTTAATTTACAAATAAGCCTATTTTAAATTCCTGAATCACCATAGTAGGTCTTCTTACTTCGGAAATTCAAACAAATCTCCATCGCAAAACCAGAAATTTCGCAATAAAATGGAAACACTTAATCGTTAGGGAAATTTAGGCAAAAAAAAAACACATAAAAAGCCCTTAATGCTTTCTGGATACCGAAAGCTTTTACTGTTATTGTTGTCGGTATTGGCACAATAAGGAAACGCAAACGGAAGTAATGTGCCCCTTCTCGATATTAAGACCTTTCTTGTTGCTAACATTTGTTTGTAAGAGAAAATTTTAAGTAATGTCTTCATATAACATTCATGCGTAGAGTTACAAGATACATTTAATACGATTAAAAATAATTAGTGGGGAACACTCAGAAAGATGGTCAAAGTAGCAATGGATATTGCCCAAGTTTTCCGCCCAGTTTCCTTAAGTTGTGCTTAAATGAAATAAACATTTTAGCATGGTGCATTGATTCACACCGCCAAACAACAAACGGCACATTACCGCATACATTGGGAGATGCTTTATTAAACATTTTGAGGCGACTTCTTTTCATAGAAATAACGTCCAAAATAAAAGGAGTATAGATTAAATATAAAATCAAACACTGTTGTACATGCAATGCCCGCGAAAGGTATGTTGCTGGTTCAAGTCCAGTCATGCAGTATTCATAAAGTCGTTATTTCCACAGCTTTCTTTCTTTAATCTATGTGCCCCTCCTTTCTTCACTGTATTCTACATGCAGATAACATTCGAGTACAGATTACTTCCATTCTTTGAGATGGCGAATCAAAATATGCTTTTTATGTAGTTTTTTTCCTACGCACATTTCACGCTATCGCAATTCCGTCCGAACGAGCGTAGACCCGCGATAGCATTCTTCGTGATTTCCACCAACGACACGATGTTAATCTTAATGCCTTTTTATACGACCCACTTCCCTCGATACTCCCACCTGCCCCCTCCGCGCCCCTAACACGTACCGCGCTGATCTGCTCTATATCGGTGACGGTGGAGCTAATATGGGCCTGTATGTCCGTTCATTTGATGCGCTGTCGACTTGAACCAACTTTGAAATGAACTGTAACGGGTATTCGTCGTTAATTATTATGAATACTATTTACTAGTGACTCTCTGAGCGGTAGACCTCGCGAGTCTGTCTTTGATAAGCTATGCAAAGGCAGAATGAAGTGAAGAAATGTTCATCGCGCAACTTAAAACAAAATCCTATATTTTTCTCATTTACGCTTAAGGTCTTGTCACAAAAAAAAGTGATATTTTATAAAAGTTGAATCGACAAAAAAATCTACAAAATTAACGAAATTTTATGAGCAGGTACTCATACAATTTCACGAGAATCGTTTGAGAAATGCGACCTGTGAGAGACCAGCTGGACAGCCGGATGCTTGACAGATATATATACAAAAGCAATTTTGCCCAAGCTGAAACCGCACGCTGTTTGCTTCGCACATCGTTCGGTTGACTTTAATTTTACTTAATTTTATTAATAATTCCTAAGTATTCTTGGTGCGGTGGGAAACGGAAAAAGGGACTCGCTCACGGTTTGTACTTGTAGACGCCGCGGCGATGTAGGCTGATGGTTCGGTCGCTGGGATTAGGCCTCCTTGTCTCCTCTTCGTTCCGCCGTCTTGTAGAACGGGGGTGCTGCGGTGCGCGTCGGTCGCTCCGGCGCTAGGTCGCGCCACCACAGTGTGCACTCGACCACAAACTTGCCCGACACGGTCGCGGTACGATGGGTGCACAGCACAGCACGGCGTAATAGCAGATTTGGAGACTCGCTTATGTTCTTTTAGAAATTTTCCGTCGGGAGAGCACGGCTCGAACCACTTAGGACGCAGGTTTATGGAGATCTCATTTTTCGAAAGGTTGATTGGAAGAAAAATGGAAAGAAATATATGGAGGTAGGTAGAAAATAATGAAATACCGTGAAATTTAAATCTAATTGATCGTGAGATCAACCAATTCTTCTTAAATTTTGATAAATTCACATTGACGACATCATATTTTTGCTCGAATCGCTTATTATTACTAACATCCGTATCCATATAGATGTTCAAAGCCACAAAAATGATGAATGTATTAATAAATAAATATTGTATGAACGTTGGTCAAAGTGGAATAGAAAACTGTCCATATGCTGTTGAGATCAATATAGCAGTGAAATAAAAATATGGTCCTGGCATAGTATCTAGTTCTCATGAGATAAGTTGGGCTTATCAAAACAATTGGTTAATTAATATTAACCAACTTTATTTAATATTCATACTATTTAATAAATAAATTAGTAATCGATTAAAAAAACCCAGTACCTCCATGGAGTCCGTTAGTTCATGATCAATGCCGTTTAATCTGAATTTTACGATGCTTTTGGACGAGGTGGGCTGATTTTTGATTGGACTGAAGCGGGAAAATTGCGTCGATCTAGAATTTGCTTTCATAATTTTCGTTTAAAAGGATTTCAACGGTTTAACGAAGCGCATCGATATAATGAATGTTTTTGATGTTCTGTCAATGTTTACAAATGTTGTGGGTTAACGGAATCTATTTAACATGCTATCGTGTAGATTTAAAATCGGGCAATCTGGTTCCATTCATCGACCGACTTTTTGGCGTCAAAATTCAACCTATCGCAAAAGGCGACGGAAGGTCGTTATTAACAGCGACTTTTGGACTTTTGGAAATCGCCCTAGTGCGCCTTGTTTGGCGAAAGAAGGGAAAATCTGTCATGTTGGATCAATACGAAATGGAGCCTAAGGGTTGAATCGGTTTAAATGATTTCGGGAAATCATCTCATCAAAAGAAATCTTTGCAAAGCCGATTAGCGTTACGATCAAATATTAACTTAAGGTGGCCCAACCCGGCGGGCCTAACTCATTCGCGGGCACTGTACAAAACCGTGCTGTTGCGCTCTGGGACCTTCTCTGTTTCAAAGAATAAGACAGGCTCCGTGATGAGGAAGATGCAACATGTCCACAAAAAGACAATGTGCATAGTGTATGATTTGGTAAGATTTACGAAAATTTTAATTTCAAAACGACTTGTAGGTAAAAGTAAACCACGACCGTTGTAGTCAAAAATTGAACAAAAACCAAATAGATTATAAATCTTGATTAAAGAAGCTATGTCTGATGACTAATCTTTTTAAGATGTTCTTACTTTATCATTGCGTAATCCACCTCCAAAGTTATTGTATAAAACGCGCGAAAAATTCGAACTTTCAGACCTTATAACTTAGAAACCAAACACAATTGTATAATGCCAACGGTCGTCAAACATCTAGTTCGATCAAATAAAGCTATTATGAGCAAAATTTTGGATCTCTGACAAGAAATATGGGCGTGATCTTCTTTCCCCGTTTGTATTGGGAGTTGAGCAGGATGGCCCACCTTAAGGCACACTAAAGCATTATTAGGTATTCTGTGCTAAAGCGGTTAAGCTGATGGCGGGAAAGCTGGCTGGGTGGAGGAGAGGGGAGCGGTGCTGACAGCGAGTGAGCACTCACGTCGCAACGTTCTGGGGGCCCATTCAGATAAAAGTGAGTTCTAGTTCGGGATTGAGTAAACCTAAAAGTAGCTGGAATTCATATTATTATTGAAATAACTGGTTTTTTACTTTCTAACCTATTCATAGGACAGATGTTGACCAAACTAATATGACGTTAAAGAAGTGCGAAAAGATGATATATTTATAAAAGTGAGTTGATATTTACTTAAATGGGCCTCCTGGACTGTCTGAAGCAAGATAGTTTGGAATATATGTCCATTGCTCAATCGCATTAGCCGATGACGTGATAGTTTTTTAAAATGAAAACATTTAAACAAAAAAAATCTCAGAAAGAAAGAAATATTCTGATTGATTGGGAGAACATGTGTTCCTTTTAAGTCCGGCAGCAAATGAGCTGGAACTCAGCAAATAGATAGAGATGCAATGATGTCCACACATCACATCGCCCTGTCTCCACGGAGAGATCTGCACACTTATCTCGCATGTACGGTCGCATTCAAAAGTCCAGTAGCATTTTAATTAGTCTCAGAGCGATTGCTTTCAAGCGCTCGCATCGTGCGGAGGTGAAGCTTGAGGAGAAGATCGCACCGCCCGAGCGGGTTGCGGTAGTACGCCCCGCCTGAAGACCGGTCGGCGGGGGAAGGGACACGCCACATGTGCAAACGCATATGGGTGAATATTTGAAAAGTGCAAATTCCATGTCCCAGGCATTTTTTTTACTGAAATCAATGAAATAGATTCATAAAGTAATGTTATTCATTTAGATAACAATTTTTACTTCTTACATCCATAAACATCAATGAAATAGATCAAAGCATAGTAGGTTAAATTGACCGTTAAATCCCTTGATTCACAGTTCCCCTGGTTGTACCATCCTCCAAAATGGAAACACTGGAAACACTTTTTTTTAAATTCATATAAATTAAAATATAAAGCATCCCAGAACTGCATATTAATTTTATAGGCAGCTATTGAACTATGCTATAAGTAAAAATAAAAATTATTACAGAACTCAACAAAAAAATAAAAACATATTTAATCTTCCAAATTTGCATTTTTCAAATATTGACCCATATTTTTAATCAACTTCAAAAAAAGAGGAGGTTCTCAATTTGATTGTATTTTTTTTTAACACGCTTTATATTAGCTTGGGTTGTATCTATGTATCTATGTAACGGAATCTTTGAACTTAATTTTCACCAGTTTCCAGAAGTCTGATTAATTTGAAACTTTGCATACGTATCAAGGACCGATGACAATGCAATCATTTCATAACAGTTTCCCATTATCCTTACTAGGACCGCCAGGATTAATAAATTATTTTATTGATCCTCTGTAGTGGAGTAAAAGGACAGACCTAGTTATTAATAATACGCTTTTATATAAGCTTGGGTTGTATGTATCTATGTATGTAATGGAATCTTTGAGATTAATTTTCACCAGTTTCCAGAAGTCTTTAATTTGAAACTTTGCATAGGTACGTATCAAGGACCCCTGACGATGCAATAATTTCATAACATTTTCCCATTATCCTTATTAGGACCGCCAGGATTAATAAATTATTTTATTGATCCTCTGTAGTGAAGTAAAAGGACAGACCTAGTTATTAATAACACGCTTTTATATAAGCTTGGGTTGTATGTATCTATGTATGTAATGGAATCTTTGAGATTAATTTTCACCAGTTTCCAGAAGTCTTTAATTTGAAACTTTGCATACGTATCAAGGACCCATGCATACGTATCAAGGACGCCGTTTTGTGTAAAACACTTAGCGCCAGTCCCAAGCCTGGATAAAGGAGGAGGGTTGGAAGGGATCGGCGACCAGCCCGCCGTAAAATCGCCAACGCCGAGCACAGGCGGCGGTAATTAACCTGACTGCCTACAGATAGGTAGTGCGGCGGCAGGACCGTGAGGAGTAAATAACTTCAAAAATACTGACTTGTCAACCCGCCTAGCCAGCGTGACCAGACTTAAGGCAATTAAAACCCCCCAATGACAGACAACAACAAACCAAGGCCCCCAGTCCCCAGCAGCTCAGCTATTCCTGATTACGACAGCGGTCACGGTAACGGCGGAGCAGGGGGTGCTAAGAATCTCTGGAAGGGACCCGGCTGTCAAACAAACCTGACCTTGGCAACGTACAACACACGGACATTGAGACTACAACATAACTTGGAGCAGGTAGATAGGGGGCTATCAGATATTAAATGGGACATTATTGGCCTGAGCGAAGTTAGAAGGCAGGGCGAGAATACCCTGAGGCTGAATTCAGGCAATATGCTCTACCACAGAGGAGAAACAGATTCGTCCAAAGGGAGCGTGAGATTTCTCATTCACCGCAGACTGGCGAATAATATAGAAACGCTAGGCGGAATATCCCCCCGGGTGGCCTACACTGTGGTAAGGATTAACAAACGGTATTCAATAAAGATCATCCAAGCATATGCACCAACTTCGACTCACCAAGAAGAAGAAGTTGAAATAATGTATGATGACATATTGAAAGCCCTGGAATGAAGAGCCGGGAAAAGAGCACAATTTAATATACTCATGGGAGATTTTAATGCTAAAATAGGCAAGAGAGATGATCCCAAAGAAGAGTGTGTTGGCCCACATGGTGCAGGCATAAGAAACCAACGAGGACAATTGCTGGTCAACTTTCTTGAGGCAAATCGATTCTTCGCCATGAACTCTTTCTTCCAAAAGAAACCACAACGGAAGTGGACATGGGTAAGCCCAGACGGAAAGACGAAGAATTAAATTGATTTAATCTGTACTGACAACAAAAATATATTTACCGATGTTTCAGTCCTCAATAAATTAAAGACTAGCGACCACAGATTGGTACGATGCCAGCTAAGAATCAACACCAAGCTTGAAAGAGCGAAAATCATGAAGAAGCCACTTGCCAGACTAGCTTTACCGAATGAAACTCACAAAGAATTCGAGTATGCTTTGAAAAACCACATGACACGCACAGACGCAGAATTTTTCGAGAAAAGCCTAGAAGACAAGTACAACCACTTCATCAGTAGTATTACTATAGCCGCCCAAGAAAAGTTTGGGAAAAGACATACACCGAATGACCAACTCTCATTAGAAACTGAAAACCTGCTAGAACACCGGAGGAAAATATCCCAGTACAACTGTCTAGAACACCGCGAGCTTAACAAGAAAATATCCAAAGCAATACGCCGTGACATCCGCAATAGAAACACTGCGAAAATACAGCAACTAGCAGAAAAGTACAGAGGACCAAAGGTGTTCAGTAGAGCCACGAGGTCTGAGACAAGTCAGCTAACTAAGTTAGAAAATGAGAATGGTGTGATGTCCACCAATAAAACCGAACTACTCGAAGTAATCACAAATTTCTACACAGATCTATACGCATCACACAAGCCGAAACCGCCAATAATAAATACCAGTGATAAACGCGCACCGCTCACGAGACATTATACCGAGGACATACCAGAATTCAGCTTGTATGAAATAAAACAGGCACTGAAACAACTGAAACTCAATAAATGCCCAGGGAGCGACGGTATTACGACGGAACTGTTAAAGGCTGGAGGCAAAGTGGTACTGAAAGAGCTACGGTGGATATTTAACGAGGCACTCTTTACGAGCAACATACCCAACAGCTGGCGAAATTCAATTGTCGTCCTGTTTCATAAAAAGGGCGCCAAAACCATGCTTAAGAATTACCGCCCCATTGCACTATTGAGCCAAATTTATAAGGTGTTCGCGAAAGTCATAGAGCAAGCTGGATTCAGAGCAGGTTATGGAACAGTCGACCACATATTCACTCTGAGGCAAGTGATTCAGAAAACGTGCGAATATGGAAAACCACTATACCTTGCTTTTGTCGACTATGAAAAGGCGTTTGACTCTGTGGACCACTGGGCAGTAATGGATGCACTGCAGCGATGTAGAGTGGACTACCGATATATCGAGATACTCAAGACCATTTATAAATCTGCAACAATGACTGTGGAAGTTCAGGGAGAAACCACTACCATTCCCATCTTCCGTGGAGTGAGAAAAGGAGATGTCATCTCGCCGAAACTCTTCACGAATGTAATGGAGGATATATTCAAGAAGCTCGAATGGAATAGTATGGGCATAAACGTGAACGGAAGACTCCTAAACCACCTGAGGTTTGCGGACGATATTGTCCTACTGGCAGAGTCACCCGAAGACCTGAACGTGATGCTATGTGACCTATCACAAGAATCGCAAAAAGTAGGTCTCAAGATGAATGAAGACAAAACCACCGCCACAGATCTAGCAGCAAATCCAATTACGGTCTTCGGCACTGCAATAGAGCAAGTCCACGAGTATTGCTACTTGGGCCAAGTGATTAAACTCGGACGTGACCCACTCGCAAAAGAAATAGGCAGGCGTATTCAGCTGGCGTGGGCCGCCTTCGGAAAACTTAGAGATGTCTTCAATTCTAAGATGCCCCAGTCTCTTAAGACCAGACTGTTTGACCAATGCGTGCTGCCGGTTTTGACCTACGCCTGCGAGACATGGACGCTCACAGTTGGTACTGCACACAAGCTGAAAGTAACCCAAAGGGCAATGGAAAGATCCATGCTCGGTATCTCACTGCGCGACCGAATGCCAAATCTGCTGATACGCCAAAGCACCAAGGTCACTGACGTTATGCATAGGGTTGCTATACTCAAGTGGCAATGGGCAAGTCACGTATGTCGCAGAGATGACCACAGATGGAGCACTGAAGTCTTAATGTGGAGACCCTACACAGGGAAAAGAAGCGTCGGCAAACCGCCAGCACGTTGGTTAGACGATATACGTCAGACAGCAGGTGACAACTGGCGAAGAAAAACAGGAGACCGCACAACTTGGCGAAGTCTGGGGGAGGCCTACGTCCAGCAGTGGACAACAAAAGGCTGAAGAAGAAGAAGAAGAAGAAATCGAACTAAAAAATGAAAAATAAATAATAGTTTAAAAAAACTAAAAAAACACGCTTTTATAGCTAACCGAACTAAAAAATATGAAATAATTTTTAATTTTAAAGAGTTTATATTACAGTAGTAGAAGATCGAACAATCAATCAGAATTTATCACCTCAAAATAAAATTATAATAAAGTTTAAGTTATTAACAAATTAATTCAATTCAGAGTAAAAAGCGTGGGGTGCATTTTACTACTTTTCATAACTCTCCTCTCATAGATATTTGCCAATAGAATGATTGTTACATTTACTTTATCAAGCACCCCACGCTTTTTACTCTGAATTGAATTATTTTGTTAATAACTTAAACTTTATTATAATTTTATTTTGAGGTGATAAATTCTGATTGATTGTTCGATCTTCTACTACTGTAATATAAACTCTTTAAAATTAAAAATTATTTCATATTTTTTAGTTCGGTTAGCTATAAAAGCGTGTTTTTTTAGTTTTTTTAAACTATTATTTTTTATGTTTGTTACCTCAGAACTTTTGCCTGGGTAAACCGATTTTGATCATTCTTTTTTTTATTTGAAAGCTGATCCTTACCGTGTGGTCCCATTTCAATTTGGTTAAGTTCTGATAAATGCTATTATTATTATCAGAACTAAATTATTATTATCAGAACTAAATGAGAAAACCATAAAAGTCTTAAATTTTCATTAAGTATGTGCAAAAAAATTTTAACAAACAAAAACCGACTTCAGAGAAAAAGTATTCCTAAACCAATTTAAATTGCAAATATCCAAAAATAATTGCAAATATTGTAGTTATAATTGTTTTTATTTTTGGAGGTGGTGTCAGCCAAGGTAACCAAGGTTCTCTTGACTGGCTCGGTGCGTGCCCGGCGTGTTCACTTGACAGCTTCCCTATACCTATGTATGTTGTTTCAAAAACCTGCCTTGGCTGACACCGACTTCAAAAATAACAATAATTGTAACTACAATAATTGCAATATTTTTTTTACTTTTTAGTGCATATCAATTGGTTTAGGAATACTTTTTCTCTGAAAGCGGTTTTTTTTGTTCAAATATTTGTTTTAATACGTGCTCTCCGAATACACTACACTAGTGATTCTCCTGCCATACGCAATGGTGTTATTTTCTATGCTCCTCTGAAAATCATCATGAAAATGTGTCAGTACGTAGATTTAAAATTAGATAAGATTTAAAAATCTATCGGTTAAGCAAATGACAGAAAACGACAGTCAAGTTCTATAAAAACTGTGGGCCGAGTCCTGTGATGTAATCGTAGTTACCTCATGCCGTCGTTAGCGTAAATAAAAACGTTGAAACTCGTTAAAACGTTAAAACAAAATTCGAAACAGGACATTGGTGTCGACAGTATTCACGGCGACAAAGCCAAGTTTTCCGGTGCATCGCCTCTGTTTTCCGAACCTACGCGCCTCTCATAAATGGATAAAATGAAAATAACGGCGGCCATTACATTGTGCAGGGACGTCATAAAGATATTTTTAATCCGGCCGCATCGCGCTGATAGCGGTAAATTAGGACGGAGGTACACGGGCGCTGGCGGCCGAGTCAGAGTCGAAATATGGAAAATGCGAAACAATGTTTCATGAAAACAAACGTTCGTGGGCCGACCTTCCATATTTGTACCTTTTTAATCGACTTCAAAAAAAGGAGGAGGTTATCAATTCGTCTGTTTGTTTTTTTTTTTTTTGCTTTTATTTTTTTATGTTTGTTACCTCATAACTTTTGCCTGGGTGAACCGATTTGGATGATTATTTTTTTTAAATGAAAGCTAGTGCTTCCCAAGTGGTCCCATTTTAATTTGGTTAAGTTCTGACAATGATATCCATGAGAAAATCATATAAGTCTTAAATTTGTATTAAGATGTGCGCGACAAATGGACGAATAACTCAATATAACGCCAACCGATTTCGGTGATTCTTTTTTTATTGGAAAGGACGTGTACAAATTAGTAATTGTACTTCAGATTCACTAAAAATAAAGAAATAAAAATAAATCCAAAAAAAATAACCGACTTCAAAGAAAAAGCACTAAAAAGTAAAAAATAATTTCCATTTTTGTAGTTACGATTTCTGTTATTTTTTGAGTCGGTGTCAGCCAAGGTTAGGTTAGGTTAGGTTAGGTTCTCTTGATTGGCGTAGCGCGTGCCCGGCTGACGCCGACTAAAAAAATAACAGAAATCGTAACTACAAAAATGGAAATTATTTTTTACTTTTTAGTGCTTTTTCTTTGAAGTCGGTTATTTTTTTTGTAAAATGTTTTTTTATTGAGAATGTCCAGACGGCGACAAGTCAATCTCCATCTTTGTTTAACAACTTGCTTATAACGTTGTTTCAGGGAAACGTCCTTCGCATACCACATTTGAATATTATTACAAAGCCCTCAGCGATAAAATATAGAGGCTGTTGCAACCGAGGTTGCAACAAACGTTTTACTCAAAAGTGTCTAGTTATCGAAATATAAATTTTTAAATTGTATGATTTCGTCTAGTTTCATTTGATGTGATGTTGTAACCATGCATAAGGAAGGTCTTCGCATGGAACCTAGATCCCGCGTGGCGTGTCAGGCTAATGTCTTGACAGTAGGGTCGCGGTCCGATTTAAACCATCGTTATTTCTAAATCTTATAAAAACCGGCCAAGTGCGAGCCGAAGGGCACGCGAAGGGTTCATCGTACAAGATTTAACAAAAAAAAACATGTTTTTTGTATGGGGCCCCCCTTTAATTCCTAATAGTTTTTAATTTTACCTATTTGTTGTTATGGCGGCAAAATAAATACACACTCTGTGAAAAAATCAGCTGCCTACCTATTACGGTTCATGAGATACAGCCCTGTGACAGACGGACGGACGGACGGACAGCGGAGGCTTAGTAATAGGGTTCTGTTTTCACCCTTTGAGTACGGAAGCCTAATACGCGAACGCGTAGGTATATACACCGAATAGACGTTAAAGAGAAAATCTTGTCATGGTTTCAGTGTACTTTCCTACGTATCGTAAAGTTGACTGGAGACTGACCCCCAGAGCAATTAACCAAATCTCAAGCCTCATAACTACGAAACAATCCATATAGCTAATATGTTGTTCAGCCGCTGAATAAAGCATTATCGGCCCTCGGGCCGAGCTTCCTCGCTACACGTTAGGACGAGCGAAGTTTACGGCGTGGCTTAGGCGAGAGATTGATCGCGTTTAATGGAGTGTGGAGGCGTATTTAGGCGCCGAAGTGTCCCGAGGTGTCCCGGGCGGGGCGGGGCGGCGCGGGGAGCGGAGGGGACGGGGGTCGCGGCGCCGGCGCAGCGGGCCGCGCGCGGGAAATGCCGCGTGAAAGTTTACGAGCAATAAGCTCGGAGCACCGTCATTGTGATGCTCTTTTAAAATGGATGGTGAGGATGCATAGATATAGGCGTGTGCTTTCACTGCCTGGTCTGTGAGTGAATTCGGTCGTTGTGAGTTTTGGTTTATGATTTGAAATCGATGATCGCCCAGGTTGGTACAATCGCATTGAATGAACGATGGTCGAAGCGGCAATGAACATTGTCCGTGTTTTCCATCCAGTTCAATAGAGCCGAGCAACATAAGGAAGGTCCTGGTATGGTACCTAGTTTCCATGTGGTGTGTTAGGGTGACAGTCGGTTTGGTATTAGCCATCCATGTCCAGTAACATAAAAAAAGATGCCCTATATGTAAAATATCCTTATACGCTCTTCTTTAGCATACTGTATTATATAAGAGCCATTCTATCCGTCGGGTTGGATGTGGGCATTACAGCTCCAAGATTGAGGAGTGGACATCGGTCACGTAGCACTCTCCATTAACGCCCGGTTCCACCACCTCCAGCTACAAAAATCCCAAAGTTATCTTTCGGTTACACCATATAAATATGCAATGTAACCGAAAGTTAACTATCGTATTTCAGGTAGCTGGAGGTGGTGAAAACCGAGGTAAGTGAACCAAACCAAAGCTGAGTCGGCAAGACCTAATGAGCTATGTTTCCCACTTACGTTACCTCGAGACGTGTTGGTAGGAATAGCGGCACCATTTTCTAAAACAAAGCTATTGGTCATTGGGAGCGAGCGCTAAACCGATTTTGATCATTCTTTTTTTTATTTGAAAGCTGATCCTTACCGTGTGGTCCCATTTCAATTTGGTTAAGTTCTGATAAATGCTATTATTATTATCAGAACTAAATTATTATTATCAGAACTAAATGAGAAAACCATAAAAGTCTTAAATTTTCATTAAGTATGTGCAAAAAAATTTTAACAAACAAAAACCGACTTCAGAGAAAAAGTATTCCTAAACCAATTTAAATTGCAAATATCCAAAAATAATTGCAAATATTGTAGTTATAATTGTTTTTATTTTTGGAGGTGGTGTCAGCCAAGGTAACCAAGGTTCTCTTGACTGGCTCGGTGCGTGCCCGGCGTGTTCACTTGACAGCTTCCCTATACCTATGTATGTTGTTTCAAAAACCTGCCTTGGCTGACACCGACTTCAAAAATAACAATAATTGTAACTACAATAATTGCAATATTTTTTTTACTTTTTAGTGCATATCAATTGGTTTAGGAATACTTTTTCTCTGAAAGCGGTTTTTTTTGTTCAAATATTTGTTTTAATACGTGCTCTCCGAATACACTACACTAGTGATTCTCCTGCCATACGCAATGGTGTTATTTTCTATGCTCCTCTGAAAATCATCATGAAAATGTGTCAGTACGTAGATTTAAAATTAGATAAGATTTAAAAATCTATCGGTTAAGCAAATGACAGAAAACGACAGTCAAGTTCTATAAAAACTGTGGGCCGAGTCCTGTGATGTAATCGTAGTTACCTCATGCCGTCGTTAGCGTAAATAAAAACGTTGAAACTCGTTAAAACGTTAAAACAAAATTCGAAACAGGACATTGGTGTCGACAGTATTCACGGCGACAAAGCCAAGTTTTCCGGTGCATCGCCTCTGTTTTCCGAACCTACGCGCCTCTCATAAATGGATAAAATGAAAATAACGGCGGCCATTACATTGTGCAGGGACGTCATAAAGATATTTTTAATCCGGCCGCATCGCGCTGATAGCGGTAAATTAGGACGGAGGTACACGGGCGCTGGCGGCCGAGTCAGAGTCGAAATATGGAAAATGCGAAACAATGTTTCATGAAAACAAACGTTCGTGGGCCGACCTTCCATATTTGTACCTTTTTAATCGACTTCAAAAAAAGGAGGAGGTTATCAATTCGTCTGTTTGTTTTTTTTTTTTTTGCTTTTATTTTTTTATGTTTGTTACCTCATAACTTTTGCCTGGGTGAACCGATTTGGATGATTTTTTTTTTTAAATGAAAGCTAGTGCTTCCCAAGTGGTCCCATTTTAATTTGGTTAAGTTCTGACAATGATATCCATGAGAAAATCATATAAGTCTTAAATTTGTATTAAGATGTGCGCGACAAATGGACGAATAACTCAATATAACGCCAACCGATTTCGGTGATTCTTTTTTTATTGGAAAGGACGTGTACAAATTAGTAATTGTACTTCAGATTCACTAAAAATAAAGAAATAAAAATAAATCCAAAAAAAATAACCGACTTCAAAGAAAAAGCACTAAAAAGTAAAAAATAATTTCCATTTTTGTAGTTACGATTTCTGTTATTTTTTGAGTCGGTGTCAGCCAAGGTTAGGTTAGGTTAGGTTAGGTTCTCTTGATTGGCGTAGCGCGTGCCCGGCTGACGCCGACTAAAAAAATAACAGAAATCGTAACTACAAAAATGGAAATTATTTTTTACTTTTTAGTGCTTTTTCTTTGAAGTCGGTTATTTTTTTTGTAAAATGTTTTTTTATTGAGAATGTCCAGACGGCGACAAGTCAATCTCCATCTTTGTTTAACAACTTGCTTATAACGTTGTTTCAGGGAAACGTCCTTCGCATACCACATTTGAATATTATTACAAAGCCCTCAGCGATAAAATATAGAGGCTGTTGCAACCGAGGTTGCAACAAACGTTTTACTCAAAAGTGTCTAGTTATCGAAATATAAATTTTTAAATTGTATGATTTCGTCTAGTTTCATTTGATGTGATGTTGTAACCATGCATAAGGAAGGTCTTCGCATGGAACCTAGATCCCGCGTGGCGTGTCAGGCTAATGTCTTGACAGTAGGGTCGCGGTCCGATTTAAACCATCGTTATTTCTAAATCTTATAAAAACCGGCCAAGTGCGAGCCGAAGGGCACGCGAAGGGTTCATCGTACAAGATTTAACAAAAAAAAACATGTTTTTTGTATGGGGCCCCCCTTTAATTCCTAATAGTTTTTAATTTTACCTATTTGTTGTTATGGCGGCAAAATAAATACACACTCTGTGAAAAAATCAGCTGCCTACCTATTACGGTTCATGAGATACAGCCCTGTGACAGACGGACGGACGGACGGACAGCGGAGGCTTAGTAATAGGGTTCTGTTTTCACCCTTTGAGTACGGAAGCCTAATACGCGAACGCGTAGGTATATACACCGAATAGACGTTAAAGAGAAAATCTTGTCATGGTTTCAGTGTACTTTCCTACGTATCGTAAAGTTGACTGGAGACTGACCCCCAGAGCAATTAACCAAATCTCAAGCCTCATAACTACGAAACAATCCATATAGCTAATATGTTGTTCAGCCGCTGAATAAAGCATTATCGGCCCTCGGGCCGAGCTTCCTCGCTACACGTTAGGACGAGCGAAGTTTACGGCGTGGCTTAGGCGAGAGATTGATCGCGTTTAATGGAGTGTGGAGGCGTATTTAGGCGCCGAAGTGTCCCGAGGTGTCCCGGGCGGGGCGGGGCGGCGCGGGGAGCGGAGGGGACGGGGGTCGCGGCGCCGGCGCAGCGGGCCGCGCGCGGGAAATGCCGCGTGAAAGTTTACGAGCAATAAGCTCGGAGCACCGTCATTGTGATGCTCTTTTAAAATGGATGGTGAGGATGCATAGATATAGGCGTGTGCTTTCACTGCCTGGTCTGTGAGTGAATTCGGTCGTTGTGAGTTTTGGTTTATGATTTGAAATCGATGATCGCCCAGGTTGGTACAATCGCATTGAATGAACGATGGTCGAAGCGGCAATGAACATTGTCCGTGTTTTCCATCCAGTTCAATAGAGCCGAGCAACATAAGGAAGGTCCTGGTATGGTACCTAGTTTCCATGTGGTGTGTTAGGGTGACAGTCGGTTTGGTATTAGCCATCCATGTCCAGTAACATAAAAAAAGATGCCCTATATGTAAAATATCCTTATACGCTCTTCTTTAGCATACTGTATTATATAAGAGCCATTCTATCCGTCGGGTTGGATGTGGGCATTACAGCTCCAAGATTGAGGAGTGGACATCGGTCACGTAGCACTCTCCATTAACGCCCGGTTCCACCACCTCCAGCTACAAAAATCCCAAAGTTATCTTTCGGTTACACCATATAAATATGCAATGTAACCGAAAGTTAACTATCGTATTTCAGGTAGCTGGAGGTGGTGAAAACCGAGGTAAGTGAACCAAACCAAAGCTGAGTCGGCAAGACCTAATGAGCTATGTTTCCCACTTACGTTACCTCGAGACGTGTTGGTAGGAATAGCGGCACCATTTTCTAAAACAAAGCTATTGGTCATTGGGAGCGCTCTATAATAAAATAAGAGTGCCAATCGTTCTATCCACCCAGTATATGTACATACCCACTGCTCTAAAATATTTATCTAATTCAGTGTTCAGTGTCACGGACTGAAACTTTGAAAGAACAGTTTTAAGTGCTCGAACTTTTTCTTGACAGACCGCTGTTGGTGGTCGCCCCATTTTCGCCTCATCTTAAAAGTTTCCCCGTCGTCTTCGCAACCATTTAATAACAGTTGTTTGTGAGCCTCAGTGGCCCAGTGGCGCGACACTTCGGCGATCGCTCTCCGAAGTTAAGCAACGCTGGGTCCGGTCTGGTCTTGAATGGGTGACCATTCGACCGTTGAGAGAGGCTGGCCGTGGTTCGGATTCCACGTTAAGCTGTAGGTCCCCTTCCGTAGGTCCACGAGCGCGGCAGATGCCTCCTTGACAACGGGCTGAATGATTAGCTCGAAACGTCGGAGAATATCTCTACCTGCCGCGTTAAAAGCCGTAACATTTTTCAAACATATATTGTAGCTCTTGTTCTTCGACGTTAAGGTCGGCCCGTAAGCATCAGAAAATGTCGCCTCCCATACAAACGTAGTTTACTAATAATTTATAATAATAATAAAACCACTGTTCCAACTTACTTCATATTTGGTATCTAATATTAGGCTACAAATATATGTGTCTGCATGTAATTTTTTTTTCGGTAAATGTATTCTGGGTCAAACCACAGAGAAAACAAAATTTATATGAAGATTTTCTTTTTGCTTTCATTTCATTCGGTTTGGATATTTCAAAAAAACAAAAGCATGCAGACACAGATATTTGTTACCTGATATTAGATATTAAATATCAATTAAATAGGAATAGTGGTTTCAAAATAATTAGTAAACTACGGTTCCATGGGGAGCATAGTTCTTGAGTAAATAGGTTCGGTTAAGGGCGTTTTAGTGGTAAGTACTAAGAGGTTCAACGTTAATGTACCCTCTCCCACAAGCTTATCGCACCCTCGGTGCTTTAATCATTTGCCGAATTATGAAATATGCGTAAGCGCTTGCGATTCCACCTACATTTACTTCAGCTTTATGCAAATCCTTTAAATATGCGGCGACGAAAAACGTTACCCTATCTTAATAGCTTTTCGGCGCGACTCGTAAATTACATTTCAAATATGTATTCACTTGTGAAATCAAATTACATAGGTATTTTGAAGGTGACATGAAAATCGAGACATTTATAGAATATAAAGAAAAACATGGTTTTATAAATACTATTATTTAGAACGGATGTTCTATGAATTAATAGATTTTTTCTGTATAATTTTTCGAAACATCATACAACCCATAAAACACGATCGGAACAAACAATTTTTGTCAGCCTCAATATCCCAGTGGCGCGACACTTCGGCGATCGCTCTCCGAAGTTAAGCAACGCTGGGTCCGGTCTGCTCTTGGATGGGTGACCATTCGACCGTTGAGAGAGGCTGGCCGTGGTTCGGATTCCACGTTAAACTGTAGGTCCCCTTCCTTACTTACTAGGTGGTAGGGTTAATCCCGCCCGGGCTGGTACCATCGCATTGGATGAACGATGGTCGAAGCGGCAATGACAATTTTCCGTGTTTACCATCCAGTTCAATGTAGCCGAGCAATATAAGGAAGGTCCTGGCATGGCACCTAGTTCCCATGTGGTGTGTTGGGCTAATACCATGACAGAAGGTGTGGTATTAGCCATCCATGTCCAGTCACATAAAAAAAATATATATACACAAATTATGACGAATATAGTATATTTTATATGCTAAATTTATTATAAACATCAGCACACGTCCGATAAATATTGGATTGTATTTTATCACTTGCAAATTGGCAAATTTTTACAATTGTTTTGAGTTTTTTTACTAAAAACTAAATAAGATCAGGATCTTTAAAAACATTGCTAAAATAATAAACCACAGTAAACGCGTGCTGTGCTAACGCATGTACCCAACTCACTCCATCGAGGCTAGATCCATGTAAAGTTCCCAAAATATATTTTAATTTGTGTAAGTTTCCCGTATTTCCCGTAAAGAAAACGCCTAAAACAATCGTTAAATCTTAGCTGTTCCCGCTGGGAGGACATTCGTCAGTACCTAGACTAGATACACAAGCGGAAGGCTCGCCTATGTAGGCGTTATTTGTCGAAGCGCAGAGCGAAGCGGCCGGAAGAGAGCTGGTAGATGAAGTCAGGAATTTCGGAAAAGTCCTTAAAATATTTTAAGTTCTTTTGTGTCTTAATTAAGACCTCGAACACGAAAATGTATTGACACAACTTCTCAAGCCCTCGCCAACGTATTTGATTTCGTGCTGACACTATCAAACAAATATTACAGTGGTTTAAAGCTGGATTTTTGGACATTTTCAACAAATTTTGCGGTCGATGTACCGACATCTACATTTGAAGCATTGTGCTCAGATAATTTTCAAAAATGTATTGCTTCAAATGTAGAATTAATGACATAACTGTAATGTCGAATCCATTAAATACATAACATTATGACCTTGCATATAATTCTAAGAGCATAATTCTAGATAAACAATAAATGCAGCTATGATTCAAGATATCTGACACCAATATGTCAGCATAACAGGCGCGGACACCTTGAGATCTCGCGGGCTCCACTCCTTCGCTCCCGGTCGGAAGTGACTCGAGACTTCCCGCCACCAGATTATTAAAAGTCTTCCCCCCTTCCTCCCTCTTCATCCTCACTTTCCACTTCATTTCGATTCCGCGCTCACGAAGAGCGCGCCCCCTTGTAATTATTTCTCCCTTCGTGTTCCATTTACAACAACTAAAGCTTTCTGACTGGAGAAGTTTATGCGATTGCTAGTTTTTGTCTCACAATCTTTTGGTTTTAGACTATTGTCATCATGGTTAATGGTTTGTCAGCTTCGGTAGCCCAGTGTTGCGACACGCCTTGCGATTCGATAAGCTGGGTAAGAACCCTGAGAGCGGTTAGGTTCTGGATGGGTGACCATTTTCAACCGTTGAGGCTGACCGTGGTTCGGATTTCACGTAAAACGTTAACTCGCCTTGGTTGGTACCTTCGCATTGAATGAACGATGATCGAAACACCAATGAAAATTGTCCGTGTTTTCCATCCAGTTCAATGTAGCCGAGAAATAAAAGGTAGGTCCTGGCGTGGCACCTAGTTCCCATGTGGTATGTTAGGCTAATATTTGACGTACAGTTTGTTATTAAAAAAATGGTTGTGGCAAAAAAGTTTATTAGGTATTAGGACGCAAGTCCTTTCTCTTCCCAATACGAATGCCTCCGGTAAAATAAAACATTGTGAGGAAACCGGGACTACGTCAAGGCATCACTGTGGCTTTAAGGGACTCGGTAAACGAACAAAAATATAAATGATACAAGTTCGTCTAAAGCAGGATGTATTCGCTTCGGCTGATTTTAATACACGACTTCTCATGCAGATGTCGCTGTTACACTACGAAAGCGGAAAGGTGCAGCCATTTAAAATGTTTTATCTTCCGCCCCCGCCCCCGCCCCCCCCCCTGCCGTACTACCCGAAGGCAACAAATCTTCGGTTTCGGCGGCAGCTGCAACTTATGCATTCAGTTCGATCCTCTCCGAAAATAACGCCTCGGTGCGAACGCCTCTCTGCTTGAAATACGTGAATATGTAACCGCTTTTTTGCATCACGTTTCTTTTACTTCAGGAAAACTACCTATGTATTCGTTGCAATGAATTGAAAAACATTAAAAAATCAACGCTATTACATTTATGTTCCAAACTCGCAATTGAAAAATTTGATTTCAAGTGCAATTGCTTTAAAATCTGCCTTCATTTCGTTTGCCAGGAGACCTTCAATGTCATTGATGTAGCCATTATGTAACACTGATTCATGTGTTGTGTGGGTTCCGACACTTTAAATAAGTATAATTGGTCCCACAGCATTTTTTCTCTTGCACGTCCTAAGAGGCGAATAATAGGTTCGTCTTTAGTGGTTCAGATTTCACGTAAAGCTCCCCCTAAGCTTAATAACTAGGTAGTAGGGTTAATGCCGCCCGAGTAGGTACCATCGCATGGAATACACGATGATCGAAGCGGCAATAAAAATTGTCCGTATTTTCTATCTAGTTCAATAAAACCGTTCTGATTTAGTGTGTCGAGAGTATAAGCCATCCATGTATAGGTACAAAAAATAAATATTGTTGACATTTCCCGTTGTGAGAACTGACCGCTACGATATAAATATTCCGTTCACAAGGCATTCGTGTGCGTATTAAAACATCGAAATTCTTGCCGAAGAGTAAACTTGCTACTTAAAATACAACTTTTGGTTTAACCCCATTAACGATCGAAATAAATGAATTAACGAAAACGTCCTATCGAACCGGAGTAGAATGATGTAATGTTAACAAAGCCCTCGGGACATAATTACACCGAATTCATCTCGCATTGAACAAATTTGAATGGAGTGAAACAAATTTAAATTAAATGGAAAACAAACAGCACGCTTAAACGCTGTTGAAGAAGTGGGGGAGCGGAGGAGATAGCAGACGTAGGTACCATGTGACTTCGGTAAGATAACGCTTTAAATTCATTAAAATATGTAAACTCAATTTAAACGTTTTGTGTTACAATTTTTTACTTTTATATCGTCATTGTTCTAGCTTTTTATTCAGTATCCAAACTTGTGATCACATATTAATTTTTAAATAATAAATATGCCCACAGACACCACTCTTTCGTTTCTTTATTGAAAAATATAACCAAATATATTATATTATCCACTATCCATTTTTTATCACACCCTCTTGATTTACGCTGTCCGTCTAAATAACAAATATATCTTATTCCACTGCTTATCCTCGGAACAGTTATACCAGGCATAAAGATGTTACAATTACTAATCATCTCGAAATAGAGAAGGATTAATTAAATCTACACTCACTAGTCTTCATACGAAATGGACTGGAATCAGAAGCTGCCTTGACCAACGCCTATGCCGGCGGCTACATTATACCGCAAATATACTGGAGAGAATACTCCATCCTGGGTCACTCGGGTCACTGGCGGTGATCATAGCATAAAAAAATGGCGGTGAGTTTTCAATTCCTCAAGTATTTATTTATTTATTTCATGCAACCTGACATGGATGGCTGATACCATAAAAATACCGTTATGAAATTAACTTAATACACCACGTTTCCAGAGGAATTAGGAGCCTTTCCTTAATGTAATTAAATAAAACACAGTAATAGCGATGTAACAAATATGTATGTATATGTTACGCTAATGTGCGTAAATATGTTTAAGTACAGGGTTATCTAGTAGGTAATATGCAGATTACCTAGCCAGCTGGGTAATCTACAGATTAACTAGCTGAGTAGGCTAATAAGCGTTTTTTAATTCTATTTTTAATTGCGTAATTTGCAAATTGCCTCTAGCTAGGTACGGATTTATTAAAAGCCCGGCTGCTCACCTTACTTACTACGGATTCAATGTGATTGTCTTGTCGCAACATGGTGGCAAAACTAAAATCAAGGAAATACCACTGCATAGTTTTCAACAAATTATGTGTTAAATGAAGCTCGAACATTTTCATTATAACTGATAATATAACATAAGAACTTTATTTCAATTACGTCTCTGTTCGTTCTTTAAGGTGGCCCAACCCGGCGGGACTAACTCATTCGCGGGCTCGGTAGAAAACCGCGATGTTGTGCTCTGGGACCTTCTCTGTTTCAAAGAAAGAGACCGGCTCCGTGATGAGGAAGATGCAACATGTCCACAAAAAAGACAATGTGCATAGTGTATGATTTGGTAAGATTTACGAAAATGTTTATTACAAAACGACTTATAGCTCAAAGTTAACCACGACCGCTGTGGTCAAAAACCTAACAAAAACCAAATAGATTATAAATCTTTATTAAATAAGCTATGTCTGATGACAAATCTTTTTGAGATGTTCTTACTTTATCGAGTAATCCACCTCCAAAGTTATTGTATAAAACGCGCGAAAAATTCGAACTTTCGGACCTTATAACTTAGAAACCAAACACAATTTTACAATGCCAACGGTCATCACACATCTAGTTCGATGAAATAAACCTATTTTGAGCAAAATTTGGGACCTCTGACAAGAAATATGGGCGTGATCTTCTTTCCCCGTTTGTATGGGGAGATGAGCGGGATGGTCCACCTTATGGCTGATTCTACTTACCTATTACATAAATATTTTAACATCTTAGCTGAAAACCTATTCAGTTCAAATATGAGTAACAGGGAAATTGATTTGTATCGTCAGACTCACTGAGAGTCAGACTGAATGTGTGTATGCACAGAAGTCAGTCAAGCCACAGCCTGTGGCACGTGAAACAGCCCGCGGAGAAACCGACGCGAAATCACAAGATTGCATTTTATTCGGGAAAATGCAGCGCGCGGGAAACATGTTGCAGATGGAGGCGGAGCTCACAGGGGATTACATCGCATCATGTTACCGTATTAACCGTATTTTTATCAATAAAATAGAATATATTTTTTAAAGGTTGTGTAAATAAATATATGTTTATCTGTTACTGGACATGGATCAAGTAAACCGTTCAGTGCATCATTACATTTAATCATATATGTTATTTGAAGGATTGTTCTGACCCATACAATTTTTTTTGTACACAGAACGCAAAAAGCAGCATTTTTAGTCACGAATTAATTATAAATGTCTAATGTAGCCATAGTAGGTGCGGCGAAAACATTTTCACAATGTTGTAATCAGGGGTTAGAAATTTTACACCGTTAGATGGTGCTGTTAAATAAGAATTTTGTTTAAAACATCGAATAAACCCAATAAACCTGAAATTCTATTAATGTTTTCGCCGCAACTATACTAAGGCTACATAAAATTTATAAAGAATTCGTGCTTTAAAGTGCAATACTTGTTGTGTTCTGTGCACAAACAACTTTGTGTGGATTGGGATAGCCTTAAGAGGATAATGAGGTGAACCTGTTACCTCAGTCAAATTAAGAAATATTTGTCTGAAATGTTTAATTTCTTAATTTAAATATTTAAAAAATTTAATGTGTTTAAATTTTTTTATTTTAAACATATAATTTAAAATTGGTCTAACAAGACAACTCTGCTATCTTTTTAGACCAGGCAATTAGGGTCAAAGGTGAAAAAAAAAACCTTTTATAAAAGCGATATTCTTCGCGGTGGACCTGTGTTGTTTCATACCAGGTACTATATTTAAATATTGTTTTCCATATTTAACGTTAACTAATTTCCAAACGCGCTATACTAAATTTGAGTTTAAGCAGTTTGCATTTATTTAGTGTTTTGAACAACTATTCTAAGTAATTTACAAACCCAATTTACCTACAAAATACTTCATCACTACTACGAAGGTTAAATGGTATTTGGTAAAATTTTAAATTCCTTGAAATAAAACAGGTACTTATGTAGTAATGGATTCAAGACTGAATTATTTGTTATTTAAATCGAAGAAAGAGGACTACCCGCGAAGTCGCTCTACCGTTTCTTAAATAATCTAGGCCTGCCAAGATCGATGCACAGCTAGCTAAAATATACGGGAGTATCTGAGGAGACGTTACAGGTAGAATCCTGCAGGATAATGTAACAGGCCGTCTGCCTATACACATTTTAAATGTTGACTAGTTGAAAATAAATCATATGTATCGTGTTGCTTTTAAAAAGATAATTTTAACGAATTGTGATGAAGTAGGAGGTTCTTCCAGCTACGTTTAAGTGTAGGGTTTTACGATACGTTTCCAACTTTAAAAGTAAAGTTTAAATAAATAGCTATATGATACATAATCCATATTAATATTATAAAGGCGAAAGTAACTCTACGCCTACGCTAAACTTCACGCCTCAACCGCTGAACCAATTTTGATGATTTTTGGCCAAAATATAGAACAGCACCTTGGAGAAGGACATATGCTACGTTTTTTGGCGAAAATCAAACTCGAAGGGGGTGTGAATGTTTGTATGTGGAATTCATATAATATCCAGGAAATAATCTTGCCCGACATCAGTCTGAAACGCCATTGAACCGGGCGAAGCCAGGTACCTTAGCTAGTATAGATATAAGCAGAGAAAGACATTTCGACAGGGGTTGCTATGTGTTCGCAGACTAGCCCGTGAGGATTGTCGGAGAGGATGTGGAGCTAGTGTCCACTCCACTCATAGTCCCGACCTGGATTGAAACCCTCCTACTCGTATATTGCTAATGTTACCGGATGTGTTTGGTTAAGCAATTGTATTGACCTCGATGGCCTCATAATAACACTTTATTGTCATTGGCTACAAATGATTTAAATTACGAGGACCTTTTTTGATTCGCAAATCCTAAAATCCTACTCATGTAATGGGTAAGATTGCTAATTATATTGACAGTCGGTTTAATTGAGTATACAATTTTCCTCAACTAGAACATTTCCGCACAAAGTTGGAAATCAGTCGTGCAAATGTGTGATTTGAGATCCCACACATCCTCCAATCGCCACACATTAAGGGCCTTTCATAGCAACTTGCAATCGATACTACAAGATAATCACCACTTTAGTAATAAAGGCCCTTTAAGTGTCAATTAAAATAAATCAGCAATTGGTGAAAACCGAGCTAAGAGAGAAAATTAATATAAAATGAACAACCATATAGTTAAATAAAACGATATATTGCCAAAAAAATGCAAAATTATCCTCTTTTCCGATCGTAAGCGTTTAGAAATCCTCGTTCAAATAAATTAACCCTGAAAACAGACTTGGCAAATTTACCGAAGCGTATCCGAGCAACGTTGCGATTACTCACAGCAGAATCAAGCGGAGTAAGTTGGTGAGTGATTTATCAAGCGCCATCAGTGCCAGGTCTGTCCCAACTTAGATCTCCGCCTGCGCGTAAGTGCCGCAAACTTAGCTCGGCCGCGCCGGCAAAAAACACTGACGTTAACTGTGCCGGGCCAATGAGGGCGGCCATCGCTCATCAGCAGCGGGAATCTTATACATATCTTATTGAAATTAATTGTTCCGAGTTTGCGATTCATTTAGCGATGCGCTGGAGTAGTGCATCGCTTTAAGGTCCTTGCTTGCGGCGAAGCTAGGTTCGGGTCTCCTCTTTCCCTAAAATATGGTTGAGAGAAGCGATGGTTGTGCCCGCCGTGATGATCGTTAACGGGTGCCGTTTGTGGGGACTGGCTTGCTCCAATTGGCAACAAGTTAGATGGCGGCCATGATCTTTACAAATAAACTGATATTTGTCATGAACTGTTGCATATGACATGAATTGTTGTACTTTATACTTTTGTAAACTTAAATTAAGTGGACGTTGAAAAAAAAATCCATCGCAGTTTCTTGCCAGTTCTTCGCTGGGATTTCCGAACTGGCCAATGATAAAATATGACAAATCCGAGTGCAGTGTACTCTCTATGGATGATGAATAAACAATAAACAACAATTCAATGTTAGCAATGCTCGAGAAACGCTTAATTGATCTTGACCTGAAGATTAAGTTCGAAGTCAATTAATTGCAATTAATTGCTGGGCAACTATTGCCAAACATAGTGGAGCAATAGATGGAGCAAAATAGAGCAATATTTTCGTCAATCATCCCAGCGATATGGAGCGATATTGCTCCACAGCGCTCCATACTTTTCGTGTCGCGCAGTTGAGTTGTTTGCCGAATCGCCACGTATCCTTGCACTTGCTCGCCACATGCGGGCAATTAATTGCTACATTTATGGCTTCATACTTGACCATAAACCATGTTGCCGGAGATTGCTGGATGTTGTCGTGACGACGAAATCGACAGAGATTGCTGCAAGTTGAGCAACTTTAGTTGCACGGGTACCTTTACATTCCTTCAGCGACCACTCGACTTTGGGAGCGCGTTGTAACCCATTTGAAAGTATTATTGGTTCATACTCCCACCGTCATGACATAAGCCTAACACACCGCATTCTTGAAGGAATTAGTTGCCATGCCAGGACCTTCCCTTTTATGAGCAGGGCTATATTGAAGTGGATGGAAAACACCGACAATTTGTCAATGTTGTTTCGAGTATGTTTTTATGCAATGCGATGGTACCAACGCGGGTGTGCTTAATTCTATCACCTAGTAGAGGAAGGGGATCTACGGTTTTACATGGACTCCGAACCATATCCGAACCAATTGGATTTGGAAATCCACTTATCCAACTCAGAAAGAAAAAGAAACTGGAGTGCATGAATGGGGCAGAGATTTGAATGCAGCCCTCTGGGTTGGAAAGCAGATACACATGCCCCTGTATTGTTAATTTCTAACTGCAACAAAATTGTTATAATTTAATATAAACGAACGATCCAGCTGTTTATTTTTTAAATAATCCCTTTAGCCTTACTCCCAAGACGAGATCCTCCGGCCCCGGTATTCCTCTCCGGGTCCGCTTGTGAACACCAGAAAGCAATTTACTTGAACAGCGATCCTCTTCTCGCTGCACCCCGCGCCCCTCTCCTCACGCCCCGCGCCCCTCGCCCCTCTGCCCGCACCCCGCGCGCGTCTCACCTCTGCAAATACACTCGGGAGGCCACCCCTCAAAACTATCCGATAAATTGAATTTTCCTCAGCGCTCATCGGGGCGGACGTTGTTGGTCGGATAGTGGCCCTTCGTGGGTGCACCGCCTCCTCCTCCCCCCACCCCCGCGCCGCCGCCCCACCCCGCCCTCTCGGACCCTCGCCAACCGCTGCGGTCGCGAACCGATCCACGGACTTTCTTAGATCGCCCGACTCTACATGCAAATCGATTTGTCGAGAATTACTCGCTTTTATGTGGCTGTAAGCCGAAAGACCAAGCTCGCTATCACGAGCGCAGGTATAGCGGTTCTCACTCTTACCTGACCAGGCACAAACACCTCGTGCAAGCGCACAATCATAGCACCACGAAATTTGAAAGTAGCTCGAAATATAAAGGTTCAGCCATCTACAATAAATTGCCGCTAGACATGCAAGCAGTGGAAAGTCATCACGTATTTAAACTACACAAGTGGCTGCTTACAAAGATTTTTTATGACCTAAAGTATTTCCAATAATGTTTACTAATGATTTCACTTAATTTGTTATTCTGTTTAAATAATTAATTAACTAATTTAATTTCATTGATTTCATGAATATTATTTGATTTAAGTAATTGACTAAAAAGATGCTGAAAAATAACGAGACCTGGTGGAGACGACTCCATCCTGCGGGTCTTAGTGAAATCCTCATCAAAAAAGGAAGTTTTCCTTTTCTTCGCTGTGGCAAAATCCCTAGCTTAATGTTTTGACTTGTTATAACTTCTTTGTCCTTAAAACACGAGAATTTGCGGTCCGTTTCCTAGTAAATTGGGCTTTTTAGTTATAGAATAAAAATGCAAATGGGCTTGTATTATATGTAGTAATGCTGGTTGTTCAATTATCGGAGTTCTTTTGACTGGCATTGCCTAATTACTATCGAGGCAAAATGGTCGCCAATAGGTTACGATAATTTGTGTTAAATAACTTTTAAAACGGCCTATCATAACGAATAGAACTAAAGGGACTTCAGTTTGTGAAAGGTTAAATCCTCTTTAACTTTTCTAATGTCCGTTTTCACCACCTCCAGCTACCAAAATCCCAAAGTTAACTTTCGGTTGCACCATGTAAATATGCAATGCAACCGAAAAATAACTATTGGGTTTCATGTAGCTGGAGGTGGTTAAATCAGGGATTTGTCGGGTACAAATAGCACTATTGTGCTATATGGACGGAACCCATTTCAAAATCGTGGTTCCGATTCCACGTAAAACTGTAGTTTCTATAATTATGCACTAGCTAGGTGAATTAATCCAGCCCGGGTTGGTACCATCGCTATGAATGAACGATGGTCGAAGCGGAAATAAACAATAATCTGAATCTCCCATCTAGTTCAAAGAATCCATGCTATATGTAAGCAAGTTCCTGCCATGGCACCTCGTTTCCATGACGTTCGTGATGTGTTGGGTTAATATCACGACAGCAATCTTTTGTGAGTTACATAGAAAAAATATACTTAATATGATTTTAACGGCTAAGAAATTACCGTTTCCTAAAGAATTCGTTGAGGTTAAACCAGAACAGCAAGTATGTGAAGCATACTTGGTTTGAACATTCATATGATTCGAATCAGCGTCTTTGGGATAACATGCTTGATTATCGAATACCGCAGGTTTGAATCCTGCTTGAAATGAATGCCCAGACCATAATTTTTTTGTTTAAATCAAACAACAATGCTTCAATGTAGCAATTTAACCTCAAAGTTTCAACAAAGTTATATTGCTATTCAAATATAGCCGGGAGGGAGCACAAGGTCACCCAACTCGCAGCGCCTCCCGCCCGCCGCCGCCGCCGCGTCAGCTTCCCTAACTAATGTCCCGCGCACAGGACCATCTCTCACGCGAAGGCGGCGGCAACCCTCCCCCACCCGTTCGTAACAAGCTATTCATTTCTTTCCCACCTAGCAACCCAGCGGCGGGCCGAGGCGAGAAGGGCTGCAAACGTGAGGAAATGTCGGACTTAATACAACTATTTATTTGAAAGCAAGTGTTTGCCTTCATTCATAGTAAGTAGTTATATCACTCATATTATGAATGAAATTAGAAGCGAAAGAAGTGTGCCGCGATCATACAATATGGCGCTCTATCATCTCTGCCTACCCCTCCAGGATGGCGGCGTGTTTTTTTTTGAAACCCGAAATGGATGACACAATTACCGTTATGATATTAGCCCAAGCGCCGCAGACCCTGCAGACCCCGATAATGGCTGTCAGTTTCCCCGAGTCAGGAAAAAAGGACACAGGACACTTATTGTTTTTCGTCACACCTTAGCGCGCGTATCTAAAGGGTAGCAATGTAAAATAACCATATGATTAATAAGAGATTGATTTTATTTCTCGCTTCAAGCATGCAAAAACTTTAGGCTTCCGATAATTTGGATCACTACAAAATTTACCAACCATACTACTAAGACATTTTCATAAGTGGATGGCGCGAAGTGCTTTTGCAGCGCGCGTGCATCCAAGTGGCTTGCGGTGTTCGGCCGTTAATTTCCCTTGCCTCAGGTACGAGAAAAACTTTACAATGTTGGCTGCGAATTAATGTGGGAAGCGCACACATTCTGGTAGTTCGTACTGAACTTAGCTTTTGATCTTATTAGTGTGCTGGAAATGTTTAGAGTGAAGTCAAGCTACAACCTTTTCTTTAATTACTTTCGAATAAAGTGGAAAAGCGCCTGGTTTTCTATATTTAATAATTATCTCAAATACGAATGTCTATAACTAAAGATAACAAAGATAGTTTGTTAATAATTGGGATCCGTTATCTTAGACGACGACCGTTGGAGTAACCGTGTCCTACACTGGCGGCCGTGGACAGGAAAACGGAGTGTGGGAAGACCACCCGCCAGGTGGAACGACGATATCAAATGCGTCGGCGGAAAAAAGCGGTTCCGTACAACCGAGGGCCGGGTGACCGGAGGAAAATTGGAGAGGCGTATGTCCAGCAATGGAAGCAAAGACGCTGACTGACTGATATCTTAATAATTTATAAATATCTTAATAATTTATCTTAATACTCTTAGTTAGTTAATATCGAAATATCATCACATGATTGAAACCTCTGGCAGTATGTGTTGTTCATGCATTGTTCTCAATAATCTCAAAACATGTCATTGACTTTTTTTCATATTTGGTTTCGATTAAGAGATCTTATAATTCATGATTCTCATTATATCGTTCAGTTATTAAAAAAAAATACATTTCTATGTTTGGATTTGGTATATACTGCACAAATAAACTCCCTTATATAAAAATCTAGCAAACGCCGACTCGGAATCAAATACTTTCTAAGTACACCCGGAGTTCTTCGTTTCCATTATGTAATCCGACCCTAAAAATGTCATGAAAATACAGGAGCGTTTAGGTAAAGGAAAGTTTATGCTAATTGCCGCCCTTAAGGCCGTGAGAAGACACGTCGAGCCGTTTGCGGAGACAATACGAGAAGCGGCGCTCTAAGACCCGAAAGAGGATATTTGGGGAAGAATAAAATCCGATTAACGTATAAGAACGAAACAGGAAGAGGGTAAGGAAAGAGGAAATAGAAAATGCCCAAGTGTACGGAGGGGTATTAATGAAATAGGAAAACATTTTGGAAGTGAAAGGAAAATTATTTCTCGTTGCTATTTTCTTAAATATACCTATTATATTTCTTGGTCACAAATATCGATCCGTTAGTCAAGTAAAAAAATCGGAGTGCAAAAAAAAACTTAAGTAAGAAGTTAACTTCATTAGCATAAATAAAAACCATAGACCTAGCATGCGCGCGCAGTACATCCTATTTCTATGATAAAAAAGATTTTATTCTTGCATTAAAAATAAATTTGAACGCAGTCAAACGACCAATAGAAGGCTTCAGAGTACCTACGGAGCAGAATCAGAGTACTGCCTATTTCTGTTATTTGAAGTTTCCGATTATTTAAAGATTTGTCTTGGGTTGAAAATAAAAATATCTCATGTAAATTACTCGTGGAATGCGATGCTGGATACGTTTAATGATATTTTTTTCAAGTTCTGTTTCATTTATTCGTGACAGTTTTCGTACACTTATCAAATAAATTGATTACTCGGCGCTCGCAGCTTCGTTATATGTAGCTAAAAATACACTCTACTTTATTTTCCCAAACGCGCCTAAAGAAATATAACTGCAAAATAAATTCAACAACCAAAATCCTAATCAAAGTACCCTATAATATTACTTAATAACAACAGTCAAAATAATCCGCTGCTAGGTTAGCTACTAACATTTCCTATCGCGCCACGTCAGATATAAACTTTATACGGGAGCGCACATTCCACGGGCTCCGGTGCCAATAATTCAAACTTAATACAGGTGTCGCCCCCTGGCGCGCCGCCTCATGAATTATTTCGCGGCGGAATAGAATGTTCAGCCGGATATTGTTTCCCGACGCCCGGCCGGGTATAGGTAATAAACCGGGTGTTTACCGCGCGGACCCGTCGTGACCGGGTCAGGTTCGAGAACACTTTCTAGTCCATTCACTCATTTCATGTCGTTTCGTTGTTGTTTTATTGTTTATGCATCATCCGTAGGCAGTGTATACGGATTTTATGGGTGTTTTATCATTAACAAGTTCAACAGTCACAGCAAAGAAGAACTGGCAAGAAACTTTGCTGGATATTTTTTCAACTTTTCAATAGCATGTACAGTTTACCTGTACATGCTATTGAAACGTTGAGATGCAGCCCTGTGACAGACGGACGAACGGACGGACGCTTAGTAATAGGGTTCCGTTGGCACCCTTTGGATACGGAGCCCTAAAAATATTGTAGGTCAATGAAGAACATTTTTAGATTCAGAGATCCGCCTGCGAAATATTAAGCTTCAAAGTGGTTATTTTTGTTAGAGGCAAAGTATTGATTTTGGATGGTATATACAACAAGTTTAAAAGGAAAACTATCACAGCTAAGACAGCTTTACAAGTTAACGAGTAGAATTCAAAATATGAGAAGAAACCCGTACATTATTAATGAGCGCGATCTGCGATTTTTTAGATAAAACTTCCTAGACGTTGCATTATATTTGAAGTTAAAAAAAGATTGAAATTGTACGACATATAAGACAAGCATTGTATTATATAATTATGCATACATTATATATTTTATTAAAACCCACAAAATGTATTATATAGCGCCATCTGTCCTTAACCCATAGAACTTCTGAGAATTCTCACGAATAAATTCACAGTAGTAATACAATACAAACATCGTTAATATCAAAGTCATAGATCATCAGATCACAGCCATAGATCATAGCTAAGCCTTTACAAATTAACCAGTCATATTCGACTAGACGGATTTATTTATGTTTAAGATATCATGAAAAAAATATTTCAGTTACCTCCAACATTGCCTTTTTATACACATATGTTATACACTTATTTAGGAATTTCAAAAAGTTTGAAGATGCATTGATGCTCTAGCTATATTTGAAACCTTTAACGGTAAATATCTGACGTTCATATTCTGCGTTCAAGCTTTTTTTATAAAAGTTTTTGCATATTTGTCTAATTTTGGAACACAAAGCCCCAGAGACTTGCAGTTTTGAAATTATAGGTAGACCAGCAATCTACATATTTACTTTTTGATTACCTCAATTCGATATGGTTATTTTGAATTATTATTAATGTTGTTTTAATTACGAATTTATCAAACTGAACGCAAGCGGCTCTTATCACAAAAAAAAACGATTCCTTACCATTTCATTTTTTTTAATGAGAAAATAAGTAAAAATCTTATGCATTCCCTATATTGGTAAAGAAACTATTTCGCGACTTATTCCTCAGCGCCATCGTTTCGCTAGGCCCGCGGCGGGCGGCGGTGGCGGAGGCGGCGGCGGGGCGGTAGCGCGCGCGTTCATAAACCAGGTGCCGGATTTAGGGGGAGGAGAGCACCAAAGCCGAGTCGTGACGTGTGAAGCGCTTTTTTTCACTTAAATAAAGAAAAAATCTTTTTATTAATATTTTTTTAACATTATTTATTATTTAATTATTTAACTTTATTTTATTTAAACATGTTCTGTCCTACACCCGTACCAGCTTGGGTCCTAGGACCTTCACGAGCTTCACGCCCGTCGGCAGTCAGTCAGTCTCACTCGAGTGCGCCGAGACGAGACGAATGTGCGTGCGTATGCTTCGCGCTAGCGTAGCAATTAACTTGCGATTTCGTTTCAACTATCCGAAGATTTGAGTCGGTGTGACTATCAACTTATTTTCGAGGGCAAGTTATTTCTGATTCCATGTTCAGTAGGTATATTTTGTCGTTTATGTAGGTTAATTAGCTGAAACTGGGACTTCTGATTACGAATATTGAGACGGATAACTACGGAACCCTACAATGCACGTCGCCCGTCACGCACTTGACCGTTTTTTTGGTTTAATTTCAATATCAGTGCTGTATTCATACGTTACAACATTACGCAATAACATTACATATTATTTCAAAATAACTATTAAAATTTAAAGTTTTGAATGATGGTCAAACGTTTCAATTTTTGATTTTACTAGACTTTCGGTTAGGTTAGGTTAGGTGATATGATTATGTTTAAGTTAGGTTTATTGTAAGAAATATACGATAATTCTTAAAATTATGATTTAAATAGTCTATTCAAAATTCCATTATCCGTGAGTCCGTTATTCTTTTCCTCTTAACCGACTAAACCAATTTTGATAATTGTTTGGATTTATGGAGCCCCCTAGGGGGTTCTAAGGTAAACTTGGTGCCGGTTAGTGGCGAAGTCTAGTTCGAGAATTTTATTTATTTTCCTATTGCATATTTTTTTCTAAGTTCACATCAAAAAACGTCTCCAAAATGAAATTGAACCGAGCAGAGCCGGAAAACTCAGCTATTAAAATTATAATAATACGGCTTCACCGTAAACATTCACAGCAACGTCAACACGACTCGCCGCTCCTGCAGCCTCTGCCGGCTGCGAAGTTATTCGCGGCGATCAAACAAATTGTTTGACATTTTTTATCTGCCGCACTTTTTATTAACATTTTCATACCAAAAGCAAAAAACAACCATACCCGTTACGGTATAAAGTTTCATTTTAATCGTGCACTGAAGTTACTATGCGTCAGCGAAAGATAAAGTAATTCGCTCTAAAAGGATCATTGCGAATTCCAGTGTTATTGAATTAAAACAGAATAGTAGGTAAGCCGAAGTTGAAACTCGGATGTCTGTGTCAAAATTCGTTGAAATTAGCGAGCATTATGTCTGCGGCAAAAAATAATTATGTGTTGCTAAATATAATTATTTTAGAAAGATTTCACGTTTCAATTATGTTAGAAATTTTTAATTGTAAGTCAATAAAATATTTTTTGGAAAATAAAAAAAACCGCAAAATGTTTAGCCCATGTTTGCTTGATTATTTTTTGTTGTTGAACATTTTGCGTTCATACTCAAGCGACACTAACAAAAAAATATCATCTCAACAGACAAACGCCGTCAAATAGCGCTGATCGAAGGCAAAATGTATTCATAAAATCTAATACGCTCACAATAAAGTAATTGCATTCGCTTCTCATAAATGGCAGAGCAGAAATATAGCTCGGAGGCAAAGCGCGGGAGAGAACGTGCTCCGAATAAGCCGACACGTGAGCCTAAGCGCGCCGTGATGGTAATATCAACAAATCTATTCGGAACGAGAGGCCTGCCGATATAGCGGGCCGGGCACGTAGCCTTTCGGCGGGGCGGTAGGCATATTGGATAATCGCTCGAGAGCAAGCTATTGGGGAAACATGCTCTCGAAAGCTTTACCTCAGTTCATGAGTGTGAACAGAGCCCGCGTCGATACCTCTGCACTGTCTGAGGATCAAAGTTTGTGTCGAAACGATTTGAAATTAATGAAATAAATTGTTAAAGGTAAAATGGTATAATTTTATGTATTTAATGAATACGACATTACCGTTATCTCATTAATTTGAGTTTCAGTGACATCTACATTTGAAGCATTGTAACCAGATTTTTTTTTAAAATCGACCAAAATCGACGTTTTCGTCCATCCGGTCAGCCGAATCGCTTGCGACTATTTGAATGTGGTAAATCCAAAAACATTATCAAATATAAACATTGCAAAGTGTTAACCTTAATAACGGTGGTAACGTGGACTATGTCGACAAGTTCTCGCATCATTTTTTCTGGCCTTTAATTTGCACAAAAATATCAAATACTGATTTTACAAAAGCAATGCATAATTTATATTGATGGTCATTTTAATTTAGAATAACATGGCGAACACTGATGCAATGCAATGATTAATTTGGATCTTCCACGTTCATTTGCAGATATTTTTTATCATTATGAGACTATAAGATCCATAAAACATTTCTGTCTTTTGAATAGGAGATGTTAGACAAAAGGTTTTATATTCAAATGTAATTTGAGTTTCGTAGTTGCGAGGTGTGACTACAGGTGGACCAGTGAGTTTGTATGGAAAACATCTTATTGCAAACGTAGTTTTGAAATAATTGGAATAAAAATGTCTTTCTGAACCTATTAGATTTACAGAGAGCAAAACTAAACAGAAAACAAACAAAAAAACGAAAACGCCGCATGATTACCTGATGTGCGATGCAAAAATATACTATAGTGGCAAAGTGCCGACATATAGGACAATGATTTCCATATTATTTCCAAAGTAGATTTCTATGTCCATCGTAATTTTCGAATGCCGATATCACGTTAATTGATACCCAATTAATGCTTCCCTTACTTATCCAATTACTACTGACGCAAAATACATAATCATACTATTTGATGTCACTAAACCTTATCTCCCCCAGCAGTCCGGATTAGTCTAAAACTAGTGATGCTTGAAATGTACATAAACCGAGCCCTGTACTCTATTTGCGCCATGCAGTTATGAAATAATGTGGTGGTGTTCGTAGACTACAGGCATATTGAAATAATAGAAGAATTTGAACTATACTTGCAAACACATTGCAAAATTGACACGGGAACAGTTCCTCCATTGCGGTGACGATTGGTTCAGTTCATCCTCTTTACCTAAAATATAGGTATTTGAGAGAGGCGATGGACAGAGCCGGCATGGTGCTCGTGAACGGGGGCTGTTTGTGGAGACTGGCTTGCTTCAATAGGCAATATATGAAATGGTGGGCATATTATGCAATTTATGCAAAAAACTGACGGCATACGGCATGACTTTCATATGGCATGCATTTATGAATTTCGTGAACATGTATTAAGTAAATTGTTTTTATTATAATGTCTTTCTCCAATCGTTAATGATAAATACTTACCAAAATGCTTGTTAACAGAAATGACATGAATGATAGGTACCAAGAATACGTACATGTATATTTAAGCAGTGGCAAACACTTTTGTTAACTAGCGAAGTTTCATATTTCGAATGCAATGTACTTTACAATCAATAAATAAATTTAAAATTCTCAAGAATATTATAGTATTTTAAAGCGAGAAGGTACCGATTACTCCATAAACAACCATATAGCATTAAGTATGACTTGCAAATAAATAAAGTCTTGCCTTAATATACCGCTGACGTCTCCTTAGATGCGAAGCTTGGAAGTTCGGAAAATCTTGTATTCGTCAGAAAATGTGTAAACTAAAATCTCTAGATTTCATAAATACACACGTAGTTCGGCTCTCACTGGCCCACTCGGTGTTTTGCAGTGCAACCAATTCAGAAAATTGACATTCCAATTATAAACGAATTATAACCTAATAATAATAATACTAAACTAATAATGAAAACTAAAATATATTGAAACCTTTAAATGTTAATTAGCAGTTGTGATCTGCATACATTTTCAAACAAACTCGTTTACAAAACAAAAGGTTTAATTTTACACCCGAGAAAACTAAACCCTGTATAATGAATTTATAAATGAAATATAATATTCATAATACAGGGATACTATCATTCTCTCGGAGACTAAATCCTGTTTGTCTATTTTAAGTGTTTCGTTAAATTGACTTTCAAATCACAAAGGTGGTATAATTTTCCACTTCAAAAACATATGTCTTTAATTCACACACGGTAAAAGTTGAAACCATCAGAAAACTAAACTTCGAGAGAAGGAGACGAATGCAGAGTATGTCTCACTTTAGTGTCGCTTTAACGTTTCATTAAGTTTCAATTCACATTGGCTTTTAAGAAGTATACACTTAAAAAAAACTCGTAATCGCAAACATTGTTTATCTGATGATCGACACAAAATATAAAATAAATAAGAAGAGTGATTTTCAAATGAAAAGTCCGTTTGTAAATATAAGGATCGTGCCATGCTTACGGGGCCTTACCTTACCTTAAACATGAGTTGAGGGTAAGTGGCATTACGATGTGTTGTAAAAAGCACCGGTTAGCAAATCTGAATGTTTGTATTGGCCTAATTTGGGCGTTAAGTCCATGGAGTTTGATGCTTCACGGCGTGGAACGAGCGTGGGGGGGCTCTAAACTAAATCAAAATCTGCCTAAGCGGCATTAGTACCCGGATTAAAGCGGTCTGTCGGTCCGTGCGGCCAACACGAAGGACGTTTGATTAGGAGAAGGTACATCATGAGCACGTCCTGAGAACTTGATCCGTTGACTGGTAAAGGACAAATCTGGGCGAGCACCGTTTGATCTGAATATAAATGAAGTTATCACTTTGTATCCATGACAGCTGAATCCGTCAAGGGACGGTGGTTGGATTTGATTTGATGTTTTCTGATGGTCGAGAAATAATCTCAGTGAATTTCATGATCAACCTGATTTTAACCCGAAGAAGTATTGAATCGGGCAAAACTTAGATCTTTACATACAAAGAGCTATTTTAAATTTAAAAAGATTTAACAAATCTAGAAAAGATAGATGGATCAGGTTTTAATTTTTCGGATATTAAAGTTGAAGTATTGCAGTTTCTACTTACGGTTGTGAGATCTTTAGTACCCCTACAGAAGCTGTAATCGTCGCACGATAAGAACAAAACTCACTCCATGCTTGTTTATCCGTCATTCCCCAATTTTTTTATATTGTTTTTTTTTTTTACGCGACCTCACATGGATGGCTAATACCACACAACTACCGTTATGATATTATCCTAATACACTACATTCCCGAAGGAATTAGGTGTCATGCCAGGACCTTCCCTTTATAAGCACTGCTACATTGAACTGGATGGAAACACGGACAATTTTTAATTGCCGCTTCGACCATCTTTTTATCCAATGCTATGGTACCAACCGGGCGGGCTTTAACCCTACCACTTAGTAGGGGAAGGTTTACACCTGAATAATTTAGATCATGATTCCTATTTACTTAGAATAATATATTATAATGGTAGTCAAGAGTTTGCTCTTCACCAATGTATATAATGTTCTCTGTGAGGAGTGGTAATCAATAAATCACTGTAAACTAGTTTGTAAGTATCAATGAGAAAAAAAATACATCGCTAATAATACATCTGGCGTAGTCTCTTTTTAGATTTTCTTCGCCAGAAGTAATTGAACCGACAGGAAAAAAAATAAATTAACAAAAAATTACCGACTTCATAGAAAAAGCACTAAAAAGTAAAAAATAATGTTCATTTTTGTAGTTACGATTTCTGTTATTTTTTGAGTCGGCGTCAGCCGGGCACGCGCTGCGCCAATCAAGAGAACCTAACCTAACCTAACCTAACCTAACCTAACCTTGGCTGACACCGAATCAAAAAATAACAGTAATCGTAACTGCAAAAATGAACATTATTTTTTACTTTTTAGTGCTTTTTCTTTGAAGTCGGTTATTTTTTTTGTTAAATTTTATTTTTTATTTGTTTATTTTTAGTGAATCTGAAGTACACTTACTAATTTGTACACGTCCTTTCCAATAAAAAAAGAATCACCGAAATCGGTTGGCGTTATATTGAGTTATTCGTCCATTTGTCGCGCACATCTTAATACAAATTTAAGACTTTTATGATTTTCTCATGGATATCATTGTCAGAACTTAACCAAATTAAAATGGGACGATTTGGGAAGCACTAGCTATCATTTAAAAAAATAATCATCAAAATCGGTTCACCCAGGCAAAAGTTATGAGGTAACAAACATAAAAAAAAAACAAAAAAAAAAAAACATACAGACGAATTGATAACCTCCTCCTTTTTTGAAGTCGGTTAAAAATTACGAATCCGAGTGTGTTATATACATCTAATGAAGGAAATAAAGAAACTGAAACTGAAACGTCTTGGCAAACCAACATTACTGATTTGATGAGGCGGAAGCATGCAAATGTAATAGGGTTAAGATAGCTGATACCAAACAATTTTCCTCAACTTCGATTGTAAGTTGTATATGATATTGACATGACTGGTGCCTACAATCTCTACACATCATACTTGTATTTGTTTCAATATTGGAGATCGCGCAAGCAATTTTATTATAAATCAGTGATATAGTAAAATATATATCAACGCATAAATCTGAGAAAGACATGTGATCAGCCAAACTATTTTTTAATTAAAAATGTCCAAAATTAAACCATCAAACAACTTCAACGTCCTTCCTCCCATAATCAGAATTCGAGAATTCCAAATTATGGGTATACAGGTGGCAAAATTAAAAGACGCTTTACCCGTGATCGGTATGTTTTGCTGGTTCGGGTCCAGCCTTGCAGTATATTCGTAAAGTAATAATTTTTACTGGGCTCTTTCATTTATTAATGTGTCCTTGTTTCACGGTCGATTATACATACATACATATCACATTCCTTGGAATAAGTGACATAGTTGGTTAGTAAGAAAAAATATCTTTACTTACGCCAAATACCTATTATTAAGCCCCGGTTGCACGAAGAGACGGCTGAGTTAATCAATGTTCCAACACGTAACTTTTAGTGATCCGCATAGAGTTCCTTCCATACTGTCCACACAAAGTGACCTGTTTGATCATACTTTGACGTTGATTTAGATTTTTGTCCTTTCGTGCATTTGGTCCTAGACAGCCTATGTTTATTTGAAGCAGCCATTTAACTAGCTCACCACGGTTTATATCTTGGGCACTTATTGTCGTTAAAAGAAAATCCTGTGACGGCTGGCCAAAATAACTCTGAGGAAACATTTATAGTGTTCCGAATACAACATTTCTTGCAAAACAAATTTACTTTTTTATTCATCTCAGCCGTGGCATGCAGTTGGAAATAAATATTTCAAACCGATGTGAATAGAGAGAGAAGCTCTGCCAGCAAACGTCCGGTGCATGCCGTCAGCGCCAGTTATCAAAGAGGCGACATAATGACTGCGTTCCAACCACTGAAGATACAGGAAGGGGAAGTGGCATGCGCTCGATATCGCGTCACCGCCGTATGGTTAATTTGGCCATATAATTGTATGGGAATACGGCGGCGCGTCGTATGCCACACAGTCGAAAAATCGCCACCGCGCACGAATATGCTCTAAAAAATCGTTCGTCAAACCCTGCAATGCGTCTACAACTTGCATGTGGCATGTACGTTTAAGTTGGGTCAGTAGTTTTAGATAATCGGAGACAGCGGGTCTCATAGTAAGCGCGCTAGATGGCATATCTCCTTATTTTTATCTATGGTTCCAACCTACGAATAAAAGTTCCAACGTCCAAAAAACCTTTGCCCGCATCACTCGTTACAGGCGCCGGAAAAAGAGCATTCGGAGGCTTCGGAAGTGGACGGCCGCCCGCCGCCCGCCGCCGCCGCCGCCCCCGCCGCCCCCGCCGCCCCCGCCACGGCGACACCCGCCATTATTGCAGTCGGCGGCGGCAGGGGCGGTAGCAATCCTGCGATGTGAAACAGTAATTGTTTTATCGATTGTGGGTTTTATTTACAGTGATGTAATGCACATGATTGGCTATAGTGGCGACCATTCTGAAATATTGCTTAAACTAAAAAAAGAAAAAGGAAGAATAACCATAAGTTGAATATGTTTTTTCGCCTGGATTTTGAGTTTAATGATTAAAAAAATCAAGCGTTTCGGATAGTATACAAATACTGTGACTGTTCAAATATGTGTATATCTGATAAAGATAAAAATATTGATACATCTGTCAGTACCGAGGCTCACAGTAGAGTGGTGCAACGCCTTGGTGAAGCAACTCTGAGCGCGGTTGGTTTATAGATGGGTGACCGTTTTCAATCGCTAAGGCTGGCCGTGGTTCGGCTTAGACGTAAAAGTATAGGCTCCTTTTCTTATTTACTAAGTGGTAAAGTTTATCCCGGCCGGGTTGGTACCATCGCACTGAATTAACAATTGTCGAAGCGGCAATGAAAATTGTCCGTGTTTTTCACCCAGTCCAATTTATACGAAGGCATGGAACCGATGTGGTACGTCAGGCTAATATATATAATACATGACATTTGGTATTAGCTCTCCATGTCCAATTACATAAAAACAATATTTCTCGATTCTTGTCGAACATATTGTGCATCCTTTTCTGGTTATTGTCATCTCTTTTGTTTTCCCGTTGTTGGCGCTAAAACTCAAATTGTTTGCCAGTGTCCCGCCCATTTCTCTTAGATTTCCTTGGTTATTGCCATGACTATTGAAGAATCAATACTTAAATTATACTTCAATAATTTTGGTTTACATGTTGCATTCCAACTGAACAACCGCAGATTCAACGTACCTCGTATCCTGCACACGATGTTCATGCATAATAATTTTCTAACGGCTGCTCCAGCCATCCCCGGGTGTAGTGCTGTGAGTACCGCGACACCACGACTCCCGGAGTGAAAAAGCCGGAACTCATTAGCCGACGGCACGGCGGCGGCGGCGGAACGGCGGCGGCGGAACGGCGGCGGCGCGAGGGCGGAGGTGACCGTGCGGCGGCGGTGCGGTGGCGCGGGAGAGTGCATCTGTAGCGTTGGACAGGGTTTTGTACGAGGAAATTATGGTCAATTCAGTGGAAATGGGAGTCTTTTGTTCGGCCGGTGCTTATTATTTCTTTCTTTTAAAATAGTTTGATGCCTTTTATTTTTCTGTTGTAAATGATTGCAATTACAGAAGCAGAAGGATGGGTAGAAATCGTCGAATGAGTAGATTCAAATTATTTTTAAATAAAAAAAAACCGCCTTAAAAAAATACCCCGGGACTAAAAAGCAAGAAATAATTGGTAACTTTTAATTTATATACGATAAAATATTTTAATACCTAACTAATTATAGACAATTCCTTACTCTCTAATCATATATAAATATATAAATATAATAAATAGAGGTACAAAATTCTCTTAATTTTTTAGAAAAACCTGCTAAATGCGAGTCGGACTCGCACACGAAGGGTTCCGTACTATCGTAGAAAAAAAAACAAAAAAATCTCTTTTTTGTATGGGAGCCCCCTTTAATTTTAATTATTTTTTAATCTTACCTATTTGTTGTTATAGCGGCAAAATAAATACACACTCTGTGAAAATTTCAGCTGTTTACCTGTTACGGTTACTGAGATACAGCCATGTGACAGACGGACGGACGGTCGGACGGACGGACGGACGGACGGACAGCGGAGGCTTAGTAATAGGGTTCCGTTTTCACCCTTTGGGTACGGAACCCTAAAAATGTGACAAAAAACAATCAGGAAGCAAGGAAATGACATTTACTTGTGTGATGGACATGATCCATGCTGCTTTAGGTATATTCAGTGTTTTGGCATATCGACCGACAATTTTTTTTAAGATTAATTGGGTTTACTACCAACGTTTTGACCTATGATACGTTTTTCTTTCATATATCTAAAATAATCCAAACTATCGAAGTGATTTCTACAATAATATTCAGTTAACCGAACTATAGTGGACGTTTGGAATGAAGCTATCTAGGTGAAAATTATAGTTATTTTTATATTAAACAAGTTTGTCAAGCTATAAATTAAGCCATTACTATTTCAGGAAATAATTCCCTCCTTACACTTAGCTATTCAATAAGTAAATGTTTAAGAACCCACACTGTTTAACATTTGAAATAACAAAGCCATATTTTAATTATCAGATATTTAATTTTAATTTATGTAGACCTACTGTTGTTCAATTAATATTTACAATTCATTTTAATAATATACACTGTGAAAAACGTTAAATTAAGATGTAACCTAAAAATAAGAAATATCTTCTAAATAAAATAGGACTCTTATAAATCAAGAAACAATTTTCAGTTCACAAAAAAGGCTACAAACGTAAACGCTAGCGGCTGAGAGCTTTATCGGAATCGTGCTATCGAAACCACTGAAATTGGAGTGGCTGAATCTCGACTGGGCCCTCTGAATCGTGACGTATGCGGTTGATTTGTCAACGACAAAGCATTCATCGTAGCGGGTACGACGGCGGCGGCGCGGCTCCCGCTGCTACAGAATGAGACCTGAAAGAATTAGAGAAGGAGATTAGAATGGAGGCATTCGAAAGGACGAGAAAAAATTATCTTTGTTTCTATGAACATTTAGTTTGGAATGAAACTTATTTACCAGTGGGTCTGTAATAAGTTTCAAGAAGCGTTAAGAAATATTAATATCGTTTAAAGGGAAATGCTTTGGTACCTCAGCAGTACACTAGTGGTGAAAGAGAAGAAGGCGGTTAGGAAGCGGGAAAAGAAGAAGTAGGTACATGCATGCGTAGCATACATAGATCGTAGGAACCGAGGGGAGAAACAGTAGTAAGTTTAGAAAACATAGATAAAAAGGAAGTGGTTCCTTTCTTTTCACTGGTAGCATACTACTCATTCTATTGCACGTGGTCTCTAAGCACACACATTTGTTTTCACATTAATTGTAAGAGGTAATTTAAAAGCACAGAAACATACAAAGATCCATACAATCAATACGTGACATTTCGTTTTACTTCACGTATAAAAAGTTGTAGTTTCCATGTAAATGAATGCGCCAAATTTTGTAAAAGTAACGAAGGAGCAACTAGGGTGGCAGGAACAAAGAGGCACTACGTGTCACCGCCTCCGTTAGAATATACTATTGCTCCGTACCCTTTCTACCACCGCACAATGAGGAACAGCCGGAGTATGCATCCATTCACCATCGACATTCCAAAAATAAGAACCAACCGATCCTCTAAATATTTTATCTAAAGGATCGGTAAACTATGGAATCGACTGCCTGCCGAAGTTTTTCCCTCAAAGTACAAACTTGGGTCCATCAAACGTGGTGTGAAAAAGCACCTTGCCGGCCAGCATGGTTTTTGCAGCCCCTGTGAAAGTCCGAAAGCCCATGGGCGCCGTCGGGCGCCTTTTTTGTGAGGTCCTGGCGTGCGCCATATACCACGCTTAACATAAAAAAAATATTGCTTGACGAATCAAAAGACTTCGAAAAATATTTAAAAAGAAAACATTTTGTCCCAGAATATTTCAAATATTTTGGTGGCGGTTGCTGTTTCAGCCTGTATGTTTTTCTAAAAGTTCATGAGGTTCTAAAGGACGTTCTAAATGCTCAGTTTAAAGAACCACATTTATATTTTTTCAACTTCTAACAAGTTTTATTACCGATCCTCTGCGCTAGGTGGGCGGTATCGCACTCAAAGAGACACTTTAACGGATAAGGTTTTCCACTTACAAGAAAAGGAAAGGGCAGTAAGATTAATGCTTCGTGACCGGAAGCGAAGCGGGCCCCGACCGCTTCATCCGCTCTTCAGCGGCGACAGCACGCCGCCTGCCGCCGCCTGTACACGGCTACAAGACGCCGGACAAACCGCTCGCGTGATCAAATCTATTCAGGTGATAGGCCTATTTGGATTTCCTTTTGGAAAATGATGGCTTTTTCACGGATTTGAAAATATAGACCCGACTGGAAATATACACACATATACAGGTTTCATTAATAAGTATTTACTCTTCAATGCAAAAAAGAGACAAATACATGAATATTCTTTCTTTTCTTTTTTTGTTTCTTAAGGATGTCGTGAAGGCAGCGGAAGTCGAAGATTCGAACATTTTAAGAAATGCATTCTTTGTCCAATGGCCAGGGCACGATTTTGCACGGCGACTGGCATTAATCTAGCGAAATCGTCTTCCTGGCCCTAACGTTTCCCAAACCATAAAAGTTGTTAGATTACAATATTTTTTTATCACTTGATAAAGCTTCAGTATATGTCTGTGTGTTTTTTTTGTAAATATCTGCTGTTTTCAGTAAAAAAATATAAAATGAAGTTAAAAAGAGACAACTTTTTTCCAATGGTTTTTTCAAATCTAAAAGTTTATTTAAAAAATTTAAACATATAGACATAGATTTTAAAGTCAAAGATTTAAAAAACCTGGTAAGGTATTAAGAAAATGTAACCAATTATCACCCGTAGCATGGGAAATTGATTGGGTAACGACTCTCTTAAAGGTGTTAATAAGTACTATATGAGAACTAAATTGATTTAAATTTTAAAAAATGTGTTCATTTTACATTTGGTAGAAGTTAAACCTACGGACAACGGTGAGATGCAGTGGGCGACGGATTTTCAAGTACGTATTCTATCGCATTCTCTCGCAGATTAAATCACGTAGAAGTATGTATTTGTCTCTTTTAGTGTGGTCTTTTCGTTTTATCGAGTTTAAAATCACGAAGGTGCAAAAGAAGCTTTCATTTCAATATTGATATTCAAATATTAAAATATTTTCACATATTGTTCAAATTTTGTATTGATTCAATCGACTTAGTTTCCGATACTGATGAACCCTTAAAAGCTATAGGTTTATATAATTACAAAAATAAGTGAAAAGCTGATTCTTATAATGAGCACTTTACGAGAAAATAATAATAATCACACGTCTTCAAATTCCCATGTTTATTGCGGTCCCTACAAATTTAGTTATTTCGTTTAAGTAACGCGACTAATTTGCGTTGTAAGACCGAAACACAATTTGAAACTATTTGGAACTAAGTCCTCATTACGAACATGTTATAATATAATCTAAAATGGCGTAGCTGAGGGTATGGGATCTACCAACACCTAGAGAAGGATGTATGTCTATTTATTTATCAATAAAAAACTGAATAAAGACATTGCTAACAATCAAAGTTCAAGGTTACTTCCCAAGGTTATCGCCATGCCCACTGAAAAATAACACCGAACTATTACCTATCTACCTGCAAACCACTCAGATTCAAATAAACCTCAAAAAAATAAACATGAACTTAGGATCCATTTTCAGATGCAGAAAGCTGTTTCCCTTTAACACGAGAATCAAGCGATAGGATTTGTCTTAGGCGGGACCTTAGGTTTAGTAATGGCTTAGATTTATATTTCTCATATTTTTTATATATGTACACTCGAAGTAAATTTAATGAAATAAAAAAAACCTCGACTAAAATATCTGGTTTTAGAAATCTGAATACGTGCAGAATTATTATTTTAAAAAGGCAACAGAAAGCTGGCAATTATTTCTCAATGCATGCGCATTTTCTCCTCTTCAGCTGATTCTAAAGTCTGAAACTGAATTGATATTCCAGCGGAGAGCACCTGCTGAAAAGAACTTGAAATTGCAACTTATCGGGGATCTATTGAAAACCAACAGATTATTTTTTTCAAAAAAATAAGCCACCTCCACCGTTATTGCAAATGATTTTGCTTCAAAACGAACCGAATGAATGAAAGGTTAAAGTCGAGCGATTGGAAGTAAGCAAAGCGGTTTTCGAATAAAAAGTTATTGAATACGCCCGATCAATTGAAAGAGTAAAAGTTACAAGCAATTGCGTATTTTTTTCCGGGCAGAGGGGTATACATTTATTCAATATTACTTTGGTTTCTATTTCACTTCTGTCATTATAAACTGTGAAACGAACGTAGACGTGGGATGTTACCTTATAGGAGCTAGTAACATTAGACCAAGTTATGTAGTAAAATATAAAAAAATATGTGAGGCTGCCCTCAATTTCCGCCAACACCACGGAAAAAGTAAACGAACTAAATCAATTATACATATTGAATGTTATGTTAAAGACATAAAGATGGCTAATTATACTTTCATGCAAATGGCAACTCCAATCTGTCGCCATATTGCTTTCAGCCGGTTTCCGCTTCCTGTTCGAATCTTTTCGTTAATGAGCGCTTACGTGCGCTCCGTAAACTATAATAATTAAAAATATATGTACTTTCTGTAAAGAGTTTTTCTATACAGAAAATTGGTAGCAGAGCGTAGTTAATCCAGTTGGTATATGCGTCAAGTGCATCGCCGTGTTGGCGGCGCGAACACCAGCGAGCCACATCCACTAGCCGCCATTGTTCGATCGACAGCTGCCGTGAGTGAGGTGAGCTATCCCTCCTCGCGCAATCCAGGAACGGGCGCAACATCATCGAGCTTGGCGTGCATCAAGTATTGTAATCGCTTTAATCATCTAATCAAAGACGTCGTATTTGGGAAGACAAGCGTGGCTGCAAGGCAGTCCGCTCGCCGGCCGGCGCCATCTTCAATCGTCGGTACAACACGGCGCGATCTCATTCCCAAGGCGACTGCAAATATATATATTGTAAAATATAACAATATACTGCCACGTTTCAAAACGCCACGAAACATTTGCAATCTACATCAAATCATTTCTTCGACGGGTAGATTGAAAACAATTTATTCAAAATTGCAAACGAAACTGCAGCGATTGAGCAACAGAGGTCGCGCGTCGTCGCTCGCCGTCGATCCGGCGAAATTCGAAAGGAATTATAAATTAAACGCAAATTAATTACTTTGTAAAAATAGTGTTACTCAATTGTATTTTATGTATTTTTTAAAAACACAAATATAAAGTAATCATAATATAAAACAAATGCAAAAAGAATACCCCCATCTAACGGTATAATCTATATTATTACATATAATATAACAAATTAACCTAGGTTTGGACACAACATACATGAATTACTTTTTGTGCGGAGTATAACAAGGTTAGGTTAGGCTAGGTTCGGGTAGGTTAGGTTAGGTTAAGTTAGGTTAGGTTAGGTCTTAGTTAGATCTTCGTGGGTCAAGCAGAGTCCGCCCCACCCACCTCATCCGCTTCCATTACTCCAAGAAATAAAGTATGAGCTAGACATGTTCAAAACCACCCCAAAAGTCTTACTGCTTCGTTCAGGTGGTTTTTGTTTGTCGTACTCAACGGGAAACAAATATTTCTCGTTTGTCGTACTACTCGCGAGCATTTCGGATATGCTTTTTTTATATTTGTTATAATTGCGACTTTTTATTTTGCGTCGATTGGTCATTAATTGGGCCGTTGTGTGTCATTAACGATTATGTCCTGATGGTCGGTATTCCTCCAATCACGGGTGGAGCAGCGTTAAGGGTTGATTTTCAATTAAAGAAATTATCAACGAATCCTATAAAAGACGGTTTTTAGTTATTTCGGTGTAAACGAAACCTTGACTAGTATTTCACGTCTAGTAGTATATATTCTTCTAAATATTCGTTATTGATACCAATTTCAAATAATTACATTTTGCGCAGTACCGCTAAACGATATTACAAACTATCCTAAATTCCTTTACAATAAAAGTTATATCTCTCACAACGTTAGGCAAACAAAAGCCGCTCCGTTAAGCAGAATTTAGATGCAAAACACAAGATTGCGACTCCAAAATACACCACTGGACGAAAATTCGGAGACATTGTTAGGAAGAAAATAGAAGACATTATCAGGGCGAAACAACAATGATGTGAGATCTGCCGGTACTGTTGGGAAATGCACCAAGCAAAATTATCTACGAATTGATTGGGAAAATTACAGTTACCTACAAGACTAATCATAAAACACACTTGTATTATGAAACACAGTGTTAAAACACTTTTAAGTGAATTTATATATTTGCGCAATGCACAGATTTATGAATCTGTGCATTGCGCAAATATATAAATATATGCATTATAGGTAGTCCAGCAGCTATACTATATACCGAGTGTTAATGGAGGTATGATCCAAACGTTAAGAGGATAATAAGGTAATCAAGTTCCATACAATAGCTCGTCAACTTAAGAAATATGTTTCTGATAATTTGCACATTAAATATATCAACTGAGAGCTACGTTTGTACGTTTTGATTTTTTATATCCATGATATAAGTCTCTAAAGATTTGTATGAAAATGTTTAAGGGCGTTAGAGCTTGCGAGTACTATCAGAATGTGTGTTCCCATGTTATTCATTCAGTGTTCAATGTTATTTAAATAATAATATAACATACAGGGTGTTAACGGAGTTATGGTCCAAACGTTAACCACGGGTTCCTTGGCATATTTGGAGCAAAAAGCTAGATAAATTTTTTTTGTACGACTGAAAAAAAAATCGTTCTCCCCATACATTTTACATTTTACTCCCCATATAATGTATGGGGAGAACGATTTTTTTTTAAGTTGAACAACAAAATGTCTTCTACCTTTTTTGCTCCAAATATGTCAAGGAATACGTGGTTAGCTTTTGGACCATAACTCCGTTAACACCCTGTATAATAAAACATTAGAAAAATATTTCTTACTTATCATAATACTTTTATTCACAATAAAAGGAATTTCCAACAAACAATATTGAGACAAATCCAGAAATACTTATACATATCATAAATCTTACTGAACTAAAGAAAATCTTCAATAGTGTAAAATGTAGATGTCATTACAACGTCATTGCACGAGGGCGCCCCCTATCGGTGTCACTGGATCCGTCCTCCGTGCCATCGCGGCCGGGATACATACGATGCACTAAACATTCTCTTTGACTAAGTGGATAGAGCTCCTGGAATCCAGCGACAGAGGCCCGGGATCGAATCTAACTCGTATTCACTTATTTTTGCAAGTTTAATGTTAAATTATTTCTTATACAATTGAAAACGGAAAATCGATTTGCAGACCACTGTAATCTGGCAAACATGCATAAAAGAGGAAATGCATGATTAAACTTAAAAAAAATACCCAAAAAATCTTCTCTCAGACAAACTTTTAATAAGTACAAAAATCTTAAAGAGTAATACTTAATTACACCTGAAAGAAAGCCACAAGCTTTTTTAAAAGCTTATTTTTAAAGAGGTTTTTTGTTTTAAAATATGACTGTTTCTCAGTGCTATACTTACCCTGGTTTTCACGAAGTGCTGATTTATTTGAATTGACACTTAAAAGGCCTTTGTAACTAAAGTGCTGATTATCTTGTACTCTTGTTATCTTGTACTCTTGGTAAGAGAGCCCCTTTATTGTGAGGATTAAGCTAATCAGTACCTGCTGGAAGAGACCCTTAGTCTTCACAATCTAACATAATGTTTACGTTAAGCCTGTGAAATTGTGCATAAGTTCTTTTCGAGTTGACAAAAATAAACACCAGATCTTAAAGCCAGTCATTTTCCACGTCTCCCTGGTTATCTGACGTGAGTTCATCTGGCAGCATGCTAGATCCTGTTGATGCGCCGAAAACATTCATTAACGGCGATGTGCCCCTGACTTCTCGCGCCTGTCGCCCACCTCATTCATTTGAAGGTATTTTCTCTACAATCCGCTCGACGACATTTTCATAACAAGGATCCAGGACCTTGATCCTATCAAAAATGACAGTGCTGACATTTCTCTTCTCTCTTAACCCCATACTCGGCTTCCATCCCAGGATGTCCCACTCGACGAAATTGTCTTCGCCCCTGGATCATACGTTAACACCAAACTGATTGTGACAAGCTTGAACTATACTATGACATCTTTACCCATAAAACTCAAGTCAAAAGCTAGAATAGTTTGTAGGTCAGAAATTGAACAGCTGACCCTGAACAATCAATCCAATGATTTCTACGATAGTCTGCTTATTTAAGCTTGACAAGCAACGTTGTGTGACATTATATCTTTCTCTTATTCAGTATGCTCCAGTTTGATCGCGAACGAAAATAATCACATCCTTACCTACAAAGTTCAATTTTTTACCTGCTTCGGTAAAGTTTTCACTCATATTATACCGCATTATATTCAGATCTAAAATAGTACCGATGTAAAACGAATTCATTGATATATTCTGTTGTTGTAGTTCTACAATGGCCGTCGTTTAGACTGATCGTTCTGAGCGCTATGTTTTATGTTTACTAATTCGGTTCTACAATTGCTGTCGTTTAGACTGATCGTTCTGAGCGCTCTGTTTTATGTTTATTGATTCGGTTCTACAATTGCCTTCGTTGAGATTGATCGTTCTGAACGCTCTGTTTTCTGTTAACTGGTTCCCACGAAAGTCGACCTCAACGTGTCGACCTAGCGGCGAGCTGGGGTCGCCCGGTCGACCTGCTGCCCGCACCATGGTCACGTTCTAGACAAACGACATAAGCGCGCTCGCCGCGGCCGTGTGCGTCTCTTTACACGGCGCGCATGCCGAATGCATGCTAAGCAGGCGTCCGATGACGTGCGCGTGACCTGCCTGAGCAACCGGGCACCAGGTTGGGCCAGTGGGCAAATGGACATTTTGGGAATATTCTCAGAACAGAAACAGAAAACAAACAAGAAGAGCAACGTAGCGTGACCTGTTACCCATGTGAGCCGTCGTGGACGGATGTCGGTACGAAGGACGCATTTTTCAAGGTCAAGTGTACGGAAAGTGACAGCGGCTGCCGCATCGCACTTCTAACTTATGTTCTGTTCTGAGGTAATATTGGCTAAGGAGGAACTTGGCTAAGATTTGATAATTTTGGTATTTTTAGGATAAGTTGAATGTGGTGTCAAAGGCACAGCAGGACAATAGAGAAAAAAATCCGAAAGTTGGACGGAATTTAACTATATTTTAGTTTGATTTTATAATGAAGCATTAACCGAAACACAATTTTCTCCTGAATATAAATGTCAACCCAAATATAAATATTTTATAAAAATATAGTCATAAAAAGAAACAAGATAAATAAAATCGCAGTTTGAGGGCGCTTAACTGCTATTTAATGTTTTAAGTATCCATATATGAACCAGCCCACTGACTTAATAAGTACAAACACAGCTAAACAATTTATTTACGCATAAAAACTTACCTGAAATGTATTTTTTCCATGTTATGACAATTTATGTACCTACATAGCACGGAGATCGCTAACACCGCTGACCTGCTTTAAACTCAATATTATTTCTCCCACATAATGGGCATTGGATTAATTCTAGGGGTAGGATATATAAAACCATACAGGAATTTCCTTGTTTGAATTGAAGATTTTGTAAGCGTTCAGCTCACTTTCACCAATTCACAAAATATGAAGATAGCCGTGCCCAAGACGTTTTCTCTTCTTACTCCATTGCCACGTGTTTGTTCATAGGCGATAGTATTTGAACCTTTTTAGGGTCACAAGAATTGCGAAAAAAGGGACCTATATGAGAACGCTCCGGTGTCGTTCTATCGGTCGCTCTCAGGTACCAATAATCCTATTTCGATAAAACCCACATCAAATTAGGAAAAGTTTCCACAAGTATACCAATGATCTGAATGGTAAGAACTGTTAATGCGGTACTGGATTGTCTCAAAAATAGAACGGCTTAAGTGGGTAATAATGCTTGGATAAACATGGATTACTCATACCATTTGTTATATTACCCTGACAAACCAAATTTCTGAAGGAATTAGGTGCCATTCCTTCCCTTCATGCATCACGCTATTATTACTGAATGGCTGACTGAATGGAAAATGCAGACAATAAATGCGAAAGTACGAACCCGGGTGGGCTTAACCCTACCACTTAGTAAGCGGAACAGGGACCTAGAGTTTTACATTGACTCCGAACCATGGACTCACGGATAAAAAATAAGTTCATACCATGGGATTCGAACCCGCGGTCTTACAAGCAAGAGGCCACAGGCGTTAACCGCTAGGCTACGGGACACATTACTCAAGGAGTGCATAAGTAGTGCATCGCCAAAAAGAAACAAAGCTAAGATATTCAGAAGGTGCAATTTATTTAATAGGTCTTTAAGTACGATTTGACTGTGTTCCGCCGCGCACCCGCCGCCTCGTACCGGATCCAACTTCATTTGCGATGAAATGGTAAAGCGGCTCTTCATGAAACTTGTTTGGGCGGGGAAATAACTAACTAATATTACGTTGAATATTTTCCATGCCTCTATGCTAACAATTTCCTGTGATGCAAAAATATATTGAATCATGCAAATATATATCTGATGTGCTTTTAAAAAAATTCGTAATTTTTTAGGGAAATAAAGTTTTTTTTTCACTGAATTTTAACTAATGGCTCGGAAGCCTCGAATATGTTTAGTAATTTCAATGAAACCAGGATTAAAGCTGTTTTTGTGTTTCCATGTTAAATAATAGTCGCGCTCACTTCAGGTAAAATAACGTAAATTAGGTGGAGGGTGCATCTACTTTTTTTTTTTATATACATCTGTACCTTTATTAAATCCAGACACCTTTAAGATTTTGAACATTATGCGAAAACAATTTGTTTCTTTAAGTACTTATCTATACTAATAATAAATCTGTAAGGGGTGTTCATGGAGTAAGTTGCTTGGTTTTATAAGATACTTCGTTTGTAGACGTTATGTATGATACTAAAACTAAATTGACGATTTTTAGAAATCTGTTCTGTATGTATGTATGTTCCTCCACAACTCTTAAACCGATTATCCGAATTAGACAAAACTTAGTACACGTACATTTAACTACCCTGGAATCAGGATAGGCTAAATATAATTCAGTTCCGCTTACGCTAAGATGTGGCTGTCATACAAACTGCAATGCTCTGCACGGCTCGGCTGGAGGGGGGGCGGGGGGGGGGGCGGAGGCGCTTACTTTTACTAATTGTACCGAAGAACGGCTTGGTATTTCCCGCAACCTTAGGACAACTTGGCATCACGCTAAATTGCCAGAGGTGCGACCAATGGAATAACATACTTATTACGTGAGAACCAACTACTCGGAAGATGCGGATTGTACCTACGTCTACTCAAAACTTATAGGGTACATAATATAACGCTTCATTACCAGAGGGGTGAGTAAAGAGTGTTAAATTCTTATAACTTGCAAACCACTTACCCGATTTATATGCGTATTTTGACATCGTATAGCATCTCTGGGAGCAGTCAAGTTCCGGATGGGTTACCGTTTTCGATGTTGAGGCTGGCTGTGGGTTGGAGTCCACGCAACACTTACCTACGGTACACGTTACTTACTAGGTAAACAATGTAGCAGTACATTGTTTACCTTGTAACCAAGCGTCACACGGTTTAGTCCGGTGGGTTAAAGTTTGTCAAGTGCACCCACTCTGAATACAGCTGTAAGTGTTTATCTATTCAAGGGAAATCCAAAAATGTTTCGTTATCTTGTGTCTGAAGCAAATCTTAACAATTGTATGAAACCTATAATAATTGTGTTCAATGCATCGACAGCGTGCCCATCCCTGGCTGCCAAAGCGGCGCGCGGCGGCGGTAGCTGGTGTCTGGAGCTCGCTACATTTGCCCCGTAATTGTCGCATTAAACAAAAAGGAATGAGCGACACCGGGCCCAGGGAGGGGGGACGGTCCGGGGGGGAAGGGGGAGGGACCGTTTCGGGCCTTTCAGGAAATCCCCGTCGGTGGCCTTATTAATGCGTAGGTACCTCGTTTCATTCGTGTTTATTTTTTCTGCGGGGTCGACGTTTTCCTGACGAAAACCGAATGGACCGCAAAACCTGCGAGGCATTTCGAGGGTCCAACCGAGTTCGTAAATGTTTTGTTCGCCGGTGAATTTGGACACGCTCCACCGCCCCTCTCGGACCCCCGCCGCCGCCCGCCGCCGCCCGCCGCGCCGCCGCCGCTCCGTCGTCGGTTGGAAACATTTTTAGGGCTTCCGGAATCCTTATCATTTACCTCCTCATTTTTGTCTCGCAACGGACATCGCCTTACCGCTGAAATAAAAGTACCCGAATTACATTTCCTACAATTTAGGATTGTATTGGTTAGGAAAGGCTGGAATTGTGAAATAATAATAATTATTGTTTCTCCCTTTTCTTTCATCCACTTCACATGTCAATCTTCATGTACTTTTATTATTATTTTTATAACCGATTACAACTGATGTTGTCAATGTTAGTAAAATGTGATTTGTGTGAGTTAATGTGAATTTGTGGAAATAATAATGATTCGAACAGGAAGCATGTCATCCGTATATTGAGTTAAGAAGAGTTAGGACTGCTCAGCACTTCACAATCGCTGGAAAATAATTTAAAAATATAATCATAACACCGCTAGTGGTCTTAGGGCTAAAGGACTTGCCCTTCGTGCGAGAGTTCTGGGTTCCAATCCTCGCCCCGGTGATACAAAACTTTCTTTCTCATTTTGAGTTGGATAAGTGCTTTTCGTTACGAATGCGAGCTGTTCCATGGTTTGGAACCCGTGTAAAACGGTAGGTCCCATTCCCCTACTAGGTGATATTAAGCCTGCCCGGGTTGGTACCACCGTATAAAATAAAATAATGGTTGAAGCGGCAATGAAAAATTTACCGTTTTTTTCCATTCAGTTAAATGACGCCGTGCTCATAAAGGGAAGGTGATGGTAGAACACCTAATTCCATCGGGAATGTGGTGTATTGGGTTAATATCAAAACGGTAGTTATGTGGCATTAGCGATCCATGTCCGGTTGCATAAAAACAATATGTATCATTAACGTGAATTTATGAAAATAATAATGATTTGAACCGAAAGCATATCATCGGTATTTTGTAGTTTTAAGGTGTCGTGAAGGAAAGTCCCCTAAAATATCTCAGATTTTGATACAAATCGAATATTTATTCACTTCATTCAACTTCAATAACTTCAGAAAGCTTCATTCTATCTATGTCCGATGTTTTTTTTAGTAAATATCTGTATTTTTCAGTAAAAATGTTTTTCTAAAATTCCGTTAAAAACATATTTAACCCTTTCACTGCCAAGGTTTTTTGTCATAATCCTTCTCAATACGCCACACTACAATTATTTCGATAATATGCAGTCTTTAATTGTTGTTTGTTTTGTTGCAAATAGTGTGTTTCCACTGTTGAAACAGTACAAATCTAATTAACGCTAGTATGTACTATGCAATTATGTAAATAAAATACATTATTTCGTAATCAGTAAGGTTTTATTAATGTTTGAAGTGGAGTAGTTTTATGTCGGATATATCCGACGATGGCGCCTGCAGAATGCCTTGCTCTGACGGATATATACGTTCCTGGCGAGGAAAGGGTTAAAAACTATAATCACATAATACCATGCGAGCGGCTCGTAGCCTAGTGGCGCGGGGACTGGCCTAGCGTACCAGAGGCCTGGGTTCAATACCGACATGCAACACTGTCTATCTCTTTCCGAGTTCGATAAGTGCATTTCGTCACGAATGCGAGCTGCTCCATGGTTCGGAATCCATGTAAAACTGTGGGTCCCCTTCCCCTACTAGGTGGTAAGGTTTAAGCCCGCCCGGGTTGGTACCATCGCATTGGATGAAAAGATGGTCGAAGCGGCAATGAAAAATTGTCCGTGTTTTCCATCCAGTTCAATGTAGCCGTGCTCATAAAGGGAAGGTCCTGGCATGGCACCAAATTCTTTCGGGAATGTGGTGTATGGCTAATATCATAACGGTAGTTGTGTGGTATTAGCCATCCATGTCAGGGCGCATAAAAAAAACATGCATTTCATTATACCATAATAAAAATTAAGTAAGTAATGGGATGCTCAGTGTAAATTAACTGAGCATCCCACTCCGCCAGGTAAAACTTTTACCTGCCTCGAATCTGAACTGAAGATTCTATTTATTAAAAAACCGTTTGACAAATCCAAACTTTTCTTTCAGAATATTAAATTCCCGACCGGCTATAACATTAGGGTGGCGGCGTGCGGGGCGGAGCGGCGCGGCGCGGCGCGGGCCGCGGCGGGGTGGGGAAGGCAGATACGCGTCTGTCGCAGGAACAAGTTGGATGGAAGAAAATTGGAGAGATCCTTCCCTCGCAGGCTCTGCATAAAAACGACGACCCATTACTTTTTAAAGGATACTGGGTATAAGTTGAAAGTTTACAGAAAGTTTCACTCCTGGAGGAATCTTTTAGTTGTATCTGTCGGCTTGCTGAATCGTTTTCTTCTTTTTCGAGTAATATGTATGTGAGGGTAGTGCAGGAGTAGGGTACAGGATCCAGGTACAGAGTAAACAGGAGGTAGAGTCCTAGTACAAAATGGGAAGCGACTCAACTCATCGTCTTAAATTATTTATAGAAACGGTTGATAAAAATGGAGTAGGACTCGAGCTCTGAGAGCTTCGTACAAAGTACCTTGTAAATTCATCTATCCTGGATTTTGAGAACCTTCGACGATTGTTAATTTTTGTAGGGTTCCGTACGTAATATAAGGAAGGTCCTGGCATCTAGTTCCCATGTGGTGTGTTGGGCTAATACCATGACAGAACGTGTGGTATTAGCCATCCATGTCCAGTCACATAAAAAAAACCCAAAGGGTGCCAACGAAACCCTATTACTAAGCCTCCGCTGTCCGTCCGTCCTTCCTCCGTCTGTCACAGGGCTGTATGTCACGAGCTGATTTTTAGTGATGTTTGCACTTAGCGTATATTTTATTCACCTCCAAGCAACTATGGCCCTTATTATTTGATTAACATTTCAAACAGATGTGCCTGCTTGTTCATAAGAAAAAGGATATTGACAGACAGATGAACGAACGGAATAAGGGGATCCTCTAAGGGTTCCGTTTTTTATTTTTGAAATAGATGTTTTTCCTTATTATTCTAATACATATGGGCTAGTGGTTAGGTTAGTTTTCAAGCATGCTTAACTTCATGCAAGCTTATTGAGGTACATAGGTCCTTTGCCTAATTTGAATGTCCTAGAATATCGCCCAGTTCCTTCGGGAATTCGGTGTCATGGGCTAAAAAGGGTGTGTGTAATGTTTAAAAAAAGCAATATTTTATTTTCACATTTGGTGTTGATCTCACTAAAAGCATGTTAGTATATATATTGCGGTAAATTTAAAGAAGTTGTATTTATTAGATGAACGCAATATTCCACCACCCGCTCCGCTTGCTGACAGGCCGCGGTGTGTGAACCCCTCGTGTAAATTAGTATTTCTATCAAGCTAATCTGACATCCAATTTCAGCGGATCTTCCGGGCTTATTCGTTTCATCCGAGCAAACCCTTTATTAATTAGATAATAATGTTATGTGTGCTGCTGTTGCTAATGTTTTGCCATCACCCTGAAATACAGCCAAATTTGTGGGGCTGTTTGATAACATTAAGACAGTCGTTACCCAATCAATTCCGCATACTACGGCCGTTAACTGTTTACATGCTCTAAATGTTTGACTAGGCTCTTGATCTTAAAGTGGAAGTAGTAAAGTTAAAGTTGTTCAGCTTAGCCATCACACACTCGGGCGGTGACTAATACGTACTTTTATGATGGTACACTGGAAACAGAGACCGATTCGAGAATACTTTTTGCCATGCTAACGTCGATCTGTGGTAAAATTAAATAAGAATGATTACTCTCTCTAATACATGAAAAGGAAATACGTGTCTTTACCCAGACCGTAAAATCGTGACCGTACAACACACGTACGGTTTGAAGATCGGGGAACTCGGTTTTGTTCCTCACCGACACGTACGTTTTTAACCGACTTCAAAAAAGGAGGAGTTTCTCAATTCGTCTGTATGTTTGTTACCTCAGAACTTTCGCCTGGGTGAACCGATTTTCATGATTATTTTTTTTATTTGAAAACTGGTGCTTCCCGTGTGGTTGTATTTTAATTTGGTTTAGTTCTGACAATGATATCCATGAGAAAATCATATAAGTCGAATTGGTATTAAGTATGTGCGCGACCAATGGACGAATAACTCAATATAACGCCAACCGATTTCGATTATTCTTTTTTATTGGAAACGACGTGTACAAATTAGTTCGTGTACTTCAGATTTACTAAAAATAAATAAATATTTGTTTTTTAAAAATAACTGACTTCAAAGAAAAAGCAAAGTAAAAAAAATAAATTGGAATGTATGTAGTTACGATTATTGTTATTTTTGAGTCGGTGTCAGCCAAGGTAGCCAAGGTTCTCTTCACTGGCGCAGCGCGTGCCCAGCTGACTAATTTTTTTTTTAGTTATGTCCGATGAACTATCGCAAAGAAACCTTTTTACTTCTGACATGTTCTATTGTAAAATGCATCCAGGGCAGTTGACGTGAGTGTGGCTTGCTGAACTTACTCTCAGTAAGATATCGCCTATTCGCTAGCACGAACTGCAAATACATTTACATTTGTGATATGACTCACTATTCAGTTGTAAAGGGTTTCCACGATAGTGGGATTTTTTTGACTAGGCGGCCAGTAAACATTCGTCTAATGCCATCACAAACTGCAAATACCTGTACACTGGTGACTTGATTCACTCTTCAGTTTTAAAGTGCTTCCACAATAGTCAAAATGGGAGTGTCTGGCTAGACTGTCAGTAAGAAATCGTCGTAATACAACAAACTCATTATTCAGTTGTAAAGTGCTTCCACGGTAGTCGACGTGGTACAAGTATTTGAACCCATAACCTCTCGCATGAAAGGCAAGTCCTCTAGCCCCTGCACAACGGGCATAACGCAAATGAGATCAGGATGGCATGATACGACTTGAACATTGAAAAATGATGTTGTGACTAGAATCGAGAAAGGAGCGCTAACATGGCTTGGACATATGGAAAGAATGGATGACGAAAAAATTACAATTTACAGAGCATAAATGAGCGGAACTGTTGTACCTGGGCGGCCTAGAAGAACGTACCACGACCAAAAAGATGTAATTCTTCGTAAAGTTCTGGTACGTAGCACCCGTAATCGTAGAGCATATATCAACAGATGCGCCACTTGGAGGCTCTGATCACTGCCTGGTATCCTGTACAGTGCCATCGGTGTCTCTCGCGACTGGACGTGAGCCCAGTACACGCAAAGTATGGCACTACAAGTCGGCACGATGGGAAGAATTCCGTTCTTTCCTTGGAACCTTCCCTTGGCAGGAGGTCTGCTTTGCCACTTCGGACCCATCGAGGTGCGCCGAGTCTATTGCGGAGCTGTTACAACAGGGTATGGATTACTTTATTCCATCCTCTGTTGTACCAGTGGGTGGCAATAACAAGCCCTGGTTCAATCGCCAATGTCGTCTCGCTGTTGAAGCCAAAAACCAGGCCTATAGACAATGGCTACTGGACCGAACCGTTGTGGCAAGGCGTGCCCTCAATACCTCCTCCAAGTCTTGCAAGCGAACGCTGACTATGACCAAGTTTAAGCACGACCATAAAATTGGCGAGAGACTAGTGCGCTGCCCGTCAGGCAGCCGTGCATTCTGGTCTCTCGCCAATTCGATCCGTCGTAACTTCTGCCGCTCTGCTACACCTCCCCTGGAACGGTCTGATGGATCACTCGCTATCCTCGCGAAGGAGAAGGCGAATATTTTTGCTCGTCTTTTCGCGTCTAACTCAACGTTGGATGACCAGGGTGCAGCCCCTCCCTCGATATCACACTGTGGGTTTTCGATGAAGGAGCCGAGGATGCACCCTAGACTGGTATTCAAATGTTTGAGGACGTTAGACACTTCGAAGAGTAGTGGTCCTGACGGCATTCCAGGCATTGTGCTCAAGAAGTGTGCCCCTGAGCTGACACCGATAATCACCCGTCTCTTCCGTCTCTCCTTTACCCGGGGTATCGTTCCCTCTTGCTGGAAGAGAGCCTCGGTCCAACCGGTACCAAAAAAGGGCGATCCAGCGAGCCCCTCCAACTATCGACCCATCGCGATAACTTCTCTTCTGTGTAAAGTTATGGAGCGCCTTATCAACTCTCAGCTCCCAGCGTACTTAGAAGCGAATAAACTCCTGGATGACAAGCAGTACGGTTTCCGAAAAGCGCGGTCAACCGGAGATCTTCTAACGTACGTTACGCATATATGGGCCGAAAGACTGGACAACTTTGGGGAGTCACTGGCAGTGGCATTGGACATCTCCAAAGCCTTTGACCGTGTTTGGCACCGGGGCCTACTGGGCAAGCTCCCGTCCTTCGGCATTCCTCCCAAGCTTTGCTCATGGATCGCCAGCTTTCTGTCGGGCCGCTCCTTGTACGTTGCCATCGATGGTGCGAATTCGGACGACTTCCCGATTGGGGCTGGTGTACCACAGGGCTCAGTGCTGTCACCAACGCTATTTTTAATCTTCATTAACGATTTACTGTCCCTCGGCATGATACACAGTTACGCTGATGACAGCACCGAGCATGAGGGGTATGTCAGGGATTGGAGGAGCAGAGATGCACAGCCCATCGAAGCGCAACGTTCTGTGGTAAATAAGGTAGATGCTGTTCTCGATAAAGTAGCCAACTGGGGCCAGGAGAACCTTGTCGCCTTCAACGTTCGCAAGACCCAATGCTGTGTTTTCTCTGCCAAGGTAGAACCCTTTCCGCTCCTCTCAAGTTTCCAAGGCAACGTAGTACCTGTCTCGGATCACCTGGACCTACTGGGCTGCAACATCTCCAAAGACGTGGGTTTTCGGCGTTTCATTGAAGCCAAGGCCAAAATTGCATCGCAGAAACTGGGGATCCTATACCGTTGCAGAAGGTTCTTTTCACCGGTACAACTACTTCTTCTTTATAAATCACAGATAAGGCCGGTGATAGAATACTGTAGCCATATATGGGAAGGCAGTCCCCAGTACCTGCTGGCGTCCTTGGATTCAATTCAGCGCCGAGCGGTCCGTCTAGTTGGGGACCCACAAATCACCGCTGGCTTGGAGTCACTGAGCCACAGACGGTTTGTGGGGTCGCTCAGTCTGTTCTACAGGTACTACCATGGACGTTGCTCTGTGGAACTTGCATCCCTCATTCCTCCCCATCCTACCTATATCCGGAGCACCCGCCGCAGAGAATCAGAGCACCCCCTTGTGGTTGACATTAGGCTTCTGAGAACGAACCGTTTCTCAAACTCTTTTCTCTGCCGCACCGCCAGGATATGGAACTGTCTACCGGCGGATGCCTTTCCTTATACCTATAACTTGGGAGTCTTCAAACGTAATTTGAATAAGCTCGATAGCCCAGCCATAGTCCGCAAATCCGCTGGCATGGCGCCTCGCTGAGCGTGTTTTCGCGAGGCGAGGTGTTTTTGGCTTTTCTGAGCACCTTTGGTCCTCAGCACAGCCACCCATACCGGTTTTTCATAAAAAAAAAATGTGCCTGTAGATGAAGCGAAAGAGGTGTTCTGTGATCGTACCGTATGGTGCTCTATCATCTGTGCTTACCCCTCCGGGAAATCGGCGTTAAGGTATGTATGTATGTATGAATGATATCACTTCATTGTCCCTTCCCAGCTTACTGTGCCGTAGACCGGCCGCCGTTGCCGCCGACTCCACACATTCCGCATTGCGACATCCGACGTACTCACCTACGGTCGCACTTCAATTTTATCATCCGTGAAACCTCTGGAATCACGTAGTAACGCGCCTTCAAGTCGAATGCCTTCCAGTCGGAACACGAAACGTTTTCTCTAGAGCCGAATCGCAAACTACGGTGATAGCTTTGCGTGACCGAAATTAAAGCACAGATATCTAGTCTTTAAGAAATTCTTACAAAGCAAATATTTTGTCAACATCAATGGCAATCAACGTTCTAAAACATGACTTAAGTGAAAAAAGGTGAACTGAGTAAAATATATTAGTTTTATTAATGTTGTACGAGGATAGGACGCTAGAGAAATGCTTCACTGAATATTACCTTTCATATAATTCACCCATTTTTTTGTTAGGGGAACATCTACCGAATCCTTCAAACAAATCAGTCACACATTATAAGTATGCTTAAGAATTGGGCAAACATTTGAAAAAAAAATGTACTTCTAAAATGAGTTTGTAAAAAAAAAATGCGTTTTGATATACAGTTATATATTATTTTAGTATATTCTCTTACAATCGCACCTAACGTAATCAATGCCTATATACTTGATGCTGCATAATTCGTAAAATAGTTAATCAAACCATTTAAAGACAACGTTAGACATTCCTAATTGCTGGTTAGAGGTTAAAGTTAAAAAGAAACTTCACCTATAAACATTATCATGTAAATATAACTAAGGTATTCGTCAAAAAAGCAATACAACAAAAAATCTGTTGCCGAATTGTTCTTGTGAATTAATGCCAGAAACAATGGGCACACATTAACAAGAAGTACAACTAAAAGTATGTAATATTTTATCATTCATCCAAACGTTACTTTCGCAAGAAGTTCAGGTTTCAGCGCTCGCTATTCGCAGCTTCATTGTTCCGTGATGAACAAGTGTTTAAGTGCGAAAGTTTTGAAATTAATGCTCGTAGTTGAAAGCTTCTAAAAGCCCAGTTACAAGAGCTACACGTGCTCGCGGATATGACAACTCTGAAGGCTGCTACGCGGCGGCGGCGGCGGTGTGAGACAATTTGCCTGGCTCAAATTTGTGCTGTATCAAAATTGCAAAATGCATTAAAAGTTTTAAGGAAGTAAATTGTGCTCGTAAACATTAAGAAGGTACATTTTTCGTTTCGGCCCATACAAATAGGGAAAAGCATTTCCTACTCCATTTCTAAATTTATTTGGTTATCATTATGATATGCTAAGTCTATGTTTTTAAATTTTATCAAAGTTTCTTAATTTACTGGAATATTAAGTGCTTAATATGAAACATTTTGAATTAAAAATATTGCGACATCAAACTGCTTTTAACTTAATCATTTAAAAAAAAATATTTCTGAAAAAATTGGAGAAAAAAATGAATTTAATATGAAATCGGACATGAGCTGCGCGACATCTTTGTAGGTAAACAATGGGTGTTTTAATTTTAAAATACACGTTGCGTAAATATGTGTCTAGTTTAAGCTAAACAAAAAAGTTTTATGCCAAAGTTTATTGTGGATACGTAAAATAAAGGTAAATTCAATGCTACGTGCAATCTTCGAAAAATTCGCAATTAAATTTGTCCTTATCTATTAGCGAAAGTAAAACAATATTAAAAAATCTACAGTATGGCATGGAGGTGTAAATTCTTCACCTCTATGCAGTATGGATGATATTTTTATTAATTACAGAAAAACTATAGCGCTTTCGAAACTCAACAAGTAATCAATTAAAGTGATCACATATTCAGAGCGCAGTGGGAAAATATCGGTCGGTTAATGAAAACTCTGTTCTAAGAGTCAATACGCTACGTGCAGTGTATAAGCAAGACACTAGGCAAGTCGGATAAGGTTCTATTATTCCGGGAGGTCACGACATTATTAGTCACCATAAGGTAAATAGCTGAATCTGGGGTCTCGTGTTAGAGACCAACCCTCTGATGCTAAATATGTCGGTCTGCCTGCGCCAAGTGGTACGCACTATATAATACAACAATAACCAGTCGGTTTTTAATTAAATACTTAAATATACCTTAAGTTATATCTGTAAACTAAATCGCCTATAACTAAGAAATGCAACCAAAGATATGTTCAGTTTTTGTATTGCTAAGTAAGTGTGTACTGATACTTTCATGCTTCGGCATTTGCATCCATTTACCTTATCATATACATTTTTTGTCCCCGTAACTACTTTTTCAGTCGCCTTATCTACGTAACGCAACCACTTGGAACAGGCAGACTGACACATTTAGATTCAGAGGGTTGGTCTTTATACCATGAACCCAGTTTCAGCCATTTACGTTATCGTTACCATTTTTGTTACGACCTCCTAGTTTATATTGGATCGACAACAGCTGGTATGAGCTTATTGGTGTCAAATCTTCGACAAACCCCTCTATATCCGAAAGCATACAATTTAAAAATATAAAATAGTCTGAAATTATCTGAAGGAAGCGACTTTGTTCCCTGAAATTGACTAAAATCTACCAAACGTTGCAGATATGACCGAACTTTTTCAATCAAAAATTTGAGCGTGATAAGTATTGTCTGAAAATTGAAAGAAACGAATAACTTGAGGGGTTTAAGATTTTTTTTATTTCCAAACAGCTGTTTCTTTACCAAAAAACCTCAGATTGGCTGTAGCGTTTAGGCCCTAAGTATATTACTACAAAAACGTAGACGAAAAAATCTTTATACCTGAGAGAATTTCTTTGCTGGTCCTTCTTCAATAAGTTAATTGAATCCGAGCATTAGTCAATCGGTTTGTGACGTAACTTATCGTTGTTTGATAACAGTTAATTGTAATGAAAAAAAAAGTTGTTTTACATTCGATATTTTTAGGTTCGAGTGAAATTGATAGAAAGAAAATAATTAGTACAAAGATGTATTTATATAGTATGAATCTATTTATATCCGTATCTATGGCGTAGTATGTTCTAATATTCTAAAATTGGTATTTTGTGCAGCCATGGAGGTGGGATAGTGCCGAAAAAATGTCCGTAACGTTGAGGTAGGTGCCGACAACTTAGAGAAAAAGGAGCGAAACCGAACAAGCGTATAATTGAATTACTTTTGAATCGATTGATCGGATATTAAAATGAAATAAGTTGAACGGGGGAGGCGCTAGGCGGCACGTCGCGCTACACCGGCGCGAGTATTTTTATTCAATAAGCCTTTTTATCATAAAACGTTGAAGGGAGTCGCCCACTTAATTATCTGTTGATCGAGATTATATTGAATCTTATGAAAATATAATTGAAAAGTGCATTTTCAGTGAGATTTTTAAGGACACTACGTTTCGGAGCTCATGTTTTTGGTAGTGAAATCTCAGATTGAAAAAGGAAGCAGATGTGCCAACCCGCTGTCTCTAATTTTGTGAAACCTAACCAAACATAAACCATGCCACACGCAAACATAGTTGCAGCCGTATTTTTAACTGAATTCAAAATAAGAGGAGGATATCAATTCGTCTGTATGTTTTTTTTTGTTTGTTACCTTAGAACTTTCGCGTGGGTGAACCGATTTTGATGATTATTTTTTTTTAGTTCTGACAGTGATATCCGTGACAAAATCATAAAAGTCTCAAATTTGTATTAAGCATGTGTGCGACAAATGGAAGAATAACTCAATATAACGTCAACCGATTTCGATAATTCTTTTTTTATTGGAAAGAACGTTTACAAATTAGTTAGTGTAATAAGTAAGTTAGTAAAATAAGCAAATTAAAAAAATTAAAAAAAAAACCGACTTCAAAGAAAAAGCACTAAAAATTTAAACAAATAATTACCACTTGTAGTTACGTTTTTTGTTATTTTTTGAGTCGGTGTCAGCCAAGGTAGCCAAGGTTCTCTTGACTGGCGCAGCGCGTGCCCGGGTGACGCCTACTAAAAAAAAAAACGTAACAAAAATGGCAATTATGTTTTTACTTTTTAGTGCTTTTTCTTTGAAGTCGGTTATTTTGTTAGTTTTTTTTTGTCAGTGCCGAACGCATTTTGGGAGCATATTAAGCGAGGTTGCGATGGGGCAAACGACGTGCTACCGGCTTCACATACGATTATCTGCATAGTTTACCCATACGGCCGAGTCCCGAGTAAGAACTACATAATACTTCTCCTTCCTTTTTTGTTCTTTGTTTTTTAATCCACCAAGCCATTTCCACTCGTCTTTTTATCAGTAAAGCTGTGGGATATGCTTAAGAACGACCCGTAAGCTATGCTCCCCATACAAACGTAGTTTACTAATAATTTGAAAACCACTGTTCCAATTTACTTGATATTAAATATCTATTATCAAGGAACAAATATCTGTGTCTGCACGTGGTTATTTTTTTGAAAAATCCCAGCAGAATCAAATGAAAGCAAAAATAAAGTCTTCATACAAATTATGTTTTCTCTGTGGTTTGAACCAGGATACATTTATCAAAAAAACAAAGACATGCAGACATAGATATTTAGTTCCTGATAATAGATACCTAATATCAAGTAAATTGGAACAGTGGTTTTCAAATTATTAGTAAACAACGTTTGTATGGGAGGCGAAATTTTCTGATGCTTACGGGCCCACGTTAAGTCATTACAGTACGTGTGATATTACCCATAAATATATGTTTGTACACAGATATACGTATACCGGCACACAAAAAATATATTAACGCATTTACTGATCCTAACTTGTTGCATAAACCTGCTCGTATAGTGCTCCTAGCCCCTTTACGCGTTGGGTGCAGATGCCTCCCTAAAGGCAGCCGTCGCCGGCAAAGGTAGCAGTAACGCCATAACCGGGCAGTTACCGGCGGCGGCGACGCCTTCGGGTCGGTGGCTGGAGGTGCAGTTAATATTCATGCGGTCTGTCCCGGGCGGCGGCGGCAGCGGCGGGGGCAGCGGCTGTGCTGACCTGGGCCCTGAGAAACTATGCGGGCTTGCTGCCTCGCAACATGTTATCTACCCGCTTTAGGAATCGAAACGAGGTCCTATTTTGTAATTCTAATGTAATTACTGCAGCACTGTCGAACAGATTTGGCTTTGACACTATTACTTATTAATAAGTTATTTGATTCGATTTAACTTAAGTTTATTACTGTTCTTAATTTAATAAAACATCCGAATTTAATTTAATGACGAACCACCACGTGTACATTCAAGTATATATTGAAAGAATATTTTGAAAATATGTGGAAATAATTTTAGTTTGGATATTCGTCTGAAACAGGATGTTAACCAACGATCATCGGAAAACTTGTGCGCGCCTCTAAAGACTGTCGAGCGGCTCAAAGTTCAAGGACGCGGAGATTCGCTTCTCATGATCAGTGGCCATGTTATCTGTGGTTCAGTCCTCGCCCCGTTCTTGCACAAATATTTTTTTTCCTGAGTTCGATAAGTTTTTAATCCCGCTGAAAAATTTTGTCATAAATGTGAGGCCGGAATCCATTAAAAATTGTAGTTCCCTTTTCCCAACTAGGGTTTATTTAAACTTCTGGTAAATTTCATTAAGTCGTGTCACAATCTGATTGGGGTTGCATTAGATGAACAATGATCGAGACGAAATTCAGAAATATTCAGTGTAGCCATTATCATAAAAGAAGGTCCTGGACATGGCACCTAATTCCTTCAGGAATTTGATATGTTATGCTAACATTATGATTATAGGTGTGAAATTAGCTATCCATGTCCAGTTAAATAAAAGAAAAAATATTAGTTCCCAAAACGTCAATAACATTTAAATTTACATATAATCATAACGTGCGCCATTTTCGAACAATTTATCATCAATTTAAAGTACTTAAGAGGATAATGAGATGATGGAGCTATATGCAACGGCTCGTAAGCCCTTAAAAATTATGATACAAATCTTGAGAGCCTTATATTATGGATATAGGATACATTATCAAAATGTGCAAAAAACACCGATTAACTAAGTCGTTTATTGTAAAAGTAGGCTTGCCAATTTGGTAATTTATGAAATGTATTGTACGCATGTTTTTCTTTATGTGACCTGAAATGGGTGGCTAATACCACACAACTACCGTAGGAATTAGGTGCCATACCAGGACCTTCCTTTTATTGCTACATTCCCTTTCGGCTACATTGAACTGGATGGAAAACACGGACAATTTTTCATTGCCGCTTCGGTCGATGGTCATCTTTTCATCCAATGCGATGGTGCCCACCCGGGCGGGCTTTAACCCTACCACATAGTAGGGAAAGGGGACTTACAGTTTTACATGGATTCCGAACCATGGAGCAGCTCTCATTCTTGACGAAATGCACTTATCGAACTCGGAGAGAGAAAGAAAGTGGGGCAAGTCGGAATTGAACCCAGACCTCTGGTACGCTAGACCAGTCCCTGCGCCACTAGGCTACGAGCCGCTCGTATGCTTGTAATGCTTGTAAAATTTTATAACTCAACTGCAATATGCATCACAGTGGCTTATGTACGTGGTTGCAATCTGGTAAATTCACCCGTCACACCCGTCACACTGACTAGGGGCAGGCGCTTTGTTCAACTTGGAACCAGCTCGGACATAAATCGGCTAAGCTCCTCCGAATGGGCGCGCGTCGCATCCGACAACCTCGACGCTCCCAATTGTTTCAGGGGTCTTGGCAACACCTGGTCACGTTTAGCTGGGCTGCTTTGGTTTGCCGCAGATGCCTGCTTCAGGTATTTTAGATGCCGCTTATTAAAGTAGTTTTGTGAGAGGAATTCGAGTGTAGAAGAACATCTAAAATCATCTAAAAGACAAAGAAAATGTATCTTAATAATATTCATCTAGAATGTTTTAAGGGTTGCTCATAAAATTAATAAAACCGGTTTTTAAGTTTTTCTAGATGAAAACCAGGAAACGTTTCTGAAATATCTAATCTAATCTAATAATAAATATTATAAAGGGGAAAGTTTGTAATAATGGATGGATGGATGGATGGATGGATGGATGGATGGATGGATGTTTGTTACTCTTTCACGTAAAAACTACTGAATGGATTCTAATGAAACTTTACAATAATATAGCTTATACATCAGAATAACACATAGGCTACAATTTATGTGCCCATGGGCTTTAGAACTTTCACGGGGCTGCGAAAACGATGCCGGTAGCGATACTTCACACTAGGGGGAGAGGAGCCGGGGGCGGTGGCGGGGAGCGGCGGCGGGGGGAGGGCAGACGTCGTGACTGTTTGGTGTCCGTTTGGCGAATTTTCAAGGCACTAGCGATTTGTAAAACTTAGTACATGTACATTTAACTACCCGGGAATTAGGATTGGCTAAATAGAATTCAGTTCCGCTTACGCTAAGATGGGGCTGTCATACAAACTGCAATGCTATGCACGGCTCGGCTTTGCGGCGGCAGCGCTTACTTTTACTGAAGTACGGCTTGGTATTTCCTGCAACTTTAGGACTACTTGGCATCACGCTAAATCGCCGGAGGAGCGACCAACAGAATAAAATCCTTGAGAACCAATTACTCGATTTACATGTGCATTGTATCTACGTCTAGCCTGATTCTACTAAAAACTTATAGATTACATAATATAACGCTTCATTACCAGAAGGGTAAGTAGTGAGTTTTAAAGTCTTATAACATGCGAACCACTTACCTGATTTATATGCGTATTTTATCAATGTATAGCATCTCTGGGAGCAGTCAGGTTCGAGTCCACGCAAAACTTACCTACGTTACACGTTACTTACTAGGTAAGCAATGTAGCAGTGAAAGTGCAGAAAGGTTCTCGCGGCAAATGTTTTTTTTTTTAAATAGCCACCAAACGTCAACGAAGCTCTAAATGGGAATTATTGGATGTTTCTCATTAAATCATGCTATTTCGGCTCGAACGATCTTGATTAAATTTGGTACATGGATACATTGTCCTGGACCAGTTTGACCCTATTTTGGACCAGTCATGTGGGCTACTTTTTATCCATGAGATAATTTAGCCGACACTAACCCGAGCGGAGCCGGGTACCGCAGCTAGTTCATAAATAAAGCTCAGCATTGATTGATTGAGGACCCCGTCATAATAAAGAAATCGTTTCCGTTTCTGCCATCTTTTGATCAGATTCACAAATCCAGAAGGGCTGAAACTTACCGAGTGATAAGGGGTAATATATGGGTTTCAAAGAATGAAGTCACCTTTTAAGGGTTCCGTACCCAAAGAATACCAAACGGAACCCTATTACTAAGCCTCCGCTGTCCGTCCGTCCGTCCGTCCGTCTGTCCGTCTGTCCCAGGGCTGTATCTCATGAACCGCAATAGGTATGTAGCTGAAATTTTTACAAAGTGTGTATTTAATTTGTTTTTAAAAAATAGGTAAAATTGCTAAATAATAAAAATATTTTTGTTTGTGTTAAATCTTGTACGATGGTACGGAACCCTTGGATTGCGAATCCGACTCGCCCTTGACCGGTTTTTTATTTCTGTACTAGCTGAGGTTGCCGGCTTTGCTCGGGCCGATTTCGTTTTGGATGGTCACAGCTTACACATATGTAAGTATCTATACATATCACAAACATTCAACCCCCCTAAGCTTGCTTCTTTGGTAAATTTTGTATCATATACTTACTAATTTCATGCGTAGATTGCTGTTTTAAAACTTAAATAACAACTTCAGAAGTGTAGACAAAATATCAGTAATCAGAATGATGTCAGAAATAACATATTCTATTGTGTCATTGGGTTTGTGTCGTGATATATTTTCCTCAAAACCTTAACGGAAATGTAATGAAACACACTTCACAAAACATTTCTTCTTAAACGCAGTTTATTTCATTTAAAATTATATTATGAATTAATTCTCGCCATAATCGCGGTCGACATTTTCGGCTCAGTGAGATTTTCTAAATTAAAATACGAGCCACGTAACAGAAACCCGACGTAAAATTACTTTCATCCCAAAATAAATAAAATTCCGGTAAACTCGCAAATATTTTAATATTGAAATATACTTATTTTGCAGCTGATTTATTCAACTTTACGAGTAATTTTATTGTAATGATCCAATTCATACATAATTGTAGCTCTAGAGGAGAACTTCCAATGTTGAGCTGAAATAATCTAGTCAGACGAATGATTATTACTTAAGTTATGAATACATTTTGTAAAAATAAAATGTTTCATTCCCAGTAACTCAAGGTAACATAACCTTTGAGGTCCTTGATTCATAAATAACCTTGAATAAACAAATATTACTTCAGTACTTTGAACATTCAGTTACCGCTATCGAAAATTTAAAGACTAGACGAAATGTTCTTATGCTTACCATAAACATTTACGTACTAAACAGTAATAAAAATTATAATTATTCAATTGATTAACGAGCAGCCTAAACTGATATGTTCAACATCTTGGTTGATTTAGTTTGGATTTTATGAGATTATTATTGCTTAAGAGGCTTTAATATTGTATGAAATAGGAATTTTACAGTCAAATTATTTATAATTTAACTGTAAACATATTTTTTATTACGTTGGATTCTATATTTTTTAAATTGATATTCAAAACAATTCAAAATAGTTCATTCATAGTAATTGTACATTTCTGGCAGTACTTCCTGGGGTTAGTAGCTGAGTCAGCAGGCTACCCTGCGGCATTCCAGCAGTCAAGTCTACGAAGATAGGACTGAAACTAGTGAAGCTTCACTGAAAAAAAAATCAGTAAATCTAACTGTAATTCCGATAATAACAATCGTCTTGCAACGTTAAAATAGAATCAACGAAGTAAATTGATTACTCTCAGTAAAACAGTTAACCTTATACATTAAATGTTACTGTATCTTGTAATTGTTTCTTTAACTGTGCACCATAACTGTTTTCTATTAACTGTTAACTCTTAATTTCAGTGAAAATGTACCACCAATCTGTTAAAATTACTGTACCTCCTGAAACTGGACAGTTGCACGACTTTTTTTAAAAAGCCTTAATGTTCAATAAGATAATATAACCGTTTCAAAATCATTTGATCGGTTACACGTGGTTGTTTTTACAAAGCGGTACTGTTCAATCGATTAAAATAGCAATTTAATAAAAACAGTGTTGCCTCATTTATATATACATACCGTAATAAATTAATAGTAATAAGAAATACTTCACTACAAGTGATTTAAATTTAACCGTGCTTAAACAGAGAACAGTTGGTCGTAATTTTTGTATTGTTTTCCGGATATAAATACGTAGAATTCAGCTGAAAAGCGTTACTGAAGTCCAGGAAAATCAAATATTCTTAGTTTTCCCGTTAGACCGATATCTTCAGTGAATTTGACAAGTGCCGCGACTGAAACGGAGACCAGACTACATTGGGTTCATTAAACTCTAATCAGAAACAAAAGCCAGTCAGCTGAAAATGAGAGATCTTAGCGCATAAAGGAAGTATTAGGACGAAATTGATTAAATACAGTAAGATTCAAAACTTTTGGCCGAGGATAAACGTAAGCTATTTTCCAGGCACTTGGGAAGGAGCCACTGGACAGGGAGTGGTTGAGAATAAATAGCAGCTCACCCACCAGAGGAGACAACAAAAAGATAACTAACTATCGGCAAACCAATAAATGCACAAATGCATTTATTTAACCAGTTATTAATTGCCTTAATAAATGCATTTTTCGAAAGCTACACCAGGCGTCACACTGACATGAGCAATAAATTCAACCATAAGAAGAATAACCATAGAAGAAAAATCCCGTTATTTTTGTCTACCAATAAAATATGTCAATATCGTGCTTTTTGTAGCACATAAGTTTTTTATTATATCTTACTATTATGTTAGTTAAAAACTTATACATAACTACAATGAAAGCCGCCAGTTTTCGAAGTAATTAGTAATTACCATTCAAAAGTAAAATTACGTTGCACTTTAGACCCGTATATTGTTGCCATACTTTGGATATACCAGTTCCCCGGACTCTGGCAAGTCGGTCGGCGTACGACTCATTTCTCCCTCCCTTTAAAAGCCTAACAGTGAAAATTTAAGCGCAAAAGTTTACGGCAATTTCCGTTCGCTGTGACACATTTTTTACTAGCGCCGGGCGGTCGTTAATCTTGGAAACAAAAAAAAAAGGAAAAGTTCGCTGCCGCCGCGCCGCCGGCCCGACTCATAATTCAGCAAGGCGCATGTGCGTGCGACACCCAGCACCAAGATGTTCGATTCGCTTCGCCCCTAACGACACGCGGCGTTATGCAAAGTTATTTAGTAACTGGGGCCGCATCTCGATGGAGTCTGTCCCTGCAGGAGAAAAGGCTGACGTTTTTATTCGTTAATTGTTCTCCAATAGGTGTACATTTTCATAGACCGTCATTGCGAACGAAGAAGAACCGTCAAGACAAATTGCCTGGATTTATAATAAAAAAATATTTTTGCTCAACAATGTGTAAATTTATGCTGAAAATACTACTACCGACATAAATCGTAGAATGAATATAAACAATGATGTGTGAACAGATTCCAGAATGATATTCTGATCACCTCAGCTAGAAATTTTGACTACGATAAGATATTGTATCAACTCAAATTATTATGTTAGTAATTTCTTACTTCACGTTGTAGTTATCAAAAATATAAATTACTTGCTGCGGTACCCGGCTCCACGCAGGACAACATTGACATTTTGGGATAAAAAGAGTAACTTTCAAGCGAGAACAAACCATACATATTCACAAAATTTTGGGAAGTTAGGGTGCACCAACATAGTGACACGTGATTTTTATAGACTAAGATTATACAGAATTTACCTGCTTTAAGAGTAATATATAATGATACTATTCGTATCCAGTCTGTAGGTGGACCAAATCTTAGAATAAAATATGTCTTTTGCGCCAGTTTTGATAGTTATCTTATAATGAAAGGATGTAAGATGACATATGCGATTTAGACTTATATCGATGTCGATAAGTAATCTATCCGTCTGTTCCGTCTGTTTTTTTCATCGACTTTAGGAAAATGCTTTGCATTATTAAAATAAAATATTGTTTCTTAGAACACTTGAATTTTTACCGTAATATTTTTTTCCACTTGGTACCCATTCCCAAAGTGTAAGCACGCCAGCAAGTGCCATACCATCAGAAGTATACTCCTCATATGTTTGTTAAAAATTTTTAATACTTTGCAACCGATATATATTTGCCAAATACTTTGTTTTAAGCTTAGAAATAGGACTCTCTGTGCAGAAAAAAACAGTATTTGTTATGTTTACAATACTGCCTCGTTCTTATAGCTCATTAAAACATTAAATGTTATTTCTCTAATACAACTGCTCACGTTTTACCTATTTTCGACATAATTAGAGATAAAAACGTACCTTCATCTTTACGTCACGGCTGCGTGGCGGTTCTCTTTCTCCCTAAAGGAGTTTTTCTAGGAATTAAGAACAAAAACTAACTTCGGAGAATTGTTAAAAGTTAACATATGATCTTTTTTCTAACATCAAATATAAAACCTTGTGAATTCACTTAGCCTTTCCGTTTATTAGCTGACGATAAAGGTTTGCGAAACAGTTAAATGAAAATCCAATTTAGAAACGGCCGTTTACGTGATTGGGGCGAGAGATAAAAGTTTAAAACTTTCGCAATCAGCCGACCCTCTTCTTGTCTTACCTGAAAGTGTGTGGATCGGGAAGTTAACTCGCAGTAATACAACATTGAATACAGCTTTGTTTGGTTTCTTCTAAAGTTCGAAGAGTATATGTTTCGGGAATCTATAAATACTAAGTTATTATGGTACCCTTCCGAAAAACTTTGGTGTGGCTTTTAGTGAATTGGAATTGAAACAATTTTTCATTTAATTTCATTGATTTCAACTTTTTGGTAGTCAAACTACACCAAGTAACGTCACAAAGATCCGCGGATTCGATCAACCCAGTAAAGAAGAAACCGCAAAGAAACTTCACGGGTTTACATAACATATTTTTTCGATCCACAATTATGAATTACACACTTAAATATAAATGCTACTGCCAAACAATTCCTTGGTAGAACGGATTAAGGCAAAGAACAAAGAACAATAGAAACAGCAACCCTCAGTTTAATTGCTTACAACTAACAAAGTTACTAATGCAATAATACAAATTAATGTGATTTGTACTATTACCTGTATTCTCTGGTGGAAAAGCCATAGTTAACTTAACCTATGTCAGGTGTGTAAAGCCCTACATAAATTGAAAGCATCGAACAATTTATTAGGATATATGCGTTTATATCTCACTGGGTGAAGTGTGGACGTGTGACCTGACGATGTACATTAGGTCAGTCCGTAAATTTGACTAAGATAAACTTTTTTGTTAAATTAACAGATAATAGCAACACAAAATAAAATTTTATCAAATTTTTTGCTTATTAAGGCGCTAGGACTAGCCAACTACTCGCGCCATACAAATGCACTTTTTAACAAATGTAATAATATGTAGTGAAACGCTTCAGCAAATCCAAATAGAACTCCAGACTGATAATGGATTGTTAATATTTTTTTATTCCATCATTTATTTAAATAATAATAAAAATAAAAAAAAGTTGATTTTTCTCATTAGAAATCTGAAAGTCATTCGATTTCTAGATATAAGCAAAAACAGCATATATGCATAAACAAAAAATTCCATTTGCTTTTAGATTTCTACATTTAGTCAAAAAAGTTCGGAAATGGACACCGTTTCCGCAATGTATTTTGTATAGAAAAAGGAAACATACATTAACGAAAATCATTCGATTCCTAGACAAGGAATCATATATTGTAAGGATGACACTTATAATCGTCAGACTTAGTTAGTTTACTTGGGGTGCCTCGTCTAACTTTGCGATTTGGCTAGTACCAGGCCCTTAAGGGTGTGATAAGAGTTAAAGTCGTTCAGTTTGATAAGGACGTATTTAAAATAACATTTCATTACAATTAAAAAACACAACTAATTTTGATAATCTGAAAAGTAAAAGTAAATATATTGATTGATTGACTAAGTATAATTTTAAGATAAAACTGTAAGTTTCTAGTGCTTTAAGTTCACAAATTAAACAAATATTCACAAATTTTCGTAATAAAAGTTTGAACGCAGAATCCTAACATCAGATATTTACCGCTATAGGTTTAAAATATAGCTGAAACATCGATGCATCTTTCAACTTTTTTAAATTCGAAAATAAGTAGTATTTTTTTTAAATAATAAAATATCGGTTAGCTCATGCCCTTATGGAACTGAAAGCAATTAGGCGTTATTGCGCCCATAAGGGTTATTATAAGAGTATAAATAAACTGAAATCGTTTTTATCAAACCTTAATTTTCAGTTATGTAATTTCAAAAATGTTGCTGGATAAGAACTTGCATATTTTACCCATGAATATTATCCCATAAAGAAACGAAACTCTACAATGCCCTATTTAACTTGAACTTTAGTTACCATCCATAGGTGGAGGTAGCGTTGCGTTACCAAGCGACTTACCCTAAGTCGGGGCGAAGTTCTCGCGTCATCGGTTTTCAAAAGAAAAATAGGGGAATATTAGGGACATTTCTTCCTTTACGAGCTACCCGCGACGCATGTTCCGACCCAATTCGTGCGCTTGATGTGTGTCCTTATTTGACCTCTTATTGCCTAAAGCGATCACATTTCCGAGACCCTCCGGCGGGCTCCTGCGCGAAGCGACGCGAGCAAAATGACACGCCTTGTCGGCGCCGGGACCCTAATATGAATATCGCTTGTAAGGGCAAGGTGCTCGAGTCGTGGCTTTAGCTGCGTACCCACATATAGTTGAGGTACAAAGGAATCGATGTTCTCCTGACGAAATACTTTGCAAATGCTACTGTATTGGAGCCGCCACGATGGCATTGCTAAGCTGTGACTGTTGAATTAAGTAAAATGCTGCAAAATGTAATAATTAATCCTAACACCTAACTCAAATCGACTGTACACGGCGAAGAGCGTATTCAGGTATTCTGTTAATGTACATTGTAAAGAAATCTCTAAAGCAGGTGTGACCAAATTTTACTGCGTATTAAAAACTCAAAAGAAAATTAAGTGATTGCGCAACTTGTATTAGAAATAATTAAATCCTCAATTATCATAATTAATAATTAATGTTAACTCCCAAGACACAGCACCGTGCTGTGCCGTAAATATCGGCGAAGACCCAGAGGTATCCTATAATTTGGTGACCCTCCAACTGATAGATTTCTGTATTTTATCGTCTTTGCCATGGAGAATGTTCTTCGGAGTTGCATAAAGCCAACGATGTTCTTGTTGCATAAAACAATCCCCTCATCCTCTTTCTACAGGCAATACACCCATTCACAGTTGACATTCCAAAAATAACAGCCTACCAACCCCATTTATGCAATGCAGATCATGCCGCGATTTTTCCTCAAAAGTAAAAATTGGCGTAGTTTAAATGTAATGAGAAGTGCACCTGGCGGCCAGCATTTTTAGGGTTCCGTACCCAAAGGGTGAAAACGGAACCCTATTACTAAGCCTCCGCTGTCCGTCCGTCCGTCCGTCCGTCCGTCCGTCCGTCCGTCTGTCCGTCTGTCACAGGGCTGTATCTCAGTAACCGTAACAGGTAGACAGCTGAAATTTTCACAGAGTGTGTATTTATTTTGCCGCTATAACTACAAATCGGTAATATTAAAAAATGATTAAAATTAAAGGGGGCTCCCATACAAAAAACGTGTTTTTTTTTGTTTGTTTTTTCTACGATGGTACGGAACCCTTCGTGTGCGAGTCCGACTCGCACTTGGCCGGCTTTTTCCAGCCTTCAAGAAAGTTCTAAATTTCATGGGCGTTGTCGTGCACATCAAACATATTGCATAGCGATACATTGTCACTATATTTCTTGCTATATAAGTATCCATATTGTCATGTTTGTCTTCGGATAAACGTGACACAAAATAAGTTCGTTTGCTATAAGACGAAGTACAAAATGGAGCCTTGAGCTTCTCAGTTGATTCGTTCTAGGTATTGAAGTTTTTAATTTACATTCAGGACTCTCTTTTTGTTTCTGCTGACGCCACCGTGAGCAACAGCTGCATCCCTGTTTTCCTTGCTGCACAACATTGCGTGTTTTAAAAAAAAAATCAAATATTTCAATATTCCATTATGACAATATATTTAAGTAAATTAAACAAATGTAGATAGCCGCTCATTATAACCTCAACTATTTTAATGGTATGCCAAATATTTTGGGCAGCCGCTGCCTCTTTATGCAAACGAAGAATTTTTTGTTGCTTTCTTTGGCCAATGCTCGCCATAATTAGCCGAAATATCTTTCTGCACACGTACAGCCTGAACAGTGGTATCGCTATGATTGCTCGACAGACATCGACGGGTTCGCCGACCATTTATAGTATAGGTATTTTTTATACAACCGGAGTTGCCTTGCCTTTAATGCCTTTAAAATTATACGGATTAACCTGATTTTTTTGGGCTCAGAGTGGCGTGAAAAATAAAACGTTTGGTTCGCGCCTATTTTTCTGACTCAAAATTCAAAGATTCCTACATTACAAACAAACAAAAATATCTCTGTGCAAACATTTTGTGACCAAATAATGAGATTTCCCACCTTTTCGACCAATGGTTTGATAGCTCCCTTTCCGTCTGCAACCTCTGAACGCCTGCCACGAGATATGGGAAAAAATATCATTTCATTCGTCGGCACTGGGCGCTGGCGGTGCGGTGCTAGCGGGCGGCGCGGGGGAGCCGGGGCCGAATGGGAAGCGGGGAGGAGAGAGGGTTCGCGGTCGGTGGGGTGCGGGCAGGGGTGAAGCGGGTGTGGCAAGATGCGGCTCTCGCGCTAGATAATCTACTTTTCCACGCCATACGGTGGCGGCATCAGTAATAAGTATTAGCCACGTAGGGCATTTGATCTTTGATACAAGCATATGAAACATTTATTTAACATGCTGCTAAAACCCTGAACTGTAATTTCGAGATATGTCAGATTTTTCGCATCTTTGCAATTATACTTTTGAGAAAATGATGTAAGGATCTGAAAAATTAGTTATTAAAATATGACGACGGTATATAAAGTTTTATCAAAAAACCAAAATGTTCAAGTTTGTTTCAGTATCTGAAATAGTAGAGCTAAGGAGCTAAGGGTTAAGGAATGAGGTTAAGTTATTCTTTTGTTTGTTTTCCATAATACAAAAAGCAGGTTTTTAATAAGACCTTTTAAACCCGGTTGAAAAGGTTAACTAAAATGTGTTTATTACATAGTAAATCTCTTAGGTTTAAAAGGTACAACCAGCGAGAATGGAAAGACGGGAGTAGCAAACTAAGCTCGTGTGTGTGGAGGCGGCGTAGCCACTTTTCATACAAAAACGCGTCGACTAGTCAGTTCGCTTACGAATTTGATTACTACTGTTTTACTCGTGTTTCAACGACACGTAAAAGCTACACAGAACGCTATTTCGTGCAACAGGAATTCGTACCAAATTCGGAAGACGTAACAGGTAGAGATTTCCACTAAGTCGTGACTTCGTTGGCGCCATACGAAAGAGTTTCGATTGCTACTCCGGTCCTATCATGCTCCATGGGTACATCGCACCAAAGTATCGGAAAGAGTAATATAGCAAATAGTTCCGTAAAAGCATTAAAATTGAGCCGATGCTGTCCGTAAATGATATGCATTGATGAACAAAAATACATTGATAGGTTAAATATCAAGTGATACAATCTACATAAGTGAATGTGTGTACGTGCTCCGCCGTAGAGGAGTTGAAGGCGTCTAATGAAATACGTCTGGCTCTAGACTGACTTGCACATCCCTTCCAATTAATGCCGTCTGTGTGTCTGTTCGTGTGCTTAGTTTCAACATGAGTCTACTTTCACTAATGCTTTTGAGAGGTAATTGTTTGAATGCGAATTCCTAAGTATTATTCCGGGAGGTCACGACATTTTTGGTCACGATAAGGTAAATGGCTGAATCTGGTTCATAGCTTATGAACTAACCCTATGATGCTATGTCGGTTCGCCTGTACCAAATGGCTGTGTAAGGTAGATTGGCTATATAAAATAGATGGTGAAATGTACCTGCTAATGAATATACTGATTATCTAGAACAATAACCAGTCGGTTTTTTATTTAGATACTTAAATATACCTAAAATTAAATGTGGACCCTTAATCGCCTGTAATTACGAAATGCAACCAAATAATTGTTCACTTTTATTATTACTGTACAAGTATGTAGTGATACTTTCATGCTTCATTATTAGCAGCCATTTACATTATCATATATTTTTTTTATCGCAATAACGACTTTTTCAGGCACCTTATCTGCGTAACGCAACCACTTGGCGCAGGCAGGCTGACACGTTTAGCTTCAGAGGGTTGGTCTTTATCCTGTGAATCCAGTTTCAGCCATTTACCTTATGGTTACCATTTTTGTCGCGAACTCCTAGTTTATATAGCAACCTTCTCTTTAACGAGCATTCAAATTGAATAATTTATCACAAAGCAGAAAAAAACGTGAAAACTACATTTACATTTTAGAGCAAAAACATTAAATAAGGATTCTGATGTTTCGTGCTAAAGGTGTTTCTCGCTGAGAGCATGGGATTATGGGGGAATTAAATGTAGTAGACCACGTCTGCTTTATATGGCTGCTATCTAGATTAGTACACGGAAAACCCGTGTGGTAGCAAAGAATCACGCAATCACTATTTTTTTATTTAACTGGAAGTGGATGGCTTATACCAAACTGACCGTCAAATATTAGCCTAACACGCCACATGGGAACTAGGTGCCATGCCAGAACCTTCCTTATATTGCTCGGCTACATTGAACTGGATAGAAAACACGGACAATTTTCATTCATCTATCTATCATTCATTTATTGCCATTTGATATTCTCTCATGGTTCATTATTATTAAATACAATTCATATTAATTTACAATACAAAAATACAAACATAGTATTTAATAAATTATTATAATTTTTTTTGGTGAACAGTACATTAAAAAAACCGGACTAGTATGAGTCGGATTCGTGCATCGTTAATTATTATTTAAAACTAAAAAATCAATTTTTTTTATTTTTATTTTTTATTATATTTTCAATTTTATTTATTTTTTGTTATGGCGGCAAAATAAATACACACTTTGTGAGAATTTAAGCTGCCTACCTATTACGGTTCATGAGATATAGCCCTGTGACAAACGGACGGACAGCGGAGGCTTAATAATAGGGTTCCGTTTTCACCCTTTGTGTACGGAACCCTACAAACAAAGACTCACGCAGAAAAAAATATTTGTTATTGTATAACATGGTCGAGTTTTGTGTTGACATCTATCACATTTATATTATTATTGTTGTCGTTTATTCATCATTCATAGACAGTACACTACACTCGGATTTAGTGGCTTCTTGCCACACGGCACACGAGATATATGTTAAACAATTTTTTTGCAGAATCTCTTGCCAGAAGCGAACCTGGATACCCCGAAGAGCAGGCAAATTATAGAAATTAATTCTGGGCTTCCACCCTCCTTCGCAGTAGCTGACCGGCCAGGCAGTTCCCCGCAGCTCGGTAACGTCAACCCACTAGCGAGCGAGTCCATCAGCACTTTTCATCTCCAACACTGCAGGATAAACAGGCCGTTAAATTTGAATATTAATATATAGTGCACAATATCAATTATAGGGTTACATTTGTTTTTTTTTACCTGTATATTTTTGTCCCACTATCGGGTTTATTAAAAGAGGTGTGTAGGCAGCAATAGAGAATATTATTATTGTTATTACAATCCATACATTATTCCTTCGAAGCCAGACGATTCAGAGCAGCTCCTCACTCAGCTCACATGCAAACTCCCCATCGCCCCACACACGACACCGTCAGAACGGTAGCTGGAAAATGAGACGGAGAATTAACATACCGTATTAGATGATGTTCGTTAACTTGCCTCGATTAAATTACGCCGCTATCGTTCTCTGCAAACGGAATTTAGCGTTTAACAGTGGAAGCAACATAATTACTAAGAGCGCCCGCAGTAATCGTGACGATTACTGTAACCAGTGGCGCGTTATGTATTTTTTTCAAATACGGTACAAATTGTGAAATATAGGCCTAATTTTCGATATTACAACGAGGAAAATTCCTTCGGGAATGTGGTGTATTGGGCTTATATCATAACGGTAGTTGTGTGGTATTAGCCATCCATGTCAGGTCGCATAAAAAAAAAGAGGTTGAAATGGATAGTCGAACTTGTCATACTACTCGTAGGTTTTATAAGTTCAAAATCTGTATTAAAGAAAACAATTGTATAAATCTAGCGAAGTTTCAATTCGGTCTAGGAAAAAATAAAGAAATTTAAAATTTCAAAGCGACGTAAGATAAAGAATATACTACCTTTCCTTAGTCTTAGTTTCAGTTGGGAATATTTCCATATAGCCCATCGTACATATTTAAGGTGGTCCTTCCCGGCGGGACTTACTCATTCGCGGGCACGGTACGAAACCTGTTGTGTGTATGTGTCTGTGTGTGTGCTATTGCGCTCTGCGACATTCTCTGCTTCAAAGAAAACGACAAGCTCCGTGATGAGGAGTATGCAACATGTCCACAAAGCAGATAATGCGCATAGTGCATGATTTGGTAATTTGTTTTATTACAAAACTACTATTAGCTAAAAGTTAATTATAACCGCTGCAGTAACAAATCAAACAAAAAACCAAATTGATTACAAATCTTCGTAAAACAAGCTAGGTTTGATGACTAACCCTTTTAAGATGTTTTTGTTTTATCGTTGAGTAATCTACGTCTAAAGTTATTGTATAAAACGCCCATTTTTTTTAAATTTCTGACATTATAAACACTTTTACAACGCCATGGTCATCAGACAGCTACCTCAATCAAATAAAGCTGTTTTGAGTATAATTTTGGATCTCTGACAAGAAATATGCGCATGATCTTCTTTCCCCGTTTGTATGGGGAGTTGAGCGTGAAGGCCCACCTTAAGAAACAAATCAAAGCTTTTGTGTTTAGGCCTACATTGATTGGATTGAAAACGTCCGGTCAATTATATGGTGTAAGCCAGAACTTCACGTAAGCGGTGTCCGACGACGCCCATGGGGTTTCCAACTTTTATGGCACTTGCTAAAAGCATACCGGGCTTTTTTTTATGGAACCACACGGGTGGCTATACCAAGGTATAGTTGTAAGATCAGATATTATATACACTAAATTCCTAAAGTAATTAGGTTCGATGCCAGAACCTTCCCTTTATGAGTACGGCTGCACTGAACTGAAAGGAAAATACGAAAATTTTTTCACTGCCCCTTTAATCATAGTTTCATCCAATGCGGTGGTACCAACCCGGGCGGACTTCCCCCGAAGTCATTCAGTCGATCGGTGGATATTCAATTAAGGAGCTTAGTGATAAATATCGCGACATGGGCCTGCAGCCCCTGAATTCTGAATTATCCGTTTGTGATATTGTGTAAAAGGACAAAGGAAAAAGATGTGCAACTCCTCCTGTGACAGAAATTAGAACTAATATTTTAAATGTACAGTTATAGTATTTGAGATTGATTATACATTTTGGCATGTAAACTTGTTTTTTAAATAACAAATATATAAACTCCTTCCATCCCCCCATGTTTTTAAAAACATAATGGGATCATAAATATGACACTGTCGAGTACAGTGTACATATTTCCCTATCGTCGAGAGCTAGGCAATTATCTGTTCCTCAAGGTTCCGGCAGAAAGAAGTGCGCGGCCTTTCAAAGCCGAGATTTGCGACCTTCCGCTTCCGGCGGCGGCGTTGGCGTGATAGCGCCCCGGCGCGGGCGGCGCGCGGCGGTGCGGGGCGGCGCGGGACGGAGCGGGACGGCGCGAGTCGGAGCGGGGCGGTGCGGGGCGGCGCGGGACGGAGCGGGGCGGCCTGCGGGTGGAGTGGGTCGGCGCGGAGACAGGCGGCGCGGGGGAAGAGGCGGCATCTTCGTTGGCGCCCATCCTCGACTAGCGAAATATTAATGCCACTTTGTCATGCTTTATGCTAAAAGCCTTTTTACGATTAAACCAAATGCGTCGTGAAGGTTAACAACTTGGGACTGGAGCTGAGAAATTGAATTCTTAAAATATATGTTTTCTCCTTTTTACCTAACCGACCGAAATATTGAAAATAAAAATATTCATAGAGGGTGAGTATTCCCCGAAACCCTTGTAGTTTTCTGAGTAAGATAGGTTACATCATTTTTTTTTCTTGAGACTTCTAGTTTCGCCGCAATTTAAATTTTAGTCTTTAATATAACAACTTTTACAAGCACCACGTATTCACCACACCATATTAGAATCTTTTTTTTATTTTTTTTTATGTATGCGACCTGACATGGATGGCTAATACCACACAACTACCGTTATGATATTAGCCCAATACACCACATTCCCGAAGGAATTAGGTGCCATGCCAGGACCTTCCCTTTATGAGCACGGCTACATTGAACTGGATGGAAAACACGGACAATTATTCATTGCCGCTTCGACCATCTTTTAATCCAATGCGATGGTACCAACCCGGGCGGGCTTAAACCCTACCACCTAGTAGGGGAAGGGGACCTACAGTTTTACATGGATTCCGAACCATGGAGCAGCTGGCATTCGTGACGAAATGCACTTATCGAATTCGGAAAGAGAAAGACAGTTATCTTACCAGTGTTAACTTTTTTTTTCGAACTTTGGCGCAAAAATGCTTGACTATGATTACTAATTATTTGATCTCGCGTTCAAGAACTTCTTAACGGGTCTATAGTATGTTTGGGGCTCAGATTAATATTGGAGGTCCTCGGTCAAAATTTCTTAAATTTCGTATGCTTTAATATAGACAGGTTCTATATTTGTTTTTTTATTTGTGTATGTAGGTAATACGTAGGTAGGCTTAGACAATTTTATCATTCTTAAAAAAATGGAAAGCTTGGAAAGACAATACCGATACGTTTTACGCAAAAATTTATGTAAGCATTAACATAAGTGTACAGTTCCATATCTCATATTTAGTATCGAACGTTGGAGATTCAGGTAATCCATTTGAATAAAACCAATGCAGATAATGCTTAGGTTTCATTTTGATTTTATACAATACTAGTTGAGGCATCCGGCTCAACTAGTATTTGGATTAATGTCGGGCTGAATTATATCTTGGATAACTATGAATCCAAAAGGCTGGTCCAAAAGGCTAGTCGACACTACTTTACGAACAGATTACGCAAATCTACGAAATTTGTTCAAAATCGGGTAAGCCGATGTGGCCTGATTAAATAAGTAAACATCCAAATATTTCCATTCATAAATTAAATGGAATTAATTTACATAAAATTCTTCATTGTAAAACCTAACGGGTCGATTTCTTTTAAGTTTTTTAAAGCATTTGAGGCCGGGACGAGACTGCACTGACACTGCTTCATTGACGTGGATGCACGTTTTTCATTGCCACTTCGATCATCTTCCATTCAGTGTTATTGTTGGTATGTCGGGCGAAATTTACCCTACCACTTAGTATATAAAAAAGGGGACCTAAAGTTTTACTTGGAAGCCTCAACTCCAAAACATTCACCCATCTGAAACCCGAACGCGCCTATGGATCTCATACGTAGATGCAATCTGCATATTAATCGAATGAGTTGTTTGCAAGTTATGAGCCTTTATTTATTTATTTATTTATTTATTTATTTTCAAAACACCCTATATACAGACAAGGAATCCAATTCTTAGGGATGTGAACAAACAACAAAAAGTATGATTATTTTAAGTGGTAACAATAATACACATACACAAATTTACATTTACAAAATACATGAAAGGTCAGTAAGTGCCTAATTTAATAAATCTGACTGTTTCATATATTGTTATATACTTCAGCTAGTTTTGAAAATTGTTTACGATTGCAGTGGAAGACATCTAGCTCTGGCAGTTTAGCTATTATGTCATTGAGTCCGTACAACGCCCGAAGCACTGGAGTCTGCTGACAGTGGACAGTACGAGATCGCGCTACTGTGAATAGTCTGTGATTTCTGGCGCGTATGTATCTATCCGGCACATGAAGGGAGATCAACCCGAGAATGAATGGATTGTCAATCTGACCGTTCAATAAAAGGAAAAAATGTAAAAAGAGATGTGCAGTCCTCCTATTCTGTAGCGTAGTGTATCCAACCATTCCGCTTATGAATAGAGAGGGGTAGTTATATTTGAGTATCTCATTGTAGGGATAGTAGCCATACATTTTCTTGTATAAAAACCTATTAAATTTCCTTTGAACTCTTTCCACCATGAGTATGTATTTTGACTCATGTGGGTTCCAGATAATTGCATTGTAATCGAGTTTCGAACGCACAAAGGCGTCGTATAGGAGTCTGAGTACTGTGGCGTCCTGAAAGTAATTACCTTGCCTCAAAACAAACCCCAAACTCCTGTATGCCTGCTTGCACTTCCCTTCTATATGGTCATGAAACGTTAGTTTATCATCCATTGTGATTCCTAAGTCTTTTACGCGATGGACTCTCGAAAGTGAGTTCCCCGACAATTTGTAGTCGTGTTGAATCGGGTTTCGAGATCTAGTATAGGTCATTATGGAACACTTGTCGAAATTGAATTCCATCATGTTCTGCTCGCCCCACTCTTGGACTAGATCGATATCATTTTGCAGTAATTCACAGTCAAGTTGAGTCGTGACACCGAGTGCCAGTTTTAGGTCGTCGGCGAATAAAAAGCACACTGCCGTCCTGACACTCTGTGGGAGGTCGTTAATCATGAATAGAAACTGGGATGGCCCCAGATTACTCCCTTGGCTCACCCCAGACCTGGTGAAATAATTTTTAGATCGTTCTCCCGAGAGCTGAACGTACTGATTCCTGTCCTTAAAGTAATCTGCAAAAAAATGCACTAGTTTAGGAGAGAAGCCAGAGGCTGACAATTTTTGGAGCAGGACATCATTATTCACCCGATCGAAGGCTTTCCGGTAGTCAAAGTAAGCTACATCTACTTGCTTCATTTTTTCCATTTTACCTGATGTATAATTTACAAAGTTCATCAGATTAGTGGTCGTTGATCGTTTTCTTCGAAACCCGTGCTGGCAGTCGGTGAGCATAGTTTGCGTCTGCCAGGAAATGCACGAATTCAAAATTGTCTCAAATATTTTGGCAAAAGTCGAAAGGATGGCTATAGGCCTGTAGTTGCGTACGTCTGATTTGTCTCCATTTTTATGAATTGGTGTTACCCTTGATTCCTTCCATCTAGAGGGATACTTGGACTGGTGGAGAGAAAGATTAAATAAGAAAAGAAGAGGTTTTTCGAAGGCCGATATACAGTCTTTAACGACAAACGAAGGAACAGCATCTGGGCCTGGAGAAGATCGAGCTTTCAAACGTTTGACTGCGCGTTGTAGGTCGGTGATGTCGATTGAGTCCACACTAACAAGGGTTGCGCCGGCTCCAACTCCAGAAAGCTCCATTGCGGCTCTAGCATCCAGTTTCGGAATATCTTCTAGGAATACAGATTTAAAATATTCAGCGAAAGCGTTACTCGCGTCACAACCGGCGTATGATCTACCGTTGTATCTATATTCTGAAGGTTTTTGTCTGTCGGTTCGTAGGTCTTTTACAAATTTCCAAAAGGTAGTGACATCTGTCCTTATGTTGCTTTCAATAGTTTTCATGTATAAGCAGTGTGCGTCAACAATTTGTTTTTTGACAAGTGTCCTGTAATGCCTAAATTGTTCTCTATCATCTTCTAAGGCTGTTCCGAATTTTGATCGTTGGTGAAAGTAATATTTAGATCTAATATTGCGTATAATTTCGGAGGTAAACCACTTCGGATATTGAAACCTCGTATTTACTTGCGTACCTTTTTTCATCGGAACACAACCGTCGTAGCAACTGTCTAAAATTGAGTAAAAGTAAGAAACTGCTGTATCAATATCTTGCAAATCATAAAGCGATTCCCAATTTGCTTCAGCGAGTCGTTTATACAATAAAAGAAAGTCTGCTTTACGAAAATTCCGTTCACTTGTCGGTTTGATCTCGCGTAAGGCGGCGGTAGACACAGGTGCCGAATGCGCGCGAGGGAACACTATGGTAGTGCTCAGCGGCGGGTGGTAGCTGTCCACTCTCACGAGACCGGTACACTCACATACTGATACGCGTTCTTCAGGAAGGTTGCTAAGTACCAGATCTAGGATACCTCCACTGCAATTAGGAACAGAATTAAATTGTTTAAATCTACAGAAGGCCAAAAAATATCTATAACATATCAAAACATTTTGTGAACAGGAATTTAGATTAAAGTCGCCGAAAACAATAATATTGTCATATGACAGACTTAGGTTTTCAATAATTGTAAATATTGAATAATATGTGTCATCAGATGCAGATGGCGGTATGTATGTGACACAGCACAAAAATTGTATGTTTCGGTTTTTAACAGACGCACACAATAATTCAATTCCTTGCAATTCACCATCCACTTGCATCAATTGGCGTACGTCAAATTCTGCCCTCGCTGCGAGCATCACACCTCCCCAATTGTCCTCACCGCCTCCTCTGTCTCTCCGAAGTATGGTGAAGTCTGCTGGGAATAGTTCAGCGTCGAACACTGACTTGTTCAGCCATGTTTCAGTGGCTACAAAGAAATCAGCTGTAGAGGCAACTATAGACTCGAGGAACGTTTTAGTTTTGCTTCTGATGCCGCGAACGTTCTGATAAAAGAATTCCAACGTTTTATCACGCGGTCGAGGGCATCTTGCTTCCGACCGCTGGTCGTCGAAACGTAATCCATTTCTTTATTCTTGCGTTTCTTGGCCACGCATCCGGGCAGAAGCAAACGGAATAGTCAGTCTCCGTCACTCCGATCTTATATGAAGAATAATCACCCTTTGCCTTTAACTGTTCAACTGTAAAGTCTGCATTTGAGCATAATTTCTTCATGTGATTATTAATTGCATCTTCCGTAGTCCCAATTTCTAGGTTCCAAATGTGAAGGTACCTGCGCTGCTCAATCCCTTTTATGGTACTTTTATCAGGTTCAGCAGTACCATACAATACGACTGGCTTTCTTGTAGGGTTTTTTTCAGCTACCTGTCTCCATTCTACTTGAGGATCAGTGAGTTTACGTTGCTTTTTTGCGGAAGACACTGGCTCTGCGTAGGTCCCAGATATAGCTGATTGTCGTCGATCATCTCTATTGATATAGATGCTGCTGCCGCTACCTCCGTCGCTAACTTCGTCTACTTTCAATCCGGTTTCTTTATATAGTATTGGTTTCTTTATTTCTTTGTCAAGGTTACGTAGGTTTTTTGGAATGTTCGATTCTATATTCCCAACGAGAATATTATTTCGCAGGATGGGTTCAGACTTGGAATATGTATTTTTAGACTCAGGTGCGCCATTTTTAATGCCACAGCGTAGCAGTGTATCGGTTGAATTTTGTATTGTTAAAACTGATTTCTCCAATGTAGAAAGTTTGTTCATAACAATTCCAATGCACGACGTGGTTGTTAGTGAAGTAGTAGATTCATAATCCCGCTGTCTTTCTAATTCAGCAATGTTATTCCTAGTGTGTGACAATTCCTGTAAAAGGTGTTCGTGATTTTCTTGGTATTTCAAAATAATGTTATAAAGTGATTCAACATCCTTCCATATTTTCTCCGTGCTTCCTTTCATAAATCCAGTATTGTTAGAAAGTTCGGTCTTAATGCAATCGAGCAGAATGTCTGCTGAATCCATCGGTGGAGAGGCGGACGCTATTTCGGAATAGGTGGGTGTGATGGTGCCCGAGCTTCGGACTCTGCAAGATAAAGGTGAGGCTGGTTTTAACTGTCTTGATTGAATTTGTGGGGTTACAGATAATATGGCATCAACTTCGTTAGCAGGTGAAGGGGTGAAAGGTAGAGTTGAAGCGTGTTTGTTTGGTCCGTTTCTGGGTGTCTGGAATGACGTGGATTCGGTCCTTAGGACGGTAGTGCTGAATTCGATAGGAGCTGATGTTACATGAGGCGTGGTTAATGTGCGTGATTTTGTAGCGTTACCTTCAATCGGCTGGAACATAGCATCTCGCGCTAATTGAGTTCTTTTCGGGACACGAGACGGTTGATGACCAATCCAAGATTC